>CAMXCT020000001.1:5727500-6927500 GCA_947184155.2 Cladocopium goreaui
GGTGCTGCAAAAGAATTTGCAACATTTTTTCCCGCTGACGTTCTCGAGGCCGAAAAGTGCCAAAAACCCCGTGAAATAAGGACTCATCTCTCGAAGGTCTTTTTTCGAGGTTCGGCATCAGCTCTAACGATTAGGCATCGTCTGCGGTCAGCTCGAGCTCAACTACTTGTTCGGCCCCCGAACGAACGACCGTGATCTGCACGGTTTCGCCCGGCTTGCGACTCTCTATGGCGGTTAAGAACTCGTCGGCAGTACGAATTGGTTTTCCGTCGACCGCCACAATCAAGTCGGCCGCACTGCGATCGACTTGCTCGTAAACGAACGGGCCTCGGCGAACGCGTTCAACACGCGGGCCTTGCAGACCAGCGCGTTCTGCCGCACCACCTGGGATCAGCCTGGCTACGAGGAGACCTCGTTCGGTCTGGTACACCCGAGCGATTCCGGCATCGGGGCGAACGACGTGCCCGTCCTCGATCAACTGCGGCACAATGCGGGAAATGGTGGCCGAAGGGATGGCAAACCCAACCCCCGTGTTCTGGCCCGTCTTGCTCGCAATGGCCGTGGTCATCCCGATCAGCCGCCCCCCACTATCGAGCAGCGGCCCGCCCGAGTTTCCCGGGTTGATTGCCGCATCGGTCTGGATGATCGACTTGATTCGACGCTGATTTCGGCTGGAAATCTCGCGATTCAGGCTCGAAATCACCCCTGTGGTGAACGTTCGCTCTAGTCCGAAGGGGTTACCAATTGCGAACACCCTTTGCCCGACTTTCAGCGAGGCAGAATCACCGAGGGTCACCGGTTCCAGCGATTCTTTAGGCGCGTCGATCCTCAGCACAGCCATGTCGCTGGTGGGGTCGATGCCAACGATTTCTGCATCGTAGCTGCGGCTATCGAAGAGGGTGACCTCAACGCGTCGCGCGCCGTCGATGACGTGGAAATTCGTGAGAATGTGCCCTTGATGATCGAGAATGCTTCCCGATCCGGCACCTTCGCTGGGGACCGCCATGTCGAAGAATTCGATTCCTTGCACGGTCTCGGTCTGAATGTTGACTACACTACGGTTTACGGCTTCATAGACCGCAATGTTCACTCGTTCTTCGTGAGTTTGCGTCGATTCGTGGGCTGGGGCCGGATCGAGCTGTAGACGGCTGACGGGGGCGGCCTCCAATTGCGGCTTCTGCAGCACCAGGCTTTCGGCCGGCTCGTTGGAGAGTTCTTTCGGCGGTGAGACAGCCTCTGAACTCTGGCTAGGTGTTGATGCCCCTTCGACGTCCATGAGGACATACGCCCCTAAGCCTCCAAGGATTGCGCATGCCGTACACCAGATAATCTGCTTGGTCATGATCACCTTCTCATCAATACGCACTCGTTGCGGGAATTCGCGAAACGCTGGTTCCCCTTCTGGCGAATTGTTGCAACCCGTCCACGAGAAGAAAAGTTTTCTTTTGCCTCAGTTACTTCGAGTTTTCTCGTGAAATCTTGCGTGGGCACTCGCTCTGCAATTCCGTGCGGCTGCTATGTGGGTGAGCTCGCGGTCATATGCCGGCTTAACCAAGCTTCAGGCTCGCGTAACAACCGAACTGTTCGGCAAACTTTTGCACTCAGTGGGGTTAGATTGGCTGTGAATAACCGGAAATTTTTCGCAAGGCTATCCGGATTGCTTTGATTGCCTAATGCCCCTGGCTTATGCCTCCGATATTCTTTGCTAGCGGGATTGGTAGGGACGCCCGAAGCGTAGTCATTCATCGCCATCATCTCAGGATCATACGCCCCACCACGGAGGATACTTGCCATGCGACGTGTTCGCCTTCTGTCGCTCGTGCTTGCCATTGCCTGTCTGGGCTTGAGTGCTGCCCCAAAAACTATTGCTGCGCAAGAACTTTCAGCGTTTCGAGTTCCGGCACCCGCGGGCCTGCCCATCTGCCCGTTGAATGTGATGCAGCTCGATCAAGTGATGTACCCCTTCCAGTACGGCATGCCCTGTGGAATGGCCTCGCTTGCAATCACGCCGAGAAACCAGGAGTCGGCCGCGTTCGATCGTATTGACGAGACCTCTGAGGAGAACTGCTTCGGTGAATTCCAGCACTCGCTGAGCGATACAGCCCGACCGGTTTCGCCTGCCCCGGCAATGCCGATGGCCGAGTTCGAAGATCAGACGCCTGCCTGCGACACCACGTTGATTGAAGCCCTGGTACGACAAACTGTCGAAGGAGCACGTCGCTCGCTGATTCTGCTCACGCCCGAGCACATGTCGACGATTATCGATTCGCACCTGCAGATGGTGGCCGACTTTGCCACGACCGGATTCGCCCCCGAGTTTTGCTACGGCCCGGCCCCACAACCCGCGAAGCCTGCCTTGCCGGTTGCCTCGGCAGCCCCAGTTGTGCCCTCCGCTACCGAAGAAGTTGCCGTTGAAGTGCCGTTCACCGATCGCAGCCTGTCCACCCACAGCCTCATCATCCACGTGATTCCGGAAGAAGAGGAAGTGGTCGAGCCCGCGCGTCAGATGTTGCCTTTCACCTTGCACTTCACGCCCTTTTCTACGGGTCCAATCGTTGCCGGCAGCCTGTCGCACCTGGCCACCGACCCTCGCGTGATGCTCACCCGCGATCAGGCCCTGGCTCGCGACTACGTCTTCAATGAAGGTGATCTCTTCGCAGAAGACGGCTACTACCAGGACGAGTTCGACTGCGTATGGGCCGGAATCCAAGGTGCGATGTGCGGCAAGATGAGCAACCTCTACAGCACCGCCTATGGTGCTTATCGGGGGCCGACCGCCGCGACGCTGCAATCGGCCGTGGCCAGCAAGAAAAGCATCGCCCCCAGTGCTGCCTGGAAAGGCTGTGAAGCCGCCGCCGCTTTGGGGCGGAAGCAAGGAGACAGCTCGCTGAAGACCGCCGAGACCCCTGAAGTCACACCGGAGCAGCGAGCGGCCGAGTTCACTGCCGCGGCCGCCGAGTGGCTGAAGCGACTGGGAACGGCTATGACCGACCTGGGCCAAAAGATCGAGACTCTGGAAGCAGGCGATGAAGCGGAGACGGCCAGCGACGAGATCGAGGCCAATCAGCAAGCCTCACTCGATGCAGTGCTCGAGCAAGCCGTGAAGGCCACGCAGCCCTACTTCGGGCTGTAAGGGTGCAAGTTGTTGCCGCACAGCGGATTAAGGCGATGGCCTTCTGAGCGGCGCTTTCGGGGCGAGCTGCTCTCTGATGGAGTCTGCCGAACTCGTTTTCTTGCTTAGTTAGGTAGGTCCATTCTCAGGGCCACTTCAGCATTCTGTGATCGGGTTGTCCTCGAACACCTCCCTGTTCAGGCCCCTTCAGTGGCGCTTCTGCCCATTCAGTTACCCGAACGGGGCCGGTTATGCGGGATCTGCGACCGCCTTAAAGCGGGTCGGAGCAGGTAATTTGGGCAGTTTTTCCTTGGTGGAAAGTGTTGCGGGCGAATAGAATAAAGCTGTTTCGTTCTTCAGCAGCGAAACCATCGAAACCTCTGCGCAGCGACCGGCCTCCGCTTCGGAACACGGGTGGTCATGCGTCGCACGTCACCGGAAGAGGAGTTGGCCATCATGGCAGCTACCAAACGCACATTCTCAGTTCTTGCAGGCTTGGTTGTCGCGTCCGCGGCAATACTCACGCACTACGCTAATGCCGAAGAGCCAAGTATTCAGGCTTCACGTCTGGATAGCTTTGCGGCCCCGGGAGGTGAGACCTACTTCGCCTTAAGCCTTACGCCGCAAGAACCTGTTCCGCAGAGCGACGGCCAAGACGTGGTGGTGCTCTTCGATACATCAGCTAGTCAGACGGGACCGTTCCGCGACAAAGCCCTTGCGACGTTGAACGAGTTTTTGAAAGGGCTGGGCGATCAAGATCGTGTCGCATTGATGGCCGTCGACTTGGATGCCATCGATTTGACCTCAGGGTTCGTGGCTCCGAAGGGCGACGACATGGCCAATGCGGTAAACGAGCTGAACGCTCGCACTCCGCTTGGTTCGACCGATATGGAGAAGGTGTTGAGCGCTGCAGTCGATCGACTTGCCAGCGACGGTCGTGATGCCCGCAGCATTGTTTACATCGGCGACGGTATGAGCACCGCCGACCTGATTCGTAGCGATCAAATGCGAGAGCTCGTCGAGAAGCTCACCAGCGAACGTGTTCCGGTTACTAGCTTCGCGGTTGGTCCCAAGCTTGATACCTATTTGCTCGCCACCTTGGCCAATCACTCCGGTGGGATGTTGTCGGTTGATGATGCGAATGTAACACCAGAGCAAGCTGGTGGTTTCCTGGTACATGCCGCCCGCGAGCCCGTCGTATGGCCCAGTTCAGTGTCGTTGCCCGAGGGAATCCAAGAGGTCTATCCCAAGCAACTTCCCCCGCTACGAGCCGACCGTGACACGATTCTGATTGGTGTCGGAAAAGCCGATGGTCCATTCGATGTCTCGCTCGAAGGTGATGTCGCTGGTGCATCGACTGAGTTGGCCTGGAACGTACAGCCAGGCGAGTCGAACCAAGACAATGCTTATCTTTCGCGATTAGTGAACGAAGCTCGGAACGACGACGGATTGGCCCTGCCGACCCTGGGAACACCCGGATTGAACGAAATTCGTCGTGTTTACGATGCCCAAGTTCGCGATTTGAACGCCCTTGGCGAGCAGGCCGTGGCTAGCGGACGCTTCGATCAGGCCGAACGCCTGGCCGCCGCGGCTCAAGAGATTGATCCCAACAATCCAGAGACGGAAGTCATTCGTGGGGCCGCACAGCGTGGTCGTAGCGATGCTACGGCGGATGGTGGTGCCGCACCGTTGCGATTGGTGCAGGTGCCCGACGTTCTGCCCGACCAACCTCCGCTTGGCGAGGGCGAGGCCGAACTCTTTGAAGACGGTTCGTTTCTCGATCAGATCAACGAACAGCAGCAGCTCACTCAGCAAATGATGGAGGCCGTTGTTCAAGACGCCATCAATCAAGCCAGGGGTGCCCTAGACGTCGATCCGTACTCCGCCCTGGAGATGCTGAAACTTCGCTCTGAAGAAGTTCGTCAGGCACCGAATCTCGATCCGGAAGTGAAACGGCAACTTCTGCGAAGACTAGAAGTGGCCATGCGGCAGGCGACTTTCCGTGCCGATGAGAAACGTGCCCGCGATATCAAGGCTCAGGCCATCGAAGCGGCTGCTCGTGAGCAAGAACAAGCTCTGCTCTCGTTGGAGTTGCGGGAACAAAAGATTCAACAGTTGATGGAGCGTTTCAACGCCTTGATGGACGAAGGCTACTACCGTGATGCCCGTCGTGTTGGCGATATGGTAACTGAGGTCGATCCACTTCGAAACGTCGGCCAGCAAGCAGTCGAAGTCGCCGGTATGACTGGTGCTGCGATAATCGCTATGCAATTGCGTCTGGATCGACAGAAGGGCGTCGTGTTGGCTTTGGAATCGGTCGAACGGTCGCATATTCCGACCTCGGATGAGCCGCCCATTGTCTACCCGCCTGCGGAGGTCTGGCGACGGATTACCGAGAGTCGTGAGCAGTACGCCACGGTCGATCTCTCGGCGAGCAATCCGGCAGAGCAAAAGATTCAAAAAGAACTGGACGAACCGACCACGATCGAATTCATCGATACTCCGCTCGAAGACGTGCTGAACTACCTTGAAGACCTGCACGAAATCGAAATCGAAATCGATCAACGAGCCCTAGACGACCTGGGTATCGACTCGGGTACACCGATCAACCGCAACCTGACGGGCATTTCGCTGCGGTCGGCTTTGCGACTGATTCTGAGCGACCTGGATTTGACGTACATCATCGACAATGAAGTGCTGATGATCACCAGCGTCGAAGAAGCTGAAACGCGTCTTGTCACAAAAGTCTATCCCGTGGCAGACCTTGTGGTACCGATCCAGGCCTTTGGCGTGGGTGGTGGCCTTGGCGGCGGCGGCTTCGGCGGTGGTGGCGGTGGCGGTGGCCTCGGCGGCGGCGGTGGTGGCGGCTTCGGCGGCGGCGGTGGCGGCTTCGGCGGCGGCGGTGGTGGTTTCGGCGGCGGCGGTAACTTCAATGTCGGCGACAACTTCATCCCGGCTAATGTCTTGCCCGACGGGTTGCAAAACTTCCGAGCCTTCGCGGTCGAAGATGGTCTGACCCTCAGCTCGAAGAAGCAGCCTGAGAGCAAGAAGCCGGAAGCCAAAGTAGCTGCCACGCCCGATCGTACTCGGGAGAGCCTTCCGTCGACGGATCCTGAAGTGAGCGATCACAGCTACATCGAATTGGACGTCGCAGAAGGCGACGACCTCGTCGTGGCCTGGAATGATTACTTCGCTTCGCACCCCGAAGAGCGTGCTGAAGTGATCCGAGAGACTTCGCGTCGCCTGATGGCCGATCGCAATTTCGAGAGCCTTGTGGCGATGCTCGACGCCGCTTTGCGGCACGGGTATGCCCAGCCCTGGATGTACGAAGGAATCGCACTGGCTATGCAGGCCGCAGGCCGCTCGTCGGAAGACGTTGAACGCGTGCTGATGTCGGCGGTCGACTTCAGTGAGAACAATCTCGACTTGATGTACATCGCCGCCTACATGGGCCGCAGCGGGTTGGAGCATCGGGCACTCGAGCTGTACCAACGAGTTGCCGCAGACGCCCCCACCCGACCTGAACCATTCTTGTTCGGCATGAAGATGGCCCAAAAGTTGAACGACCTCGAAGCCATTCAATGGGCCACCGTAGGCATTCTGAGCCAAGCCTGGCAAAACGATAAGAACGACGTTTGGAAAAACGCTTATCGCTTGGCCGAAGCAACCTTGAAGGAATTGCGAGAAGACGGCCGCACCGAAGAGGCCGATGCCTTTGAAGCCAAGCTGGACGAGGCAGTCGTTCGCGATTGCGTGGTGGTCGTTTCCTGGACTGGCGAGGCAGACGTCGATCTACTTGTTGAGGAACCTGCCGGCACGGTTTGTTCGTTCCGGAATTCTCGCACGACCTCTGGTGGTGTAATGTTGGGCGATAGCCTGCCGCAGAGCACATCGGAAGAAGGCGGAAGCTACCGTGAAGTCTACGTTTGTCCGAAGGCATTCTCGGGAGACTACCGCCTCATGCTGCGACGGGTGTGGGGTAAGCTTACGGCCGGCAAAGTCACCGTAGATATCTACACGAACTATCTCGGTGAGTATGCCACGCATCATCGGCATCAGATTCCGCTGGATGAGAAGGACGCCTTGGTGTTGTTCCGCGTGGAAGATGGCCGGCTCGAAGAATCGCTTGAAGAGCATCAAGTGGCCACCGCCGCGAACGAGCAAGTGGCGATGCGACGCGAAATCTTGAATCAACAACTGGAAAATGTTGCTGACACCTACGCACTGAGCCAGTTGAATGGAAGTCGCAATCGTGCGATTGACGGTGGTGCTCGGCCATTTGTGCCGGGGGCCAATGCCGTGGGCTTCCAACCGGTGATTCAGGTGTTGCCCGAAGGTACGAACTTCATCGCCACGGCAGTCATCTCGGCCGACCGTCGCTATGTTCGCTACAGCGGTCTCCCATTGTTCTCGGCCATCACCGAAGTGAACACATTCAATACCTTCACTGGCCAGTCTGGAACTTCAACCACGCCGAGTGGCGGTGGTGGTTTCAGCGGTGGCTCCGGCGGCAACTTCTAGACACGAATGCTTTGATGATGTCCGCCCGACTAGTTTCACGGGCGGGCATCGCTTGTTCGAGATCGCCAGACGGTTCCTTGGTCCAGCTTGCTCAGCGTCGTACCGGCCCTGGCACAATATCGAGTTCTAGCGACTCGGTCATACCGCCCTTAAGTCGCTCGATTGCGATGGCACCCATCACCGCATTGTCGGTACATAGGGACGGTGGTGCGATATGAAGTGTATGACCTGCCGCTTTAGCATCAGAAGTTAATCGTTGCCGAAGTGCAGCGTTGGCGGCAACGCCGCCGCCGACGCATAAAGTGGTGAGTTTGCTTTCCTTAAGCGCCTTCTTGGCCTTGCGGGCCAAGACGTCAACCACCGCTTCCTGGAAGCTGGCCGCCAGGTTGGCTACCTCGTTGGCCTCGAGCGAGAGTTGGTTGAACTCAACGTTACCCGGCGGGGCGATCTTGTAACGCACGGCGGTTTTCAACCCACTGAAACTGAAGTCGAGTCCACCCTCTCCATTGAGCATGGCACGGGGGAGGCGATACGCCTTAGGGTCACCCGCTTGGGCGGCCTTCTCGATGGCCGGGCCTCCGGGGTAGCCTAACCCTAGCATGCTGGCCACCTTGTCGAAGGCTTCGCCCGCCGCATCGTCGATGGTTGCCCCCAGCAAGGTAAAGTCCAATGGATCGTCGCAGCGGTACAAGCTCGTATGTCCACCGCTAACGATGAGTCCCACGCAGGGAAAGACATTCTCCGACGCACTCATTTGACAGGCGTAGATATGGGCCTGCAGATGATTAATCGCCAGCAACGGGACGTCGAGAGCCACAGACAAAGCTTTGGCGGCCGAGAGGCCTACCAGCAGCGAGCCGGCAAGGCCTGGAGTATTGGCCACCGCGACAGCGTCGATCTCGGCAAGCGTGATTCCTGCTTGCCGCAGAGACTCATCGATGACGGGTAGGATGCGCTCAACATGGGCCCGTGAGGCGATCTCGGGTACCACGCCCGTGAAGCGTTCGTGTAACTCGTGCTGTGTAGCGACCGTGGCTCCCAGCACTTCAAGCCGCTCGTTGATCACGGCGGCAGCGGTCTCGTCGCAGGTCGATTCAATCGTCAGAATGCGACGGATCACGAAGCTACGGTTCCTAGCGATGACTACTCGTCGTCCGAAGCTTCGCCGGCCAACTGCGAGCGGATGTACTCGACGGCCGCTTCCAACTGACGATCGACGAACGTTATGTCGACCTCTTCTTCTTCGGTTACTTCGCCGTCCTCCGAGTCCTCGCCATCGTCCGTGTCCGAAGGCTCGGTGTCGCTAGACTCTTCCTCTTCGGCAACCGCCTCTTCACCCTCTTCGCCGTGATAAACCACGATGTCGCGGTCGCGCCGGGTGAGCACCAATTGCCGCATTTCCTCGGGCGAAAACTTGATCAGGTAGTCGTCGTTGGGCATGACGCCCCATTCGTCGTCTTCGGTGGCATCGGGGAATCGATGGATATTATGCCCGCTGGGACGCTGGTAGCTGGCTGTGGTGAGCTTGAGGGCACTGGTTCCGCCTTCGAGTTCGACCACGTTCTGCACGCTGCCTTTGCCCCAGGTCCGCTCGCCGACGACAATGGCTCGGTCGTGATCTTGCAGGCAAGCCGAGAGGATTTCGCTAGCACTGGCACTGTAACGATTTACCAGAATCGCCATAGGGAATCCGGAATAAGTTCCCGGCGACTTGGCTTCCCAGGTCCGTTCTGGGGTGTTTCGGCCCTGAGTGCTCACAATACGCCCTTCTTCGATGAACATATCGCAGATTTCGATGGCCGAAGTGAGCAGGCCGCCCGGGTTGAACCGCAGGTCGATAATCAAACCGTTGAGGCCTTCATCTTCCAACTCGTTCAACGCCCGGCGAAGGTCTGAGGCCGTCTCGCGGCTGAATGCCGTGAGGCGGATGTAGCCCATTCCGGATTCCCGGTCGAGCATCCAGTCCCAATCGTCGCTTGGCTTGCGGGAGTCGCCCAGTACGGTTTCAACCGCGACAACCTCACGGGTCAAGGTGACTTCCTCAGGATCGGAAGAACCTGAATGACGTACGGAAAGGGTGACATCGGTACCGGCATCACCCTTGAGTTGCTTCACGGCGTCATCGATGGTGATGCCTTCGGTCGATTCGCCCTCGATGCTGACGATGTGGTCGCCAGCTCGCAATCCGGCACGATAGGCAGGGCTGCCCACCAACGGGCTGAGCACGACCAAACGGCCGTTTTCCATCGAGATTTGAATGCCAATTCCACCGAACTTGTGTTCGACATCGTCCCGAAAACGGGTCATTTCCTCGGGCGAAATGTAGCTGGAATACGGATCGAGCTTCTCGAGAATGCCCTGAATTGCCGCATCGACAATCTCGCGGCGGCTTAGGTTCTGCACATAGTTGCGGTCGACCTGATCGATGGTGTCGACAAGCACTTTGTAAAGTTCGTAGTACTCGTCGTTATTGGGAGCCACGCCTTGATCGGCGACGCCAGCGGGCATGGCAAGCGTGACACCGAGACCCAACAACAGGGCAAAGAGAGCGTGACGGGCCATCGATCGATACTCCTGGTACGACGAAAGGACCACCGCATCCAGGCTCGAAGCCCGTCGCGGGCGAACGCAAAACTCAGCGGTGGGTCATAAACTTCGTTCACACCGCAACTTACACAGTATAACCGTGGCCCAATTTGCTGGCAACCAACTGGACTCTGGCTGGGCGGACTCTAGACAGACGTTGCTGGTGCTTCCACCGGCCACCTCAGAGGGGGCTGCGACGCGGTGCTGGCCCGTCTCGAACGATAGCTGAGATGGTGCACCGTCGCCGGAGGGAAGTTCGACCAGATGACTTCTCGGGCGAACTCACCTTCCCGCAAAGCGTCTCGCAACTCGCGAGCGATACCCCGCAGCCGTTGCCGCTGCTCGCGACCGCTGATCACCGTGCGAGCCGGACGTAACGCAAGGTATTGGAAAAAAGAGATGGTGCCGTAGCTGGCCACGTGAAGTCGCAGCCCAGCGAGGATGTCGCGAACCAATCTCGGTTCGAAGTTATTCAGCGGGAGGCCTGATATCACCACGTCGAACTGGTCGTTGGCCGGTAGGTCTTCGATACGCTGATGATGGATTTCACAGCGATCAGCCACCCGGCGAAACAACGGGTCGACCGTGAATCGCTTTTCGAGTTGTCGCACGAACGATTCGTTGGCTTCTACCATCACCAGTTCATCGTGCGGCCCCATGTGCTTTACGATTTCCCGAGTCACGGCACCGGTTCCTGGCCCGACTTCAAGAATGCGTTGGGGCATGTTTGGGTTGACGTACCGTGTGAGTGCGGTGGCCAACTTGCGACCACTGGGGACAAGGGCACCCGTGGTAGCGAAATTCCTGCGAAACTCGCGCCAAAAGACGCGATGGTCATCCATTTTTCGACGCATAGGGTCCTCGTAGGTTCCGGCTTCAGACCCGCAATTTAGCAAAGGCCAAACGCCTACCCAAGTGGGCAGAGCTGCCATTGCTACGCACGAGGAGTATGCGAGAGTTCGCTAACCGTTAGAAGTCGTACCAAATGCCGAAACCAATTTGTTGTTCGTTGGTACCGAGAAACTGCATTTGGTTACTACGACCGTTGAGGTACTGGACCCCCAGTCGAAAGAGATGCCGCGCGGTGTCGCCGCTTATGGCCCAACCGGCTTGCGCTACAAAAGTGCCGTTCCAATCTTCATCTTCTCTGAACTGTGCATTCACCGCGGCGAAAGGCGCCCCATAGATGCCTGTCGGGGCTGCTGGGGCAAATTCAACGCCGAATTGCGTTTCCCAAGGCTCAGAGCCGCCGCTGTTGTAAAAAGCGTAGCCAAGTTCACCGTACAGGCGAATCTCCGGGATGATGAAGTAGCCGGCTCCTAGGACGAAAGCATCGCGGCTGTAGTTTCGGCGAACGGTCGTGGGAACTCGCTCGAGTAGTTCATCGCCCAGGTGCGAGCTCAAGTGATAGTATGCCAGCTTGGCTTGCCACTTTCCCGAGGCGTAGGTAAGCGGAACACCAAAGCGAAAGTCGGTGGAGACCATGTCCCGGTTTTCATCCAGGTCCAACCGGGGGAAAGCAGCACCTTCCACATCGATTTGCCAGCCGCTCGCCCCGTAATCGCCCGGGGTTCCATAACGAAGGATTCCAACGCGACCGCCCAACGCGATGTCCCACAAGGAGCCTTCGCCGCGCTCGTCGATCCAAACGCCACCCAGACGAGGTTCCAGCGGTCCGGCTAGATAAGAACGGTAAAGCAACCCGCCCGGCAGTAAGTGCCAAGTCCAGGGCGGTTCGCAGCAGGGCTCGCCATAGGTGAACGCACCATCGTAATATGCTCCCGGTGGTGGAACATCATCGTAGAACACGCGTTCCCGCTGATGCTCTTCCACCCAGGTGTCGAAATCGAGGAACACAGGGTTTTCGTAATTCTCAGGCACCGCACTTGCAACCCGCGGCGATCTCCGTGCATTACGAAGGGCATGCAGTGTCGAGGGCGAGGGGCGGAAGGCAGTCACCAGCCTGGAGCCGGCGTCCGCCGCGGCCCGCGAAGGGAAGTCTGCCCTGGCGGTGTATGGCGCAATCGCCACGAGCCCCAGCAGCACGCAGGAGAGAGTATTCAACAGGCGATGTAGAGAAGTCCGCAGTGGCAACGATAATCCCCTTGCTCGCACCGCCGGTGGTCGATGCGAATGTGCCGTGCCCTGCCCATACCAAAGCGAATGAATGAACGGGGCGGGAGTTTAGCCGCTGTGCGATTTCACGGCCAGATAAGTTCAGCGACCCGCTAGCGAATGGTTGGGACCAGGTTCCGAGGCCCCGCGACGCTAGCGGTCGTGGGTTGTGGCCCTATAATCAAGGTTTCCGGGGATTTTTCAGAACCAGCTTCGCTAGCATGCACGGCCTGTCATGATTGCACAACGACTGCCCGAATTGGTCGACGGTCTTCGCGAGATCGTCGGTACCGACGGGGTTCTGGCCGCACATTCCGAATTGCTGGTCTACGAATGCGATGGGTTCGTCATCGATAAGAACTGCCCCGACGTGGTGGTTTTCCCCCGCAATACCGAGCACGTTTCCCACATCGTCAAGCTTTGCAACGAGCTCGATGTGCCGTTCATCCCTCGCGGAGCCGGCACCAGCCTGGCCGGCGGTTGCTTGCCCGTGGGCGGTGGGGTGATGATCGTCCTCACGCGGATGAAGGAAATCCAGGAGATTCATCTCGAGGACCGGTATGCCATCGTGCAGCCGGGCGTAGTCAACGTGTGGCTCACCCAGCGGCTCAAGGGCACAGGGTTTCATTACGCTCCCGATCCTTCGAGTCAGGGAGCCTGCACCATCGGCGGCAATGTGGCCACCAACTCTGGAGGCCCACACACGCTGAAGTACGGCGTCACGGTCAATCATGTTCTCGGCGTTGAGATGGTGATGGCCGATGGCAGCATCGTGCAGTTCGGCGGGCCTGCCGAAGACACACCCGGCTTGGACCTGGTGGGCGTGCTGGTCGGCAGCGAAGGCACCCTAGGGATTGCCACCCGAGTTTGGGTTCGCCTGACACGCGACCCGCAGGGGTACCGCACGATGTTGGGTATCTTCGACTCGGTCGATGACGCCACCAACGCGATCAGCGAAATCATCGGGGCGGGCATCATTCCCGCTGCCCTGGAGATGATGGATCAGGGAATTGTGGTGGCTCTCGAAGAGGCCTTTCATTTCGGGTTCCCGCTCGACGCCCAGGCGGTACTGCTCATCGAAGTCGATGGACTCGAGGCCGGGCTCGACGAGCAACGGGATCGGATCGTCGCCCTGTGTGAACAGTGCGGAGCCCGCGAGGTTCGCCAGGCGGCCTCGGCCAAAGAGCGGCAATTATTGTGGAAGTGCCGCAAGCAAGCCTTCGGCGCGGTGGGGCGATTAAGTCCCAGTTACTGCACACAAGACGGCGTGGTGCCCCGGACCAAGTTGCCGCACCTGTTGCGCCGTATCACTTCTATTGGCGAAGAACACGGCATTCGTATCGTGAACGTCTTTCACGCTGGCGATGGGAACGTGCACCCGATTCTGCTATTTGACGAGAGAAATCAGGAACAGATTCGCCAGGTTCTGGCCGCCAGCGAAAAGATTCTGGAAGAGTGCATCGAGTGCGGCGGGAGCGTGACGGGCGAACACGGGATCGGGGTTGAAAAGCTCAACTTCATGCCGCGACTCTTCACCGACAACGACCTCGACGTGATGGATCGTCTCCGAGTCGCCTTCAACCCTCGCGGCAAGCTTAGCCCCGGGAAGATGCTCCCCACGGCCGGTGCTTGTTCGGTTGAACAAGTCGCTCCCAATCGACGCGCGGCGATGTAAGTTTCCTGAACCACCAAGAAACCAACCCGACAGAGAACACTCCTGACCCGATAGCGAACCACGCGTGAGTACAGCCAGCGAACAATTGCCCTTAAGTGAAACCGCGACGCCTGAGAGTCAGGATGCGCTGGCAAGTCTGGTGGCTGGCTGTCATGAATCGGCCACTACGATCTATCCGTTGGGCGGTTGCACGGCACTCGATTTCGGAATTCCCGCGGCCGACGCAGGCCTGGGGCTCTCGCTCACCGGGCTAAACCGTGTGGTCGATTACCCGATCCGCGACATGACGATCACCGTCGAGGCGGGGATCACCATGAACGCTCTTGCGGAAACCCTCAACACCGGCGGCCAACGCTTGCCGATCGATGTACCTGCTTCCGAGCGGGCCACACTCGGCGGAGTAATTGCCACCAACACCAGCGGACCGCGACGTTTCGGGTCGGGAACCATTCGCGACTATGTCATCGGTATCTCGGCCGTCGATGGACGTGGCGTACCGTTCAAAGGTGGCGGTCGGGTCGTAAAAAATGTGGCCGGATATGACTTCTGCAAGTTGCTGACCGGCTCGATGGGCACATTGGGCCTCATCTCACAGGTCACCCTGAAGGTTCGCCCCATTCCGCAAGATGCGGCGTTCGTGGTTTGCCCGCTGAACGACTGGGATCAAGTCCGCCGGCTGATGATGAACCTGACGACCACCAAGACAACCCCTTCGGCCGTCGAGATTCTTCAAGGGCCTGCCTGGCAGGAAGACACTGCACTTTCGGCCGTGAATCCCGGGTCGCTCGGACGCATGGCGGTGGCCTTCGAGGGCACCGCGGTCGAAGTTGCCTGGCTTGTCGAACAACTGGAGTCCGAGTGGCGAGATCTGGTAGTTACCTCACTGGCCCGAGTGCCTATCGATGAGATACCGGGGCTCTGGTCTCGTTTGACCGAGTTCTCAGCCGGCGATGGTGGTTCGCTGGTGGTGAAGTGCACCGGGTTGCCGAGCAAGACAGCTGGCTTAATTGAGGCGCTGATCGCAATCGATCCAACCGTGGACGTTCAATCCCATGCTGGAAATGGTGTGGTCATCGCCCGATTTACTACGTCAAAAGACACCGCGGCCTGGACGCAGTTAATCAAAGAGCGAATCCAACCGGCTGCCGCGAGTGCCGGCGGGTATGCAACCGTCATTGGTGGCAACGCGGCCAAGGGCTTGCCGGTCGATTGTGTTTGGGGCAAGGGGACGGCTGCCTGGGAACTTATGCGTTCGGTGAAAAAACAATTCGACCCCAAAAATATTCTCAACCGTGGCCGCTTCGTCTTTTAGCCGAGCCCTCGCAAGAATTCTGCCCGTGGTATTCACGACGACCTTATGAGCGATTCGAACCAAACTGCTTCCGTAGAACAACATGCCAAGCCTGAGGGTTTGCCCCAGGTCGAAGGTCCGTTGAAGCTCAACCCGGGAGCGGGCATCGACTATCAACTGTTTCTTGACTGCGTGCACTGCGGTCTGTGCACGGCGTCGTGCCCCACGTATGCCGAGTTGGGGAACGAGAACGATAGCCCTCGAGGGCGAATCTATCTCATGCGGGCGGTGACCGATGGCCGGTTGGACCTCACGCCCGAGGTGCGACGTCATCTGGAGTTATGCCTCGATTGCCGCAACTGCGAGACGGCTTGTCCTTCGGGAGTGCAATACGGCAAGCTCATCGAGCCGTTTCGCGTGGCCATGGAGAACATGCCGGGCGAGCCTACCAAGACGAACGATTGGTTCCACCGCTGGATCCTGTTTCGGCTATTCCCCTATCCCGGTCGATTGCGGCTGGCGCTGGCTCCCGCCCGAATTGCACAGCGGCTCGGTTTGATGCGTTTGGCCGAGCGAATGGGCCTTTTCAAAATCTTGCCTCCCCGTCTGCGTCAATTGGTGGCCATGTTGCCGCCCCCTGTAGCGAGCGAGCCGGCGTTGCCGGAGTTTCTCCCAGCGATCGGTACCAAGCGGGCGACAGTAGCCTTGTTCACCGGTTGTGTTGGCGACGCGATGTTCCGCCCGACGAACTGGGCCACAGCCCGTGTGCTGCAGCAGAACGGCTGTGATGTGATCGTGCCCAAAGAACAGAATTGCTGCGGGGCAATCAACTTTCACGCCGGCTCGGCAGAACCAGCGATGAAGATGGCCGACGCCAACATCGAGGCGTTCAATCTGGATAACATCGACGCCGTGATCGTGAACGTGGCCGGCTGCGGGGCGATGCTCAAAGACTATGGGCATCACTGGCACGACGAGCGACAAGCCGCGCGAGAAGCATTTGCCGCGAAAGTTCGCGACATCAACGAGTTCCTCGACGAGCTGGGCATCGTTGACCCGCCAGGAAAGATCAGCATGCGGGCCACCTATCACGATGCCTGCCATTTGGCCCACGCCCAAAAAATCCGCGAAGCCCCGCGGCGGCTGCTCTCGCGGATTCCGGGCTTGGAACTCAGCGAATTGCCCGAGAGCGAGATGTGTTGCGGAGCTGCGGGGACGTACAACCTTACCGAGCCCGAGATGGCCGGTCGGTTGGCCCAGCGGAAAATGGCCAATGTGAAAACCACTGGTGCGGAAGTGGTGGTGACTGCCAACGCGGGTTGTCTACTGCAAATCGCCCGTGAGGCCCGAGCGCAAGGGTTGAATCTGAGAGTGATTCACCCGATCGATTTGCTCGACATGAGCTACCGCAGAGCCGAGTTTCCTGGCTCGGCGTCATAGCTTGAGCCGGTGCGGCTTACCCCGCCAGCGGCAATCGCTGGGCGAATGTGTCGATCTCGAGCGAGATCAATCGTTGAACAAGTTCCGCCGGAAACTGAGGGCGGCGGACTGGCTGCTTCGCAAGCAGCGACTCAATCAGTTTCTCTAGTTCGGCTGAGGCTTGCGGGAGTTCCCGCCGCAGCTTGCGTGGAACCTGCTGCTGATGTGCGGTCGCCAACTCGCTCAGTGATTCACCATCGAAGGGCCGCTTGCCCGTGAGCATCTCGAATAGCACCACGCCCAGGCTGTAAAGATCGCTACGAATGTCGCCTCGATGCGTCGATGTGAGCAACTCGGGCGCCAGGTAGTGCGGGGTTCCCAAAACGGCTTGTTCGTCATCTGCAGCCTGTTCGCCAGGGCGGCGAGCGAATCCCAAGTCGATCAGTGTGGCATGGCCTTCGGTTGAGACGAAAATGTTGCCCGACTTCACATCACCATGCGACCAGCCGGCGGTATGCAGCGCCGTAAGTGCCTCGGCTACCTGGCGGGCAATCCACACGGTGGTGCCGATGCCCGGGCGGCGTCCTGACTTTAGTCGGGCATCAAGCGTGGTGCCCGAGAGCCGAGGCATTGCCAGGAAGTAGGGCGAGCTGGCGGTCTGCGAGGCGAGAACCGGCAGCAAGTGCGGGTTGGTCACCTCGCGGGCCACGCGAGCCTCGGTGGCAAACATGGCGACCGCCAGTGGGTGATCTTCCCATTTGGGCTGAAGCACCTTCACTGCGTAGGAGAACGGCGCGTCGCCTCCCCCCTCGGGTCGGGCTTCGAACACATCGGCGAATTGCCCCTGGCCGATTAGTTTGCCCAACTGCCAAGATCCGACTGATTGGCGCAGTTTCACAGGCCCTGCGGACGCGGCCCGGGAGTCCGTAGTGGAAGGCATTTTCTACTTTGCGGGAATAGAACACCAGTGAGGAGGGTCTAGCAATAGGTATCGGCCACCTGTGGGTTGCCGGTGAAGTTGAGTTTTTGCGGTGCTCTTTGGCCGCTTGCGAGCGGGGGGCTTCGTCCGTAAAATCGTCCGTTTATTGGTCTTCTGACTCTGAACTTTTACCTAAGGAGATTGTTGCAATGAGCTTCAGAAAATTCATGTTGGCTGGCTGTCTGTCGGTTTTCTGCGCCTGCTTCTTCGCCGGATGTGCATCCGAGTCGATGGATACGCCTACTGACGGCGAAGTGGAAGTGGAAGAGACGGTTGTGGAAGAGGCCAACACCACCACTCCCGAATAGTTTTGGGCTACTGACTCAGGCGATTCCTTTGCGGACTTACAACGAGAGCTTTGTAAGTCGGCAAAGGATCGCATGCTTTGTGGTGCAGCGATTTGCCCACGGGTTTAGCGAATGAGGGGTGCGCGATGTGGCGAAGTGGTCTGGCGTTGTGTGCTGCGCTCGTTGTTGTGGTGGTTGGCGGCTGTTCGGCTCCTGCAACTACGTCCAGCGAGGGCGAAGATGATGGTCGCATCATCATCCTCATGAACGGCAATTCGCCGTTCTGGGACGCGGTGCGCGTGGGCATGGAAGACGCCGCCGAAGAGATGCAGGTGAATGCCGTGCTCGACACGAACGACGCCACACCCAAGGGGCAAGTCGATAAGCTCAGGCAATACGCCAGCCAGGGCGATATCAAGGCGATCGCCATTTCGGTGACCGACGGGGCCAACCCGGCGATTGCTGAAGAGCTGAAATCGCTCCGCGAGCAAAACAACGTCCATGTCGTCACGATCGACTCCGACGTGGATCGCGATCGGTACCGGGACTCACGCTCGTACTTCATCGGCACCGACAACTTCGAAGCTGGCCAGCAGTTGGGCATCGCTGCCCGAGAGCTTAACCCCGAAGGCGGCAAATTCGTCACCTTTGTCGGCCGCACCGGAGCCCAAAACGCCATCGAACGCGTCGGTGGGTTCGCCGACGGGGCTGGCGAGAAGTTCGAGGCCGTCGACAACATGGGCGATGAAAACGACCGCACTCGGGCTCGCGAGAACGTTCGCAACTCGATTCAAAACCACCCCGATCTCACCACACTGGTGGGCATTTGGTCGTATAACGCTCCAGCCATCGTCGATGTGGTGAAAGAACTCGATCGCCGCGAAGACTTCGATGTCTGCGTGTTCGACGCCGAGCCGTTGGCGATCAAACAAATGTCTGATGGCGACGTCGACGTAATGGTCGTGCAGAATCCCTATCAGATGGGATATCAAGCGGTGAAGCTTCTTAATGCCTTGGTTGAGGATGATACCCAGACCGTGGGTGAGATGTTCCCCAATGCCGACCAGGAAAATGGCGATCTCTACAACACCGGGATGAAGGTCGTAGTGCCTGAAGATTCGCCCCTCAAGCCGGAATCGTTCAGCGAAAACGCCGAGTTCATGAAACTGGGCGAGTTCCAGAAATGGCTGGATCAGTACAAACTCTCTGGGTCGTGATGCCGTGGGATTACGACGCAGACTGTTTGGATTGCTGGAGCCTCACGAATGGGGCTTAATCTTAGCCATTGTGATTGTCGTCGCCTTCACGGCCGCGGTCGATCAACATCACGCCTATCTGCAAGACCCTTGGCGTAGTTTTCACGACATCTGCCGCCAGACTTCAATGCTGGGTATCTTCGCCCTGGGTGCGGCCTTGGTGATCATCGCCGGGGGAATCGATCTTTCGGCCGGATCGGTCATTGCTATCAGCGGAACCATCTGCGGTTCGATCATGCTGCTGCTTGCCCCCGAGGCCATGGAATCGGGCGATCCACTGGGTACAGGGGTCATCATTGCGGCGATAACTGGGACGTTGCTTGTTGGGTTCTTCATTGGCACCCTGCATGCTTGGTTGATAACCGTGGTGGGATTACCGCCGTTCGTAGCCACGCTGGCTTCGTTGGTGGGGCTGCGGAGCTTGGGCCGGGCGATTACCGAGTACCTGGCCCACAGCACACAGATTCAAATCTACGACGCTCAGTTTCGCGATATCACGAAGTCCGTTGGCGTTCAGGCCACATTGTTCATCGGCCTGGCCATCGTGATGTGGATACTGCTCAGCCGCACCGTGGTGGGCCGGCATATCTACGCACTTGGAGGAAATGAAGAAGCGGCCCGGCTTAGCGGTATTCGCACGGACCGGCTGAAGTGGCTGGCCTATTCGATTGCGGCCATGCTCTCTTCGTTGGCCGGCATTCTCTACATCGGCGATCAGGGCGTGGTCGACCCTCAGACGCTCGGTCGCGCGTATGAACTCAATGCGATTGCCGCCGCCGTAGTTGGCGGGTGCAGCTTGCAGGGTGGCGTGGGCACAATTCTGGGGACTGTGCTCGGCTGTGTGTTCCTGCGGCTGGTCATCGATGGCGTAGCCAAGATGATCGACAGCGGGGCTGATGTTTACGAGGGGCTGATTGTCGGCATTCTGGTGGTCTTCGCGGTGGCATTCAACGAACTACGTCGGGCTCGTGATGCACAGAAGAAGTTCTTCTCCGGGGCTCTTGGAGTTGCAGCCGGTGGGGTGCTGGTGCTGTTCGCCGGTGTGGTGGCCGCACTGCTTTCGGGGGCTCAAGAGGGGGCGACCCAGCGATCGACCATAATTGGCCTGGTGGTTGCCGGGATTGTGCTGGCCGCCGTTGTGGCGATGTACGTCTTCGAACGCCGGCCGAAGCAGAGCGGATGACCCGAGTTCCCCATCCTTTAATATTCGATGGTCGATTGACCCCATGTCCAGCGACCCGATCATAGCTGTCAACAATGTTACGAAGCGCTACCCCGGCGTGGTGGCCCTGAGTGACGTCTCGCTGGAAATCGATCGCGGCGAATTGCACGCCATCGTCGGTGAAAACGGCGCTGGCAAAAGTACCCTGATGAAGATCCTCTCCGGGATCATTCCCAACTACGAGGGTACGATCCGCATCGACGGTAATGCAGTTCGTTTCGAGGGCACTCGCGATGCCCAACAGGCCGGCGTGGCGATCGTGCATCAGGAATTGAACCTGGTCGAAGAACTTTCGGCCGCCGCGAATATCTATCTCGGGCGAGAGTTGCGACACTGGGGCTTCCTCAATCAAGCAGGCATGCGGGAGTCGGCCGCCGAGTTGTTGCAGCAGCTCGAGTGCGACATCGATCCCGATCAACCAGTAGGCATCCTTCGCGTGGGCGATCAGCAATTGGTCGAAATTTCCAAAGCCCTCTCGCTCGACGCGGCGATTTTGATTCTCGACGAGCCAACCAGTGCGTTGACCGAATTCGAAGTTGCCCGACTTGACCGCGTGATTGGCCGACTGCGAGAGCGGGGTGTAACCATGCTCTACATCTCGCACAAGATGGACGAAGTCTTCCGCCTTGCCGACCGCATCACGGTGCTCCGCGACGGGCAACTGGTGCGCACGCTGACCCGCAGCGAAACTTCGCCCCGCGAAATCACTCATCTCATGGTCGGACGAGAGATCGAGCAGACTTCGCTGAACGAGCAACGCCCACATGGAGACACCGTGCTGGAGGTGGATCGTCTCAACCTCGCCTGGCCGGGGCATGCGCGAGGGTGGCGGTTGAAGGAAATCTCGTTCCAGCTCCGTCGTGGAGAGATCTTGGGTATCGCCGGTCTGATGGGCGCGGGCCGCACTGAATTGCTGGAGTGCCTGTTTGGGGCCAGCGCGTTGCCGCCCCAAGGGCGGGTACTGCTCGAAGGGCAGCCAGTTCGGTTCGAACACCCATCGCAGGCGATGGCCGCCGGAGTCGCACTGGTTACCGAAGATCGCAAGCGGTTGGGCCTATTCGCCGAGATGAGCGTGGGAGAGAACATCACTGTCTGCTCCCTTTCAGAAGCGACATCCGGAGGATTGCTTTTCCTGGGGCGAGAAATTGTGATCGCTGAAGACTCCGTGAAGCGGCTGGGCGTGAAAACCGCGGGCGTGGGGGCCTCCATTACAAGCCTCAGCGGAGGGAACCAGCAGAAGGCCATCATCGCCCGCTGGCTGCTCACCGGACCGAAGGTGCTTTTACTGGATGACCCCACCCGGGGCGTCGATGTGGGAGCGAAAGCCGAACTCTACACACTAATGGATCAACTCTGCCGTGAGGGGTTGGGCATTATTGTCACCTCCAGCGAGCTACCGGAGTTGCTTACGCTTTGCGACCGCATTCTGGTACTGAGCGAAGGCCAACTCACGGCCGAGTTCTCTCGAGAAGAAGCCACCGAAGAGCGGATCATGGAAGCCGCCACTCAGGTGGAAGGTTGAGCAGGGGCCTGCTTGAGCTCTCTAGGCCCCGATGTACTTGGCGTAAAGCGTTTTGGCCGTGGCAATGTCGTCCGTACCGCTGACAATCGCCCGACCGTCGGGGAAGATGGTCAGCCGGTAGTCGTCCACATCGAACCGCAGCATGAACGGGTTGCGCCGCACCTGACCGGCGGACGACAACTTCTCCTCCAGCCGATCCAGAGCCAGCTTCTGACGGTCCGGTGAGCTGATCTGCACGGCGTTACGACCACAAAGTACAGCCGAATGACTGCCGGCGCGGCCATCGAGCCAAGGGAACTCGCCACCGCTGCACGTGGGGCAGGTGCCTGCTTCACGGAGGGCATCGAGCTTCACCTGGCGAAGGCGGTTGTCCCACAGACCAATCACCAGCAGCGTGCGATTGATCGCCTCACCGTTGCCACTGAGGATCTTGATTGCTTCCATGGCCTCGATCGAAGCGATCACATTCACGATGGGCGACAGGATACCCGCCGTATCGCAGGTGGGCGTGCTTCCCGGCGGTGGGGCCTCGGGCATGAGGCAGCTGAGGCAGGCTGTTTCGCCGGGCACGATCGTCATCGTTTGTCCCTCGGCTCCGAGGCAACCGCCATAGACCCAGGGGATTTCGTGCTTGATGCTCACATCGTTCAGCAGATATCGGGTTTCGAAGTTGTCGGTTCCATCGAGCAGCACATCGACCCCATCAGCTAGCTCGAGGATGTTGGTGTGGTCGACGTCGGCGACGAACGCTTCGATTTCGATTTCTGAGTTGATGCGCCGCAGCTTCCGCTCGGCCGCGATGGCCTTGGGCAGCCCATCGCTCACGTCTTGTTCGTCGAAGAGCACCTGCCGCTGCAGGTTACTGGTCTCGACGAAATCACGATCGACAATCCGAAGATGCCCAACCCCCGCTCGGGCCAGCGTGTTGGCGAGCACCGTTCCCAGCGCGCCGCATCCGCAGATTAAAGCCCTCGACTCGAGCATCTGCTGTTGACCCTCTTTGCCCAAAGGGGGGAACAGCGTCTGCCGAGCATAGCGAGTCAGAGGGTTCGGCTGATCGGAGGAAGCGTTCATGCAGGACTACAATTTGCAAGCAGAGCAGGGCGCCATGGGAAGGTTTAACAAGTGATCGGGATCAAGTCATCGCACCCAAGCACCCGCCTAGGGCAGCTTCATTTGGCCGGGCACATCCGAAGAGTCTTTGTACTTCGGCTCGACCGTCACATCGGTTCGCACCCAGCGGCCGTCTTTGAGCGTGTAGGTCATCACCATGGTGAGTGGAAGCTGCTTAGGGTTGAGCCTGCCGAGCATCACCTCTTTAGTCTGAACGGGATTGGCCGGGTACATGTCCATGTCTTGCTCGGCATCTTCATGCGTTTTGTGCAGCAGCGTGAAGTGCTTGGTGTACACGATCTTGATGGTCCCAGTCTTGGGGTCGGCATCTTCGTCCACGCTGGTATCGATTTCATCGATCACCCGTTTGAACTTCGAAAAGCCGATTGGATAAAATTGCGTTTCTTCAACCAGGTAGAACGAGCCAAATTTCGATTCGATCTCCTTCACCATCTCATCGAAGCTTTCGGCAGGGTTCTCTCCAGCCGGCCAGCCTTCAGGCTCGCTAGAAGCGGGGGCTTCGCCATTGCCGTGGGCCATGTCACCCGCGGGTTCATTTGATTCAGAACCGTTGCCTTCGGCCGTGGGTTCCACTTCCTGGGGATGGGTATTGCAGCCGATGCAAGTCGCTCCAAGCATCAGCAGGACTGCCATCAATAAGCTACGCATTTTGATTGGTTCCATATTCCGTGCCCTTTTATGCGAGTGTGTAAGAACCCGAGACCAACTCGCCCCGCCAATAACTGCATTACCTCGACGTGAATCGCCGTCTCTGGAATACTCTAAAAAGCGATGCGTCCGCAGGTGCCAACGACGCTGATGATAACGGGGAGTTCCGCGGGTAAGCAACCAGGGGGGGAACTCGAGCGCGTCAGCGGCCTCTCCTCAGTCGTTGCGGACTGCTCACTTTTCGCTGTAGGCGGAGCACGTTGAACTTTTCCTGCGTTAGCAGTAGGGCTCCCTTGGCGGCAAAAGCATCGAAAAGGTTGAAGATTACGCCCTCTTCGTCGGGCCAGGGGTAAGCGAAGACCACATCGAAGTCGTCTGGTTCGCGGCCCAAGTCTTCATAGGTGCTGTCGGTGTCGGTCACCAGCCAGGAAAAGCCATCGTTGTCGTGGAGGTAGACCTGTTCGGCCTCGCGGGCGCCCCCGGGTGGAATGAAGCTGCCGTGAATGAATTCGACATCCAAATCGTAATCTTCGGCCAACTGTGCCGACTCGTCGACGAGATCACGTTCGATTTCGATACCACATGCGTCGAAATCCAGCATCGCAGCCATCGAGGCCACCACTCCAAAGCCGCTGCCCCATTCGCAGAACGAATTGCCGGGGGCGAGGTTCTGGTCGACGATCGCTTCCAGGGCTTCGTAGATGGGCGCGTAGTCGCTGGGCACAAAGCCACTGCAACTGCCGCGGCTGGTCCGATAGAACTCCGTGATCCGCTCATCGGCGTCACGTAAGAAGCGAGCGACGCGGCTGTTCAGGGTCCGGTTCTTTACGGAGAATTCGACGTCTACCAGCGCCATTAAAGGGGTCTCGACCGATCTGGGAATTTAGCCGGACATAAGATTCCCTACACAGGTCGATCGATCAATGCCAAATGAGAAGAATCCCCCCTTTGGCGATGCCGCTGCGGAGCGGTCGGCTGGAGTTCTGACTCAGGCCGATTGTTCCCGTAGGGTGTGTTTGGCGAATGCCTCGGCTAAGAACTTTCCGGTGACCGACTCGGGGCAGTTCGAAATTGCCTCGGGTGACCCTGTGGCTACAACCTGACCACCCTCGTCGGCCGCCCCGGGACCGATATCGATGATGTAGTCGGCCGCCTGAATGAGCTGCATGTTGTGCTCGACCACGATCAGCGAATGCCCCACCGCGACCAGGGCATCGAAGCAGTCGAGCAATTGGGCCACATCGGCGAAGTGCAGACCCGTGGTCGGTTCGTCCAACAGAAACAGGCACCGCCCCCGCCGTTTCTGCGAGATATAGCCCGCCAGTTTCAGCCGCTGTGCCTCACCACCGCTAAGCGTGTTGGCCGGTTGTCCGAGTCTGACGTAATCGAGACCCACGTCGATCAGCCGCTTCAGCTTGGCCTGAACTTTGGTCGAACCGCGAAAGAAGGTGAAGGCCTCGCGGACGGTCATTTCTAGTACGTCGGCGATGTTTCGCCCGCGGTAGGTCACTTCCAGGATTTCAGCCCGATATCGGGTGCCTTGGCACTGGCTGCACTTCATATACACATCGGGCAGGAATTGCATGTCGATTCGCACTTGTCCATCACCCTGGCAGGCCGTGCAGCGTCCACCGTCGACATTGAAACTGAAGTGACTGGCCGTGTAGTTCCGCATCCTCGCGTCGAGGGTGTCGGCGAAGGCGGCCCTGATTTCGTCGAAGGCCTTGATGTAGGTCACCGGGTTCGATCGGGCCGAACGCCCGATAGGGCTCTGATCGACGAGCACCACGTCTTCGATTTGGCCATCGCCCAGAACGTCGTCGAATTCATAAGGCTTGGGGGCCTCTTTGCGCATCCGTCGGCACAGGGCAGGGTAAAGCGTGTCCTGCACCAGTGTGCTTTTGCCCGAGCCACTAACTCCTGTGACCACACAGAGCACGCCCAGTGGAAACTCGACGGTGATATCCTGCAGGTTGTTTCCGCGAGCACCGGCCAGACGGACCCAACCGTGGTTGGGCTGCCGACGCTTGGCCGGCACACTTCCCCCACGACGGCCTGAGAGATAATCACCTGTGATGCTCGAGGGCTCATCATCAATTTCCTCAGGCGCTCCCTGATAGATCACTCGTCCTCCACGTTCGCCGGCACCGGGGCCGATTTCGATCACCTGATCGGCCTCGCGGATGACGGCCTCATCGTGTTCGACCACCACCACCGAGTTACCACGATCGCGAAGCTGAAGGATCACGTCGATTAATTGCCGAGTATCGCGGGGGTGCAGCCCGACGGAGGGTTCGTCGAGCACGTAGAGCATGTTCACCAGGCTGGAGCCCAGCGCGGTAGTGAGTGCGACCCGCTGCACTTCGCCGCCGCTGAGAGTCCGCGTCATGCGGTCAAGCGTCAGGTAGCTCAGCCCGACTGCTTCCAGGAACGCCAACCGGTTGTGTACCTGGTCGAGCATGGTGGCCGCCACTGTGCGTTCCCACTCGGTGAGTTCGACGTCTTTGAAGAATTGGGCCGCGTCGCGAATCTTCAGGGCCGAAACTTCGGCGATGTTCCGCCCGCCGACCTGACCACAAAGGGCCTCCTCGCGAAGCCGCGTTCCGCCGCAGGCCTCGCACACCCGGTAGCTTCGCCAGCGGCTGAGAAACACCCGAATGTGCATCTTGTACTTGCGACGTTCGAGCCAGGCAAAGAAGCCGGAAAGCCCGCCGAAATCACGTTCCGGTACACCGTCGTGCAAAAGTTGCAGATGTTCTTCCGTCAGCTCGTGGAATGGAACATCGACTGGAAGGTTGTAGTCGTCGGCCAGGGCCAGCAATTCTTCCAACTCGTGGGCGTACGCCGGCGTGTTCCAGGGAGCAATCGCCCCTTCGCGGAGCGACTTCGATGGCTCGGGCACGACCAGTTCCATATCGAGATCGATTATGTTGCCGAAGCCCTCGCACTCGGGACAGGCTCCCAATGCGCTATTGAAGCTATACAACCGTGGCTCGGGGGCGTGGAACTCGCGTCCGCATCCGTCGCAGACCATGTTGGAACTCCACCGCCGATGTCGCCAAGTGCTTCCGTCGATCTCAAAGGGTCGGCCTTCGATTTCCCGTTCGTCTTCGCTTTCGACTTCGCCGGGGGCCTGGAGAAACACATGGCAGGCCCCATCACCCTGGGCAAAGGCCTGCTCGACCGATTCGCGGAGCCGCTTCTCTTCGACATCGCCAGTCTTCAAGCGGTCGACTACCACATACAGTGGTTCGCGAATCTCAGCCGGGGCATCGAATGGTTCGGAGCCGATGTTATGAGTGCGGTGGTTGAAGATAACCCTCAGGTAACCTTCTTCGCGAAGTGATTCGGCCAACTGCTGGTAATTACCACCCTCGCTGGGCCAGGCGGCAAACGTGACCATGAATCGCATGCCGCCGGGCAGAGACAATAACCGTTCGGCGGCTGATTGGGCCGACTCGCGGCGCACCTCGCGGTTGCAGTTCGGGCAGATAACATGAGCGATTTTGGCGTACAGCAGCCGCAGGAACTCGATTGTTTCGGTCGTAGTGCCCACTGTCGAGCGGCTCGATTTCGAAGGACTCTGTCGAGCTACTGCAATTGCCGGAGGGATGCCCTCGATCCGCTCGGCTTCCGGCTTCTCGAGCTGTTCCAAAAACTGACGGGCGTAGGCCGAAAATGTCTCGATGTAGCGACGCTGCCCTTCGGCATACAAGGTGTCGAATGCCAGGCTGCTCTTTCCGCTTCCGCTCAGTCCGCACAGAACAACCAGTTTCCGGTGGGGAATCTCGAGATCGATATCCCGCAGATTGTGGACGGAAACTCCTGTAAGCGAAATGACACGAGCGGTCATGGTAATCCAGGTCGTTCTACAGTTTGCCCTGGCCAGGAGGGCATTGATCCATCGTTGGGAACCAGTTGTCGGGAGCAAAACGCCCTACCGGCTTCCGGCCCCCGCAGCCAAACCCCTCAGTTTATCGGTTCATTTGCGAGGTACCTAGTGTCTGGATACTAGGGGCCTACCGAACCGCCGTTCTCAGAAAACTCCCGGTTGTGTAACTTGCGGTGGCTGCGGGAGATGGAAGTTGTTGTCACGACAGTACGATGCATCGCGGGCACGGATTTTTTGCCGTTCATTGAAGGATCGACATGCAGTGGCACGGTCGGAGAGTAACGGTGATGGGGCTCGGCCGTCATGGCGGTGCGATCGGCGCTGTGCGGTTTCTGGCTGAGCGTGGCGCCCTCGTCACGGTGACCGATACGGTGGATGAAGCCTCCCTCCACGATTCGCTAACCCAGCTTAAAGACTTACCGCAGGTTCGCTACGAACTTGGCGGTCACGATGAATCCACGTTTTGTTCCACCGAGATTCTTGTGGTGAATCCGGCGGTTCGCCCCAACAATCGGTGGCTTCAACTGGCCATTGAACACGGCGCCAAAGTCACAAGCGAAATCGAGATCCTCTTGGGCGAAGTCGATGCCCACGTGGTGGCGGTTACCGGATCGAACGGTAAGTCGACCACGGCGGCAATGCTAGAGGCGATTCTCCGTGTGGGAGGTGATCGCACCTGGTTGGGGGGGAATCTTGGCGGCAGTTTATTACCGCAGCTTGAGTGCATCGGACCTGAGGATTGGCTGGTGCTCGAGTTGAGCAGCTTCCAGTTACATCGACTCAGCAGTGAAATCCGTCCGTTCGATGTATCGGTCGTCACTTCGTATTCGCCAAACCATCTCGATTGGCATCCCGATGTGGAGCACTACATCCAAGCCAAACAGCGGATCATTGAACTCACCGCCCCCAATGGTGCAGTGGTGTTGAATCACGAAGACTACGAGGTGCGAACTTGGAATAACTTACTTCAAGCAAGACGGTTGATCAGTCCGGCGACCGATAGCGAGATCCCAGAGTTACCGCTTCCTGGCACTCACAACCGCAGGAACGCACATCTTGCGGCGGCGGCTGCCAGAGCGATTGGAGTTGATGAAAAGTGCGTGAATCAGGGGTTATCCGCGTTTCGAGGGCTGCCTCACCGGTTGGAACGCGTTGCCGAGATCGACGGGCGAGTATTCATCAACGATTCGGCATCGACCACGCCTGAGTCGACAGTCGCCGCCATCGAAGCGTGCGATGCACCGGTGTGGCTGATGGCTGGAGGAAGCGATAAAGGTTCCGACTTTCACGCGTTGGCCAATATGATTTCCACTGGGGTAAAAGGCGTCGCATTTTATGGTCAAGTTGGACCAACGTTGCTTCGTCTTTGCGAGGCCCTTCAACCATCGTGTCTGCGAACCAACGTTGCGATGTTGCAAGAAGCCCTTGCGTGGTGTTGGCAACAATCGCAGCGCGGAGACATGATCGTTCTCTCACCCGGTTGCGCGAGCGGCGACCAGTTCAATCACTACATTCATCGTGGTGAAACATTTCGCGAGATCGTCTTGCAAATGAAGTCCTCTTCAAGCCAAACAACGCTTGCATGATTTTTCTTGTTTGGCTAGATTCGGCGATGTCAAGCGTTCATCAATTTTTATTGTTGAACGTTGGCGACCTCGAGTCCGACGGCTGTGAGGTTTCCTCGGGGGAAACCATAACGGCGCTGGGAGTCGTCACTCGAGGTTTTTTCATGCGCGGTTTGTAAAAACCGCTGAAAAAACTCGCCCTAGGTTCGATCGCCTGTCGCCTTGCCGTTTCAAGAACGAAAGACCTTGAAGTCTGGCGTGGTTCCCAATTCCATTGGGGCTGCTTGTTCCCTAGGGTGAGTTGGGCAAAATAGTAGTAGAGTTTTGGAACTACTCTTGGGCTTGGCGTGAAGGCCATCCATCCGTGTCTTCAAGGAGACAGTCGTGAAAGTCAAAGCATACGAACAAGTCGAGTCGGCACCGGTGGAGATGGAAGGGGCTGTCGATTGCACCGTGCGATGGTTGGTGGGCGAGCCGGATGGGGCTCCGAATTTCGCCATGCGACAGTTTGAAGTCGCACCCGGCGGGCATACGCCCAAGCACAATCACCCCTACGAACACGAGGTTTTCGTCCTCGAAGGCGACGGCGTTGTGCTCGAAGGCGATACCGAGCACCCTCTCACCGCGGGCGACGTGGTTTATGTCGCGCCCGACGAAGTGCACCAGTTTCGTAATACAGGTTCCCAGCCGCTAAAGTTCCTGTGCCTGGTGCCCAATGCGGCCCAACGCCCGCAGAATGTTCCGGCGGAATGTGACCAATAGTTCGAGGTTTACACCACAGCTTCCTCCGAGCACCCCATTGCGATCGGTCGACGATGAGCCGAAAGAAAAGCCCGGCCGACGAGATTCGGCAACTGTCCGACGAGATACGTCGGCACGACCGCAAGTATTACGTCGATGCCGCACCGGAGATTACCGATCTTCAGTACGACAAGCTCATCGAGCGGCTCAAACAACTCGAGGCCGAACACCCCGAGTTGGTTACCCCCGATAGCCCCACTCAACGAATCGGAGATCAACCGGTTTCCGAACTGCAGCAGGTCGAGCATCGCGTATCGATGCTGTCGATCGACAACACCTACAGTCTCGAAGAGCTGCGCAAGTACGGCGATCGGGTGAAGAAGCTGCTCAAAGACGAGCAAGTCGAATGGGTTGTGGAACTGAAGATCGACGGGGTGGCCGTCTCTCTTCTATACGAAGACGGGTTGCTGGTGCGTGGGGCCACGCGAGGGAATGGACGCGTGGGAGACGACATTACCCACAATGTGCGCACCTTGCTCGATGTGCCTCTACGGTTGGTCGGGGATGATATTCCACCCGTGCTGGAAGTGCGGGGCGAAATCTACATGACCAACGCCGACTTGGTGTCGCTCAACGAGCGGCGCAAGGAACAAGGCGAAGAACCTTACGCCAATACTCGTAACGTGACCGCTGGAAGCATCCGCTTGCTCGATTCGCGGATCTGCGCCGAGCGGCGGCTGCGGTTATTCTGTCACGGAATCGGGTATGTCGAGGGCATCAAGTCTGAGACGCACATGGATTTTCTCAAGGAGCTTCGCTCTTACGGATTACCGGCCACACCCTTCGTCGAGTGCTTCAAAGACTTCGACGCGGCCGTGAATCATTGCGAAGCCCTGGTCGAGCGATTGCACGACCTGGATTTCGAAGTCGATGGATTGGTGCTCAAGGTCAATCGCTTCGAACAGCGCGAGCGGTTGGGCTCTACTTCGAAGAGCCCCCGTTGGCTGGTCGCTTATAAGTTCGAAAAGTATGAAGCCACCACCCGACTGAATGATATTCAGGTGCAAGTCGGCAAAACCGGGGCCATCACCCCGGTGGCGATGCTCGAACCGGTTGAACTGGCCGGCACCATCGTAAGTCGGGCAAGCTTGCACAACGCCGACGAACTGGATCGGAAAGATGTTCGTGTGGGTGATGTGGTCGTGGTGGAAAAGGCCGGCAAGATCATTCCCCACATCGTTCGCGTTGAAAAGCATCTCCGTGAAGGAGAATTGAAGCCGTTTCCGTTTCCGACGAAATGCCCCATCTGCGACACGAAACTGGTTCGCGACGAAGGTGGGGTTTATATCCGCTGCCCCAACTTTGCCTGCCCGGCCCAGGTGAAGGAGCGAATCCGGTACTTCGCATCGCGGAATGCCATGGATATCGAAGGGCTCGGTGACAAGTTGGTCGATCAACTAGTTACGGCTGACTTGGTGCAGAGCTACGGCGACTTGTATCGCTTGGAGGTCGATCAAGTGGCCGCGCTGGAACGCATGGGCCGGAAAAGTTCCGAGAATCTGATCGAGGGTATCGAGAACAGTAAGTCCCGCGGTTTGGCCCGACTGTTGAATGCCCTTTCGATCCGGCACGTGGGGGCTCGCGTGGCCACAGTGCTGGCCGATGAGTTCCACGACATGGACTCACTGATGAAGGCCGATGTTGAAACCCTGGCCGAAGTGAACGAAATCGGTTCGATCATTGCTCAGAGTGTCTACGACTTCCTCCACAGCGAAGCGAACGAGAAGGTGATCGCCGACCTGCGGGAGTTAGGCTTGAAGATGGATGAGCCCCGAAGTGAGAAGCCACGCTCCAGCACACTCGATGGCAAGACGCTCGTCGTCACCGGAACGCTCGAGAAGTACACCCGCGACGAGATCAAGGCCCTTATCGAGCAACACGGCGGTCGGGCGGCATCAAGCGTTTCCAAGTCGACGGACTACGTTGTCGCCGGGGAGAAAGCCGGCAGCAAACTCACGAAGGCCCAACAACTGGGTATCACCGTGTTGGGCGAAGATGAATTCCAGGCTCTGATCGGGGGCTAAGCCGGTCACAATCGCCTAGTACGGCAATCCCAGGGCCTCGTAGATCCGGCGGTCCTCCAGCCCCTCGCTGATCCATTGCGAGCCGGTGAAGTCGTGCTCGCGGCTGTGATGGGTCGGCACAGCGATCGCGTATGCCCCCGCTGCCACAGCGGCTTTGCAGCCGTTGGCACTATCTTCCAGAACCAGCACTTGCGCAGGGTCGAGCGATAATCGGGCCGCCGCGGTCTGGTAAATCTCCGGATGTGGTTTTCCCTGGTTAACGTCTTCAGCGGTGAGCAGAAACTCGAAACGTGGTTCAAGTTCAAAGCGACCCAGCACGTCGGTCACCATCGCCCGACCACTGCTGGTGGCGATCGCCTTAGGCAATCCGCCAGCCTCAAGGGCATCCAGCAATTTCAGCAACCCCGGCATGGGGGCCAGGCGGCCATCGAAAAGCGAAACGAGGATTTCGTCCGACTCCCGGGCCAGGTCCTCAACTGAGTCTGGCAATTCATGCTGATCGATCATCAACTGCAGCGACACATTGCCGGGCAGCCCCATCATCGCATCGAACAACTCGCGGCGAATGGGCTGATTGCGACGCCTCAGCAGCTCCTCACCCACCTCGTGGTACAAATCCTCGGTGTTGAACATCAGGCCGTCGAGGTCGAACACAACGGCACGTAAATCAGGCGTATTGGCCACAGGATTCTCGCAACAATCGAACTCAATTTGTTCCGCTCTTCGCGAAGGATTTTAGGCCACAGCCGGCGAAAACCCAAGACTCTCGGATAACGGGTCAATTGATCTGTATCGGATTCCCAATCACAATCAGAGCTGGTTCGGGTGCACCTGTTTCTGATGGGAAGTGAATCTTGGTGGGTACTTTTTCTCTTAGGCTACTGACACTTCGTCTTGAGATAGTGATGCTTCTGGTACTAGTGGCGGTCCTTACTAGTACCGTTAGGCATTCGTTTGCCGACGAGCGACCCGTGGCCGAGCTGATGCCCGACACGGTTCAATGCTTCCTCGAAGTCAACGATTCGGCTGCGCTTCAGCAGATGGCTCGTGATGGTGGGGGGAAGTTGCTTCCGGCCCTGGCAAGGCTTTATCCTTCGGGATGGATGAAGCCGGTGGCCGTCGCGGTGGATCCTTCGCACCGGGGAATGCTGGTAACGCTCGAGTCTCCGTCGGACTCAACCTCGCGGGTGACTCTCACCATGCCGCATAAGGTGCTTGAGAATTGGGCCCGTAAGTTGGGTGTGGGCTCTTTCGTCTATCAGCACGATATCGGTTCCACCACCATTCGACACGTTGGGCCCGTGGGTTGGTTTGAAGAGGGGCGACGCACGCTGCTTGCCACCCGGGACGCGCTCACACTCGACACGTGGCTCACGATTCACGATCCAAAGCAGCTCTCCTTGGCAGACCGGGAAGATTTCCAATTAGCACTTTCACAACTGCCCGCCGATCGGGCAGCAACCCTGTTTGTTAGTCCGGGTGAAGCTACCAAACCGGCACGGGCAGTACTCGACTTGGCACGTACAACCGCAGGCGTGGCCCTGGCCGAATCGGAGTTGCCGCTTCCACTGCGACGCTTGGTGATCCAAGCTTCCCAACAACGTACAGAAGATATTCGCTATATGGCGGCCGCCATATCACCGGGCGAGACAAAGCCGCACGTCACCGTAGTCCTGCCTGAAGAGTCTGCCAGAACGGCCGGCATGTTGCGGATGCTGGCGGCAATTCCACAGCAAGGGAGAACGTTCCGGCCACTGGTGCCAAACAACACGATTTTTTCCATCAGCAGTTATCTGAATCGCGAGGCGATCGAACTGGCCGTAGAAACGCTGTTCAGCGGGGAGCAGCTAGCCGCGTTGCAGGACACCAATCCCGAGGTCGCCGCGTTGATTGAAGGGCTGAGCTTCACCCTCGAGGCTTCTCAACAAGTTGAGCCTCGGGTGCAAGTCGTCTTCGCGCGACGAGAGTTCGATCAAAACGGTGAAGATGAGCCTCAGGCTCGTTTGCCGGCCATGGCGATCATTTTCGTTCCAAAGAAGCCGAAAGATCTCCAGCAGGCATTGCTGCTGGCCTATTGGGGCGCGATGAGCGAGGCCAACAAGGCGGCCGACCAAGCAAATCGCCCCAGTTATCGCTTCCAAAGCACCCGGGTTGGCCCGGTTACAGTGAACAGCGGCATTCTGCGTGAGCGAAAAGAAGACCAGCGGCCACCGACCCTCTTGCAGGCCAGTTTGGAACCGACACTCGCGTTTATGGACGAGCGATTCGTCTTCGCCACCGATCACCAGTTGGCGGTCGAGCTGGTCGAACTGGGGCTTTCGCAACCTCACGAAACGATCGACACCACCCTGCGACTCGATATCGGACCCACGGATGTCGTAAGGGCAACGCTCGATAACTACGAGACAGCGATCGATGACGTCGAGCCGCTGAGTCAACTGCACCAGGTGCTAGGTCCGGTTATGGACCCCATGGTTGCCGGCATACGAGCACTCGCCGAACAGGCCACCTCGCCCACATTGCGAATCGATCAACCGCGAATGGTGTTGCCTTTCACGCTGGAAGTGAAGACGCCGTAGTGGCGAAGCTTTCTGCCGTTCAGAGCAAGATCGAGACCAGAACTATCATTGCGCCGATGAAGCCTACGAGTAAGATCCCGAGTGCGACCATCGTCAGGGTTATCAGGCATGCCTTTCCGAACGAGACCTCATTTCGAGACGCGACGAAAGTGGTCAATACCAAGTAGCCGATCGGCAATGTAAGCAGACTTGCGACGGAGACTGCAATCTCAGGGTTCGACGAGAAGATCAACCCGGCTCCAAGACCAATGACAAACCCTAAGATATTTGAGAGAATTGCCGCAGCAAAGACAGTTCCAAAGGCGTTTCCGAATGAAACGTTCTGCTTTGCTACCCAATGTGCGGAGGCACGCAAAAACACTGCCCCGACCAGGCTCCCAATTGCAGCAGAAATGACAGCGCGGGGAATGAACGATAAATCCATCAACCTGCCCCTTTGGTCGTGAAATGTTAGACCTTGTAGTTTTCCAGGTCGCCAGACCATCATTACTGACACGGCTAGCGACTTCAAGCTCTGCTACGTATTTGTGTTGGACAGCAGTAAAGTGTACGGAGTCTTGTCTACCGCTATACTTCGCGCTCGGAGTAGAGGCTGGGCGGTCCGCTCATGCATCTACTGCTTCACGAATGGTTTGCACCACCTCGCCCAGCATCATGGCCGTGGCACCCCAAATGCGATGGTGATGCCATTTGAAATAGGGCACGTCGAAGTTCAATGCTCGGTGGCTTCGTTCGTGCACCGCCGAGTTGCCTGATTCGAGCAACTCGGTGACGGGCACCTCGATCACTTCGGCCACTTCGCGCTCGCATGGGAACAACTCGGGGCGGTGGTCCATCACGGCTAGCCATGGCAGTACGGCGAAGTGTGTAACAAACAGGTAGAGGGGCGTGAACTGGCCGATCATGTGGATTCCATCATCTGGAATTCCTAACTCTTCTTCCAACTCGCGGAGCGCCGCCCGTTCGCTGGTTTCGCCGGCTTCAATCGCACCGCCGGGAAAGCTGATTTGTCCGGCGTGATCGGCCATAGTCGGAGGTCGTAAAGTAAACGGGAGATGCCAGCCGGTATCGTCGGGATATAACAAAGCCAATACGGCGGCCGGTCGCGCGGAGGGGGGCGGCTCGGCGAAATGTCGGCCATAACTCAATGAAGGTTCGTACTTTCGCTGTGCATCGCGGCCCGGCAACGGGCTTTGCATCCGCTTTCGCAGTAGGTTCGGCAATTCGGCATGCGGCATGGCGTTCTCGCTCCGTTACTCGCTCGACTCTTCGCCGAATTCCTTGTTCCTCAGCAGACGTCGTTTGATCTTGCCACTTTGGGTCTTCGGAAGCTCGGTCACAAACTCGATTTTGCGAGGGTACTTGTACGCGGCCGCCTGTTGTTTACACCAGGTTTGCAGTTCGGCGTGTAGCTCGGACGAGGCAACGTGGCCTTCGCGCAGAACGATGAAGGCTTTGACGACGTTGCCGCGGACCTCGTCCGGACTGGCCACCGCGGCCACTTCGAGAACGGCCTCATGTTCGGAGAGCGTGCTTTCGACGTCGAACGGCGAGATGCGGTATCCGCTGGCCTTGATCAGATCATCGCTGCGGCCCTTGAACCAGTACCGGCCTTCGTCGTCCCGCGAGAGAACGTCGCCCGAGTAGTACCACTCGCCGCGGAAGATCTCGGCCGTTTGCTCGGGCTTGTTCAGATACTCTTTCATCATGCCCGGATGGGTTGAGCGGAGGACGCACATCACGCCCTCTTCACCCTCGGGCACTTCGTTGCCGTCCTCGTCCATCAGTTTGATTTCGCACCCTGGAGCCGGGCGACCACAACTGCCGGGCACCACGTCGAAGCCTTGCATGTTGAAGCAATAGACCATGCACTCGCTCATGCCGATGCCGTCTAAGGGGATAAATCCCATTCGCCTCTGAACGCTATCGATTGTGTCGGCCGGCAATGGTTCGCCGGCGCTGACTCCGTGGCGAAGGCTGGATAGATCGGCATGATCGATCCCCGGATCGGCCGTGAGCATGCGGTAGATGGTGGGTGTGGCCACGAAATTGGTGATGCGATGTTTCTCGATGAACCGCAACCAGGTGGGGGCATCGAAGCGGCCATCGAGCGGATGGTACAGGGCCACTGTCATTCCGACCCGCAGGGCGTACAGAAACGTGGAAGCAACCGGCAGCAGCCAGCCCAGTTCTGCAGGGCAGCTACAAATGTCGTCTGGGCGATAGTCGTGCCAGTGCTCGATGAGCGACTCGAACGACAAGGGGTAACGGTGATAGTGCACCACGCCCTTGGGATCGCCGGTGGTACCTGATGTGTAGATGATGAAGGCCACATCGTCGTGGGCGGTATCGGCCGGCTGGAAGTCGCCGGCGGGTTCATGAACGAGTTGGTTGAAGGCGATCTGATCGCCGGAGAGCGGTACGGCGGCGTAAGGCACGGCGATGATACTCTTGAGGGTAGGGCAGTTCTTCTGCGCGGCTTCCACCTCGGCGGCCAAGTGAGTTGTGGTGATGGCGGCCACTACGTTGGCATCGCGGACGCGATACTCGATGTCGGCCGCGCGAAACAACGTGCTGCTGGGAATAAATACTGCCCCCAGTTTCGCAAGCGCCAACGAAGCGATGTAGAACTCCGGCAGGTTGGGCAGACGCAACAGAACCCGTTCGCCACGTTTCACCCCCATGCGAGCAAGCGACGCGGCCAACCGGGTGCTGGCTTCATCCAATTCAGCGTAGGTCACTCGCCGGGAGTCCCCGGCCGAGTTTTCCCACAACAAGCACGGGTGATCACCGCGACCAGCCTCGACCTGAGCGGTGGATAACGCCACTCCCAGATTATAGCGAGCGGGGATATGTCCCCAGGGATCGGTCTGGCGACAAAGTTGCTCGTACTCGGCCTGTGATTTCGTCATCGGATATCCTGATACGCAATCAACCGAAAGAGAGGAGACGATACTGCGACGGGACAAAATCTCGTCCTGAACCGCCCCCCGAATTACAAATGGCCAGCTGGCTATTAGACGGGCAACCGTAGTCGCGGCCATTTAGCAACTTAGCGAGCTATCTCCGCTGCATCCGTTTCGCTGAAATTGTAGTGGTCGCAAAAGTAACGATCGACCCCAGTCATGACGCCTCCCGTTGGCGGGTAAAGTCCGCAATCTCGCACATAGTTTTCTACGCTCGCAATATTTGACTAGTTCAAGAGGGCGACTTTGGTCCTATGGGATTGTCACTTGTGGCCTTTTTGGGTGGCTGCAAGTTGCTTCAGGTCATACGCTTGTAGTCAATTTGGGAAGAGGAAGATTCCTGGTGAGATGCGGCCCGCGTGAGAGTTTACCGCTTGTGTTTGATGTGTTGACTTACCGACTTGGAGTGAGGCGCTGGACAAGGGAATCCTATGGACGGAGACTGAACGATACAGGTTCCTCCTTTGTGGGAAATAGAGCCACAGGAGCAAAATTTCACCAGCCTTGGAAGATAAAAAGCGTGTCGACGATGAATATTGAGGTGCGGCTGTTTGCGGTCGCTCGCGATATGGCCGGCAGTGAGCGTCTGGCGGTCGAACTACCTCATGGTGCGACCGTAGCCGACTTGCGGCAAAAGTTGGTTGAGCAACTGCCAGGGCTGGCCGCGATGGCCCCGCAACTGCTGTTCGCCGTCGATGAGCAGTACACTCGTGACAACACGGTTCTAAAGCCCGATGCGGATGTGGCCTGCATTCCGCCGGTTAGCGGGGGGTGAGGCCTCTAACTCGTCACTAATCCGATCAAACGGGCGAGATTGGAGTCTTTGAGTCGATTTTGCTCCGCGAGAGCAACTTTCCGACAGCTACTCCGCCGCATAGGATGGTGGTTGCTAACGCCAAACCCTCGCCTCGGGCTTTTCCCTCATGAGTGAAGTACTTACAAAAACTCGACTTACCCACGACGCGATCGATTCGACCTCGTTGCTCGATGAGGTGGCCTCATCGCAGGCGGGGGCGGTGGTGCTGTTCTTGGGCACGGTGCGGGAAATGACGGAAGGACGACAGACCGTAGCACTCGACTACGAGTGTTATCCCGAGATGGCTGAGCGGAAAATGGAAGAGATTGCGGCCGAGGCAACCTCGCGGTGGCCGCTCACCGGGTGCGTAATTGAACACCGCCTGGGGCATTTGGAGTTGGGTGACGCTTCCGTGGCCGTGGCCGTGAGTGCTCCTCATCGCGATCAGGCGTTCGAGGCGGGCCGGTGGCTGATCGATACATTGAAGCAAGTGGTTCCCATCTGGAAGAAAGAGAATTGGGCAGACGGTTCGACCGAGTGGGTGCATCCCGGCACGGGTGAGAAGGTCGACGGGCAAAACTCTCAACAGTAGAAGTCAATCGTTCCCAGTAGAAGGCATTCCGCATCGTGAGCATTCAAGGTCCGCTGATAGACAGCTTTGGTCGGGTTCATACCGATCTGCGTGTCAGCGTCACCGACCGCTGCAACATTCGCTGTTTCTACTGCATGCCGGCCGAGCACATCAAATTCCTGCCCCGTGCCGAAATTCTCACGTTCGAAGAATACGTAAGATTCGTTGGCGTGGCGGCCCAATTGGGCGTGCGAAGCGTTCGGCTCACCGGCGGAGAGCCGCTGTTGCGTCAAGAATTGCCGCAGTTGATCGGTATGTTGACCGCGATTCCGGGCATCGACGAGGTCTCGCTAACCACCAATGCTACGCTGTTGGCAGAGCAGGCCGACGCGTTGAAAGCCGCCGGGCTGCGAAGGGTGAACATCAGCCTGGATGCGATTGATGAAGAAACTTTCGAGCAAATCACGCGACGTCGCAGCTTGCAGCGGGTTCTCGAAGGGATCGATGCGGCCCTTCGTGTGGGTTTCTCGCCAGTGAGACTCAATGCCGTCTCGATTCGAGGCGTTACCGAACGTGAAGCGGTGCGGCTGGCCCGCTACTCGCGGGAGAAGAAACTGGAACTGCGGTTCATCGAATTCATGCCGCTGGATGCCGACGGAAACTGGAACGGCGGGCAGGTCCTCTCCGGAGACGAACTTCGCGGGATATTGGCTACCGAGATCGCCCCGTTGGAGCCGATCGCGGGCATGGACCCCAGCCAACCGGCTCGCGATTATCGCTACACCGACGGAATTGGTCGGGTTGGGTTCATCGACTCAGTAACCAAGCCATTCTGCCAGAGCTGCGATCGGCTGCGCATCACCGCCGAGGGAAAGATCCGCAATTGCTTGTTTTCGACGGAAGAGTGGGACGCTCGACGACTCATGCGCGAAGGCGGCAGGGACGAGGATCTGGCCGATCTGCTGCGGTTGTGTGTGGGGGCGAAGAAAGCCGGGCACGGCAGTGATAGCGGGGAATTCATCCGTCCCGAGCGAGCTATGTACCAAATCGGCGGGTGAGTTGGGCCGGGGCAGGGCGTTGTCTGGCTGAGTTGTTCTTTGCTCTAACTAATGGCATTCCGCCGACGCTGCCTGCCAGTTTTTCCAGAAATGATTCATGACGAATAGCCCGCAACGAATCTACCTTGATAACGCCGCCACGAGTTGGCCCAAGCCGGAGTCGGTTTACGACGCGGTCGATCGCTACATGCGGGAAAATGGGGCGGCCGCAGGGCGAAGTGCCTACGCCGAATCGAGCGACTCGGAGGCAATTGTCTCCGCGGCTCGCAAGCAAGTTGCCAAGCTCTTGGGAGTGCGTGACCAGAAGCGAATCGTGTTCACACTCAATGGAACCGATTCGCTGAATCAGGCCATTCACGGCGTGTTGTCACACGGCGGAGGACACGTAATAACCACCGAGATCGAACACAACTCGGTGCTACGCCCGCTGCGGTGGTTGGAAGATCGGAGACAGATCGAAGTAACCCGAGTGAAGTGTGATGCATCGGGCGTGGTCGATCCAGACGACATTCGAGCCGCCATGCGTGACGACACACGGCTGGTCGCAGTGATTCACGCCTCGAATGTCACCGGGGCGATTCAACCGGTCCAAGAGATCGGGGCCATCGTAGGCGAGCATCCGGCCCTGTATTTGATCGATGCTGCTCAGAGCCTTGGGCACCTTCCGCTGGATGTAGAAGCGGTACAGGCCGATCTGGTGGCTGCACCGGGCCATAAGGGCTTGTTGGGTCCGCTAGGCACAGGAATCTTATACTTACGTCCCGGGATTGAGTCGCAAGTTGAACCGGGACGGCAAGGTGGCACTGGCAGCGTCAGCGAAGATGATCGTCAGCCGGAACTGATGCCTGACCGCTACGAGTCGGGCAACCTCAACGTAGCCGGCCTGGCCGGGTTGGCCGCAGGGGTTGGTTTTGTGCTGGAGCAAAGCGTCGAGAAATTAAGACAGCACGAGCAGGAGCTTATGGCCCATTTGCTCGCGGGCTTGCGGGAGATCACTGGTATTACCGTCTACGGTCCCCACAAGCTTGAGCAGCGTGTGGGAGTGGTGAGCTTCAGCGTGGAAGGCTACGAGCCTCAGGAGGTTGCCGGGGCTCTAGATGCCGGATACGGTGTGCAAGTTCGGGCAGGCATTCAGTGTGCCCCCGGGGTGCATGCCGCTCTGGGTACCCTGCAGCAAGGTGGTACCGTCCGGATGAGCCTGGGCCCCTGGACGACAACCGGTGAGATCGATCGGGCAGTCTCGGCCCTGAAGGAAATCGCCGGTGCCACGATGGATAGTCTTTGATGGCGGTGCAATGCTATGAGCGATTCGACTCCTGAGAAGCCCTGGTACCACAAAGGGCTACGATTCTCCTGCACCCAGTGTGGCGACTGCTGTACTGGCGCCCCAGGCTTCGTGTGGGTGAACAAGCAGGAGGTCGCTGATCTGGCCGCACTTCTAGAGATGGACGTCGAGCAGTTCGAAGCCACCTACGTGCGGAAGGTGGGCATTCGCAAGAGCCTCATCGAATACTCCAACGGCGATTGTGTCTTCTTCGACAACGAAGCCCGTACCTGCAATGTCTACCAGGCACGTCCCCGCCAATGCCGCACATGGCCGTTCTGGGACTCGAATCTGAAGGATGAGGCCGCCTGGCAGGAAACCTGCGAGGTGTGCCCCGGTAGCGGAAAAGGCAAGCTGTACTCCATTGGCAAGATTGAGGAACAGCGGGCAAAGATGCGCGTTTGAAGCCACATCGTGGCGTGTCCCCCGTTCGGGCTGTTTTCGAGAGCGTTTCTCTTTACTTTCCCCTCCGCGGTGTTGGAAAAACTGCCTCCGGTTCAGATTCTTCCGAATAGTTGAAGTTTGCCGGATGGGCGGACGATAACGCTTCCATAAGTCTCGTTGCGACGGGTCTGGACAGGTAGTGAGCACAAACTGCTTACCTTAGGTCGAATGACGCAAGTTTCAATGAGATAACAAGTTAAGTTCGATTGGCTGGTTTTGGCCAGGATCGAATTTTCTAAGCTCTTTGACAATTTACACTTACCGCCGAAATCGTTGTTGCGAGATTTCTCGCGATGACGCTGCGGATGCACCCTGATGGCAGCCGTAGAAAACCGTTTAATCTTGACTCTAGTTCTTGTGGCATCTACACTTGGAGCGTGTCCAACATGGTTGGGGTAGGCCCTGTCAGAGGCAATTTCAGAGCCTGGTTTCCAGGAGACTTGAGTCGTGACAAAGAAAGAAATCGTCAAGACAATCTCAGAGGAAATTGGGCTTACTCAGCTCAAGACGAAAGAGATCGTCCAGAAGACTTTCGACGCCATCGTCGAAACGCTTGTCGAAGATCGCCGCATCGAACTTCGCAACTTTGGTGTCTTCGAAGTGAAGAAGCGAGCTGCCCGCAAGGCTCGTAACCCTCGCACAGGCGATAAAGTCTTTGTGCCAGAGAAGTTTGTGGTTACGTTCAAGCCTGGCAAAGAGATGGAAGAACGCGTTCGCGAGCTTGAACGCCGCGAAGCCGAAAAACAGCGTGCCGCAGCCGAGGCACCTAGTGCGAATCAAAACAACTTGCCGGGTCCCAACATGCCCGGGCCGGTTGGCTCCGAAAACACTTTCGGCAGCGACTCGTCCGAGACTGGTTGATCCAGCACACAAATCAAACTAACTGTTACGCTGCAACGTCTTACGACTCATCACCCTGACGTTGACGGCAGCTCAGTCCTCGCACGACTGAGGCACGACGGTCTCGAAGCACGACTCATCTAAGCTTCGAGCTAGCAATGCACATTGCAAGAACGGCACCCGGTATCAGCTTCTCCCGCTCGAAATGTGGTTGTGTGAGCTAACCGATTGGCTGGATCAATTCATTATGAGAAGTACACGTTGGGTCTCGGATGACCTGACGAAGGGACTTGCGCTGCTGTTGCGTCGCAAGCTCCACAACACGGAGGATTTGTGGAATGCGTGGTTTGCTGTTAGCCCTCCTGATTGCGATTTGTGTCGCTACGTCGGTCGGATGTATTCTTCCGGCCTACTCGGGCGATCCGACTCGGCGGACCAGTGAACTTATATTCACGTCCGAAGACTTCCGCTTGTTCCTCGACGAATGGGAACGGCTGTGGTTCCTCGATCAGCCCGATCACATGTCGCCCTACCGCACGCATGGCGGGATCATCTGATCGCTGTGCGACGTGCTCGAAGCGGCGTAATGCACAAGCGTTGCGCTTTGCTTTAGCCCGAGCCCACGCACTTCGGGTGCTGAGCCGTCCATATTGCTGGTGTTTGACTGAGTGCCCCACAGATCGAGCAAGATCTGTAGTGGGGCACTGCGGTTAGGCGGCGGTTGCCCCTTGGCAGCTTGCCAGATAGATTGCCAAGGTCTCTCGACCGGCTAGCGTTGTTGGCCGATCATCTGCTAACACTTCTCTGCCAGCAACCGTGAATCAATCTTCGATCGATTTGAAGGTCCAGTTGGGCCGGCTCCGTCTTCAGAACCCCATTCTCGTGGCCTCGGGCACCTTTGGTTACGCCCGCGAGATGAAAGGCTTCATCGACTTCTCCCGCTTGGGAGGCATTCTGCCGAAGACCATCACCCAGGCACCGCGGGCGGGGAATGCACCGTGGCGGACGATCGAAACCACCGGTGGGATGCTCAACTCCATAGGGCTCGATAACGACGGCATTGATGCTTTCATTGCCAAGCACATGCCTTATCTCGGCACGCTGGATACTGCCATCGTGGTGAGCATCGCAGGCCACGACTACGACGAGTTTGTGCAGATGGCAGCGCAGCTCGACGGAGTGCCTGGAGTTGCAGCGCTGGAACTGAACATCTCCTGCCCCAACGTCAGCGGAGGGGTCGACTTTGGGACGGACCCGGAGATGTGCCGCCGAGTGGTGGCCGGAACGCGTGACGCTTGCGGGTTGCCCATCCTCGCGAAGCTCACGCCTAATGTGACGAACGTGGTTTCGGTCGCTCAGGCAGCAGCGGAAGGTGGGGCGGATGCCATCTCGTTGATCAACACGTGCCTTGGCGTGGCCATAGACTGGCGACGCCGACGAACGCTGTTGGGGAATGGATTGGGAGGACTGAGCGGTCCGGCCATTAAGCCAATAGCGCTGCGTGCTGTGTATCAGGTGGCCCAGGCGGTGGACGTGCCCCTGGTTGGAATTGGCGGCATCGCCACTATCGACGATGTGATGGAGTTCATCGTGGCCGGAGCTTCTGCAGTACAATTGGGCACCGTCAACTTCTACAATCCGGGGGCCAGCATGCAGGTTCTCGATGCCTTGCCCGCCGCACTCGCCGAAGCCGGCGTCGAGCGAGTTGAGCAGCTCGTTGGTACGGTACACCGCAAGGAACCTGTGTAGCCGAGTGACTTCGGGGTAAGTTGAGCCACCTACACCACCCTTGTTGCCGATCTCCGCTTCTGGTGTATGAAATAGCTTTGACACTCTGGCCCGCAACTGGGCCCTATGGTTTACAAGGATGCTTTTGCGATGCGAGTTCTTTCTGGAATTCAGCCCACGGGACGGTTTCATTGGGGAAACTATTTCGGGGCGATTCAGCAGTACATCGACCTGCAAACTGCTGATGAGGCGTATTACTTCATCGCGAACTTGCATGCACTAACCACGGTGCGCGACGCCGATTCATTGCGGCAGTTGAGTCTCGATGCCGCCATCGATCTGCTGGCCCTGGGACTCGACCCCGAGCAGGCGATCGTGTTCATGCAATCCGACGTGCCTGAGGTCTCCGAGTTGTGCTGGTTGCTGATGACCGGCACCCCCATGGGCTTGCTCGAGCGGTGTCATGCCTACAAAGATAAGAAAGAAAAGGGGCTGCGCGCCGATGCGGGGCTGTTTACCTATCCTGTCCTAATGGCGGCAGACATTCTGGCTTACGACGCCAATTGGGTGCCCGTGGGCGACGATCAACAGCAACACATAGAAGTGTGCCGCGACCTGGCAGCCAGCTTCAACCATAACTTCGGCGAAACGTTCATCATGCCCGAGGCGAAGATCATTGCCTCGTCGGCCAAGGTGCCAGGGACCGACGGCGAGAAGATGTCGAAGAGTTACAACAACACGTTGGAGTTGTTCGAAGACCTCAAGCCGCTGAAGAAGAAGATCATGCGGATCACCACCGACTCGCGGCCTATGGAAGAACCGAAGGAGCCGGAGGGAGATCACCTCTACCAACTCTATTCGCTTGTGGCGACCGACGCCGAACGAGAAGAGATGGCGGCTCTCTATCGACGTGGCGGCTTTGGATACGGCGAAGTGAAGAAGGCGCTCTACGAGGCGGCCGAACGGTTCTTCGAGGAACCCCGGGCACGTCGCGAAGAGTTCGCTGCCCATCCCGAACGGGTTGAAGAAATCTTGGCCGATGGCGCCTCCCGCGCACGTCGCAAAGCAGGCGAAGTCTTGGCCCGGGCCCAAAAAGCCTGTGGGCTGAAGCGGTAGTTACCAGATTACGAAACCACCATGCAGCAAGTCATAGGAATCGGCACCGACATCACCGAGTGTCTGCGGATCGCGCAGATGATCGAGCGGCATGGTGAACTCTTCATCAACCGTGTGTTCACCCAGCACGAGATTCAGTACTGCCAAAGCCGGATGCATGCCACGCAACACTTTGCCGGGCGATGGTCGGCCAAAGAGGCACTGCTCAAAGTGTTAGGCACCGGCTGGCGTCGTGGAATTAGTTGGCGCGATATCGAGATCCTCGGCGACGGCAATAGCCCGCCACAGGTTGAGTTTCACGGGGAAGCCAACAAAGTTGCGGATGGCTTGGGTATTCAGCGAGTGATGCTCACCATCTCCCACTGTCGTAGCCACGCTACCGCCTATGCCCTGGCATTGGGTGAGACCTAGAGATCCATGCACCGCTCAGGCTGCAGTGGGCTCTCAAGGAGCCCGACCGCTAAGACGATTTCTTCGAAGTCTTTTTGGCAGTCTTCTTCTTGGTGGTCTTTTTCTTCGCGGCTTTTTTCTTGGCCGTCTTCTTGGTTGCTTTCTTCGCGGCCTTCTTCTTAGTGGCCTTTTTCTTCTTCGAAGGCCCCTTGGCAGCTCGGGCGGCAAGCAGCTCGAGCGCGGTTTTCATTTCCAGTTCTTCGAGCGACTGCCCCTTTGGAACGGAGGCGTTCGTGGTCCCGTCGCTCACGTAGGGGCCATAGCGCCCTTCGAGGATGCGGACCTTCTCGCCGGTGACGGGAGACTCTTCCAGTTCGCGAATCGCCTTCGGCTCGCCGAACTTACGGGTTTTCTTCGGCTGGGCTAGCAATTCGAGAGCCTGCTCGAGCGTTACATCGAGCGGCGAAACATCTGCCGGCAGCGAACGCGTTTCGTCGCCAGCTTTGATGTAAGGTCCAAATCGCCCGTTGTAGGCTCGTACCACTTCCGTAGTCTTGGGATCGGTACCCAGTTCGCGGGGAAGGCTCAGGAGTTTCAAGGCAACGTCGAGCGAGACATCAGATTGCTCCATCCCCTTAAGCAGCGAGGCGTTCTTCGGCTTCTCGTCGTCGTCCTTATCACCCCGCTGGACATAGGGACCAAAGCGGCCCACCTTGAGATAGACAGGTTTGTCCGTCTCGGGGCACATGCCCAACGGTTCGTCGGCCACGCTGGCCTTGTCGAGAAGTTCCAGGGCGGCTTCGACGGTCACTTCATCGGGTGCGGTACCGTCTTGCAGACTCGCGCGACGCTCGCCTTGCTGAATGAATGGTCCGTATCGACCAACGCGAACAAAGATCGGCTCTTTGTGTTCCGCGTCCTCTCCTGGCTCACCAATCAGAATCTGGCTCACCTCGCGGGCATCGATCTCTTCGACCTTGTCGTTTAACTGCGACTTCAAGCCTTTGTCGTTCTTGCCGAAGTAGAACTTGTTCAGGTATTCGATATGCCCGGCTTCACCGCGGCTGATGGCGTCGAGATCGTCTTCCATCTGGGCCGTGAATTGATAGTCGATCAACTCAGGCAAGTGCCCTTCCAGCAAGCGGGCAACCGCCATTGCGGTCCAGGTGGGCACCAGCGCATTGCCACGTTTGAAGACATACTCTCGGGCGAGAATCGTATCGATAATCGAAGCGTAAGTACTCGGTCGACCGATCCCCAGTTCTTCCAGCGTTCGCGTCAGCGTGGCTTCCGTATAACGCCCGGGCGGCTGGGTGGTGTGGCTCTTGGGCTCAAGCTGTTCGCATCCCAAGGGCTGACCGACTTCGACGGCCGGCAACACCGTTTCGCGATCGGCCAACTCAGCTTGTGGATCGTCGGAGCCTTCAACGTAAGCCCTTAAGTATCCGGCAAAATCAATCGTCTTCCCGCCGACCTGGAAAACCGCATCGTCGCCTTCGATTTCAATCGAGATCCGGCGACCGCGGGCGTCGACCATCTGGCTGGCAACGGTTCGCTTCCAGATGAGGTCGAAGATCTTGAACTCATCGTCGTTCAAGGTGCTTCGCAGTGTCTCAGGCGGCTCGAACGGATGACCGGCAGGGCGAATCGCTTCGTGAGCTTCTTGTGCGTTTTTGACCTTGGTTTGATAGTTCCGCGGATCGTCTGGCAAGTATTCCTTGCCGTATTCTGCCAGCACCAGATCGCGAGCGGCTGAGACGGCTTCTTTCGAAAGATTCGTCGAGTCGGTACGCATGTAGGTGATGTGACCGTTCTCGTACAGGCTTTGTGCGGCCTGCATCGTGCGCCGGGCGGTGAAGCGAAACTTGCGGTTCGCTTCCTGCTGCAGCGTACTTGTGGTGAACGGTGGGTATGGCTTCGACGTGTACGGCTTATCGTCCAGCGTCTTTACGCTGAAGTCGGCCCGATTGAGCCGCTCGATCAGCTCGCCGGCGGCTTTTTCGTCGAGCAGCAAGTTCTCTGTGTCTTTCAGCTTACCCGTGGCGGGGTCGAAATCGCGGGCGCTGGGGATGCGGCGACCATTCACTGTGGTCAGCGTCGCTTGGAACGTTTCGTTCGCTTCGGTCGTAAAGGTGGCCAGCAGATCCCAATACGTGGCCGAGTGGAACGCCATGCGCTGTCGTTCACGCTCGACGATCAATCGCACCGCAACGCTCTGTACCCGTCCGGCTGAAAGACGGGGGCGAACTTTACGCCACAGCAGCGGAGACACTTCGTAGCCATATAGGCGGTCGACAATACGGCGGGTTTCTTGGGCGCGAACCAGCGAGTCGTCGATGTCGCGGGGATGATCGAGAGCGTCGTGAATGGCTTCGCTGGTGATTTCGTGAAACACCAGGCGTTTAACCGGCACCTTGGGGTTCAGCAGCTCGCGAAGATGCCAGCTAATGGCTTCTCCTTCGCGGTCTTCGTCCGTCGCCAGATAGAGTTCAGAGGCACCCTTGAGCAGATCCTTCAGCTTGCGGACCTGTTGCGTCTTGCCGGGGGGGATGATGTAAACGGGCTCAAACGATTCGTTGACGTTCACGCCCAGGTAAGCCCAATCCTCTCCCTTGTATTTCTCAGGGATCTGCTTGGCACCCTGCGGCAAATCGCGAACATGGCCGATGCTGGCCTCGATTACGTAGTCTTTCCCGAGGAATCGACCGATGGTACGGGCTTTGGCCGGTGATTCGACGATCACCAGGGGCTTGCCATCGGATTTCGCCTTTTTTTTCGCCATAGAAGGTGTGCTCTTGTGGTGCTTGCGCCCTGGGAGAGATCGCTGCACCCTTGTATCAGCCGCAGTCGCGGCTGGGATTGAACTTGGAATCAGACAGCCGAATCACCCCTGTATTCGTACCCATCCGTACTCGATACGGATAGACCTCCTATCTCCGAGCAAGCTGGGGGCTTTTCGAACCGCATTTGTGCCCCGCAGTTGCTTTTCTCTCTCGCTGGATCGGCCACACTCCTTTTTGGGATTGCATTTACGTCGACCAGCCATACAATCACCACGATCCGAAGAATCGTTGTTTCGGTCACTGATTAGTCTTCTATAAGCCAATCTGTCAAGTGTTTTCCCCTTCGCGGAAGACACTTTTGGCATTTCCGTGGAGCCATAACATGGCCAATCCGTTTTCAATTTTCCGTAAACGACAGAAGCTTTTTCTGGCAATTGCGGGTGTCGGCGCGATGGTTTCCTTCATCCTCCTGCCCCCCGTAATGCGGATGATGGACGGTGGCGGTGGCGGTGCCGCGGGAACAGTCGTTACCACGAAATACGGAGATATTGGCGAACGCGAAATGTCCGTCTTGCTGCAACAGCGGCAAATCTCCAACACATTCTTTCAGCAATTGCTGCAACTCACGCTCGAAGCAATGGCCCGGGGCGGGCAGGTAGACGCACAGAATTTCAATCGCCTAGCCCAGTTCAAACAAAACGAACTTCTCCGCGAAGGTCTATTGTTGCCCCCCAACGAGACTTCGGTCGTACGAACCATGATTGCCGCCAGAAGGGCCGAAGAGCTTGGCCTGGAAGTCAGCGATCAGCGGATCAACCAACTGATCGCACGGTTCACGCAGGACATGGTGCCTTCAGAACAGATTGCCGGCATCTTACGGAGCATGACCGTCCGCATTTCGCAAAACCAACTCTTCGACATCATCCGTCCCGAATTGCTGGCCAACGATTTGCTGTATCTGGTCAATTCAGGAACGCAGTTGAATACCACACCGGCCGAACGCTGGAACTATTTCCTACGTTCTCGACAGCAAACAACTGCTGAAGTGGTGGAAGTGAAAGTCGATGATTTCCTCGACAAGGTAGCAGACCCCAGCGAGAAAGAGCTGCTGGCGTTCTTCAACCAATACAAAGAGGAATACCCCCGGCCCGACTCACCCGAGCCCGGTTTCCGTTTGCCTGAGCGTCGGGACTTCCAGTACTTCGAGGCCGACTTCGAGCACTTCTATGACGAAGCAGCGATAACCGACGACGAGGTGGCCAAGTACTACGAAGAGAACAAAGCCAACTACCCCTATCAAGGATTGGCGCCCGATCCGAGCGAATCTGCGACCGGAGGAGAGGGCGAAGCCGAAACGCCGGCTGAGGAACCCGCGGCGGAAGAGTCTTCGCAGGACGAGCCGCCAACGGAAGAGCCCGCGGCTGAAGAGGAAATGCCGGCAGAAGAAGAGTCTGCCCCTTCAGAGAGCGAGCCCGAATCGGGCGAAGAGCCGGCCGAAACTCCTGCTACCGAGAGTGAACCTTCGAGCGAAACTCCGGCTGAGAACGAACCGGAATCATCTGCTTCGACGGAGGATCAAGCCCGTGCTGTTGTTCCAACCTCAGGATTGAAGCAGCTTATGAGCACGGCCCTTGCCGGAGCTTTGTTCTTCCAGGATGACAGCGAGCCTGCTGCCGAGACGACGAATGAGGAGTCTACTTCGCAATCGGAAGACGGCGATTCGACCGAAACCGAGGCGGCGACCGACGCGACCTCATCCGAGGAGGCCGAGAGAGCCGAGGACGATAAGCCGTTTGTGCCTTCGCTCTCGTTGCGAGACTTGTCGGTTGACTATCTGCTGCCTCGAGTGATTTCCCAGGGCCCCGACCCACAGTACGACCCCTTGTGGCGAGTCGAGGATAGCATTCGCACCACCATTGCGCGGGAGCAAGCTTCGGCGAAGATGGAAGCGGCACTCGCCCCGTTGCGTCAAGAAATGCAAGCTTACTCCACCCGGCGTCTCGAATGGCAGATTGCTAAGGACGAAGGCAAGGACGTCGCTGAACCAGAGGTTCTGGACATTGAAGCGATGGCCGCTGGTATTGAAGGTGTGACGGCAAAAACCACAGGCATCGTCTCAGCACAACAGTTGGTCGATAACTGGAGCCTGGGCACCGCCACCGTGGTGACTTCCACAGGTCAGGCAATCGGATCGGTTATTGAGCAGGCATTCGGCAGCTCGCCGGACTTCTCACCCACCATGGCTCAAGATTCTGACGGTAACCATTACCTGTATTGGATCATCGAGAAACGCGAAGCCAAGATTCCTACGTTGGAAGACGTTCGCGATGAAGTGGTGTTGAGCTGGAAGCGGCAGCAAGCTCGAGGGTTGGCTGAGAAGCATGCCGAAGAGCTGGCCACCGTTGCCCGTGACCCCAAGTTCATGTCACTGGCCCAGGCCTTCGCCGGGAAGCCGGAGATCAAAGTGGTCGACACCGGCTCCTTCTCGTGGCTTACCGCGGGCGACGTGCCGATGAACTTCGGCGGGAACCAGCTTCGCTTGTCGGAAATTCCCGGCGTGACCGGCATGGGGAATAGTTTCATGCGGGGTGTTTTCTCGCTCGATCCGCAGTCGGTGGGTGTGATTTCCAATGAACCCAAAACGGCTGTCTATGTGGTTCGCGTTGGCGATTTCACGCCAGACGAATTCCTGCTGCGGCAACAGTTCCTCGCCGCGCCGTACTCGCTCTACCAAAATGCAGGTCAGATCGACCGACGAGAAACCCAACTTCGCTGGTTCGACGACTTGCTCGCGAGCGCCGACATCAAATGGGTCCGCGAGCCGCGTGATACCCAGTAGATCCGCTGGAACCTATCACTTTTCTCTTCGAAAGCCCCTGGTTTAACAGGTGACCGCATCTGTCCCTGCCGCCGCATTCATGCGTTAACGGCTTCTTGGGGCATGTTGTATCGTGCGCGGCTTGATTGATTCGCATTCACGCATCGCAGACGGTACAACGAATGGAACGAGCGTGTAAGGCTGGCTCTAACGCTCTATCCGTGGACGACAGGCATAGACCAACACGAAAGGGATTCCTGCGATGCGTAAGTACATGGTTTCCATCGCGGCATTGCTGACCATTGCTTGGATATTGCTGCCGGCCAAGGCATTTAGCTTGGCAGATGAAACCCTTGAAGGTCGTTACAAACTCACGCTGTTAGTTTACGGCGAAGATGAGTTCTTGGTGCTGGACTTCAAGCCGGAGGATTCCGCCCTGCAGATTGATGTTGTCGATGCCCAGCGCTTCATCGGCCCATCGCCGAAGGCAACCGACATCTCATGGAAAGTTGATGAATTAAAATTCACCATCGATTCCCCCTCCATGAAGAGCGACTTTGTAGGCCACCTGGTGACCGAAGGCGACCAAGCGGGGCAGGTTCTAGGAACCTACAAATTTCGGGATAGCGACTATCCGGCTCGGCTGGAGAAGTCCGACGCGGAGAAAGTCGGCGAACTCACTCGCAGTCAGTTGAGTACGGACCTGGTTACAGCCCGGCGAGAAAGCGACGCGCACGCCAAGGTCGAAAAGCTAAAGGAACTGCTCGAGAAGCACTCTGGGCCGAGCCTGCACTTGGTCTATACGGAACTGCTTCGCGCGGCCTCCGATGTGGAGTTCGCCTCCGAAGAGGTTGACCAGATGGTGACGACCTGGCTCGAAGATGCCGCCAAATACGGTGACCGCTGGTTGACCCAAGCCCGCACAAAGGCTCTTTCCGCTCTCGATGGGCAGGAAGCTTACGCCGATCTATCGCTGAAGTTGGCCCAGGATGCAGACGCATCGATCACTAGCGAAACCCCCACCGACCAGCAGGCAGTCATTGTCGCCGCGTTGGCGAAAGCGGCTGAACTTGCCGGCAACGAAAAATTGGCCTCCGAAGCCAGGGCACGCTCCGAGAAGTTGGAAGCCAAGCTCGACGAAGAGTACCTAGCGAGTGTGCCTCCGTTCGAGCCGGCCGAGTTTGAAGGTCGGGCCTCGTCTGAGCACGATCGAGCTGTCTTGCTGGAACTTTTCACCGGCGCCCAATGCCCACCTTGCGTGGCTGCGGATGTGGCGTTCGATGCCATCTTGGAAACCTACCAGCCCAGCGAGGTGGTGGCGCTGCAGTACCACCTACATATCCCAGGTCCCGACCCGTTGACCAGCGAAGCCTCGACCGAACGGCAAGCGTACTACGGCGTTCGCGGAACCCCTTCGACTTACTTCAATGGTGAAGATCTCGCCGGTGGCGGCGGGGGGATGAGCGGTGCGGAAGGCAAGTATGCGATGTACCGTTCGATCATCAACGACCGCCTGGACGAAACCGCGAACGCTAAGGTCGACCTGCAAGTGACTCGTTCTGGCCAAAAGCTTATCGTCAATGTTTCAGCCCAGGTTGATGAAGCGGCTCTCGCGACAGAACCTGCCAGTGACGAGGCTGAAGACGATGAAGTTGAAGAAAAGGATGAGCAGGCAGCAGCGGATGAAGACTCCGACGAGGAAGAAGCCGATGAAGAAAAATCCAAGGCCCCTCAGCTTCGGCTTCGTTTGGCGCTGACTGAGGAGATCATCCGCTACGTAGGCGGCAATAATCTACGCTTCCACCACCACGTGGTCCGCGAAATGCCCGGGGGCGTTGAAGGCAAAGAACTCGTTGCCGGCCAGGCGCAAGAAGAATTGACGATCGATCTCGCCGAATTGAAGGCCAGCCAGGAGAAGTACCTGGAAGATTACGCCGAGACTCGCAGTTTCCCCAACCCCTTGCCGTCCATCGACCTGGCCAACCTCTCGGTAGTGGCCTTCGTGCAGAACGATACTACGAAAGAAGTTTTGCAAGCGGCGTCAGTTGCGGTCGACGACGAGTAGAACCGTTTCGTCACTCGAAGATCGAACGGCTTAGAAACCGGTCTGTTTCGTCGAGATCCCAGTGAAAGGATCTCGACGAAACATCCGCGGTCGCGCTATCTTGTTTTGATGGACGCTGGCTTTGCTAGGGGCTTAACCCTTCAGTTTCAGCACCACGGTGGCCAGCGGGGGCAGGGTGATTTCGACCGATTGAGCCCGATCGTGCCAGGGCAGCTTTTCTGCAGCGACACCCATCCCATTGCCGAGATTGCTACCGCCGTAATAGGTCGAATCGGTGTTGAAGATTTCTTCGTAATAGCCCATCTCCGGAACACCAAGACGGTACTCGGTGCGGGGGACTGGCGTGAAGTTGCAAGCGATCACTACGAAGTCCTTCGGGTCTTCGGCGCGGCGGACGTAGCTCAGCACGCTGTCCTGATGGTTGTGGCAGTCGACCCATTCGAAGCCGTGCCCCTCAAAGTCAACTTCGTGCAACGCTGGTTCGCGCTTGTAGAGTGCGTTGATGTCGGCCACCAGCTTCTTCAGGCCTTGGTGCGATTCCCACTGCAGTAGATCCCACTGCTGGTTGGCGTCGTGGTTCCACTCGTTCCACTGCCCGAAGTCGTCGCCCATGAATAGCAACTTCTTCCCGGGATGGGTCCACATGTAACCGTAGAGCAACCGCAGGTTGGCAAACTTCTGCCATAGGTCGCCAGGCACCTGATCCAGCAGCGAGCCTTTACCGTGCACCACTTCGTCGTGCGAAAGGGCCAGGATGAAGTTCTCGGTGAAGGCGTAGATCAAACTGAAGGTCAGCTCATCGTGGTGATACTGGCGGTGAATCGGTTCGTGCTTCATGTAGCGAAGCGTGTCGTTCATCCAGCCCATGTTCCACTTCAGGCTGAAGCCGAGCCCGCCGACGTAAGTAGGCCGGGAAACTCCCGTCCACGATGTCGACTCCTCGGCGACGGTCAACGCACCGGGGAACTGCAGGTGGACTTCCTCGTTGAACATCTTGAGGAACTCGACCGCTTCCAGGTTTTCGCGTCCGCCGTACTTGTTCGGAATCCAGTCGCCTTCTTCGCGGCTGTAGTCCAGGTAGAGCATCGAGGCCACGGCGTCGACGCGAAGCCCATCGATGTGGTACTTGTCGAGCCAGAACAGAGCATTCGAGATCAGGAAGTTGCGGACCTCGGTGCGTCCGTAATTGAAAATGAGCGTTCCCCAGTCACGGTGCTCGCCCTGGCGTGGGTCGGCATGTTCGTACAGGCTCGTGCCGTCGAACTGTCGCAGGCCATGGTCGTCGCGGGGGAAGTGCCCGGGCACCCAGTCGATGAGCACGCCGATGCCATTTTGGTGGCAGTAATCGACGAAGTACATGAAGTCTTCAGGCGAGCCGTGGCGGCTGGTGGGGGCGAAGTAACCCACGGGCTGATAGCCCCAGCTACCGCTGAAAGGATGCTCATTGATCGGCATCAATTCGAGATGTGTGTAGCCCATCTCCAGGCAGTACTCGACCAGCTTGTGGGCCAACTCGCGATAGCCGAGCCACTGCGAGCCATCTTTACCGCCGCGTTGCCAGCTACCCAGGTGCACCTCGTAAATCGACAAAGGCTGATCGAGCGCTTGGTGCTTCTCTCGATTTTCTACCCAGGAACTATCATTCCACGTGAACTTATCGAGGCGAGTTACCTTCGATGCCGTTCGTGGTGGCAGCTCGGCGGCGAAACCAAACGGATCGGCCTTTTCCCGCTTTGTTCCGCCGTGGCGAATCTCGAATTTATAGATTACGCCCTCGTCGAGCCCCGGAACGAACAACTCCCAGAATCCACTGGGAATGTGTTTTCGCATGGGGTGGCGTCGACCGTCCCAGCCGTTGAAGTCTCCGACCACACTCACGCCATTGGCGTTGGGGGCCCACACAGCGAAATTGACGCCCTGGATTCCATCGATGGTCCGCAACTGGGCGCCAAGTCGCTCGTAAGCGCGCCAATGGCATCCCTCGCCCAATAAATGCAGGTCGTAATCGGTGAGCAGGCGGGGAAACGCATAAGGGTCGTGCATGGTGTGTTCTGTGCCCGATTCGTCGGAAACTTGGAGGCGATATCCTGAGGATGGTCGATCATCGGCGATCGGGCAGATCGCTTCGTACAATCCGGCCGGGTGAATTCTCCGCATCGGGCGGCGCGGCCCGCCGTGAGATGCATCGACTACCCAAGCTTGATTCGACTGGGGAAAGTATCCCCGAATCGCCACCGCACGGCGACCACTCTCGGTAACCTCGTGCGGGCCAAGTACTTCAAACGGATCCTCGTGATGGCCTTCGACCAGTCGCTGTATGGTATCCAGCGGGACGCTTGTGCGCACCGAGACCTCCTTGTTGTCGTTTCCTAAAGTTGTCTTTGAGTCTATTTTTGCGCCTAAGTTGCGGTGTCGTCTAGGGGACGAGCGTTCCCGCGGTTTCCAAAAGGGTGGGTAGAAGGATGCCTCAAATGGCTTTCTAGCTGCTTTCTTGAGTACGGAGGGAGGGCCGACTTCATGTCGGGGAGTGTACGTGTGTTTCGGGGGGTAGTCTTGGGCCGCTGTGGTGGAGATGATGCTTCGCCGCGACTAGCTCATCACCAGGGCTCGCCCTAGGGCTGCCAGCCACCCACGGGCACCGGTTGATTCTTCTGACTGTGAGCCATGCCAGGCGTTCGCGTCGGCCGAGTTATCGGTGCGGGCCATGGAGGTCCTCCACGGACGCCGCACCACACGGTTTTGTCTTGAATTCTGTGGCCCGTTGGCAAAGCCTGTGTCTCGGCCAGCGTCGATGCGCCGGGTGACCACTGGGGCCGTGCTGTTGTGAGGGCGGTCCACTCGGTAGCGACGGAACTCGACGTGGTGGAACTGCAGCACGCGATCCAGCCGTTGCCAAAGGTCGGCGTTTTTGATCGGCACCCATTCGCCATAACGCTCCCACATCCAGTCGGTGGCTCGCCACTCTTCGAGCCCGTACCTCACACCTCGCTGAACGTATGTTCCGGCCGAGCAGACGGTGACCCGGGAGGGTTGGTCGAGTGCTTCCAGGCCACGAACAATCGTCAACAGTTCCAATCGCTCGCCGCGGGCTTCGGGTTCTCGGTCGGCTGCTTCGAAACGACTTGAGCCATCTTTCGACTGCAGTGAGAAACGCCAGCTACCGGTACGGCGTTGGCGGTCGATCTGCGAGAAAAGTACGAAGTGCGGATTAGGTGCGTTGGGCATCGTCGATCCAGCAAGGTGTGAGTCGCATTGTCACCATCGATTGAATACACGGTTTCCCCTTCACCCGTGTTCAATCGCAAACGGTGGTGCTAGCTGGCAGCTTGACCGCCAGTATCCCTAACCTATATTCCGCATTTCAACATACAAAACTTAACCATTTTCCCCAGAATGTTATTCTGGCGTTCTTGGTTCGGTGTCAGATCGCGATGAGATCTCAAGCACCCCGGCGAAATCTGGTGCTTGAATCGCTAGACTGTCGGAAACTCAAACACGCTACCCCCCTAGAGGAACCTAATAACGATGGCCAAAAAGAAAATCTTGATGCTGGTTGGAGACTATGTGGAAGATTACGAGGTGATGGTTCCATTTCAGATGCTTCTGATGGTTGGGCACGAAGTACATGCCGTGTGCCCAGATAAGCAAGCCGGCGACACTGTTGTCACTGCGATCCATGACTTCGAAGGTGAACAGACCTACAGCGAAAAGCGAGGACACAACTTCCAGCTCAACGCCACATTCAATGACATTGAACTGGAAGAGTACGACGCGCTGGTGATCCCTGGCGGTCGAGCGCCCGAGTACTTGCGGTTGAAGCCGAGCGTGATCGAGATCGTCGAGCACTTCGATGCCGAGGGAAAGCCGATTGCGGCGATATGCCACGGACCTCAGTTGCTGGCCTCCGCAGGTGTGCTGGCCGACAAGGAATGCACGGCCTATCCGTCGGTGGGGCCCGATGTGGCTTCGACCGGTGGGCGGTGGATCGAACCTTCAGCTGATATGGACAATGCCCACGTCGATGGCAACCTGGTCACCGCGCCTGCTTGGCCCGCTCATCCAGCTTGGATTCGTGAGTTCCTCAAAGTGCTGGGTACGAAGATTACGTTGTAGCCCAGAACCTGCTCGCGTCTTACAGGGCCGACCGTAGGGACATCACCTGCGGACGGGCCTCAGCGGCTTGGGCGAGAAGTTTATGCCAGTTTTGAGGAACCCCGGGAGTTAGGCGACCCAACACACGAGGTACCATGATTCGTGTGGTTGAGGTCTGCGTGGCCGGCACCTGATCGATATGCAGCAGGGCCAACAGCGCAATGCCGGCCGCCGTCAGGGTTCTACCGGCCATGCCCATTTCGGCGGCGCGAATCTGCGGGGTGTCTGCGAACCGCTCTTCGAGCGCCTCCAGTAATGCGGCATCATCTTGTCCCGGACCGGTATAGATTAGGTTGCCGAGTACCGTTTTCTCATCGAATCGGCTGCGAACCGCTCTTTGCGTTGCCTCTCCGACCAGATGTCTAGCGGAACAGAGAGCGTTTTGCAGCGATCGCTTTCCAGCCGGCATGCTGCTGACCGCCTGGTTTAAGAACGAATCGATCGACACTCCGCGGGGATGCCAGCGGGGTTGCGAGCCCTGGAGTAATGGATTGGTCAGCCACTCTGCAAGCAACTCAGGGACGCATTCTCCGTTGCTCTCAGGAACCTTCTCGGTTTTCGTCAGTCGGCTTAACAGATCAAGACCCGGACCGATTTCCAGCGAGGCTAGGTTCTTCGTTACGTCACCACTTGCTAAGCGTGGCGGCAGAATTGTTGCGTAAATACTTTGGTCCAAGTGCAGCACAATCGATGGACGACGCTGCTCGGCCAGCAAGAGCCATTCGGCCAGAGCGGTGACAGGCCCGCCCAAACCGCCGGAACCGACATCGCGAGCGGGCAACGCATCGATCACGTTCATGCCCGATGTTTCCGCAAGTCGTGCTGCATCGCAAAGGCCCACGTAGCAGCGATGGTCTCCGTCGACATCCCAGATGCCTGGGTCATCCACTCCCAGGGCGATTACGTCTTCTCGGGCTACGCGAGCTTCGGCCAACAGTGCGTCGACCACTTCGCACTGGGTTGGAATTAGCTGCGCTGGAAGCGCGGAGAGTAGTGATAGAGAACCACGCTCTGAAAGGCACAGCTCGCGGAGAACTTGCGCAACGGCATCAGGAAGAGTGGCCTCACTGGTGGCCACCACCTCGGTACGAGCGGATAGTCCCGTGCCGGAAGATTCCACGATCGCGCCGGAGACGCGTCCAGCGAGCGAGGTCGTCAGCCCCGCCGTCCAGCGTCGCCTAGCTGCGACGCTGGAGGGGGGCAGACGTAGCGTGGTCGGTTGAGCCGTGTCTTGATTCACGATTGAATCAGGCCGCCATCGGAATAATCGCGGGCTGCTCTTTCAGAATCGCGTCAACAAACTCTTCAAAAATTCGCAGGTCCAAGGCCGACGCCGAATCGGCTTCGGGATGGAACTGAGTACCAATGGCAACCCATTCGCTGTCGATGCTTTCGAAAGCTTCGATTACGCCGTCAGGGCAGTAGGCCGAAACTTTGAAGCAAGGTGCAATCTCGTCGATTGCCATATGGTGCATACTGTTGACCCGGATGTCCCCTTCGCCGTAGATCTGTTCCATCAACGTGCCAGCAACAACTTCCAGGGCGTGACGATGGGCTTTATCCAGGTTGTCTTTGTGCGGTAATGCCTTGGGCATATCTTCGGGCAGGTGCAAGTGCAGGTTGCCACCTTGTGCCACGTTCAACAACTGCATACCGGTTCCGATTCCAAACACCGGCATGCGGCGCTCGACAACCAGGCGAACCAGCATTCGGTCTACATCTTCGCGTCGCGGATCGAGCGGGCGAACCGAAGGATGCAGCATGAATCCATCGCGTCGCGGGTCGAGATCGGCTCCGCCAATCAAGACAACTCCGTCGAGCGTGTCCAACACGCGGTTCATGTCCGCTTCGTCGGTCATTGGCGGCAGTACGACGGGGATTCCACCGGCGGCGATGATGGCATCGACATAGCCAGCGGCTAGATAACAAAACGCCGGGGAGTCATTCTTGGCAGAACGAAAATCGGCGTTTACCCCAATCATTGGTTTGTTCGTTTTCTTGGCGACCATCTGCGATTCCTTCCGCGGACAACGTATCGTGCCCTTAAAAAAACGAATGCCTTCGTTCGAGGTGGCTCTAGCAAAGGTCTGGAAGGGATCGCTTAGGGCAACAAAACCAACAGTGCGAAAGAAGAGTCGACAACCGGCCGCATGGGACCAACCGCGCGACGTCTTCCGTGACGTGCCGTCGGAAAGGTTTGCTATCAGCAGGCCCGTCCTGGGCTCAATGCCGGAGGTAAATCCTGGTAACGAATAAGCGCCTCGAACGTGCGGCACCTTGCGTCTCATTGCACATCGCAATGGGATAGTCGGGAAAGTACCCGTGCTCGAAGACATCCACAAGGATTTAGACGATTTTGGGCAAAGCAAACTTCGAGGCACAGCATCTTGTATGGCTGGCAGTGATAGCGACTAGTGCTTGCGGTTTTCGGATGCCGTGAAATCGGCTTGGTTTGATGTCTGACTGGCAATCTCGATGCACAGTAGATTGGATGCAACTCTTGCGAGAGTGGTGACTTATCACACGTTAGATCGGGATCTTCGTCCGATCTCATCGAGGACGACCCGGGCGACGTCAATTTCCAAGGTCGCACTCAGGGCTTTCCACCCCGGGACAGCGTTCACTTCCAAGACGAGCCACGAGCCATCTGGGGCTCGCAGCAAGTCAACTCCGGCGAGAGAAGCCCCCACCGCAGCGGCCGCCTTGTGGGCCATCTCGATCGGGAGATCCATCTCCGGTGACGTGCAATCGACGGCAACCGCTTCTCCGCCTCGTGCGATGTTTGTTCGCCAGTCGGTGGGATGGCGACGCTTGATGGCGAAAGGTTGATTGCCAATCAGCAACACGCGTAAGTCACTGCCGTCGTGCCGCACGAAACGTTGCAGGTACAGTACGGATGAAATTTGTAAAAGCGCGCGAAACACGCGCTCACCAATCGCGGGATCACTCACGCGAGCAAGCCCCCGACCTTCAGACCCGAACAGCGGTTTGACGACCACATCGCCCCCAAGTCTTTCCATGGCGTCGAAGGCTTGATCAACCGTCTGGCAGACGATCGTCGCAGGCACGGGCAAGCCCGCTGCTTGTAGTTTGGCAGTGGCCAAGAACTTATCGACGGCCACTTCAATCGCCCGCGGTGGGTTGATGATCAACTGCCCGGCGGCTTCCAAACAGCCCAGCAAGTCCATTCGCAAGATGACTTCCTCGAGTGAGCCCGGCGGCATGGTTCGTGGTACGACGCAATCGAAGTCGGCCAGGTCAATTTCACCGGCGCGAACAATGGTTTTCCCGGTGGTTACATCGGCCGCCAGACGCGCGTAGTCGACCTGCACAATCTCTTCGCCGCCGGTCTCTGCCGCGCGACGCAGGTCTTGCAGATACCAACTTTGCGGCGAAGCAAGTACAGCGATTCGCAAGCGGAGCTTCCTTTATGCACGTGCCATTCACGCGGGAGTTTTTGCCGTCAAAACATCAGGCCGAAGCTGGCCGAACTGAAATGATCGGCCCGAGTCCAGGTTGCACAGCGTGACCACAGCAGGGCTGAACAAGTGAGGATCAATCTTGTAGAAGTCGTGATCGTAGGACTTGAAGATTTCGAGAAAAGGGCGGCCGAAATCCTTGGAGGCACAGCTCGGAATCTTGGGCCCCAGCGCTTCGATTGACTCGTCATCACCACGCACCCATAACACGGCCCGACCGCCATACAGAATGGCGTCGTTGGTGCGGCCAATTCCCTCGAGATCGTTCTTGCCCACCGCCGGCAGCGGTGCACAGCCCCAGCCACTTTCGACTCGGTGAAGATCGAAGCCCAACTCGTGCATCTTGTGCAGTGCAGTCTCGACAATGCGAGCGACAATCTGCACGGTTCCAGCCTGGCTGGCCGTGGGGGCGAACAGCAGGGTGACGTCTTGTGGTTTCACGTCGCATCGTGAAGCAATGTAGTCCACGACAGCGTCGGTGGGGCGTTTGGAGGTCTCGAGGATTCCCACGACCGAAGTTGGCTGCTCGCGATGGCCGATCGATTCAAAAATTTCCTCAGAGCCTGCGGCTGCCCGCATCGGACCGGAGCCCATGGCGAAGTAGTCGTCCGTGGCAATCTGCCAGCCTGCGTACTGCGAGGCCATGCAGGCGGCCACAGGATGATCGGTCCGCACTACCACGGCTGGGACGCCTCCTAGCTCGCTACTCGCTGTGGAAATCTGCACATGCCCCAAGCCCGCCATGCAAGCTTCTGCGAGTTGCACGCCAGCTTCCAACCCGCCGGGTGCGTCGATCCCCACATCGACCAGTCTTGCCCCCGAATCCGCATTGGCCACGTCGATTCGCAACGCATCTCGCAGGGCGACCATTCCGGCAACGACTTCGCCCGCCCGCAGGTTCAATTTCAAGCTTGTCATTTCGTGCGAAGTGCTTCTCATGAGTTGGTTTATGCAGCAATCGGGCAGCTATTGTAGCGGATTCGTGACAACCCTGTGTGGTCGATTGCCCCTCAATCGAATAGCTCCTAGAATTCGGCCTCTTGAGAGAGACTGCGGGAAGTGGACGCTGTAATCACTGCCATAGTTGGGAGCTAATCGGTTGGCGAGTCTTACGGTCGAGAACTATGTGAAGGCCATCTACCAGATCGAGGCCAAGTCGCCGGGCGATCCGGTGGCCACTGGGCAACTGGCCACGGCGATGGAGGTCTCGCCAGGGACGGTGACCAGTATGCTGAAGACCCTCAGCGACAGTGGCCTTACGACCTATACGCCCTATGAAGGCGTTCGCCTTACCGAAACCGGACGTGCTCTCGCGCTTCGAGTCTTACGACGGCATCGCCTCATCGAACTGTTTCTCGTGCGAACACTCGAGCTGACGTGGGACGAAGTGCACGAGGAGGCCGAGCATATGGAGCATGCCGTTAGCGATTTGTTGGTGGACCGCATCGACGCTTTCTTGGGTTATCCCAAAGTTGATCCTCACGGCGACCCCATTCCTCGCTCCGACGGAACACTCTCTGCCGACCATCAAGCAGGCCAGGCCTTGGCGAAGTGCTCGGCCGGGTTTAAGTTTCGGCTCGCTCGGGTGATCGATCAATCGCCGGAGTTTCTGCGCTATCTCACCGAAACGGGCCTCACGCTCGGCATCATGGGAAGCGTCGTGGCCAACCGCGATGAGGCGGGCATCGTTACCATCGTTGTGGATGGCAACGAAACGACCCTGGCCCGCGAGGCCGCCGAGAAATTGATCGTGCAAGAGAACGCCGACGTTCGCTCGTGATTGACTGCCCCCGCGGCAAGCGAGTTCACCCGGTAACCGGCTTGTTGCCCAATGCCCGACGGGCGACTGAGACTTGGCCGGAATGCAACCCTTCGTGCCACGCGCACACTTCGAACACGGTGGCGTAATCGGGCAAGAAGTCCGGAGCGCTTTCCGGCGTGGGCTTGGCCAAGTCTTCTTCACTTAGCGAGTTAAAGATCTCGGTCAGTGTTGCCCGCCGCTCGCGCATGAAGTCGAGCACTTCGTCAACCGGCGGATAGTCGGCAGGGTTGTTGGTGGGTTGCGAGCCCATGCCGAACTTCTCGTTGTAGTCCGCCTTCTCGACGCACTTCGACGGGTCGATCAGCGAGATCATGAAATTGTCGACCGTGCCCATGTGCCCAGCGAACCACAAAGCGTGATTCGCATTTTCGTGCACCTGATGGGTCCATTGTTCCGGGGTATTGAAGGCCGTGAGCAGGTCTTCGCTGAAGGCCCTGGCATGTTTCAGTTGAGCTTCTGTACGTTCTTTAACACCCATTGCACGCTCCCACCTAAACGAGGTTCGTTCGCCGATGCGCGAGGTCCCACTAAACCCGCTTTCGGCAATGCCGAACCCTCGATTGCTACTCGAAGTGCCTTGAATCGTGCCGGAATAATAGCCGTGTGAGGTGCCGAGTCAAGAAAACGCCCGATGTGGGTGCGGGGCGATGCGTTCAGTGCCCGTGAGCCACACAACCCCAGGAGTCGTTGCAACTGGTCCAGAATTTAGGGCATTTCTGCCTTGAAACCCCGTACAAGTAGCCGCGGCCGCTTTACCGAACTTCGGCCGTCGCTTACAACTACAGAGGTGGTGTTTTCAGACATTAACGCGGCCTCCGATGAGAGGTCCCCGCGGTAGGGGCCTGTGAACCTGGTCAGGGCGAAAGCAGCAGCCATAAGCAGTAACCTCTAGGTGTGGTGGGCCTCTCATCAGGGGTCGCGTTCTTTTTCTCGTCTCGGGATGGTTCGTACGATGACGCAGGACATCACGGACGACGTCGCCCGAGGGCCATCGTCCGACTCAGGCGACGGCTATGTGGTCGTCGCGCGACGCTATCGACCGCAGACGTTCGAAGAACTGGTCGGCCAAGAACCAGTTGCCCGTGCGCTGGCCAACGCGATCAAAGCTGGTCGCGTGGGACATGCCTATCTGTTCACGGGTGCCCGCGGGGTGGGTAAGACCTCGGCCGCTCGCATTCTGGCCAAAGCCCTGAACTGTGTGCAGGGCCCTACGCCCACGCCGTGCAATCAGTGCGACATCTGCCAAAGCATCAGCCGGGGCGATGACGTCGATGTGTTGGAGATCGATGGAGCCAGCAACCGTGGTATCGATGAGATTCGCGAACTTCGGCAGAACGTGAATGTCCGCCCGGCGCGGGCACGTTCGAAGATCTACATCATCGACGAAGTTCATATGCTCACACGCGAGGCCTTCAATGCCTTGCTGAAGACGCTGGAAGAGCCGCCCGAGCATGTGAAGTTCATCTTCTGCACCACCGAAGCCGAGAAGATCCCGATCACGATCTTGTCCCGCTGTCAGCGGTTCGACTTCTCAGGCATTCACTTACCGGAGATCGTCAGCCGGCTGCGGCAGATCGTCGAAGGCGAGAACGTCGAGGCCGAAGAAGAGGCTCTGCAACTTCTGGCCCGACGTGCCGCCGGATCGATGCGGGATAGTCAGTCGCTGCTCGAGCAACTGCTCTCGTTCTGCGGCGATAAGATTACAGCCGCCGACGTGCATTCGATGTTGGGCACCGCCGCGGGGAACCGTGTTACCGACTTGCTCAGCAAGCTCACGCCTGGCCGCACTGCCGAAGTGCTCGATGAATTGGACGCTGCGGCTGCCGAAGGTGTGGACCTGGGCCAGTTGGTCGTGCAGGTGCTCAGCGCTCTGCGTGACATCATGGTGCTTAAAGTTGGCTGCAAAGCCGATACGCTGCTCGGCACATCTACGGCGGACCGCGAAGAACTCGAAAAGTTGGCCGCCTCCATATCACTCGATCGCGTGCTGGCGGCGATGCAGATCCTCGATCATACGCTTGGGCGGATGCGTTTCAGCACCCATGTCCGCGTGCTGGTCGAAATGGCCCTGGTGCAAATCAGCCGCTTGGAGGAAATCGAATCAATTTCTTCAGCCCTCGGCCGCTTGAGTTCGGCTGCCCCGGCTGCTCCTCAATCTCCGGCTGCTGCGGCGACCGCTCAAAAAAAAACGGCTGAACCCGCAGCTCCGGCCAGAGCGGAACAGCCAGATCAGGAGGCTCCCGAAGTTGAGCCTTCTGCCGAAGAGACCCCGGTTCAAGTCATCTCGCTCACCGAAGAGTCGGCCCGGGAGGTGTGGCGAAGGGTGTTGGAGACTCTGTCGGATTTAACGGCCGATTACGCCCGGTTGGGCCAATCGGTGAAACTCGCGGCCCACGATCGGCTACTCGTCGGGTTTCCCAAAACGTATACTTCGGCGAAGGAGATCTGTGAGCGGCCCGAACAGTCCAGCAAGCTGAATCAAGCCCTTTCCCGCGTAGCGGGGCGGAACGTTCGGGTCGATTTTGAAGTTCTGAGCGATGAGGGGGCACCGCCACCTAGTTCTCAGCCACAACGGCGGTCCGGCGCTTCGCGTCGGCAGCTTATGCAAGAGGCAGAACAGAACCCGATGGTTCAAAAAGCGAAGGAACTTTTCGGGGCCGAATTAACAGCAGTCGAAGAACCCGGCAGCGACACCAACCGCAACGGGTAGGAGGATAGAATCGTGCTCAAAGGTTTGGGAAATCTCGCGGCCATCATGAAGCAGGCCCAGCAAATCGGTGGGCAGATGCAAGGGCTCAACGAAGAGCTGAAGACCAAGCGAGCCGTTGGTTCGGCCGGCGCCGGTATGGTCGAGATCGAAATGAACGGGCTGCTCGAAGTGCTGAGCTGCCGCATCGATCCCAAGCTCGTCAGCGAGAACGACCGCGAGCTGCTCGAAGACCTGGTGGCCGCCGCAACGAATCAGGCTGTATCTAAAGCCCGCGAGCTGCATGCCGAAGCCCTCAAGTCGATGACCGGCGGTATGGAACTACCCGGCCTGGAAGAAGCCCTCAGCAAGCTAACCGGCGGCGGTGATTTGGGGCCGAAATAAGCGTGGATTTCTAATACTTCATAGTCCTCTGTGGCACGGTGCTTGTTCTCTTTTCTGGCAACTGGTTGCCCGCTCTTGGTAGAATCCCGGGACAGTCGAATCCTGTGTCCCCAGCTACCAGGAGCCTAAGCGATGAAATCCCGAACGCTTGTGCCGATGTTCGTTGTTGGTGTAATTCTGGGTGCGGTGTGGTATGCCACGGCGGCGGATACGAAGAGCAACGAAGAAGTTGCCAGAGATAAGCAAATTGTCAAGCTGCAGATCGAACGCCGCGATACTTTAAGACAAATGCTCAAGGCCACGAAAGCCAGTTACGAAGCCGGTACGACGACCGTTCAGGCTGTGTTGAGTGCATATCAAGTCGAATTGGATGCAGAGTTGGCGGTGGCCGACGATAATGCTCACCGGGCACGCATCCTGGAAGAACAGGTGAATAGCTTGGTGGCGTTCGAAGACCGAATCGTGAGTTTGCACAGGCAGCGAGCCCATGGCGGGGGCATCGAAGCGCTGCTAGCCACGCACGCGGCTCGCCTTCAGGCCGAGATCATGTTGCTGCAGCAGAAGAATGCTTAGTAGTTAGGCACAATGCTTCAGCTGGTTTTTAGCTTAAGTGCCTGAGAACGCTTTCGCATGTAGTCGACAGGGAACCTATCTCGAAGGCTCGAGTTCGGTTTATGCAACAGATTCAACCGGACCTGCTTTGGATTGGGAATGCCGGGGATCTGCGTGATCCAAGTGCGCTGCACCGCTTAGGAATTGTGGCAGCTGTGGATGTCGCATTTGAAGAACCGATTCCCAAATTGTCACGAGAGTTGATCTACTGCCGCTTTCCGCTCATTGATGGTGGTGGAAACGATCGCTCGGTCTTGCTGCAGGCTATTCGGACTACGTCTGAATTGATTACCGCGGGAAAGAAGACGCTTGTTGCCTGTAGTGCAGGAATGTCGCGATCACCCTCGATCGCTGTGTTTGCACTGGCAAGTTTCCTCAAGAAAGATCCCTCAGAACTGGCAACAGAGCTCTCTAATGAGGCGGCACTTGAGCTGAACGGCAGCCTGTGGAAAGAGCTCGCGGAGGTATATCCGCACCTGCGTCGAGCCGTAGACTAATCTTGTTGGCAGATCATTCGAGGGCAGACCGAAGTTGAGTCTTGAGCTACTTTTGCTGAACGCTCAAGTGGAGCAATCCCCCACAAGAAGCACTTGTGTAGATCTACATCGCTGATCGCGATGAACGGTGCTCCATACCACCCCTTCGCTAGCTGGGGCTTGCCGATTGGCTGGGGTTGTGGCAAGAATTATGGGGAGGCTGACCCGACTCTGGGGTGGTCTGACGTGACGGATCGTTTTGTTATGGAAGGACAACCGTGTCTGCTGGCAATCTTTCGGTCAATCATCTGATCGACGAATTCGCGAAGCTGCCGGGCATTGGCAAGAAAACTGCTGAGCGACTGGCCTATCATGTGCTTCGCGTGCATGCCAACGAAGCATTGGCACTCGCTGATGCAATTCGGCAGGTAAAAGAAAATGTCCGCCATTGCAGAGATTGCTATAATTTGGCCGAGGGCGAACTGTGCGACGTTTGCCAGGACCCCGCTCGCGACCGCACGCTGTTGTGTGTGGTCGAGCAACCCCGCGATTTGATGTCCATCGAACAGGCGGGCGCCTATCGTGGGCTGTACCACGTGTTGTTGGGGCGAATTGCACCGTTGGAAGGAATTGGGCCCGAGGATCTGACGATTGCCGGGCTTGTAAAGCGGGTGCAGACGGGGGCGTTTCGTGAGATAATCATGGCGACCAATCCCACCATCGAAGGTGACGGCACAGCCCTGCATATCAGCAGCCTTTTGGGGGAGACGGACGTCGAAATCACACGATTGGCGCGAGGGTTAACCACCGGTAGTGTGCTAGAATTCGCTAATAGAGAGATGGTGGCAGACGCCATGACCGGGCGGCAGAAATTTTAGCTTGTTTTCAGACCGGTCTTGATGCGGTGGGGCTTTAAGTCGGAGGTGGCAAACCGCCACACGACGCGAGGAAGAAGTTTAAGTCGAAACCGGCAAATCCAATCAGAGATTCCAATTCACAGGCACCCGACCCTGTTGTGACGTGGGGCCTGACTTATCTAGACAAGGCGGTTGAACGGCCATGAGACTTTCATTCGGCCAAGAAATGCGGATGCAGCAAAAGCAAGTGCTTGCTCCGCGGATGATCCAATCGATGGAAATCCTTCAGTTGCCGATCATGGCACTGCAGGAACGCATCGAACAAGAGATCCAAGAAAACCCCTGTCTCGAAGTAAGCGAGTCGGAAGACCCCGATCTGCCCGACGAGCCGCGCGCCGAGGCCGAGAACCCCGACGCCCCTTCGGAAGAAGAACGCGAACTGGTCCTCGACGAAAGCAAGGACAACGTCGACGACTTCGAGCGTCTGATGCAGATGGACGAGCAGTGGCCCGACTACTTTGAAGATCGGTCGCGCCCTTCTGCCACTCGCATGGATGAAGACTCGGAACGTCGGCACGATGCAATCGCCAATCTGGCCGATCGTCCACCGTCGTTGCAAGACTACCTGCACGATCAACTCGCTTGGTTCGATGTCACCGACGAAGTGCGTCGGATGGCCGAGCGGATCATCTACGCGCTTGACTCCAACGGCTACCTGCCTGCACCGCTGGAAGACCTGCTCGATGCCAACGCCACTCCCGAGGAGTTGGAAGCTGCGAAGGAAGCCCTCAAGCTAGTTCAAAAGCTCGATCCTCCTGGCGTCGGCGCCCGCGACGAACGCGAGTGCCTGCTGCTGCAATTACAGCCAGGCGTTGAGTACTACGACGAACTGCGTACGCTGCTCGAGTCGCACTTGGACGACTTGATTCACAACCGCTGGCCGCAGATCGAGCGGAAGACGGGCTTCTCGCCGGAGGTCATTCAGGCCGCCATCAGCGAGTTGCAGAAACTCAAACTCCGCCCTGGGGCGATCTTCGTCGAGATGACCGTTCCCAACGTCGTGCCCGATGTGTTTCTCGATGTGGCCGACGACGGCAGCTATCAGGTTCGACTCGAGGAAGGGCACACCCCGTCGCTTTATATCAGCTCGTTCTATCGCAAGCTGGTACTGCAAGGGAAAGCCTCAGAAGAGGCCAAGGAATACATCAAGCGGAAGATCAACTCGGCGCAATGGTTGATCGAATCGATCGAACAGCGTCGCAGCACGCTCACGAGGGTGTCGCAGGCGATTGTCGATCACCAACGTAAATTCCTCGAGCAAGGCCCCGAGGCAATCGAGCCGCTGAAGATGCAGCAGATTGCCGATCGCGTGGGCGTGCACGTGACCACCGTGAGTCGGGCGGTCGACGACAAGTGGATTCAAACCCCGCGAGGCATCTTCCCGCTGAAGCGCTTCTTTGTCGGCGGTACTGTGAGTGCCGATGGGGAGGAGATCGCCTGGGATACCGTGCGATTGAAGCTTCAAGAAATCATCGATCACGAGGACAAAGAGCGTCCTTACAGCGATGATGAACTCGTGAAGCAACTCAGCAAGCACGGGCTGAAGGTCGCTCGACGCACGGTGACCAAGTATCGCAAAGCGATGAACATCCCCAGTTCACGCCAACGCCGCGACTGGACGCTGTCCAAAGGTCACGAAAAAGGCAAGGGCTCTGGCCATAGCAATGGCGAATCGCCAAAGTAGGCGTTCAGAACCGTTTAATGACTTACGAGCGCATTTCGATGCGTCGACGAGTCACACGGCCGCACTTGTAGGTTGCACGCTTCCAACTCACTAGGAGTTGGAGATGATGTGCACGCCTCGCCGGACTCGCTCGGTGCGGCGCGTCTGATCGATATCGGCCGAGACTTTGCTTACGTTTTCAATGCCCGGCATACTGAAGTCAGGGTGGGAGCGGTCGGTCGAAACGATATGTATCGTGCCGCAGCCCATCATTCGCTCAAAGAAGCCTTGCTTGTATGTGACGTCGTCCATGTCAATGGCTTCAATACGATCGACTCGCCGGCTGATGATTCCCTCCTCATGGAATAGCCGTTGGGTGGTGAGCCGGTAACGAATCGAAAGCCGGCGGTACACCAGCGTTGCTAGCGGAATGAGCCACAGCAGGACGAGCACGCCCACCAAAATCGCCCACCACATACCATCGCGGAGCATCACAATGGCCACCGCCAGAGCGGCCAGCGAGATGAATCCACATCCAACCCACGTGCCCAGCATGGCTTTCGGAGAATAACCTCCGGTCCAAATATCCCGTTCTACATCGTCCTCGGGGGCTTGCCGCGCCTTGAACTCGTCGCGGAGTCGCTCGGCCGCGATGGGTTGTTGTTCGTCCTGGGGATTTTCCTGGGGAGGCGTCGCGTCGCTCATTCGTGGAGCCCTAAGCTACGAGAATTGTCGAGGTGAACATCCGCCTGTCATCGAAGGGGTATTCGCTGCGAGCACCCAAATATCGCCGCGAAAAAGCGGATTGCTGGGAATATCTTCGCCATTGTTTGCCCGTTTGTCGACAGGGGTTTCGATTTCTGCCTGGGCCGGCAAAGTGGAGCGGAGAGCTAGTAGTTGCTCGTCACAGCTTAGATTTGTTGCCATGGCACGTTGAGCTAGGGACTGAATCCCCACATCGCACTGTTGATGAGTCGGGACGATTTCGCCAGTTCGTTGCACCCCGTGCTATAGTGGTGTGCACCCGTCCAATTGGCGGTTATAGTAGCTTGTTACAGACCTGCGCCCTGGCATGGCGCTTGCCGCGGCAGGTCTGGTTCGCCATCCTGCGAATCGAACCGATCATGAAATGTCCATTCTGCCGTGGCGATAACGACCGCGTCATCGACTCGCGAGCGAGTGACGACGGTTACGCCATCCGCCGCCGTCGCGAATGCGGCAGCTGTGCCCGTCGGTACACCACATACGAACGCATCGAAGGTGCGGTCGTGAAAGTTGTAAAGAAAGACGGGATCCGCGTGCCGTTCGATCGCGACAAGATCAAGCGGGGCCTGGAGAAGGCCTGCTGGAAACGGCCTATCAGCGACGCCCAGGTAGAAGAAGTCGTCTCCGCCATCGAGGCCGACATCTTTGCCAACTTTGAGGGTGAGGTTGATAGTCAGTACCTAGGCGAGCAAGTCATTCAGCGGCTGAAGAATCTCGACCAGGTGGCCTACGTCCGCTTCGCCAGCGTTTATCGTGAGTTCAAAGACGTCCGCGACTTCTTCCAAGAACTCGAACCGATGCTCACCGATCCGCTGCATGCCCGGCGGTTTGAAGAGAGTTAGCGGTTGCAGCTTGTTCAGTCCCGCTTCCGTACAAATCCTGCAACGCCGCGGGCAGCTCCGGAAATCGAAACTCGAACCCTTCTTCGCGCAATCGCCGCGAAACACAGTAACGCCCATAGATGGCAAGTTCCGGGTCGGTCTGCATTACAAGCGGGGCACCCACCTTCACAAGCCAGCCGGGAGCGGGAAGCCCTAACGGCACTCGAAGCACCTGTCTCAGTTGCCGCATGAATTCCCGATTGGACACAGGACTCGGTGCTGTAGCGATATAGGCCCCATGCATTTCGTCGCTTTCGATCACACGAATGAACAAGGCGTTCATATCTGCCACGTGGATCCAGCTTATCCCCTGGCGCCCATGGCCAACGGTTCCTCCAAGGCCCAGCCTAGCGAGCTTTGCCAGCCGGGGCAGTGCACCACCGGTGCGACCCAATACAAAGCTCGTTCGCAGAATCACCTTACGCGTCTGAGGTAGCACGGCTTCCGCATACGCCTCTTCCCAAGCCTGGCCTACGAATGGGGCGAGGCCATAGCCATACGCTGCATCTTCTTCGCAGACGATGTCCAGTGGGTCGCCGTACCGATGGGCGGTCGACATTTGAACCCACACAGGTGGAGGTGCTGCGACCTCCCGCAGCGCTTTCCCCAGCACGCGTGTTGATTCGACTCGCGAGCGAAGGATCTCGTCGCACCGCTCCGGCGTCTTCACGCAATCGACCGAACGGCCCGCTAAGTTCACCAGGGCAGTTGCACCATCTAGAGAACTTACCCAGTCGCCCAGAGACCGCCCATCCCAAGAAGCATGTTCCCAGGGCCCTTTGAGCTTTGGGCCGTGCCGCGACAGAAGTGTTACCTCGCAACCACGCTCCGCGAGGCAGTGGGCCAGGTTCAGACCAAGAAAACCAGTTCCACCAGCGATTACGATACGCTCGGTGGGTACGGCTATGGTGGACATGGGTTTGCCCACGGAGTTTTGAGAAGTGGGGCCTGCCTACGTCGGCCGGTTCACCACAAAGTGCGTCATCTGTTCTAGCGTGTCGCGGGAGGGGCTCTTCGGTAGGCTTTCCAACTCAGCGCGGGCTTGCTCGGTGTAGCTCTCGGCTTTGGCGGTGGCGTATTCGAGCGCGTCGCTCTCGCGGAGTTGGGCGAAGAGTTCTGCTCGGGCTTCCGGCTGAGTGCTGTTCAGCAGCGTGAGCAGTTCCTCCCGCCTGCCAGCATCGGCCGTTTCGATCAAGCGGATGATCGGCAGTGTGGGTTTTTGCTTCTCCAGGTCGGTGCCCAAAGACTTGCCGGTCACATTCTCGTCACCGCACAGGTCCAGCAGATCGTCGGCAATTTGGAAGGCGATCCCAATCGCGCGACCGAAGCGTTCCAGGTTGGCTTCCCAGCGGTTATCCGAGCCTTCGCGATGGGCTCCCAACTGGCAGCAGCAAGCGCACAGCTCGGCGGTCTTGGCCTCAATGATCGATAGGTATTCGGCTTCGGTCAGTTCGTAGCGACCACGGTTCGAGACCTGCCGCATCTCGCCTTCGCACATGATATTGGTCGCCCGCCCTACCGTTCGGCAGGCAAACGTGCTGCCTGTTCCACTGGCCAGGTAGAAGGCGTGGGTGAACAGGAAGTCGCCCAGCAACACACTGGCCTCGTTGTCCCAGCGTGAGTTGGCTGTCTCCAGGTGGCGACGCATGTCGGCCTCGTCGAGCACATCGTCGTGGATCAGAGTGGCGGTATGGATCATCTCGACCACGGCACCCAATACCAGGTGGTCGTCGGTGATTTCGCCCGTGGCTTTGGCCGCCAGCAACACCAGAGCAGGCCGAAGCCGTTTGCCGCCGAGACGGAAGCCGTGCTTGACCATCTCGTCCACACGAGCGTCTTGGCTGCGAAGCTCGCGGCGAAGAATTTCCTCCACGGCCGGCAGTTCGTCTTGAACGGGTGCGTAGAGTAGCCCCAATTGCCGCCGGACATCTTCGCTCGGAGTTGCAACTTGACCCATCTCGGCGTTCTCGTCTTGTGATACTCGGGCTTGCCCGGAAGGCGGACGCCTTCGCAGGGCCACAAGCCCAGTGAATCCATTCGATCGGAAGATGAGTGCCGAAGTGAGCTATTTTCCCCTCTCTGTAGAGGGGGCTGGATTGTCGCCGCCGCGGATGTAGTGCCCGCTACGGCCACCGGTCTTTTCTTCCAGGCGAACCATCTCGATCGTCATCTCGCGATCGACCGACTTGCACATGTCGTAAATCGTGAGACCTGCCACAGTAACCGCAACGAGGGCCTCCATCTCAACACCCGTTTTTGCGGTCACATTCGCCATGGCTTCGATGGCCACACTGGTGGAATCGGGGAAGTCAAACGAGATGGTCACCGAGTCGAGCCCCAGCGGATGGCACAACGGGATCAGGTCGGCCGTCTTCTTCGAGGCCATGATGCCGGCCAGCCGAGCGATCTCCAGGACATCGCCTTTGGCCATTTCCTTGTCGCGAATCAGCTTCAGCGTCGACTCCGACATGCGGACGCGGCTGTAAGCCCGAGCTTCGCGCTGGGTGATTTGTTTGCCGCCGACGTCAACCATGCGGCTGGCGCCTTGTTCGTCGAAATGACTCAGTTCGCCCATCGGCCACCTGTGTTCAAGAATCATCGCATTTCGTCGCAGGCCGCTCATTCTACGACGCCCCCATACCGCGTCTAGGTAGCGGAAGAACAAGCTCTGGGGGGAGTGCAGGAAGTCATGGTGAGACTGGGAACGCGTTCAGGGGCGTATTTTGCACCCAAACCGCGGTCAGATTGGGAAATGTAAGCAAAATCTTTCAGAAAGTTGAGTTTACTGTTGAACCATTCGGAATGCTTTGCGACCATGCCTCCGAAGGGTGGGCTCTCCGCCTATTCGGACTGGAAATTGAAGAGGTACCAAGCTCAAAAACCAATCTCCTGGGACACAAGACTGAATTGGAGTTTGCTGGTGAGAACTCAACCGAAGCATTGCCTAGTGATGAGCTGCGTCATCGTGGCCTGCCTCGCCAATTCTTTCGCTTCAGCTCAGAGTACTTATTACCTCAACTTCAGTCCCGACATGCCGGGTCCGATCTACCCCTACTCGACCACCGAGAAAGAGATCATTCTTGAAGGTTTGCGGGATATGTACTCGGCCTTCCCCCACATGAGCTTTACGCTGGATGTTCCTACTGAACCGCACAGCGTGGTCGACTTCAATTCAACTGCCATCGGGACTTCCACCGGCATCGACTTTCGCAACGTGGCGTTTATTGATGACGCCGCCATAAACGCTCTGAAGGCGTTCGACTTCCTTGGCGAGACGAGCTTCTCTGCCTCCGACGTGGTGAAGGCCAGTATTAACTTGGCAGGGCATGAGATTGGCCACCTGGAAGGACTCCGACACCACGATGCCTACACACCGATTGGTGGCGGAATGCCGGCAGCGGTTGTGGGAGACTACACACCTTTCTATCCGGGGCCGGCCGATGCAGTGGATACGCTCTCCGATGTGCTATCGTTAACAACTTCGATCCCAGGCGGGTTTACAGCTTCGCAACTCACCGCCGATCTGGTCATCGGCCAACGCGATGCAATCAAACTGGCTTACAACGCCGACCCAGGGTTCTTTCTCGAGTCGTCGCTTCCTGGTGGTCCCGCGGGCAGCAGTATCGCAACGGCAAGTCCACTGCCCCTGAAAACAATTGGTGTTCCCAACGTAACGGATCCAGGCGATCCGATTCACGGCATGGGACTATTCGCAGACGTGATTGCCGTGAGTGGTGAAATTGAGGACCCGGGCGGAGTGCTGACGAGCGACTACTATTCATTCTTCGCTCACGAAGGAGACTTTGTGCAGATTGAAGTGCTCTCTGAGGTTATCTCGAGTCGCCTAGATGAGCTGAATGTCGCCGTCGCAATCTATGACCCAGACGAAGAAGATCCGGACGATTTCTTTGAGCTCTACTACGGTGATTTCACGAATGGAGACGAACGCGAGTCGACCGATGCACTGCTGCTAGACTTTGTCGTTCCGGAATCGAAAGACTACGTCATTGAAGTTTTCGCCCAACTGCCGCACGACCCGGTGGGTGAATACGAACTCTACGTCGCTTCATTCCGAGCGGTGCCCGAGCCGTCGAGTATCGTTATGCTGGCGATGGGAGCGTTAGTCTTCGCATTTCAGGCAAGGCGCAGATTCTCGGGGAAGTAGCCGCCTTTCGGCATCGCTATTTCAACCCAACCGGGTGGCCGTCTAGTTGCCACTGAGGTTGCGCTTCCACCCCAAGAAACTGCATTACGGTCACGGGCACGTCGACCAAGTAGGTGTCTTGTTCCAGCTTGCCTCGCTGGGCGGCATCGCCGCTGACGATGATGAAGCTATTGAGAATCTCAGGATCCTGGTGACCGTTGCTATGGCCGGTGCCTTTGCCGCCGTGGTCGCTGGTGACGACGACGAGCCACTCTTCGTTCTCATAGTCCGGCCGGGCTTTCACGGCCTCGAGCACCTCTCCAATGTGGCGGTCGGCCTTTTCGACTGCCTCGATGTACTCGGGCACCGTCGGGTGAAAACCGTCTTTGTGCCCAGTCTCGTCGACTTGCCCGATGTAGTAGAAGAGCACGGTGGGGTCTTCCTCCTCGAGGAGTTTCATCACTGCGTTGGCACCCTTCACATCGGCTCCCGCATAGTCCTTGTCTTTCGGTAAAAAGTGCAACCCTTGATCGGCCCCGCTAACAATCTGCAACTGGATGGGCGCCCAGGTGACTACCGAGGCCGTGTAAGCGTCGGGCATTTCTTCTTTCAGCCGAGTAAAAAAGTGTGGGTAGTCCTCGTAGTTTTTCCCTTGGAAGAAGTTGTTTTGCACCCCGTGCTTATCGGCCCAAACGCCGGTGAGGATGCTCGACCAGCCTGGGCCGCTGATGGTGTCGTTGCCTTGATACCGCTCGCCCAGAATCTGACAGTCGGAGTCGAAGCACCCGTTCTTCATCAGGTTGTCGAGGTTGGGTGTCTTGGCAGCCTGAATCGCATCGAACCGGCATCCATCGATGCCAATCAGCAGCACCCTCCGCTGTTTCTCGGCCTGCGCTTCTGAGCAAAAAGCGAGTGTGGAAAACAAACTGGTTAAAATACCCATTAGCCAGGTGCGACGCAGCATGTGAATGCTCTCCAACACTTTCGAAGGTGGATTGATAGGTGACCACTTGCGATTCGGGATAGCGATCGCCCGCTAGTATAGTCATTCGCCTTGATTTGGCAGCGGCAGATGTTCACTGAGGAACTTCGTCATCACCTCACGACAGCGTTCGTTGACCACCTCGGCAAGGTCCATCGAATGTGGCCAGCCAGGCATACGATCGTAGCGGTAAGGTATTCCCAGCGACTTCAGCTTGGCGGCCAACTTGTCGGCTTGATCGATTGGCACCAGTTCGTCGATGGTTCCATGCAAAATCAGGGTCGGAGGGTCGTCGGCGGTAAGATGTGTAAGTGGCGATGCCAATTCGTAGTCGTCTGGTACTTCGTCGAATTTCTTTCCTCCGAAGAACCCGTGAACCGTAGGGTGCACTGTGGCCGCGTCGGCGGTGAGATCGGTGGGGCCGTAAATATTGACCACTGCTTGAACCTGACTGCTAACATCCGGGTTGCCCCCATCGCCCTCCAACTCGGGAACATCGGAGGAGTAGCCAATCATCATCGAAAGATGACCACCGGCGGAACCACCCACTACGCCGATCTGATTCAGGTCGATATGCAGCTTTTCGGCGTTCGCCCGCACCCAGCGAACGGCGCATTTCACATCGTGAACCGCTGCAGGAAAGGTCCACTCGGGCACCAGTCGATAAGAGACCGTGGCCACCACGTAACCCATCTCGGCAAACTTGACGCAGTAATAGTGGTAATCGTCACGGCTACCTTTGCTCCAGCCTCCTCCATGAATGAAGATCAAACCCGGCACCGGGTGATCCAACCCCTTCGGCGTGTACAGGTTGAGTTTCAGCGGTTCGCCGCCTCCCTGGCCGTACTCGATCCCTTCTTCCAGCACGACGCTGTCCGGCACATCGATTTCACCGTTCACCAGTTTCACTTTGCCGGTGAAGATCGCAGCCTTCACCGCGGCAACGGTTTCGTAGCCGACTGGCGGGTCGGCCTCGGTGACGAGCGAATCAACCGACTCTTCAGTAGCCGTATCTCCAACGGAAGCAGGCGCGGTTTGAGCAATCGCATGGCAAGAGAGTGACCAGGCCAAGGTGATCGCCAGAACGAGTGTGAAAAACCGTGGGGCGATTTGGGTGAATGAAATAGCTTCCAGGTGTCGTTTCATGGATTTCAATCCGCAGAAGTACAGGTGAGGGTATGGTTTCTAGCTTAAGGCGCCGCCGCCAGCTTTCACAGTTCCCGGGCTACTGCGAATTGCCGGTCGGCTGCGGCAATCGGTACAACCGGGCCAGCCAGACTCCATGACGGCTCACCTCGGTGACGACCTCAGCACCCTCGATCAGCGGAGCGACGGAGTCCCAGTCGGCCTGGCGTCGGTAAATCAGTGCGTAGCTGGCATTCTGGGTGGGGTTTGCTTGATTCGGATCCCAACCGATCAGACGAGTGCCATCGAGTTCGATCGAAGAAATCTCTACTGATGCGGCCTGAAAGGGGGCCAAGTGAGGAGCGTACAGCACCTGGGCATCCGGAGCCGCCCGATGAGCTTCGACCAGCAACTCGCCATTGACGGCATCGCCCCAGTACGTGGTCTCGAAGCCCAGGCGTTCGGCTCCTGGCAACCCGCCGACAAGCAGGCTGTAATTACTGAGTTGGAAAGGATGATACGCCAGGATGCCAAAGCCCTGCAGCAGCACGAACCCGCCCACAAACAACTCAGAGACAAGCGGGCGCTGAATGTGGGCCCTCAGATACTCAACCACGTAGTTGGCCCCGAACCCTACGAAGATGGCCCACAGCGGGAAGACCATCAGGAACAGTCGCACGCCATCGTAGACCGGGGTGCCTGGCAGGCTGAATACCGCCAGCAGAAACACAAAACTTGGCAGCGTGAGGGAGAGCAGGGGATCGACAAGCAACCGTTTGCGTTCCGACCAAAGTCCAATACCTCCGAGCAGTAGAAAACCTATCGGGACCGTGACCGCAAACATCACCCAGGCATAGTGCCACGGGACATCGACGTCGTTCCAAACCCGGCCAAGGTAGAACGTATGCAACGCCTGACGCTCCGTCGCAGTGCTCAAGAATTCCTGCACCCGAGCCACCGGGGCGTTCCACAGCCAGGGCCAGCCAAGAAAAAAGGTCAGTCCACCGGTAAGGCTCCAAGCAATCCAAGTTCGAAACGCTGCAAAACGAAATCTCCAGAAGAACCAAACGGTGGCGGGAACGAACAGCAGCAAGCCGTGCATCTTGGTCAGCAGAGCTAATCCCCACACAAACCCAGCAAAAACTGCACGGCGAAGATTGTTGGAGTCGGTCACCGCAACCGGCAGCACAACCACGGCGGCCACAAAGAACGTGGTGGTGAACATGTCGAGGGTGGCGAAATGAGCGTGCGCGAACACCCGCGGTGTTAGCGCAACGGCCGCGGCGGCGAACGTGCCACGCAGCGGCTCCCCTCCGCGACCGGCTGCCCAGCCAACGAGCAACACCAGCAGGCCATACGCCATCGCGGGGGCCATCCTTCCGGCGACGACCGACACCATACGAAGATCTTCTGGGGCCGGATCGGCCAGAGCATGAACCCAACCCAGCCACCAGCGCCCTAGCGGCGGATGTCGCGTCAACGGGCCATAAGTCTGTTCGATGTTCTCAGCCCGAAAGAAGTTGCTTCCCTCTTCCAGGAAGCCCTGCACCAACCGCTTCCCCGCGGCCACATCGTAGTACTCATCGCAAGTCACGCCCGGCCCATGAGCGTCGGGCGACGACGTGAGCAGCACCGCCAACATCGCCAAGATGGCAATGATGGCTGGGCCAGTGAGGGGGTGTTGAAAAATCTGGCCAGGTGATTCGGCGCCCTTGGCGGTAGACGGGATCTTGCCCGAGCGACGAGCTGAAGCTGGCATAGTTATTGGCCACGAGAATCGGCAAGATTGCGAATAGCTCTCTTCAGAATAAAGAGCAGCAAGCTAGTGATCAAACCGCTATGGCTGGCCCTCAGCCGGCCTGTGAGTACCAAATGACTCACCGGGCCCAAACAACCGCGTGGTTTGCCAATAATAGCGACAGTTCTTGTGCCCGTTGAGGCGATTCAATCGCTCGACTTCCGCTTGGGCGATCTCTAGATCGCGAACTATCTCCTTCACGGTGACTTGGCCTTCTGGAGGTGAAGTACTTTCCAGCCAGCCATCGTACCGCAGCACAGCATAAACTTGCTCGCGTTGGGCTGCGCTTCGTGCCATTCAGATTCCGGGGAATCGCAATTCAGGGGGGATGCTGAATTGACACTGAGCAACAGGAGCAGGTTCAAGCAAAAAAAAATCCGCCGCGGCAATGTGCCACGGCGGATTCTTTTTATGATCAGGGACAACCGGTTGCCCGATTGGCCTTTTCAAGTCGCTAGACCAGTTCCTTCTTCGCACCGATCAGCGTTCGCAGACGCTCGGCCAACAAAGCGGCGTCGAACGGCTTCTTGAACGTCTCGTTGATAGACGAACGATCGAAGCTGTTCGGGTTGCCATCGTCGGGCAGCAGAGCGATCAGGATCGTATCGGAGTACTCGTTGTTGCGACGCAGGTTTTGGCAAATCTGCAGCGCTTCGGTACGCCCGATCGAGAAATCGACAATGATGCAGTCAGGATGGAAACTTTCGGCTTGAATACCGGCATCGAAACCGCTGGCCGCAACGGCCAACTTAAACGAACGCTCTGGCGGTAGTTCCCGCTTCAGGTTCTCAATGAGTACCTGATCTTGGGCAACGACCAGAATCTTGGCCATCGCTTCATCTTCCAGGTCGCCCAAAGGCATACCGTGCTCTTTGAGGAACTTGATGAGATACTCGCGTGGGATACGACGATCTTGCGAGCCAGGGATGCGATACCCCTTTAGCCGGCCAGAATCGAACCACTTACTCACCGTGCGCGGGGCAACCTTACAGATCTTGGCGACCTGACCAGTGGTAAAGACCTTCATCGCAGGCTCTCCAAATGTCTTTTGCTTACTGAGTCATGTCCGCTCTCGGCGGCTTGCACCGTTCGAGAGCCGAATCGCCCCTCACTTGCAGCAGCACGACTGATGGTTAATCCTTCAAGCCGGCTTACTTCCAACCGCACGGCCGCATAGTGCCTGGGTCGGGGCTTTTCGTTGGTTAAGCTTCCTCGTGGCTGTGGCTCAGCTCCTTCTGGCCCGCGCCTGCAAAGTGCTATCGGCAGACGGGGCACCCGCAACTCAGCGAAAATCCGCAAAATAGAGAAGCTTAGACTCAGCCCTCTATGCGGATACTCGCTACGACGCGGCAAAACCGCATCGCGAGCCCACGACAGCGGGGACATGGCAACAGACAGCCCACAATCGCACAGCGCGATCGCAAACGTGCCGAAATGGCGTGTATCAGTTGGCAGGACCCCCCTGCAAACGGCTTGGTCGGCGGGCAGTCCATCCTGGTGATGGCTGTGCCGATCAACCCGTCCGACATTTAGTTTCGAGTGATTGGGGGTCTTTCCTTTAGAAACTTTCTCCGTTCGTATCAGACTCTCCGATCGTACGGCAGCTAACGAGCATGCCGGCGCTGCTCTACATAGCGGTTTTAACGGTAAAAACGCCTATTCGGCCTCGTGCTGGTTGCGGCATGCATGCGGTTTCAAAAAACTGTTTCTAAGGCGCGTACCTGCCAGTTCATGTCGGGGGTGGGGGGCTTTTTCCACGCGACATGACATTGTGTTTGGTAGTCGCCTTGGTAACGCAGGCACGGCAAGTCACCCCTCAGGTGGTGCTAACAAACGCCTGCGATTTCTAAATCACATAAGAGAAGGAAGCCTTGAGGTTCGCTAGCGACCTCAGCGATCGAGACGATTGCCTCGATCGCAGGCCAAACGGAAACAACGACGAGTTCTTGTTTCCAGCAGGTTCGGCTGAGGGCAGAGCACCAAGGTGCTTAAGCGGCGGCCGTATCATCTGCCGCGTGTTCGTCACGCTGACGGATGTGGCCGTCTTCGCTCACGTCGTCAAAGTGAACCGAAACCCGTTTCGAGACGCCCGATTCCTGCATTGTCACGCCGTACAGTGTGTTGGCGCAGGTCATCGTTTTCTTCGAGTGCGTCACCACGATGAATTGGGTCCATGCCAGAAACTCTTTCAGTACGTTGGTGAATCGCTCAATGTTCGCTTCATCCAACGCGGCGTCGACCTCGTCGAGCACACAGAAGGGGCTAGGCTTGCTACGAAAGATTGCTAGCAGTAGTGCTACACAGGTGAGGGTTTTCTCGCCACCACTTAGCAGAGAGATGCTCCGCGGCTCTTTCCCAGGGGGGCGAGCCACGATTTCGATCCCGCTTTCCAGCAGGTCGTTCTCATCGTCGATGACGATATCGGCGTGTCCACCGCCGAACAGCTTGCGGAACAATGTTTGGAAGTGACCGCGGACCACTTCGAGCGTATCAGCGAACATCCGGCGGCTGTCGGTGTTGATGCGGCTGATGATCCGCTCGAGGGACTCCTTGGCCTCACACAGGTCGCCGTACTGTCCGGCCAGCGACTCGTGCCGAAGTTCCAAGGCGTCGAGTTCCTCGAGTGCGTCGAGGTTCACATTACCGATGTTGTTGATCTTTCGGCGAAGATCGGCAATCTCTTGCTCGACCTCTTCGCGAACATGCAACTCTTCTTCAGTAGGCTCGTGAGTCAGTTCGGCCAGCTCGATCTCGTATTCATCGCGAAGCTGCGTTTCCAGCGTGCTGCGCTGCATACGAATCTCGTTGGCAGCCAGGTCTTTGCCGTGAAGCTGCTCCTCGGCTTTCCGCAGGCGGGTGCGTGCTTTTTGAATGTCGCCGGACACGGTGCTGCGTTCGGCCTGAATGCCATCGCGACGGGCCATCAGGTCGAACGTTTCTTGAGTGAAGCTTTCCTTACGAAGATAAAGCTCGGCCACCGTCGAGCTAAGTTCCAGCAGCCGGCTCTCCGACTCACGGTGCTGACGCTGACATCGGGCGATTTGTTCGCGAATATCATTCACGGCCCGGCGGCGATCTTCACGACTCTGTTCCAGGCTTCGCAGTTGCGAACGGAAATTGTTCAGCCGTTCTTCGCTGGTGGCCAACTGTACCTTCGACGAAGTGGTCTTCTCTTCCTGTTCGCTACGGCGCCGATCGAGGGCGGACAACTCAGCGGCCGTCCGCTCGACCTGTTCCTTCAAGCCGACCAGCTCTTCCTTCGATTGCTCGTGCGCGGCAACGGCGGTTTCCAGCCGAGTTTCGATTTGCGTGTGACGCGTGAGTGCGGCATCGTAGTCTACCTTGTTCTCGGCCGCCTGCTGTTGAGCCGATTCGGCTTGCTGACGAGTTGTTTCCAGTTGCAACTGGTGCTGCCGTACCGCGTCGCTGGCTTCACGATGCGCTGGGGCGACGGAATCCAGCCGCTGTTTGAGCTTGGCGACTTCGGTCTCCAACTCGCTGCACTTCTTCGAAAGCGTCGTTTCCCGTTCGGTAAGGCTCTCGATCTGGATCCGTAGCGAACGCAACTCACTACGGCGGGAGATCAGCCCTGTGGATCCGGTACGGCCACCGATGAGTAGGCTTCCGTCGGCCGAGAGCAATTCGCCGGCCATCGTGACGAAGGTCAGTCCCTGGCCCGCGGTCGAAGCCAACGCCAATGCATCGGATAGCTTCTCCACAACCCACGTTCGCCCAAGTAATCTTCGGGCTAATGGGGCATGCTCGGGGGCCGCTTCCACATACTGATCGGCGCGTCCGACCACGCCGGGCGACTCGCTGAGATCGACTTCTGTGTTGGGCAAAACCGACATCGGTTCCAGTCGCAGGAAACCGACACGACCATGCACTTGTTGTGCATCGCTGGCCAAGTGATCCCACAGACGTTGACCGGGGCCGACAACGATGTACTGGGCCCGATCGCCAAGAGCCACTTCAATCAACGGGGCGGTTTCGACCTGCACGCGGAACAAGTCGGCCACCAGCCCATGGATTTGTTGCCAGGGGCCGTCCTTCTTTTCACGCGCTTCAAGAAGAACCTCTTTCGCCCCGGCGCTGACACCTTCAAAACGTTGCTCGAGTTCTTCCAGCACACTGAGCCGTGCCGAGGCGGAACCGAGTTGTTTCTGAACATCCGCCAGGTCTTTCGCGAGCGAATCTCGCTGCTCGTTCTTGGCGGAAAGCTGCTCTTCGATGGTTTGTAGTTCGTCATGCAGACGTTTAGCCCGCGTGCTTAGCCCGTCGCTCAACCGTTCCAGTTCTTCAACGGCACTTTGGTATTGCGACCGTTGCGAGTCGAACTGTTGCTGCCGAGCATGGAGACGTGCACGTTGGTTGCCGAGGTCTTCCAGCTCACTGCGAAGTGTTTCGATTTCGTTTTCGAGCGAGGTTGCCAGTCGCACTCGGTCGAGGTAGCCGTCCCGCTGCTGCTCGCTGTCGACGCGAAGTCGATCCAACTCGGTGGTGAGTTCCGTCAACAACCGCTCGTCGGTGGCCACCTTCTGACTGGCCTGGCGGTTCTCCTCTTCCGAAGTCCGCACGGCGGCTTCCACGTCGGTGAATTGTTGTTGCAGGTTGCCAACACGGGAGTTCAACGCGGCCAACTGCTTCCGGTGGCGGGCTTCTTCCGACTCGAGTTCGCTGAGCCTGGCTCGCTGGTGCTCGATCGTCGATTCGCTGGAGGCGATTCGCTCGCGGTTTTCCGAGATCCGCGACTCGCAGGAGCGAATGGCCTCGGTCGCTTCCGCCGAAGCGGTTTCCAGTTCGATCGAACGCGCTTCGTGAGACTCGGCTTCGGCCGAAGCCATGGCCGAAGTCTCTTTGAGTTGTGTGATTTCAGCCTCGAGCGCCTCGAGCCGCTCGGTCATATGGCGCCAGTCGGTGAGCCCCACTTGCGTGCGGAGCTGCTGCAGCCGATCGGCGTAGGTGCGATACCGCTGGGCTTTGGTGGCCTGCATCCGCACACTGCGAAGCTGGTTCTCAACCTCTTGAACGATGTCGCCCAACCGAACGAGGTTCTGGTGCACCCGCTCCAGGCGTCGTAGCGATTCGAGCTTCTTCGCTTTGAAACGGCTGATGCCCGCGGCCTCTTCGAAGATGGCCCGGCGATCTTTGGGCGACGATTGCAGCAGCACATCGACCTTGCCCTGCTCGATCACGCTGTAGGCTTCGGTCGCGGCCCCGGTGCCTGCGAACAAGTCGCGGATATCACGCAGCCTTCCCGGCTGGCGGTTGATCAGGTATTCACTCTCCCCACTGCGATACACGCGGCGGGTGATATGCACCTCGGGGGTGTCGAGCGGCAACAGTCCGCCTCTGTTGTCCACCGTGAGGGTGGCTTCGGCCGAATTCAACGGGGCTCGGGTGCTGGAACCGTTGAAGATGACATCGGCCATCTCCTTTCCCCGCAAAGTCTTAGCGCTTTGCTCGCCGAGTACCCACTTGATGGCGTCGACCACGTTCGACTTGCCCGAGCCGTTGGGGCCGACCACGCAGGTGATGCCTTCCGGAAACTCGAAACGAGTTTTGTCGGAAAAGCTTTTGAAGCCAAGAAGTTCCAGCGCCTTGAGCATGGACTTGTACTAGGTGAGCCTAAGGACGCGGGGGATTGCCAGGTCGCCGAACCGTCGCCGGAAACACGCACAGCGGATGAAGATTTGGTGGGAATCGTCCATCCGAACGATAAGCGGCTCACTCCGCACCGCCCATCAGAAGGGCTGCGCGTTTGCTACGAGTCGGAACCGCCTGGCACCATTCTACCAAGGAAGCCCTTCAGACGACTGCCCCCAGTTTTTTCCGATTCCTCATCCCGCTTCACCTTCCGGCGTACTTTCTTGGGCCGGTCGGTGTCAGAGGGCGTGTCGCTGTTGAATAAGTCGGGTGCTGGATTGGGGTTAAGGAGACCATCGCTGGACAGCTTGTCGGCCGAGTCGTCGTCGGTCAGTTCTCCCTCGGATGGGCCGTTTTCGGTCTTTTCAGCAACCGCCTCCGACATTTCGTCGAAGTCGACCACCTCGCCCGCATCGGCCAAGCTCGCTTCTCGTTCGTAACTTCGTCCCGCGGCAGGTAATGCGTCGACCTCTAGACGGCTGGTCAACGAATGCGTTTGCTTGGCCTGCTGCAGCGCATCGACCACGTCGGGATAAGTCCCGCCTAGTTCGACGATCGCCCGAATGACATCATCAACTCGAGTTGAGACCACCCGTTTCTGATCAGGCTCGTTCACCGCAAAACGACTCACGGTAACTTGCTGGTCGCCCTCACGGGCATTGACCATGATCGCCTTGCCGGCATCGAGCGTCAGCGGTGGTTCGAAGCGTTGTTCATGACCGAACAGTACCACTTCGGGGCGATAACTTCGGGTGACGTGAATCATCGAAGGCCCAGGCACGTCGAGCAGGTGATAACTGAACTCGCCGCCGAGTTGTTCACCCTGCACCAACGGGTCGTATGGGTTCATCGCCCATAGTGAACGGAAGGCCCCATAACGGGTTTCAGCACTAGGCACGTCCAGCAGTTTTCGAAGTTCTTCGGAAGCCCTGAAGTCGTCCATCGCACTCAGTGCGGTCAGAGCAAACACACGGAAAGCCGGCTCGTTTCGAGCGGCGTCGGCCAGCGCAGGTGCCGCATCGCTTTCGTCCAAGTAAGCCAACGCTTCTGCAGAGTAGAAGCGAACCTCGTGGTCTTTGGAATCCAGTCCGGTGCGGAGTACCTCGACCGCTTCACTGCCGATGGCCTCCAATCGCAAGGCGGCCGTGGCCGAACTCACGGGGTCTAGCAACTGACGACCGAGCACCTCGAGTCGCTGTAATCGCTCAGCCGAACTCTCTCCGACGGCCACGTTGCGAATAACCTGAACGTACCGTGGGATATTGTCCTTGTATCGCGGGTGAACCACAAGTTCGATGTATTGATCGGTCTTGCCAGTGGCTACACCTTCTTTGATGCCTTTTGAGAAGGTGTGGAAGCGACGATTGAGCGACTTGCTGATCTGGCCGACAACGCGAACATCGCGATGGCCCGGCGTCATCACAAGCTGCAGAGGTCGCGACTTCAATGCAACACCGCCGCCGAGAATGCGGCCGCGATTATCCATCACACTCTCTTCGTCGCTGCGCGTACGCGGAGCCACGAGCACAGGACCTTCGCAAAGGGCCAACAGCGACCCATCGTGAATCTGGCTACCGAACAACCGACGTTCCCGCAGACGGGCTTGCATCAGCCAGCCGCCGCGAAGACTGGAGGTTTCGCTTTGCGAGGGCACGCGCACTTCGACGTCAAAGCGATCGCCCTTTTGGATGCCAGGACGGAGATAACCCCGTACCAACACGATTGCGGTGCTAGGCGAAGCCAAAACTTGATTCGGTTGCACGACATCGCGTGTTTGCATTTCACCCAACAACTCGGCCCGCTCGGTCGAAGGCGGTGGATCACTACCGGTGTTGTCCAATCCGGTGATGAGGCCGACACTTTCGACCACGACTGGCTTCATTCCCGAGGGAACGGCCAAATCGCCTACCAAGTCGACTTCATCGAGCAGCGAATCGAGCTTTTCCGGGCTTTGCGATCGCACAAACAAGGGACCGCAACCGGCAAACATTACGATTGTGACGATCAACCAGTACTGAGGCTTCATGCCTACGCGCTCCGTCAAACAATCGCCGACCAGGAGGAACAAACAAGACCAATCCTTCGGTCTCGTACACGAACCTCGGCCCGCAATGCCGATGCATGAGAATTCTTGCACCGGGAGTATCGATGAGATGCTAGGAGAAAAGTAGTTTCGGGGCGGGAGAATAAAGACCGCTGCAACCAGCGTCAAGGCGAATCGTCCCACAGCTCAAAACCGCCTGATGTCAGTGCTGGCTCCTTTGTCGATTGATTTGGAGCAGCACCCAACCGAGCGCGAACTTTCTTGAAACTACGGAGGGTCGTACCCGCCGGGATGGAAGGGGTGGCATTTGCAGATGCGGATGATGCCCCGGCAGGTGCCGACGATGGCCCCATTCTTACGGACAGCACCGATAAAGTAGTGGCTGCAACTAGGCTCGAACCGACACTGCCCGCCCAAGATTGGGCTGAGAAAGAACTGGTAGAGTCGCACCATCACAATCAGTAGCATCGCCGGCAGCCGAACAATCCACTGGGCGATTCGCTTCATCGGGATTTCTCCCCCAGCTTTCGCTGCACTCTTTTGGACAGCCTTCGCAACGACTGGCCGACCATCTCCAACTGTGGATCGATCCCGGGACGAGGGTGAACCACCAAGTCCAGATTCTGCGGCAGTTCCACGGCATTCAAGCGAAACGCCTCGCGGATGACACGCTTCCAGCGATTACGTGTGACAGCATTCCCCACGCGGCGTCCAACCGATAGCCCAAGTCGGGGCCAGCCCTGGGTGTTCTTCGAGCCGTAAACGATCAACACGCCGTCGGCCACAGAAGTTCGCTGACGATAGACCTCAATGAAGTCGGCACTGCTACGCAAGCGTTGCTCGGGCCGGAAGGGATAGTCGACCATATTCAGCTCATTCGGAATCATGGGTCGGCTCGTCTGCGGCTTCGTCCACGAGTGGTTTGCGGAACCATTCATCCTCGTCGACCTGCATCGGAGGGAAGCGTTTCGAAGCATTGCGTCGGGTGATTCGCGCTCCGAAGCTGATCACGACCAACAGAAACACTCCCAGTACTACGATCACGATCAGGGAGGAGATCACCCCTAGCGACAGATCGGGCGTGAGCTTCGGGGGCGCGTCTTCTGCCCACAACGGAGATGCCGCCTGTGGCAAGCCATGTTGTGCCAGCAGAGTCAGCAACCGATCTGGCCCCACGCCTACCATTTCAGCTTACTCCGAGGATCGCTCGGGTGCTTGGAGTCGATCTTCTGGATTTGCTCGCGGTCGTCGTCATCCATCCCCGCTGGCAGAACGATTTGCAACTCTGCAAACAAATCGCCCGCGTTGCCCTTGGCTGGCTTCACGCCGTGGCCCCGGATGCGAAGCCGCGTGCCTCCAGAACTGCCGGGAGGAACACTGAGTGTGACCGTGCCTGTGGGGGTTGGCACATCGACCTTGGCCCCCAGAACCGCTTCGGCCAACGAGACAGGAAGCTTGACGTGCAGGTTCTGCCCGCGACGTTGGAAGTTGGGATGTTCGGCCACGCGAATCTTCAGCAGCAAGTCGCCAGCGGGTCCGCCGGTGGGGGAAGGGTCGCCCTGTTCGCGGAGGCGAATGGTCTTTCCGTCTTCAATCCCGGCGGGAATCTTCACCGAGATCGATTCGACATTGCCCGTGCTGCGGCGAAGGCTGATCGTGGTTTCGCCCCCGACGATGGCCGTGCTGAACGGGATTTCATGCTCGAAGCGAAGATCGGCGCCTTTTTGTGGACGTCGTCTGCGATGCGTCGCGCCGCCGGCGCCTCCGCCAGCCGTGCGGAACTGGCTGAAGATGTCAGCCGCTCCACCCCCTCCTCCTCCGCCGAATCCCCCTCCGAAGATCTGGCTGAAATCGAAATCGTCGAAGTTGCCCTGCGAGGTTTGCCAAGTTGGCCCACCTGCTCCACCGCCGGGCGGCGGGCCTCCCCCGGATTGCACGTTCTCGAAGTCGCTGCCGAACCGGTCGTAGAGCTGACGTTTTTTGGGGTCGCTCAAAACGTCGTACGCGCGTTGTACTTCTTGGAACTTACGCTTGGCGTCTTTGTCGTCGGGATGCAAATCAGGGTGGTATTTACGCGCCAACCCCCGATAGGCCTTCTGGAGTTCGTCGTCGGTCGCTCCTCGCGACACGTTGAGGGTCTTGTAAAAGTCTTCTTCAGCCATCTGCTGGAATGCCGTCTATCTCGTAGTCAGGTTCAAAAACAGGTTCACCGTATTGTATAGGTTCAGAGCCCCCCAGTGGACAGCCTGAATTGATGCACCGGTCTGGCTGCGGCCCATTTTCAGGTAACCTGATGCAGCAATTCATCGTTTTGCCCTCGCGTATTTGGTATTCTTCCGGCGTAAGAGCTTGAACCCAAGTGGGAAACACAAGGAGATAATCCGCATGCCCAAGTACGTAATCGAACGAGAAATGCCCGGAGCCGGCAAGCTCTCCCCCGAGGAGTTGCAGGGTGCCAGTAAAACGTCGTGCAGTGTGCTGGGAGAACTCGGCCCTTCGATTCAGTGGCTGCACAGCTACGTGACCGATGACAAGATTTACTGCGTGTACATTGCGCCCAATCGGGAGTTGATTGAAGAGCATGCCCTCAAAGGCGGCTTCCCGGCCAATCGTATCTCGGAGGTCAAGAACACGATCGACCCAACCACGGCCGAAGGGTAGGGCGGGCTCCCGTCTCATCGCGAGGCGCTGGCATGTGCCACCGACATGTAGTTCGGAGTCAGACTGTGTGCCGCAAAAGGAAGCGGGAAATCGAACGGGTTTCTGCTCGGCAGGGTAAGGAACTCGCTCCGGGCTGTTCGACTAGTTGCCCTAACTGGAGTATCACCGGGGTTCCCCGCCCTGAACCGACTTTGAATGTGAAGTTTGCAGCCGAGGTTTTGGCAATGCTTGGCTTACTCGAATTGACACCCTACCCCAATGGGGTTGGTTTTGTCCTGCAATGCACTTTTCTACAGAATTGCTGTATTTTCCTTTGACGCGATCGTAGGAATTGTGAAGAATCGCGCGCGAGGGGTTCGGTGAATTGGAGCGTGTGGCCGCAAGAAGCCGCCGCCTGGAACTGCTTTTAGGGAGCGAGCTAGTAAGCTGATCGAAGGCTGATTGACGGGTTTACGCCACGTCACGCCATTCCAACATTTGCCCTGAGGGCGTTGGTATCGTTCCGCGTTCTAGCTCTGTACGTTTTCGCGGCGTAAGCCGCACGATCGACAACGTACTTTTACCGAACGTCGAACCTTGTCCCATTCGAGAAAATATGACTCGCTGCTGCTCTGCCCTTGAGGTTAATATGGGTGGGCTGCGTCGCGTGGGTTGTTTATGGGCGATGGGAGCCCAACGGCAGGGAATGTGTTAGCCGCCGATCGAGACGACATCATTTTTCACTGCTAAGAGAAAGGCCTGCTACATGAAAACTCTCATCTGTGTTGTCCTCTGCGTAGCCCTGGCGGGGTGGAACGCTACGTGTGATGCCGCACCCTATGGGTACAGCATTGCGATGGGGGAGACACTCGGTTTTCAGCACAGTGCTCTCACTGAAGCTGATACCGAATTTACGTTCCATCCCGGCTTTTGGGCTGGAGGTGCGGTCGGGAATCTAACCGGACCGTTGCAGGGCGATCTCACGTCTTCGACGTTCACGATTAGTCCCAGCACGCTCACACTCACAGGTATTGGTGTAGGCCCGGTGGGGAACGATGTCTGGACCATGGAGTTCACAGGAGGATCGCTAACTGTCCCTCCTTCGGCATTCACCAACACCGGAACGCTGTTGGGGACCATGGACTACATCATTCGCGACCAGACGAACGCAGTGTACGACTCTGGGTCGTTTTATGTGGTCGACATCAACTTCGCCGGATATGCCAACAACGTGAGTGGCGCCGGGATCTATATTTGGGCCAACAACTGGAATAATTTGACCACCACCCGTGATGAATTTATCAACAACGGGGGAATCCCGATGGGGATCGATTTGGGCGGAATTGGTGGAACCATTCCGGTACCCGAACCATCGCAGTGGGTTTTGGCGATGACGGGGCTGGCAACGTTGTTAACTTATCGCCGCGTGCGTCGCGGTCGCTAACTTGCCCAATACTCCTGTCTCTCGGCTGTCAGCGGGAGGCAGGATTTTTTTTGCGCTGGCTACGATGCTGCTGCAGCCTCTTCCCGAGTGGCGGATACGACCGCGGCTTCCAGCGTGACGACCACACTCTTGAACGCCGGGGTTTTCGACAGCGGGTCAACTTCGCGGGAGACCAGAACGTTCGCCTCCGGGTAATACATCAACGCGTTGCCAGGCTTAATGTCTTCGTAGGCCCGCAACAGGATGTTATCGAGCCTCCCGGTCGTTGAGCACACCGACACGCGGCTTTCGGCTTCGAGTCCCATGCGGCGAATATCATCCGGATGCACCAGTACCACGTCGCGGCGGTCTTGCCCTCGGTACAGGTCATACTCTTCGTAGACCACCGTGTTGAATTGGCCTTCACTCCGCACAGTCATCAGACGTAGCGAGTTTTCATCTCCAGCCAGCTCGAGCAGGGCATGGATGTGAAGAGTCGCCCGACCCGAGGCGGTTGGGAACTGCGGCTGGTGCAGCGTTCGCCCGCCAATTTGAAACTCTTTTTGTGTGGTGTCGATCTCGTTCATACCTTCGAACCCGGGCACGATCTTGCCGATGGCCTCGCGGATCCGCCGGTGACCTCGCATCGCGTTCCAGTCGATGGGCCCATCGTTACCAAGCACGCCCTCGGCGATTTCCGCAATCACTTCAACCTCGGCTTTTGGGCCTTCGAGACGAGCTGGACCGCCATCGCTGAGTCGCACGTAGCTGAACATCGATTCCTGCGTGGTGGGCTGCGGTTCTTCGTCGCGGGCCAACACTGGCAGAATGATCGTCTCGTCGCCCGTCCCGTGGGCGTGCCCTGTGTTCAGCGTGGTGCTGAGATAGACCACCATTTCGAGCCGCTGCAGGGCCTCGGCGGCATACTTGGCATCGGGGTTCGAGCCGTAGAGGTTTCCTCCCAGGCAGAAGCCGACTTTCATCCGCTCTTCGGCCGCAGCTTCGATGCAGCCCATGGTATCGAGCCCCGCCTGCACCGGCAGTTGCAGGCCGAAGTCCTGTTGCAGTCGATCGAACACCGCTTGCTTCAACTGCGGGGTGACCCCCACCGAGCCCATGCCTTGCACATTCGAGTGACCACGGATCGGCAGCAGTCCTGCCCCAGGCCGACCGACCATGCCTCGCATCAGTGCGAGGTTGGCGATCGCCTGAACGTTCTGCACGCCCACGGCGTGATGCGTAATGCCCATCGTCCAGGCGAACACCGCCGAACGCGACGCGGCGTACTTCTGGGCGATGCGATCGATCTCGTCTTTGGCAACGCCAGAAAGTCGGGCGATGTCGTCCCAGGAAAGTTGCTTCAAATGTTCCGACCACTCTGGCCAGCCTTCGCAATGCTCGGTGACGAACGTCTCATCGACCGCGCCCAACTCTTGCACGCGTTTGGCAATGCCGCTAAGCAAGGCCAGGTCGCCTCCGATGTGCGGCTGCACGTACTGGCTGGCAATCTCGGTACCAAACAGCAGGCTGCGGACATCGCTGGGCACACGGAAATTAATCAGCCCCGTTTCGCGCACCGGGTTGATCACCACGACTTCCCCGCCACGGCGGCGTAATCGCATCAGGTTGGACATAAGCCGGGGGTGATTGCTCGCCGGGTTGCCGCCGATGAGCATGACCAGGTCGGACTTATCCAGATCTTCGAGCACGATGGTGGCCGTGCCCACGCCGACCGAAGCGGTAAGCCCCACGCCGCTGGCCTGGTGGCAGTAGTAACTGCAGTTGTTCACGTTGTTGGTGCCGAACACCCGGGCGAACAGTTGCAGCAGGAACCCGGCCTCGTTGGAACTGCGCCCGCTGAAGTACCAGAACGTTTCGTCAGGCGCGGTGGCCTTGAGTTTGGCGGTGATCCGCCGGAAGGCGTCGTCCCACGAGATGGGGCGGTAATACTGTTCCCCGCGGGTGAGCAACATCGGTTGGGTGAGCCGCCCACTGGTTTCCAACTCGCGGGGGCTGAACGCCCTGAGTTGCGGCAAGCTGTAGGTTTTCCAGAACTCGGGCCGCACGGCTCCCTGCATGTCGGCGGCCATGGCCTGCATCGATTTCTTGCAAACCTCGGGAAAGTGCCCAACTTCGTTCACCATTCCGCCGGCCTGCCCGCCCATCCCCAGGGCACAGGTCTTACAGGCATTCTTACTCCGCATGGCCCGCCAAAAGGCCCACAAGCCGCCCACCTCGCGAGCCTTGCGAAACGTATAAGCAATGGCGGCCAACCCGCCACCCGATCGAACTTTCCGCATCGCATCATCCGCCATGTAAGAGACAGGCAACGGTTGCATCGATCAACCGCCCCGTGAACTGCGGGGTTCGACGCCAACCTGCAAGTTGAAGCTTAGCATTCACTGCCCAAGTGGCTCAAAGGCAGTTGATTGGAGGTCGAATGAATATCCTCTGTAGGGAACGCCCTCCGTGGCGTTCCGTGCGCAACCGCAATTCTGGAACGCCACGGAGGGCGTTCCCTACAGGAACTTGCGACGGTTCGAAAACGCCATCAAACGGGGGCATGCTCTATCGGTGATTAGCCAGCCCGAACGAGAGCGATTGTCTTTGCTGCTTCATCTCTATCCCCGGAAGCGACTAGTCGGTCATCACAAAATAAAGCACCCCACCCGAACCGTCTACGAAAATCAAAGGCGGACGATACACATCTTCATTTTTTGCCAAGTAAACGCTTCCGGTCACTTTCGCAGCCGGCCTCAACCAATTCAGGTCCACGTAATAACTGTCCTCTAAGAACTCGATATAATCCAGGTTGAAGGGCGATTCTGTGTTTTCTTCTATACTGCTCCCGGGATTATCCGGGTGGGCTGCGAATTCCGCCTTCGCGAGTTCGTGAAGTTCAGATGCGGATCCCTTCACTGCGTATGACCTCAACCGTCCCCCCGGACCTACCCCAGACTGTGCAAAGCAAAACTGCGTTGCGGACGGCGGAAGCAAACCTGAGAGGGTAAAACCCTTTGGCGCATTTTCTATTTCCAGCCAACCGTCACTTTGCGTGATGTGTGGAGGAAACCAGCCATACCTAAATATCTGGTACCCGAACAGAAGCACGGGAACTGCGAGCAGGACTCCAGGGCTCCATTTCCAAATAGAACGCAACTCTAGTAGCTCCTGCTGACAGCATTTGAACGGCGCAGGATGGCACAGACCTAGTTTTCACTCACCACTGCCAGATACGTAGTGTGCCTAATCCAAACTAATCGTCACCGTCTTCGATTCGGTATACGCATCCAAGCCCTTTTCGCCCAATTCTCGACCCATGCCGGACATTTTGAAGCCGCCGAAGGGGGCTGCAGCGTCGAACACGTCATAGCAGTTGACCCACACGGTGCCGGCTTTGAGTTCGGCGGCCAGGCGATGGGCCTTGTTGACGTCGCGGGTCCAAACGGCGGCTGCTAGGCCGAAGTGGGTGGCGTTGCCGCGCTTGATCACCTCGTCGGTATCTTTGAAACGCAGCACCGACAGCACGGGCCCGAAGATTTCCTTCTGGGCGATGTCCATGTTGTCTTCGACTTCGGTGAACATCGTGGGCTCGACGAAGAAGCCGCGATCGCCAAATCGCTTCCCGCCGCTGACGCATTTCGCGCCCTGCTCGCGACCGATATCGACAAAACGCATGATCTTGTCGAACTGGGCCTGGTCGACCTGCGGGCCTTGTTCGGTCTCGGGGTCGAGCGGGTCGCCGAGCTTGCGCGTTTCGTTCATCGAGATGAGCTTGTCGACGAACTTGTCGTAAATTTTGTCCTCGACAAACAGCCGGCTGCCGGCACAACAGCATTGGCCTTGGTTGAAATACAGCGCCACATGCGCACCCAAAGCCGCCGCGTCCAGGTCGGCGTCGGCAAACACAATGTTGGGGCTCTTGCCACCCAGTTCGAAGGTGAGCCGCTTCAGCGTATCGCTGGCGTCTCTCATGATAATCTTCGCGGTGGCGTCTTCACCGGTGAAAGCCACCTTGTCGACATCAGGATGCTTGACGATCGCTCCGCCGGCCGTGGGACCAAAACCGGGAACAATGTTGATCACGCCATCCGGGATGCCGGCCTTCTGAGCCAGCCGGCCCATGCGGAGACAGGTGAGCGGCGTTTGCTCGGCCGGCTTCATCACAATTGTGCAGCCGGCGGCCAACGCGGGGCCCCACTTCCAAGCGACCATCAGCATCGGGAAGTTCCAGGGGATGATCTGTCCGGCCACGCCCACTGGTTCGCGACGGGTGTACGTGAAGTAGTTTCCCCGAACGGGAATCGTCTGGCCGTGGATCTTGTCGGCATACCCCGCGTAGTACCGCAGGCAGTCGATCGTCAGCGGTAAGTCGGCCCCGCGTGAGTCTCGGATCGGTTTGCCATTGTCGAGCGTTTCGAGTGCGGCCAGTTCATCGAGTTCGTCCTCGATCAGATCGGCCAGGCGATACATCAGCCGGCCACGTTCGCGGGCGTCCATCTTACCCCAGGGGCCATTCTCCAGGGCATCGCGAGCCGCTTTCACGGCCAGGTCGACATCTTTCTTGTCGCCCTCGGCCACCTGGGTGATCACTTCTTCAGTGGCCGGGTTGATAGTGTCAAACGTCTTGCCACTCGCCGCAGGGGTCCAATTACCACCAATGAAGCATTGCGTTTGTCGGATCTCGGGTTTCTTCACCGTTTCAGTCAGCGTAGCCATTAGATATCTCCTCGGCTTGAACGCATATTCGGATCGCAAGGCGTCGTTGGCCATGCGGACGAGCACACCCACGAGAGAGAAGTGGCTTACTCGATGTGAGAAATCAAATCATTCCTCAAACTCTCAACGATCGAGCCGGTCTTCGCGACCGCTTGCCGCAGCTTCCCACCTCTGGGAATTCTATCGAAGCTGCGGGGGAATGGCCAGTTTTTACCGCGTAGGCCCGGCCGTTGAGCGACGGGCACCTTGGCCCGCAACGCTTGACAATCGCCACCTGCTACCCCCATATTTCGGCAGAGTACTTTACCGGGCGACTATTCTGTGGAGGTTGGTACTCTTAAGATCGACCTCGACTTTCAACTCGGCGTTTTTGCGAGCAACTCTCAAGTGAACAACTTCGATTACGAAGCCGCCACCACGATTGACGAAGCCGTCAGCCTTCTCTCCGCCAGCGGAGAACGCGCTCGCGTGCTTGCCGGGGGAACCGACCTCCTGGTGCAACTCCGCGAGCACCTGAAAGAGGCCGACTTGGTCGTCGATGTGAAGAAGATCCCTGAACTCACGCAGCTTGACTTCGATGCGAAGTCTGGCTTGACCCTGGGAGCGTCGACCCCGTGTTATCGCATCTATGAGACACCGGAAGTTGCCGACACCTACGCCGCCCTGGCCGATGCGGCACGGATCATCGGTGGCTGGCAAATTCAAAATCGGGCCAGCGTCGGTGGCAATCTCTGCAATGCCTCGCCTGCGGCCGATTCGGTTCCGCCGCTGGTGGTGTACCAGGCCAAGTGCCACATCGCAGGACCCTCGGGCACCCGCGAGTTGGACGCGGCGAAGTTCTGCACGGGCCCTGGGAAGAACGCCCTGGAGCGAGGCGAGTTTCTAGTGTCCCTCCAACTGCCACCCCAACCAAAGAATTCAGGCGCCCATTACCTGCGGTTCATTCCGCGTAACGAAATGGACATCGCCGTGGTTGGCTGTGCCGCTTGGGTGCAGTTGGATGCCAAGAAAGAAGCCATCAGCGAAGCGCGTATCGCGTTGGCCGCTGTCGCCCCCACGGTGGTCACGGCCGACGATGCCGCAAGCTGGCTCTCGGGCAAGTCGCCCGACGAATCGACTCTGGAAGAACTAGCCGATCGCGTGCGGACGGTGGCCAAGCCAATCAGCGACATGCGAGGTCCGGCCGAGTACCGTCAACACCTGGTTGGAGTGTTGGCGAAACGGGCAATCGCCAAGGCCGTAGAACGGGCCCGCGAAGGCTAGCGTTCTCCCCCATCATCAAAAAACGATTTAATCCAAGAGCACAACACCTCAGAACGAACGGCCCCTTGGGGCGAAAGGTTGAGTGACGGTGACGCGAAAGAAGAAACTGCATGTCTCGACGACCGTCAACGGTGAGGCCGTTGAATTCTTGTGCGAGGCCCGACAAAGCCTGCTCGAGGTGTTACGAGACGAACTCAAGCTGACCGGGGCCAAAGAAGGCTGCAACAACGGAAACTGCGGTGCCTGCACCGTGCTGATGGACGGGCGGCCTGTGGATAGCTGCATCGTGTTGGGGGTCGAGGCCGAAGGGGCCGAAATCACCACAGTGGAAAGCATGGCCGACGAAAGCGGATTCCACCCGTTACAGTCGTGCTTTCTGGAAGATGCCGCCCTGCAATGCGGGGTCTGCACCCCGGGCTTTCTGGTCGCCGCCAAGGCCCTGCTCGATCGCAACCCGAACCCGACTGAAGAGCAGATTCGATTCGAATTGGCAGGCAATCTCTGTCGCTGCACCGGTTACGATAAAATCATCAAAGCCGTGCAACATGCCGCGAAGAACCTACAGGAGGCGCGTAGCTGATGGCCACCACCCCCGAAATCAAACCCCAGGCTGCCACCAACGGTGCCGTGAAGTACAAGGTGATCGGCACCCGGCCCGTGCGTCACGACGGGGCCGACAAGGTCACCGGTCGCGCCATCTACACCAACGACCTCTACCTTCCGGCCATGGTGCATGGGAAGATGCTCCGCAGCCCCCATGCGCATGCCAAGATCAAGTCGATTGATACCTCGGCCGCACAACAATTGCCCGGTGTTCATGCAGTGATCACGGGAGCCGACTTCCCCGACTTGGCGAATAAGACGGCGCACCTGGGCGAAGGTGCGGTGAACCTGGCGCACCTTTCGGCCAACATCATGGCCCGCGATAAGGTGCTGTATAAGGGGCAACCCGTGGCTGCCGTGGCCGCCGCGACGGCGAGCATCGCGGAAGAGGCCGTACAGCTCATCAAGGTTGAATACGAAGAACTGCCTTCGGTTACCTGGGTAATGGACGCGATGGCCGATGACGCGCCGGTGCTCCACGAGGAGTTGTTCCTCGATCGCAATGGCAAGAAGGGCAAGAAGCCGACGAACATCGCTCAGTACATCCGCTTCGAGCAGGGCGATATCGAAAAAGGTTTCGCAGACGCCGACGTGGTCCTCGAGCGCGAGTTCCGCACCGCGACCGTGCATCAGGGCTACATCGAACCGCACGCCACCACGGCACTGTGGAACACCGACGGGCCTTTGAAGATTTGGACTTCCACACAAGGTTCCTTCACCTGCCGGCAACAAACGGCCGAACTTCTGCAGATTCCCATCTCCAGTGTGACGGTGGTGCCCTGCGAAATCGGCGGTGGTTTTGGCGGCAAGATCCCGGTTTATCTCGAACCGGTGGCCGCAGTGCTCAGCCGCAAGTGTGGCCGACCAGTGAAGATGGCCATGACCCGGGCCGATTGCTTCGAGTCGACGGGTCCCACGCCGGGCAGCTTCATCCGCATCAAGCTGGGTGCCAAGAAAGACGGTCGCCTAACTGCAGCCCAAGCCTGGATGGCTTACGACGCGGGAGCGTACCCCACCGGCATCATCGGCCCCGGCACCATGTGCGTTTTCAGTTGCTATGACCTTCCGAATGCCTTGGTTGAAGGTTTCGACGTGGTCGAGAACAAACCCAAGTGTGCGGCTTATCGGGCACCCGGAGCCACACAAGCCGCCTTTGCGTGCGAATCGGTGGTCGACGAGCTGGCCGAGAAATTGGGCATCGACCCGATCGAGTTCCGCCTGAAGAACGCGGCCAAAGAAGGAACACGTCGCGTGGACGGACCGGTTTATCCCCGCGTGGGGCTGGTTGAAACGCTCGAGGCCGCCAAGGCAAGCGAGCACTACAAGTCGAAACTCGAAGGCCCTAATCGCGGCCGTGGTGTAGCCAGCGGCTTCTGGTTCAACATTGGGCTGAAGTCGAGTGTGGCCGCCAACGTGAACCCTGATGGCACCGTTACGTTGCTGGAAGGCTCCACCGACATCGGCGGAACGCGAACTTCAATCGCCATGCAACTGGCAGAAACTCTGGGCATCGCGGCCGAAGCCGTGTTGCCCCAGGTGGTCGATACCGACAGTGTGGGCTACACCGACGTCACCGGTGGTAGCCGCGTGACGTTCGCCACTGGAATGGCCGCCTATAAGGTGGGCCTCGATCTTCGAGAGCAAATGTGCCAGCGAGCTGCCCGACTGTGGGAGTGCGATCCTGAGGACGTGAAGTTCGACGACGGTTCGTTCGTATCCGGCGACAACCGCATCACGTTCAAAGAACTGGCCGGCAAGCTGGCCGAACTCGGCGACCCGGTGGTCGGTCGGGCGACCGTGAGTCCCGAGGGTTCGACGAACAGCTTCGGCACACACATCGCCGACGTGGAAGTCGACCCTGAGACTGGCAAGGTGACGATCCTTCGTTACACCGTGGTGCAAGACGCAGGCCGGGCGATTCACCCCAGCTACTTCGAAGGCCAGATGCAGGGCGGTGCCGTGCAGGGCATTGGTTGGGCTCTCAACGAAGAATATGTCTACGATCAGAACAACCGCATGAGAAACGCCAGCTACCTGGATTACCGCATGCCCACATCGTTGGATCTTCCGATGATCGAAACGATCATTGTCGAGGTACCCAACCCCGACCATCCCTATGGAGTTCGCGGAGCCGGCGAGGTACCGATCGTGCCACCCCCGGGTGCCGTGGCGGCGGCGATTCATGCAGCCACGGGTGTGCGACCCAAAGAACTACCCATTTCCCCACCCCGCCTCTGGGCGGCAATCGAAGCAGCGCGACGCGAGACGGCTGAGTAAATCAGCGTCGTCTTACAACGTCTGCTCCGAAAAATCGCACGAAAACCGCTGGGAAACGACATGGCGAGGGTGTTCATTTCGTCGATGCTACAAGAATATACCGGCGGCACGCCTGAGGTGCGCGTTCCCGGTAAGTCATTGCGGCAAGTGGTAGCAGCCCTAGAGGAAGAATTCCCCGAACTGCAGGGCCAACTTCGCGAGGGCGATCGGCTTGTGGCCGGGTTGGCTGCGTCAATCGACGGTGTGATGACCACGCAGGGGCTGTTTGCAACCGTGGGGCCCGACAGCGAAATCCACTTCCTGCCCGCCATTGGTGGTGGCTGAGCGAACGCCCCTCGTGTTGCGGCGAACTTGCCCCACGCATAGCATGCATGAAGGCATCCATGCGGCGCTCAGCGATTTATTAAGCACATAATCAGGCCGGAGTACGGACGTGATATCGAAAGACGACACGCAAACGGACACCGATCTGGCGGTGATTGGCGGTGGGCCCGCTGGAGCGACGGTTGCCACGCTCGTGGCCCAGCACGGGCATCGCGTGACGCTGTTCGAGCGAGACGATTTTCCGCGGTTTCACATCGGCGAATCGCTGATGCCGGAGACCTACTGGACGTTCAAACGCTTAGGAGTGCTCGACAAGCTGAAGGCAAGCCCCTACGTCCGCAAGTACAGCGTGCAGTTCATCAACGACACCGGCAAAGAATCGCAACCGTTCTACTTCGACGAGCACAAGCCGCACGAGTGTTCGATTACCTGGCAGGTGCTGCGAAGCGAGTTCGACCGGATGATGCTCGACAACGCCAAACAGCACGGCGTCGAGGTCCATCAAGGCGCTCGCGTTCGCGAAGTCCTCTTCGAAGGTGATCGGGCCTGTGGAGTTCGAGTGCAAGACTCTGATGGTTCAACTCGGGATATCTCCTGCAAGGTGGTGGCCGACGCCAGCGGGCAAAGCTCAATGATCTCCAGCCGGCTGAAATTGCGTCAGGCCGATCCGCATCTGCGTAAGGGATCGATCTGGACCTACTACCGCGGTGCCCGGCGCGAGTCGGGCCGTGACGAGGGGGCCACGCTCGTGATGCACACCGAAGGTAAGAAGGGATGGTTCTGGTACATCCCGTTGCCCGACGACATTGTGAGCGTGGGGGTCGTCGGTGATTTCGACGAGCTGTTCGCCGACCGCCGCGATCACGGAGAAATCTTTAACGAACAAGTCGAACTTTGCATGGCCGCGAAAGAACGCCTGGAAGGAGCCGAACGCGTGGCCGAGTATCGGGCCACGAAAGATTTTTCCTACACCTCTTCCGAAGTCGCCGGGCCCGGCTGGGTGCTGGTGGGCGATGCGTTCGGGTTTCTCGACCCCGTGTATTCCTCGGGCGTGTTCCTCGCCCTGAAGTCGGGCGAACTGGCCGCCGACGCGATCGTCGATGGTTTCAAAGCAGACGATCTTTCTGCCGCACAACTCGGCCGCTGGTCAGAAGAATACCGCCGGGGGATGAAACGCATGCGGGAACTCGTCTGTGCCTTCTACGAGGGCTTCAGCTTCGGCAAGTTCTTGCGAAAGTACCCCCAATTCCAAGGCCACATCACCGATCTGCTCATCGGCGACCTGTTCAAAGAAAGCGTCGACGAGGTCTTCCCCCCCATGACCGCCATGCGCGAAGAAATGCGACAGGCGGAAGCGGCGAGCCGGTCGTAGGGAGATCTCTGGCAAGTATTGCCCACGGTTCGCGTTTGCAAGCAAACGCGCTACGAAAGTTTTTCGTAGCTCTCGACCTGTTCCGCCACCACGTTTAAGCTCTCGCGCCAGAAGTCGGGCTTGGTGATGTCGATGCCGAAGCGGGCTGCCAGGGGGGCGGCGTTGTCGCAGGCGGTGTCGCGGAGGAGTTGCTTGTAGCGGGGCAGGAACGACTCGCCTTCGCGGCGGTAGACGGCGTACAGGCCCAGGGCGAAGAGCTGACCAAAGGCGTAGGGAAAGTTGTAGAAGTTCGCCCCGTACGAATAGTAGTGCGGTTTCCACAACCACATGTAAGGGTGATAAGTCTCCTCGTCGATCGCCTCACCATAGGTTTCACGCTGGGCGGACACCATCAACTCGCACAGTTCGTCGGGGCTGAGTTCGCTTTCGGCCCGACGCTCGAACACGTTGGTTTCGAAAATGAAACGCGAGCTAATGTCGACACAGACTTGGGTTGCCGAAGTCAGTTGCGATTCGAGAATGGCCAGCGACTCTTCTGGACCGACCTTCTCCAGGGCTGCCTCGGTGATAAGCGTCTCGCAGAAGATGCTGGCCGTTTCGGCCAGGGCCATGGGAGAGCCGCGAAGGAGTTGCGGCAAACCGGCCTGACAATGATTGTGGTAGGCGTGCCCCAGTTCGTGGGCCAGCGTGCTCACGCCGTCGAACTGACCATCGAAGTTCGCCAGGATGCGGCTTTCTTCCACCTTCGAAACTTCCATGCAGTACGCCCCACCACGTTTCCCGTCGCGAGGGCCAGCGTCGATCCAGTTGCGGTCGAACGCCGCGGTGGCCATCTGCCCCAAGTCGTCGCTGAAGGAAGAAAAGTGCTCAATGATGAATGCACGTGCCTGCGACCAGCTGAAGCTCTTCTCGGCACCGCCCACGGGAGCGAACAGATCCCACCAGGGGAGTTTCGCATGCCCCAACTTTTTGCCTTTGCTGTTCAGGTAACGGCGGAACACGGGGAACGCCTCGCGGATCGCCCCCAGCAAGGCGTCGAGCGTGGGGCGGTCGATGTTGTTGTTATCCAGCGTCACATCAAGCACGCTTTCGCGACCACGCCGCTTGGCCAGAGTTAGCGCTGTGCCCTTCACCCCGTTCATGCAAGCGGCCACTGTGGTTCGTACCGAACGCCAACCTTCTATTTCGGCCTCGTACGCCCGTTTGCGAACCTCCGCGTCGGCATCGGAGCAAAAACTGTGCACCAGCGCGATTGGCAGGAGTTCAATCTTGCCATCCTTCTCCCACGGCACCTTGAGCTGACTGGTCACGTTTCCTTGTAGTTTTCCGAACGCCCCACCCCCATCGACCGCCATCTCTGCAGCCAGTCCCTCGAGGGCCTCGTCCATCAGGTAACGGCTTTGTCTGGCGGTGTCCTTCAGGAAGAAAGCGTGTTGCCGGCAGGTGTCGTTGACGTCGACTACAGAATCGAGTTGGCTCTCATTCGAACCCAGCCAACCTTGGAACCGCACCTGCAGTTTGCGAAGCCGAGTTTCGAGTTGCTCGAGTTTTGATACTTCGCGTGTGGCCGCGGCGTCGTAACTATCGGTGGTGAAAATGGCATACACGAAGGCATCGAGCGTGTGGAATCGCAGCGACAAGTCGTTGAGCAGATCGAGCAGCTTCTCGAGTAGGATGCCCAGTTCCGCCGTGCTTCCGTCGGTCGGATTATCCGAGCGGCGGATACTTTTCGCGTCGAAATAGGCCTCGCACTGCTCCAGTTGCGCGACGAACTCGCCGAAGCTCGAGCGGTAGTCGGTGGCTTCGAGTCCAGAGTAGATATTCGAAAGGTCCCACCGGGGAAGATCGTCTGCAGAGCTCTTCGTTTCGCTGTTCATAGATAGTTTTGCTTCGCTAGGTGGCGGTAGTAATTCGGTGTAGTGGTCGGAAGCGAAAAAGTTGGCTCGCGACCCGTCACACGGCTATTATCGATTGACCCCAAGCGAGCAGTTTTAACCGCCTGACTGGAGAAAGATCAACATGCCCAAGGGATGCGCGATAGATAATGTAGTCGGGCTACGCTCTTCTGTAGGGAACGCCCTCCGTGGCGTTCCGTGGATTGCCGTTACGCACGAAACGCCACGGAGGGCGTTCCCTACAGAAGCGCTTCAAGCCCATCGCATAGCGAGTGCGTTGGTCACGATCCTTCTAGTCGTTGGGCTTCTTACAATCCCGGCTTACGCCGTTGATACGCAGACGCAGATGGTTGCGATGGAGGACGGAACCCGGCTGGCGACGGACGTGTATCTGCCCGAAGGTGCGGAACCGCCGTATCCGACGATCTATGTCAGCACCACTTACGGTCGCTCAGGCATCAAGGGGCCGGCCCAGCGGTTCTGCCGCGAGGGCTATGCGGTGGTGGCGCAAGACGTGCGAGGGATGGGGAAGTCGGAAGGGGACGACGCCGTGATCTTCCACCATCACGGTTGGGCCAAGAACCATGACGGGCACGACACCATTCGCTGGATTGTATCGCAGCCGTGGAGTGATGGGGTCGTTGGCACCTACGGCGGATCGGCCTTGGGCATCACGCAAAATATGATGGCACCCGGGGCTCCGGAGAATTTGAAAGCCCAGCACGTTTTGGTCGCCTTCTCCGACATGTACGACCAATGCATCTACCAGGGCGGTGTACTGAGGAAGCAGATGATGGAAGGGTGGCTCGCCGCCAACCGCATTGTTGAGGGCAATCTCGATGTGTTTCGTGCCCATCCGTCGCGCGACGAATTCTGGGACGAACTTAGTCCCGAGTCACATGCCGAACAGGTCAACACGCCCGGCATGTTCGTGGGGGGCTGGTACGACATTTTTCTGCAGGGTTCGATCAACTCATTCACTTCGATTCACACCCACGGGGGACCGGGGGCTCGGGGGAAGTGCCGGTTGATTGTTGGCCCGTGGGCACATGGAACATTCAACGAGCTAAAGTATCCCGCGAACTCGAACCTGGGTGGGCTCGAAGCCGCAGACGACTTGCGGTTCTTCGATTATCACCTCCGCGGTGCGGAGAACGGCACAGCCGACGCTCCTGCGGTGCAGTACTACGTGATGGGAGACCCGACCGACCCAGACGCTCCCGGAAATGTCTGGCGTTCGGCCGACAATTGGCCCCCACCGGCCGATGAAGTCTCGTACTATTTCCATACCGACGGAACGATGTCGACGGCCAAACCAACCTCGGGCGATGCGTTGAGTTACAAGTACGACCCGGGCAATCCCGTGCCCACTACCGGCGGACAAAACTTGATTCTTCCCAAGGGCCCGATGGATCAGCGGAAAATCGAAGGCCGGGACGACGTGCTGTTGTTCACCACCGACGTGCTGGAAGCACCGCTGGAAGTGACCGGCCGTTTGACCGGAGTGCTATACGTTTCGTCGGATTGTCCCGATACCGATTTCACTGTGAAGCTCACCGACGTCTATCCCGACGGGCGTTCGATGCTGGTGACCGACGGCATCCTGCGGGCAAGGTACCACGACTCGTTCAAAGAACCCTCGTTGTTGGAAGCGGGCAAGGTCTACGAACTGCACGTCGACCTCTGGAGCACTTCGCTGATCTTCAACAAGGGGCACCGCATTCGCGTGGCCATCTCCTCCTCGAACTTCCCCCGCTTCGAAACGAACCCCAACACGGGTAAGCCGATCGGCGAAGCGGAGCCCCGCTTGGCGACGAACAAGCTGTATGTATCGGCTGAACATCCCTCGCACATGGAGCTGCCGATCTTCGCCGGCCCGCAGGAAGTGGCGAGTAAGTCGGGCGATTGAAGAGAACGTGTAAACGCACCGGTTAAGATCCGGCCAGGTATCGCTTGGCAACCTTCGCCGCCACCGTACCGATCCCGTAGTATCCCACCGAAATCTGTCCCACGTGGGTGAGCAGGTCGTAGGCTTTCCAGCGGTTCCATTGGTGCTCTTGCTCCATCCACTGGATTAGCCGTGCGTAGGCTTCAGCAATCGAGCGTTCCATCGGGGTGCCGGTGGCAACGCACATGATTTCGTCCGGGGTTTCAATTCGCACCCCGGGGAGATGGGCTTGCTTTACTAGATTGACGCGAATCACTGAGCGGGCGGGCATTTCCAGTCCGCTGGCCGAAAGCTCGCCGTGCCCCATGGCAGCATGCGCATCGCCCATGTAGAGCAACCCTCCCGGTACGAACACCGGCAGATAAACAGTGCTGCCGGGACAGACTTCGACCAGGTCCATGTTCCCACCATGTGGTCCCGCCGGCGTCGTCGAGGGAACACCAATCGCGGGTGCGGTACCGATGCAGCCGAACATGGGAGCGTACGGAATGGTGATCGAATCGCTCCAGTGAACCTGCCCATCGCGGATCTCGCAAACACGCGTTCCATGCGGGCAATCGTCTCCCAGCCATTCACACAGTTGTTTGGGATCGCTCGTGCGAGTGAAGCATTTTCCTAGCAGTGGTTCGATCGAGATGATCTCCACTGCCAACGCATCGCCCGGCTCGCTTCCTTCAACAGCGATGGGCCCCGTCTGCGGATTGCTGAGTGGCTGTGTCGTTTTGTCCCGTCGGTCGTCATTTGTGCGAATCTGCCCCGAGAAGGCGTCTTCGGTTTCGACCTCGACCGACTCTCCAGGAGCGATCCAAAGCCGCGGCTCGTGAAGCCGGCTGTATTCGTAGTACAGTTGTCCCAAGGGAAGACGTTTCATCGTCGCGGTCTCGCGTTGCAAACGGTGAGTTTGCTAGAGCGTAACGGGCTAAGTTTCAAAGAGCAAAAAATGAACGTTGGGGGGCTGAGTTGTCGCGACGTAAGGGCAACTTGCTTCTTAAGAAATCATCTGCCAGATCAGTCTTAGCGCAAGTGAAGAATACTCGATCTAGCAGGTAGAGAATTCTGGGTTGGACGGCAATCAACTTGGGTGTCGTGCTTTCTTGACCAATCAAGTAAGACACCCAACCCCACATGTTGGTTCGCTTCGCGGCGGCATTTGGTATCTCGATGCTATCGCTCAACGTTGATGCGAGATTTTTGGTTTCACACCGGATGGGTGGACCACAAAATATGCTTGACCTGCGAAGGCCATTCGGCCTACTATTCAGTCAGTGGTTGTGACGGGGTTGACGTAACCCTGTTTGACTGGAGTTTTGAAGGTCCCGTAGCTGGTACGGTTGACCGACAAATGGGCTCTAGCGAAAGGAGGTGATCCACGTGTGTAGAATCAACCAGAGGTGGCTCACTTAACGAGCAGCCGACGGGCTGTGTGTTCACCTAGGTGAACTCGTTTCGCAGCCATCAATGTTTTGTGAAAACTGCGCCGGCCAGATCCGCTTGGGTCTGGCCGGTTGCTTTTTGCGCCATTGGTTCACCAAGCCGACCCACTTATCTACTCCCACCCCAACGAGCCGTGGCGACCTGCGTCTCAAGCTCGTTCTCCAAGCCGAAAAGGGACCCTTTCCTGACGGCTGAAGGGGTTTCGACGGAAGACCTGCGTTGTCAACGGCCTGAATCTGCTCCCGGCACCTACCAACATGGGGGCCTGCTGTGGTAACATCGCTCGCGTCATTTGCGTGTCCCGCCGAATATTCTTAGCCCCGCCCCGTCGTAGATGCCCGAGCTTGCAGGACAACTTGCCTCGATCGACTATCTGATCATCGGCGTCTATATGGCCGGCGTGTTGCTGGTGGGGTCGTTTTTCGGCCGCTATATCCACTCTTCCGGCGACTTGTTTCTTGCCGGACGAGCGTTGCCCTTTTGGGCCATCGGCATGTCGATCGTCGTCAGCGACATCGGGGCGATCGACCTGATCGCGGGTGCCGGAGGGGCCTACGAACAGGGAATCGCCCAGGCTAACTTCGACTGGATTGGCTCGGTACCGGCAGTGCTGGTGGCCGCTTTCGTCTTTCTGCCCTACTACTGGCGGGCCGGGGTCTACACCGTGCCCGAGTTCTTGGGACGTCGTTACAACGGCGGCACCCAGTGGGTGCAGGCCCTGATGCTGCTGTTCTTCATGGCGGCCAACGTCTCGGTGTTCCTGTGGATGTCGGCCGTATTTCTCAACGAAGTGTTGGGTTGGAGCTACCTCACCGCGATTTGGGTCACGGTGGTCATCGTGGGCATCTACACGGTCACCGGTGGTTTGGCCGCCGTGGTGATGACCGACGTGATGCAGCTCGTGGTGATGTTCGTTGGGGCCGCCGCGTTGTTGTTTCTCAGCATGTGGGAAGTTGGTGGCTGGGATGGCCTGACGCAGACCATTCTCGATCAAGGCGAGAAGGGCCCCGAGTTCTTCAAGCTGCTAGTGCCGCACCTGGCCGATACCGAATATCCCTGGACGGGCATGGTTTTCAGCTTAGGGCTGATCATGTCCACGTCGTACTACGTGGCCAATCAAGCTGTGATGCAGCGAGCCCTGGGTGCCCGCACCGAGTGGGACGCCAAGGCGGGCATGATCTTCGCCGGGCTATTCAAGCTGTTCATCCCAGTGCTGGTCTTCATCCCGGGCCTTGCAGCACGAGCGCTCGACCCAACCTTGGGAGACGAAGCGGATAAAGCCGTGCCCATGCTGGTGAATAAGCTCATGCCGGCAGGGCTGAAGGGCCTCATGTTTGCGGCCTTTCTCGCGGCACTTATGTCGAGCGTCGACTCTTACTTGAACTCGTGCGCGACGGTGTTCATGTCCGACGTTTATGGGAAGATCCACAAAGGCATCACCGGCCATGGGTTGAGTGACAAGCAGGGCGTGATCTTCGGACGTGTGCTTACGGCTGTAATTCTCATTGGTGCGGCCTTGGTTGCTCCCTTCGTCAGTCAGTTCGGCACGATCTACGAAGCAATCCAGACACTGCTTTCGCTATTCCAAGGGCCGACACTCGCCATCTTGTTGCTGGGCATATTCTGGAAGGGAGCCACTCCCTGGGGCGGCTTTGTTGGGCTAACCCTAGGCGTGATCACTACGGTGATGCTCAACCTATTAGGCAATTCGGTGTTCCCTTCGAACACACCATTCTTGTTTGTGTCGTTCTGGTCGTTCTTTCTCTCGCTGGGCATTACGGTCGTGGTGAGTTTGTTCACACCGCCGGCACCACCTGAAAAACTGCGAGGACTGGTCTACAATCGGGTGCTCAGCGATGCCGACGCTCAAGCTGCCCTGCAGAAGCGTGTCGATTCGGAATGACGAGGGTCGAAAACCGCCATGAATGATTCAGAAACTCCCGGCGTGCTCACCCGCTCGATCGATTGGCTTCGCGAAACGCTGGGTCCTCCGCTGCATCAACTACACGAACCGCTCGACTTGTGGCTCGACAGCCTGCCGATGTGGATGGCGAAGGCCTCGGCCGTGGGGTTGTTCGTCATCGCGGGGCTTTGGGCGGTGAGCCTCAGTCGCGAATTCGTGTACCTGGGCGCCCCCAATCAGGCCCGCTGGCGCGATCTGAGAATTTGGGCGGTGATCTTGTTGACGCTCTACACGATCGTCTACATCACCCTGGGCTGACACTCCAACGGAGCGAAACCGTGAACGAGCCAGATCATGATGCCCATAGTCGTCGCGACGCCGCCTCGATGCAGTTGTTGGGGTTCTTCTTCAGCGTGTTGGCGAGCCTGGTGTTGATCGCCACCCTATGGACGCTTGATCGCCCTCGCGCCATGACGGTGAATCTCATCGCCGGAATGACACTAATGGCCGTGGGTGTGGGGATGATCTGGGGTGGGCGACGTTTGAATGCCTCGTTGCCGCCTGAAGATCCCTCGAGCCGGCCGTGAACGGGATTCGTCCGCAGGTTTCACGAGAAAAGGCCTGGCTGTTGCTCGTTCGCCAACACACCGGTTGGCTGAAACGGGTGCTCAAGCTCGTTCTTCCCAAGCAGGGTAGGGGTGATCTGCCCACCAATACGCGTCGCCAGCCGAAGTTAGAAATGGTCTGGATGCCTTGCCACCATCTGCGGTTTCCACTCTCGAAAGATGGTCGCGAAGGGGCGATCGAGCTACTCATCGGTGGGCACGATGCCATGGTGACGCGACTTCGCGGCGGCGGGGTCGAAGTTCAAGAAGTGAGCGACTTCGAGGCATTCGCCCCCACCGTTGGCGACGAAGATGCAGTGGAAATTGCTCGCGAACAGCTCACACTGGCCCGGGTTCGCGAGCCGGGGTGGAATAACCAGAACCTTGACGTCGGTCACCCGGAAATCGACCTGTGGCAATACCCGTACTGGGCCTACTACTACGAGCGACGCAAAGGTATGTTAGACGTCTTATTGCTCGACGCCGTGACCGGCAAACCGGTGGGAAGCCGCACCAAAGCGGCCTTTCTTGCGGCCATCACCGCCGAGCCCACGGAACCAGAAGCCCCCTGAATTCTCCCCGAAGCCTGCGATCTCGTACGCGGTTTCGGTCACTACGTTTTCGCGCGACGTGTTTGCGAAGACGAACGACACTCGACTCTCGTAAGTTAAGACCCTGAGCACATGAGCCAATACACCTACCAGAACGGACGTTTCTACAAAGACGGCAAGCCGTTTTTCGTGATTGCCAGCGACTACCAGTATTACCGCGACCGTCGCGATCACTGGGAAGATCGGCTCACCAAGTTGAAGGAATCAGGCGTCGAACTCATTACGTTTTACACCCCATGGCGTCACCATCTGCAGATGGACAATGGTCGTCGCGCCTACGACTTCAACGGCAGCACGAAGGACAGCCGTGACCTAAAAACATTTCTGGAAACGGTCAAGCGGCTCGACCTGTTGATGGTGATCAAGCCGGGGCCGTTTGTGCACTCCGAGTTAAACGTGGGTGGCTTGCCCGATTTGGTCAGCCCCGGTTTCAACCCCGGCATGCCCGAAGCCCGACGTCATCACGGCCGAGCGTGCCGGTGGACCTACGACAACAGTCAACTGCCGGCCCCCTTCGACGAGCACTTCGACGGCCTCGTGAAGGAATGGCTCGAAGCGGTCGGCGAAGTGATCGCCCCCTACTGCGGTACCGACGGGCCCTGTATTGCCATTCAATTGAATGACGAAACCATTTACTGCATGTCGAACGATCCACCGTGGCACATTGGCTACGAGCCCTCTGGCCTGCGTTTCTATCAGCAGTTGCTCGCGGAGAGATACGGAGACGTCGAGACGTACAATCGCCTGCACGGTACGAATCACACGGCGCTCGATTTCGTGGGCGGGCCCAAATTGCTCACAGTCGATGACAGCCCCAAGGATCAGCCTCCGGGTCCGTCCTCACGCGAGGAAGTACTGAAATACGCCGACTGGGGTGAGTATCAGTGGAAGCTGCGGCGGGAGTTCTACGTCCGCTATGCGAAGTACCTCGGCATCGATCTACCCCAGTTGACCAACTATGCCGGCATCACGCCCCCGATCGAGGAGAACGTTCCCGATCTTCAGGACGAAGCCCACGAGGTGATCCCCAGCGATTACCAACGGCTGTATCCCGAGTGGTGGTTCGCCATGAACCGCGTGGATGCCGACCGCGACGACTACGAGTACGGCATGATCAGTTGGTTGGGCGTGGCCGCCTACGATCGAGACGTTTTCGATCGCTACGTGAATACCGCCCGACGCGCCCGTGGTTTGAACCTGGAAGAAAACTGGGGATTCGCCGCGTTGTATGACAAGCGAAGCAAGTTCCCCGTGATTCCGTTCTATCAAACACTCGTTTCGGTCGCGGCGGGTGCGACGGGATATGACATCTTCGTAGGTGCCAGCACCGATTACTGGGACGAAACGCTCGACCGCATCACGAAGTTGCAGTGCCCAACGTTCCCCTCCGATGCACCGATCGACGAGCATGGAAATTTGCGGCCGCTCTATCACACGGCGAAGTTTCTCAACTCCTGGTTCGTCGAACACGGCGATGCATTGCTGAACTGCGAGATTGATATCGACGTTGCCTACCTGCTCTACCCGCCATACGCAGCCGTGTCCTCTTGGGTGCCGGACGAACGCTACTGGCGCGTGGCCGACAGCGAGATTCCCCGTTGTGGTCGCGAGGGCTTTGAAGAGTTTTCGCACTCCCTACAAGAAGCCGGTTACGCCTTCGGTATGTTTGAACTCGACGCGGCCACCGAAGAGCAACTCTCGCAACCCAAGGCACTCGCCCTGCAAAGTGGCTACTTCATGGATGCTGCGAGCCAAGAGCGATTGGCGAAGTTTGTCGAAGATGGCGGTCGGCTGTACATTTCCGGCCAATTGCCCGAGGTCGACGACAAGCTCGAGCCGTGCACACGATTGAAAGATGCCATCGAGAAGGCCACGGCCGGGAAAGACAGCAAAGTGATTTACAGCCGCGAGAACTTCTTCGCCGATGGCAAGTTCGCCAAAGTGGTGGAAGAGTCGGGGCTGGAAACCAACGTGACCTACAGCGAGACCATTCGTGCCTACGTACACCGCGGCGGTAACGAGCGGTTCGTGTTCTTCTTCAGCTTCGACGAAGGCGGCCCGCACGAGCGTTGGATCGAATACGATCGCCAACGCATCGAACTCACACTCGGTTCGAAAACCAGCGGCGTCCTTCGCATCACCGACGGCAAGATCACCGGTCACATGATCAAGGGGGCCAACGAAGTCGACGAAACCGTGGCCGACGTGCGAATCAAGCTGAACGACCAGGTAATTGAAGGTCGGGGAGACTTTAGTTCGACGGAGTAACGGCAGTTCGTTCGGGCGAGACTGAGAACAAATGAGAGCGTATGTGGACCCTAATTGCCGGCCCTAATCACAGCTTTAAGGTTTGTTCCAGAGTTCGCCCCGCAGGGCCATGCCGAGCACCATCCCTAGCAGTCCTGCCAGGGCGCACCCGCCAAAGATCCAAATAAATCCCGTCGGACGATTTGGGCCGATACTTTCGAGCGCTCTTCCAGTAAACATGCCGATGGTCGCGCAAGCCAGTGCAGCGCCGTAAGGCCGAGGGTGACGTAACCAATGACGAGATCGATCCTGTTCTCGATCAACCAGGATCCTTCCAAGTAGCAACCCCACCATCGCCCCAGTAACCGCCAGGGAGTAAGACAGAGTCTGCTGTCCCCAAACGGCAGTGAAACCTAAGACGATGGAGATCCAGGTAAGCGCGACAAATAACCCAGCCAAACTGAATGAGAAGGTTCTGCGTTTGGCCACGTTTTTCTGCCCCACCCTAAAGAATGTGAATCGTCGGTTATTTGATTTCCCCCGCCGCACCTTGAATCTTACGAATCGCGGCAGCAATCTCCTGCATGTCCTGCTCGTCACCAAGTAAGGCATACTGCGGTACCCAATAGCTGCTGGCGGCGGCCACGGCGTTGGGGAACTCGTCCTTTAGGAATGCATGTTCTTCCTTGGCTTGATCGCCGCAGAGTCGGCTGCGGTAGGCGCCGTTTTTGAACATGTCGAGTGAATGAATCGCCGGATACGCCGCCTGGTTGGGGATTCCCTCGGCGTTCATGGCCTTTATGAACTGGTCGATGTTGATCCCTGCAAAGGCTTCCTGGTCGAAACGAAGGATATAAGCATAGTGCCCATTGCGGGTGCAACGTTCGTCCAGCTTCTGCGGGGTAATCCCCTCGATCTCGCCGAGCAACTCGTCCAACAGCAGCGAATTCTTGTGCCGGCGGGCCGTTTGCTCATCGAGCCGCCCCAATTGCGCCCGCAGCATGGCCCCTTGCCATTCGCTCAGTCGGTAGTTCGAGCCATAAGAGAAGTGGGCATAAAACCACTCGCCCGGCAAGCGACCGCAGTCGTGCGCACTTCGCGCTTTGCCTTCAAACTCATCGTCGTTGGTGATAATGAGCCCTCCCTCGCCGGCGGTCATCAGCTTGCTTTGCTGGAAGCTGAACGTGCCACCGATGCCGTGCGTGCCTACCTTCTGCTCGCGCCACTCGCTGCCGTGGGCGTGGGCACAATCTTCAAGCAAGAAAATGTTGTGCTTCTTCGCAATCTCTTTCAGCCGATCCAAGTCGGCCGGGTGCCCGCCCATGTGAACGGCGATGATACCCTTGGTACGTGGCGTGATAGCCGCTTCGACCAACTCTGGATCAATGCATTCGGTGTCGCGGCAAATGTCGACCATCACCGGCATCGCCCCGGCGAAGAGCACCGAGCTGGCGGTGGCCACAAACGTGGAATCTGGCACAATCACTTCGTCGCCAGCGCGAACGTCGAGTGCGGCCAGAGCAACTTCTAAGGCATGGGTTCCATTGGTGATGGCGATGCCATGTTTGGCCCCGTGGTACGCGGCGAACTCCTGCTCAAACTCCAGGGTCTGCGTGCCTGGGGTACGCCACCAGTTGCGGCTCTCGAGCACCGCCATCAAGGCGTCGCGTTCGGTGTCGTCGTAAATGGGCCACTCGGGGAATGGTTTCGTCTTGGTTGCGGTTCCGCCCAATAGCGCGAGTTGCGACATAGCCCTGTAACCTGCCTCGTTCGTGGAGAATTAGTGTTCCGAGTCCCCTGTGGGGAACGAATAAGCCCTCCATTATGGAGAGCCACCGCCGGTGTCAACCGGGCGGGATGTTCGGTGGAAGACGTACACTATCCGTTCCCACTGTTGGCTTGTCCAGCCGTGGCAACCACTTACCGCGGTTGGGTTGCCGTGATCCCATTCAGGGCGAAAGCCGTGATGACCAGCGAGTGGCGAATCTCCCCGGAGGCGATCAACTCTGGGATTTGGGTCAGGGGGACCGTGACGAGCTCGAATCGCTCGAACGGATCGGGCTGTGGGTCGGCCAAGTGCTTGGCGTTTTCGGCCAGGTAGAAATAGCACAGGTTATCTTGAATGGCCGGGTTGGGCCACACGCTACCCAGCAGTCGCAGCTCTTCAGAGTCGTAGCCGGTTTCCTCAAGCAGCTCACGGCGGGCTGCCACGGCGTGGTCCTCGTCTGGGTCGACCATCCCCCCGGGGATTTCTAACGTGACCTCACGCACGCCATGCCGGTACTGCCGGACCAACACCACGTCGCCCTCGGTGGTCACGGGGATGATATTCACCCACGGCGGGCAGCACAGCCGCACGAAGGGACGTTCGCGGGAAGTCGGCACGAAGCGATAGTTATCTTCGGTCACCTGGAAAATCTTATGATCGGTGACTTGCCGCGTATTTAGCAGCGTCCAACTCTTGCCTGGCATGAAAGATCCCGCGGTCGAGAAATGAACAAAGCCCACGTAAAACGTGACCATAAAGCCGGTTGTCGCGCAGTATACCGGCTCACTCGTCTCGAAGGCAGGGTACCTAGATTGATGAGGGTAGCGAAGCGGAGATGCCCCAAACTAGCACAGCCCAGGGATTGGCTTTCCGCCTTCGGTCACAATCGGGATCGGGCGTCCCTGGGCGTTGATCCAGTGCGATTGCAGATCGATACCGAGATGCTTGAAGGTGGTCGCAGCCAAGTCGGCAGGGTAAACCCGATCCGATGCAATGCCATAACCCCGGCTGTCGGTGCTGCCAATCACTTGTCCGCAAGGCAGTCCACCGCCGGCGACCAGCATCGACATCACATTGGTCCAGTGTCCGCGTCCCTGGGTCTTGGTCATCACAGGAGAACGCCCGAACTCGCCCATCATCAGCACCAGGGTCGAATCCAAGAGCCCACGTTGTTCGAGGTCATTCACCAAGGCATACATCACTTGGTCGACCCGAGGAAGCAATGGGGTAAGCCCCTTCTCAATTCCGCCCCAGCGCACTTCGTCGCCATGATGATCGAAGTAGCCCCAGGCACCGCTGACCAGCACAAACGTCGATCCAGCTTCGACCAACCGTCGGGCAAGCAGACCCTTCTCGCCGATGCTGGTACGGCCATACGCATCGCGGGTGGCGTCGCTTTCTTGAGAAATGTCGAACGCCCTTTCGGTCTTGCCCGAGAGGACCATGTCGTACGCCATCTGCTGATAGCGATCGGTATGGTCCATCGCCTGTTGTCGATCGAGACTCCTCCGCATCCTATCGAACTCGTTGCGAAGCACGTCACGGTTCTGCAAGCGATCAACGCTGATACCCTCAGGCGGCGACAACCGCCCGGGCAATTCTTTCCCTTTGATCGGCTCGAACTGGCTTCCCATGTGCCCTGCACCCCACACGTCGGCCGCCCAACTGTCGGCCAGACCGACGAAGGCCGGCATCGCGGGATCGTTGGGACCGCGGAACTTGGCGGCAATCGAGCCCATCGAGGGGTAACCTCCCCCGTCGTTTCCGTCGTTGGTTCGCTGCGCCAACGAGTTTCCCGCCTGCATGGTGATGGGCGTATGATTGCTGGCCGAGCAGTCCACCGATCGGATGATCGTCATCTTGTCCATCAGCTTGGCCTGAAGCGGCAAGTGCTCGCACATGGCCACGCCGGGTAGGCAGGTAGAAATGCTACGGTAGGGCCCTCGGATCTCCGCCGGTGCATCTGGCTTGGGGTCCCACATGTCGATGTGGCTAGGGCCTCCAGACAGCCAGAACAGAATCACCGACTTGCGATCTGCAGACGGTGAAGGCGTTGTCGCCCCCTTGGCCTGTGTTTGTAGCAGCCCAGGTAACGACAAACCGGCAAGGCCCGCGGTGCCGGTTTGCAGAAACCATCGCCGGGACCCAACGCGAATGAGGTCGCTGGTCGGCGGAGCCATCGGGTTGCTGGAAATACCGCCTTGATGGTCGGCGGTACGGCAGACGGATCTGGTGGGCTGACGCATGGTCACGATCCTTAGTCGCAGGCAGGACGATTGCGCGAAGGTAGGTGTGCCAATAGTCTATCGAAACAGGTCTGCGGTCGCAAAGTTGTTCTTTTCAGCCGCGTAGTTCGAGGTCGCAGCGGTTGAGGCAATTGGGTTGGGTTTAAGCCCGTGCTTGAGGAATCTTACCCGGGAAGATTTTGCCAAAACTCAGGCGTACGGATAGACTAACGGCCAGCGTTCCCTCCCCCACAAGGCATCCCTGCCGCCCTCCGAGCCTGCCCGCAAATGTTCAGCCTACTTGGTCCACAAGCTCGTTACTGCGATGGCATCTCCCGCCGGTCCTTCTTGCGTGTCGGTTCCATCGCCGCCGGTGGTTTACTCGCCCGCGGGCTTTCTCTGCCGCAGTTGATCGCCTCTGAGGAGGCAGCCGGTAAACGCTCCCACAAGTCGGTCATCATGGTGTACTTGACCGGAGGGCTTGCCCATCAAGATTCGGTCGATCTGAAACCCAACGCCCCGCAGGAAATTCGGGGAGAGTTCTCACCCATCGATACCTGCGTGCCTGGGGTACAAATCTGCGAACTCATGCCGAAGCTGGCCGCGTCGATGGACAAGCTGACGGTGCTCCGCTCGCTGGTCGGCCAGCGCGATGAACACAGCAGCTTTCAGAACCTGACGGGCGTGTCGATGGGCGAAAGCCAACGCGACGGCACTCCCAACTTCGGATCGGTCGTCAGCCGGGTGCAGGGTCCGACCAACCCCGTCGTGCCGGCCTTCGTCGATCTGTTCCCCACGATGCAGCATCGCCCCTACAACAGCCCCAGCCCGGGCATCATGGGGCTGAACCATGCAGGCGTGAAGGCCGACGGTGAAGACATGGCCAACATGAAGCTGCAGTTCGTCTCGCCCGAGCGATTCAATCACCGTCAGTCGCTGCTCTCATCGGTCGATGTTCTCCGCCGACAGCTCGACACCACCGACTTCGATGGGCTCGACACCAACTATCGCCAGGCGTTCGATGTACTCACGTCGAATCGGCTGGTCGATGCCATGAACCTCGACCTGGAAGATCCGGCCATTCGTGAGCGATACACCGGCGGCTCGTCGAAACATCAAGGCGATGGCGCCCCGCTGTGGAACGATCAGTTGCTAATGGCCCGCCGCCTGGTTGAGGCCGGCGCACGTTGTGTAACGGTCGCCTACGGTTTTTGGGATACCCACGGCAACAACTTCGGCCATCTTCGCAATAACCTACCTCAGTTCGATGCGGGTGTCGCAGCGTTGGTACAAGATCTCCATGAGCGAGGCTTGCAGGACGACGTGACGTTGGTGGTGTGGGGCGAGTTCGGTCGCACGCCGAAAATCAACGCTAACGCCGGACGTGATCACTGGGCGCGTATAAACTCCGCCATACTCACCGGCGGCGGGATGCCTACTGGGCAAGTGATTGGTTCGACCGACCCGCTGGGCGGTGAGGCCGTCGAGCGGCCCATCCATTTCCGTGATGTGCTGGCCACCGTATATCACAACCTGGGCATCGACCCCGAGACGACCGTGCCCGATCAATCCGATCGGCCCGTGCGAATCCTTCCGGACGACGCCCGGGTGATTCCCGAGTTGGTCTAAAACCAACGGCGTTTCTTGGCAGCCGCTGCTTTCACACCATCATCAGTGATCGTGATCGTGGTTGTGATCATGTTCATCGGTATCCGCGTGGTCATGATCGTGATGTTCCATGCTATGAGCCCCATGATTGTGAAGGTGTTCGCCTTCAAGCAGGCCAATCGCACCGGCCAGCACCACACCCAGCAGCAGGCTTACAGAAAGCTTGATGCGATCGTGCGAGTGAAACTGCAGCTCGGGCAACAAGTCGGTCAGCGAGATGCAGAGGAACACCCCGGCCGAGAAGGCCAACGCACAGCCGACCACGACATGTTCCATGGCGCCCTCGACCGATCCGACGCTAAACATGAAGGCCAACGCCCCAGCGGGGCAGATGAGTGCGAAGATCAAATTCACAATCATCTGTGCGCGTTGGCTCCAACCACCAACCGACATCAGGCTGGTGATCGACAGAGCATCAAGCGGTTTATGCAACACAATGGCCAGGAACGTGCCAAATCCCATCAGTATCGACGCCCCTTCTCCCGCCTCAGCGTGAACGGCCGCTCCTAATGCGATCCCGTCGATCACGGTATGAAGCGAGAGGCCAATGGCGATTCCAACCCAGCTTAGCCTCCCGCCGGTTCGCAAAACCTCGGCTGGGGAATGATCGTGGTGATGGTGGTGATCGTGTCCATGGTCACAGTGCTCATGCCCATCATGGGCCGGATGTAGATTCCCCTCTTCGTCCTCAAACTCATGCTGGTGGAAATGAAATAGGCGGATCAGAAAGAACATGCTCAACAGGCCGATCATCATCCACCACAGCGCCCGATCGAGGGAGCCAAGCTCGACCACTGAGTGCGGCAGCATGTGCCACAGCCCCACGCCCAGCATCAGCCCGGCCACGAAACTAATGATGAGTTGCATCCGCCCGTGCGTGAGCCGCATAAACGTGGGCAAGCTTCCACCCAGCATCGAGGCAAGAATCACCAGCACACAGTAAACCAGCAAAATCACGGTGGCCATAAGGTCGAAAGTTTCGCAAGGAGGGGGCTCGGACAAGTGAAATGAAGCCCTCGATTGTACCGACTTCCCCACTGGCGGCGAGTGGCTGCGGGTTGATGAGGTATTCCCTGCGACTTGACTTCAGCCACGGCGACCCTTATCAAACCTCGACCGGATACAATTCACGGCCGGATTCAATCTCACCCAACTCGAACCACAGCAATTCACACCATGAGCAAACCGAAAGTTTTCGTCACCCGACTGATCCCCGAGGCTGGTCTGGACCTGGTTCGCGAGGCGTGTGATGCCGAAGTGTGGAGCGAGCCGCTACCACCGCCGATCGAGGTGGTGAAGGAGAAGTTGGCCGGCTGCCAGGGCTTGCTGTCGCTGCTCACCGAGAAGATCGACGGAGAACTGCTCGACGCCCTGCCGGATTTGAAGGTAGTGAGCAACTATGCCGTGGGGTTCAACAACATCGATATCCCGGCTGCCACAGAACGTGGCGTCTGCGTAGGGAACACCCCCGGAGTGCTCACCGAAGCCACGGCCGACCTGGCTTTTACGCTGTTGATCTCCGCAGCCCGTCGGGTAGTGGAAGGGCATCGATACACCGTCGAGGGCAAATGGAGGACCTGGGAACCTCGCGGACACATCGGGCAGGACCTGATGGGTAAGACCATCGGCATCATCGGAATGGGCCGCATTGGCTACGCCATGGCCAAGCGGTGCCACCTGGGGTGGGACATGCAGGTCCTGTATCACGATCCAAACGTCAACGAACATGCCGACCGCGACCTGAAAGCCAAACACGTCGATTTCGAAACGCTGCTGGCCGAGTCCGACTTCATTTCTGTCCATGCCGACCTGAATGAAACAACCAAAGGCATGTTCGACTCGAAGGCCTTCAAGCAGATGAAATCCACGGCCGTCTTCGTCAACACCGCCCGGGGGCCCTTGGTGGTAGAAGCTGATTTGACTGCGGCGCTCAAGCAGGGTGAGATCTTCGCCGCGGGGCTTGATGTAACCGATCCCGAGCCACCGAACATGGAAAACCCTCTGCTGCAACTCGAGAACGTCACCATTCTGCCGCATATCGCCAGCGCGACGGTGTCGAGTCGAAACGGAATGGCCCGAATCGCCGCAGAGAATTTAATCGCTGGCGTTCGGGGTGAGGCGCTGCCTCACTGGGTGAACCCCGAGGTTGCCGATCGCCGGCGCAGCTGAAAAACCTAAAGTATCCGCTTCCACGCGGGATTCTTCAGGAGCCACCTTCTTCAAGCTGCCGGTTACCGATGGGCTCGCTGTCGTTTCGCACTGCGACCCAAGTAGCGACGATCAGCATTCCGGTGAACGCGCCCAGGATATCGGCCGCCCAATCGCGCAGCTCGCAACTTCGCCCAACCAGCAACTGGGTCCATTCGTCGAGCGAGGCATAGACCGCAATGAAGAGCAGGACTAGGTAGCCCCGAGTTCGCAGAGTCTGCATCTCACCTTCGCCGCGGGACGAAGCGGTGGCCACCAACCACAGTGAAAGCAGAAACGACAACCCAAGGTAGCCGCAAAAGTGCAGCAGCTTGTCGAGCGAAACAAGCGTGCTTGTCCCGGGCAGACTGATGTGTGGCAGGTGGGTGCCAATGAACATCGCCAACCAGTACAACGCCACGATCGGTAGTAAATAGCCGGTCCATCGCTTGGGCAAAACCGTCATGCTGAACATCAAGATTCTCGAAGCGGAATGATTGATCAGTCTTTGATCCTACTTCCCACTTTGCGGTTCGGCCAGCGAACGGGAGTTGTCAGCGGTTCAGCGGGACTTCTGAGATACTGTAGAATAGCACGCGTATCAAATGTATCGATCGTAAGTCTCGCCATCGCCGCATGATGCAATGTCTCTTAATCAGCCGCTCATATAAAGAAACACTTTGGCATTTCGCATGAAGCCACCCAGTGGAGGAATCGGACCATACGACTTGCTAGCCCCCCGGCAAATAGTTTTCGGCTGGGGACGCCGCCAGGAAATCGGCGAGCGTGCCAGGGCATTGGGCCATCGGGTGTTTTTGATCTCCGGCTCCCGCACACTCGATGCTAGCGGGCAACTCGACGCCCTTCGGGACGACCTGCGGAGTAGTGGCCTGCAGGTAGTCGACGCCGGAACGATCCATCGCGAACCGCAAGTCGAAGACGTTGACCAATGCGTCGCAGCCATGCTGCGGCATCAACCTGCAAAGGGCGACCTGGTGCTAGGCATTGGTGGCGGCTCGGCGCTCGACCTGGCGAAGGCCGTCGCGGCCGTGGCGGTGCAGAAACATCAGGCGAGTGTCGTGGAGTATCTCGAAGGTGTGGGCAGCGGCTTGACGATTGATGAGCCCCCGCTGCCGATGATTGCCGTTCCCACCACCGCCGGTACGGGCAGCGAGGCGACGAAGAACGCGGTGATCTCTTCGTACGATCCGCCATTCAAGAAGAGTTTGCGTTCGGCCGAAATGGTCCCACGCTTGGTTGTGGTCGATCCCGAACTCACGGTCCATTGCCCAGCTCAAGTGACCGCCCACAGCGGGATGGATGCGATCACGCAACTGATCGAAAGCTATCTCACCTGTCGCGCGACGCCCGTCACCGACATGCTTACCCTCACGGGTTTGGAAGGTACCGCAGAGGCGCTCCCCAAGGCCTATGAGGTCGGTCATTCGCGCGAAGCCCGCGAACGCATGTCCCAGGCGGCGTTGCTTTCCGGGATTGCGCTGGCCAACTCGGGCTTGGGAATGGCCCACGGCGTAGCGGCGGCATTGGGGGCTGTTTGCCAAGTTTCTCACGGACTGGCTTGTGCCGTGATGTTGCCCTGTGCCCTTCGGGTGAATTCCGAAGTGGTGCCCGAGCGAGTTGCCCGCGTGGGCGAACTCCTCGCCGGACGAAGCATGCCACAGAGTGAAGCGATCGTCGCCGCGATTGAAATCAGTGAGCAACTGTTGGATTGCTTTCAGATTTCTAGAAGGCTCTCCGCCCTAGGGTGCACTGCAGACCAAATCGAACCATTGGTCCGGCTCTCGCGTGGCAATAGCATGAACGGTAATCCCAAGGAACTCAGCGACGAAGAACTCTCCACAATTCTCGAGGCGATGTTATGATTCTCGCCGCCGGCCTCACCCCCGCTTGGCAACAAGTGCTTGTCTTCGATTCGCTCACGCTAGGCGAAGTTAATCGAGCGGACGAAACGCACTGGTTTGCCTCGGGCAAGGTGATCAATACAGCACGTGCTTTATGGAATCTGGGGGCCGAGTCGAAAGCCTTGTCGTTCGTCGGGGGAATGTCCGGCGAGCACATCGCGGCGGAGTTTGTCTTCGACGGAATCCCTGCCCACTGGGTGCAAACTTCCACCGCCACGCGAGTCTGTACCACCATCCTCCAACGAGACGGAGCCCCAACGACAGAGTTGGTCGAAAATGCAGCCCCGGTGACCAAAGAAGAAGTCGAGCGGTTTCGAAGTGCTTATCTCGAAGTGGTCCCCACGGCGAAGACCGTCGTCTTGACCGGTTCTCTGTCACAAGGCGTGTCGCAGGAGTTCTACGCCGAGTTGCTTCGCGAGACCACAGCTCCCGCGATTCTTGACATTCGTGGGCCGGAATTGCTGGCGGTGTTATCCAGGAAACCGCTGTGCGTGAAGCCGAACCGTCATGAGTTGGAACTGACCGTGGGGCACGACTGCTCCCAGGAGCGAACACTCATCGAGGCGGCCCGGCAACTGTGTGGGCGAGGGGCCCAGTGGGTGTTGGTCACCGACGGGCCAAGAGCCACCTGGCTGGTTTCGTCTGCCGAGGCTTTCAAGCTAACGCCACCGGCGGTCGAAGTGGTCAATCCAATCGGGGCCGGGGATTGCCTCACCGCCACATTGGCTTGGGCCACCGATCGTGGAGATGCAATGGTCGACGCAACACGACTCGCCATGGCGGCCGCCTCGGAAGACACCACGCTACTACTTCCTGCCCGTTTCGACCCCGGGCGAATTGCAGCCCGCGCTGAGGAAGTTGTTGTCGAACGTTACGAAGCTTAGCACGGGTTAGCGTCGCGTCGTCAGTTCGAACTATTCCCCAAGCACATAAGCGAAGATCAGCGGAGCTACGATCGAAGCGTCGGAGTTGATCATGAACTTTGGTGCATCGGCATCCAGCTTCCACCAGGTGATTTTCTCGTTCGGCACCGCTCCGGAGTAGGACCCGTACGAAGTGGTGGAATCGGAAATCTGTGCGAAGTAGCCCCACATGCGAATGTCGCGCTGCAGGTCTTGCAGAATGAGCGGCACGCTGCAAATGGCAAAGTCGCCCGCGATTCCGCCACCGATTTGGAAGAAGCCAATCGAATGTTTCTTTTGCGTTTCAAGGTACCATTCGACCAGGTGCTGCATCTGCTCGGTGCCGCTACGGACGACCGAATGCGACTTCACTTTGCCTTCGATCACCTTAGCCGTGAAAATGTTGGCCATTGTCGAGTCTTCGTAACCGGGTGAGTAGATTGGAATGCCCATTTCCTTGGCGGCAATCACCCAGGAGTTCTCGCGAGGTACCTGAAATTCGCTGTCGATCACGCCTTCGTCGAGTAGCCGGAAGAAGTATTCGTAGGGGAAGTGCGATTCGCCCGCTTCGGCTGCTTCTGACCAATACCGGGTGAGGTGATCTTCGAAGTGACGAATAACCGATTCCGGGATGCAGGTATCGGTCACACGGTTGAAACCCTTGTCGCGGAGCGCGACTTCATCCTCGGGCGACAGGTCGCGGTAGTTCGAGACCACCGCGTAGTCCTTATTGGCCACCAGGTTGAACAGGTCCTCTTCCAGGTTGGCGGCCGTGGCCGAGATGGCGTGCACCTTGCCAGCGCGAATCATCTTGGCCAGCGAAATTCCCAGTTCGCAGGTGCTCATCGCCCCAGCGAGCGTTACGAACATCTGGCCGCCGTCGTCCAGGTGTTTTTTCCACCCCCGGGCGGCATCGACCGTCTCGCGAGCATTAAAGTGACGGTACTGGGTATCCATGAATTCGCTAATCGACATCGTACTACCAACCATCCTTCGCCACATGAAATCAGTTTGTAGTCGACCTTCGAGCCGCGTCGACCAACGGAGGGTTTTTCCAAGTCCAGAATCGTAATCGCTTGCCCGCTGAACGACAACGTGCCCTGCTGGCCGGGGCGTGTTTCCACGCCTTGTGTGATTCAGGCGGAAAACCCCGCCAGAGGGTCTTGCGGCACCGTAGGTGTGGTATGATGTCGGCTTGCTTGAATCTCGCTTGAGGTGGATAGGTTGATTGATCGTACGGGCACTGGCCTCACCAGTGGCACCCGATTCTATCGTCGAGGCAGGGTAGAAGAGCGGTTGTCTTATGTCCCAAAGTAACCTTCGGAATTCGTTGGAAAGTTTGCCTGCGATCTGTCGCAGAAGGGACTTTCTTTTTTCTCTGCGAAGCGGACTGATGGCCTTGGCGGGAGCATTGCTCTTGCTTCCCGGGTTGGGCTGTCAGCGTGGGGAAAGTGCCACGGTCGACTCGCCATCAACGGAGTCGGTCGTCGAAGCGGCAGTGTCGGAGGAGCCGGTAGAAGGCGAAGCCGAGTATTTCGACATCATCCTGCGTGGGGGCACCATCTACGACGGCAGCGGGCAACCACCGATCGGGGGCGATGTCGGCATTCGGGGGGAGCGGATCGCGGCCATTGGTGATTTAGACAACGCGGTCGGCATGACCGAAGTCGACGTGAGTGGCTTGGCCGTCACCCCAGGGTTCATCAATGTGCTGAGTTGGGCCACTACCTCGCTCTTGGAAGATGGCCGCTCGTTGAGCGACATTCACCAAGGGGTCACGCTGGAGGTGTTCGGCGAAGGCTGGTCGATGGGGCCGCTCAACGAACAAATGCGGCGCGAAATGCTCGAGGACCAGGCCGAGATCAAGTACGACGTGCCCTGGACCACGCTATCAGGTTATCTCGAGCATCTCGTCGACCAGGGCGTGTCTCCCAATGTGGCATCGTTCGTGGGGGCGACCACGATTCGCGTCTACGTGCTCGGCCGGGAAGATCGAGAACCAACCGAAGAAGAACTCCAGCAGATGCGGGAGCTGGTCCGCAAAGAAATGCAGGCCGGAGCCCTCGGTGTTGGGTCATCTTTGATTTACGCCCCGGCTTTCTACGCGAAGACGGACGAATTGATCGAACTCTGCAAGGTGGCTTCGGAATACGGCGGACTCTACATCTCGCATATTCGCAGCGAAGGCAATCAATTGCTGGAAGCGGTCGATGAACTAATCGAAATCGCGCAGGCAGCCGACATCCCGGCCGAAATCTATCACCTCAAGGCGGCGGGGCAGGAGAATTGGGGCAAGCTCGACGAGGTGATTGCCAAAGTGAACGCCGCTCGCGCCGAGGGGCTCGAGATCACCGCGGACATGTATACCTACACCGCCGGATCGACAGGCTTAAATGCCAGCATGCCCCCCTGGGTGCAAGAGGGCGGGTTGAACGACTGGATCGATCGACTCCGCGATCCTGCCGTTCGCGCGGGAATTATCACCGAAATGCGCACGCCCACCGACGCCTGGGAAAACCTTCTCCTGGCCGCCGGCTCGCCAGATAACGTGCTGCTGGTGGGTTTCAAGAATCCGGCGCTCAAGCAATACACCGGCATGTCGCTGGCCCAAGTGGCCGCCATCAAAGGGCTTTCGCCTGAGGAAACGGCGATGGACCTGGTGATCGAAGACCAAAGCCGTGTTGAGACGGTTTACTTCCTGATGGACGAAGCGAACGTTCGCAAGAAGATCGCCTTACCGTGGGTCAGCTTCGTTTCCGACTCGGCTTCGCTTGCTCCCTCGGGCGTGTTCCTGCAAAACAACCCTCACCCCAGGGCCTACGGCAACTTCGCCCGCCTGTTGGGCAAGTACGTTCGCGAAGATCGCGTCATTCCACTGCAAGAAGCCGTGCGCCGCATGACGTCGCTGCCGGCCGACAATCTACACATCAAGAACCGAGGGCGGTTGGCCGTCGATCATTTCGCCGACGTAGTGGTTTTCGACCCAGACAGCATCAGCGACCATGCCACGTATGAAGACCCTCATCAGTTGGCCAGCGGGGTGGTTCATGTTTGGGTCAATGGCCAGCGCGTGTTGAAAGACGGAAAGCACACCGGCGCCTTGCCAGGGCAAGTGGTGCGTGGGCCGGGCTATCAAACCAACGAAGATCAAAGCAACTGAACCAAGCGGATACCGAGGAGCATCGATCAACCCATGCGTTTGAAAGACAAAGTAGCCATCGTCACCGGGGCTGGTTCGGGCATTGGCCGCGCGATTGCCCTGCGATTTGCCAATGAAGGGGCAACCGTGGTGGTGGCCGAGCTGAATGCCAAAAGTGGCGAAGAAACCGCCGCCATGATCCGCGAGCAGGATCACGAAGCGATCAGCGTGACAACCGACGTCAGCAAGCCCGAAGACGTCCGCAAGCTGTTCGAAGAGGTGGATCGGCGTGGTTGGGAACTCGATATTCTCATCAACAACGCCGGCAACGCAGGCGGAAAGTTAACCCCACTGGAAGAACTCAGCGACGAACAATGGGACGCTACCGTCGATGTTCACCTCGGCGGAACCTTTCGCTGCTGTCGCGAAGCATTGAAACGTATGAAGCCGCGCAAGCAGGGCATCATCGTTAACTTCGGTTCGGTAGCCGGCCTGCGGGGACTGCCCGGCTCCTCGCCCTACACGGCGGCCAAGGGTGGCATCATTTCTCTTTCGAAATCGCTGGCCCACGAGGTCGCCCCGGAAGGCATTCGCGTGAACTGCATCGCCCCGGGCTGGATCGATACCCCGATCCTCGAAAACTTGCCTGAAAAGTGGCTTCCCCGCATGATCAAAGACACCCCGCTGGGAAGATTGGGTACCCCAGAAGACATCGCCGGCGTGGCCATGTTCCTCTCGACCGACGACAGTGCTTACGTCACCGGGCAGATTATTAGCCCGAACGGCGGAATGTATCGCTAGTAAATCAGCAGGTTCCCCCTAGGTCTCGCCTGTACACCCTGAGGACAACTTCGATGAAACACATCCTGACCCGAATGACGCAATATGCATCGATCGCGTTCGCCGCCACCGCAACCTTGTTTTCAGCATCAAGTTCGAGTGCGGCAGAATTGAAGGCCGGTGATCCCGCCCCGGAGTTCAAATTGGTCGGATCCGACGGTGAGACTTACAGCCTGGCCGATTTCAAAGGCGAACAGGCCGTCGTGCTGGCGTGGTTTCCCAAGGCATTCACCGGCGGCTGCACGGCCGAGTGCAAGTCGTTCCGCGACAGTGGCGAAGCCATTCGCGAGTACGACGTAGCTTACTTCACCGCGAGCTGCGACACCGTCGATCTGAACACCAAGTTCGCCGCATCGCTCGATCTCGACTATCCGATCCTTAGCGACCCCGACGGCGACGTCGCTCGGGCCTACGGCGTAATCGACGCCAGCCGCAAAGTGCCTTACCGCTGGACGTTCTACATCGGCGCAGACGGTAACATTCTGGCGATCGAGAAAGACGTGCAGACCAAGACGCACGGTGAAGACGTGGCAGCCAAGCTCGATGAGTTGGGCGTACCGAAGAAGTAGGAACTCTCACACTGAAGTGAGCGCTAGGCGGCGGTGGGCAAGTACGTTTTCGCCCGCAATCGGGTCGAATAACCTTCCCCCGCCTGATCTACCAAACGACGAAGCCCCTCTCGCATCAACGGCATCGGGAGTTGCAGAGCGGTTTGGGCACGGTGTGTATTCAGCGAAGTTTCGATTGGCACCACGTTCGTTGGTGCGTCAGGCTCAGCACTCCGACAATGAACCTGGCCTCCCGGAAGCCCGAGGATAGAAGCGAGTTCGATGCCGAAACGATACGGATTGATCCGTTCGGCTCCCGCGATGTGGTAGAGCCCGGTTAGCTTACGATCCATTGCCTGGCACAGCAGCGGAGCCAGATCGCTTGCCAAAATGGGTGTCGCGTGGCGAGCTGCATCCAGGTGACAGCGCGCTGAAAAGTGCAGGTCGTCCCACAATTGCTCGATACCCGGCATGAAATCCGGCAGTGGGCTCCAGCCATAGGCATGCGTGCGCACGATTAACGCCGAAGTGTTCTCCAGGACCTGTTCAATCGGTCGCACTCGATTTGCGCGGTGGCTGGTTGCCAGCGCAGGATCGTTCTCACGGTGGAACATTCTCGGCCCGCTAAACACCGCATCGCTGGAAATTACGGTCAAACGGTAGTCCAATGCTTGCGAACCAGCGAGCAGCAATCGGACGTTCTCCAGGTCGAGACGAGACTCGTCCGCGCCGTTCCACGACGATTGCGAGATCCCTCCGCAGTGAATGACCCATTGGGGATCAATGCGTTCGAGTTGAATCATCAACTCGTCGGTGTGCGCCAACTTTTCGGTGTGGCATCCGTCCACTTCAATTGCATACCGTTCGCAAAGCCCGATAACGTCGAACCATTGGGCCAACTCTAAAGCCAGGTTGCTACCCAGCACCGTATCCACTCCGGCAATCAGTACCCTTTGCATTGGTCACCTCGTTGCACAGTGGGACGAGTTCTCGGGAGCGACAAGTGGGGCGAGATTGTAATCGCGGCGGTATCCCGAACCAATGCATGTTGCGACACCTACTCTTGCATGATTCGATGGAGATTCTTCACCGCAAAACACAATCAATCCGCTGTCGTTTGCGTGATTTTCGCTGGATTTATTTTTGTGTGCAAAGATCACCGCTTTCGGATTGACGGTTCGCAGTGGCAATGACTAGACTCGCGCGTGACAGGAAGTAACTCGGTCGCTTCAGGCGGGGCGACATGGATTTGGATGGATCTGAGGAGTCCGCATGGCTACCACAATCGCCGTCGTAGAAGTGGTTCACCGCTCACCTTGGGCTCGTGAAAACGTCAATCGCAAGCTGGCAGGGCTGACCTTGTTGGAATGGGTGGTTCGCCGGCTGAAAGATTGCCAGCAACTCGATGCCGTGGTTGTCATGCTTCCTGCGAATAAGCAAGTGCAGGTGCTAGCGGATCAGGTCCCTCCGGATGTGCCCACCATCTCACCCTTAGGTGCCGATCCGCTGAGCCGTTTCAACTCCCTGTTGGAACGCTATCGCCCCAAGAACATCGTTCGCGTCGCTTCCGACAATCCATTTCTCGACCCCGCCTTGGTCGATCGGTTGATCACCACGGCTGAGAGTCATCCCACTTGCGACTACATCAGTTATTGTTCGCAAAGCGGTCGTCGCTCGGTGCTTACGTCGCTGGGGTTGGTGGCCGAATGGTGCAGTGCTGATGCCTTGCGTCAGGCCGAATACGAGGCCGTCACCGCCGAAGAACGTGAGGACGTAACCTCCTACATTCGCAATCATCCAGAGAAATTCGTCTTGCGAATGATTCCGCTTCCGCCGACCATCGATCAGGAAGACTTGCGATTTACGATCACACAAGGTGAAGATTGGGACCGCGCACACGCGATCTATGAAGTGTTGGGGCCCGATCGACTGGATTGGCAGGGAATTGCCAATCTGTTCGAACGGCAATCCGATATGCGACAGGAAATGGCTCAGCTAAATCAAGTCGACGGAGTCGTGTAGCCACTCGACGGCTAGCGACCGCCTTCGCCAAGGAAAGGATTCCTGGGGCATGGGCAAGACATGCAACGAGTCTCACCAAGCGGGACGCCTCGCGGCGTCGAGTAATTCCGAGCGATGGGCTGAATTCGTTGCCAATCATCCTTCCGATGTCGAAGGAGTTGGCGATGCGAACGCAAATTCAATCAAGCTGCCTCAGCCTGGCCGCACTGCAGAGAGCGATGTGCCGATCGCGGCGCTCGTTTTCGAAGTGGAGAACGTCCTTTGCGACGGCACCACTTGGCGGCGTTGGCTGCTGCATTCCTTGGCCCAACTGGGGCTCTACACGCATTACGGTCCGTTCTTCCGCATCTGGGATCAGGATTTCTTACCCGAGGCCCAACGGGGGCGGGAACCCTTCGTCGAAGTGTTTCGCCGGTTCCTGCAATCGGCCGGGTTATCGCGCGGTGCCGTCGATGAGTTGATCGCCGCCGGCATGTGTCAGTGGCAAAAACTCCAGCAAGAAGCACGGCCTTTCCCGTGTGTTCGCTCTACGTTGGCCAATCTGCAGCAGTCGGGTATTCGGTTGGCTGTGTTGACCGACACGCCCGAGACGAAACTCGAGCTATGCCAGAAATTGGTCCGGCTCGGGCTATCAGAGCTGTTGCCCGAGGTGACCACCTCGCGTGACCTGCAAGCGGTGAAGCCCGAGGGCAGTTGCTATCAAGCCAGCTTGGATGCCCTGGGGCTCCAGGCATCCCAGGCTCTTTTCGTGGGTGCCCGTTCGCGCGATCTCCAGGGTGCCCGCGAAGCTGGCATGCGAACGATTGCCTTCAACTACGAGGCTCACGCCCAAGCCGACGCTTTCGTCGACCGCTTCGTCGATCTTCGGCAACTCAGCTCTGGCCAAGCTAGTGCGCGAAAAGCCGCCTAAGCCTGGTTTCTTCGCTCAGAGTGCTGTAGCGGCAACCGGCCGGGATTTGTTAATCACGGTCTAGCTGATTCGGCCTTCGGTCACATGCCGCAGGGTTGATCGGCAACACAACGGTGGGTGCCAGGCTTCAACACTTCATACACGATTCCGGCAAGCGATTCGTGTCTCTGAGCGAGTGCTATGTACTTAAGCGTGTTTTCCAATGCCGAACTTCAGAAGAAGTCGGCCGCCGATGGAGTTCCGGCCCTGTTGCTCGAAGGTGGTTGGGACCAGACCCAGCGGAACTCCGGGCTCCCCCGCTGGGATCTCGATCATCTCATCGATGTAGGTTGCTCCTGGATTGATGACGAGGCGGAACGGCTCGCCGAACAATTGGCCTACGAAACCGACGCCTACGAGTTGAGCGAGAAGCCCACCACGCTGGCGTATGTGAACTCGCTGGCCCTGCGTTACTACCTGGTGAAGCTACTTCGGCCGGTTGCCTTATATGAGCATGGCCTTCCTCCGGCGGCTTATCGCAAATTGGAGTTCCATGCGGTTAGCGGTCGTGATGATGACTACGCACACATCCTGGGCCAACTGTGGCGACTGCATGGGGTCGAAGGGCAAGTGCAATGGCACCCCGGCACGGGGCACGCACCCGCGGCCATCGCCCCCAATGCTCCATGGCGGCAAGCGATGTCGTTAATGCATCGGGCGACGGCGCCTGCTGCAGCTTCCGAACAAGATGATCGGCCTCGTGTTGTTTTATGCGGTAACCCTCGCATTCTCGATCCGGTATGCGAAGAACTTCTGAATCGCGGTTGTCGCGTGTGGTGGATCTACGACCGGTTTGCCGTACGAAGTTGGCTCCGCTGGCGTAGGCGAGGGGTTGGGCAACTGGTTTGCGATTCGAGTCGCGGCACTGAAAACCGGCTGCCGTTGACTTCTTGGCAACGCGATTCCATCCGCAAGCCGCTCTGGTCGCGGGGTGTCGATCTGGCTCCGGCAGTCGATGCGTGGCTTTCGCAGGTCGCCAACACTCAAGGACCTGCCCAGACCCGCCTGTTGGAGCAGTTGACGAAGCACTTCAACCATGTGGCCCCGACTCACGTCGTGCTCGACGAAGACGCGACTCCGCTGGCACGTTGTGTGGTGGCAGCGGCACATCGGGCCGAGGCGGTAACAACGGTCGTGCAAAACGCCGCGGCGGGCATTCGGTTCGGCTTTGCCCCGTTGGCGGCCGATCGGGTCTGCGCCTGGGGAGAAAGTTCCAGACGGCAATACGAACGCTGGGGCGTGGACCGCTCGCGGATCAAAGTAACCGGTTCTCCCTGGCACGATACGCTGGTGAATCAGCTGAAGGCCTCGCCCCTCACCAGCACGCACGGAAACGGACATCACGTGGTGGTTTTCACCACCCCTCCGGCCCGCGATCATAGGCCCGACATGGCCTACTACCACAAAACCTCCTGCACCTATCGACAGACGCTCGAGTGGGTCTGCTGTGCGCTTGATTCGCTGCCCAACGTTCGCTCTACGTTCAAGCTTCACCCCCGCGTTTCTGGGAGGGACCAAATCCAGGACATCATTGCCTCTTTTCCCGCGTTGCAGACGAAGCTGGTCGAAAATGCCCCGCTGGGCAACATGCTGAAGACTGCTAGCTGCGTGATCAGCCTCGGGAGCAGTGTGGGCGTAGAAGCGGCTCTGGCCGGAGTACCCGTGTTGCAGGTCCTCCCCGAGGGCAGCGGCAATTACCTCCCTGCCACGCAATGGGGGATGCTCGGTACGGCCCGCTCTCAGGACGAAGTGAACACTCTGTTGCAGCAGGTACTTTCGCATAAGGCGACAGTGCCCAGCCCCGAGGTATTCGCCAACGTGAACGGAACGGCCTCGAGCGACGTGGTCGACGCCGTGCTCGCAGAGTCGGCCGAAACGTTGCAGCGTGGCCAGCTTCATTCAGCGGGTTCACTACGAATCGCTGGCATTCGCCGGGCGGCTTAACGCGGTCGACCGAGAATCCGTCTTGCCTTGTTTGCCGTATCCCGGGCATGATTCGCCCGCTTGTTTTGGGCATTTCTACAGTATTCCTCGCGCCCGAGCGTGTTTGATGGCATCGCAGGCCACGCTAGTTGGTTCGATCGCGCAACACGAATCCTCTACAGGGGATCGTGGCTGGCGGAGCCTCGTACGTGATAGCTCTTTGGTTGGTGTCTCGACCATCGCCGGACAAGTATTGGGTGTTGCGACGGCCCTTCTGCTTCGAGCACTGCTCAGTCCTGCCCAGATGGGACTGTGGCAGGCATTCAAACTGGTGCTCTCCTATGCCGGCTTCATCAACCTGGGCGTAACCAAAGCCGCCGCCCGTGAGGTGACCATCGCCCGGGGTCGCCAGCGAGCGAACGAAGCAGCAAGAAGCCGGGATCTTGCCTTCACCTTCAGCGCCGTTACCACTACGGCCTACGCTGTGGCGCTGTGCGGCGCCGCGACTTGGGTCTGGCTACAGGGTGAATCAAACACCAGTTCGCTGTGGGCGATTGGTCTGGGGGCGATGGCCGCGATTAGCCTGGCGCAACGGTTCCTTACGTTTCAAATCGTGATGCTGCGGGCAGAACGACAATTCGCCGCGGCCGCACGACTGGCCATTCTGGAAGCAGTGCTGACGCTTACCGTTTGCGGGCTGGCCACGTGGGTTTGGGGCCTGTACGGGCTGCTGGCCGGCTGTCTCCTGGTCTCGCTCATAGGTGGTTGGGTCGCGCGAAGAATGAGTGAAACCCAACCCGGCTGGGCCTGGAATCTGCGAGACGTTCTACCCCTGATCGCGGTTGGTCTGCCGATCGTTTTGACCGGACTGGTGATGACCCTATTTCAATCCGTCGACAAGCTTATGGTGCTCGCCTACCTGCCCGACGGCGCGTACCAACTTGGCATCTACTCGACGGCACTGCTGGTCACCACACAGCTCTCGGGTGTGGCGAACATTCTGGCCACCACCATGGCCCCGCGATACGGCGAGATGTACGGTCGCTGGAATTGCGAACGTCGAGTGGCCACCCTGGCTGCAGGTGCTACAGAGTTGCACGCGGCCCTCTCGGCGATCGCGGCCGGGTTCGCGCTGGTTGCCGGAGGACCTGTGCTAGCGTGGCTATTGCCAAGCTATGCTGCTGGGCTGCCTGCACTTCGCTGGTTGATTCCAGGTTCGCTTGCCCTGGCGGTGTCGCCCCCCGCCACACAGTACTTGGTGACCACCAAACGACAAAACCGAGGGCTCTTCTCCGCCTGCCTGGCATTGGGAGTCGCAGCCATGGGGAACTTCATCGCACTTCAGGCCGGCTGGGGTCTGCTGGGTGTCGCCGCCGCAACCTGTCTTTCACAAGCACTGTTCGCGCTCGTGGCGATTGGCGTTTCGTTTTGGAACGCCCTTTCCTGGTCTCAGCGTGCTCGCTACCTTTTCGCAGTGCTGGGCTTGGTCGGACCAACGCTCGTGGTAGCCCAGCTCGCGGCCTTACCCGCAGGTGCCGACACGAATGGTGAATGGACTCGGGTGGTCGTCGGGCTCGTGGCCGTCTTCGTTACCTGGGCCGTTTCATGCAGCGTGGTGTTGCACACGGGACGTTGGCAGGAACATTGGAACGCTTGAGAGAGACATCGGAGGAGATTTCTTGAGCACGGTTCGGCCGACACTCGATGAACTACGGCAGCGATGCCCAAAGCCGGGTGCCGCTCACCTGGGCAATTGGATGGCCCGACGAATCGCCCGACCCGCGGCACTGCACATCACCAGGGTCGTGATTCCGTGGGGCGTGACAGCCCACTCCGTGACGTTAATCGCCGTGGTCACCGCGATAGCCGCGGCCGTAGCGTTCGGAATTGGGACCCCGCTCACGTTTCTTTTAGGCGCCGGCCTATTGCAGTTGTGGTACTTACTCGACCACGTCGATGGTCAGCTTGCTCGCTATCACGGCACCGCGTCACTCGATGGAGTGCAACTCGACTACCTGATGCACCACCTGGTGAACGTGATCATTCCCGTTGGCGTTGGGTGGGGCCTGAGTGTGAATCAACTACAGCCCCTCTGGGCCTTGGTGGGCTTTGTCTGGGGAATGGGGCTGCTGAGCATCGGCGTTTGGCACGATTGCCGCTACAAGGCATTCGTGCAACGCCTGAAGTGGGTCCGAGGTGAACTGCGGGTTCGCGGAGCAAGCGGAGCCGCGGCAGTCCCTCAAACAGCAATTCCAGCCTCGCCGGCCCGCAAGCTTGCGTGGATCCTCCGCAAGCTGTGTGAGATTCACGTCGTGATGAACGTGCTATCGGTGACGGCGCTCGTGGCGTGGTTTCTTGGCGATGGTCGATTGTGGTCTCTCATGGCAGTGGTCGTCGCGATGGGGGTGGCCTCAGTGGTGGTTGCCGCGGGAAGTATCGTTACCGGCCTGAAGCGGCAGGACTGCGAGAATGAGTTTGCAGCCTGGTATCAAGTGCCGCCAGGCCACACGCTAGTACCGCACGAAGGTTGGTGGTGTATCGAGCCGGAGGATGCCCACCGCGGAGATTGCTAGCGTCGTGACGTCTTGACCCGGTGACGGGGATGCTCCTATCTTTGCAACCCGCGCTACCCCGCCTGTAAGTGCAAGCACGTGGAAGTAATCCCGGCAGCACAGCTTGATACAGGCATCTAACCTGCCACCGGACGGTTCACGGATGAACGTCGACCTGGTCATACTCAACTACAACGGTCGCGGTCTGCTTGGGCAGTGTCTGCCTTCGATTCTCGAAGCAGCCTCCGCTTCGAGTCATGACTGCCGCGTGGTGGTAATCGACAACGCCTCGACCGATGGGTCGGTTGAGTTTCTTCGCGAGGCGTTCTCAGAGGTTCACATCGAGCAGTGCCCGAACCACGGCCTTTGTTCCTACAACACGGTTCTCAAGCGACTCAACTGCGACGTTGCCGTGCTGCTGAATAACGACATTCGGCTCGACCATCATGCAGTCGACCCTTTGATCGAACCATTCATCCAGCGAGGGCTCAATACCGGCGGTCGGTGTTGCATGACGGCCGCACAGTGTCGCAGTTGGGATTCAGGCGACTATGAAGGGCAGAAGACCGCCGTCACTTGGCGGTGGGGGCTCGTTCAAGCCACCTCGCTGTACAAGGGGCACGAACACCAAACAAACCGCGCTGGCATGACTGCCTCGGCGGGCGCCGCCATTGCAGTCGATCGACAGGCATTCCTGCAACTCGGCGGGTTCGACTCACTGTATTTGCCCGGACGGCTGGAAGACCTCGACCTGGCGTTTCGAGCTTATCAGCAGGGCTTCAACGCGGAGTACGTTCCGCAATCGCTGGCCTTCCACGCAGGGCAAGCCACATTCACTCGCGTGTTCGGTGCCGAAGGATGCGACCGTTTGGCCCTCCGCAACACGCTGCTCTTTCAGTGGAAGAACTTGCGATGCGTCCGGCATCGAGTTCGTCAGTGGGCTGGCTATTCGCTGCGAATTGCTCGCGACTTCGTGGCGACTCCGTTTCTCGCTCCGCAACACCGCTGGAAGTTCGTTACTGCATTCAATGAAGCCCGAATTCGGTGGAGAGAGATGGGCGCTTCCGCGTCAAGCAGCTCAACAAATACTCCGCAGGAAATTCAGCGAGAGCGGAATTTCTTCCACGAATTCCACCCCAAACGAATTGATCAGCTGCCCGGCCTACTTCCTCGCCAGATGGTCGACTCGACGCCGCAGCAACCGTCTGAGTTGCTCGCAACCGAACCGCTTACTTTCGAAGCCGTCTAACTTCATCGACCAGTAAAGGATTCTTGTCTTGCAGACGTTGGGTATCACGAGCGCCGAGGAACTGGCCGCCGCCGATCGCTATCCGATCTCGCGATGGTACGCCCGACCCTGCGCAGAGGTGATGGCCGAGCTGTTGAGTGAGACCAGGGTCCGACCATCGCACGTGACGGTCGTTGGCCTGCTGCTGGGACTGAGTGCTGCTGCGACCCTGGCAATCTGGCCATCCTCGCTGTTCATCGCGGCAGCCATGGTACTGATGGCGTGGTTCTGCGACCGGCTCGATGGTGCCTTGGCCCGGCGTCAACGAACAGCTTCCGCTTGGGGAGCCTGGTTCGATGCGAATGCCGACGAAGTGACCGACCTGGGAATTCACGCCGCCGTGGCATATGCGGCATCGGTGATGTCATCGTCGCTCTGGCCGTGGGCACTCTATGGTGCCTTCGTGTTCGGCAAGTACCAGCTGATGCACGGGCTGAGCAGCGAACGCGATATCGTGGCCCGATATGGCTCCGGGGTGGCCGTCGAACAAGGCGGCAAATCGCAAAACCACTCGACCTGGCTTCGCCACCTGTACCACTTGCCGGCGAATGCCGATGTGCGGTTGCACCTGTTGCTACTCGGCTTGCTCACCGGCTGGTTGCAAGCCGAACTCTTCGTGCTGGCCGTCTACTACAACCTCCGTTGGCTCGCACGCGTGGGATTGGTCGCGTCACGATTGGGAGGGCTCGCATGAACGGCAATCCCTCGATCTCTGTGGCTATGATCGTGCTTAACGAAGCCCCGCGCCTTCGCGAACTGCTCCCTCAATTGGCTTGGGCCGACGAGGTCGTCGTCGTCGATGGTGGCTCGAGCGACGAGACCATCGCCGCGGCAGAACTTCACCGCTGTGTCGTCATCTCGCGAAACTTCGACAACTTCGCCGCCCAACGAAACCACGCTTTGGCCGCCTGTAAAGGTGATTGGGTGCTTTCCATCGATGCCGACGAATGCCCCACGCCAGCACTTGTTGAGGAGCTTCGCGGCAAGATTTCCGACCCGCACTTCGATGCCTACCGAGTGCGTATCCGCAGTACCATCTTCGGACACCGCATGCGGTTTAGTGGTACGCAGAACGATACCCCCATTCGTCTGTTTCGCCGCGGAAGTGCTGTGTGGTCGGGCCATGTTCACGAGCAACTGATTGTGCCAGGTACCGTCGGTCGTCTCAAGCATGTAGTTGAACACCACACGCTACCCGATCTGCCGGCGTTCTTGGCAAAGGTGAATCGCTACACCCGACTCGAGGCTCAGCGGTATGTCGCCGCAGGGCTCAAGCCCAAGCTGGCCTCCAAGTGGCGTGAGCCACCGCGGGAGGTCTTTCGCCGGTTGGTCTGGAAGCATGGCTGGCTCGATGGACCCTACGGTTGGGCGTTCTGTCTGCTCAGTGGGCTTTCGGCCTGGGTTCAGGCCGATCGTCATCACAAGCTCTGGAACTCAAGGAAACAATCGAGCTACGCGACTAAGAATCGCGCTCCGGTGAATGCTCCACATTTCCCGTTGACCACGAAGCATCCTGAGAAACTCTCCTCGTATGGCGGGGAGCAGTGATGGACCGCGGACACCTGCCAGTACTTCCGTTGCTGCTTGGCGAAGTGCCATCGCCACTGCGCACCTGGCTCAAGCAGGAAGGGATTGCATTCCGCGATCACTCGGGCAACGAGGGTGTGGCTCGATTCGTGCTGTTCGACAGCCGCAAGAGCCCGCCTCCCCAATTGGCCGCAGGGCAAGTCGCTCTCGACGTCGACCGGATGCGAACGGCGGCCCGGACCGACCCCTTCGAGCAGTGGATGAGGACCGATGTGACACGAGGCTGGTGGAAGTTCGGTCCCTTGAGCGTCTCGGAAGAAATCTCAGAGGTCGACCGCCGAGCCGTGCGGCAACGGGCATTGCATACGTTGCGAGCTATGGTCGAAGAAGCGGGCGGGCTCTGGCTTCGATTGTCGGCATTCCCCTATCCGTACCGCGGGATGTTCAACTTCCGCGTCGACTACGATGAATACGATCCGAGCGACTTTCGCTCGACACTCGATAACCTGGCGGCAAACCAGGACGCGTGCAGCCACTTCATCTGCGGCTCTTCCTACGAAGCCCACCCGGAAGCCTTGGCCGAACTGCGGGGCTGCGATGTGGGGGCCCACGGCTATCATCACCACACGTATGCCGATTACGAATCGAATCTAAGAAACATCCGTCGCAGTATCGAAGTGCTGCAGGGGGCGGGTATCGAACCCTCAGGGTTCGTCTCACCCCACGGCCGTTCTTCACCAGGGTTGCTGCGAGCCCTCGACGAACTAGGCGTCTCGCACAGTTCCGAGTTTGCCTTAGTCTACGACGAGTTACCTTTCTGGCCGGGCGGCACCCGCGTGCTGCAAATACCCGTGCATCCCGTGTGTTTAGGACTGTTCCTCGAAGCGGCCGCACATCGTAAGGGGATCGATGCAATTCGCCCACAACAGGCGGCCGACTTGGCGGCAACCTACTTCGCCAGGGTGGCGCGAACGAAGTACCTCGCGGGTGAACCCGTAATGCTCTATGGACATCCCACGCGCCGTTTGGGGCGCTACCCCCAGGTGTTGAAAGCGATTCTGGAGGAAGTGTCTGGTTTCAGTGCGATCTGGTCGGCCACGCTCACTGAGATCACCCGCTGGTGGCGGGCCCGCGATCAGGTCGAGATGCGGGTTTGGTCTGAAGAGGGCAGGGTGATCGTGCAGTCCGATCGCCGTCCAGCGCGGTATGGACTTGCCGGGGAACTGCTGCGTGGCGAACACATGGCCGTCGTGCAACTCGATGCCCGCATTGTGCGGTTCGATACGGGTTCGCTGATCTTCGAACGTCGCACGGCTGGCGACGTGCCGCGTCCGATTCGGCTCGACGCAGCGGAATCGGTGAGAAACAAAATTCGACGTTACGTCGATTGGGAACGCGTGACGCCCATCGATGAGATCGACGCCAGCTCCTGGCGTGGGTGGGTGAAACGAGCAATTCGGTGGTCGCGGAGATAGACGAGTATGAACACAATGATCGCACCCGTAGCGGTGTCGACTGGTCGCCCCAGCGGAGGGCCGCATTGGAAGCTGGCGGCAACGGAAGATCGCCTCACTAGCGAAGCTGAAGTTCGCCCGTTGCAGGTGCGAATGGTCGGTAAGCTCACGGCCTGCGACACGCCCGGTGGGGGAGAAGTCCAGCAGCAAGAAACCGAAAAGTATCTCAACGAGTTAGGCATCGAGGCTCGCGCCTGGCGACCCTGGGAAGAAGGGTTCGACCAATTCGATGTGTTGCACCTCTTCGGCAGCCGTCCGGAGTTTGTGGAGCTTGCCGCTTCGGCAAGCCGGCACGGCGTGAAGGTCGTGCTCTCGCCGATCACTTGGTTCGACCCTGCGGCTTACTGGCAAGAAGCTCGTCCGCTGGTGCGGCGTCTTCTGGCCTGCATGAATCATTTCGCACGCGGGGCCTGTCCCAGCTTGCCTTCGTGGCGGCGACGGCTTTACCACGCGGTCGATCTGTTGTTGCCCAACTCGCAGGCGGAAGCCAACCAGTTGCAGCGACTGTTCGGGGTCGAAGAGCCAAAGCTACGGGTGGTTCGCAACGGGGCCGATCAGAAGTTTTCCCAGGCCACTCCGGCGGCGTTTATCTCGCGGTACGGCATTCGAGATTTCGTGCTGTGCCCCGGTCGGATCGAGCCGCGTAAGAATCAGCTCGCCCTGCTGCGTGCCATGCAAGAGAGCGACGTGCCTTTGGTGGTGTTGGGCGATGTGGTCCCCGGGCAAGAGGCCTACTACGCCGAATGCCGCCGGGCTGCGGGAAGCAATGTGCTGTTCCTGGATGCCTTTGAGCAGACCGATCCATTACTGGGAAGTGCCTACGCGGCCTGTTCGTGCCTGGCTTTGGTGAGCTGGTTCGAAACGCCCGGGCTGGTGGCACTGGAAGCCGGCATGTTGGGCAAGCCCTTGGTGTTGGGCGACCGCGGTTCGGCCAGAGAATACTTCGGCACGATGGCCACTTACGTGCCACCCGACGATACCCGAGCCATTCGCCGGGCAGTGAATGCCGCACTGCTACAGTCCAACAGCTTCGAGCTGTCGCGGCACGTAAATGAGAACTTCAATTGGCGATCGATCGCCCGAGATACATCGCAAGCGTATGCCAAGCTGCTATAGCAAAACCAAACCAGAACGCCGCCGCCGCGTGAGAATTCACTCGCAGCGGGGACACTATCGCTATGTACGTTGGCGATGGCGCGCCTTATTTGCGCTCTTAGACACGGTTGGCTATCTGTGCTTCTTCCCATTCCAAAAGCTGTTCGCAAGAAAACGTTCACGCGTCCCTGCCACCGGTGATGTACGGCGAATTCTACTGGTGCAACTCGATCACCTTGGCGACGCCGTCATTACGTTGCGAACCTTACATTGCCTGCGAGAACGATTCCCCTGTGCGGCGATCGACGTGCTGTGCAGCCCGTGGACTGCTGAATTGTTCGACGCGGCGTCCGATGCGTCGCGGGTGTTCGTATCACAGAACAACCGCTTCTGCAGACAACGACGATGGACGTGGTGGTTGAGCACACTACGTTGGGGGCTACGTTTGCGGCTGCGGCAGTACGATGTCGCTTTTGACGTGCGGGGTGAGGCTCCCTTAGCGGCTTTGCTTTGGATTCTAGGGGCCGGGTATCGCGTGGGATGGAATTGCGGAGGGGGAGGCTTCTTCCTCACACACAGTCCCGCATACTTACAAAACCGCTCCGAGTTCGCTTCTCGCGAGGCCTTGTGGACTACCCTGCCGCTTGAAGATCTAGCGAGTTTGCACGGTGAGACTGAAACCCGATTGGGTGTAGATTCGTCGCGCAACCTGGCCAACGATTTGAATATCGACGATATTGCGCGACGGAACGTGAATCGCCGATTGGCGAGCTTGCCACCGGATGAGAATGCGAGAATTGTACTGCATCTGGGAGCGGGTACCCCTGCCAAACGATGGCCCCTTGAGCATTGGCGAAGCTTGGTCGAACGACTCACGCTAGATGGCCGCTCAACACTGATTCTTGTCGGAACCCGCGAAGAGCAACCACTCTCCGATGCCTTGAAAGCCAATCACAACTCTGCTGTGGTCGCCGACTGGACCGGCGAGTTAGGCATCATCGAGCTGGCCTACCTGCTGGTACAGGCAGACCTCTTTATCGGAGCCGACTCCGGGCCTGCCCACTTAGCGGCTTCCATGCAGACCCCCACGGTCGTGCTGTTCAGCGGTACCAACAACGCAGAGCAATGGCGGCCAGCGGGTAATCATGTTCGCGTGCTGAGCAGACGCGTGGCATGTTCGCCGTGCCATCGCTCTGAATGCGCCTGGAGCGATCATCCTTGCCTGCGAGGTATTTCTCCAGCCCGGGTTGCGAAAGTGGTGAAAGAGTTGCTTGCGAGCAGAATCAACCTCACCGCTTCGAAAACGCCAATCGATGGTGAACCCCACCTGATCGAATTATTTGAATCGCCAAGCAGGCCGATCTGAACGACACATCGTTCGCGAAAAGGAGTTCGCGATGATTGCCCCCATTCGAGACTACGATTCGAAATCAACCGCCGCTCGTCGCCGGCTTAGCCGTGCTCGAAGGGCCGCGGCTTCATCGTTGTTTAACGTCGAGCCCGAGCTACCGCACGTTGCACCGATCACCGCCTGGAAGGCCTGGCTCATTTCCGTGTGGATGGTGGTCGTCGTGATCTGCTACACATTGCACATGGCACACTGGTGGTGAACTCCATGTTCGATACATTGCTCTCCTGTCTGGCAACCGGGGCGATGGTCCTGGCCGCCTTCGGCGTTGGTCGCCCCTTACTGCGGTGGTTTGAGTTTGGGCGACACGACCGTTTCGCGATTGCGGTATGGAGTATCTCACTCGGGCTGGTCGCGTGGTCGTTTGCGATCATGTTCCTCGGGTTTCTGGTGCTGCTCTATCGTCCTCTGATCGGCGTGCTGACGATGACCACCTGTTTCGTCGGCCTCGGCGAAATCATTTCCGCGCTGCAGGCTGCGCGACACGGCGTCGTATTCGACGGCTCCGACTTGGGAGAACCACGTGCTTCAAAGTTCAGGGCCTCGAGTTGGAACATCGCATTGGTACTGCTCGCGGGGGCCGTAATTGTGGGGTCAGGCATCTCCGCACTCGCACCCCCGACGGCCGGCGATGCCCTCTACTATCACTTGCAGCTTCCCAAAGTTTTTCTCGAACAGCACTGCCTGGCGTACCTGCCGCTTCACGAGAAGTCCACATTCCCGTTGGCGGTTGAGATGTGGTACCTGTGGGGGCTGGCGATCGAGGGCCCAGTGGCCGCTCAGATGTTGCATTGGGTGGCCGGTATCATGGCCGCCGGAGCAAGTGTTCTGCTGGCACGCTCGCTGCTCGGAACCCAGTGGGCATGGTTGGTCGGAGTCGTCGTGCTCTGTGTGCCGGGCATTTCCAACCAGATGACGGCGCCCCTAAACGACGTGGGCCTGGTTCTCCTCACCACGCTGGCCCTCACCGCTTGGCGGGAAGCCGTTCACGAACAGGATAACGCCCTCGGCTTTCTGTTGGCCGGAGTCATGCTCGGCGCGGCTGCCGGCACCAAGTACGTGGCGTTCTTGTTCGCGCTCGCTGTTGCCGTGCAAGTTCTCTGGCAAGCCATCACGCAGCCGCGACTACGTCCCGTTCTGGCTCGCGGGGCAACAATCGTGGCTTGCACCGCAGTGCTTGTCGGAGGGGCCTGGTTCGTTCGCGCGGCGTTTTATCACGGAAACCCCGTGTACCCGTTCTTTGCCAAGTACATCGGCGACGCGGCTCCCGAGGCTCTCGGTGAAAGCAAGACGCCGCTATCTTGGAACCCGCTGAACGTGGTTGCCTCACCCTGGACGGTGACGATGCAACCCGACCGATTCGGCGGTCGAGGACACCAATTGGGCGGACTCTTCCTGGCCTGCCTGCCAGGGCTGATCTTTGTCCGCCGCCTGCGAGGTCTCGGTGCCCTGCTGTTCATTTCTGCCGCCTATGGCATTCTTTGGTACGCACTGCGGCAAAACGTGCGCTTCTTCCTGCCGATGGTTCCATTACTCGCCACGGCCGTCGTGTGGCTAGTCGCTGAGACTGCCCGGATGCCCAGGATTCCCCGCTGGACCGCCAGAGCGGTTGTCGCGGTGCTTCTCCTGGTCGGGGCTATCGTTCCGCTATCTCGGGCAAGGCGGCACGTCGAAGTGGCCTGTGGGCTGCAGACGCGGCAGGAGTACCTCACCAAGCGTGAGCCAACTTATCGGGCCGCTGAGTTGACGAATCTTCTGCTACCCCCGGATGCCCACATTCTGAGCCTCGACTATCGGGGGTTCTATTTCAATCACCCCGTGACGCGCGAGAAGAACTACGCCTTCCAGAACAACTACCTTCCCTTCATCGAAGCTACAGGTCGGGTTGACGACTCGCTGACAAAGGCCGGATTCACACACGTGCTGTTAGCCGAGAATCTAGGGAACCACGGAATCCAATTCGACAACCGGTTAGCTCAGCTCGTCGATCGCCAAATCGCTCGCGAGTCTGTCGAAGACACCCGCCATCTGAAAACCCTCCACGATTACACCTACGAAGACATCGATGGTGTGCGACGACGCTATCGTGTGATTGCTCTGCGCTGAGAATAGCCCACCAGTCCGATTCGTCATCTTCGCGTGCTGGCAAAGTCTGATAGCGTCTAACTGCGGTTGGTTGATGCTGTCACGGTGTGTTATAAGCCGGGCGAACGATGGATTTGATTCCGTGTCTGGGAGCCATGCCATGGATGGTTGGCAAACCGAGTCGATCGCCGCGGTATCGACGAACATAGAACAGGCATACGCCCTGACGGTTCTCTTGCCGGCCTACAATGAAGAGCTGGCCATCGAGACGGTGCTGGCCGAAGTCGTCGAATCGCTGGTCGGCGAAGACCTGCGTTATGAAATCCTAGTGGTCGACGACGGTTCGACCGATCGCACGGCCGAGTTAGCCGAGCAGTTTGCCGAGAGTTGCTGGCAATGTCCCGTGCGTGTGGTTCGCGCCGCAGAAAACCGCGGGGCAGGGGCCGCCCGTAAGATCGGTGTCCGCGAAGCCCGGGGCGACGTGGTGGTAATGCTCGATGCCGACGGTTCGTATCCAGCCACCGCCATCCCCGAGCTGCTGGCGTACTTCCCGCAATACGACCAGGTAAACGGGGCCCGCACTTCCGAGCAAGGCACTATGCCTTGGCTGCGGGGTCCGGCCAAGTGGTTCATCCGCCGGCTGGCTTGTTATCTCACCGGTCATCCCATCCCCGATCTCAACACCGGGCTCAAAGCCTTCAAGCGCGAGACGATGCTCCGTTGGCTGTGGGTTGTGCCCGATGGCTTCAGTTGCGTGACGACGATGACGCTGGCCTTCTTAACCAACGGGTTCTACGTGAAGTACGTGCCGGTGGAGTACCGCCGGCGGATCGGTCGCAGCAAGTTCCATCCGGTGAAAGACACGCTGGCCTACCTCAGCACGGTAATTCGCATCGTGCTGTACTTCCGACCGCTCAAAGTCTTTCTACCGGCGGCCGGGGCGATGCTTCTTGCTGGCGTGCTCAAGAGCTGCTGGAGCTTCAAGACTACCGCATCGATGCAAGAATCGGACATCGTCGTGCTCACCGCCGGCTTCATGACCCTGATTCTTGGTCTGCTGGCCGAAGTCATCGTGGCCCATCATCGACGACCCTGACACGGCTAGGAGAAACGACCGTGACCCGTGTCGCCGATGAACTAGAGTCTTCGCCGCTTGGTACTCAGAACCGATCCACGCGCCTTCGTGATGAATCGCAGCGAACACTGTACGCTCAGTCGGCACTCGCCCTGATTCCGCGGTTGCTGAGTTGCATCGACCGCAATCCTTACCGGCCAACCTACGGCTGCATGGACCGGCAGTTTTGGCACTATCGCACAGCCGATTTCCCTTCCGAGATGTATCAAGAGGGAGCCCTGGCCCTCGCGCAGGTTTACCGCTACGAGTTGCCGGGCAACCGTTGGTACGGCGATCCGACGATTCGCGAGCTGGCCATTGCCGCCATTCGATATGCCGCCAAGAGTTGTCATCGCGATGGTTCGTGCGACGACTACTATCCTTTCGAACGAGCCCTGGGGGCGGCCGTGTTTTCGCTCCAGGCCACCACGCGGGCTTATCAACTCTTGGAGCTCGACGATCCGCAGATCGAGGCATGGTTTCGCCTGCGAGCCCAGTGGCTGATCGACAACGATGAGTCGGGGCGGCTCTCGAACCACCAGGCCCTGGCTGCACTTACCTTAGAACGTGTGTACAAAATCACAGGCGACGTTCAATTCCAACAAGCCGCTGCGAAACGTATATCGAAGCTGCTCTCCTGGCAGTCGGACGAAGGTTGGTTTGACGAGTATGGCGGGGCCGACCCCGGCTACCAGACGGTCACGATCGACTGCCTGGCCAAGTACCGAGCAATGACCGGAGCAACCTGGTTCGACGACGCTCTTGAGCGAGCTGTAAAATTCTCCCATGCCTTCCTGCATCCAGACGGCAGCTACGGCGGGCCGTATGGCAGTCGCGGCACGATGCACTTCTACCCACACGGTTTCGAGTTGCTCGCCGGTACCAACCCTACGGCCGCAACCATGGCCGACGGCTTTCTGCAGGCCTTGCAGCATGGCACTGTTGCCTGCTTCGACGATGATCGGCTTGTCGCCCACCGATTGGGCAACTTGATCGAAGCCTATCTCGACTGGCAGCCGGAAGTGCCGGTCGGTGAGGAAACTCCCTCTGCATCGCCGATCGAGCAGTTTTCAAAAGCGGGAATCTGGGTCCGTCGTGAGCCTTCAACGCACACGGTCATCTCAACCGCGCGGGGCGGCACGTTCAAGCACTTTGCTAAGGGTGAGCATGTCACGACCGATGCCGGGCTGATCGTCGAAACCGAAGATGGACGGCTGGCAGTGTCGCAGATGCAAGATATCGAGCGAGAGGTACAAACCAAATCATCCTCGCACGTCGAGACACTCACCGTACAGGGTCAGCTCAGTTGGACAAATTACGAGACGGCGACTCCGCTGAAGTTCATTGCCCTCCGCTCGTTCATGCTGCTGGTGGGTCGCTGGTGCCGAACCTTCGTACGCAAGTTGCTGCAGCAAAGGTTAATCACCGGTCGCCGACCGTGCCCGATCCGACTGGCGCGAACTTTCGAGCTGCTCTCCACAGCCAGTTCTGAAGAACGTCCATCTGCTTCGCTCCGCGTGACCGACACAATTGAGCTGCTCGACGCGAAGCTGCGCATCCGGCGGATGAGCTTCGGCACCGATCACGAATCGGCCTATGTGGCCGCCACCGGGGTCTATCAACCGGCCGTGCTCTCGCCCTGGTTTGGGCTCGACCAATACGTGGAAGCATTAAACCGCGACCGCGAAGTCCAAATCGTCCGCGAGTTCCCATGAACCTCCACCGACTCGCAATCATTAACCGACGCTTCTTCAAGATCTTGATCGCGTGTGCTCTGATCGTGGCTTTGCTTATCGCGTTCGATGTGCGTCGGGTTATCCAAGTCTTCACCCAACTGCATTGGCTGCCGCTGGTACTAGCCTTGGCGTTATTCGTTCCCCAGGTCCTCGTTTCGGCCGTGCGGTGGCGAGGTTGGATCGCATGCCTTACGCCGATTGGCGTGGGCGAAGCAGTACGACAGACCTTGGCCGCTTCGGCCTTGAACCTCGTACTACCCGCTAAACTGGGCGATCTCTCCAAGGCTGGCATGTTGCCAGTTGACGAGCCCAAGCAGCGGGCCGTCGCGATGTATCGGGCCACGGCAGAAAAGCTGACCGACGTGGCGATCCTCGCCCTGTTCGTCGTCTGCGGTGCGGTGGGGCTCAGCAGCCTGAGCATCGCCATCGGTGGTGCGGCATTGTTCTGTGTGGCGTGCATCGTCCGGCGCGGTGATTCTCCGGTTTTAATCACCGCACGTCTGTGGATGCTGCTGCTTGCTTGGACGGCCGTACTGTGGACGCTGCACCTTACGCAGTTGCATCTGTTTCTGCATGCGGCCGGCGTCACGGTGCCGTGGGAGACGACCACTGCCAGAATGCCTTTGGCCATCTTTGCCGGGCTACTACCGGTTTCATTCTGCGGCATTGGTACCCGCGATGCGGCCCTAGTAACCGTGTTCTCTGACATTGCCCCGGCAGCTCCGATGCTGGTGGTCGGCATGCTTACCGCACTGCGCTACTTCATCCCCGGCGCGATCGGCATCGCTTTGCTTGGTGGCTATCTTCCTAAGCTTTCTGCAACCTCGTGGCGAGGGCCGAAACTCCCCACGCGTCGGTCCACTCAACAGCAACAAACGCTGGTGCGATCGTAGTCTCTCGCACGCGGCCCATTTGATGTCTCCGCTAGCTCCGCTGGTTAAGTTGCGGCCTTTAGTAGCGCTGCGTGAAGCTGGCTTGAGCCGCATTCGCGAATTGCCGGGAATCACGCAGACTTTTCTGGAAAAGATTGCGGGTTGGAGAACCCTTGCGGCCGACAATAGTTGTGCCGGCTGGTGAAATGCGCCGGAGTTGGTTTTTGGGGCTTCATGCAATCGCGGGGTTCATCATGCGTCGACAACTTTGGGCACTGGTCGTCATCATGGCCGCCACGGTGTCGGTTGGCAGCGGATGCTCCACGTGTTTGAGTCCGTACGACTACTGCGGTCCAGTGTTCGCTGGAGGTGAGTGCGAGACGTGCCTGGTGCACGAACGCGTTGGCTCGGTCATCGCCGATCCTGGAATCGGGGTCTGGGGTGAACTCAGCCCTGCTCCTTCCAGCCGAACTCCGCGTGAAGCGACTCCGGAAGACGACAATCCATCGTTTGAAGACATGCCAATTCCGGACGACGACGAGACCATTCCATTCCCAGGCGGCCCGCGCGAGATGGTCGAACCCATCTCCACATTCCCGCGTGGCCTTCGTCTGCGTCGCTAGGCGATCATCGCCTGCTTCTTTCACCGCGAAGCTATGTAGCCGTACCGAATCACTCGGTATTGCGCGGCAATCTGCTTCTCATTTCAAGAATTGCTTGCATCGCGCGCCTCGGGCGGCGAGAATCCTCCCTCTCGGTTGATTTACTCGTGCTCCCCGTCTGAGACCGCCTGCGCGCGATGGCTACCACTGCGGAAAGCTCCCCACGCAACGAAGAGGAACATCACGACGTTGTGATGACTCAAACCCCACCGAGCACGGTGGGAGGGATTCTACGTCGCTTGGGGCCAGGTTTGATCATCGCCGCCTCGATTGTGGGCTCGGGCGAGCTGATCATGACGACCAAGACCGGAGCCGAAGCCGGTTACTGGTTGTTGTGGCTCGTCATCATCGGCTGCGTCATCAAGGTCTTCGTGCAGATCGAGTTCGGCCGTTTCGCGCTCACTCAAGGCAAGACTTCACTGCAAGGCATGGATGAAGTCCCCGGTCCCCGGCTTCGCGTGAACTGGCTGGTGTGGTATTGGGTGGTCATGTTCGTCGTGGGGCTAGGCCAACTCGGTGGGATTCTGGGCGGCGTCGGGCAATCGATGGCGATGACTGTGCCCATCAGTGGCGATTACAACGCTTTTCTGCATGTCCGCGCTGCACAAGTTGAATTCGACGATGCCGTCACGGCCGCCGTCGTGGCTGGTGGGCAGGGGGCCGATCGATCGGAAGCTGAACAGACCGTAGCCGAACAACTCGGCCCCCGTCCCGAGTTACCGCCACATCGCGACGATACCTATTGGTGCATCATCATCGCGGTTATCACGTCGTTGCTCTTAATCAACGGGCGCTACGCGGTGATCCAAACGGTGGCCACTACGCTGGTCGTGTTCTTCGTGATCATCACCTTCGCCAATCTTGGCATCCTCCAGACGGAACCGGCATGGAGGACAAGTTGGGCCGACGTTCGTCATGGTCTCAGTTTTTCACTGCCGCCGAACTCAGATACCGCGGTCGTAACGGCACTGGCTGCCTTCGGAATCATTGGCGTGGGGGCCAGCGAATTGGTGGCCTATCCCTACTGGTGCTTGGAAAAAGGCTACGCGCGTTTCACCGGCCCCAGAGATGAAAGCCCTCAATGGGCCCAACGCGCGCGTGGTTGGTTGCGCGTGATGCACTGGGACGCCTGGTGCTCGATGGTGATCTACACCTTTGCCACCCTCGCGTTTTACATCTTGGGTGCGGCCGTACTAAGTCGGGCCGGAAATATCCCGTCGAATGACGCGTTAATTCGCACTCTGGCCGACATGTATGTGCCCGTGTTTGGTGAGTTTGCCGCACCGATGTTCCTGCTCGGCGCTTTCGCGGTGCTGTACTCCACGTTCTTCGTTTCCACCGCGGGGAACTCTCGCATGGCGGCCGATGCCCTGCGGGTTTACAGAATCAGCGGGGCCGACGTCGAAAGCCGCCGCCGCTGGGTTCGCATTTTCTGTGGGGCGTTTCCAATCGTTTCGCTGACAATCTTCCTTCTGTTCCCGCAACCGGTCACATTGGTGGCGATCAGCGGGCTCATTCAATCGACGTTGCTGCCAATGCTCGGCGGAGCAGGGTTGTACTTTCGCTATCGTCGCTGCGACCCTCGAATCAAACCGGGGCGATTCTGGGATACCATGCTCTGGATCTCAGTCGGAGGGTTGCTCATCGCCGGCGGTTGGGGCGCGTGGACAAAAATTTCTTCGCTCTTCGACCAATTCATGGGCCTATTCACGGCCTAATCATCGACAAGAACGGCCGTACGATCGACAGTACCGGCATAGTTTACGAAGCTTGCCGCAACGGGTTGTGAGAGCTTATCGCACGGGCAGACAATAGGCCCTAGAATGAAAAGAAGTGTCGGGTTTCCCTTCCACGACTTGTGAGTTGTGAGGGAGGAACCGACTGTGTCAGTTGTTCATTCTGTGGGTCGAATCCGTTGAGCAGTTTGCGACTCATCTTACTGGTGCTGGGACCGATTCCCATCTTGCTCTGCTCATGGTCAGCATCGCACTGGGTGCGACCCACGAGCACCAAGGTAGCTGCGAGCAACACACTGGTGTTCGACCTGAGTCGAGGGCCGGCAAGCGATGCTGGTGTCTTCGGCGACATGCTCACGGCAGAGTTCGTTGATGAAACCTTGGACGCCGCATGTCGGCGACGCGGAAGGCAGCTTGCCGCCCGACTGGGTCCACACTGCAACCACATCGTTCGAGTTCCTTTTGTAATTGCCGGCGACCTTCCGACCGAGGCACTCGATGGTTGGTACCACCGAACCATCGACCCCGCCGCGCAAGCCCTCTGGGCGAACTATTTCGATAAGCGGCCGGATGAACCGATCGTTGTGTTGCTATTCAACGGAACTGAGAGCTACGACCATTACAGCCACGCTTTGTTTGGCGATGAGGGTATCTCGGTCTTCGGCTATTACAAGCCGCGTCAACGCACGTTGGTGATGAACATTTCGACCGGCGGGGGAACGCTCCTGCATGAACTCACCCATGCCCTGGCCGACTTCGACTTTCCCAAGATTCCCGATTGGCTCAACGAAGGTCTGGCGTCTCTGCACGAACAAGCGCGATTGACCGATGCCCCGCCCCGCATCGAGGGCTTACTCAACTGGCGATTGCCGGTGCTCCGCGATGCAATTGATCGCGATCGACTGCGTACGCTCGAAGAGCTAACCACCGACGATGACTTCCGTGGAACCGACGAAGGCGTGAACTACGCACACGCTCGATACTTCTGCCTCTACATGCAGCAGCAGGGAGTCCTTCGTGACTATTACCGCATCTTCCACGCTTCCCGCGCGCAAGACCCCACCGGAGCCGATTGTGTGTTGGAAGCCTTTGATGGGATATCCTGGCAGGAGTTAGATGCCTCATTCCGGCAATGGGTCGCCGGGCTGGATGGCCCACCGCAGGACGGCTGAGCGAGCCGCGTTGCATCGCATTCGATCGGGCTTAAGGAGTTGGCCATGACCACCGACTACAACAAGATTTCCGATCAGTACCGCGAGGCAAAACAACAGCCGTGGCGTTCCCTAGTCGAGGAATACTCCTTCACCACACTCATCGGCGACCTCAGCGGGAAAAGGGTCATCGATCTGGCTTGCGGCGAGGGTTTCTTCACCCGCCGGCTGAAGAGCCTTGGAGCCGCGAGCATCACCGGTGTCGATATCTCCGAAGAGATGATCACCCTGGCGAGTTCCCAGGAAAGCGAGAATCCGCTTGGTATCGAGTATCGAGTCGAAGACGCCCGTTCAGAGGGGCCACAGCAAGACTACGATGTGGCGATCGCCGCCTGGCTGTTGAACTATTCCCACGATCGCGATGAACTGAACCTCATGTGTCGCGGTGTCGCGAGAAGACTTTGCTCCCGCGGACGATTCGTCACCTTCAACATGAACCCAAACTTGGATCAGTTCCTCGACATGGATGCAACAAAATACGGCTACACGGTGCACTGTGACGACCGGGGACGTGAAGGTGCCGTCGTCACGTGGACGTTCCACCTAAAGGACTCGAGCTTCGAAATCGACAACTACTTCTTACCGGCGGAAGCACACGAAACTGCGTTCGCCGACGCAGGCTTCGACGAAGTGAAATTTCACGCCCTCAGTCTCTCACCCGAGGTGCCCGAAGGAGATCGCGAGTTCTGGAACGATATCCTCGAACATCCACCAGCGGTGATGATCGAGGCGATCAAACGCTAGTCACCCAATCCCGCTCAAAGTTTCTCAATTGGGTCGCTTACGACGAATTCCCGCTTTTCGTGGCGGCTAAGTCGGCCAGCAACAATCTGCGGGTCGTGGCAGAATACCACCAGCCAATTCTCGTCGGCCAGTTGTCCCAACACTTGAGGTTTCCTGCGGCGAGACTCGAGCAGATCAACGTCGTACGCCATGCACCACATCGTCGGTAAGTGGGCCTGCATGGGGCACACATCGGCCAAGTACACCACGGTTTCTCCTCCGGCCTTGAAAACCGGCGAGTGGTGCCCCTTCGTATGCCCCGGGGTTGGCCATCCGCGCAGGCCCGGCACAATCTCAGCTTCACCTTCGATCAACTCGAGTTGGTTCGCTTCCTTCAGCGGGAGCAGATTCTCCAGCGGATAACTACCTTTGAGTTCCGGCGCATTTCCAACCGCCGCTTCCCACTCGACCCGCTGCGCCACGTATCGCGCGTTAGGAAACGTCGTCTTTAAGTTGCCCTGTTTGTCACGCGTCGTGGCTCCGCCGGCGTGGTCGAAGTGCAGGTGGGAAAAAACCACCGTGTCGATGTCTTCCGGCGACAAACCCAGTTCGGCCAGGCTCTCCAACAAAGGATCACCTTGGTCGAGGTGGAACACTTCTTGCTCCCGTTCACTCATCTTTCCGCCGTAGCCGGTGTCGATGAGCACCGTGTACTGGCCATCGCGGAGCAGCAGGCAGTTGGTTGCCATCTGAATGCGGTTGCGTTCGTCGGGCGGTTGTTTCTTCTCCCATAACGGGCGAGGCACCACGCCGAACATCGAACCCCCATCAAGTCGCAAACGTCCCCCGCTCACCACATCCAATTGCCAATTTCCCAGTTCCACGCGATTGAGTCCTCACACTGCTAGGCGATTCATAGCTCCGACCAAATTCGTTCCTCTTTCGAGCCTAACGGAGCCCTGCCAGATCATCCAGGAGGGGTCTAAGTGCCAATATCGCCAGAAGTTGCTTACCACAAAGCCCGCCTGCGTCCGCAATTCACAACCAAAAGGCCGGTTTACTCTGGGGTGTTTGTGCTCCCAGCAGGGGAATGTGCTGAGTTGGCGCTCTGGGTCGTGGTTGCTGCCTGTCTGGGTTTCGCTGGAAATACCGGATCAAACGGTCGAATCGATACAACGTGCCCGACCGTTCGAACCCGTACATTCGGGACGCGGCACGGCTTATTCCGGAGGGGGGAGAAAACCGTGATTCGGAAGTTGTTATTCATTGCCATCCTGGGTCTCGTCGTTCCCGCACAGGGCCTGGCGAAGGATCCTGAGAAATCCACTGAAACGGCCAAGCCTGCTGCAAAGAAGCAGGTGAAACCGGACAGCAAGCTGGTACTCAAAGAGCCGGTCGTGAAGGAGGCTAAGGGCACCGACGTGTCTCTGTTGAAGGCCGCCCATACCACGACGAGGGTCATTTCCGACGGTTCAATCTCTGAACCGCCTGGCGAGTACATCACCATCGATGACAGTGCCCCGATCGTCGATTCTTCGGCGATGGATTCGACCTGGGTCAGCGACAGTGCTTTCACCGGAAGCAGTTGCGGCGATGGCATCGGCATCTACGACGGTTGCGACACAGGAATGTGTAGCGACTGCTACGGCGATGGCTGCTCGAGCTGCGGGGGTGGAGGAGGTGGCTTAGGATCGGCCGCCGACTGCTATCGCTACGGCAGCTTCTGGGAAATTGTCCACTCATGCCGTCGCGTGTGGTTCGACACCCAGGCGATTGGCTGGTTCACCAAGGGACAATACTTACCCGCACTAGCCACAACCAGTCCCGCTGGTACACCGCAAGGTCAGGCCGGCGTGTTGGGGCAACCGAACACTTCTGTGATCTTCGGTGAAGAACGGGTTGATGACGACGTTCGCATCGGCGGGCGAATCAATCTCGGCATGTGGCTGGTCGAAGGGCAGTTCCTGGCGGTGGTGGGCGACTACTACATTTTGGAAGAAGAGAGCACCCATTTCGGAATCGGTTCGGTGGGCGACCCGATTCTGGCCCGACCTTTCTACAACGTGGGGCTCGCCGAGTTTGACGCATCTGAGTTGGGTTTCGCCAACTTTGTCGACGCATTCGGTCAAACGCTCGACCTTCGAGGAAGTGTCACCGTAGATACGCACAGCCGCGCCCAATCGGCCGGTGTTTCGCTTCGCAAACCAACGTATGTATCGTTCGAAGAGAACTACCGTTTCAACCTGCTAGGTGGCTACCGCTTCTTCCGCTTGGACGAAGGGGTGCGAATCAGCGACTCAGTCGCTCCCTTGGGTGGTTTCTATGTGCCTGGGACCACGTTCGATAGCTATGACGAATTCGATACCTCGAACCAGTTTCACGGTGGTGAAATTGGCATGATGCTCGAAGTGCGTCACTGCCGCTGGTCGTTCGAATTTTTGACTCGCGTGGCTTTGGGTAACATGCACCAACGCGTTCAGATCAACGGGGCATCGTCGATCAACGATACCAACAGCACGGTGGTCACCCCGGGTGGTTTGTTGGCTCAACCGACCAACATTGGCACCTACACCAACGACGAATTCACGGTCATCCCCGAGGCGGGCGTCACAGTAGGCTTACAACTCAACGACTACGTCAAAGCATCGTTGGGTTACAACTACATCTATGTGACGAATGTGGCGCGACCCGGCGGTCAGATCGACACCGGTGTGAACATCTCCCAGATCGACGGTGGAACGCTCGTCGGCCCGGCACGCCCGGCCCCTCGCAACAGCGACACCGACTTCTGGTTGCAAGGTGGAAACGCTTCGTTGGAGATTCGGTTCTAAGAACCGGTTTTACCTCGTCGGTACCCAACTTACCGCAACAGCGGACCATCGAGAGCGGTGATTCGCTTAGCCGTAACGTGTTGGGTATCGACCTCGGGCATGTAGCCGATGGTCCCGTCGATGCCGACTTGCTTACCGACGTGGGTACTCAAGTTCACACCGGGGGCAGGAGTGACGAAGCTCAGAACTTCGCCGCGTTCGTCGATCAGGGCATACGCTGGAGCCCCGGGGCGACGCGAGGTAACGCGAGCCAGGGTGCCCGTGCCATCGTAACGCTGCGGACCGCCCAACATTTGGGCGATGCTGCCGCTACGAGGTAAACGCTCCAGGCTGGTCTGCTGCTGCCAAGCCTCGGTCTTCACCTTGAGTTGTTGGGTTGCCTGGCTGCGACGCTGGATCTCTTCAAAGCGGGCGATCTTGTTCAACGCAGCGCGGGCTTTCCCGCGTTGTAAAGCGGTTTCAGCGAGCGACAACGCCCGTTCGGCCCGTGGGCGCACGGCGTCGAACGACCAGTAAGCGACGTCTTGGCTTACGATGAGCGAAACAGCCATCTCGATGTCCTGAACTTCTTCAATCAGGTCATCGTAAACCGGCCGAGAGGAAATCTGCCGCACGGGATCATCCCCGCCCCGCGAGACTCGCGGAGCATCGCTTTGCATGCGGTCGTAGTCCAACTCCGGTTCGCCGAAGTCACGCGTTTCCGGCTCGACCGCGAAACTACCATCACGCGAAGCCACACGTCGCGAGCCGGGAGTGTTGTCGTAGTTCTGGCTGGCAACATCGTCGCCCCGGCGGGAGCGATCGTCGGCATAGTCTTCCTGTGAAGAGCCACCACGGCGCGGCGAGTAGTCGTAAGTGCCAGATTCCTCAGGCACCAGTCGATTGCGATAGGCCGCCAGATCGCGAGGGGGCCCGTCGTCGAGTTGCGTGTCGACAAATTTTCCGGCAATCCAACGGAACTCACCCGAGGGAGCCGCCACCTGATACCAGGTTCGGGCACTCGCACCTTCGCCCAATTGTTTGGCACCTAGGATCAAAACCTCTTCGCCCCGGTAGAGCTGAATCTGGATGACGTCGCGTTGATCGTGCAGATTGCTGCCTACGCGAGCCGCCACGCGATCGCCTGTGATGCGAGCGTAATCACCATCCACCGGCTCAACATAGTCGGCTGCCACCCAGCTGAAACTGCCCTCGGGCGGACGAATGGCGTACCAACCGCCTGGATCGTGGCGATAAACCTCCACCGGCGTCTCGCGATCGAGCTTTTCGGTTGGATAGTAGTTCTCGCCCGGCCCACTGCGCACGTACACGTCGTTGGCCGTGACATAGGCGGTGTAGGGGAACACGTCTTTCGCCTGCACCACAGCGGTGCAGCAAGCGCAAATCAAAGCAGCGGTGACGCTAAATCGCGGCATCGCGAGCCTCCGCCAGACGAGATGTGTCTGGATCAATTAAAGCCATCAGATGAGAAGTGAGAGGAGCAAGCCGACCGGCGGAGCAGGGCTCCTCCAGACGGTTGAGCCGAGCCTTGTAGGAAAATCCTCGCCGCAACTCAATACCAATTCCCGGCCACGTGCTGGCAAGGGACGATTGCTGATCGGCCGCTGGCTCAGTAAAATCCGTGATTCTTCGCAGCCTCGGTGCCTTCGCTACAAGTGTTTTCTAGGTAAGTACTTAACCCCAAAGAGCGTGAGTCGTTATGCCTCGTTACAACCCGGCAACTGTGGAACCCAAGTGGCAGCGTTACTGGGACGAACAGAAGACATTCGCCGCGCCGCGCATGCCCGAGGGCGAGAAACTCTACGTGCTCGACATGTTTCCCTACCCCAGTGGCGATGGGCTGCACGTAGGCCACCCCGAAGGTTACACCGCCACGGATATCGTTTGCCGCTACGGACGGATGCGGGGGCGTTCGGTCATGCATCCCATGGGCTGGGATGCGTTCGGTCTTCCGGCCGAACAACACGCCATCAAGACAGGCACCCCGCCGCGAACCACAACCGAGAAGAACATCTCCACATTCCGGCGTCAGTTGAAGATGTTGGGTTTCAGCTACGACTGGGACCGCGAACTCGCCACGACCGATGTGGATTACTTCCGCTGGACGCAGTGGATCTTCCTCCAGTTGTTCGATACCTGGTTCGACCCCGATCAGCAGAAGGGCCGCCCCATTGCCGAGCTTCCCATTCCCGCGGAAGTGAAAGCTGAGGGGCAAGCAGCAATCGAGCAGTACCAAGACGAGCACCGCCTGGCCTATCAAATCGAGGCCCCCGTCAACTGGTGTCCCGCACTCGGCACCGTGCTGGCGAATGAAGAAGTCATCGGCGGTTTAAGCGAACGTGGTAGTCATCCCGTGCAGCGAATTCCGTTACGCCAATGGATGCTCCGAATCACGGCCTACGCCGACCGCTTGGAGAACGACCTCGACACCCTTGATTGGCCCAACAGCATCAAGCTCCTTCAGCGGAACTGGATTGGCCGCAGCACGGGAGCCGAAGTCGACTTCTTCCTCCCGGCCATGCACGGCGACGCTGAGGCCACTCAGGCACTTGAGCAATGGAAGCAGAATCGAGCGAAGACCGGTTTCCCTCGCAAGCCCGCCGACGATGTCCTCCGCGTGTACACCACCCGGCCCGATACGTTGTTCGGTGCCACCTACATGGTCATCGCCCCCGAACACCCCGCGGTCGAACGCTTAACCACCGCCGAGCAGAAAAAGGCCGTCGAGGAGTACTGTCAGAAGGCGGGTACCAAAAGCGACTTGGACCGAACCGAGTTGGCCAAGGAAAAAACAGGCGTGTTCACCGGTTCGCATGCCATCAACCCGGTGAACGGAAATCCAATTCCGATTTGGATCGCCGACTATGTGCTGATGGGCTACGGCACAGGGGCCATCATGGCCGTGCCCGCGCACGACACCCGCGACTTTGAGTTTGCCGAAGCGTTTAACGTGCCGATCACCGCCGTGGTTGACCCTGGAGACGAAGACTCGGTCGATCGCGATGCCGTGCTGGCTGGAAAGCAACCCTTCCCGGGCAACGGAATCGCAATCAACTCCGCGCAGTACGACGGAACACCCACGGCAGAGTTCAAACAGAAGATCGCCGCCGATCTCGCCACACAGGGCGTGGGCCGCGAGGCCGTGAACTACAAACTTCGCGACTGGCTCTTCAGCCGGCAACATTTTTGGGGCGAGCCGTTCCCGATTCTCCACGAGTTGGACAAGGAAGGAAAACCAACCGGCAAGTTGGTGCCGGTCCCCGAAGAACAACTCCCGGTGCGTTTGCCCGAGATGACCGAGTTCAAACCGCACGGCCGCCCCGAGCCCCCTTGGGCCGAAGCCCCCGAGGAATGGCTTTACCCAACCATCAACGGTAAGCGGTACATGCGGGAAACGAACACCATGCCGCAATGGGCCGGTTCCTGCTGGTACTATCTGCGATACCTCGATCCCAAGAATGACCAGCAACTCATCGACCCTGAGGTCGAGAAGGCTTGGATGCCGGTCGATCTCTACATCGGCGGGGCCGAACATGCAGTGTTGCACCTGCTTTACGCCCGCTTCTGGCACAAGGTGCTGCACGATCGCGGGATCATCACCAAGCCCGAGCCTTTTCAGCGGCTCATCAACCAGGGCATGATTCTGGGCGAAATCGAAATGACCGGCTACCAGAACGACGAAGGGTCCTGGGTCAGCGCCTCTGAAGTGAAGATCGACGACGCCAGCAACGAACCGGTATTGAAGAAGTCCGGCCAAAAGGTGCAGGCCGTCTCCGTAGAGCCCCACTTAACCACGAAGAAGGGCGAGAACTTTGTGTTGGCTGCCGACCAATCGATTCGCCTGAACAGTCGCAGCTTCAAGATGTCGAAGAGCCGCGGCAATGTCGTTAACCCCGACGCGGTGGTGAAAGAATACGGTGCCGACGCCTTACGACTTTACGAAATGTTCATGGGCCCGTTAGAAGCCACCAAGCCGTGGAACATGGCCGGCGTGAACGGCGTACGAGGTTTCCTCGACCGTGTGTGGCGGTTGATCGTCGACGATTCGGCAGAAGAGATGGCCTTGTCACCCGATGTCGAAGACATCGAGCCCAACGCCGAGCAGAACCGCGTGCTGCACAAAACAATCCAAGGCGTCACGAACGACATCGACTCCATGGGCTTCAATACGGCCATCGCCAAAATGATGGAGGCCACCAACTTCTTCACCAAGCAACGCCCCCGTCCTAAGCGGGCAATGGAAGCCCTCGTCTTGCTGCTCTCCCCCTTCGCCCCGCACATCGCAGAAGAGCTGTGGGAATTGTTAGGGCATGAAAAGACGTTGGCCTACGAGCCTTGGCCCACATATGACGAATCGTTGATCAAGGAAGATACGGTCGAGATCCCGGTTCAGATCAACGGGAAGATTCGCGCCCGCATCAACGTTGCTGCAGACAGCACGAAAGACCAGCTCGAAGCTGCGGCTCAAGAAGAGCCCTCCATCGCCGAGCAACTTGCCGGCAAGAACATCGTCAAACGCATTGTTGTACCGGGCCGGTTGGTCAACTTCGTTGTAAAGTAACGCCTATTACTTGCGACCGTCGGCCAACTCTTCCAAGGCCGCCGCAAACGCGCCGTACACGGCGGCGTCGAATAGCACAAAGCGCACAGTCTCCGGCAGCGTGTTTTCGACGTCATGAAGAAAGTCGATCGCTGTGGAAAGTGCCACCCGTGAAGCCTGATCGAGCGGGTAACGATACGCGCCCGCGCTCAGAGCCGGAAAAGCAATCGACCGACAAGCGTTCTCCTCGGCCAGTCGCAACGAGTGATCGTAGGCTTGGCGTAACAGTTCGGGTTCACCTTGTTGCCCGCCCCGCCACACCGGCCCAACAGCGTGAATGACATACTGTGCCGCCAACGTGCCGGCTCCGGTAATCACCGCCGAACCGGTCGGGCAACCCTCGGGGTAGCGCTCGTTGGTCTCATCCATGATCGAAGGTCCTCCGCTGCGATGGATCGCGCCATCCACACCTCCTCCACCAGCCAGGGCACTGTTGGCCGCATTGACGATCGCATCCACATCCTGCTGGGTGATGTCCCCTTGATGGAGTTCGATCCGTCCGGTGCCGAAGACTTTTTGCATCTCTCGGTCTCCTTGCCTCAATGGCCCCAACCCTACGGTGCCCTGTCTGCTGCTGCCCGGATCTTATCAGTCAGGGCTCCCGGCATGCTAGATTTACCTAATGCGAATCATTGCGAGCCCTCGGAGGAATCAGGTCATGCGAATCGTAACGCTGGTAGCGATCATTACAATCTCGCTGCTAGGAACCGCCTCGGGCCGCGATTTGTTTGTTAGCAACACCGGTGGCGACGACTCCTTCAACGGGCTCACAGCACAGGCCACGGGTGACTACAACGGACCCACCCAGAGTATCAATCGGGCCCTCCACCTAGCGCGAAAGGGTGACCGCATCGTCATCGCCAACACCGGCGTGCCTTACCGCGAGAGCATCGCCCTGGTGGTGAACAAACATGCCGGCGACGGGTTTCGCCCCTTCATCATCCAGGGCAACGGGGCCGTGCTCGACGGCTCGATCGAAACGCCGGTGTACGACTGGGAAGCGTTCGCCAAAGACGAGTACCGCTTTCGTCCCGAGCGGATGAGCTATCAACGGCTGTTCCTGAACGATCGCCCCTTAGAATTCGTGCCGCCCACCGACGAAGGTCTTGTCCCGCTGTTGGAACCTCTGCAATGGTCCCTGGTCGATGGCTACATTCACTTCCGCGTCGAACCCGGTAAGATGCTGGAGGAATACCCCCTCACGCATGCCCGGCTGCAAGTTGGAATCACGCTGCGTCAAACACAAGACGTGGTGGTCGATAATCTCATCGTGCAGGGCTACTATCTGGACGGAGTGAACGCGCACGATCTGGTGTACAACACCACGCTCTCGCAGATCACCGCCCGCGGAAACGGGCGCAGCGGAATCGCGGTCTGCGGAGCCTCAGAAGTGGAAATCAACCGCTGCCTAGTCGGCGATAATGGTGCCGCCCAGCTCTTCTGCGAAGGCCCGGCTATGGCAGTAATTTTAGATTCCCGACTGCTGAGCAATACGGCCCCACCAATCGTGAGCGATGGTGGTGAGGTTTATGTCGACGGAGTTCCGCACGAAGACAACCCCGCGATGCCGCTGCTCGACTGAGCTTCAGTTTCTACTGCGACGAAGATGTGGGAGAAGTTGGGCTGGGCGATTCGTCAGTACCATGTTCGTCCATCGGAATCGTGTGTTGTGGAGGGGGCCCTTCTTCTTCAGCGGCGGCTTCCGCTTCGTGCATCATTTCGACCATTTCCTTCCGGCTGCTGAAGAAAATGACGGCCCCCACGCCGGCATTGATGATGGTCGCCACCCGGTAGGCCACACCCACGAGCAAACCTTGCCCAGGAGCCACGCCGTCTCCGAGCTTAAGGAACAGAAATTCGAACGCCGCTTCCACGGCACCCATGCCCGCTGGCATCAGCGGAACCGCGCCGGCCACCATCACCAAGGGCACAATGAGAAAGTCCTGCTGCAAGGTCGGCATCTTGCCGGGCAAAGCAATCGACATCAAGTAACAGCCGATCGTGGCACAACTGTGCACGGCCATGCTCATCACCAAGCTGATTAGCAGGATGGGCACATTCCGGCGATACATGCGAATGGCCCCAATCAGCCGTTCGATCACCGGGCCGATTCGTGGGATATCGCCCAGCATTTCGGAGACGGCTCCACTGGTGAAACCCGGGATCAGCAGCATCACAATGCCGATGCCACCGATCGCGGTGCAAATAAGCGTTGCTTGAACAATAATCCGCAGCTCCGGCGGTTCGCTCACGCCTATTTGCCCGGTGAGAATGATGGCCGAAGTGGCGACGATGAACAGCCCGTACAGACCGATAATCCGATCGACGACCACGGTCGCAACGGCCTCGGGACGGCGATCTTGATTCTCGCGGGCAATGAAGATGGCTTTGAACAGGTCACCTCCGACGCTTCCTGGCGAGACGAAATTGAGCATGTAGCCCAAGAATCCTAACCTCAGGGCATCGCGAAAGCGAAAGGGAAGGTCCAGCGTGCGGACCAACAAAAACCAGCGGACAATCGTGATGAGCACGCCCACAAAGATGATGGCCCACCCGCCCAGCAGCAGGGGCCAGTTCTCCAGACCCACCTCCCTTAGCGAGTGCAGATTCTTCACAAACTGCGGATCGCGCGACGACCACCAGAACAGAGCCGCCAAAACTCCGAACGAAAGCCCGAACCTCAGCAGGTAGCCGATGATCTTTTTCAAAGTGGAGGTTCCACAAATGACGAATCAGAAGGAAGGTCGACGCGAGGAGCCACGCCTTGACAGCTCGCACGTCGAGTGCTAATTTGACCCGCTGTCGGTCGGAAGCCTAATGCTAGTAAAATGTTAGGCTGGCTTCTCCGCAAGAGACCAAGGTCTCCTGCACAAAGGGAAGTCCGTCACCGACAAGGGTCTCAGGGCCGAGCTACACTTCATGTCGGTCCCGTGCGTCTGCGAAATTACCCGATTTCGCACCCACGAGAAACCCAACCTCGGGGGATTAGCTCAGTTGGGAGAGCGTCTGGCTGGCAGCCAGAAGGTCAGGGGTTCGAGTCCCCTATCCTCCACTACAAAAAAACCCCGCAGTCCCAGATAAGGTTGCGGGGTTTTTCGTAGCTTTTTGGATTGAATAAACGCTCGGCAATTCGCCATCGAGCTATTTGAACTGTCGACCTGCTAGGTCAGGAACTCAACCCGACCGGTTGACATGTCGTAGAAGGCTCCGACCATCTTCAGCTCGCCGGTTTTGACGAAGCTGGGCAGGATCGGGCCGAGCGTTTCCAGCCGCTTGGCGTTGTCGATTGCGTTCTGCTTGGTGACATTCAACAACTTGTTGCCGGGCAGGTCGCGCACTTGACGAACCACGGGACGGATGTAGTCGACCATGCCTTCAATCGCGCCAGGCAGTTGGTCGTGGTTCTCGATGTGATCGATCGCCGCCTGGCAGGCACCGCAACTGCTGTGTCCCATCACCACGATCAGGCGTGCCCCGAGTTCAGCGACGGCGAATTCCATGCTTCCCAGCAGAATAGGGCCAGAGCCGACGATGTTGCCGGCCACTCGCAGCACAAACAGCCCACCGATCGGTTGATCGAAGACCATCTCCGGCGGAACGCGAGAGTCGGCGCAACCAAGAATAATGGCCGGCGGAGCCTGCCCTTGAACATCGCGAGCAAAGTCGGCAGGCGTGCGCGGCGTCAGGTGTGTCTTACCAGAGGCGAATCGCTCGTTCCCATCAATCAAGCTCTGAAGAATCTCATCCGGCGACATCGGTGCCGGCGTGTCTTCTGCCCTCAGCGAACTAAAGGAACCAAGCCCAACCGCTCCGGCCGCCAGCCCAACGCGTTGTACGAATTCCCGGCGCGAAGTGAGTTCTGGATCAAACATGTGCGATGTCCCCTGGTTCAATCTGTTGATTCAATGAGAATGCAAGCCAAGCACAACGTCCTGCCTGGCAAGCGTCATAAGCAAGGTCGACTAAGGCAAACATAGGTTATTCGCCCGCGGCGAACGCGAGCCCGAGCTAGATGCGAAGCGAGCAGAATCGACAATTCCGAACCATCCCCACCCTTTGGCAGCCGATTTAATGCAGCTCAAAATCCGTCCCAAGCCCATGCGCGGCCAATATCGACGGACTTGCGCCGAATCACCCAAAGAAGTCACCTTCACCAAACTTCTGCAAGGGGGAATTCATGCACTATTCAAGCGGTCTGCAGGGAGGCATCCTCGGCGGATTGATCGGCGCGTTCGCCGGCCTGGGGATGTGCATGTGGGTATTGCCCGACGACTGGAGTCTCTTCTCTGGTGATACGATCCTGATCGGGGCCGTACTCTGCGGCTCGCTTGGACTCATCTACGGCGAAGCATTCGTGGAATGGCTCAAGCGTCACGGGGATTGGTTTTGTTAGCACGTTTCATCCAAGTCTGAGTAGACTGATTCCGATGGAGATGTTTTATAGGACTCTTCTCCTTGGGGCGGTAAAGTTTGTGCTGACGATATTCAAGGCAATCAAGCGGCAGCTTCAATCCACATCGAAGGCTTTACTTCTTAGGTCAATGACGCAGCAAATGCAAAGTCCACTGCCCTCAGGTTGAATCTAGTGAGTTTCAATCGCAAGAGCGGCTATCACACTCATGTCTCTTGGCGGGTCGATCTGATGATTGACGAACTCGACGAAGCCCCAATAGGAGCAGACTCTGGACAACGACGCGACAGGATCAAGATTCTTACACGGCATCTCATTCTAATCGTGCTCTATTCACTCGGAGGGGTGGCGCTGTATTCGACTATAATTCTATTTGGTGGCTATCCTCCATCTCGCGAAGTGCTGGGTGAAGAGAACTATTATGTCGCTTGGCGAAATATTCTCATCGCTGGAGTCATGCAGGGGTTATTAACGTATGCGATCTGCTGGATCTGGTCTCCCTGGTTAAGAAGACGCTATCCCCCGCCCTCAGAGCCTATCATTCAATTCGACCTGAGGACCATGTTCATCGTGATTGCCGTCGCATCGCTTCTCTTCTGGGTCGTCTGGTATATTCGGCATCGCAAGCTCGATGAGGTGGTGGTGTTCAAGCTCGACGTGACCAACGTGTCGGCAAGTTTCTCTTTCGACTAGCTTGCAACGCTCTCGGATTTCCCTAGTCGGTTTGATGGCAAGTCATGTGAACGAGCTGGTACAATCAGGCGGGTGCAAAATGTCCATGTAACTCATGGCTCACGACTAGAATGAGGCGGTCCCCATGGCCCCCAACCGACGCGATTTCCTAAGCACTATTTCAGCCGCCGGCCTCGCACATGTACTCACCTCACACAAACATCTATGCCGCGCTGAAGAAAACCCTGGTGAGACGTCGCCACAGGCCTGGCCCGACAATCCCTTCCTGCAGGGCAACTATGCTCCGGTGCATGAGGAGATCACCGCTGAACAACTGAAAGTGATTGGTGAGTTGCCCAAGAGTTTGCAGGGCATGTTTGTCCGCAACGGGCCGAACCCCCAGTTTCCGCCGAAGGGCAACTATCACTGGTTCGATGGCGATGGGATGTTGCATGGCGTGCTCCTGCGCGACGGGCAGGCAAGCTACCGCAACCGGTATGTTCGCACGGCTGGCTTCGAAGAAGAACGAGCCGCTGGAAAATCCCTGTGGGGCGGCCTGCTCGATCCGCCAGACATGAATCGAATCCTCGCTGGCCAAGCCCCCTTCAAGAACGCCGCGAACACAGCGCTGGTCTGGCACGACGGCCGCATGCTCGCCCTTTGGGAAGGTGGACCACCACATGAGATTCGACTGCCAGCCTTAGAGACCGTCGGCAAGTTCACTTATGACGAGCAGTTGGCCCATCCGTTCACCGCGCATCCTAAGGTCGATCCCGACACCGGCGAAATGATCTTCTTCGGCTATCAGGTCGTCGCGCCCTACTTGCAACACAGCGTCGTGGCTGCCGACGGTACGCTCAGCAAGACAACGGCCATTGACCTCCCGCGGTCGGTCATGATGCACGACTTCGCGGTCACCAAGAACTACTCGGTCTTCATGGATTTGCCTGTGACACTGAGTGTCGCTCGTTCTATGCGTGCCCAACCAGTGATGCAGTACGAGCCCGAGTTCGTGGCCCGAGTGGGCATCTTACCCCGGCATGGAGATGGCGACTCGATACGGTGGTTTGAAATCGACCCATGCTATGTCTTCCACACGCTGAACGCCTACGAAGACGGCCAAACCGTCGTGCTCGAAGCCTGTCGATTCGAATCATTCCCCGACATGCTGGCCGGCGGTACGTCCAACTCCTCCGACCCTCTCGCTGGCAGCGGGCCTGAAGCACCAAAAATGCACCGCTGGAAGTTCGACCTGAATTCCGGTGCAGTAAACGAAACCCCGGTTGACGATATCTCGGTCGAGTTCCCCCGCGTCAACGACAATCTTTTGGGGCGGTCTGCACAGTTCGGCTATGCCATGACCACCGAAGAGAGCGGGCTGGTGAAGTACGACCTGACAAAAGGCACCCGCGAAATTCACGCCCATGGCCCGGGCCGCGACGGAGGTGAGGGTGTTTTCGTGTCCCAGCCCGGTAGTACCTCGGAAGACGACGGATGGCTGCTCACCTACATCTACGATCAGGCAGAGAATCGCAGCGAGCTAGTTATCGTAGATGCCCGAGATATGGCCGGTCCGCCAGTGGCCCGAGTGCTGATTCCCGCTCGGATTCCCTTCGGCTTCCATGGACTGTGGGTTGGAGACGACGCCCTGGCCAGTACAAACGCCTAATTCTGGCGACGGATTGGGACGCGTAGAAATTGACCCACTAAACGGTCGCAACACTTATTATGGTGTTGTTGGGCGTGATTACTCGCTTCCGAACGCGCCCTCAGTGAATCGCCCTTAGCGACTTTCTTCCTTCGCTGCGCCACTTTAGAATGTGCCCTTCTGGTAGCCGGGAATTAGATCGCCCTCGATAGGGTCCCGCCTGGCGATTGTCGGCTTTGAGTTTGTCTACAGGGAGTTTGCGATGCTGTCCGTCCGCGCTCGGCTATGTGTGATGATGTTCCTCCAGTATTTCGTCTGGGGAGCGTGGGGCGTGGCACTCGGCGGCTACATGGGGGCCACCTTAGGTTTCACCGGTGATCAGATCGGTTGGGTCTATTCATCAACCGCCATCGGAGCAATGCTCTCCCCACTGTTCATGGGCTATGTGGCCGACCGCCTGCTGGCCACCGAGAAACTACTGGGCTTTCTGCATCTGCTTGGTGGTGGGCTGCTGCTGTACGCCGCGATGAGCCCTGAGTTCTCGGTTCTCTTCGGTGTGATGGTGGCCTACGCCGTCTGCTTCATGCCGACGTTGGCCCTCAGCAATTCGATCAGTTTCGAAAACATTGGCGACCCGGAACAAGAATTCCCGCTGATTCGCGTCTTCGGCACCATCGGCTGGATCGTCGCCGGGGCCGTGGTGGGTTTTCTGCTCGACGGGATTAGCAACCAACCGCTGTATCTGGCAGCCATCACGAGTTTCGCCCTGGGGGCATTCTGTTTCGTCCTTCCGCACACACCGCCGAAAGGCAAATCAGCCGAACCGCTCGAAGGTCGCAGCTCGATGGTCACGCTGCTGGCCGACCCTTCGTTCCTTGTGTTCGTGCTGGCCTCGTTCCTAATCTGCATCCCGCTAGCCTTCTACTACAGCCTGGCTAACATCTTCCTCGTGCAAATCGATGCCTGGAACCCGACGTTCCTGCAAACCTTCGGCCAGATGTCAGAAGTAATCTTCATGGCCGCCATGCCAATCTTCATCATGCGACTGGGCGTGAAGAAGATGCTGGCCCTGGGCATGCTGGCCTGGGTTGTGCGTTACTTCCTGTTCGCCTCGTTGTCGCTGCCGTTAATCTTCGCCGGTATCCTGCTGCACGGTATCTGCTACGACTTCTTCTTCGTGGCCAGCCAGATCTACGTCGACAAGAAGGCCGACATTTCACAACGGGCCAGCGCACAAAGTTTCATCGCGTTTATCACGCTGGGGCTTGGTATGTTCGTAGGTGCCAAGGTCGCCGGCTACACGATGGACCACTTCTCGCCACCCACCGTGGCCGTTGAAAGTGCCGAAGGCGCCGAGCAAATGCCGCTGCCGGCCTGGGCCGCCGGAACCGACACCGGACTCGCGGCCCACGTGGACCTTAACGACGAAGGCAAGTTCAACGTCGATCAACTTCCCGAAACCTTCACTGTCGAAACCGAAAACGGAGCGATCACCTACCCTCGCGACTCGCTGGTGAAAGCCTTCGAAATTGCAGACGCTTCCGGTACCGGCTACGTCACCCCCGCCGAATGGCAACATGCCCGCAATAACGACTGGCCCCAGATTTGGTACTGGCCCGGCGTCGGGGCCGGCATCACGCTGCTCTTCTTCTGGTTCGGCTTCCGCGACAAGGTCGATGCCACCGCGCGAGAGGCGATGGCCGAAGAAGCGGTGCTCGGAGCGGGCGAAGGCCCCGAGCCGCAAGTGGGCTGACGACCCGCACGATCCGCACAATCCTCCCGCGAGACGTAGAGAACTCCCGCGATGCCCGAGGTGGCTGAGCTACGCTTGGCATGTGCCATGCATGCTGCGTGGCAAGTCTCGGCCACCCTCGATTGCGGAGTTTACTGTGTCGTCCTCGTCCCCGACGAACGGCTTTGCCGATTTGAAACCACTTCAGGCGCGAGCAGTGCTCCTACTGACCCTGCTGGTTGTGGTCGCCTCGGTGGCGGTGAGCCTCTCTCCACTTAGAAGCGGCAATGCCGACGGTCAACGCCGCGGGGCAGGGGATGTGGCGCTCTACAACGCTATCGTCTCCCGCGTGCATGCCGGCGACGCATACTATTCGGCCGTGGCCGATGAACTTCCATTGCGCGGTTATCCAACCCGATCGGTCTTCAACTGGCGCACCCCACTGCCGATGTGGCTGCTGGGGCGTCTGCCCGACCCGAGGCTGGGTCAGGCACTGCTTGCCTTACTGGCCATCTCGGTCCTGATGTGGGGATTCGGCACGCTGGCAGACGAGTTCGGGCTCCGCGAGGCGATCATCGGCGGGCTGATGCTAACCGGCGTGTTGCTGTTGTGCGTGGTCGGTAATCTCTATGTCATGCCCGTGCTGTGGAGCGGGGTGTTCATCGCCCTCTCAGCTTGCGGATACGCTCGGGGAAACGCTCGAGTCGGAGTATCCGCCGGCTTGCTGGCCGTCTTGTTTCGCGAACTGGCACTCCCCTACGCACTGCTCTGTGCAGCTATCGCGCTGTGGAACCGTCGCTGGCGTGAGGTTGCCATTTGGGCCGTCGCGTTTGTCGCGCTCGCGTCTCTGTACTCGCTGCATATGGCGACGGTACATGAGTTGATGCACGATGACGCCGTGGCCCATGAAAAGAGCTGGGTGCGATTCGGCGGGTGGCCGTTCTTACTTTCCACCGCGCAGATGAACGGCTACCTGTTGCTCTTGCCGCAGTGGGTTACCGCCATCTACCTGCCGCTAGCCGTGCTCGGCTTCGCCTCGTGGCGATCACCCGGTGGTACGCGAATGACGTTGGCTGTTTGCGGATACTTGATTGCATTCGCAATCGTTGGGCAGCCGTTCAACCAGTACTGGGGTTCGCTGATCGCCCCGCTGCTGTGCTTCGGCGTGGCACTTGCCCCCAGGGCCATCGGTGAACTCTGGCAGGCCAGCCGACTGTCAACGACTGGGTACTCACCCGCTCAGCAGTCTAGCTAGCCCTCCGGCAGACACCTACACCTGCTCGACAACCTGCGATTCTGCCTCTGCAGTTTCATCTCGGTTCAGTAACTGCGAACGCATCGCCTCCAGTTCTGCATTGAGACGTTGAATCTCGTGCAGGGCGTCCAACTCTTCATGCAGGTCGGCCCGACGAATCGCCGCCGGAGCGGCGGTTTCATCTTCGACATTGCGCGTGCTGTCGACCACAAAGATCGGTCGCCCTCGCACTTGGTCGTAGATGCGGATTACATACTCGCCCAGAATGCTGATCCCCAGGGCGTTCAACGCTCCGAAAAAGCTGGCGCTCAGAATGTGCGATGTCCATCCGGGGATGGCCAGGTTGGTAAACAGCTTGCAGAAAAGTGAGAAGCTGGCCAGCGCGGTGAAGATTCCCAGCGCAAGCATCCCAATCACTCCAAACACCGACAGCGGGAACGACGAGAAGGAGAAGATCGCCGTCTTCGCCAACCGGCACAGCCCCCAGAACGACACCCGCGGTTGGCCGTCATAACGGGCCGCACGTTCCACAACGATACCGATTTGCCGGTAGCCCACCCAACTTCGCAGGCCTGGGAAGTAGCGGTCCCGTTCTTGCAACTCCGCAATCTGCCGGGCCACGCGTCGATCGACCAGCCCGAAGTTGCCGGCGTCTTGTGGAATGGGCGTCGAGGCAATTCTCGAGAGCGTTCGATAGAACGCGGCGAAGGCCATCCGTTTCAATCGACTTTCTTTGCGGTCGGCACGGATGGCGTAGACCACGTCGTAACCTTCGCGCCACTGATCCACGAACCGCGGGATGGCTTCCGGCGCGTCCTGCATGTCGGAATCCATCAACACCACAGCATCGCCTCGGGCGTGTTCCAGCCCGGCTTGCACGGCCGCCTGGTGTCCGAAGTTGCGGGCGAAATGCACAACGCGAACGTGAGGGTCCTTACCAGCCATTCGATCGAGAACTTCGCTACTCCCGTCCGACGAGCCATCGTCAACGAAGATCATCTCGTAGTCCATGTTGTAGCCTTCAACGGCTCTCAGGATCGAGACGTGCAGCGTTTCAAGCACACTCCGCTCGTTGTAGACCGGCAGCACAATGCTGATCAAAGGGCGGTGTGTTCGTCGTGACGTTGGTGCTGTGAATTGATCGGTTGTCATGACAGGACCTTCTGTTGCGTTTCGATGAGTTGAGAGTCGTGTTGAATGACCGGCCGTGCTTCTTGTTGGGCCGGGTGAGCGAGAAAAAGTTTCGAGGGAACGAATAAGAAAGCGCCAAAAGCGATTAGCAGCGAGAACGTAGAGACCACCGCCCCATAGCGATGGCTGGCGGCGTTGAAGTGAAACGTCACATCATGCGTGCCTGTAGGAACCACACACCCCAGGAAGTCGCCGTTCACAGGAATGGCCTCGACCGGCTCACCAGCAATGGAAGCCTGCCAACCGGGATGGAAGCGTTCGGTGGTGACCAGAAGTTGTCGCGAGGGAGTGGTGGTTCGCACGCCAAGTTGCCCCGGCCGGTCGTCCACAAGCATGGCAGTGCCGGGTGGCTGTGTGTCGAATTCGAGCGTGGTGCCTTCATCGACCACGGCCGTGGTTTCAAGGTTGATGTCCTCGAGTGATGCTCCAGGGTTGTCGGTGGCAACCACTTCCGTCACACAGCGCACGCGTGACATCGTGTTGGGAACCGCATGCCATTCACCACGGACAGTTCCCAGCGAGCCAACCACCTTGTCCGCCGCCCGGTCATGGACCCATCGCACCCCGGCGAGACGCAAAGCGTTGAGCTGACGGTAATCGAGCTGACTTTGTGGAATCAGCCCGGCGTACCCGTCGATGCGGTAAACGCCACTGGCGGTGGCTTCGTTCCCGGTGAAGGGGCCATCACGTTTAGCCCCAACCAAGTCCAGGGCCACACGATTACCGCCGGCGATGGATGCCAGGGAATTACTTTCGTGCCAAGAGTCGAACGATTTCGTGTGCGGCAGGACGGCATACGACAAGCCGTAAACGCCCTGATCGACCAATGCCAACACAACCAGCGCAGGCAGTGCGACTCGATATCCAAGCGTGGCCAGCGTGATTGCCGCTGCGGAAACCAACAACAGCACGGGCCCGACCCATCGAACAACAACGGTTGCCAGGTATTCGGACGGCCAAAGCACCGGGGCCACTGCAGCGAGTAGAGCACTCACCACAACGGTACACCACACCGCGATGATGGCCTGCCGTCGATTAGCAGGATTCGCAACCTCTCGCCGCGAGAGTTGCACAATCGCCACGGCGGCCAGCAGCGACATGCCTAGATAAACAAGCAACAAGTAACGTGTAGGAAATCGGAAACTCCCGATGACCGGTAGTTTCGCCAGTAGTGGATACAGCGAAGAGTACTGCCCGATGGCCAGCCACAGCCCGGCGACGACAAGCCCTGCGGCAAATCCCACAAGCCACTTCAGGTTTCCTAACCCACTTCGCGAGGCGAGAAGCCACACCACCAGCAGTAGCGTGGCACTCCCACAGTACAAACCCAACTCGTGCGTATTACGGCCGATCACCCGATCGACAAACAGGTATGGAGCGACCAACTGCACCACATTGCTGGGGTGGAGCGACCCGGAAGTTGAGAACGTCGAATCAACGTTTGATCGCGCCGATAGCGAAAGCGACTCGTACGTGGGCCAAAGCTGAATTGCACCAATGCCCACACCAATCAACACGGCGAAAGCCAACGCGGGCAGACGACGCATCGCAGTTTTATTTCTCGCTAAAAGCGTGAAAACATATCCACCCTCAATCAGCCAAGACATCCACACATATTGCGGATAGCCCAACAACAGTTGTGAACCCGTCAGAAGTGCAATGGCCAACAGGGCAAGACGAACATGCTTGGCGGTCTGAGCCGTCATTGCCCAATCGATGGCCAGCAACAGCCAAGGCAAATGAGCAACAACCGAGATCGCATTCACGTGCATGAAGTGCAGCAGGGTGAACCCAGAGAAGGTCAGCAAGGCCGCACCAGCCAGCGCCGCATCGGTACGTTGGATCTGTTGCCGCAGGAAGAAATAAGTTCCGGCGAAGAGCAGGGGGTAGTTCGTCAGTAGTTCGAGGTTCCAAGCGACGTTCAGCGGAAACACCCGATACAGCAGCAAGTGCCAGGGGTGGTACATCCCGGCTTGTCCTTCGCCCAAGGCGTAGAACCCACCAAAGAGGTTCGGCCACCACGCGAAAGACTCGCCTGCGGCAAGACACGTTGCATAGAAGTGCCGCAGCGGAAGATGGAACGCCCCCAAATCATCGGCCGTGTAGACGTGCCCCAAGATTGCCGGCAGCCACATCACGGCATAAAGAATCCCCGCGCATAGAAGCGTAACCACGATGGTCGCGCGTCGTTCGACGTTCGAGTCTGGCTTCGCCGGATAGAGCATGGACGCAACAACAGGCGCAGAGGTGAGTTGCTGAAAGACACGACCTGACGTCGCATCTCACGTCTGCGGCGTACGTTGACCTCCGGCGGGACTGTCGTCCGGAAACCATCGCAAGTTCAAGCCGCATACAACTCTAGGTCGCAGCAGCACTTTACGTCCGCTGCCCGGGGCGATCGTCTTTCGCAAACCATCCACAGCGGAGAAAAAAAGTTAGCCTTGAAGATTCCACACTCCGCTTAGTAATCCCGTTGGTCGTCGGCACCATGCCCACAAACCCTCAAACGCCGAATACCCTCACAACCACGCAGCAAGAGAGCTCAAACGCGTCGCACACTGGGAGATGGGTCGCGTGGGCTTGTGGGCTAGGTCTAGTGGCGATCGCCGTGTGGTTCCGGTTATGGCGATTGGATCACGTGCCCGGGGTGAACGGAGACGAAGCCTGGTATGGCGTGCAAGTCATGTCGTGGCTCCGCGGAGAAACGGTCGCCTGGCGGACGCCGACTGGGAACCCGATGAACCCGTTCTATTTCTTTCCGCTCAGCGGCGTGCATTCCCTGTGGGGAGTCGGCTTCTGGCAACTACGAAGTGTGGCGGCTGCCAGTGGCCTGATGGGCCTGCTCGTGAACTTCTCTCTGGCTCGTCGCGCTTTCGGGCTGAAGATGGCTACTATTTCGACCATCGTATTGGCCGTGCTCCCAATCAATCTGGCGTACAGCCGCTTCGGGTGGGATGCGAGCCAATCGCTGCTTTTCACTTTGCCGGTGGTTTATTGCCCACTCGTGGCACTGCAAACTCCGGAGAGAGCGGGGCGGTGGTTCTTCGCCGGCACATTGTGCTTCTTTGCAGCCGTCCTCGTGCATCCCACCAATGTGTTCTTACTCCCAGCGGTTGTTGTACCCTGCGCGATTCTGTATCGGGCCCAACTGTTCAAGTTGTACAAACGCGTTAATTCCACCAGTTTGAAATTTTTAGTCTACGGGGCGGTGATAGTCGTCAGCGGGGCTGTGCTTTTTCTACTCCGCCACTGGGTTGCACTGGCGTCGACAAGGATCATTTCCCCCCGCGAATTCGGACAATTCCTCGGGCGATACGTCGACTTACTCTCCGGCGTGACCACCTACCAATACATCCCCGGCTCGTTGATCGCGGAAGAAGCGTGGAGTTGGTCGGCGCTGAGCGTGGGTCTGCTAACCCTCGCCACCTGGGGCGTCATCGGCCTGTCGATTCTCGGATGGTGCACACAGCCACTCGAGAGAAAAGCTTTGGTGCAGGGCCTCCTGGGCGGATGGCTCTTCACAGCAGTGGGCTTTTATCTGGTTGCCGGCCCGGGCGCATTGGCTCCGCATTTCGAGCGTTACGGCATCTGCCTGATCGCCCCAACCGTGGTGGTAATCTCCCTGGGGCTGAGTCGGCTGATTGCCAATACCTACGTGCGGAAGCCATTGCTGAACGGAGCGTTGGCCACCGTCGCGGCCTGCTTTCTTGTGAGCTTCTATGTCCTCTATTTACAACCATTCACGGCTACCGGCGGACAGTCGCACCGGGCTTTTCGCACGGCGCGTGAAGAACCAAAGCAGACGCTGATTCGGAAGTTCTCCGCAAATGCGTCCGGAACTGCCGAGAGCGTTACGCTGGCCACCAGCGAATGGTGGACGTACTGGCCGCTCCAATATCTATCGATGGGCGTCGACGGCATCGATGTCGAGCAGTGGGGAGACCAAGATGAGCTGGCCGCGTTAATCGATCGGGACGACGAATCGCACATTTGCTTTGTCGAATTCGTGGGACAGCCATCGCTTGAAAACCTTCGCGCACGCTTATTGCAGAAGGAACGTCCGTTTGGTGAGTCAGTATTGCTCGACGCGGCCGGATATCCGTTGTTGGCCGAGTTGGCCCTCAAACGAAAAGCCCACATTCCAGAATAGGCCGACAGAGGCATCCTAATTGAGAGGATTGCGACAGTCGTTCGCGACAAATACTCGATTCAACAGGGACGAGTGTAATGATCGCTATGAGGCGCAAGGTGAGCCCTCAAGATTGTCACATTTTCTCAGAAACTCTTAAGCCTCGAAGTTTGACAGCGAACAAACCTGACCTATGTTTTCAATGTCAAGGCAGTCGCGAGAGCAACTCCTTGATGAAGAGACCCTCGGGTTTCTTCTTTGCGAGGCACTCGTCTTGAAGAGGTAGTGTCGCTCAGACGCGAATCTTCACTTGTCTCGCCAGAGTTTTGGCCTGTCTGCCCTAGAGTACGGACAGCGATCACGATTGTACGGTCCTGCCAGATTTGACAGGGCGAACTTTTGATCTGCAATCGAAATCGCGATTCGAATTCGAAGGCGCACGACAATTTTTTAACTTAGGCTTTCCTACGTCAGCACTCAGGCCGCTGACGACAGGGGGCGCAATAGAAGGGTTGGCTCGTCCTATTTTCGCGACCAAGTTACGTACACGGTCGGGACGGCCAGTCGAATCGGGGAGAAGAAACATGAAATTGCTCGCCAAGAAAGTGCAACGTTTCCTCGCATCGGAAGATGGCCCAACCGCCGTTGAGTATGCGGTGATGTTGGCTCTGATCGTGATCGTCTGCTTGACAGCGATTAGCTCGATCGGAACGAACGCCAACACCACGTTCCAAAACGTTGCAGACTCCATCGCTCCGTAAAGCATGCTTGCGAGCTTGCGGTCGACGCCCTCGGGTGCCGATCGCGGCTCGCATCTTCGGAGAAGAGTTCACAACCCCTTGGGGCCCGTTGTTGGCCTCAAGGGGTCTTTTCTGTGTAGGGCCAAACTAGTCCTGCATGGTTGTTCGATTCGTACAAGACTGCCATTGGGAGATTGGTGCCATGATGCCCCTGTTGTGGGGTGAGAGCCCTCAGGCCATTGTGCAATTTGTTTGCTACGGTCTTTCGGTAATCACCGTGTTTGTGAGCTATCTATTTGCTATGCGGGGTGCGTAGCACGCACTTGCAAATTCAGATCACACCGACAGAAGCGGTACGTGGCCGTCGGGCCACTCCCGGCTTGAAAGGAAACACCCATGTTCGACCCATCGCAAGTAGCCGACAGCCTGATCGAGAACTGGCCCGTCTGGTTGGTTACCGCCACCTTGATCATCGCGGCCGTTATCGACGGCATTCAACTTAAGGTTCCCAACTGGATCACCTTCCCGATGGTCATCGGGGGTTGGGTCTACAGCGGTGTGGCCTTCGGTTGGGAAGGGCTCGGTTACAGCCTGTTGGGCACGGTGATTGGCCTCGCACTGTTGCTGCCAGCCTACGCCATCGGTGGCATGGGTGCGGGCGATGTGAAACTCCTGGCCGGTGTGGGTGCCTGGATGTGGGGCTCGGTCACGTTCTACGCCTTCTGTGTTTCGGCCGTCGTTGGTGCCGTGATCGCCGTGGGCATGGTGCTCTATCGTCGTGCCTGGGACAAGCACAAGACACAGTTCATGGTCATCTTGAATGAAGTGATGACGATTCGAGATCCCAATCAGCTATCGGTAATCGCCGCCGAGCGGAAAAGCTCGATGCTGCTGTTGCCTTATGGAATCCCCATTGCCATCGGAACGATTGCTTACTTTGCCTGGGAGGGGATGTTGCTATGAAACCAGTCCAAAAATCTCTAACAACTTCGGGTTCCCCCGCAGCAGACGAAACACAAACCGAATGCGGATCCCCCGGCGTGGGAACTCTATCGAAGATGAATAAGATGTTCCGGTTGTGCCGGAAGCAAAGACGCGGGGCGGCGTTGGTCGAATTTGCCATCGTCTCCCCGATTTTGTTTTTGTTGGTGTTCGGCATGATCGAATACGGACGAATGGTGATGGTACAGCAGATTATTACCAACGCTTCCCGCGAAGGGGCTCGTTTGGGAGTTCTCGACGGAACCACCACCTCCGACGTGCAAACTTCGGTAAACGATTACCTTGCGGGGGCCTCGGTGAGTGGGGCGAACGTAACGGTCGATCCTAGTCCGCCTAATTCCGCCGGTTTTGGGGAACCTGTGACTGTTACGGTCAGCGTACCTTTCGATCAAGTTAGCTGGCTTCCCACGCCGTTGTTCATCGGGGGAGAAACTCTGCAGGCCAGTACCGTAATGCGCCGTGAGAGTGCACAGTAAATCTGCAGGCTGAGTTCGAGCCAAGCGCGACGCCGAATTCTCGCCTAACTTGAAACCCCGGGAGGGGATTTGATGCGACCGAAGTCAATCGTTTTGTTGTTGCTTGCACTGGGCTGCGGCCTGGTAGCATCGATCGGAATCAATCAGGTCCTGGCCACTAATCGCGCCAAACCACCGGAGCCCAAGGGCGAGACCAAGTCGATTCTGGTGGCGATGGCAGACATCGGGCTTCGTGGAGAGCTGACCCCCCAGAATGTTCGGCTGGAAGAATGGCCCGTCGAGTTGGTGCCTGAAGGCGCCGTGCTCAGCCTCGACGACGTCGAAGACCGCCGCTCGCGGACACTGATCGTCAAAGGCGAACCAATCCTCGATTCGAAGCTGCTCAGCAAAGACGCCGGCCGCTCGGTTAGCGGCTTGATCCCCAAGGGATACCGCTCGGTTTCAGTTCGGGTCGATTCGGTCAGCGGTTCCAGCAGTTTGATTCTTCCCGACGACCGCGTCGATGTGTTGGTGCACATTCGCGCCAATCCCAGCCAAAACATCAACCAAACGATCACCCGTACGATTCTGCAAGACGTGCGTGTGTTTGCCGTCAACGACCAGGTCGGTCAGAACGACGAGCTGTCAGACGAGCAATCGATCGCAGCCAAGACCGTCTCGCTGCTGCTCACCCCCGAAGAGACGGAACTGGTAGCACTGGCTTCCGAGATCGGGAATCTCCGCCTTGTCATGCGAAGCCCCGAGGACGACGTCGCTTCTGAGACCAATGGTGCCGATATAGGCAAGCTGCTCAGCTTGGATTCTGAGGAACGCGACGGCGACGACACCAGCCTGGTGTACGACGACTCGGGTAACGATATCCTCGATCTTCTCAACGGCACCCCCCAAGAAGTTGTGGAGCCCGAGCCAGAACCCGAACCTACGACGCAAGGTGGCGAGGATGTTTGGACGATGGTTCTAGTGTTGGGTGCCCAAGCCCGCGAAGTGCAGTTCAGTGCAGACAGTCGCTTGCCCAAAGAACTGAATGCGATGGGCGATGTCATTGATAGCGATGATGACATGGACGCGGGTCAAGATGGGCCGTTTGACGATGCCGACGATAGTCAGGATGACGATACCGGCTTCGATGACGATGGGTGGGACGATGCCGATGACGACGGATCGACGGATTTTTCGTCTGATAACTAGATATCTTTGATTAGTTCCCCCCTCAACATCCGAAACACGATAGAGCGGATTTCGTTAGTCGAAGGATGACCGACGAAATTGCGGCGTGACACAGGGGGGTGCCAGCAAGGCGCCACGCGGTTGCCAAGAATGGGCCGGCCGCGGCACAAGGATGTGCAAATATTCCGCTAAACGGATTTGCAAGGAATACACGGATGTACGCGCCTCTCTTCTTGCGGCAGCTTGCGCTATGCGCCGAGCTATTGACCATTATCCTCGTGCTCGGCTACAGCAGTCATGCGAACGCACAAGACGTGCGCCAGCGTGATGAGCTCATCTACAAGGTCGATATGGCGAACGATCGTCTGGAGATGATCGTCAATACCAGCCGTATCTTGACCCTCGATGAGAAGATCCCTCAGGCCCAGGTGAACAACCCTGAGGTGCTCGAGGTCACGCCGCTCTCACCTACGCAAATCCAAATCCTCGCGAAAAAACCTGGTGTAACTCAGGTCAACCTGTGGGATGAGCAAGACCAGATTCGCACGGTCGACGTGATCGTCTACGGCGACGCACAAGAGCTGGAAATGGTGCTGCAGTCGCAGTTTCCGAAGAGCTCGCTGAAGGTCATTCCGCTGGCGAACAGTGTGATTGTTTCTGGTTTCGTCGATCGCCCCGACATCGTCAATCGCATTGTGGCCATTGCCGAAGACTACCATCCCAAGGTCATCAACAACATCAATGTGGGTGGTGTCCAGCAGGTGCTGCTGCACGTGAAGGTGATGGAAATTTCCCGCACCAAGTCGCGTACTTTGGGCTTCGACTTTGTCCAGATCAACGGCGATGACTTCGTCACCTCGGGGATCAGCGGGTTGCTTGGCGACTTCACTTCGTCCACCGGGCTGGTCGAAGCGGCCGGCGGTGAAACTGCCAGCTTTGGTATTATCAACAACCAACAAGCCTTCTTTGGGCTGCTCGAAGCTCTGCGTAAGAACAGCTTGATGAAGATTCTGGCCGAACCCGACCTGGTTGCGGTCAGCGGACGTCCGTCCTCGTTTAACGTGGGTGGTGAGTTCCCGATCTTGGTTCCGCAAAGTTTGGGTACCGTGTCGATCGAATACAAGAAGTTCGGTACTCAGCTCGACTTCGTGCCCATCGTCCTGGGCAACGGCCGCATTCGTTTGGAAGTTCGCCCCCGTGTTAGCGAAATTGACAACACGCGAAGTGTGGTCATCAACGAAACCGCCATCCCAGGTTTGCGTGTTCGCGAAGTAGAGACCGGCGTCGAAATGCGATCGGGACAAACCCTCGCCATCGCCGGACTTATTCAAACGCGACTGGAAAACGAAGTTCGCGCCGTGCCGTATCTCGGCGACCTGCCATGGGTGGGGGCTGCGTTCCGACGCACGCACTCGGTGATGAACGAAATCGAATTGTTGATTCTCGTCACCCCCGAGCTGGTCGATGCGATGGATCCGCACGAAGTGCCTTGCGGCGGTCCAGGTACCAACTCGTGTAATCCGAACGATCGCCAGTTGTTCTGGGAAGGTCATATCGAAGTGCCGTGCCCAGATGGGTGTGGTCCTTGCCAAGGTCAACAGGGCTACCCCGGTGGTTATCCGCAGGGCGAGGGCATGATGTACGGCCCCGGCGTTGAAGTGATCGAAGGCCCCTCGGAAGTGGTTCCCGGTCCGATGGGTACTCCGGTACCTGTGCCAGAGCCCCCGGTCGTAACGCCGGATGCGGGTGCTCAGGATCTACCGCCTGATACGGCTTACATCGAATCGAGCAGACGACATCAGGGACCACCGCAACAGCAACAGGAGATTTCCCTCCAGGTGCCGCAGATCAGTGGTGGTCAGCCGATGCACATGAATCAGGCCCCGCTGCCACCACAGCCCTCATCGACATTGGGTGCAGTGCCTCCGACGCCCAACATGGCGACCCTGCCTCAAGGCGGGCCAGCCAACCCCTACCAGCCGTCTAACCCCTATCATCTTCCCACGGCAACCTCGAATGCCGCTCCAGGTCTCATTGGACCGCTGGGATACGACGTTGACACCGAGAATTAAGCTACGTTTTCTCGATATCCACGCCTAGATGATACGGCATGACTGCGGTCAGCTCCGGCCGCAGCTTGTCGATAGATGGCCCTCGCTCAGGGGCATGGGAATTTCATTGGTATGAAGAACGTCCTTCGATTAGCGATTGTCGATCCCAACGATGACAGCCGGGAAGCGCTGAAAACGTTGCTGTTGGGAATGGATATGATCTGGCTCGAAGCCGAGTGCTCTCGGTACGAGTTCTTCGCGGACGTTGTTTCGCAAACACAACCCGAGATCGGCATCATCACGCTCGATGCCGATTCCGACAAAGCTCTCAAGCTGGTTGAGAAGGTCAATGCCACGACACCAGGATGCAGCATCCTGGTGCTTAGCTCTTCGACCGATGGCTCGCTCATTCTGCGAGCCATGCGTGCCGGGGCGAAGGAATTCATTTCGCTCCCGATCAACATCGAAGACCTGGTCGCGGCGCTAGGAAGAATCAGCGATCGACACTACGGCCAAGGTGAATCACGCACGCGTGGTAGCACGGTAATTAGCGTAGCCGGCGCCACAGGTGGTGTGGGCTGCACGAGTCTGGCCGTTAATCTTGGCTGCTCATTAGCACAAGACACCACCAACACCGTGGCCCTCATCGACCTGGACATGAGTCTGGGTGATGCCGACGTCTTCCTCGATACCATTCCCGACTACACGCTAGTCGATGTGGCTCAAAACGTATCGCGACTCGACTTCACCTTGTTGAAGCGATCGTTGATCAAACACGATTCGGGGCTGTTCCTGTTGCCTCGCCCCATGCAGATGGAAGACGCCGCGACCATCGGTCCGGATGATTTTCTTCGCGTGGTCGGGCTATTGAAAGCCACCTTCACCCACGTGGTGTTCGACCTTTCCAAGTCGTATAGCCCACTTGATATGGTGGCCATGGAGTCGTCAGACCATATTCTCTTGATGACTCAACTCGATCTGCCGTGCCTCCGGAACATCGTCCGGCTGATGAGTTCTTTCTCCGAGATGGAAGGTGTGGCCGACAAGATCAAGATCATCGTGAACCGGGCCGGGCTCGAATCGGGTGAGATCAGCGTGAAGAAGGCCCAAGACACCATCGGTCGAGAGGTTTTCTGGCAGTTGCCTAACGACTATCGCACGATGGTCGATGTGCGAAACAACGGGGTGCCGCTTATCGAGCAGGCCCCGAAAGCCAAAATCACGCAATCGATTCTGCAACTTGCCGATCAGCTTTCAGGAAAAGAGCCCCGCGCCGACAACAGCGGCGGCAAGTCGACCCTGGGCCGGTTGATGGGCCTCTGGGCTGGACGATCGGAAGAGCCGCAGGCCAAATAACGGCGGTTGTGGCGATTGCACGGGCGCGAACCGCCCTCGTGGATGCCCCGCAGGCCCTGCTTCAGATGGGCCACTTCTACCTGGCAGCGGGCTTGGCTAGCCGGGCCGAAAACCCCTCCATCGGCGAGACATAACCGCCTGTGGCTAGCAGGGTTAACCCTTTGTTTCGGCGGCGTCCCGCACTCGATTCGTGAGCTATGTTTCCTGGGGATACCCTCCCGGGGCACGTAGCGGAAAAAAGTGCCAACCACCTTAGCAAAACAATCACTCCTCCCGATCGATGTGAACCACCATGGTGAAAGCCCTCCCGGAAAGCACGACTGCTGAAAGCAGCAAAGAGAAGGAATTCGACGACCTCAAGCGCCGCATCCACGGCAAGTTGGTCGACAAGCTGGACCTGACCCGGGTCGGTGAGCTCGAAGGCGACACGCTTCGACGCGAAATCCGCTTGGTGGTGGAACATCTCTGCGACAGCGAAGATACCCTTCTCAATCGTGCCGAACGCGAACGGCTCATTGAAGAAGTGCTCGACGAAACCTTCGGCTTGGGGCCGCTCGAGTTCTTGCTCAAAGATGCGACGATCAGCGATATCCTGATCAACGGCCCGAAGAGCGTCTACGTCGAACGTCGCGGCAAGATGGAGAAGACCAATGTGGTCTTCCGCGACAACAATCACTTGCTGCAAATCATCGACCGCATCGTCTCGAAAGTCGGCCGCCGCGTGGACGAAGTCTGTCCGATGGTTGACGCTCGTCTCCAAGACGGCTCTCGTGTGAACGCAATCATTCCACCGTTGGCCCTCGACGGGGCTTCGGTTTCCATTCGTCGTTTCGGTGCCAATCCCTTGAAGCTGGAAGACCTGCTCAACTTCAAGGCGTTCACGCCCGAGATGGTGATGTTGCTCGAAGGTGCCATGAAGGCCCGACTCAACATGATCATCTCCGGTGGTACGGGCTCGGGTAAAACGACCCTGTTAAATACACTGTCGAGCTTCATTTCGAACTCCGATCGTATTGTCACGATCGAAGACGCGGCAGAACTCCAGTTGCAGCAAGATCACGTGGTGCGACTCGAAACGCGGCCCCCGAACATCGAAGGCAAGGGTGCCATCACGGCCACCGACCTGGTGCGAAATGCTCTGCGTATGCGTCCTGAACGTATCATCATCGGCGAATGTCGTGGACCGGAAACCCTCGACATGTTGCAGGCTATGAACACCGGTCACGAAGGGTCGCTAACCACGATCCACGCAAATACGCCTCGCGACGGTTTGGCCCGTATTGAAACGATGATCACCATGGCCGGCTTCGAACTGCCGCTCAAGGCCATGCGTCAGCAAATCGCCAGCGCGGTCGACCTCATCATTCAGGCCAACCGCTTGCAGGGCGGACCGCGTAAGGTCACGCACATCACCGAGATTCTCGGGATGGAACAAGACACGATCGTGATGCAAGACATCTATCATTACGTGCAGGAAGGGATCGACGAGAACGGTCGGGCTTACGGGCGGTTCGAGTCCACCGGGATTCGCCCGACCTTCATGGATCGCCTTGAGTCGGCGGGCGTTCGCCTACCGGCAAGTGCGTTCCGCCAGCGCGTGATGTTGCAAGACTAAGCCTAACCACCCAACGCTTCCCGTTCAGCAAGAGAAACTACTGGCATGAGCCCGTTTTTAATCTCAGTAGCCGCATTTGTAGGCGTCTCCGCGCTCGTCGGCGCGGTGGCCGTCTTGCTGCGCGAGCGAACCGACAGTAAGGCCGAGGATCGGATCGACCTCTTCACTGGCAACCGCAAGATGAAGAGTGGCGACAAAGCCTCGGACAGCGTTTTGGCGCAACCGCTGAACGATATGCCTTCGGCGATGGAAGAGTTCTTCAATCGCCTGACGAACCTGAACCTGTTGTTCGAGCAAGCCCATACCTCGCTGCAGCCATCGACCTTTTTCGCCATCTCGGCCGCCCTGGGTACTTCTGGGGCCGTCATTGCTTGGTACCTCGGAAGTCCCTTTGGTGTGTTGCCGGTTGCCGCGTTGTTTATGTCGTTGCTGCCGTTGATGTGGCTGTTGTTTCGACGACGTGGGCGCCTTAAGAAGTTTGCTGCGCAGTTGCCCGATGCCTTGGAACTTATCAGCCGGGCCTTACGGGCCGGTCATAGTTTGGCCGCCGGGTTCAATCTTGTTCAAGAAGAAATGCCCAACCCGATTGCTGAAGAATTCGGTCGGGTGTTCGACGAACAGAACCTGGGTATTCCGTTTGACGAAGCGCTCGAAGCGATGACCGATCGAGTGCCGAACCTCGACCTGCGATTCTTCGCCACCGCGTTGATTCTGCAGCGGCAAACCGGTGGTGATCTGGCCGAAATCCTCGACAAAATTGGGCACCTCATCCGAGAACGTTTCCGAATTTGGGGGCAAGTCCAAGCCCTCACCGGCGAAGGTCGCCTCTCGGGTATCGTGCTGTTGGCGTTGCCGCCGGTGTTGTTCTTGGCGGTGTATCAGTTGAATCCCGCGTACATGACGGTCTTGTTCACGGATCCGCTAGGTAAGCAAATGCTCGCCGGTGCGGTATTCATGCAGGTGCTTGGTGCACTGGTAATTCGCAAGATCATTAACATCAAGGTGTAATCGAATCGTGATCTTCGCAGGACTGATCAACTTTACCGAATTGCTTCCAATCGCCATCTTCGGCATGTTCGCCGCGGCTGCGTGGTGGATACTCGATTTGCTGGCCGACAAGAAGAGTCGGGCCTCAGAACGTTTAGACGAACTGAGTCACCCCGAGCTGCGCCGACGTAGCGAAGCGGGCGGACCAGCGAAGAAAAAAGACTCGATGTCGCGGGTGATTGAGAAGGCCTCGCCCGCGCTGGCGGCTCCGCTGCAACCGAAGAACGAACTCGAAGTTGGCAAGCTGAAGAGTCGGCTCACACAAGCCGGTTTCCGTGGTGAGGCCACCTCGAGTGTGTACCTTGGGTTGAAGTTCCTCGGGCTCATCATCGGCTTGGTTGGCGGTGGCGGCGCGTTGTTGGGGGTCTACGGAATGACCCAAAATTCGCTGATGTACACCGTCTTTCTCGCCGGCGGTTTGTTTTATCTACCCGATCTCGTACTGCTGTTAATCAGCAAGCATCGGAAAGACGCAATCTTCCTCGGGCTTCCCGACGCGTTGGATCTCATGGTCGTGTGCGTCGAAGCAGGTCTCGGTCTCGACCAGGCCATGCGGAAGGTGAGTGAAGAAATGAAGAAAAGCTGCCGGGTGATCAGCGAAGAATTCGCCCTCTCGAACTTCCAACTGCAAATGGGCCGAAGCCGAGCCGAGGTCCTGCACGAGTTGGGGTTCCGCACCGGGGTCGACGACCTGCGATCGCTGGCCGCCATCTTGATTCAAGCCGACAAGTTCGGTTCCAGCATCGCTCAGGCGCTACGCGTGCAAAGCGAATCGATGCGGACCAGACGACGACAACTGGCCGAAGAACGGGCCGCGAAAACTGCTGTCAAACTGATCTTCCCGCTGGTGATCTTCATTTTCCCCGGCATCTTCGTCGTGCTGGTCGGTCCTGCCGCCATCACGATGATTCGGGAAATGTTCCCGGCGATGGGAGGAGGTTAGGCTGCCTGCCAGGCCAACAACCGGCAAGGTTTACCTAATCGATACAAGCAGAAAAGTTCGTGCCGCGGGGTGGCGAATCCATCGGAAATGGCCGTTAGAAAGGACACTCTGGCGGATCATTCGATAGTCTTCGCCACCAGCGTGCCGATAGTTGAGTAAGTGTGCGGATCAGAATATTCGTTTCAGGCCGAGCTGGGCTGCTCGACCGATGCATGGATGTGACCCACCGAAGGCGACGCGTCAGTCGCCGGCACCGTGGGGTTGCGAATCAGGAGGATACGCAATGCGACGCTGTTTGACTGCTACCGCTGTGGTAGCACTGGTGCTGGGTTCAGCCCTGCCGGTATCGGCCGATTGGTGGCCGAGCAAGAAGTCGAGCTTCTGCTGCAACTACGAACAAAACAAAATCTGGCCCTTGCCATACGTGTATCCAGATCGAGCGGCGGCCGCTGCCCCGTTCCAGATCATGATCAACAAGGGCTGGCAACGACAAAATACCTTAGGGCATTATCACTTCGATGAGGCAAACCGACTAACGGAAGCAGGGCGATTGAAAGTCCAATGGATCCTCACCGATCCGGCCCTCGAGCGTCGTCAGGTCTTTGTCCACGCAGCAAGAACATCAGAAGACACCGCGGTTAGAATCGCCTCGGTTCAAGACTTCCTGGCGGTCACGCGAGACGGTCAGGAAGCCGCTGTCGCCGAGTCGAACCTGGCCGCACCGAGTTATCCAGCAGATTACGTAGACGAGATCGGCCGCAAATTCCGCGAATCGATCCCGTTGCCGAGACTGCCCGAACGTAGAAGGCTTGAAGTGGACTGACGCCACTCACTGGTGCGTCAGGGCGGCAGGATGTCGAACTCGAGGCCCACTTGATCGGGTAGCTCAACCACAAACGGGGGGCACCTGGTCAAGCGAGGTCACGAAAATGTGTCCGGTTAAATGCAGCCCAAGACGGATCACTGAGGAACGGCTCCAACGAGAGCGGCGGGGTCACGGCTGGCGGTTCTACTTTGGTGTGTTCATCGTGTTGCTATCGCTCAGCGGAGCGGTTGCCGTAAAGCTCGAACTGCCGGGCACTCAGCAAGCAACGCAGACCATCCGCGAGAACAGGGTTTACCTGGCGGTCTACGAGGCCGTTCAACCTGTCACTCGGGTGGCCAGCGGCGACCTGGATTACATGGAACGCTGGATCAATCGCCAGCGAACCACCCAGTTGTTGCTGCTCTGCACCGCTGGGATCGCGCTAGGGCTGTTCTACATCATGTGGAAATAGTGTTTTGCAAGACCAGCAATGCTGGCAGTGGCGGTGTCTGGAGACTGGTTTCCCCCAGTCTTCTCACCCGCCTTCGATTGGCCATCCCCTCGATTCTGGTGTAGTGGCACCCGAGTCCTGGCCGATCAAAAACTATGCAGGGATGTAACCGCGACGGGCACTTCTCTCTTCTCCCGTTCGGCGATCGCCGACCCGAAGAACCATCGCCCGCTCGCATTGGCCAGGAGGTGCCAAGTGCGTAAGCTCGTATTAGCTTCTTACGTCGCGTCGATCGCCATGGCGATCAGTTTGGTTGGATGCTCCAGCGATCAGTCGCTCTCTTCCAAGAGCAAGTCGCCCTGGACTTCCTGGACCGATAAGTTCAAGAAAGATTCCGACGTCGCGCTCTCAGGCGAGGTCGACTACGACAAACCCTACGACGAGTACGCCAGTGAGCTGAGCTCTCGTCCCATGGTCTCTCCGGCCCTTGGGCTCGACGGAGAACCCAAAGAAAGCTCCATCAAGCGCATGGCCAGTTCGGTCGCCAGCTCGACCAAGAAGATGACGTCGAGCGTGACCGACAGCGTAAAGCGTGGTGCACGCAAAGCCGGCGATGTCGTCGCCCCCCGCGATCCGACCACCATGGATCCCATTTCGGTTAACTCACCCACGGGTAAGCCCGACGCTTCGTTCTTTGTGTCGATCGCCCGGGTGCAGGAAGTGGCCGGAAACGTCGAAGGCGCCGAGTCAAGCTACAAGCAAGCGCTCGACACCGACAAGAAAGACCTCGAAGCCCTGTTGAGCTACGCTCACCTGATGGACCGCCAGGGTCGTTTAAGTGAGGCCACCGAGCTTTATCAACAGGCCACGAAATACCACCCCGACTCGGCGACCGCACTCAACGATCTCAGCATTTGCTACGCTCGCCAGGGGATGATGGGGCCCTCGGTCGATGCACTTAGCTCGGCGATCAAGCTCGAGCCACAACGCAAGCTGTACCGCAACAACATCGCCAAGGTGTTGGTGAAGATGGACCGCGTCGATGAGGCTTACGATCACCTGGCCATGGTGCACGGCTCCGGGATCGCCCATTACAACATAGGCTATCTCCTTCACGAGATGGGCAACAACGAAGCGGCCATTCGCCACTTTGGATACGCCGCGGCCGCCGACCCCAGTCTGGTCGAAGCTCAGCGGTGGCAACACATGCTGGCCGGTGGCCAAGCCCAAGGAAACGCGGTTGCTGCTGATCAGCGTTACCACATGGTGCCTCAGTCAGCGGCTCCCCAAGGTACGGCCCCCGTCCAGGCCACCCCCGTTTCCAGCCCATTGCCGGCCTACCCTGGGTTCAACAACGAGTATCGAGGACCCCTGGTCACCCCCAACGCCAGTACGAATCCCGCTTCTCAGCCGGGCAATCAGCCGGCCTATGGCAATAGCCTGTACTAAGGCTTACACCGATTACTCGGGTTAGCACGCCACCGGAGCGGCTACGTTGTGGCCAACTCCGGGAGTGCCCCATCTCAAAGACCGGTTTTACGGTTCTCTATCGGCGCCGAACCTCCATTTTCTCGCGGCATCTATAGCCTGTCGCTGTCCATTGCGGCGGAATGCCCGGCCCGTTCAGTTGAAAGAACTGACGGCGCGACTAGGATAAGGGTTTGCGATGGACTAGGTCGTCGGTCCAAGGGGTGTGTTCTGTGGACGACATTTCTTCCCGTTTAGCCTCTGCGAACGAACCCGTGCCGATGTCGACCGCTGCTGTTACGAAGGAGCCGTCGCCGGAATCAATAAGTACTGAGCGATATGGCTGGAAGTCGGTCGTATTTGCCGTGTTGATTCTGGTCGCTGTCAGCGTCCTCACCTTCGGTCGTGCCACGACGAACAAGTTCTTGTTGTGGGACGACAGTATCAATATCACCGACAACCCCTTCCTCAATCCTCCATCGGAAGAGGGACTTCGGCAGATCTGGGGCGGCCCCTATGCAGGGCTCTACAGCCCTGTGGCCTACACCTGGTGGGCTGGGCTCATCACCTATTCGCACAGCACCATTCATGCCGGCAACATTCTGCTACACACGCTGAGTGTGCTGCTGGTATTCGTCATCCTCCGCCGGCTCGTGAAGAGCCTCCCCGGAGCGGTATTTGGGGCATTGCTATTTGCCGTGCATCCGCTTCAGGCCGAGTCCGTCAATTGGGCCTCCGAGGCTCGCGGTTTATTGGCCGCCCTGTTTGGTCTGATCGCCTTGTGGCTTTACCTCCGCGTTACCGACATGGAGTACGAAGCAGCCCCGGTCGAAGACGAAAAGCCCCAACCGCCAAAAGCGGAAAAGAAAACTACCGAAAACGCATCGGAAGAGTCCGCGGAGGAATACGACGAGGAAGAAGATCTCCCGCCGATTCCGGTTGGACGGTACATCGTCTACACCTTGGCCACCATCGCGTTCATTCTCGCCATGCTTTCGAAGCCTTCGGCGGCTGCGATTCCGATTATGGCCTGGGTTATCGACTTTGCCTGGCTTGGGCGACGACCCAAGGGGCATCCCGAAGTATGGAGCGACTGGTCGTTGCTGGTAGTGTGGGCGCTGATCAGCGCAGGAGTCGCCTACGGCACTTCGAGCTTCCAAACCGGCATGGGCGACGTCCAGGCTCAGCTCTGGTGGGTCCGGCCACTCGTGGCAGGCGACGCCCTCTTCTTCTACATCTACAAGTTCTTTGTCCCACTGGGACTGTCTACCGATTATGGCCGCACCCCAACGCACGTCGTCACGCATTGGTGGGGTTACTTGACCTGGTTCGTTCCGGCCCTGTTAGTAGCGCTTTTGTGGCGCTTGCAACGCCCTCAGCCGTGGTTGACGGCCGCCGCAATCACGGCCATCGCCTTGCTTCCTGTGCTGGGGCTAATCCCTTTCGCATTTCAGTTCTATTCCACGGTGGCCGACCGCTACATGTACCTGGCCATGCTGGGGCCCGCGCTGGCAGTCGCCTGGCTCATCACCAGTACCGATCGCAAAGCGGTGAAGTACGCAGCGGCAATCATCCTCTGTGTCTTGGCCGCTTTGAGCATTCGCCAAAGTGGTTTCTGGCAGGACAACGATACGCTGTTCATGCACACCCTGGATGTGAATCCCGACAGTTTCATGGCCTACTCGAACCTGGGCACCGAACGCTTGGCACATAAGGAGTACGCCGAGGCTGAAAAGTATTTCCAAGCCGCCCTCGACATTTATCCCGAGCACCTGGAGTCGCTCGTCAGCATGGGGCTACTGTTGCGAGAACAGGGTGACGTGAATCAGGCCGTGCCTTACTTGCAGCACGCCGTGGACATCAATCACGATGCCGCACCCGCCCTTAACGCGCTTGGCATGGCCTATCAAGATCAAGGTCGTCTTGAAGAGGCAAACGTCTTACTGCGACATGCGATCGAGTGCGACCCGCGGTACTACCATGCGCACGTCAGTCTTGGCAAGTTGCTCCTCGAAAAAGAGCAGTACCCTCAGGCGATCGATCAATTCGTCGAGGCCTTAGATATCCGTCAGGGACTGGTCGATGCCAACTTCGGAATCGCGCACGCCATGATCCGGCAAATGGGCGAACCCGGCGCAGGGCCCAACCGCGAGGCGGTGGACAAGGTCATCGATCTGCTCGGAGTGGTCTACGAACAGGATCCGGAATATCCCCAGGTCCAGAATTTGTTAGCAACTTCTCGTCGATTGAATGCGGCCTTAATGAAAAGCGAGCAACGCTACGCAGCTGCCGAGGAACAATTGCTGCTGGCCCTGGAACTGAACCCTGCATCAGTCGAATTACTCCTCGAGATGGCGAACGTCTACCTGATTCAGGGCCAGATCGAAAAGGCCGAATCCACTCTCCGCCAGATTCTCGATATCGACCCAAAGAGTATCAACGCGCACATCGGTATTGGGAATCTCTTAGCCGATCAGGGTCGTACTGATGAAGCCTTGCAGGAGTACGAAGCTGTTTTAGCCATCGATCCCGATTACCCAGGTGCTTACTATCAAATCGGTTTCACCCACCAGAATCTGGGCAACTTCAAACAAGCGGTCGAGGCGTACCGCTCGGCACTCAAGTACCGCGATACGTGGGATGGGTGGCACATCGCGGCCAACAACTTGGCCTGGATCTTGGCCACCGTGAACGATCCAACGCTCCGCGATGGTCAAGAAGCTCTCAATTGGGCCAATGATTTGGTGAATGGCTTCACGGAGGAACTGCCTCCCGACTACATCGAGTACCTGGATACACAAGCAGCCGCCTTCGCCGCCCTGGGGCAGTTCGACGATGCGGTCAGAACCACGCGTCGCGCTCTGAGTATGGCCGAGAAAATGCAGGCCCCAGACTTGCAGGCTCGCTTCCAACGACGTCTCGAACTTTACTTCACCGACCGACCACTGCACGAAGCAAATCAAGGAGTCGACTCCGAGATTCAGGCCGCCAACCAGGCGAACCCCGCCTCCCCGCCATCCGCTGGGCCAGCCGCCGAAGCAACCCCGCCCAGCGACGAATCCTAGGGATCTTGCTGAGCAACCCATCAATAGGGTCTCGATTCCCTCTCACCAATTACCCTGCCCCGACCGGAATCAACTGATGCGTCGGTCCGCCCCGGTAAGGCTTCCTCTCCCGATATAGAAGTGCTCTTTCCTGCACTGCCTTCAGATAGGGGGCCCAACGCGAATCATGCTCGGCCCGCTGTTTGATCTGCCGCAACAGATTCTCGATCGTCTGTGATGCAGCGTCGAAATCGCCCGTTTCTGCCTGCGCGGCGGCCATCGCATCGATGGCGGCTACGCTGGCCTGTTCGCTCTCGACTAGATGCGGCTTCAGCAGTTCCATAGCCCGAGGACCGTCGCGTACTTCGTCTTCCAGACATGTGGCCAACAGCCATGCCAACTGAATGGTCGCATCGGAAAAGTTCGGATTGTACTTCAGCGTCTGCTCGAAGTGCTCTCTGGCCTCATCAAAGTTCCCCCGGGCAATCAGGGCCTGGGCCAGATAGAAGTGTGCCAAGAAGTTGTCTGGTTTTACTTCAATGGCCGTGCGAAGTCGGGCAACCGCCTCGCGTAAGTCTCCCATCACGAATAGAACCGTACCCAAACTCGCGTTGGCCCCAGCGTGTTCGGGATCAATATCCACCGCTGCCCAGTAATACCGAGCAGCCGCTTCCCGATCTCGGTTAACCTGTAAGTTGCCCAATTCTAAGTTCGCAGTAACGCTCCGTTCATTCACGCTCAGCGCATGCTCGAAAAGTGTTTGTGTGTTCGACCAATACTGGGTTTGCAGATAACTAATCCCGGCCAGGAGTAGAAACATCACCGCAATACCGCCCAGCACCAAAGGGCGTTCGTGCCGTTCTACCACCCAGGCCAACGCCATGGCCGGCCCGAGCATGGCAAAGTAAGCATAACGGTCGGCGACCGTAGAGATGTCCTGGAACCCAAACGAAATGATTCCCAACACCGGCAGCAAGGCAGCGACGAATACACCGACGAATACCAGCAAACTGCGGCGTTCCGGCAGCAGAAAGATCAAGCCAATGATGACGAACGGAGCAACCCAGGTAACGTAGCTCCACCAGTGCTGTAGCACAAAGGAAGGCTGTCGCCCGTAGTCGACACTCAGCCACCAAGGCACCAGTAGTTTGTAGAAGTAAAAGGCCAACGCATCTAGCGCAATCACGGGACGATAGAGCACCGGCACCACATCCCGGAACTGTTCGACCGATTGCTCTCCGCGTGCGATCATCACAGCCGCAAGAGACAGGCAAAACCAAGGGATGCTTGGCACGATCGAGTTCAACAGTCCGCGTCGCAATAGACTCGCATCTAGTAGCAAGATGATCAGCGGAATCGTCACTGCCGATGGTTTGGAGAGCAAAGCCAAGCAAAAAGCCGCGGTCGCCAAAATGTAATGTAACCACCGCCCAGATGAATGCTCACCCTCGGCAGCAACTTCAGGGCGATTCGCCAGAGGGTGCCGACGACCGGCGGCGAACAACCAATACTGCCAGATCGCGAACAGGCCAAACAACGTGGCAAGCAGCCCCTTCGTTTCGGTAATCCAGTTCACCGTCTCGGCTTGCAGTGGATGCAGAGCGAACAGCAACGCACCAACCATTGCAGCCAGGGTATGCCCAAACACCGCACGCAGCAGGAGCAAAACCAGAAAGGCATTTGCCAGGTGAAGCACCAAATTGCCGTAATGAAACACCCTCGGGTCCAGACCGACCCGTCCGGTTTCCTTATCTACCCTGGCAGCGAACTGCGCCTCGAGCGAGAGAACAGTATAGGTGACCGGCACATACATATTTGCGTACGGCTCGGTCCAAAAGTACTTCAGATTCTCCCACGACAGAGGATAAAGCCGCGGATTGCTGATCACGTTGATCTTGTCGTCGTAGACGTAGCCATGTCCGCCAACCCCACGGAACACAAGCACGACAAAGATTCCCACCAACACCGCAGCGAGCCAAAGTGGATAGTCTTGTGAATTTGCAGATGACTCTCCCGTGACTGTGCTTTCAGAAACAATTTCTTCGGTTTTCACCTCAGCATCGGAACTCACTCTCGACTCCCCGTTTGCTGCTACCTTCCACCTCGAAGAACAATGCGTGCAACTTTAGCTGGCAATCTCTTCGGCAACAACGCATTGCGATACTTGCCCGAGTTGTCGTTTCACTGCCCCATGAACCCACCAAGGTCAGGAACCGTTGTGGACAAGCAGAGGGGGCCTTGTCCACCACGGCTAATACTCCCGCCGGTTAAACGCTGAGGGTTGCTCCGGGATTGCGATTGATACCGCGTAGGGGTGAAACGGTTATGCCGGCCACGATTGCCGCTAATTGCGAGGTTAAGCCTGCGGATTGCCGCCGTCGATAGCTTTGCAAGCGAGATTCTCCCCATGGATTGGGGGCAGGCAGGGAATCACAGGTGGCTTACATGGATGGGTATTCAAAGAGAAAAACGGCACAGACAGAGGGGCAGAAAATCCTTCGTCTCCTCGCCTTCGCAGCTACGGCCGCGATGCTCCACGGCAATGTGTCGGCCGGCGATTTCTCCTTCGATACCGCACCCCAAGGCAGTCGCCGGGTCTCTGGCATCGCTCCGCTCTCGAACAATGGCGGCTCGTTTCGTTTACGACATTTCGTCGGCGACGGAGTCGGCATTCAAGAGAGTTCCAGTTCGCTGGGGGTATTCCTCCCATCATCTCCGGACGACGAATTCTTCTTCCTCGACGGGCAATACTCGCTAACCAACGAAGCAAACTCCGTCGGCAATGCCGGCCTGGGCTATCGCAGCTTCAACCGCGCCAACAATCGATTCTGGGGCGCAAGCCTGTGGTACGACGTCGACGGTCGCAACTTCAACACGTTCCATCAGCTTGGCGTCACGCTTGAGCTCGTGGGCGACGTCTGGGACTTACGAGGCAACGCTTACCTTCCGGTCGGCACCACACAATCGACCGTTGGCAGTCCCATCATGAACGGCGGCCTCGAGTTTCAAGACAATAACCTTGTCTTTGGCTCTTTCGTAGAAACCGAAACCGCCTACGACGGCTTCGACTTGGAGTTGGGACGCGTTTGGTACCCAGAACTCTTCAGCCGCTGCATTCGCACGGCGGTCGGCTTTTATCATTTTCAATGCGACGATAATCCGCATATTTACGGTGCCCGGGGACGTGTCGAAGGCAGCCTCACCCAGAATCTCGACCTGGGGCTTACGCTGCAGAACGATCGCGAATTCGACACGAACTTGATTTTCGGAGTCACTTGGCGGTTCGGCGGTGGAACCACAATCGGCGCCCGCGGCTGCAGCTACTCGGCTCGAAATCGACTGCGACAGACCGCCCCACGCAACCAGCAGATCGTCGTCACCCGCGGCTACTCGCAAGTTCCGATCATGGCCATCGATCCGACCGACGGTCAGGCGTTTCATATCATTCACGTCGATAGTGCAGCATCCCCCGGCGGCGACGGCACCTTGGCCCGACCGTACCAAACACTGGCCGAGGCCGAAGCTGGCTCGGTTGCCGGCGATGTAATTTACGCACACGCCGACAGTGTGTTCCTCAGTCAATCCATCAGCTTGCAGCCGAATCAGCAGTTCCTCGGTGAAGGCGTTGACCACTACATCAACACCCAGCAGCTCGGCTCGTTCTTGTTGCCTCGCGCGACCAACGGAACAAGCCTGCCGCTCATCCAGAGTCCTGCCGAAGTTGGCGTGTTCGTAAACTCCAACACGATTGTCTCCGGTATTCATGTCGATGGAGCGGGCGAGGTAGGAATCGGCGGGATGGGCCTCGTGGGCGATGTCTCAATCAATCGCAACGTGATCACCAACTCTGCCGAGGTCGGCATCGCCGTTCAAGACTTCATGGGCAATGTCTCAATCGCAGATAATCAAGTCACAGGTAGCGGGATGCTGGGTGTTTTTGCTGGCACCTTCGGAGGTGGTTCCAGCGTGGGGAACGTTTCCATCAGTCGCAACACCGTAAGCGACACCGGATTCGACGTGGCAATCGGTGTCGCAGGCTTAACTGGTGAGACACTCATCTCAGAGAACACCGTGCAGAATTCCGGGGGCCTCGCCATCGGTGTTCAAGAATTCAACGGGAACGTCACGATCGTCGACAATCGGGCAACCAACAGCGGCGAACTTGGTATCGTGGCTGGAGACCCTGGCGGATCGAGCTTCGGCAATGTAACCATGAGCCGAAACGTTGTCGACGGAACAACCTCTGAGCCAGGTCTGGGAGTTGCAGGCGTGACCGGCGACATCGTCATCACCGATAATACGGTGATGAACTCAGGATCTACCGGAACATTCGTCTATCGCGTGGTGGGCGACGTCACCTATCTACGCAACAATGTCGACAATACTGCGGAGGAAGGAACCTTCTTCGGCGAGATTACCGGCTCGGTGGTGGCCACCCACAATGAAGTCAGAACCGTCAACGACTTCGCCTACCAATTCTTCGACGTATCTTCCAACGTTCACTTTGCCAATAACTTGATTGACGACACCGACACCGAAGGGGCCATCTTCTCGAACGTCGGTGGCAACGTCGATATCTTGTCGAACCAACTAAGCAACATCGGTTCGACCGGATTTCGAGTCATGGGCGTAGGCGGCGACTTGACCATGCAGGGCAATGTGCTCAATACAGCCGGCACCGATGGGTACACCATCGTTCAAGTTGCCGGAGATCTCACGATCACGGGTGAACAAATCTCAAACACCGGCAACGCGGGCATTCTCTTCACTCAAAACACGGGTGACGCCTTGGTCGACGGTAATACCATCAGCAACTTCAGAGACTTTGGCCTGTTCTTCTTCGACAACGGCGGTACAGCAATCGTGCGAAACAACACGGTGATTAACAGCACCGACTTCGGAATTCTTTTGGAATCGAATACGAGCACCTTCACTGCATTGGTCGAAAACAACACGTTTGGAACCTCCGTAAGCCTACTTACCGAAGGTTTGCGATTCTTCGCCAACGGTCCTGGCACTCTGAACGTGATTGCCCGGAATAACGAAGTGAACACAACCAACTTCTCCCTGTTCGCCAGCAACTCGGCCGGCAGCACTTTCAACCTGTTCCTGGAAGACAACGACGCGAACAACACCTATCTGATGGACATGCGAGCCGCAGGCACGTTCAACCTGGGCGGCTCGCTCGGCACCGGCGGAAGCTTCTCCGATTCCGACAACGGCAATCTCGCTCATCACGGCAACACCACCTCCGGCGGGGCTCCCACCGTCACCGCCCTCGGCACCATCAACATCGTCGATCCCACCAGCGTGCCCTCGCCGTAGTGTTTCGAATGTTGTGATGGTGTAGGGCCGTCCAATCTGCCGCAGTCGCTCCCGGTCCGTATCTAAAGCGAACCCAAAGTTTTTCTCCGCGGAACACGTTTTTCCGCGTGATATACGCCTCGATTCCTCGCCTGATTAATAGCCTGTCGTGCGCCATGAAGGCGTAAGGCATTACTCGGTAATTAGTTGCGCGAAATGAGGTGGGCCCGTGGAAAGTCTTGTCGTCTTGTTCGGCGTTGCAGCACTCCTCCTGCTGATCGTCCTTCCCATCGTGGCGATCACGTTGCTCACTCAGACCCGGCGAGAGCAGGCTGAGGGGTTTCGGGACCTCCGCACGAGCATCACCCGGCTGCGGAACGACCTTGAAGACTGGCAGGAACAACAACGACTCCCAACCGCAGAATCGCCTCCAGAACCGGCCGGCCAGCCCGAGGCAGAAGAACAAGAATCCGAGTACGCCGAACCGGCCGAGCTGATCGAACAAGCCATCGAAGAGCCCCCACAAGATTTCCCCACACCGGTTTGGTCAACCACAAAAGAGCCCGTGACCGCTGGAGAGGTACCTTCTGCGTCAGAGCATTTAGCCGCAGCCGCTGCCTCGGTCGCAGTCGACTCAGAACCTAGAACCCCCAGCCGGTTCGAGACGGCGGCGCGAGACATGCTTCGCAAAATGTGGAACTGGATTGTCGTCGGCGAGGAGCACGTGCCTGAAGGCGTTTCGTTCGAGTTCGCCTTCGCCAGCCAATGGCTACTGCGAATCGGCATCCTCATCCTCGTGGTCGGAGTCGGCTTCTTCTTGAAGTACTCGGTCGACCATGGGCTGATCAACGAAGTGGGCCGAGTCGCGTTGGCATCCATCGCCGGACTGGGCATGCTAGTCGCCGGCACGCAGATGCTGGGCCGGCGTTATCACGTTCTGGGGCAGGGGCTGATGGGAGGCGGTCTTGCAACACTCTACTTTGCCGTCTTCGCCGCGGCAGATTTCTATCAGCTCATCGAAATGCCTCTCGCGTTTGGCCTCATGACACTGGTCACGGTGTTGGCCGGGGCGATTGCCATCCGCTTCAATTCAATCCTGGTCGCAGTTCTGGGCATCATCGGAGGCTACGGTACACCCGTGATGCTCTCGACCGGGGCGGTCAACTTCCCAGGCCTCTACGGCTACATGTTCGTGCTGGGAATCGGCGTGCTCGGCATCTGCTACTGGAAGAACTGGCCGCTGGTCAATTACCTCAGCTTCGGGGCCACCTATGCGTTGTTTTTCTCAGCGATGGGTGACTATACATCCGAACATTTCTGGGAAGTGATGCCTTTCGCGGCAGCGTTCTTCGTGCTGTTCTCGACGATGACGTTCCTCTACAAACTCGTCAATCAATCGAAATCGAATCTGCTGGACCTGCTGGCCCTCTGGGCAAACGCGGCGGTCTTCTTCGCTGTTTCGTACAGCCTTGTCGAAGACATGTACGGCCGACAATGGGTCGCCTTGGTCACCTTGGCGGCGGCCGCCTTCTACACAGGTCACGTCTTTTACTTCCTGCGAAGTAAGGTAGTCGACCGCGAGCTGCTGGTCAGCTTCATAGGGCTTGCCAGTTTTTTCCTGGCCATCACCATGCCCCTGATGCTCTCCCGCGAGTGGGTGACCGTTAGTTGGGCGATTCAAGCCTTCGTGCTGCTGTGGGTTGCCGGGAAGATCGGCAGCGAATTCCTCCGGCACGTCTGCTATCTGCTGTATGCCCTGGTGCTGTTCCGCTTCGGCTTGATCGACCTTCCGCAGCAGTTCCTGCGAGGCCCTTCGGCAGAAGACATTCCGCTGCTGGCGTACCTCAAGCACTTGGCCGAACGTGCGGTCATGTTCGGCGTACCCATCGCCTCGATCGGCGGAGCTTACACACTGCTTGCCAGGCAAGAGGCCGCAGCACAGAAACTTGTCGGCAGCGAGAACGATATCTCGGGCTGGCTCAGCGGAGCCCGGGCGATGCGGCTGGCGGTTGGTGTCGCGCTCGGCATGGTCTTCGTCTATCTAAACCTCGAGTTCAACCGCACATTTGGATATCTCTACGAGCCGATCAAACTCCCGATGCTCACGCTATTGTGGGTGGCGATGTGTGGCGTTCTGTTGCACGAGTCGCTCGTGCGGAAGAGCAGGGCGATCGTCGATCTGCTGCTGGTAGTTGCGGCAGGGCTATTGGTCAAAGTCTTCGTGTTCGATCTCCCCTCTTGGGACATAACGCACCAGATGCTCTACGGCACAGGCTACTCTTTCCGCGACGCCGCCTTGCGACTGCTCGATTTCGGAGCCGTCATCGGGTTCCTCGGGAGTGGTTACCTGTTGCTGACCCGCAAAGATCACACACAGGTTGCCTCCAAACTCTTCGGCTTCGGCTCGCTGGCCATGCTGTTCGTGTACCTCACCCTCGAAGTGAACTCTTTCCTGCACGTCTACGTCGACGGACTACGAACCGGCGGCATTTCAATTCTGTGGTCACTCTTCGCCCTGGGTCTCATCCTGCGAGGAATCGGTAAGAACATCCGCTCGCTACGCTACCTGGGGCTGGGCCTTTTCGCGGTGGTCACCTGGAAGGTCTTCTTCGTCGACCTCTCACAGCTCGAACAGTTCTACCGTATCATCGCCTTCATCCTCCTGGGAATCCTGGTCCTCAGCGGGTCGTTTGTTTACCTACGGTACCGCGAGACCTTCGCCATCGAAGGGCCGCGTGAGCAGGAGGATGCCGCATGAGATCTTCGTTCTTCTGGACCGCCGTTCTGCTCTGCACAATCGCCAACCCGGCACAGGGCGAGGTCATCAACTTCCAGTTCTCGCGCGACGTACACACCCGTGAGATCCAACGCGACCAACTACTCGCGATCAGGCTCGATTCAGACATCTACGCGAACCTGCAACACGACTTCGCCGATCTCCGACTGGTTGACGGAAACGGGGCGACCGTTCCTTACCTGCTGCGAAGAGTGCGAACAACCCGCGCAAGCACAGTGCGTAAGACCTGGACGCCCGATGACTTCACAGCCAAACCCCTGCCGGGCGGTGGGCTAGAGATCATTCTGCAGCTCGACGAGAAAGCTCCCCATCCCATGGGGCTCACCGTGATTACCCCGCTTGATAACTTTGAGCAACGCGTGCAGGTTTCGGTTTCGCCCGACGGACAACAGTGGGAGCCTATCGAACGTGAAGCCGTGATATTCGACTACTCCCGCTACATGGATGTTCGACAAACCAGCATCGAGCTGCCGGAAAGCGATCACAGATTTCTTCGAATCGTCATCGACGATGTCACCGCCGAGCAGGAATCAGAGCTGCTAGAGCTGACCCGTCGCCTGACTGGCGAGAAAGAAACCGAGCGATTTGAAGAAGTGACTATCGCCCGACGCCCCTTTCGAATCGAACGCATCGACTTCTGGCGTGAGACCCTCCAGGACTCTGTAGCGGGCGACGAAAAGACAAGCTACGAGGTTGAAAGTATCCTCATCGAAGAGGATCACGAGAAGCAGCAAACCCTGGTTCGCATCGATACCAGGAAGCAACCACTCACTCAATTCAAGCTGATTACCCCGGAAAAGAACTTCAACCGGCAAGTCACGGTTGAGGTTCCGCACAAGAAAGGAGCCATCACCACATGGCACTCCATCAGTACAGCGGTGCTTTCCCGGATCGATTACAAGTCACTGCAGCGTGAAGAACTCACAGTGGATTTCCCCGAGACAAGGCACGCTGAGTACCGCCTGGTCATCAACAATCGCGATAACGCGCCCTTGAAAGTCGAAGACGTCGAAGCACAGGGCAACGTCTACGAACTGGTATTCCTCGCCGAACCGACTGAGGGCTACCAGCTTCTCTACAGAAGCCTCGATGTCGAACCGCCCGCGTACGACACCGTCGCGGTCGAAACCCTCCTCACGCAAGGGTTCCAGCCAGTCCTGACCGAACTGGGCTCGCCCCAGGCCGCGGCATTCAATGCCGAACCGAAAAGATATCAATGGCGCGAGCTGATCAACAATCCGATCTTCCTAGGCGGTGTGATCCTGCTGCTGATTCTCTTCCTGGGTAGTGCACTATACACGGCCGCCCGGCGTATGGATTCGCTCGAAGAGGAGCCACCCAAGTAGATTGCGCGTCCCAGCCCCAGACGATCATGGGTGAAAAAACCGGTCCCCCGGCCATATACGAATCGCAGGTCTTGTTTTATTCTGCTTGTTACTCTTGCACCTTCGATATAGGCCCCATTTGTGATGAAGAAGCCCCGTCATGTGGTTGCATGCCTCATGTTCACTCGAGTTTGAGATTCCCACGGCGACCCCGTTCCTGCTGATGCTCCGCCCCCGCAGCGGACTGCAACAATGGGTGGCGCGCGAGCAGTACGTCCTTTCTCCCAGCGTTACGGCGGTGGAGTTCACCGATCCATTCGGGAATCTCTGCCAACGCCTGGTCGCTCCCGCGGGAAAGTTCTCCATTCGCACGTCGGCCGACATTCATTCGGCCGATTTCGCAGACACCGCCCCCGGCGCCCCATTCGTTCCTGTCGAAGCGTTGCCGAACGACACACTGCCGTTCCTCCTTCCTAGCCGTTATTGCGAATCCGACTGTTTCACTCAGATGGCCGCCGCCCTCACGGCCGGCTACGCACCCGGCTACGATCAGTGCACCGCGATCGTGGATTACATTCGCAACACGATTCAATACGTGCCCGGCACTGGCCAGCAAGTGATCACCGCCATTGGTGTAAATCAGAGGACCGAGGCCGTCTGCCGTGACATGGCCCATCTTGGCATCGCGCTCTGCAGGGCCCTCTCGATCCCATCGCGGATGGTCGTCGGCTACCTCGAAACGCTTGAGCCAATGGACCTTCACGCCTGGTTCGAAGCGTACGTCGGCGGTCGCTGGTACACCTTCGACCCGACCCAGGGAAACCTGAACGGTGCCCGAGTTGCCATCGCCTACGGTCGTGATGCGGCCGACGTGGCCATGTACAACCAGTTCGGAGATCCCGTCACTCTGCTCTATATGAACGTCCGAGTTCAGCGACTTCTCGATCCGCCATCATGAAGGCTGCGTTCTTCGAACCGATTCGAGTTCGTTTCACCTGAGTGCTGTTCGACCGTTATACTGATGCCATTCGTTGTTTTCGCAGAGGGAACAACGAATCAACCACCCTCGGTCATCCCGGTCGGCCAGTTCAACGCACTCTAGTTTCAACAATAGAGATCAGCCCGATGAACCAACAGCCCACCCCAAATGACGATCGTCAACAGCACATCCGCCAGCTAGGCCACGATGTCCGCAGCAACTTACACGTGATCAACATGGGCCTGGAAACACTCAAAGGCGCTCGAAACGATGGCGACATGTTCGCGGAAATCATCACCGCCATCCGCCACGACGGCATCCAGCCCATCCAAGCCCACCTCGAAGCACTCATTGAACTAGCACTTGAGTGCGAACAAGGCGATTGATGAACCTTTGGGGCGATTCGACATGCAATTCAATACAATGTCGATCATCGGCTCGATTTGAATTTAGAACCGGCGAATCCCGGATGTGGCTTTATCGATTCCAGCGATAAACAGCTACAACGAAGAGAAAATTACTCGCCAGTCCCCACGCTCCGGCCTGAATGCCGAAGGGGCGTTCATAGAAGGGATTGCCGGTCGTGAGCGTGACAACTTGTAGACCAAAGAACACGGCGATCCCGATCAGGATGCCCGCAACGATGGTTCTCGCCCGAACTTCCTTCAGGTATAGCCCTAAGAAGATGGCCGGGGCAGCCTGAGTGAGAATCTCCAGTTTGATCTCGGTCAAACGCCACAGCGTTTGAGGCAGCGTACAGGCCAAGTACACCAGCACGATCATCAATAGCCACGAGAAGAGTTTGCCTGCCATCGTCAGATGGGCTTGAGTCGCGCTAGGGCGAATGCGGGCGTAGAAGTCCTGGGTGAAGATGGCAGATAAGGCCAGTAGTGCCGAGTCGATCGTCGACATGATGGCAGCCAGGGCCGCAGCCGCGAATAGGATCAAGAACGGCTTTGCTAACGGTTGCTGAGTGCCGATTTCGGTGAGTACGTACAACACCACCTGGTCGCTCTCCGTCCGATCAAGACCAGGAAAGTCGATGGCGCCGATCAGCGCCAAGAAGATCACTGGCAACGTCGTCAAGAACGGCATCACCAACAGCAGTTGAAAGGTCCGCTTCAGGGCACGTTCATTTCGGGCTGCATAAATCCGCTGTATCGCGTGCGGATAGATCGGCGGTCCGAAGAACACCAGCCCCAGGGTGCCCAGCCAAGTGAGCTTTCCATAAAGATCCGGGGGCTTCCAGAAGTCGGGCCGTTCGACCTGCAAACGCTCGGCAAGTTCCCAGGGGCCACCAAAGTCCCACAGCACCAGCAGGAAGATACCAATGCAGCCCGCCAGCAAGATGATCCCCTGCAACGTATCGGTCCAAGCCACGCTCCGCATCCCGCCGAGGCTTTCGTAGGCAACCATCACCAGCGCCAACCCAACAATCGCCGGAACCAGCGGAACCACGCCGCCGGTAGTGACCTCCACCAGGTGCCCAATTGCCTTCAGGTTGGTAAGGATGTAATTGGCCAGCGTGAATAAGAAAATCGCGGAAGTGAGCAGCACCAAACTCTGGCTGCCGTAGCGGAACTGCAAGAAGTCGCCCACGGTTACGAATTGCTGCCGCATCGACAAGCGATACAGCCTCGGCCCAATCACCAGGTAGGCGGCCACAATCCCGAGAACGAATGTGATCGAGACCAGGAAAACGAACCCGCTGCGATAGACCGAGCCCGCGAAGCCAATCAGCGTCAGCCCACTGTATTGACTGGCGTACATCGTAAACAGCAAAACGAACAGCCCCAACTGTCGCCCGGCTAGAAAAAAGTCGCTCAGCGTGTGTTGCTCTCGGGCTCTACGCCCAAGCCAACCCACAACTAACAGCGAAGCGACATACAGCGAGACAAAGAGAATGCCTCCGGCGCCGAGCAGTGGCGACTCCTCACCCATCGTCGCCCGCTTCCTGCCCAGCAAAGATGTCCCACGCAAATTGCAGCAGCAAGCTCACCATTACGCCGAAGACGACCGTGGCTACAAAACAATAAAATGCCCACGGCGGGAACCCCAGAATGTTCACATCGCACGACCTGAAAAACGGCCACGGAGCGGTCAACACCATCTGGATGGCGATCAACCACAGCAGCAATCTCAATCTGGCAGGCGACCGGGACAGACTGGAATCGTTCTTATCTCGGGCCATGGCTAACTCTCGATAACGGGTGTTTTCCCCAAGGTTGGGGCAGTATATCACTGCGGGCGGCCCCAGAACTCAAGTGCAATCGGCAAAGAACGACTCGTCAGCAGTTCTCATGCAACGTGACGATCCTAAAAACTCTTCGCGAAGCACCTATTCGCCCCTACCGAGTGATCAGTCGTGCAGTGCCCCATACCTTGCAATCACTCCTCGCTTTGTTATCTTTTTGGCTCCGGCGGCGATTTGGAACACCATGGGCTCGTAGGGGTTGTGGCGACGGGCTGCCGGCATGTGGCTTTGGTTTTAATCCATTCGACTTTGGAGTGTTTGTCATGTCGATGTATGTCGGGGAAGCATTGGCCGGGGACGGCAACGAAATCGCCCATATTGATTTGTTGATCGGGGATAAGGACGGACCGGTTGGCGTCGCGTTTGCCAATGCCTTGGGTCGCCAGAGCGAAGGCCATAACAACCTGCTGGCCGTGCTCACGCCCAACCTGGCGGTGAAGCCCTCGACCGTGATGATCACCAAGGTCACCATCAAGGGCATGAAACAAGCCGTGCAAATGTTCGGTCCTGCCCAGGCCGCCGTGGCCAAGGCCGTGGCCGACTCGGTCGCCGATGGCGTGATTGCCAAAGATCAGGCCGAAGACCTCGTCATCGTGTGCGGTGTGTTCATTCACCCCGGCGCCGAAGACGACAAGAAGATCTACGACTACAACTACACCGCCACCAAAGACGCCATCTCCAACGCCATGACCGGCAAGCCTACGGTCGACGAGATGCTCGCCGGCAAGGAAGAGGCCGCCCACCCGTTCCGCGGTTTCTAGGCAGGCCGAAGTTCGTGCGTCGCCACGCCAGTGGTGCTGTGATGAATTAAGAAGCGTAAACTAACGTGCCATCGGGGCCCGTTCCTCGATGGCACGTTGCACGCGCGACAAGCGTTTTTCTGCGGAGGCCGACGATGAGCCCAAGCGACGGATCGAAACCGAGAATTCTCCTGCAACTCGATAGCGACCCTCAGCCAAGCGTGTTCGACGGGGTGGTTGCTGTCGATGCCGGCGTCGATCATCTCCTCCGTCACGCCGCCATCGAACCGGCCGCAGTTCGCGACCTGGTCTACGGCCTCATCTTCACCCGGGGGATGAAGGATCTTCACAGCTCGGCCATCTTCATCGGCGGTTCCAACGTCGCCACCGGCGAAGCACTGCTGAAGGAAGTGACCGGCAGCTTCTTGGGCCCGTTAAATGTCTCGGTGATGATGGACGCCAACGGGGCGAACACCACGGCCGCCGCCGCAGTGCTGGCCGCCGCGCGACATGTATCGCTCGAAGGGTGCCAGGCCACTGTCTTGGGGGCCACTGGTCCAGTAGGGCAAAGGGCCGCCCGTCTACTGGCTCGTCAGGGGGCCCGCGTTGCCGTCTGCTCGCGCAGTGTCGATCGCGCCCGTGGGGTCTGCGAAGCGCTTGCCGAACATGTCGACGCGAGCCTGCTCACCCCGCACGCCAGCGATAGCGAAACGGCCCGGCGCGGTGCGGTCGCCGGTTCCCAAGTGCTCATCGCCGCTGGAGCGGCCGGTGCCCAGCTTCTCACCCGAGTCGAATTGACCTCCGCCAGCGACTTAAAGGTGGCCGTCGACTTGAACGCCGTTCCGCCCGTGGGCCTGGAGGGCATCGAAGTGCAAGACGCCGGAGTCGAGCGTGAAGGCATCATCTGCTACGGGGCCATCGGTGTTGGCGGAACCAAAATGAAGATTCACAAGGCGGCCCTGCGGCGCCTGTTCGAATCGAACGATCAGGTGTTCGACGCCGAAGAAATCTACGATCTGGGGACCGAACTGGAATCGAGCTAGTCTCGCCCTCACCCGTTCGGCAAGCCAATGTCGTCAGCCAACCCTAAACTCCCGCCCGGCCAACAACTGGTCGCCGCCGGCAAATGGCCGATCATCGGCGAGAAACAGCCCGGGCAGAGTTTCGCAGCTTCATTCGAAGTAACCGGCCAAGTAGCCAACCCCCGGACATGGTCGCTGGCCGAGGTACAACAGTTACCTTCCGTTCCATCAACCATCGACATCCACTGCGTCACCCGATGGTCAAAACTCGGCGTTCAGTTTCGCGGCGTCCCGCTTTCAGAACTAATTCAGCAGTCCGACCCGCTAGAAGATGCCCGCTTCGTATCAATGAACGCCCACAGCGATCGCGGTCACAGCACCTCGCTTCCACTAGATACGATCGAAGAGTTGCAACCCCTGCTCGCTTGGGAGGCCGACGGCGAACCACTGCCCGTCGAGCATGGCGGCCCGCTCCGCGTGATTGTGCCCGGACGCTATTTCTACAAAAGTGTGAAGTGGCTGGCCCGCGTGGAATTGCTCGCCGCCGATCAACTGGGGTTCTGGGAAAGCACCGCCGGCTACCACAACACAGCCGACCCTTGGCTCCAGCAGCGCTACCTCGCCACCAACATTTCCAAACAGCAAGCGCAGGACATCCTCGAGCGGAAAGACATCAGCAAACTCGACCTCCGCGGAATCGAGGCGGCCGGTCTCGATCTGAGTCGATTGGTGGCGAACGAATCTCTCCTAAGAAGTGCCAACTTCCGCGGTGCTATCCTGCGGGAGGCCAAATTCGATCGAGCAAACCTTTCGAACGCCGTGCTCACCGATGCCGATCTCCGAGAAGCATCCTTCCGCGAGGCCGACCTGGAAGGAGCCGATCTAACGGGGGCCGACCTCCGTGCGGCCGATTTGCGAGGGGCCTCCTTAGTAGCTGCCACCTTCGTCGAAACACTGCCCAACGGGGAAGAACATGGGGTCCTCATCGACTCGAACACCCGAATCGATCGCCGGGTGCTCGACGAACTCACACCACCGCAGGCCGAATATCTGGCCCAAAAAGTCCGGTGGTAGTTCTGGGCATTGCTGCCTGGCAAGGAAAGCCGTTCCCACCGCAGTTGGCAGCACGGCCCCGGGCGATTATCTTTGCAGGCCAATCGCTTTGCACCGCGACGCCACAAGAAACTTATAGCTAGCGTCCACTCACATACACCCTTAGTGAAGAAACAGCCGATGAACTCGACCAAACTCTCGGGGAAGGGGGCCGCCGTCAATGTGGGGCGCGGCATGTTGATGGGCGGTGCCGACGTGATTCCCGGAGTCTCCGGCGGAACCGTCGCCTTAATTCTCGGCATCTACGAGCGGCTCGTTACGGCTATCAGCCACGTCGATGTCGAACTGATCACCCATGTCCGAAAGGGTCGCATTCGCGAAGCAGCCGCCCACATCGATCTGACATTTCTCGTCACGCTATTGTTGGGCATCGCGATCGGCATACTTTCGCTGGGCTCGTTGGTCAACCAGTTGCTCTCCAGCACCGACACACGCGAACTCACCCTGGCTGCCTTCTTCGGGATCATCCTCGCCTCCAGCTTTCTGGTCGCTCGCATGATCCACGTCCAACACATGCAGCATGGTTTCCTGCTCACCCTGTTGGGAATCGCCGGGGCCGCCTTCGCTTTCTGGCTCACCGGCTTGCGTGGCGAAGAAGTAGAACTCACCTACGGTTACGTTTTCATTTGCGGAATGATCGGCATCTGTGCCATGATTCTGCCCGGCATCAGCGGCGCTTACATCCTCCTGATCATGGGCGCCTATCTCCCGCTGACCGACATCCTAAAAGCCCTCCCCCGCGGCCAGGTTGGCATGCCTGAATTGATCATCGTCCTCGTTTTCGGGGCAGGCTGCGCCGTCGGGCTCATCGCGTTCAGCAAAGTCCTTCGGTGGCTACTCGCCCATCACGAAGCCCCCACCATGGCCGTACTCTGCGGGTTCATGATCGGTGCCCTGCGAAAGATCTGGCCCTTCCAACGCGACCTAACCCCGGAAGTCGAAAAGGTGAAGCACAAGCTCTTCGAAAACACCTGGCCCGACGCCATCGACAGCCACGTTGTTGCCTGCATCGCGATCGCCATCGCCGGAGCCGTCGCCATCCTTGTCCTCGACTGGCTCACCGGCGGCCACAAACGCGAACCCCTACACGACCAACCCGCGTGAGATCACATCACGGATCGCTATCCGTTTCCTCTTCATCAATCTCGATCGTATCGCCACGCAGGTCTTCGTCGAAATTGAAGAAGAACCAGTCGGTGCCGACGTCTCCGAATAGGAAGTCCACCTCGCCATCGTCGATGATGGTATTGCTAGGGCTTAGTATCCAGCTTCCGTTTAGCCCTGTGGAAGTAATTCCGAGGATGTTGTTCATTCGTTCTGCATACGAACGATCCGATTTCCATTCGTTGGAGATTCTCAGTACCCCGGCAGCCACGTCGCTGAAAACGAAACGGTCGCTGATAAGCAAGTCTTCTCCGCGACCCCCGTGGAGGAAGTCGGCACCCAAGTGACCGAACAGGGTATCACGGCCCTCTCCTCCCGAGAGCAGATCATGTCCGTCGACTGATTGGGTGCCTCCGATAATGGTGTCGTTGCCGGGACCACCGTACAGCAAGTCGCCCATCGCACCACCCACAATCACGTCATCACCTTCGCCCCCGTGAATTTCCATCGCGTTCCACCTTAAGAATTCTCCTGCAAGCACGTCGAGGGAATCAAAGCCATACAAGATAACTTTGCCTGTTATCGTGCCAAGGTTATGCAGCCGTAGGGCGGGAGTGGTGTTTTCGATCAGCACGTATAGTGAGAGTGTTGTCGACGTTCCCGACGCGTAAACCACATCGAGTCCAGGTGTGCCGCCCCAGATCAGGTCGAGCTTTCCTTGTCCGTTGTCGCGATACACGAAGGTGTCCGCAATTACCGGCGTTGAACTGAACGTGCCGGTCTCGTTGTCGCTATCGGTGGCCCGTACATGAATCGACCCGGTATACGGTGAGGTGAAGACATGTCTCAACGCCGTGCCGCTGGGCACGTTGGCAATCGTCTCATCGATTTGAAAGTCACCGTCCCAATCGATCTCGAATGTAAAAACTCCAGGCGAGGCTGCGGCCGAAGGATCAGACGCTTCCAGCATGAAACTAACACTCTCTCCCCGATAATACGAATGCGCAGGCCCCGTAATCGTTGCCGTTGGCGCGGTCGAGCTGCTTACCGTGACGCTCGTCGAGTCGATAAGCCCGCCGGGTCCATTAACTCTCAGGCCGATGGTGAATACGCCTGTGCTCGTCGGCTCAAAGTTGACACTTGAGCCCACTGCATCGTCGTACTGGCCGTCATTGTCGAGATCCCATTCGAAGGGCCCGTTGATCGTCGAGGTGGCGGTCAACGGAATCATCGTCCCAACGACCCCAAAATAAGGACCACCCGTATCAATTGTCGCTGGATCGACGAGAACCGTGGTCGTCGTGGTTCGGGTGACAGGCCCCGTCACTCGTAGACCAACATTGAATACACCCAAGGAATCGGCCGGAAAGAAGATGCTCTCTCCAACCCCATCGTCATACTGACCATCATCGTCAAGATCCCACTCAAACAAGCCGCTCATATTCGAGGAGCCTATAAGCAGAATGGGTGTGTACTGATTGCCCGCATAAGGTCCACCCGCGTCAACCGTAGCTTCCTGAACGGTTACAGATGTCGTGTAAACGCGGCCACCAGGTCCGTTCAAACGTAGGCTGACGTAGAACAATCCGCTCTCTGTCGCATCGAAGAAGACGTTCTCGCCTACTGCATCATCGAACTCTCCGTCGTCGTCCAGGTCCCATTCATGAAGTATCGCTGTACTGTTCGTTACGTTGAGCGGAATCTGGGTTCCCGCAAAACCCGCATAGGGGCCTCCATGGTCGGCGCTCGGTCGAACTACATCGACGTACGTGCTGTCGATTGGGCCACTGTCGCCATTGACTCGTAGGCGGACATAAAACCTACCGATCTGGGAGGTGTTGATATTGACACTGGTCCCGATGGCGTCGTCAAATTGTCCATCGCTATCCAGGTCCCATTCGAATAGCTCACCTCCTCCGGCAAATGCCGTGAGCGTAAATGGGATATTCTGAGCCACCGAATAGGGCCCCCCCACGTCGGCAATCGCGGGAGTGACCGTAACCATGGTCGCATCGATGGGACCGGTCGGGCCATTAACCCGCACTGCGACGTTGAATTCACCTGCTACCGAGGTATCGAAATCAACCGTCTCTCCCACGGCATCGTCGAACTGCCCGTCGTTGTCCAGGTCCCACTCGAAGAGCGTGCCCGCACTCCCCAAGGTGGTAAGCGTTAGCGGTAGGTGTTGTGATACCGTATACGGACCACCAAGCTCGGCGATGGCCGATTCCACGATAACGGTGGTCGAAGCGACGGGCCCTCCCGGGCCATTCACACGCAGACTTATGTCGAACACACCATCAGCCGTAGCGTTGAAATCCGCGTTCAGCCCAGTGGCATCGTCGAAAAGCCCGTCGTCATCCAGGTCCCATTCAAACAGTCCACCGACACTGCCGGTGGCATCCAACGAAATCAGCGTCCCACTCTCTCCAAAGTAGGGCCCCCCAATACTCGCACTCTCCGGCAGTACCGTGACCGTTGTCGCTGCGGACGGTCCGCCTTCTCCATTCAGCCGCAGCCGCACGGTAAACGTTCCCGCTTCAACGGCATCAAATGTCGCGTTCACTCCGGTGGCATCATCGAACAGCCCATCGTTGTCCAGATCCCACTCATAAAGGGTAATCTCGCCCGTGCTCTCTTCGCCCGAGAGGACGATCGGTGCACCTTGCTCCGTTATGTACGGGCCCCCGGGGTTGGCCGGAGAAATCATCAGGTCAATCACCCAAGGTTGCCGCCCGTTGGTGCCGTCGTCTGCAGAAAAGTAAACCTTGGTTCCCGCAAAGATAAGATCAAGGGGATTAGAACTACCACTTCCGGGTCTCAAGTCGGCCAGAAGCTGAGTTCCATCGTGAATTCCATTGCTCACCCACAACTCACGACCATTCACCGCGTCGTCAGCCGAAAAGACGATCCCGCCATCTACCGGAGTGAGACTGTAAGGAGCCGATCCATGTCCTCCAGGTCGAATGTCGGAAACCAGCACGGTCCCGCTCTCCGTGCCATCCGATTTCCAAAGCTCTGCGCCTGGTCCGCCACCATCGATGGTGAAAAAAAGCTTGCCTTCGGAAACGGCGACTTGCCCCGGTAAGGGAGGGTAAGTGTAGTAGGAGGCACTCGGGAAATCTTTGACTAAAACGGTTCCCTCCTCTATCCCGTCCGATTTCCAAAGATCGAAATTGAAATAGTCGTCTCCCCCATATGCAAAAAAGAGCAATTCGTCGTTCACTGCCGATAGTTGAAACGGGTAAGAGTTTCCTTGAGGATTGATATCCTTGACCAGAACGGTACCTGCTTCAGTGCCATCCGATTTCCAAAGTTCATGCTCTTGCTCTTCATCGTACGCAGCGAAGAAAAGGGTGCCATCGACATCCGTCAGTCCCCAGATGTCTGCGTATTGGGTGAAAAGCCCTGCTATTTGATTGCCCGGGAGAATGTCTTTGACCAACTGAGTCCCGCTTTGAGTGCCATCGGTCTTCCACAACTCAAAGCCCTCGGTCGCGGTATTTGCCCCGAAGTAGAGATTTCCGCCGCTCTCAACAAATCCGCCATTAAATAAGGCAGGGAGACCGTACTCACTTTCGAAGGTAAACCCGCCTGCATAAGAGCCTACCGCTCCTGGGTTGATATCAGCTACCAGCACGGTCCCACTTTCGGTGCCATCCGTCTTCCACAGTTCCAGTCCGTGGTCCCTTTCATAGGCAGAAAAATAAAGGTCCCCATTGAAGGGAGTGAATACCTGACTTCCCGGAGCATACGAATATGGATTGAGCTCCAGAGACAGCATGGACGACCCCAACGGGTTGATATCCTTAATGCGGAATGTCCCTGCTTCGGTACCATCAGATATCCATGGCTCGTAGTTATTGCTACTGTCTCTTGCAGCAAACACCAAGCGGTCTTCATACGCGACTAGATTGAACGGATTGGAAGACACTGTCCCCGGATTAATATCGGCCACCATCCTCGTACTAAATGAAGTGCCGTAGGTCACCCACAGTTCAGTCCCAAAGCCACTCGTGGTCGCCGTAAAAAATACGGCCTCGCCAACCTGGGTGAAGTTCTCGGGATTCGAACTGAATCCACCGTTGCTTAATAGCATCTCCGGGGTAACCGACAGCAATCGTCGCTCTTCGAGGTGCTCGACACTCAGCGCGCAGGCAGCTTGTGACGATAATCGTGTGGAACGGCGCGGAGTGATGCGGTGGAGTGATCTGCGTTTAAGTGAGTTGCCACATCGTCCGTCAACAGACCTTCGCATCCCTACCCCCCGGAAAAGCGTGAAGAAACTCCACCTCTGTGGGGCTGAGAATAGCAGTTCATTGGTAGAAATGCCAGTTTCGATGCACAGCCCTCTAAAGCCGAGATCTTAGAGGACAGCCCAGGAAACAGACCTCAGTCCTATGCGAAGCAAGGGCAATTACGGATCAGAATCGGTTTCTTCCTCACCCACCTCAATCGTGTCACCCAGCAGGTCTTCATCGAAGTCGTAGAAGAACCAGTCCAGGGCACCTAGGCCACCGATCAGCGTATCTTCGGCACCGTCGTCGACAATCGTCACGCCGGGCTGGAGCTTCCATTGACCGTTCACACCGGTCGAGGTGATGCCCATGATGTTGGTGATCCGCTCGGAATACGGTCGGGCCGACTTCCATTCTTCGTGGATCGACTGAATGGCGGAGTGCTGGTCGGTGAACAAGAAGTGATCGCTCACGATCAAGTCTTCGCCGCCACCACCATCGAGCGTGTCGGCACCCAGGTAGCCGTAGATCGAGTCACGACCTTCGCCACCGGAGATATAGTCACCACCATCGGTGGCGCGTGTGCCGCCGATAATGACATCGTTCCCATTGCCGCCGTAGAGGAAGTCGCCCAGCGAACCACCGACGATGATGTCGTCGCCATCGCCGCCGTAAATCTCCATCACATTACCCGGGCCCAACTCGCCGGCCAGGATATCGGTGAACCCATAACCGTGCAGAATCACACGGCCCGTGACGGCAGAGCCGAGGAACACCAAGCGGTTCTGCGGGATAAGCCCTTCGATCTGGAAGTAGATCGACATACCAGGAGCCTGCCCCAGGACGAACACCGCATCGAACAGCGGAGTACCACCCCAGATGAGGTCGGTGTTGCCGAACCCGTCATCACGCAACACGTGCGGTGTAACTGTGATGGGCAACTGGCTGAAGCTGCCGGTCGAAGCGTCCTTGTCGGTCGCCCGCACCTGAATGTTCGTTCCAGGCGTGAGATTCGGGAACGCATGTTGTACGGTCGTCCCGCTTGGCACCCCGACCAGGGTTTGATCGACCGAACCGTTGCCGTCCCAGTCGATTTCAAACGTGAACAAACCAGCTTGATCAACGGGCGAAGCATCGGTGGCGGTTAGCGTGAAGGTCACCTCTTCACCGCGGTAGATGGCCGTGGTGCCGGAGATCGCCGCCGTGGGAGCCACGTTGTTCACCGTAACGTTGAAGGTCTGAGAGTCCGACTCAATCGGCGTCCCATCGTCGCTTACGATGATATCAACCGAGAAGGGACTGCCAGTGTTATCGCTCGGCGTCCAGCTAAAGACTCCACTCGTCGGATGAATCGAAGCCCCTGCCGGTGCACCGGGGCCGAGACTAAAAGTGAGCTGGTCGCCAAGGTCAGGGTCGGAAGCCGTGGCGGTAAAAGTCAGCAGGCTGCCTTCGTCGATCGATTGATTAGAAAGCGTATTGAGTACTGGGGGAGCGTTACCCGCTGGAATAATAATGTCATAGCCGATGAGGTCGAGTGCCCTAAGGTCGGCCGTCGAGATATCCATTGTTTGACCGTAAGACAACGTGGGATCCATGATGCCAATCAGGACACCTGTCAACCCATTGTCTTTCCAATGGCTAGCCTGCCGACCATCACCTGTATTAACCCCCGTCGATAATCGCCACTCATCGCTGGTGTCAGAAAAAAGCGAGTCACCTCCAGAGTAGTAGTAGCGATCGAATGTGGTGAACTCTGAGGGAGTCGAAGGACCAGCGCCTGATTGAAAGCGAAAAAGATCAAATGCCCGCGGAGTAACGTTGCCAGAGGTTCCTGCTTGGAGATACGTATCGACGGTATCGACAATCGATGTGAAACCCAGGGCATGTCCGATCTCGTGAGCGGCAACCGTTTCAAAATCAATCGTGCCGGGAGTTACCCCGTCGCTGTTGTCATAATCGAATGTGAATTGAGGATTGAAGGTAATGGTCGCATCGCGGGCGCCATACTGCGCATCGATTCCCGTCGCACCAAGTGCCTTGAGGGCCGACTTGTTCGAGGCGAGTGAACTAGATAGTCCGATGCCAGATGGCAATGATGCATTGAACTGCGATTGCGTAGGCAAAGACGCAAGAATAGCGTCATCCGAGTCGGCGTCGGACACCATTAGATTTCTGATGTAGTTGTAACTGTAAATAAAGATGCGGCTGCTTGCGGTTCCAATGACATTAGGATTGGTCGGAACTTCCAAGTCCGCATCGATCGTCACGGTTATTGGATCGGAGATGAAAGCTTCCCACTGTTGGGCTCCCCGCTCAAATGCGTCGAGCGCAGCTTGGTTCGCGGCCAATGCGGAGCCTGGATTGATCACAATATTGAAGCTGCCCAGCGCAGAAGTGTCGCTGATTTCTTCTACCTGTTGTCCAAGCTCAACAACTGACGGATCAGCTTCGAATGTGACCGTCGAACCGTGTGTTGTGAGAGTTCTGGTTTCCCAGCCGGAAAGCTGAATGCCAGTGTCAACCGCCGGTGCCAAGAGTTCGGCGTAGGAGTTTGTAGAAAGCACCCGTCGCGCTTCGAGCGTTTCGATGGAGAGTTGATTGCGGCTTGCGTGATACATCCATGCAGTGCGAGCGTTTCTCACGTTGCTGAGGTCCTCTGGAAGATCGGATGCCCCCGATCATTGCTGCCTGACCCGGCGATTCCCCGCTGTGCTGCTCGGTCGACAACTCGGACCCCTGCAACCAAGCCATCTCCCGGTGCACATAATAGCCCGCAGCGAATCGGTTTGTCACACCAATTCTTGACTAGATGATGCTCGTACACCAAGGGCACTTCTGACTGGTAGCACCGGTAGACACAACCTTTCTCAGCCCGTTGCCGCCCGACCAGCTTCTACTCGCTCGACAAACTGGGGGGCGCGTGATTCGGCCTGTGTAATGTGTCGGGAAGTCTAACTGTTGCCACTTAAACAGGCTAGAATAACGAATTCGGCAAATTCTCTTAGTCTCCATACCCTAAGAGCTTAGCTTCAACTAGCAGACAATAACGTTGCGACGTTGTCCTCATGCATCGCCGCGATTCGTTCGGACAACCGTTTCCACGGTAGACGTGCTTCCTGATGCAAAAAGCTGAAATACCAAATGCATCGACCACGGGTGATCTTGCACGCAAGAACTCAAAGCTCCCCGATCAATCAGTCGCAAGCTGGTGGCTCCTTGCCGGGGTAATCTTTCTAGCGGCCTTCATCGTTCACTTGCCTGCATTGCCCGGTACGTTCTTCTGGGACGATTACGACTGGGTGGTGAACAACCCCAGGGTACGTGCTCCCGATGGTTTATTCCGTCTCTGGTTCGATATCAGTCAGTACGATTACTGGCCAATGCACTACTCCACACATTGGTTCGAGTGGCGACTGTGGGGCGAATGGGCTCCGCCCTATCGGGTGCTCAACCAACTCATGCACAGCATCGACTGTGTGCTGCTGTGGGTGATTCTTCGCTGGATGAAGGTGCCTGGAGCTTGGCTATGTGCGATGATCTTCGCGGTTCATCCCGTCAACGTCGAATCGGTAGTCTGGATATCGCAACGGAAAACGGTGCAATCGACCGGATTTGTCTTCGCGTCTCTATTGTTTTATTTCCACTACTACGACAAGCAGAGCAAACGTTCGTACGCCGCCTCAATCATCCTGTTTCTGCTAGGACTTCTCACCAAGTCTTCCGTGGTCATGTGGCCGTTGGCAATGCTCGTCTGCGTGTGGTGGCGGCAACGCCGACTTGCCATTAAAGACTTCATTGCCTGCAGTCCCTTCCTGGTGATTTCGTTCTGTTTGGGTCTGGTGGGGACACTGATGCGGGGTGAACAGCTCGGGATTGAGTATGCCCGTCAAGATGGTTTCCTCTCCCGCCTGGCGATCTCGGGGGACGTCGTGTGGTTCTATATCTGGGAGACTGTCTGGCCGTTCGGGCTCTCAGTGGTCTACCCTCGCTGGGAGTTGGGCCATACCGAGCCGTTAGCGTTCGTGCCCCTTCTCGCACTAGTGGCGCTGTTCGTTGTGTTCTGGATGTATCGAAATACTTGGGGCGCGGCTCCCCTGGCTGGTGGAGGATACTACTTCATCAACCTGTTTCCCGTGCTCGGCTTCATCGCCATCATGTACATGCGATATTCGCTGGTTGCCGACCATTGGCAGTACACGGCCATGCCCGGTTTACTAGCGGTTCTTGTCGGCACTGCAACCGTGGTGTTCACCAAATCCCCTGGCCGACTTATGGCAGGCCGCGCGATAGCGACTGTGATCGTCCTGCTCTTTGCTTACGGGTCTCTAGCCCAATCGGCCATCTGGAGCGGTGCGGACAACGAACCCATCTGGCGCGATGTACTAACCAAGAACCCCAACAGTGAACTTGCTCACTTGCGATTGGGCTTCACGCTTGCCCGACGAGGTGAATTCCCCGAAGCTGTTTATCATATTTGTGAGGCTAGCAAATACGCAGTGCCCCCCGTGCCCTGGGGGCCCCCGCAGGTGAACGAAGAGCGCTTGGCATATTCTACGGGGCACAACTACGAATCGGTGGGTCTGGATATGGCGAACGACAGTGTCCGTGTTGCCTATGCGCTCGGCACCGCGATGCATGTGATGGGACAAGACGACTTGGCGGTCGACTCGCTCGACGCCTGTACGAAACAGGCCCCCCAGTTCGCCGCAGGTCATTACAATTTCGCACAAGTTCTCGACCAAATTGGTTATCCCGCCGAAGCCGAGGCGTCTCGGCGAAACGCCGACTATCTTCTAGGTGCTTCGCGGCAGGTTCCGGTAAGCTCGCCATGAACTTGGCTTTCCTTCTCGAGTCATCTTGCGAAGCGTCGCCTGGGATGACAGCATGGAATGATGATGGCACGAAAGAAGAAAAGTAAACCTCCCCCACTGGCAGCCCCTGCAAAAAGACCTTCGCGAATGCGAAAGGTTGCCATTCGAGTGGTCGGAGTGCTCCTTGGTCTCTTTCTGGGAGTACTTGTCGCCGAAGCTGGGCTGCGAGTTTTTGATGTCCGACCTGAACGTTATCCGCCACCAATTTGGTTTGGGTGGAATGGCTCTGAGTTTCAGCGCCTGGCCAGCTTCGGTGGATGGGGGAAAGGGGTCTACAAGAACTACAGTCGCTTCGAGAACCTCGGCGTCAAAATGGGAGAGCATATTCCCGGAACTCGCTTCCGAGTGGAATATGCCACCAATCCCAGGGGATATTTCGACGACAATAACGGCATCACCTACAACATCAACTCTCACGGTCTGCATGGACCCGAACTGACAAAAGAAAAGCCCACAGGCACCTTCCGCATTTTGGGTATCGGCGATTCCTTCACTTTTGGGCAAGGCGTGAAGGAAGAAGACACGTTCCTTCGTCGGCTCGATGTCAGCTTGAATGACAATCCTGAGATCACCAAGGTGGTCGAAGTGATGAACGCCGGCGTGCTCGGCTACAACACCCGCGATGAAGTTCTCTACCTCGAACATCAGTGGCTCGAGTACGATCCCGACCTAGTCCTTATCTCGTTCTATCTCAACGATGCTTATTCAGACTATACCTTCGTCAACAACGGACAGGGGTTAGGCATCTACTTCACCCCTGAGGGGCTCGCCAAACACAGCTACCTCGTCGATCTCGTGCAACACGTCAGTCGTGCGCACAAGATGCAGCAAGATCTTGAGTCGTATTATCGCAAGCATTACTTCGCAGCAGCAGGCGAAGTCTTATCCCAACCCGGCAAAATCGATGTTGATTGGACCGTCTCGCGAGCTGCCTTAGAACGGGCCGCCGAACTTGCGAAGGAGCATGACTTTCGCGTGGCATTGATCATCTTCCCTGAGTTCTACCAGTTGGACGATCGCTACCCCTTCTTCGAGATTCATGAGTTAGTTCGCGAGACGGGCGAATCGCTCTCCATGCCGGTGCTCGATTTGATGACCATCTACCGTGGGCGAGTAGACCGCGACCTGTGGGTTCACCCCACCGACCACCATCCCAACGAACTGGCTCACGAATTGGCCACTGCTGCAATCGAAGAGTTTCTCTGGGACAATCAGTTGCTTGAAGGAGCTACCACGGTGGGCAATCAGGGTAACGGTGAAGCCGAGGAATGAAGAAGCCAGCGTTGACGAATCTGTGGCGAAAATTACTCCTAGCGGTGGCCAGTTTCTGCGCTGCCTTACTCGTCATGGAAGTCGTGTTTCGCATTGCCGATATCCACGGCAATTATCATAAGGCTCACGCTCACAAATGCATTAGAGATCCACAAGACCCGATTAGATGGGCGCGATTCGGTTATATCCCGCTATCCACCCACCGCACCTACTACCATACAGATCCTCGCGGTTACTTCGGTCCAAGCACCGCAGTCGATCACCACTTCAATTCAGCCGGTTGGCGCGACGAAGAACATTCGATTGCCAAGCCCTCGGGCGAATACCGGATCTTGGGTCTCGGCGACAGCTACCTGATGGGGCAGGGCGTTCATGCGGAAGATGCCTTCTTCTCGCAGCTCGAAACACTCCTCAATCAGGCCGGCCTCCCCTCAGAGATAGAAACCATCAACACCGGAATCTCGGGCAACAACACAGTGCACCAAGCGCAAATGTTGCTGAGCCGAGGCTTGGCATACGATCCCGATCTCGTCATCGTCAATTTCGTCCCGAACGATGTCGAGCAGAACCTGGAAAGCGATGAGCCCCTAATCGAATTCTACCGAAACTACACGCGAATCACTCAACAGCCCGATTGGCTTTCGAACTATTCTTATCTGTGGTCCTGGGCACGACAACGCATCTTGCAGCAAGTCGTCGCTCGCCGCTACATCAACGAAAGCCTCGCCTCCTTCGATCGCACGAGCGAGAAATGGAACGTGTGCCGCAACGCGCTTTTAAAAATCGTTGAAACCTGCCGGCAAGACAATATCCCGCTGATGGTCGCGGTCTTCCCTTTCTTTCACGAACTAAACGGCGATTACCCCTTCCAGCCCGTGCACGATCGGGTCGATAACTTCTGCCATGAGAACCAAGTGCCGGTGTTAGACTTGCGAGAAGTCTACCGTGACTATTCCGGTCCTGAATTATGGGTCCATCCCACCGATCAACACCCCAACGAAATCGCTCATCGTCTGGCCGCCGAAGCAATGGCCGCGTTCATTCTCACGCATCGCGAAGACTTTCAGATCGACGAGCGACCTTCGCCTTCTCACGAAGCGGAAGAAGAGCCGCAGCTTCAAGCGATGGCTCGTATCTACCAGCTTGATGGAGTCGTCGATCCCAAAGAGAAATTCCTTTCCTTCGAGGGCATCCCCTTGCCCGATGGCGATCTGCGGCTGATGGAGTCGTACTGGGCGCATCTACCAGACATCAACTGGCTTTCACTACGAAAAACAAGTGTCAGTGATTCAAGCCTGCCGATGCTGCTCGAGAAGCGTGACTGGGTCGGCATCGATTTGTCGTTCACCCAGGTCACCTCCGACGGCGTTAGCAAGCTCGCACCGCTGCAGCAACTCAACCAGCTCGGCCTGGAGCAAACAAACGTCGATGACGTCGCGATCAAACCGTTCGCCGATCATCCTTCGTTACAAGTGATCAACCTGGCCTCCACGCATGTGACCAACGCGTCGCTCGATACCCTGCTCAGTATGCCCAAGCTAGAGACACTTGTCGTCAGCGATACCAAACTCGACGAAGCAGCGATCCTGCGAATAGCTGAGATTCCGACATTAAAGGCCCTGGCAATTTCCAGTGACCAACTAAGTCAGTCGGCTCAAAAAGAAATCAACGAGCGCCACCCCAACCTCGCCATCGTTATCCAAGCTCGTGCCGCAGAAAGAACATTGCCCTAGCAGCAAGTGAGTTGACTTTGGAGATGATGCAAGACCGATCTCCGCGTCACTTCTTCTGCGACGCAAGAATTCGCTGGGCTTGCGCTTGAATCTGCGGTTCGCGGTCATCTCGGGCCAACTGCTCGATCCGCTGCAAGATTCGAGGGTCGCCCATCGTCGCCATCAGCACCAAGGCATTCATTCGCACTTCGGCATCATCGTCATTGCTAAGGGCCAGCAACCACGGTCGGGCATCGATACCCGGCAACGATGGTAGCCGCTCAACCCAACGCCGCCGCACCACAGGGTCGGGGTCGGTCAGGTGTAAGCCAAGTTCGAGAAACTTCACCGGGATGTCGCGGGCGTGAATCTCATTCCAAGCCCGATCCGCCGTACTCCCATCTTCAATCTGGGCCAGCCGCAGTAGCTCGAAACTGGGAATGTCCTGCGGGCGGTTCCACAGCATCTCCAACAAGTCGCTATCCACCGATAGCCTCGCCGGCTGGTTCGGCAAAGACTCCGGCAGATCTACTTCAACCGGTGGCTGCTTCGGACGCACTTCAAACGGTTGGTGATTGCCAGGGGGCACGGCTTCAATCTGCCCCGGCAAAGAAGCCACCACTTGCGGCCGGGTTCGAGCTTCCACTTCGGTCGCCTCGCCCGCTGGTTGCAAAGCTTCGCCCGTCGCGTTTTCCTGCATCTCGGCCAACACGTGCTCTCGGTCGTGCAGATCAATCGGAAGCCCACCGCCGGGCATCTCGATCGAAGCCGGATGAACAGGTGCCCGCGCTGCCATCCTTGTTAGGTCCGATCGCGACACGTCCTGTGCTCGACTCGTTGCTATTTGCTCGAGTGTCGCGGGGCTCTCGATCGCCTGGAGCACATCATCGCAGTAAGAAACCAATCGGGTCTGGGCTTCAGAGTCAGGTCCCGGCGGCCAACGCAGCATTCGCTTCGCAAGCTTGGCAGCCTCGTATTGTATCAGCGGAGGAAAGCCCTCCACACCCAGCGAAAGTTCTTCCGCCAGAATTGCAAGCTTCGCACGTCCCACGTATGGCCGCAGTTTCTCCCACTCCGTTAGGTGCTGATTCAACACCCTGACCGCACCTAGCGATACTTGATCACGGTCCGAACCCAGCGAGGCCACTACCCTGGATAACCCATCGGGTCGCATTTCAATCAGGCGGTGCAGCCGCGGAACGATCTCTTCGCTTTCACAAGTCGCCAGAGACTGTTCCCAGTAAGCGGGGAATTGCCGCATGCCGAAGTACAGCCCACACAGCAATAGGCCAACCAAGCCCACAACGACATACACCGACCGCTTCCGCGTGCGGAGGCGGTTCATATCAACGATCGCCCTCATGGGGTTCCGCATTGGCTCGAGCCGTTTGGGGTTACGTACAGCGGCGAGAAAAGGCCGGGCATTGTGCGAGAAGAAGCCTTCGCACGACAAGGTCAGTCTGCAGACGATGGCAATGCATGCGTCCGAGCGACAGCGGCGGAGCCTTCTACGGTAATCCGCAGAGTTTATCTGACCCTCACCACCCGAACTGGCCGAAATAGGTTTCTAGGTCGGTCTACAGATGCGGCGCGGTGGTGCAACGCAACGGCGCGCACACCCCGGGGGACGCCGCACGGACCGATTGTGGAGGGGGGATTTATGCTACAGGTTTACCTGTCGTGGCTGCGCATGGCCACACAGCACACCCATGGTGTGCGCCTTCGCCGAAGCTCTCGGCTTCACAAATCTTTGCTAGCCATTGCCGTAGTCGGCTGGTCGAGCATTCTGGTCTCAGGCAACGCCTCGGCCGACGATCCGACCAAAGGCACCTCGAGCAAAGAAGCCCAGGCAGACGCCATTGCCGGCATTCCGCAGAACCGCTTAAGCGGCCCCGAGCGCGAACGGGTGCGTGAAGTCATCTCGAATGCCAGTATCTTTCGCAGGCTGCCCACCAGGGTCATTCGCTGCGACCCCGAGCTGTATCAATTCACGCTCGACAATCCCGAAATCATGGTCAACATCTGGCATCTCCTCGGGCTGGAAGATGTAACCCTGCAGCGAACCGGTGAACAGTCGTACCAAGTGGAAGATGGCGCCGGCACGCTGGGCAAAGTCCAGATCCTGTACCGCAACCACGATACCCAGGTGGTGTATGGCGAAGGAATCTACGACGGCCCCATGTTCATCAAACCGGTCCGTGGGGAGTGCGTCATCATCATGAAGTCGGGCTACGTTCGCGAGACCGACGGTCACTACTACATCACCGGGCGGCTCGACATCTTCGTGCGTCTCGATCGCGGCTCCACGGCCGACATCCTGGCCAAGACGTTCCGCCCGCTAGTAGGCATGGTGGCCGACCACAACTTCACCCAGACGATGGCCTTCATCCAAAGCCTCTCCGATGCCGCCGAGGTGAACCCTCACGGTATGCATCGCCTGGCCGATAAACTCACGGGAGTTCCCGAAAACACACGCGAAGAGTTCGTCGCCATGACGGCTCGTGTTGCCGAACGAGCGGATCAGCGTCGCGACGCTTCGCTGCAAACCGTTCGAGGGCAAACTCCCGCCACGGCGGTCTCTGCTTCACGGTAATCTCCAAAACTTGTGAAGGCCTTAAACTACGCGACGACCGCAAAAGAAAACACCTTCACGCCACGATCCATTCGATCACGGCGTGAAGGTGATAAGTTGCCTAAAACGTCGTCCCTCTCGGTTTACTTCGCGCGGTTAGGATTGGCCCGCTGAAGCGTCCACGGTCGCATGCTCGAATCGTTGCCTCGATTGCTACGATACTGACGAGTTACTTGCGGCTGAGGCTGCGGCTCGTACGAGAAACGTCGAGTCTCTTGTCCAGACGAAGCTTCGGCCTGATCGTTCGAATTCGAAGCGTCATCTGAATTCGCCATGCGGACGTTTCGTGAGTGAATCCATCCATTCATCTTGTTGCCGTCAACATCGACGGACGCGCCAAGCCATCCATCTTTCACTTGGGTAACTTTGAATTCCGTTCCAATAGGAATGTTACCCAACACATCCGTTCCGCGCTTCATCTGAGTGTTGTCGCCGGTCACGACGACCATATCACCAGCAGCGATGCTGCTCGGCTCATACGAAAAGCTGCGATAGCCGGGGTCGTACGAGTTGCTGCGATAGCCTGAGTCATACGAATAGCCCATTCCGCCGGAATAAGACTGCGAAGGCTGTTGGTAACCGCGCGAGCCGCCACCATACGCTCCGTAGGGATAGTCTGCCGCCTTCGCTTCGAATCCCCACGCAACACACACTGCTGCACCCATTAACACCACCGAAAGCTTCTTCAACATCTTGCTTCTCCAGACCCCTAGGGCTCTTGGATTGTGCGGATCCTGTTTCCCATCGAAGAGAATCGATTCCTCTTCCAAGTCGGACCGCGATTGAAAATGTGACTTCTGCTTCCAAAGCTCCTGAACTCTACGTTCTTCCTCTCTACAGATTCTTAGCATCTCCTAGTGCCAAGAGAACCGTCTCGGAAAAACCCTTTGGCTCAGCCGGATATTGCGAGTTTTGTCAGGTTCGCCTCTGCCCATTTATTCAGCGTTACATGCTCGAATGATTCGCATCTTACGACACCTCGCGTCTTCAACTCTACAATTCAGTCTACGGCTCAAATGCCGTAACGTCTGGCACTTAACGACTTTGTAATTGGCCCTCCATCAACTGCTTCAAACGGCCGGCACGGTATTTGAACTTCTGCCCGCAATTGCGTCTCGGCGGTGGGTGTTTCCTCCAGTTCTGACATCTGGCGGAATTGCGACTCTTTCCTTGATTGGATCCACTACGAATGCGTTATGTCTGGTTCCCGATCCTGTTGGTCACTTTGTGCAGTGATTTGGTAGGTGTTGCCCAGCAACGCCAGAACAACGCATCGAACAAAGCAGAGTCCGATAACTTTCGGGTCTACTCCTTCACCGGTGGGCCTTCAGCTTCAGAGGTGGCGAAGAACTCCGAGCACCTCCGAACTGAATTGCAACGCATCTGGTTAGGCGAAGCCCCACAACCAAAGTGGCAACCTCGCTGCGACATCGTCTTGCACCGTTCGCGAGCCAGTTACCAGCAAGCCGTTGGTGGCGGGGCTCAGACTTCCGGCAGCAGTCTCATTCGCTACGAACGAGGACAAATGCGCGTCCGTCGGGTCGACCTCTTAGTAGATGCCCGCAGTGAATTCACTGCAATGCCGCACGAGTTAACCCACGTGGTCCTGGCCGATCGGTTCGAAGGGCGCCAACCGCCGCGTTGGGTCGACGAGGGAATCGCCACCATGGCCGATTCGCATGCCAAACGGAAGCTCCATCAACGCGATTGCCAATATGCCCTCAGGAATGGCAAGGCATTGCGGATGATCGAGATCTTGAAGCTGGAAGAGTTCACCTCGGCCGAGCAAGTCCCACCCTTCTACGGGCAGAGCCTCTCACTAGTAAACTTCCTCTTCCAGCACGACGAGCCCACGGCCATCGTCGACTTCGTCGACACCGCCATGCAACACGGATACGACCATGCCCTAAGATCCCACTACGACATCGACGGCGTCACCGCGCTGGAACAGAAGTGGCGCTCCTTCGCGAAGACCGCAGTCCAGCAAGAAGCCCAACTCATCAGCTATCGCCCGCCGCAGTAGCTGGCCTATGAGTTTTTCCTACGTGTGCCGTTCAAAGTGGTAGTCAGACGGCGCACTCGCTGGCGAAGTCCATCGAATCTTCCACCATGAATCTGCGAACACTACGCTCGCAGGAATCTGTGAGGTGGCTTTCAGGCGTTGCTAGATTGTTGAGAACCACCGTCAGGCTTCCGGGACGTTAACTCAACCAGTGTTGCGATACCGATAAGTCCCAAGAAGCCAAGGAATCCGAGCATTCGCTCAAAGCCAGGTATTACGGCAAACGCCGCAAGTGAAGCAAGAATTATACCGAGGTTTGCAACACGCCGTGCCAACGCCGAACGAAAGCCAAGAAGAGAATCAGTGCTCATGGCGGCTCTCCTGTGTTCTGGTCTAGATGAGAACTGCGATTCGGGTGATGTGAAAGGCTTCTCGCAAGGCAGATTATACCCGACTTCGCCTGCCCAGTTCCGCGAATACATTCATGATTCGTGGACGTCAGTCACACGCTGCTCCGCAAGTTCCTGCAGCGCATGCCGATCGAACTTGCCGGTACTATTACGCGGCAGTTCCGGCAAGATGAAATACCGAGTCGGATTCATATACGCAGCCAATCGCTCGGCGACAAAACTGCGTAGATTGTCTTCCGAAAAGCCTTCTACCGCCGGCACCAAGGCCAGAAACGCCACGGGCACCTGGCCATCATGCCGGTCCGACACTCCAACCACCACCGACGCATGCACGCGAGGATGCTCATCAAGAACATCCTCCACTTCGGCTGGAGAGATGTTCGAGCCACGCCTCACGATCATCAGTTTCTTACGGCCCACAAACCAGTAGTATCCCTGCTCGTCGCGATGACCGAGGTCACCCGTGCGAAGCCAGCCATCGAGGTACAGAGCTGCGGTTGCCTCTTCATCATGCCAGTAACCAATCGTCGAGGCGGGAGAACGAACCAGGATCTCTCCAACCTCGTCCACGGGGCAATCCTTCGCCGAGTGATCGACCACCCGCAGCTCCGTATCTGGCGCGGGAATTCCCAATGAGCCCCACTTACGGTCGCCGTACCGAGGATTGGCCGCGTAGTAACACCCGACTTCCGTCATCCCAGCCCCCTCCATCACTTGCCAACCGAATAAATCGCGGAAGCGATGATGCAGATCGACCGGAACCCGATCGCCCGAACCAATGCTGTTCTTCAGACTCGGCAACTTGCTAGGGTGCCCCTCGAGATACTCGATAAAGTCCAACAAGTCGCTGGCCAGCATGCCGTACTCAGTGACCCGATACTCATCGATCAGCGCTGCCGCCTCTTTCGGTGAAGGCTTCATTCGCAGAATCACCTCTGCCGAAGCCTGCAACGCAGCCATGAGCTGCGTTTGTAGCCCGCCCGCATGGCTGAGCGATTTCCCGACGAGCACCACATCGTCCGCCTTGAAATCAAAAAGCCGACGCGAAATGTCGATCGCCGAAAACACGCCTCGCTGCGAATGCACAACGCCCTTTGGATGGCCCGTACTTCCCGAGGTGAAAAGAATCAAAGCCGGGTCGTCCTCGCCAACGGCTCTCGGATCATCCAGCGGAGCGTGCGACAGAAGCTCAGCAAACGCAGCCGACTTCCCCTCAGACGCACCGTCCACACAGAAAGCCGAACCAACGAGGTCGGCTTGTCCAAGAAGTTTGCCGACATCTTCCCGCTCGCCATGAAAAACAAGCACACGTGCCACAACACGCTTCAGCGTGTCCTCCACCTCGTGGGCCACATAGCGATAGTTGAGCGGAACCGCCACCGCCCCAATCTGATAACAAGCCAGCGTCGTCAGCACGGCTTCCAAACAGTTAGGCAACAGCCACGCCACCCGCTCCCCCGGCTCAACCCCAGCCGCCTTCAACTCCGCAGCAACCGCCATCGTCTGCTGCCACAACGCCTCGTAACTCACCGTGGCCGATGCAGTCCGAATTGCCGTTTTTTGGGGATCCGCAGCGACCGCACTTCTAAGCAGGTCCTGCAGCTGTGAATATTGCTTCATGACATCATCAGTAGATTGCTAGCGGTATGCACGAGTTCATTAACATCTTCGGTATACGACTCGTGCCCGTTCCCATGATCCGAGTAGAGTCCGTATGATCGAATACTAGATTGTAGTTCTCTTTCCACGATCTGAACTTCGAGGTTGGTTCCGGAATGAGATGCCACGACTCTCATATATCCTTCTGCATAACAATCAAGTTCAACCATACAAGTTGGGCATTGAATTAAAAGTAACTTGGCAAATTCCTGCAGCATGGAGAATTCCTGCATCGGGTTGCCCCAGTCTGGATGCCACGTAGGAGGTTGCCATTGATGTGGGGATATCATGTTTCGCCCATGGTATTGATGAGGTGCACCGACTCTGGCCAGTGCTCTGTGGTTGGATTCATCGCAATGGCCAATAGCTACACAACGAAGAGGATTTCAATAGCTAGCGGAGTCCCCGATTCTACCTCATTAGCTCACGTCCCTACGTAGCACCTCTCTCCAGGGGTGGCCGAAAACAAACGTTGCGATTCGACCTTCATCTCGGCATTATGTTCGTGGGTCCTGCGTTTTGCCTGGGGCGTGGGGTCGAGATGGTGGAGCCTGGCTACGGAGTTGACGGACTGCCGTGGTGGCTCTGGTGATGTGTGTTGCGAGCGACGGAGGATTTGCGTGATCTGAACTGCGTCCGGAGGCGTTTATGTTCGTTCACACGACCCACGATGCAGTGCAGACATCTGCGAAACATCGCAGATGGAAGCCCGAACCGATGGCCAGGCGATCTGGCGACGGTCTCAATCGCAAACCAGCGTGCCGCCACAACCAACCCACAGCACAGCCATCCCGACCATTCCCGAGCGTGCGTGGTTCCGGAACCACTTTTTTCTTCTTCTGATGAGACAAAACAAGACGACAAGCAAAACAATCCAAGCTTGAGGGTACCACCGGATCTCGATCCGGTGCGGCGCAGCCGCCAGAGGTTCCATGCGAAAACCGGCACTTGCGCATAGTCGCGAATACCCAAAAATGGCAAGGTTGCCTAAAGACTTCATGTAATGAAAAACCGCCCGCAAGCCCTCTTGTCGCCTGCAACGACCCCGCTTCAAGAAGCGGGGTCACCCAGCATGGAAGTGCCGTTGCCTTAGGCTATCAGCTCTGCGCATAACCTAAGGTAGTGGATGCATGTCATCACAAAATGCCATTCAATCCATCGCCTGAGTTATTGGAAGCACGAATCACGCTGAACTCACCTAGGAATTTCCCATGCACAAAGTCCTACTAACCGGCTACGAAGCATTCGCCAACACCCCGGTGAATCCGGCGGAGATGGTTGCTAGGCGGCTGGATGGAACCGAGATTGAAGGGGCATCCATCGTTTCGCTGGTGATGCCGAACATCTTCTTCAAGTCGATCGACCACGCCGTGAAGGTCATGGAAGAGGTGCAGCCAGACGTAGTCGTAATGATGGGCGAATATGGCGGGCGGGCGATGGTCACCGTCGAACGTATCGCGCAGAACCTGAATGACGGAAAGCGTTATCAACTGCTGGACAACGCCGGCTATGCGATGCAAGACGAACTCACGGCCCCCGACGGGCCCGCCGCATACTACACAACACTACCGATTCGCGCCATGGTCAAAGCCATGCGAGAGGAAGGCATCCCCGCAGACATTTCCGATACGGCGGCCACGTTCTGCTGCAATCACCTGATGTACGGCGTTCTGCACCACATCGCCATCAACAAGCTGCCCATCCGCGCCGGCTGGATTCATCTGCCTCACCTGCCCGAGGTTGCCGCCCTGGTCGGTAACCTGGGGGCACCGAGCATGTCCGTCGAGACCGCCACGGCCGGGGTGGCCGCCGGAATCGCAGCCATTCTGAAACACGACGAGGACATCACCGATGTAATCCCGTCCGTCTTTCAGATCTAGCGAGAAGAGCCATGAAGGTGTAGCAGAACGTAGTAGGGCTTCTCACTAACTACGCAGATTGCTCAAGCGTCTTCGTGAAGCCTTTGAAGAGTTGCTTCTCGGAATAGAACTTCATCATATGGTTGATGGCCCAAGACATGGCGGCCGACTCGGTGAACATCATCTTGGCCAACTTGCGAGATTCAGCCTGAATACTATCCACACGTTCTCGACGACGTTTGATGAAGTAGTCGATCGCCAGCGGTATGGTTCGGGCGTCAGTCCGCCGCAGTTCGTCAGCAAGGACTGCCGCCGACTCCATGGCCACGGTGGCTCCAATCCCTGCCGTGGGAAGAATGCCCTGGCCAGAATCGCCCACCAGCAGCACACGGCCTTGGTGCCACTGCGGCAGCTTTACGTCCGCGAAGCGAACGAAGGAAATGTCGCTGTCTGCATCCAGGGCATTGATGATCGTAGGCACCGGCCCGCCGAAATCGCCGAAGGCTTCCTGAATTCGCTTCGCCCGGGTCTTGGGATCGTCGTAGGTTCCCGCAGGGTAGGGGATGCCGCTGAAACAGCACAGTTTGCCCTTCGCCGGATAAAGTCCGAAGAAATGGCTGTCGCTCCAGAATTCCGATATCGAATCCTGCGGCGACACCGAGGGATCGACCCAGTAAGCCCAACCAGCCCAGCCGGTGTCGGCGATCTCGGTTTTACCGAAGATCAGCTCCCGGGTTTTGGAATGAATGCCGTCGCACCCCACAACCAGATCAAACGTACCTCGGCTGCCGTCGCTGAACCCAACGTTTACCTCTTCGCCAACCTGTTCGAGCGACTCGATCGAAGTACCCATGCGAATCGTGTCGTTACCCAAGTAGTCGACCAGAATGTCGAGCAGAGCTGCCCGAGTGACGCAGCGAAACGAGCCGTAGTGTTCGAAGAAGGGGCCAATCTTGTACTTGTGCAGCAACTTTCCTTTGTGATCGCAAACCTGATACACGTTGCCTTCGACACTGGCGTTCAGATACTGATCATACAGCCCCAGGCCATGCAGAATGCGACTGCCCAGCGGCCATAGACCAATCACGTAGCCCACCGGCTCGTACGCCTTGACCTTCTCAATAACGACGGGGTTAAGGCCGGTCTGTCGCAGCAGAGCTGCGAGCGTGAGGCCTGCGAAACCACCGCCAACAATCAAGATTCGCATCAAGCTAATCCCTTGCTTCTGGGTGCGAAGTCAGGACTTCGCGGGGACTGATTCAACTCGCGACATGCCCGTGCGGACTAGTCGAAGGCAATGCAGCCGGATGCGTCATGCAACTCGTAATGATGACTGGGAGAGAGCCACCTACATCGAGTTGATGCGTATCTCATTGGAAGCTACATCGGTGGCAATGTCGGCAATGCCAATGTCTGCAAATAAATCAGTGCCTTCATCGCCAAAGATCTGGTCGGTCGCTGAATCATCGAACAGGGAGATACCGGGTTTTAGGATGTACTTGCCGTTATACCCGCTACCGAAGCCGGTGAGGTGCAAAGTGCGGGTCAGGTACCCTCCTCCGAGTCGCCATTCATCCCAGATGGCATACATCGCGGTTGTTTGCTTGTCGAACCGAGGCTCACCTGCAATGAGCAATTCTTCGCCAGAGCCTCCTGAGATCCAATCCGACTGCGTACCTCCGACGACAACGTCACGACCAGCGCCCCCATATAGCTTGTCGGACCCGGCATTCCCAAGTAGTAGGTCGTCGCCGTTTCCGCCGTAAAGTGAGTCGTTTCCACCGCCTCCCGAGAGGAGATCGTTGCCGTCACCTCCATGTAACTCGACCCCACCATTAAGCTCGGTTTTCAGATAGTCGTTACCACCCAAGCCATACACAATCACTCGGCCAGTAACTTCGCCCTGGGTGTAGATAATAGACTGGTTATAAGCTTTGCCATTCAGTGCCAAGACAGCAACGCCCGTGACTCCTCCGGCACTGAAGACGGTCGCAATGTCGCTTCCCTCGCTCAGACCCACGACTAGGTTGGTCTTGCTGGGGTTGTCCTGGTCTGCCTGTAGTTGATAGGGCAATGTTTCGACCGTAGTGGTCGCTCCGTCAGTAGTACTCCCGTTGGAGGCAATAGCCGTGATGGTAATCTGGTGGTTTGCCACATTTTCAAAGGTGTGTTCGACCACAGTACCAGATGTACCTTGCACGACCTGATCAATGATTCCATCGCTATTGAAGTCGATCGTAAAGATATATTGCTGATTAGATGTTTGACCCGTGGAGTCATTCACATCCAGGACGAAACTCCCGGTTTGCCCAACGACTAACTCGTTAGGACCGGTGATGTTTGCAATCGAGCTGCCTCCTGATGGAAGCCAGCCGCGTAAGCTGTAGCGGCCCAAGTCACCGTATTGACCGGCACCTCGCACCACTGCGTAATAGCGCCCCGCCGTCACGTTGGCAGTTAGCGAAGACTCCAAAGAATCGCTCTGCGAGGCCGACTTGATGATTGTGCCGTCCGCGCGGCGCAGCTCGACTTTGCTGTCCAGGTTCGGTCCGAACTCGGTGACCTCAACTGATAGAGTTACGTTGCCCGATGGGGTGTCGAACCAGAACACATCGACATCGCCGGGTTCTCCAATGATTCCGTATTGAGAGAACCTCGAGCCATTCGTGATGACCGGGACAGCCGCCGCGATGGAATTGGGGTGATCATCGCTGCGAAGACCAAACCCATTCGACGATGAAGCGATGATATCGATGTCGTTTTGAATATTGTTAATCGATGTCGAGGGGCTATTGCTCCAGGTCGATCGCTCGGCAAACAGCGAATTGCCCATCAGCGGTGCCCACTCTGGCGAGTTCCCAGTGGTGTACTCGCCGATCACATTCCCGTTTGAGTCATATTCGTGATTGTGGCGTAAGCCGAACGCGTGTCCGGCCTCGTGGGAGGCGATGTCGGCCACCATCGAGGGCAAGCCGTTGTAGAGGTCATCTTCGAATACAAAAACCACGTTCGGATATGGATTGCTGTACGCATTCTGATAAGCGGCGCCGCTCGCGTTGGCAACGAACCAGTCGGTGTGGCTGCCGCCGATCGCCACACGCAATGCTGAGTTGTTCGGATTGCTCCATCCACCCGGGTCGACGGTCGTGACGTTCAGGTTGAACGGCACAAAGTCTTCCGCGACTCGAGCCCAAATCTCCTTGATCGCCGCCTTTTCTTGCGTACTAAAGCTCTGGGAGTTTCCGTCGGTATCGTAGGCTGGGGTTTCGACGTTTTGATAACCGCCCCACGAAGACTCAGTGTTGCCATTGAAGTCGAGATACAACGTGGCAGGCGCAGAAGCCAGGCTGCTGTACTGGGGGACACTCAAGCTAAGGAGGCGTCGATCTTCCAGAGATTCAAGCGACAGTTTGGTGGAAGCCATAAATCGTAACCATGTGTGCTAGCTAGAGTGAAGCGGCCCCTTCAAGAGTAAGATCGTCGGCAAGCGCTTTTCGGATTGGTCATTTGCCCGGTAGTCGCAGATTTTTCCCAGTCATCCATCAACTATGCTGCCACTGAAAAAGCAGAAGCCGACTGCGATCGGGCAGAGCAGATGATTGCGGGGATAGATAGCAAGAGCAGTGCTATCTACAGGCAAGGTTGAAGTGCAGCAGGCACCCAACACGGAGAGGACCTATACGAAACCAAGAAGTTTCGCACAAGTTGACTCTTGCCCCAGAAAGCGCATCGCAATGTTCCGATTCGAGAGCTGCAGTAATGTAGCAGCTAGCTGATCGGCGATGCCAGTGTTTGGCAGCCAGCTTCGCGCCTTTTTCACAACTCGTGAGGACCACTCACCCTACGAGTGCTAGCCAGCGACGGTCTCGGAGAAGTGCTCCATGGCCAAGTCCTTCAGCCCTTTCAAATCGAGCTTGCCAGTACCCAGCACAGGAATTTCATCTACTTCCAAAAAACTATCCGTCGCGGGGACCCACAGATTGGGGAGATCGGTTTCCCCCAGAGCCTTGCAAATTTCCGCAGGCGTCTTCTCCAGGGGGAGGTGAACCACCACGATCCGCTCGCCGCGCTTCTTGTCGGGCACCGCGGTCACAACGGCCTTCAGCTCCTCTTCGCCGGCATCTAGAATCTGCTTAATGCGATCCTCGATTTTAATGTGCGGTACCATCTCTCCGCCGATCTTGGAGAAGCGGTTGATTCGGCCGGTGATGTGAATGAACCCATCCTCGTCGATCATGGCGATGTCGCCCGTGACGTACCAGCCGTCGCGGATGACTTCGGCGGTCTTCTCCGGCTGGTTCATGTAGCCCATCATCACGTTGGGCCCACGTAGCAGCAGCATCCCCGCTTCGCCCGGCTCCAAGTCTTCCCCGGTATCGGGGTCAACGGTCTTCGCTTCGAGGTCAGGAATCGCACGGCCCACGGTGCCGTCTTTGGCAAACAGTCCGTCGGGGTCGTGAACACGGCTCGGTGGAACGTTCACGGCAATTAGGGGCGACATCTCAGTCGCTCCATATGCTTCCGAAGGTCGGGTGCCGAACTTTGCTTCAAACGCATCGGAGAGTTCGATCGGCAGCTTCTCTGCACTGGCGAAGATGACGTCGACCCATTGGAACTGTTCTGGCTCGCAGCGCCGCAAATAGGCTCGTAGGAAAGTGGGCGTGCTGATGAGGATCGAAACTTTATGCTTATGACTCAGCTCGCCTACGATCTTGGCTTCCAGCGGATTGAAGTGATAGACGGCAGAAGGATTCAATGCGAGCACGGTCCACAGCGTGGCCGTGTATCCATACGAATGGAAGAACGGCAACACGCCCAACGCCACATCGGTTTCCTTCAGGTGGATCACTTCATCGATCGCCAGCACGTTGGTGCCCACGTTGCGATGTGAGAGCATCACGCCTTTGGGTTCGCCGGTCGATCCGGAGGTGAACAGCACGGTCAATAAATCGTCGGGCTGAATCTTGTGCACTCCCAACCATTTCTCGAGCATCCCAATGGGCATCACCTTCGCTTGGAATGCGGCGGCGATCTTGTCTGAGAGCTTGACCTTGTCGATCAGGTCTTCGAGGTACACGACCTCGGCATTGATCTTCAAGTGACTAAGTCGGGAAGTCACCTTCTTGCTTGTCAGCACGTGGCGAATGCCACACTGCCGAATGCACGAATCCATGATCTCGGTCGAGACGGTATAGTTCAGGTTCACCGCGATGCGACCTGCCAGCGGCAGCGCAACGTTGGCCAACACGCTACCCACCGAGGGTGGCAACAGCAGCCCTACATATTTCTCGTCCTTGCCGAGCACTTCACGCATCAGTAGGCGGCGAAATACGAGCGACTTCAGAACCAGGTCGGCTCCACTGGCCGAACTGCCGGTACTGTCAAAGCACTTCTTCCGCGAACCGCTCGCCTTGCAGTTGCGAAGGAACGCACTCATCAGATTCAGGTTTTCTTTGAGATTCGTATTCATAGTTCAAGCCTTCCAGTTTTTTGACGGCCTGTTCGATTTCTTGGATAGATCGGGGATTGAGCATCGGCTCGCCAACTCGAATGCTGAGCCGATATGGAATTTTACGCGGAATCTTCCAGAAAAAGCGACCTCCCCAGTAGCTAAATATGCTGCCCCACAGTCCTCCCAGGTGAACCGGGATGACGGGAGCATCGGTTCCGCGGATGATCGAGGCCGCCCCGGGCTTGAAATCCAGCATCTGCCCCGAGCGGGTTAAGCCTCCCTCGGGAAAGATGCAGACCAGATCGCCTGAGCGAACCGCATCTCGAGCGGTTTCGATCGACTGCACGATGGATCGGCGGCCGGAGCCAGGATTGATCGGGATCACCGCAAACCAGCGTGACATCCATGCCATGAACCCTTTCTCGACATAGGGTCCGTAGCCGATCATGCGAATCGGCCGCGGCGAGTTCAGGTACAGCAGCACTGCGTCGGCCCACGACACATGGTTCGACACAATCAGAGCGCCACCTTCTTTAGGTATGTTACTCATTCCTTGGACATCAATGCGATAGAATATCTTGCTGATCACCCTCATCGTGAATTCAATCAGGGCTGGGGGCAGGATGAAGACAGTCGCCACGGCAACCGCAGCGGTGACCAATCCGATGGCAAGAAAGATCTCCGAGGCATCGAGTCCGATGCCGACTTGCCCCAGGCCACCCATCGCCACGCCCGACCCCATCAAGGGATACACCACGCCCGAGACAATCAGCATCGCAGCAAAGGTGACGAAGCTGTAGGCGGCTAGAATTGAACCGCGATGTTGTGGCGGTGCCTTTTGCTGCAACAAGGCTTCCAGCGGGATATCGAACAAACCGGCGCAGATGCCGAGTACGAATAAGATGATCCCGGCGGCGAACGGGGTGAGGCTCAAGGTGCCCAGCAGGATCATGCACACCGACATTCCGAATGCCCCGTAGGGAATCAGCCCTAGTTCGATTCGTTTGCCCGAGAGCAACCCGGCCAGGACACTTCCGACACCGATTCCCGCGGCCATTGCGGCCAGCAGCAGACTCACGATGTGTTGCTTATGCTGCGACTGGTCTTCGGTGAGGATCAAAGCGTTTTGCCCGAAGTTGTCGATGGCAATCTGCGAAAGTGCCGCCATTCCCCAGAAAAAAGCCAGTCCCAGAGCACAACCCACCAAGACTTTGGTGCTGAATAACTTCTTCAGGTCGCGAAACGTATGCTGGGGCACGTTCCAGGGCATGGCGCGCTCAGGATCGGCTGCGGGCACCTTGCGAATCAGAAGGCTCGTAAGCAGCCCCATGAACGAAACGCTGACCAAAGCGATGGCCGCACCCCAGTAACTTCCTCCGGCGTCGGGCCGTGTCCATTCGTAGAGAAAACTTGCACTGATGGTGCCGCCGACAATCGCAATGACGGTTGTCATGCCGATTAGGCCATTGGCTTTGGTGATCTGATCGCGACGTACCAGCTCGGGGATACTGCCGTACTTCGACGGGCCGAACAGCGCACTTTGTCCGCCCATGAAGACCATCACGACGAGCATGAATGGAATGTTCCCGATTGAAATCGCCAGAGCACCCAGGCCCATGATGACCATCTCGGCGAACTTCACGCTGACCATCACGCTGCGTTTGCTGAACCGATCTGCCAAATAACCCGAGGGGGCGGCTAAGAACAGAAACGGCAGCATCAATGCTGCGGCACCGACCGAGCGGATCATGTCGTGCTGCTGAGTGGCCACCAGGTCTTGGGCCACCCAAATGATCAGCCAACGGTACATGTTGTCGTTGAATGCACCGAGGAACTGTGTGCCGAGCAGCCCCATAAAGCTGAACGAGGCGATGCCGTCGGTGGGCTCGCTCGAAACAGTCGCCGGCGATGTGTCGGCGTGGAGAGTCGATTGTTCGGTTGCCATGCTCATGTCAGCTTCGTTCCACCCAGGTATGCGGATAGGGCCGGCTTAACGTTACGCGACCGCGATAACCAACAGGGCGAGAGGCGAGCATGGATATAACGCACTCATTTGTTTTGAGCAGAAAGAGCCGGGGAATTTTAAGGGTGACCGACGGGCTGGTTTCTAGGAATTCGGTTCGCCAGACACAAAGACTTGCCCGCAAATGGCTTTAATCAGCACACTGACCACCTCACGAGAGGGGGGGCTGGCGATATCAGAAAAAGTCTCTCAGATCCCGCCTCCCCAACGTTCGTAAAGCTTAGCCGTTTCCACTTGCGTCGTCACCTGGCAGATTAGCCACATCCCAGGCTTTTCATGTGCCGTAAGTGACTGGTGTGAAATAGGTTGTGTTTCGCGGGTCCTCGCTGGCCCGTTTCTGGTGTCTGATGGTTGTTCGCCAGTGGGCCGACTCCCCTTGCGATAACTGCGCAACTGGGGCTAAATTCCCGCTCGCCACGCGAGGCCCCGGCTGTACCCGGGGGCGGCCGTGCTGTCATCCATGGAAGGAACGACTGGAAATGAAACGGATCAAATACCTGCTATTGGGCATCATTCTCGGGGGAGCTACGGTCGCCGGAGCATTGCACTACCACCTGCTGCAAACCTCCGAGGGCTTGGTGCTCGTGCCGAAGACCGGCTCGACCCTGAGCGATACCTACGTCGATATCCGCAACTTTGGTGTGAGCGAGTGGAACGATCACCGCCATGTGGTCGATGCCCTCATCAAGGCCGACCGCCAGGATGTGTTGCAGGGCTCAGCAATGGACGGGATCAAGCAGAGCGTCGATAACCTGCTCGACCGCTTGGGTTCATAGAACGAACCGAACGGAGATGTTGCCTCGAGGAAAGGCCGTGGCCCCTATTAGCCTAGCCTTTTACGCAGCCTTCCAGCGTTTCTTGGACTTGTTTGGCCATGAAGGGCTTGGAGATAAAGTCTTGCGCGCCTTTGCGGATCGCCTCGGAGATGAGTGCCGACTGATTCACGGCGCTGATCATCACTACTTTGGCTTGGGGGTCGATCCGTAGAATTCCTTCCAGCCCGTGGATTCCATCTGCATCGGGCATGACCATGTCCATGGTAACGGCATCGGGGCGAAGCTTTTCGAACTGTTCGACGGCCTCTTCGCCGTTGCAGGCTTGGCCCACACATTCCCAGCCTGCCTCGGCCAGAGCTTCGGAAAGCATGCTGCGCATGAGCACGGAATCGTCGCAAATTAAAACGCGATGCGACATGACGCGGATCCTCCAGGCTTAAAACTTTCTGCGGTAGGCGGGGCCGAGCAATGATTCCTGCTTTCAGAACTGCGGGCCCACCTCGGGTGCGCAAATATACGCCATATGTGTGGTGACACTTCTGGATGGCGGAAGAACGTAGATGGTGCGCTTAGGGGAGTTATGCGGCTGTAGGCACCCCCAAGGCGGCTTCTCTGCACCCGGGGGAAGTTCGGGTTATAACGAGTGTTCCCTTCCAATGGGCCTGGCCGAGTTGCAATCGCCGAATTCCAGGCGCTCAGATCCTCCGCAAGAGCGTCTATAATAAGGGCTTCGGTTCCCACAACGATGGACTTAGTGCCGTTGGGTGAGGGTTCCGGAATTTGAGCGATTACCTTTTCTGTGAGCGAGGGGCTTCGAAGTCCGCTCATGATCCCTTTTTTTGATCTAAAGCCGCTGCACAACGAGTTGGCTGGGCCGCTCCAAGATGCCGTTGCGCGCGTGCTAGACAGCGGCTGGTACGTTCTCGGGCCCGAGGTTGAGGCTTTCGAGAACGAGTTGGCCAATTACCTGCAGATTGGGAATGCGGTCGGGGTGGCCAACGGAACCGACGCGATCGAACTCGCGCTGCGAGCGTTGGATATCAAGCCGGGTGCCGAGGTGATTACGGTCTCGCATACGGCGGTGCCAACGATTACGGCCATCGAGCGAGCCGGCTGTCGACCGGTGTTCGTGGACATCGACCGAGAGACGTACACGCTCGATCCGCGTTGCCTGGAAGCTGCCATCACCTCTCGCACCGAGGCAATCGTTCCCGTCCATCTTTACGGTCACCCGGCCGACATGCCGGCGATCGTGGAGATCGCCCGACGATACAAACTGGCCATCGTAGAAGATTGTGCTCAGGCGCTCGGGGCTCAGTGTCAAGGTCGACCGGTTGGCACCTGGGGCGACGCTGCGGCATTGAGCTTCTATCCAACTAAAAACCTGGGCGCTTGCGGAGATGCGGGAGCGGTGGTGACGAACGATCGGACCGTGGCCGAAAAGGCAAAGCGACTTCGCTTTTACGGACAGGTGGACCGAGAACACTTCAACGAACGTGGAATCAATAGCCGACTGGATGAGATGCAGGCGGCGATCCTGCGTGTGAAGCTCGAGCAGCTCGATGACGACCTCAAACAACGTCGCGAGCTTGCGGCTCTCTACGATGCGGTACTGAAGGGAGTGACCCTGCCAGTGACACGGCCCGATTGCACGCACGTCTACTGTTTATATGTCGTGCGGCATCCGCAGCGTGACGTCATTCGCGATGCCTGTCAGGAGCACGAGATTGGAACTTTGGTTCACTACCCCATTCCGGTCCATCGGCAGCAGGCGTTCGCTGACCTGGGGTATGGCGTAGGAAGTCTGCCTGAGACGGAAGCGGCGGTGAAGGAGATTGTCTCGCTCCCGCTTTATCACGGACTGTTGCCGGAAGAGGTTCAACAAGTTGCCGATGTGGTGAGCCAGTGCGTAGCGGGGGCCCGAGCATGACCGTTACGCTCGACGAAAATACCTTCCGTGACAAACGGGTTTTGATCACCGGCGGGATGGGCTTCATCGGCAGCAACCTGGCGATCGAGTTGGTCAACCGTGGGGCCGAGGTAACCATCGCCGATTCGATGATTCCCGGATACGGCGGAAACCTGTTCAACATCGAACCCATCGCCGACCGGGTGACGGTCAATTACAGCGACATTCGCGATGTGAATGTGATGAACTACCTGGTACGCGAGAAACACTTTGTGTTTCATCTGGCGGGCCAGGTTGATCACATCATGAGCCTGCACGATCCGTTCCCTGATATCGACATCAACGTCAAAGGGACGGCCGTGGTGATGGAAGCTTGCCGGCAACACAACCCCGATGTTTGCGTGATTTACACGGGCACTCGCGGGCAGTACGGCAAGCCGAACAAACTTCCGGTGGACGAGACGGCCCCGCTGCAGCCGCTGGGCATCTACGAGATTACTAATGTGGCGGCTGAGCAGATCATTGAAGCCTATCACTATGTGTTTGGTGTGCGTTCGTGCCTGTTACGGCTGACCAACACTTACGGGCCCCGCGCTCAGATGCAACACTCGCGGTACGGCGTGGTGAACTGGTTCGTGCGGCTGGCGATGGACGACCAGACCATTCCCGTGTTTGGCGATGGCCAGATCAAACGCGACTTGATTTATGTCGACGACTGCATCGACGCGTTGCTGCGAGTCGCGGCGAGCGACAATGCCTGGGGCGAGGCGTTCAATGTTGGCTACGATCAACCGATCACATTCCTTGAGCTGGCCGATACGGTGGTGAAGGCCGCCGGCAGCGGGCGACGTGAGTTGGCGCCATTCTCGCCCGAGCGCGCCGCCCAAGAGCCAGGCGATTTCTATTCCGACATCAGCAAGATCGAGCGATTTCTTGGTTGGCGGCCAAAGACAGGGCTGCTGGAAGGTCTAACTCGCACTGCCGACTACTACCGCCAACATCGCAAACATTACTGGTAGTCGTCCTTCGCCACTTAAAGATTCAACGTCGATGACCGCATCCCGACCGATCGACAATCTGACGGAACTGAGGGAAGTGTTCTCTGCGCACTTGCCGTGGAGCCCTCGCGATTACGTCCATGGGATTTCCCGGCAGGGCGATCGGGCGATCTACTCCGAACAACTCACCGGGGAGATCGCCTCGGCCGACGATATGCGGTCCATCGTTACGCTTAGCGATGGCAGCGAAGTAGCGGTGCTCGCCGAGCGGCTTGCTTGGGATAGTGAATTCTTTGGCTACGGCGTGGGGCGATTGAACGGAATCTTTCCGCTGAGCGATCCTTGGCATCGCCCGCTGGCCGACTTCCGAGGTGCGGTCGATTTCGTTTGTGATGAGGCGAAAGCTCGAGACATTAAGTATCTGTTCGCGGTGGTCGAACCTCGCGACTTGGCGACCGTGCGGGCGCTTGGCGAAGCTGGCTTTGCCTTGGTCGAGACGCGGTTCTATCACTTCGGGCAAATCGAGCAGCCGCAGTTTACGGAGCGGCTTCCTGTGCGGAAGGCCATGGAGAGCGATATCCCGTCGCTAGCCAAAGCCGCCAGCGGAACGGTGAATATCTACGACCGTTTCCACGCCGACCCATTCATTAACGAAGACGACGCCAGGCGGTTGATGGAACTTTGGGTTGAGCAATCGGTGGTTGGCAACTTTGCCGACGTGGTGATTGTGCCCGATGTTCCTGAGCCGGGGGCGTTCGTCACTTACCGGTACCATCGCGACAAGTGGGAACGCTGGGGTTTGCCGTTGGTGCAAGGCGTATTGTCGGCCGTGGCCCCCGAGTTCAAAGGTTGGATGGGGAAGCTCGGGCCAGAGGTGAACTATCACCTGTTGAGCGTCGGCGCTCGCTCTTCGTATGGGAGCACTCAGGTTACCAATCGACCGATCATTTGGTTCGCCGAAGAGGCAGGGGCCCGATTCGGCAAGTGCGAGTACATCTTCCGCCGAATACTGTGATTAGCAGCCCCGCGAAAGCGCTCCTGCGTGGTGCAGATTGACTCACTTGCGCGACGGGGTGTGACGGTTATAAGGGCGTTGGGGCCCGGGGGTGGGGAAAAATACAAGTTCACCCCTGGCAACTCTCCCGTTGGCCGCAGCATCTGGCTACCATGGCAAGTGAACAAGAAGGGATGCGGTCGCAGTCCGGTCGACTGAAAGCCGTAGGCGGCGTTCGTTGCAGAACGTGCGGCACTTATCGACAACCATCAACTCCGCGTCAACCATGCCTCTCATCTCCGTAGTTGTGCCGGTCTATTACAACGCGACCAGTTTGCGCGATGTGGTCGATCGATTTCAGAAGGTCGCCGACCAAGAGCCGGAAGACTTCGAATTCATTTTCGTCGACGACGGCTCACGCGATGCATCGTTTCAGGTGATGACCGAACTCACCGAGCTCGATTCGCGGGTTCGGGCGATCAAGCTCGTTCGCAATTTCGGTTCCAACGCTGCATCTTCGGCGGGAATTGCTTACGCGAAGGGCGACGCGGTGGTGGCCATCTCGGCCGATCTGCAAGACCCGCCCGAGTTGATCGGCGATATGCTGGCCCGATGGCGAATGGGCTCGAAGGTGGTGCTGGCCGCGCGGGCCGATCGCGAAGATCCCTGGCTGACGAAGTTCACCTCGAACATCTTCTGGCGGCTGATCAAACGCTACGGGCTGCCGAACATGCCCGAGCAAGGCTGCGACTACGCCTTGCTCGATCGCGAAGTGCTGGAGGCCCTTCGGCACACCCACGAACCGAATGCCGGGTTGGGCATGGTGCTGTGGACGGGATACGAGCCTTCCATCATTTATTACAAGCGCGAGCAGCGACAGGAAAAATACGGTCGCTCGGGCTGGTCGCTGTCTAAGCGGATCACGTACCTCATCGACTACTTCGTTTCGTTCTCGCAAATGCCGATCCGAGCCGCATCGCTGATGGGATTCGGCATGGCCTTCCTTGGCTTTCTGTACGCGTGTGCGATTATCGTCTCTCGCGTGTTCCTTGGCAGCGACAGCGAGTTGGCCCGCGGTTGGTATTCGATGATCGTCGTGCTCTTGCTGGTCTCCGGGGTGCAACTCATCATGACTGGCGTGCTTGGTGAATACCTGGTTCGCACGCTGGAAAGCACCCGCCAGCGCCCGCCTTACCTGGTCGAGAAAGTGGTCGACCCGAGTAAGAAACGCAGTGAAACGAAAACGCCGCAAGAGGCGGAGTCGTTCGATTGAACCGCGGGTGAGGATCTGCATCGCCCCCGGAACGCGTTATGAACTTTCAAGACCGGAACATCTTGATCACGGGGGCCTCGAAGGGAATCGGGCTGGCCACGGCCCATCGGTTGGCGGCCTTGGGGGCGAATCTGTTCTTGATCGCCCGCGGCGAAGAGGCACTCTCGGAAGCTCAACGCGAGATTGGTGCCAAGGTTCCCTCAGCGAAAGTCGAAACGTTCAACTGCGATGTTGCCGACCACACGGCCGTGGGACGTGCTGTGGAGGCGATGCGTGAGCAACTCGGCGAAATCCACGGTGTGGTGAACAATGCCGGGTTCGCGATTGCAGACCACTTCGAAAGTATCGAGCCAGAGTCGTTCCAGCGTTTGATGGAGGTCAACTACCTGGGCTCCGTCTACACCACGAAGGCCGCACTTCCGCACATGCACGCGGGCGGGTTCGTCGCGTTCACCTCTTCGGTGGTTGGGTTCCTGGGGGCCTTCGGCTACTCGGGGTACTCGCCGGCAAAGTTCGCGCTGATTGGTTTTGCGGAATGCCTGGATCAGGAATTGCTGGACCGGGGCATTCAGGTCAGCGTGCTGTGCCCTCAAGATACCGATACCCCGGGGCTCGAGACCGAGAATGGATCGAAGCCGTTCGTGACCAAGGAACTCTCGAAGGGTGCGAAACTAATGAGCCCCGACGAGGTGGCCCAGCGGTTCATCGATGGTTTGCAGCAAGGGCGGTTTCTCATCCATGTGAGCCACGAATCGAAGTGGATTCATCGCCTCAAAGGCCTGCTGCCCGGCCTCACCCGCAAGGTGATGCACTACCAGGTGCGAAAAGCTCAAAAGAAGACATCGAGCGAGAACCGCTGAAACCGCGGGCCCCGCAGAATCCCTACAGTCCCACTCTTGCGATTCCTGAGGGCTGGCTGGGGGCTTAACCTCGTTCTGGGGGGATGAATGGTGGGACATCTTGCAGATGGAGTTTATACTCAATGGACTCGTCGCTAGTCGTGTCGCCAAGCGGGTTTCGCGCCTGTGGGGGGCGGTGCGACGTATTTTGAATTGGGCCGAAAGCCGGTGCGTGTACCTGGGGGATTTGTGTGTGCCCCTGGAGTCTTAAGTATCGCCGTGGCTTAGGCTTGGTAGCGGCGAGCTATGCATCGGCGATGTCTCGTGCGGTTGGCACGTCGTCGTGGGCCGATGAGGACGACCGTGCCACATGACGACTGCGCCATCCCGACGTGATCGATGATCGAGTATCCATCTCAGGTTAGCTACCGCCGATCGCCCGACGAGCTGCTCGCCGAGCTGCTGGCGACGCTGCGCACCGAGGCCCCCTTCGAACTCGGTCGGCAGCCACTCTCGCCGGCTATCGTTTTCCGCGCCGCCTACAGTGGGACCGAAGCGTGGTACGCGCCCCAGGCGATGACCTTGGACGAACAGGTCGAGGGGTTGCAAGTCAATCAGGCGGGCATCGACAAGCTGCACACTTGGCTGGCCGAGAAGCGTGTGGTCTACGGGGTGAACACCGGCTTCGGTGGCACCGGCGTGTTCAATAAGGGGCTCGACGACGAGGGGCTCCGCCGTCAGCAAGAAGTGCTGATCCACGGGCTGCTCGTTCATGCGGGCGGGCCCACTTTGCCGGCGTCGACCGTGCGCGCGTCGATGATCGTTCGAGTCGTGTCGAACCTGCTGGGGGTTTCGGCCCTGCGGGAAGAAGTGATGCGGCTGTTGCTGCGATTGCTACAAGAAGATGTGGTGCCGCTGGTGCCGATGAAGGGCTCGCTTACGGCCTCCGGCGATTTGGTTCCGCTGGCCTACATCGCGGCCATGATGCAAGACACCGACGACGATCGCGTGCAGGTGCAATGGCGCGGTCGCACGATGAGCGCTCGCAAGGCTCTCGACGAGTTGGGCCTGCGGCCGATCCGCTTGGAACCCAAAGAAGGGTTAGCCCTGGTGAATGGCACTTCGGTGGCCGCGGGGGCGGGCTGCCTGGCGGTGGTGCAGGGGCTGAACGCTTACTTCCTGTCGATGGTGCTCACGGCGTTAGCCAACTGTGCGGTGCGGGGCACGTTGCAGTCGTATCATCCCTTCACCGCCGAAGTGAAACCACACGCCGGACAGGTCTATGCGGGGAGGTTGATCTTCAACCTGCTGCACAGTGTTTCTGACAGGCTGGTAAAGAAGGACGACATCCGGGGATTCGCCCCCGCCCACGATTTCCGCCTGTGGCAGTTGACCTATCCGTTCCGCTGTGCGACACAACATTTGGCCCCCGAATACGACGTATTATTGGGGACCTACAACGACCTGGGCATCGAAATCAATTCGGCCTCGGACAACCCCTTGATCCTCAACGACGAGCACCGGCAGTTCATCGTTTCGGGGGGGAATTTCCTGGGGTCGACCATCGCGCGGGATATGGACAAGCTGAAGGTTTCCATTCACTCGATCGCCCGACTGGTGCATGCCCAATTCAAGTACTTGGTGCGTGGTGTAGAGCACATGATCAGCGCCACCGAACACGAGACCGTTCGCGAGCGGTTCATCGGCCCTCACGTGATTCCGCTCAGTTCGCACCCGGCCGACAACATGGGTTTCCAGGGGGTTGAGATCTACATGGATGCCCTGCTTTCGGAAATGAATCAGAAGGTGGGACCGCACTCCTCGACGTACCTTCCCTCGGAGATGGAGAACCAGGCGATCGTTTCGATGGGCCTGGCCGCCGCGCGAGGAGCCCAAGACATCGCCGAAGATACGAACTACTGCCTGGCCGGGCACTTGCTGGCCATTTGTCAGGCGTTCGATCTGACGACCCTGCCGGGAGACGTGGTTCGCGAGCACGAATCGAAACGCACGAACGCCGTGATTGAGAACCCGCGGGCGGAAGAGTTGGGCCACCTGAGGGCGGCTTACGATTTTGTCCGCCGGGAGTGTGGGATTCCCACGGTGTTCACCAGCACACGCATGCATACCTACATGGACGAGTTAGTCCGCCGAATCGAGCGGCTCGATCTGTTGTCTTATTTGTTTGAACATTCTATTCAGCCGGCACTGGCCGACGATGCATATCAACGCTATGGCCGGCAACCGCCGAGTCCGTAGAGCAACGCAACCACCAATCTTTTCTTAGTCGACTTTCGCTCATTGTCTTGAAGAACGTGCCGGTCCAAGAAGGACGCGGCGCAACGGTTTGAATCCTGTCGTTGTTACCAGCGAATGGAAGCGCGAGTGCGATGAACCTTTTCAACTCGCGAGAGCCCTACGATGGGCCAGCCGCACACCAGCCAACCCAGACGAGCCGTCGCCGAGGGGCCGCCATTGGAACCTCGCCCGGAAGCGGTGCGCACGTTGCCGCAGTGGCTCATTTGTGCGGCGAGTGACGCACCCGAGGCGGGCATTGTTTATGTGGCGGCAGACGGAGCGGAAGATCGACGTAGCTATGCGGATGTGCTGGCGGCGGCCGGACGGCGGCTGAAAGCACTTCGCGAGCGAGGCCTATCTCCCGGGCAGAAGGTCGTTCTGCTTATTCGCAACACGCACGAGTTTGTCGAGCTGTTTTGGGGCTGCGTTCTCGGCGGCATGGTGCCGGTATTGTTGCCTCCGCCCAAGGGCGAGGCCGTGGGCGACGATGATCTTCGCGATTCCAGCGACACGCAACGTTTGGCAGCGGTGTGGAAGAAGCTTGACTGCCCCCCGTTGATCGTGCCCGAGCCGTTGGAGCGGCTACGAGACGCGGTTTCCGCCATCGCAGGGCAAGAAGTATCGCTGTGGTGGACGCCGGCAGACATTGAAAGTTCGGTGGAAGACTCTCGCTGGCACCTGCGGGCGCCGAGTTCCACGGCCTTCCTGTTGTTCAGTTCGGGAAGTACCCGGGAACCGCAGGGCGTGCAGGTGACACATGACAATGTGTGGGCCAACGTGCAGGCCACCTGTCAGCACAATGGGTTCGGTGCTGAGAATGCGGCGCTGTGTTGGGCCCCGTTGTATCACGTGATTGGGCTGGTGTGCTTCCACCTGTTGCCTGTCTATGCACGTGCGACACAGGTGATGTTGGAACCTGCGACGCTGTTGAAGCGGCCCGAGTTGTGGTTCGACAAAATCAGCAAACACCGCGTGTCGTACACCGGCGGGCCGAACTTTGCGTATTCGCTGGCCACGAACCGCATCAGTGACGATCGCCTGCAAGACTGGGACTTGTCGTGTTTGCGGGTGTTGCTCAACGGTGGTGAGGTGGTTTCCGTCGGTGGGCTGCGTCGCTTCTATGAGAAGTTTCGTGCGGCCGGGCTGAGGGCCGAGGCCATGGCTCCGGCGTTTGGCATGTCGGAATCGGCCGGCGGGATTGCCTATCCCCGCGCCGATCAACCGCTAAGCACCTTGCAGCTCGAAACGGGAGCCGAGTACGCCAACTTAGGGCGCGTGCTTCCAGGGCTGACGGTGCGAGTCGTCGATGAAGATGACCAGGTGGTCGAGGAAGGCATCGTCGGCAATATCCAGATTCGCGGTCGAACCGTGACGCCCGGCTACGAGGGGAATCCGGAGTTAACGTCCGCCAGTTTTGTTGATGGCTGGTTTCGCACAGGTGATTTGGGTTTTCTGCAGAACGGGCAATTGGCCGCCGTGGGACGATCGAAGGATGTGATCATCGTCCATGGCCACAACTACTATACGAACGACTTGGAACAGGCTGCCCGGGAGGTCGCGGGGGTGGTTCCCGATCGCGTGGTAGCGAGTGCCAGCTACAGCGAGGAACTGGGGCGCGAAAGGGTGATCGTCTTTGCGGCACTTCAGTCTGATGCTGACGCGAAAGTGGTGGCAGAAGCGGTTGAGCAGGACGTGCTCAGCCGAGTGGGTGTTCGCGTTGACACGATGGTTCCGCTGGCCGACGAGCAGTTTCCACGTACTCCCGCCGGGAAGATCCATCGCTACGAACTGAAGCGATTGTTCGAAGCCGGTGCGTTTGAGCAGGAGAGGATTGATCGTTCTGCGGAGAGGGGCTCGCAAACTACTCACTCGCGGGTAGACGAATCGACTGGAAGCCCACAGAACTCGCGTCTCGAAGTGGACCGGATGTGTGAGCTGCTGGCTGAGATGATGGCCGAAGTGCTCGCCATTGATGTTGAGCATATCGACCCGACGGCGAGTTTTGTGGAGTTGGGCGTCGACTCGGTGTTGGCCGTGCAGTTGGTGCGAGATCTGGAAGATCGCCTTAAGGTCGAACTGCCGACCACGCTGGCCTACGACCAGCCGAACCTGCAAGCGTTGGCGGAGTTCTTGATCGCCGAACATCGCGCCGCGAGTACGACTTGGATTTCGGAGGATGAAACGACTACGGGTGTCGATGCTGCGACTGGCAACGAAGCTTCAGGCGAAGTCGTGAGTCCTTTAACTCCTTCAGTTATCAATGTGGTCGAGCCCGATGGACTCAAAGATCCTCGGCAGCCGATTGCGATCGTTGGAATGTCCGCCCGCTTTCCCGGTGCGAAGGATCTCGATCAGTATTGGTCGAACCTGATTGAGGGGGTCTGCTCGATTCGCGAGATTCCTTCGGAGCGATGGGATGTTTCGAAGTACTACTCACCGCGTCCGGGAGTGCCTGGCAAGACGGTGAGCAAGTGGGCCGGCATGTTGGACGACGTCGATCGCTTCGACGCCAAGCACTTCGGCATTTCTCCACACGAAGCTCAACGGATGGACCCTCAACAGCGGCTGCTGCTGGAGGTGTGCTGGGAGACGCTCGAGTCGGCCGGGTATGCCGGGGGGAATTTGAGCGGAAGCGACACCGGCGTGTTCGTTGGCATCAGCCTGCACGATTACATGCGGGGGTTGTTGGCCGAATCGAACGACGTGGATGCCTACGTGGCCTCCGGGAATTTCCTTTCCATTGCCGCCAACCGGCTGTCTTACGTGCTGGACCTGAAGGGGCCCAGCATGGCGGTCGACACGGCGTGTTCGTCGTCGCTGGTCGCCTTGCACCTGGCTGTGGGAAGTCTTCGCCGGGGCGAGTGTCATGCGGCAATTGTGGGGGCGGCTCATCTGCACTTCACGCCGGAGTTGTACGTCAACTTCAGCCAGGCGGGGATGCTCTCACCCGATGGACGGCTCAAGGCGTTCGATCGCAGGGCCAACGGTTATGTGCGTGGCGAAGGTGTGGCCGCCGTGATGCTGAAGCCGTTGGTCGACGCCCAGCGGGATGGCGACTTCGTGCATGCCGTGATTCGCGGGACGGCGGTCAACCAGGACGGGCGAACCAACGGGCTGACCGCGCCCAATCGCCAGTCGCAGGTGGAAGTGATCCGCCAGGCCCATCGCGATGCCCAGGTGAGCCCGACCGACGTTAGCTATGTGGAAGCTCACGGGACCGGCACCGTGTTGGGCGACCCGATCGAACTGCAAGCCCTCGGCGAAGTGTTTGCGGACAAGCTTCAACACGGTGCGAAGGACGAGCCGGCCGGGCGGTGCGGCATCGGGTCGGTCAAAACGAATCTGGGCCATCTCGAGCCGGCTTCTGGTTTGGCCAGCTTGATCAAGGTGGTGCTCTCGCTCGAGCATCAGCAGGTGGCTCCTACGTTGAACTTCGAGCAGCCGAACGACCATGTTCGCTTCGAGCAACTGCCGCTGTATGTGGTCGATCGTTCGCGAGCGTGGCCGCGGGGGGCTGAACCGCGGATTGCCGGAATTAGCGGGTTTGGCTTTGGCGGGACCAACGCCCATGTGGTTTTGGAAGAAGCTCCTGTGGCTGCCGCCGACTCGACGGGTGCTGTAGGGCCCAACGTCTTGACTCTCTCGGCTCAAACTCAGGCCGCACGAGCGCGTGTGGCCGAGCAACTAGCCGAGCATGTGGAGAATCACCCTGGGCAGAACTTGGCCGACATTTGTTTCACGGCCAACACCGGTCGCCGCAAACATCAACATCGGGCGGCGGTGGTTGCGAATGGGCGGAGAGAGTTGGTGGCATCGCTACGAAATCTTGCTCACCCAGAGTTCGCTCAAGACGCCATCGTCGGCGATATCAAAGATAAGTCTGCTCGTGGTCGATTGACGGAAGAGGCCGCCGAAACATTCAAACAGCTGACGGCTGAAAATTTGCGTAGGTTCCAGCATTGTTGCCGGGATGAGCGGCTGCCGGAGTTGTTTCGACAGGACCCGGCATTTGCTGCTTCAGCAAACCCGGCTGGTGGGCAAACGGCTCTGCTGCGGTTGCTCGGACTGCTTGAGACGGCGGGCTTTGAGGTCGACTGGAATAAAGTCGATTCAACGCGACAGTACCGCCGTGTGCCACTGCCGACTTATCCCTTCGAGCGTCAGCATTTTCCGCTGGTGCGACAGGATACTCTGGCATCTTCACACGAGTCTCAGCCAGCCGAGGACAGTTCCGCATCAAATGAAGCGTCACTCGCTCCGCCGAGCGATACCGAACAGCAGATCCGCATCGAATTGGCGGCGGTGCTGGGCGTGACGCCGGAGGAAGTCGACCCGGAGACGAACTACAACGAGTTGGGCTTGGACTCGATCATGGCCACCCACGTGGCCCGGCTGCTTGATCCGGAGGAGAAGTACGGACTCGATGCGTTGTCGCTGTTCACGTATCCCACGGTGCGGGAACTTGCGGAGTACTTGGCGGCGGAGTTCCCCGATTGGCAGTCGAGTGCGCCGGCGAAGGGTAGCTCTACTACGCAGATCGCACCGCACACCGCGACTCAGAGCGTACCAGCCACGGCCGCCATGCAAGACGACGCCATTGCCATTGTCGGTATGGCTTGTCGCATGCCGGGTGCCGCATCGCCGGAGGCGTTGTGGAGTGTGTTGCGAAACGGCAAAGACATGGTCGGTCCGCTGCCAGAGGCTCGCCGGCAGTTGCATCCTGCTCCGCCCGAGCGGTTGGCCCGCGGTGGTTTTCTGGAGGACGTGGCCGGGTTTGATCCGGAGTTCTTCGGTCTCACACTGCGGGAAGCCCGACTGATCGATCCCCAGCAGCGGTTGATTCTGGAGGTGGCCTGGCAGGCGATTAATTCCTCAGGGCATCGCGTGGATGAACTTTCGGAGTCGAGCACCGGCGTGTTCGTGGGCGTGTCGCACAACGACTACGGACGGATACTCCAGTCGGCCGCCCGACATCACGATGCCCAGTATGCGGTGGGCAATGCGACGTCGATGGTGGCCAATCGCATTTCGTACACGTTGAACCTTACCGGTCCGAGCCTGGCGGTGGATACGGCCTGTTCGTCATCGTTGGTGGCCGTGCATATGGCCTGCGAAAGCCTGCGAAGCGGCGAGTCGACGTGGGCCATCGCCGGGGGTGTGAACCTGATTCTGCTGCCTGACGACACGTTGGCCCTTGATGCGGCCGGCATGCTGAGCGGCGATGCACTCAGTAGGGCTTTCGACGATCGGGCCAATGGCTATGTGCGAGGTGAGGGGGCCGGTGCCGTGCTGCTGCGGCCGCTGTCAGCGGCGTTGGCCGATGGCGATACGGTGTTGGCCGTGATCCGCGGTTCGGCGGTGAATCACGACGGGCATTCGAAGGTGGGGGTGACTGCCCCCAACCCCAAGGCACAACGCCGGGTGATTGAAGATGCCTACCGTCGGGCCGGCGTGTCGCCTTCCCAGGTCAGCATGCTAGAAGCTCACGGTACAGGCACCCGACTTGGCGACCCCATCGAAGTGCAGGCATTGAGCGAGGTCTTCGCACAATCGCCTGCCGCGCCTGAGCGCTGTGCTTTGGGTTCGGTAAAGAGCAACCTGGGCCACCTGGAAGCTGCCGCGGGAATTGCCGGATTGTTGAAGGTGATCCTCTCGCTGCATCATCGGCAGTTGCCGCCCACGCTGCATGTTGAAACCCCCAATCGCCATGTGGCCTGGATGCAATCGCCGTTCTACTTGAACGAACGGCTGCGTGACTGGGATTTCGCAAGCCCTCGCATTGCCGGGGTGAGTTCGTTCGGGGCGGGCGGCACGAACGCGCACTTGGTCGTTGAAGAAGGCCCGGTGACTAGAGAGCATCACGCGAGCAGTGTTCTCTTGCCGAACGATCCCTTCAAGCGGCAGCATTGCTGGGTCGATGTGCCAGTGCGGGATGAAGAACCTGTTGGTGAACAACTCGCGGATTCGATCGCAAAGAGTAGCGGGTCTGTGGTTCCTGCGACGGCGACCATGCAGCCACGCGATGAGGTGGCCGCGGCGGAGCGGTGGTTGCTGTCGCACTTATCTGATTTGTTGGAGGTGCCCGCAGAGGCAATCGACCCGGGGCGTCCGGTGGTGGAGTCGGGGCTCGATTCGATGTTGGCCACGCAGGTGGCGAGGTTACTGGAAGAACGCCTCGGCAAACGCATTCCGCAGACGATTTGTTTCGACCATCCCACTGTGAAGCAACTGGCCGCCGCATTGGTCGATCAATATGGCTTTGTTGCGGGCCGGTCCGAAGAGCCGGCGTTGGGGCAATCGTTCGACTCAACTGTCATGCTTTCAGAGAAGCCTTCGGTGACTGCGGCTCTCCTGGAATCTGCATCCACCGATCGGCGGATTGCCATCATTGGCATTGGCGGACGCTTCCCAGATGCGGCGACAATCGACGAATTCTGGCGGAACTTGGCCGCCGGGCACGATTCTGTAAGGGAAGTTCCGCCTGAGCGGTGGTCGACCAGCCGGTACTTCAGCACCGATCGGTCGCTGGCCGGGAAGACGTATTCTAAGTGGGGTGCGTTGCTGGAGGACATCGATCAGTTCGATGCGGGGCTGTTCCACATCTCGCCTCGCGAGGCGGCGGCGATGGACCCTCAGCAGCGGTTGTTGCTCGAGGTCGCTTGGGAGACGCTCGAACGGGCCGGGTATGCCGGGGGGCGGCTTGCCGGCACGCGAACCGGAGTGTTCGTCGGCACGATGGCTAGCGAGTATCTCCCGCGGTTGCTCGCGCAGCCGTCGGCTTTGGGCACGCACATTGGGACGGGGAACGCGGCCTCGGTGATTGCCAACCGCTTGTCGTACTTGATGAACTTCAAAGGGCCCTGCCTGTCGATCGATACGGCCTGTTCTTCGTCGCTGGTCGCGTTGCACCTAGCCGTGGAAAGCCTGCGGCGGGGCGAGTGCGAGTATGCCCTGGTCGGCGGGACGCAAGCCGGGCTGGCGGTATCGCACTACCAGGTGATGAGCCGGTTGGGGGCGCTGAGCCCCACGGGGCGTTGTCGCACCTTCGACAGTTCGGCCGACGGGTATGTGCTGGGCGAGGGTGTCGGCATGGTGATGCTGAAGCCGCTCGAGCAGGCGATCGCCGATGGTGACAACATCGAAGCGGTGGTTCTCGGCACGGCCACCAGTCATGGCGGGCAGGCCGCGGGGCTTACGGTGCCCAGTGCCGATTCGCAGGCGGAGGTGATTCGCGAAGCGTTGGCCGACGCTAATGTGCCGGCCGGAAGTATCTCTTACATCGAAGCGCATGGCACAGGCACCCGACTTGGCGACCCTATCGAACTGCAAGGGTTGGCCAAAGTGTTTGCCGCAGAACACCAGCATCCCCACTCGCTCGGCATCGGGTCGGTGAAATCGAACATCGGCCATCTGGAACCGGCCGCCGGCATCGCAGGTTTACTGAAGGTGGTGCTCTCGCTGACCCATGGGCAACTTCCACCCTCGCTGCATGTCAAAGGGCCCACCGCCCAGCTGGCGCTCGAAAGTTCGCCCTTCTATGTGAACGATCGGCTTGTTCAGTGGCCTAAGTCCGTTGAACCGCGAAGAGCGGGTGTGAGCGCCTTTGGCTTTGGAGGGACGAATGCCCACGTGGTGGTGGAAGAAGCCCCGCCGGTTGAGTCGCGGCCGGAGGTCACTTCAAAACAGCCGGAGCGGTCATCGCAGTTGTTGGTGCTTTCGGCGCGAGATGCGAGGGCATTGGATGGACTGACCACGCGTTGGGCCGATTTCCTCGGTGCTCACGAGGAATTGCCCGCGGGCGATGTGGCTTACACTGCGGCGGTGGGGCGAGAGCACTTTGCCGAACGCTTGGCCGTAGTGGGGCAAGATACGAGCGAGCTTGCGGCAAGACTGCGAGCGGTTTCCTCGGAGAAAGCGTCCAATACACGTGGTGTGTGGAGCAGCGAGCCCGGTGAGCATCGCAGTCCGAAGCTGGCCGTGATGTTCAGCGGGCAGGGGGCCCAATACGCGGGGATGGGGCGGGTGTTGTACGCTACAAACCCCGTGTTTCGCGCAGCGTGGGATGTCTCGGCCGAAGCGATGGTGGGTGAGCTGGAACAACCGCTTTCCGCAGTTCTCAATGCGGACGAAAACGCGGCGGCTTTGTTGTCGCAAACGGGTTACACCCAGCCGGCGTTGTTTGCATTGCAGCACGGGCTGTGGGCCATGTGGCAAAGCTGGGGTTTGAATGTTGGGGCGGTTGTGGGGCACAGTGTCGGGGAGTTTGCCGCTGCATGTGCGGCGGGGGTGTTGTCGTGGAACGATGGGGCTCGCTTGGTCGCCACACGTGCTCGGCTTATGCAGATGTTGCCTTCAGGTGGCATGATGGCCGCGGTTCTGGCCCCGCGGGAAGCATTTACCGATCTGCTCTCACGATTTGGTGAGGCAATTTCGACGGCGGCCGTGAATGCCCCCAACAATACGGTCGTATCTGGAGAGAAGGCGGCGGTTGAATCGTTTTTGACAGAGCTGCGAAACCAAGGGATCGCCAGTCAGCGGCTCGACGTATCGCACGCGTTCCATTCGCCGCTGATGGAGCCGGTGCTCGGGCCGCTTCGCGATGCGGCTGCGAAATGTGCGGAGCATTCAGCCGGACTGCTGTGGATTACGAACCTTGCCGGCCAGCCTTGGTCAGGCGAAGAAGGGCTGCTGGCCGACTATTGGCCGTGTCAGGCCCGCAGCCCCGTGCAGTTTGCCGCATGCATTGAACGACTCTTCGACGATGGCTTCCATACGCTGCTCGAATTGGGGCCGGGCACTACACTGACGTCGCTTGCGACGCAGATTGGTCAGGGAATCGATTCTGCGAAGTCTTTGCTGGCCGTTGCCAGCCTGCGGCGAGGGCGGGATGACTGGCAGTCGATCAACGCTGCCGTGGGCGAGCTTTATGCCCGCGGTGTCGATTTCGATTGGGAAGCCTTCCATCGCCCTCATCGGCGTCGAAGGTTACCGCTGCCCACGTACGCTTTCCAGCGGCAGCGTTACTGGGTGGATGAGCAGGCTGAAGATGAAGTTGAATTGACTTCCGGCGGGAGTGAGGCAGTTGCGCAGGAGATCAATACTAAGGACTGGATTCATGAGATCAGTTGGCGTTCGATAGATGATACCGTGCCGGGGCAGGGGATCGAGGGCGACTGGCTCATTGTCGCTTTTGGTTCTGAAGGTGGGAATGCACTTGCGAATCAACTCGAAGAGTCTGGCGCTCGGCCGTACTTCGTCAATGTTGAGACCACAGCCGAGGGCACTCAACAACTAACACTTCATGCGAACGGAAAGCGGGAAGTTCTCTCTGACTTCGATGCGTTGCTCGAGCACTTGTCTTGCTTGAGCGGCATCGTGCTCACGACTGGGCACCAAGGCAATGCGGACCTTGCCGAATTTGCAGTGCAGACGGTCGCAAGTGTAGCTGTGTTCCTGGCGGCGGTTGCTCGCAGCTCGAAGTTGACTCGAGGAGGAGTGCAGTTGCCATTGTGGGTTGTCACATCGTCCGCCGAAGCTGTGGGTGAGGACGACACTGAGATCGATCCGGTGGCTGCCGCGGTCGTTGGCCTCACGCGCACAGCGAGGCTTGAACTCGCTGGGGTAGAAGTTCACAGCGTTGATGTTGCGAACGATGTGAGTGCCACTATCGCCGCGAAGGACATCGTTCGCGTGATCTCGAGCGATGTTCGTTCGCCGGAGATTGCCCTCCGCGATGGTCGGTGGTGGGAACCCGGTGTGGTGTCTTCGAGCGGGCAATTAGGACAGCAGGATAGCGGGTTCCCGACCGACGGCGTCTATCTCATCACCGGTGGATTGGGCAGCCTGGGGTTGGAAACGGCCCGAATGTTGGCCGGGTGTGGTACGCCGAAGTTGGCACTGCTTTCCCGTCGTGGTGAACTTTCCGCAGAACAACGAACGTGCATTGAGAAATTGCGAGCTTCTGGCGCCGAGGTGTTAATCGTTGCTGCGGACGTTGGTGACCGAGATTCCTTGACCGCCGCCCTGCGGCAAGTGAGGGACCAGTTCGGACCGATCGATGGCGTCTTCCACGCTGCCGGGGTGACGGAAGATGCACTGCTCCGGAACCTGGACGAGACCTCACTGCGACGGGTACTTCGGGCCAAAGTTCAGGGCACGTTACTGCTCGATGATCTCACACGGGAAAATTCCCCGTCGGTGTTTGTGTTGTACTCATCGCTGGCTTCGCTGGCCGGGAATGTGGGGCAGGGAATCTACGGGGCAGCCAACGCTTTTCTGGATGGCTACGCTGCTTCGCGCCGATCTAATGGTCGGCGCGTGGTGAGCATCAACTGGGGACCGTGGGCCGGTGCCGGATTGGCTTCCGATGCTGCGACCCAGCGGAAGCTTGAGGCCGCCTGGCTGAAGTTCATCGAACCGGAAGCAGGCCGCCAATTGCTGGCCGCAACACTGGAGCAGCCCGGTAGTCAATTCGCAGTGTTTCAACTTCAGCGGGGTGACGAGACAGAAGCAGCACACAAAGATTTCCGACCGCTGGCCTCGCTCAATTCGCCCTCCGCTACTTCGAGTTCCAAGAACTCACAAGCAGCGAACGAAGGTCAACTCAAGGCGGTAAAGCAAGAGACTGCCAGATCCATCGTACGGGAAGCGTTCGCCCGGGCGCTTGACCTTCCAGCAAACGAGTTCGATGAGCAGGCGAGCTTCCGGGACCTAGGGCTCGATTCGTTGTTAGCCGAAGAGGCGATCGACTCACTGCGGCAACGCCTGCGGTTGTCGTCGCTTCCTACTTCGCTGGTGTTTGAATACCCCACCTGCGATCTGCTGGCCAATCATTTGGCCGAGCGATACGCCGACCATTTCCGCAGCGAAGCGGAACCAAAGCCGGTCACGGTCGAATCGAAGGAACCGCAAGTCGCCATCTTGAGTCACGAACCTCGCAAAGACGCTTCGCCGACCGACCTGCACGACATTGCTATTGTTGGCTACGCGTGCCGCTTCCCCGGTTGTGAGGACGCGGAGGGCTTCTGGCGTGTGCTGCGCGACGGGGTTGATTGCGTGGGGCCGATGCCGGAGGAACGGTGGGAGATTGCCCGATCGTACGATCCGGGGCTGGCCGCTCGGTTTGGTGACGACCGGCCGCGGGGTGGATTCCTGCGGGATGTGCAATCGTTCGATCCGCACCTGTACCGAATCTCTCCGGCTGAAGCCCGACAGATGGATCCCCGGCAGCGGCTGTTCCTCGAAGTGGCCTATCAGGCGGCCGAACATGCCGGCTATGGCGGAGCCGCGTTGGCGAATTCACACTGCGGCGTGTTCGTCGGTTGTGGAGCGAACGACTACCTGCTCGATGTCCCGCCGGAGTTGCTCAGCGAGCACTCGGCCACCGGCAGCACGGCGGCTTCGGTCGCCAGTCGTCTAGCGTACTATTTGAATCTTCGCGGTCCGTGCCTGCCGATCGATACGGCTTGTTCTTCCTCATTGGTCGCCCTGCATCTGGCAACGGAAAGCCTGCGGCGAGGTGAGTGCAATTTTGCCTTCGCTGGCGCCGTGCATCTGCACTTGCGATTGGGTGGGTATCAGGCCTTGCAGCAGTTGGGGGCCCTCTCGCTCGACGGAATGTGCCGGCCCTTCGACGAGGGAGCCAACGGGTTTGTGCCGGGCGAAGGTGTGGGCGTGGTGTTGCTGCGTCCGCTTCGCGATGCGATGGCCGCCGGTGACCACATCTACGGAGTGATCAAGGGCACGGCGGTAAACAACGACGGCCGCACTAACGGGCTGACCGCGCCCAGCCCTCAGGCGCAAGTCGAGGTGTTGAAAGATGCCTGGCGGGATGCCCGGATTGACGCGTCGACGATTTCCTATATCGAAGCCCATGGGACGGGCACGGTCTTGGGCGATCCGATTGAAGCGCAAGCCCTTTGCACGGCGCTTGGTGCTACGACCTCGAAGAAGCACTTCTGCGGCTTGGGCTCGGTGAAAAGCAACTTGGGTCACCTCGATGCGGCGGCCGGCATGGCTTCGCTGTTGAAGGTATTGCTCAGCTTCGAACATGAAGAGTTGCCGGCCAGTTTGCACATTGAGCGGCCGAACCACCGTATACCCTTCGATGACGGCCCTCTGTCATTGGTCACCGCCGCGCAGCCCTGGCCGCGAGGGGAGTCACCCCGTCGGGCGGGCATCAGCTCGTTCGGGTTCAGCGGTACGAACGCTCATGTGCTTGTCGAAGAGCCGCCACGGGAGAAGGCTTGCGCCGTATCATCGCGGCCCATGCACTTGCTGACGTTGTCGGCTCACGATGAAGAAGGTGCCAAACATATCCGAAACGATTACGCCGCATGGATCGCACGTCACCCCGAAGTCGATCTGGCCGATGTTTGCTTCACCGCCGGTACCGGAAGATGGCACCTCTCGCATCGCACGGCGGTCATTGCGGCAACTCATCAGCAAATGGCCACGGCTTTGGGCGAGAGTGGTAACTCAGAGGGGTTGGTGCGGATTGATACTCCCCAGGACGAGGCTCTGGGAGAGCAGCAGATTGCGGAAGTCGCGCGACGAACGAGGGAACTCCCATATGGGGCGCAACAAGTTTTGGCGACTTGGTGCACGGGTTCGATGGTTGATGAATTGTTACCCACGGTCTCAGCGATTGAGGAAACCAGTGTGCCTGATCCCGCATCGTGGTCAGCGAAAACTTGGCACGATGTTTTGGAACTGGTGGGACGGTTCTATGTGCTTGGGGCCGATGTGGACTTCGAAGGACTTGAGTGTGGTGAAGCTCGACGTCGGGTGGCTTTGCCCACGACTCCATTGCGGCGGGAGAAGTATTGGCTACCGATCTCACGAGAAGCATCGTTGGCTGGAGTTACCACGTCGGCGAAGTTGACCAGCACAGTTTCGAAGCAACCCATCGAAGACTTGTTCTACGAACAGCACTGGCAGCCTGTCCCGCTGGACGCAGCCGACCAAACCGGGTTGGCACAGCGTTACCTATTGATTCACGCTTCTGATGGCGACACTACTTCTCGAGCGGAACGACTCGCGGAACGCTTGCGAGCGGCCGGGGCAGACTTGTTGTTTGCGCGTTTCGGAGAGGTGTTTGAGAGGACGGCCGAAGATCGGTTCCAGATCAACCCGCTTTCGATGGAAGACTACGTCTCTCTGCTCGAAGTCGTTGAGGATGCCACGACGCCCGTTCATGTTGTTCACTTCGGTTGTTGCGAAGGAAGCACAGTTCGATCTGAAGATGCGCTGGACAAGAGTCTGAGCGCCGGTCTCCGCAGTGTTCTGCATCTGGTTCAGGCTCTCGACCGGAAACGTGAACGGAATGCTACACGACTGTCGGTCGTTACGATGGGTGCCGTGAGCGTTGACGACCTTCAGGAGTGCACTTCCCCGGAGGCGGCAAGCATCTGGGGACTGTTGAAGGTTGCGGCGATGGAACTTCCGCAGGTTGCGATGCGGGCGATTGATTTGGATGCCAGTGACAACCAGATGTCCGACGTCGGCTTGTTGGTCGAAGAACTCTCGCACAAATCGCCACAGGCAGAAGTCGCGTATCGCCAGCAGAAGCGATTCACCCCGAGTGTGCGGCGCGCTGAAGTTTTCGATGCAAACTTGAATGATTCACCGCTCAAATTGAACGGCGTATATCTCATCACGGGTGGACTGGGCGGGATTGGCCTGAGTGTGGCTCGCTGGTTGGCTGAGCGATATTCCGCTCACCTGGTACTGGTGGGCAGAACGCCTTTGGGTGAGCAAAGAGGAAATGGTGCCAACAGGGTCGCCGAGATGGTTGCCGAACTGCAGGCTTACGGTGGGCAAGTCTGGTGCACGGCGGCCGATGTGGCGGATCGCGAGGCGATGGCGGCGGTGATCAAAGAGACCCGAAGACGTTTTGGACCAATCGATGGCGTGTTCCACTGTGCCGGTGTGATTCACCGGTCTCGTCTCCGCGATGTGAGCGATGAACAGTTCGAAGCGGTACTGCGGGCGAAGGTGCATGGGACTTGGGTGCTGGACGGCTTACTGCGTGACGAGCCCCAGGCTGCTTTGGTGCTATTTTCTTCGATCGCCGGGATCGACGGCAATGTTTTCCAGGGCGATTACTCAGCCGCCAGCCGCTTCATGGATTCGTTCGCTGCCTGGCGAACGGCTGCCGGCCGGACCACGCTCAGCATCGACTGGGGTCTTTGGGCCGAAGTGGGGATGGGTGCAGGCCTCGCTAGACGATTGGATGGACGCGGCCCTCAGGCTCTCTCTACGCAGGCGGCGCTGTCGGCCCTGGAACGAGCTTTGAAGTCTGGTCGAAGCAATTTGATTATCGATGCGGCTCGCGACGAAGGCAGTGCTTTGGGATCGCCGGAAGAAAAGCCCCGCAATGGGGCGAGCGTTGCTCTCCGGCCCGTTCAGGTTGAAGCAGCGATTACTGCGGTTCTTGCAGAAGTTTTGGAGACCGACCCCAACCGGCTCGATCGCCGTAGCGGACTGCTCGATTTCGGGCTCGATTCGATGCTTGCTCTGAAACTCGTGCAGCGGATTGAAACTTCGACGGGTGAACGGCTGCCGGCCACGTTGCCATTCGACTATCCCACGATCGAGGCGTTGGCCGCGAGATTGATCGCCGTGGTTCAGCCCACGGGTCTGGCACGACTTGTCGAAGGAGGTTCGGCAACCACGTCACAAAACTTGGCGACAAGCTCAACCGAGAATGCCGCGTCTGCCGCCGAAATTCCGAGCTTTTCGCGGAACGTGAGTGTCCTTCGTGATGCGGGTTCTAAGGCGTCTGGCAATGGTGACGTAAGTTCCGGCGATGCCGTAAGAAACGGCGATGCGGGTTCCAACGGTGAAGGACGCTCAGGCAGCCGTGGCCTAAGATTAAAGACTGGCCGTCGCGCGGTCAGGCTCGACCGGAGAACTCGGTAAGTGCCGCTAATTGTTCAGTTTGCAGATGGCTCACTGGTGGAGGTTGAAGGCAATCAACCTCTGACGGGAGAGGAGCGCGCTGAGCTAGAGCAACATTTCGGGGCGGCAATCGAGGAAGTGCGGTTGCAGGCGGAGAATGCTGGCCGAAGCGGCTCTCAGTTCCCCTCGGGCGATGAACTGCCAAGACAGAGCGATATCGCCATCGTCGGTATGGCTTGTCGCTTTCCCGGGGCTGAAGATCTCGAGGCATACTGGCGACTGCTGGCTTCTGGGGGCGACGCTATTTCCACGCCGCCGCCCGGGCGATGGAGGGCGAGTGACTTTGCAGATGGCGAGGCACCACTTGGCGGATTTCTAAAGGATGTGGAGCAGTTCGACGCGGCGCTTTTCGGCATCTCCGGCCGTGAAGCGGAGTTGATGGACCCCCAGCACCGGCTGCTGTTGGAAACGGCTTACACCACGTTGGAAAATGCCGGCTACGCAGGCCGGAAGCTCGACGGTAGCCGAACCGGGGTGTTCGTGGGGATCAGCAACAGCGAGTACATGCATCGCTTCTTGCGGCATCCCGAGCGGATCGAACGCTACATGGGCTCGGGTAACACGCTTTCAATGGTGGCCAACCGGCTGTCGTATCAGCTCAACCTGCACGGGCCGAGCATGGCGATCGATACGGCCTGTTCGGCCTCGCTGGTTGCTGTGCACCTGGCGGTTGAGAGCCTCGTACGTGGCGAGTGCAATACCGCGCTGGCCGGCGGGGTGAACTTGATGTTCGCCCCAGAGATGTTCATTAACTGTCGCCGCGCAAAGATGCTCGCTGCCGACGGGCATTGCAAGACGTTCGATCAAGCGGCCGACGGCTACGTGCGGGCTGAAGGCGTGGGGCTGGTGTTGCTGAAATCGCTGATGGCGGCCCTCCGTGACGGGGACACCATTCACGCCGTAATAAAGGGGACGGCGGTAAACTCCGACGGGCGAAGTGCGGGGCTAACCGCACCGAGTGGTCCGGCTCAAGTCGAGTTGCTGGCCGATGCGTATCGGCGGGCGGGAATCGCTCCCAGTTCGGTTTCTTACCTGGAAGCCCACGGCACGGGCACCAGCTTGGGCGACCCAATTGAAGTGGGGGCGTTGACCGAGTTCTTCGCTCCGCATTTGGCCCAACAGTCGTGCGCGGTTGGTTCGGTGAAGACCAATATCGGTCACGCCGAGTCGGCTGCTGGAGTGGCTGGGCTATTGAAGGTGGTGCTTTCGCTCACCCACGGTCAGCTTCCGCCCACACTGCACATGGTCGAGCCGAATCGGCACCTGGCGTTTGAGCAGTCGCCGTTCTATGTGAACGACCGACTTGTTTCGTGGCCGCAGGGTAACGGACCTCGACGAGCAGGGGTGAGTGCGTTTGGATTCGGCGGCACCAACGCCCATGTGGTGGTGGAGGAGGCTCCCGCGGTTGTTGGTGATGAACGAGATATTGCCGACGTACTGGAGCGATCGTCGCACGTTTTGTTGCTTTCGGGGCGAGATCGTAAGGCGTTGGATGAACTTGCTACGCGGTGGAGCGAGCATCTGCATGCGAATCCTGGGTTGTCGTTGGGCGATGTGGCCTTCACGGCGGCTGCGGGGCGTGAGCATTTTGCCGAGCGGATGGCGGTGGTCGCGTCGAATACCGAGGAGTTGGGCAAGCGGCTGAGTGAAGCCACAACTATCGATACGAAGTTGCCGAAGGGAGTTTGGCGGGGGAACCATGGAAGTAGCCGTCGACCGAAGGTGGCTGTGTTGTTTAGCGGCCAGGGTGCACAGTACGCCGGGATGGGGCGGGTGCTGTACGACACACAACCGGTCTTCCGTGAGGCGTGGGATGCTTGTGCCGAAGAGTTGGAAGCGGAGTTGGATCATCCGTTGAAGGCGGTGCTCGCCACCGACGAACAGGCCACGCGGTTGTTATCGCAAACGGCCTACACCCAACCGGCCTTGTTCGCTTTGCAACGTGCGTTGTGGGCGATGTGGGAAAGTTGGGGCTTGGAAGTCGAAGCGGTCGTGGGGCACAGCGTAGGTGAGTACGCGGCCGCCTGCGCTGCCGGAGTTTTGTCTTGGTCTGATGGGGCTCAACTCGTCGCTCGACGGGCGCGGCTGATGCAGGCCTTGCCAGAGGGCGGGGGCATGGCCGCCGTGTTGGCTCCGTGCGGAGTGGTCGCGCCGCGGCTCAATCGCTTTGCCGACCGGCTTGCGATTGCCGCCATCAATTGTCCCGGCAACACCGTGGTTTCTGGCGATGTCGACGCGCTGGAAGAGCTGCTGGCCGAGCTTCGTGGCGAACATACTGCATCGCAGCGGCTGGAAGTTTCGCATGCGTTTCACTCAGTGCGAATGGAGCCGGTGCTGGAGTCGCTGCGGAATGTGGCGGCTCAATACCCAGAGCAGCAACCGCACCGGACCTGGATCACGAATCTCTCGGGCGAACGCTGGTCGGCGGAGCTTGGTTCGTTGGCCGACTACTGGGCCGCGCAGGCTCGCAACACCGTACAGTTCGCTGCTTGCTCTGAGTCGCTGCTGAATGATCATGCAGATGTTCTGTTGGAGTTGGGCCCCGGCACTACGCTTTCTTCACTGGCAGGGCAGGTGGTTCAAAGTATCGCTGGGAAGCGCTCTTCGCCTTTGATCGCTCCCTCACTTCGCCGGGGCCGTGACGATTGGCACTCGATCTCCGAGGCGGTGGCGCAACTTTACACCCATGGTGTGGAGCTTGACTGGGAGGCATTCCATCAGCCCCACGCTCGACGTCGACTCCCGCTGCCGACTTACGCATTCCAGCGGCAACGCTATTGGGTTGAAAGCGATGAACCAACGGGCGGATCGTCTGAACGGGCTGGAATTTCTGCTTCCGCATCGCAGCCTCACACCGCATGGTTCTATGAACCGCGATGGCATGAACTGATTGAGGAATCGCGCAAGCGAGTTATCCCAAATGGCACTTGGCTCGTCATCGGTGGTCTTAAGGCCCTGGCCGATTCGTTGACCGCAAGGCTGCGAGACCAAGGGCGGCGCGTGGTTGTGGCTAGAGTTGTAGTGCCTTTCCAAGGCATCGCAGGTGACACGTGCTCGATTGATCCCACGTCGGCCGACGATTACCAGCGATTACTGGAAGCGATTCAATCCTCGGGTGAGCAACTGGCGGGCATCGTCCATCTGGGCGATTGTTCCGTCGAGAATGATGTCCCTGAGGAAGAAGCGTCGCTTCAGGAGACGATCGATACAGGGGTGGGTTCGCTCTTCCACTTGACCAAGGCCATCGCTTCTACCGTCGCGAGCTCAGTCGAACTGTGGGTTGTCACCACCTGTGGTCAGGCGGTTTCAAGCACATCGCAGCTTAACCCCGCCGGAGCTTGCTCGTGGTCGCTGGCTCAAGTGGCGGCCACGGAACTCTCAGCGGTGGACGTTCATCGCGTGGATCTGAGTTCTGCCGATGTAGACAACGGTGATGCGGAAGATCTGCTGTGGACGGAGCTTTGCTCGGAGCATGGTCCCTCGGCCGTGGCTATTCGCGGTAAGAAGCGTTTCGTTTCGCGGCTCGAACCGTTCGAAGTTCCTGAACAAGCACGAGACACGCAGCCGCTCCTCGCCGACGGAGTCTATTTAATCACTGGTGGGCAAGGGCATGTCGGCAGTCAATTGGCACGTGGCATTCTCGAATCGCTTGGCCCTGGGGCACGGCCCACGTTGGTGTTGACTAGCCGAACGTCGCTGCCTGAGGGCGATGGTTCGCCGGAGGCTGATTCAGAGGTGGCCAATCGTCTGGCCCGGGTTGCAGGGCTTCGCAAACTTGGGGCTGACGTGTGGACGCCGGTTGTTGATGTGGCCGACCTCGAGGGAATGCGTTCGCTGGTTGATAAGATCCTGCGTCGCTATGGAAAGCTGGACGGGGTGATTCACGCAGCCGGGCTGCTTGAAGACGGGGTGCTCGCGCGGCGTACTTCGGAGCAGTTCGCGGCAGTGATGCGCCCGAAGGTGCAAGGGGCCTGGGTGCTGCACGAGGTGACGAAGCAACTGCCGCTTGATCTGTTCGTGCTGTGCTCGTCCAGTGCGTCGATCTATGGCGAGCCCGGGCATGCAACCTACGCCGCGGCGAACGCGTTTCTGGATGGATTGGCACACCACCGAAAACTGAAGGGCCTGCCGGCACTGGCGATTGATTGGGGACCCTGGGAGGGAACCACTGCTGCGGCCTCTGAGACGTACCGCCGCATCATGCAACAGCGTGGGTCGCACTTCATCGAAGAGTCGCAGGGCAGGGCGTCCTTCCTGCGAGCGTTGCAGCTCGACGTGCCGCAAGTGGCGGTCATCCATCTCGACGCTAACCGTCGGAACGATCCGTTGGGATTGGGAGCGAGGTCAGGCGAATCCACTTCGACCGTTGCTGAGTCTTCCGAAGTCTGCTGGAAGGAAATGATCGGGGCTGCAACTGATGCGTCGCTGCAGGCCGACCGAGAACTTGTTCCCGTGTTGAATCGCTACCGTGGTGTCGGCAGTCAAATTGATCGCCTGTGCGGGCTCTATGTGGCCCGGGCGTTTGCCAACCGCGGGCTATTGCAGAAAATCGGGCAGGAATTCGGCGAACGTGAGATCCTTGAGCGATTAGCAGTGAAGCCGCCGCTCGATCGGGCAGCGCCGCGACTGGTTGAGATGCTCGACGAGGATGGGGTTCTCACTCGGCAGGCAAACCAACTGAGAGTTGCCCGCACGGTTGCCGAGGATGAACCGCAGCGTTTGCATGCTGAAATCGCCAATGCGTATCCCGATGTTCGTCCGCAGTTGGAACTGCTCAAGCGGGCGGGCGAGGCGCTGGGTTCGATCCTCGATCGGCGACAATCGGTTCTGGACGTTCTCTTTCCGTCTGGCGACTCGAACGATGCGGAAGCCCTATACCGCGAATCACCCTTCGTGGCCTACTATCACACGGTGGCCAAGGCCGCCGTTGAGAATCTTGCCCGCGAGGCGACTGAAGAGCGGCCGCTGAGGATTCTCGAAATCGGTGCTGGCACGGGGTCGACCACCACTCCGCTGCTGGAAGTCTGCTCGCAGTTTCCGTGTCGCTACGATTTCACCGATATCTCGCCCGCGTTTTTGCGGAAGGCGGAAACTCGATTCGCGGCTTACCCGTTCGTTGCGTATCAGCGACTGGATATCGAACGGCCGCCGGAAGATCAGGGATTCGATCTCGGCTCGTACGATCTGATCGTAGCGGCCGATGTGTTGCATGCTACGGAAAGCATCACCCGAACGCTGGGGCGTGTGGCCGGCTTGCTAGCCCCGGGTGGCACGTTGTTGTTGCTTGAAGCCACCCAGGCACTGCGCTTCGGCGAGCTTACGTTTGGTCTCACCGATGGCTGGTGGCGATTTGCCGACGACAGTTACCGCACTGCAGGGCCGTTGCTTTCGACGGCCGCTTGGAGCGCGGCACTCGAGGCCTCCGGGTTCGACGCCGTCTCCACATTCCCAGCCGGACCACTTTCCGACGACGCGTATCGCGATCATCACTTGCTGCTTTGCCGACGTTCGGTTGCGGCCACCTTGGACAAAGTTTCGGAACGCACGATCCAAAGTGAGGCACCCAAGCCCTCGGCATTGAAGGAACACCGAGCTGCGGTACCCTCTGCCGACGATCTCACTCCGCTGATCGACCTGCTTCGAGAAATTCTGGCCGAGGTGCTACGTACCCCGGCCGGGCAACTGGACATCGACGCGGCGTTTCAGGATCAGGGTGTCGACTCACTGATGCTGCTCGACGTGATCGAGGCCTTGAAACAGAAGCTCGCCATCGAGTCGCTCAGCCCGCCGGTTCTTTACGAACATTCGACCATTAAGGCGCTGGCGAGCTACTTACAGCAAAACCACGCCGCTGCGATCGGTAACGTGATGGGAACAAACGCTGAAGAAACACGTTCAGCGATCCCGGCAGCCCGGCCGGACCCCGTTAGAACAGAATCAACTTCACAGCCGGTCGCCATTGTCGGCTATGCCTGTCGTTTTCCTGGCGCCAACAATGCCACCGAGTATTGGGCGAATCTAATCGGGGGCGTCGACAGTGTGACGGCGGTTCCTTCCCGGCGACGTGACCTGGCTGAAGCGATCGGTCAGAAGGTCGGTGATGCAGCCAACGAGCACCACTATCAAGGCGGCTTCCTCGCCGGAATCGACCGGTTCGACCCGCGGTTTTTCAGGCTGTCGCCACTTGAGGCCCGGCACATGGATCCGCGGCAGCGTCTGGCGTTGGAGGTAGCCTATGAGGCGGCCGAGCATGCCGGCTATGGGGGCGATGCTTTACTCGGTACAAGCACGGGCGTGTTCGTAGGTGCCGGAACGCAAGATTACCTGGCCACGTCCGGGCCCGGGGAGGCCGGAGAGTTTTGGACCACCGGATCAAACCTGGCGATGCTCCCCTCGCGGTTGGCGTACTTCCTCGATCTGCAAGGGCCTTGCCTGCCAGTTGACACCGCGTGTTCCTCTGGGCTGGTTGCCGTTCATCTGGCCGCCGAAGCCATCGCCACGGGGCAGTGCGATCGAGCGTTTGCCGGAGCGGTGCATCTCAATCTGCGGCTTACGAACTTCGAAGCGTTCGACGCTCTAGGGGCGTTGGCACCCGGGGGACGCTGCCGTGCGTTTTCTTCTGATGCCGACGGATTCGTTCCCTCGGAAGGTTGTGGGTTCGTCCTGCTGCGTCCGTTGGCCGATGCCCTTCGCGACGGCGACACGGTGTATGGCGTCATTCGTGGCTCGGCGATCAATAACGACGGCCGCACCAATGGACTCACAGCACCCAACCCCGCCGCGCAACGTTCGGTAATTACGCGAGCTTGGCAAGCCGGGCACATCGATCCCGAGACGATCAGCTACATCGAAACTCACGGCACCGGCACGCAACTGGGCGACCCGGTGGAGATCGAAGCGCTCGATGCGGCCTTTAAGCAGCACACAGCCCGCAAACTGTTCTGCCAATTGGGGGCGGTAAAAACGAACATCGGGCACTGCGAAGCCGCGGCCGGCATGGCGTCACTGATTAAGGTGCTGCTGTGTCTGGAGCACGAGCGATTGCCGGCCACGCTGCACTTCGATCGCCCGAACCCGCACATCAATCTCCCGTCGACGGCGTTCGAGGTGACAACCGAGAACCGTGATTGGAAGCATTCTGCTTCGCCGCGTCGGGCGGGAATCAGCAGTTTTGGTTTCAGCGGCACCAACGCCCACATGGTGCTGGATGAACCGCCGGCGATCGGAACAATGCCAGGGCCGGGATACCCGCCCTACGTGTTGGCTTTCTCGGCCCACTCCGAGACCGCACTTGATCTCATGCTCCAAAGATACGTCGAGTTTCTCGCGGAACCTGGTGATGCCTCCCTCGCGGATATTGCGTTGACCGTCAACACCGGCCGGCCGCATCTCAAGTGTCGCGCGGTTGTCGTGGCCTCGACAAATAACGAGCTAAGAAGTCGACTGCAGTCGCTACTGAACGCTTCGCACGACCGCCGAGAAGTGGCAGAGCAAGCCCTGCGAGGTTCGACGCTCGATGACAAAGAGCTGCGCAGTCGCATTCAGCAGGAACTGCCGAGGCTTTCCGCATCGCTTTCGGACTCGGCCACTCGGGTGCTACTGCATTGCTGTCACACCCCAGGGTTGCGAGATGTTCTCGCATTGCAGACCGGTCATGGCGAGGGAAGAACGACGGATCCACCGCGTTGGCATCAATTAAGCGACGCCGATCGGAATGCTTTGGCTCCTATCCTGGCCCTACTTCAAAGCTGGGGAGCAACGATCGATTGGAGCGACTTGTTGGAAGGGGCAACCGCCCGGCACGTCGCACTTCCGAATTATCCCTTCGAACGCAGATCGTACTGGCTGCATCCCGAGATGCTTTCGGACGAGAGAGCAAAGGAGTCGATTGCCGAAGATGAGGGCGGTCCCGCACTGTATCAACTTGCCTGGGAGCGTAGCGAGGCGATTTCACTAGTCGCTAACGACCTTGCATCCACCGATCTGTCTGGCATTTGGCTGTGGTTCTCCGAGGACGCAGTCGACCCGCTGGCCGAAGAGCTAGAGACACGGATTCACGCTGCCGGTGGTGAACTCATTCGGGTTGTGCTAACTCAAGGTGCTCAGTCGGATAATCGGGATTTGCGAACGCTCGACCCCGAGTCTCGCGCTGGATTCGATCGTCTCATCGCGGAAACGTGCAGCCGGTACTCGACCCCCGTTCGCCTAGCCGGTGTGTTTTACTCAACCACGAACGCACAACTGGCAGACGACGCATCAACTGACGCAGTGCTTTCACGCGTGAAGTCCCGCACCGCTTGGATGGTGAACCTGACCTCAGCACTGGCTCGAGCGGTGGGCAACGGTAGCATCTCGATTCAGAACTCGAAGTGTCTGCTCATCACTCGCGACGCCCAGACCATCGCCGATGCAGGCGGAGAGATGTCCCTGGATGTCGCCGCCGCACCCTTGTTAGGGTTTGCCCTCACTTGGCCGCACGAGTTGAGTGGCATCCGTCAGAGAAGTGTTGATCTGCCCCGGACGATCGATGCAACTCACGCGGCAGACTGTGTGTGGAATGAGCTACATGCCATCGCGTCCGCCTCCGCGAAGAGTTCAACCGAAGTGGTCTACCGCCAGACCCAACGGTACGTCCGCAGTATTCGTTCCAGTGATCAATCGTCTTCGACTCCTCCCTGGAAACAAGGCGGGGTGTACCTCATCACCGGCGGAACCGGCGGGATTGGTTGCCAATTGGCGTTCCGCCTCGCCCGCGATTTCGCCGCCCATCTAATCATTACGGGCCGCACTTCGCTTCCATCTCCCGAGGAATGGAATGCGTACATTGAGTCCCAACCAGAATCGGACTTGGCCTCTAAGATCCGCTTCCTTCAAGAGTTGACGGAGGCCGGAGCCGCAAGTGTGATCTATGCCGCAGGCGACCTTGGCGATCGGTCGCACGTCGCAGATATCTTCACCCACATTGACCAGCATTTTGGTCGTCTTGAGGGAGTCCTGCACGCTGCAGGCAATCTCGATCGAAAAAACCTTGCCCTCCGCACCAAGTCGCTGGAGTCCATCGACGAGGTGTTCCGGCCGAAGGTCGCCGGCAGTTTGCTGGTAGCCGAGTTCGCTGCCCGCTTCAACCCACAGCAGTTCGTTTTGTTTTCTTCGATCGCGACGCTTTCCGGTGAGTTGGGAGCGTCGGAAAGCGATTACGCGGCTGCATGCCGCTTCATGAATCACTTGGCCTGGAGTCTCCGTCGTCGCGGAATACCTTCCGCCCAGTCCATCTTGTTGGCCGAATGGGGATCGACCGGAATACTCGCCACCGCCGAAGTTGGCCCGGCCGTTCGTCGGTTAGGGTTGATTCCACTTTCCGACGCAGATGCCCTGGCCGCGTTCGAAGCGGCCCTTGGTCTGCCGTCCGATCATGCGATTGTTTTGCAGCCGGGTCTTGGTTTCGCGGCCGAGCGGCTGTTGGGTGAAGAGACGGCATCCGCCAAGCAACCCGCTCCGCAACGGGAGTCGCAACATCCGATTGCAAAAGCGGTCGATCGTAAACCGACTCCAACGCAAGACTCTGACCAAGCCGCAGCCGAGGCTCACGACATCTTGCTGTCAGCCCTTGGCCACCGCATATGCAAGTTGCTGGAACTGCCGGAGAGTGATTTTGATCCATCAGTCAACTTCATGGACTTGGGTTTCGACTCGGTTCTTGCTGTGCAGTTGGCCCGCAGCATCAACGATGAATGGCACACGGCTCTCGAACCTCTGGCATTATTCGACCATGCCAACACCCAGCGGCTTGCCGAGCACCTTTGGCAGTCTCACCGGGCAGCGATCGAACAGAATGTTGCAGGTGTCGCTGCGAGCACAGACGAACTTGCATCTTCTGAAGAACTGACCGCCGAAAACAAAACCCCATCGGTTCTCGCTCCTGCCACGCGCTCATCATCGCCGCAGGTCTTAAAGCCGAAGGCGGCCAAGCCTACACAGATCATTACCCCTTCAGTCGCTTTATCACGGAGCCCCAATCAACCGCAAGCACATGAGACCGACATCGCCATCATCGGGCTCGATTGCCGCCTGCCCGGGGCGGACGACCTCGAGTCATTCTGGGATCACCTCCGTCACGGTCGCAATCTCGTCGGCAAGGTTCCCCAAGAACGTTGGAACCTGTTGCCAGGTGGGCAGAACCCGCCGTTTGGAAGTTCAGCCGCACACCGGAAGTCGCTGCAAGGTGGTTTCATCTCAGGTGTAGACCTCTTCGATGCCCCGCTGTTTGGCATCTCGCCGCGCGAAGCCGAGTTGATGGATCCGCAGCAGCGATTGTTCCTCGAGGTGGCTTGGAACACCGTTCATCGGGCCGGATATTCGGTGGATGATCTCAGCCAAGCTGCGACAGGCGTGTTTGTTGCCATCTCGACTAACGATTATCAGCGACTTTGCGGAGCCGCCGTACAAAACCAGCCGCATGCCATCCCGTCGGCCGCGATCTCTATGATCGCCAATCGCGTGTCCTATCTGTTTAACCTGCATGGCCCGAGCATCACGCTCGATACCGCCTGCAGTTCGTCCCTGGTTGCCGTGCACTTGGCTTGCCAGAGCTTGCTAAGTGGCGAATCGCAAGTCGCCCTGGCTGGTGGCGTGAATCTGATTCTCGACCCCGCGGGTACAGAACTCGTCGGGCAGGCGGGCATGCTTTCACCTAAGGGCCGCTGTCAGGCGTTCGATGCTGCGGCGGATGGCTTTGTGCGTGCTGAGGGTGTAGGCGCCGTGCTGCTCAAACCGCTGGCTGATGCCCTTCGCGATGGCGATCACGTTCTGGCGGTCATTCGCGGCACGGCGGTGAACCACGATGGCCGTGAAAAGATTGGACTCACCGCACCGAATCCGACGGCCCAGCGGCAGGTGATTACTCGTGCTCAGCAGGTGGCTGGTGTTTCGGGTGAGACGATTGGGTTGTGGGAAGCGCATGGGACGGGAACTTCGCTGGGCGACCCGATCGAGTGGGATGCGGCTTCGCAGGCGATTTCGTCGTCAACATCACGGCGGGGGTTCTGTGCGATTGGTTCGGCGAAGACGAACGTGGGGCATGCCGAAAGCTGCGCGGGCCTGGTCGGGCTGGCCAAGGCGGTGTTGACGCTCGAGCACGCCACCCTCCCGCCGACGCTGAACTTCGAAGAACCGAATCCGCATCTGTCGCTGGCCGGCAGTCCGTTTTATGTGAACGACCGTCTGCGCAGTTGGCCTCGCGCGACGGATCATCCCCGCCGCGCGGCGGTCAGCAGCTTCGGCTTCGGCGGGACGAACGCCCACGTCATCCTGGAAGAAGCCCCAGCACCTGCACGCACAGAACGCACCTCACCCGAGCGTCCCGCCCATCTGCTCACGCTTTCGGCCGCCACGCCAACCGCCTTGAAAACCCTGGCCGCTACCTACGTCGAGTACCTCGACACGCACGCCGAGGTGTCGCTAGAAGACCTCTGCTTCACGGCGAACCGCAGTTATGCCGCGGGGGCGTATCGGCTGGCGGTGGTGGCACGCTATCGGGATCAGCTTTGTGACAAGTTGCGGCTGTATGGTCAGAGTGGGGATGAAGGGCCGCTGGCCGGGTCGCTGATCTTCACGCGGATGGAAGATGAAGACCGCCGGGAGGAGTTCCTGGAACAACAGGTGTTTGCGCGACTGGCGAAGCTGCCGGCCGAGGCACGCGAGTTGGCTACCGCATGGTGCGGTGGACGCTGGGGTCGGCGGTTGTCGCATTGGTTAGCCGAGCGAGGTGAGGAAGCATCACCTGCAGGCGCTTCGCTTTCGCCGGAGGATTGGGTCGAACTCTACGCGGCCTTGGCTGCCTGGTACGCGATGGGTGGCACGTTGCGGCTGGAGGCGATGCAGCCTGTGGGGCGTCGGGTGCCGTTACAGAACTATCCGTTCGAACGTCGACGGTACTGGCTACCGACGACACCACGGCGGGAAGCGCCGCAGGTTGTGGAAACGCATCCAACGACGAACGAGCCATCGCTTGAGACCCTCGGTTCCTGGTTCTTCGAGCCGCAATGGGAGCGATTCACGCCCGAAGGTTCTTCAGCGATCTCGGGCCGGTGGCTGGTTGAGGGCTCTGAAGGTTCATCGCTGACCGCTGCGATTTCCGCAGAACTCAAGTCGGTCGGTTGTGAAGTTGAATTAGTAGCCGAGTCTGGCAGTGCACTCTCCGGCGTGGTGGTCGTTATAGAAGAGTCGCAAGATTGGGACGAAACGACTGACGCTACTTCGGTTGAAGGCGAAGTGTTGGATCGCTTACAGGCTTTGGCTTCATACGCGGCGACGCTTAACGAAAAAGCCGATTCACAACAGCTGCCCGTGTGGTTCATCACCCGCGGTGGACAGCCGGTGAATGATCCGGCGGCGGCCGATCCTCGCTCTGCGGCAGTTGCAGCCTTGGTGCAGGTGATCGGTCAGGAGTATCCGGAACTCGACTGTCGTGTGATCGATCTGCCGGCAGCGACGACAGACGAATCCGCTTCGGACGTTCTGGAAACTCTCGGCTACAACTCCGCCCCGCCAGTGATCGCCTGGCGAGAGGATGTGGCTTGGTCCCGACAGTGGCAACCGAGTGACGTGACGTCATTACCTAGTGCTTCACCACCCTTCCGCGCCGGCGGGGTGTACCTCATCACCGGCGGTCAGGGGAACATCGGCCTGGAACTGGCGGCCCGGCTGGCCAGCGAAGGAATTTCCGGAGAGCCTGTACGGTTGGTATTGGCTTCCCGACAAGCACTGCCGGAAGAGAGCCAGTGGGCTGCATATCTGAATTCGGCCGATTCGGACTCGACGCTTGCGGCCCGCGTTCTCAGTATTCGTCGACTTAAAGCCGAACACGCCTGTGAGGTGTGGCCGGTCGTGCTTGATGTGGCGGACGAAGCGGCGACCGTCAAACTGCTGGATCAGATAGACGGACGTTATGGCCGGCTCGATGGTGTGGTTCACGCGGCTGGCGTTCTACAGGACGGGATGCTGTGGAATCGTACAGCCGAAGAACTCTCGGCCGTGCTGCATCCCAAGGTGGCCGGCACGTGGTCGCTATTAAAGGCTCTGAGAGATCGCTCGCTCGATTTCTTGGCGCTCTGCTCTTCGATGTCGGCCCTGGAACCGTTGGCCGGGCAGGGGGCGTACGCGGCGGCGGGTGCGTTCATGGACGCGGTGGCCGCCCGAGCCAGAGTGGACTGGCAGTTGCCGGTAACGACGATCAACTGGGGTTTTTGGGGCGAGACCGAGGTGGCTGCCCCGCAGCACTACCGCGACTTCCTGGGTGCCCAGGGTGTGCAGCCGATGTCGAATCTCGAAGGTCGAGCCGCCTTCGCCGCGGCGTTAGCCCTTGGTCGACCGCAAGTGATCATCACGCCGCTTGCCCAAGAGAAAGCTGGACTTTCGAACGCCGCCTGGTCGGAAGTTAATGCAGCCGCCGCAGCAGCAAGTCAACAAGGACTCGAAACGCTGGCCAGCGAAGCCGCCTCACTGGCGGAAGGCCTAGCGATCCTCGATCAGCTTTCAGCCCGCTATGTGGCGTCAGCTTTGGCGAGTGTGGGGCTGTTCACTGCTGAAGGCGCGACGCACGAGCGGGCGGAGATCGTCAGTCGCCTGGAACTGCTACCGCTGTTCGAACGGCTGCTCGATCCGCTGCTGACGATGCTGATCGAAGATGGTTTGTTGGAAGCGGTCGGTGAGAACCGCTGGCGATCAACTAAAGCATTGAGTTCGGAACCGAACACGGCCGCACTCGAAGCGCAGCTTAAAACCGTCTGTCCGCTGCTTTCACCGCAAGCCGTGTTGCTGTGCCGGTGCGGGGCCGAACTGGCCGGCGTTCTCTCCGGCCGCACCGATGTGCTGGGGCTGCTGTTCCCCGGCGGTTCGCTGGCCGACACGGAAGCATTGTATGCCGACTCACCGCTGTCACGGTTCTATAGCAACGTGGTGGCGGCTGCGATTGGCACGGCGGTGAACAGTACAAGTGACGAAGTGCGGCTGCTGGAGATCGGTGCCGGCACGGGCGGAACGACCCGATCGGTACTGCCGGTGCTGCCCGCGGATCGCAGCCAGTACACCTACACCGATCTCTCGCGGGCCCTGGTCCTCAAAGCCCAGGAGCGGTTTGCTGAGTACCCACAGGTTCGCTATCAGGTGCTCGACATTGCGGAGGATCCGACGGCCCAAGGTCTCGATGCCGGCAGCTTCGACATCATCCTGGCGGCCAACGTCCTGCATGCGACGCATGACCTGACCGAGACGCTCTCGCACGTTCGCCAGTTGCTCACCCCCGGCGGACTGCTGGTGCTGGTCGAAGCGACGGGGATTCAGCGATGGGGGCTGCTGACGTTTGGGCTGACCGAAGGTTGGTGGTGCTTCGACGATGCGGAGCTACGTACGGATAGCCCGTTGCTCACGCTCGATCGCTGGCGAGAGTTCCTGCCGACGGTTGGGTTCGTTGATGTGACTACATTGCCCGAGGGCGAAGCGGCGGCCGAGGTTACGCAGCACGTCCTGTTGGCCCGGGCCGATGCGACGGTGCCCGCGGGTGAGACGGTTGTAGAACCGACAGAAGAAGCGGTCGCCCCATCAACAGTTGATCCGACTCCCGAAGTCAGTACGTCGTCACTGGAACGGACGATCGCTCGGGTGCTGGAAGAGGTGCTGCGGTTGGAGCCCGGCCAGTTGGATCGCCGGCGTTCGTTCCAAGACCAGGGCTTGGACTCACTGCTGGCGTTGGAGTTGGTTAGTCGGTTGAAGACGGCAGTGGGTGTGTCGCGGTTGGGGCCGGCGGTGTTGTTTGAGCATCCGAGTGTGGCGGAGTTGGCCGGGTACCTGGCGGAACAGGGGGCGGTGGTTGTTGCTACGGGTGAAGCTTCGCCCAAGCAGTCGGCGGTGGTGAAGAAGGCTCCCGCCAAGGTTAAGCGTTCGGTGCCGTCGGCTCGTTCGGTGATGAATGAAAAAGAAGCATCTTCGACAGCGACATCCGGCATTGCGATCGTTGGTTATGCACTGCGATTGCCGGGCTGTGGTTCGGGGGATGAACTGTGGCGGGTGCTGGTTGAGGGCCGAGAGGAAGTCGGTCCGGTGCCGGGTGCTCGGCGGTTGCTTGCTGGGCGCGAAGATGTGTCGGGCGTGGGTGGATTCCTCTCAGACATCGAACAGTTCGACGGGCGATTCTTCCGCTTGTCTCCGGCTGAGGCCACGGCGATGGACCCGCGGCAGCGGCTGTTCTTGGAAGTGGCTTACGAAGCGCTCGAACAGGCGGGCTACGGTGGTGGTCGGCTCTCGGGCCAGCGGTGCGGCGTGTTCGTCGGCGCGGGAAGTCAGGATTACCAGGCCGGCAGCGGCGGTGGTGCCGGCGGCGTTTACTGGGCGACCGGCGCCAGTCCTTCCATCCTGGCCAGCCGCTTGGCGTACTTCCTCGATCTGCACGGTCCGTGCTTGCCGGTCGATACGGCGTGCAGTTCTTCGCTGGTGGCGTTGCACTTGGCCTGCGACAGTCTAAGGAACAGTCAGTGCGATACAGCCCTAGTCGGTGGCGTTCACTTGAATCTGTGGTTGGCCAACTTCGCGGCGTTCGAGCAGATGGGCGCGCTTTCTGCTTCAGGTCACTGCCGGGCGTTCGACGCTTCGGCCGACGGGTTCGTTCCGGCCGAAGGTTGTGTGGCCGTGTTGTTGAAACCGTTAGAGGCGGCCATCAGTGCGGGCGATACGATCCACGCGGTGATTCGCGCTACGGCCACCAACAACGATGGTCGGACCAACGGGCTGACCGCACCCAATCCAGCGGCACAGCGGGATGTCATCCTGGAGGCCTGGTCCGCCGGCAAGATCGACCCCGAAACGATCAGCTACATCGAAGCCCACGGCACCGGCACCCCGCTGGGCGACCCCGTCGAAGCGCGGGGACTGAGCGAAGCCTTCGCCCGACACACGTCTCGTCATGCCTTCTGTCAGGTAGGCAGTGTGAAGACGAACCTGGGCCACACCGAAACGGCCTCCGGGCTGGCCAGCCTGATGAAGGTGGTGCAGTGCCTGAAGCATCGTCAGCTTCCGCCGAACGCCAACCTGCGGGTGCCCAACCGCCACATCGCGTTCGAACAGACGGCGCTGGTTCTCAGTGATCGCTTGCGGCCGTGGACCGCCAGTGTTCCGGGGGCTCCGCTAAGGGCCGGGATCAGTGCGTTCGGCTTTAGTGGTACCAACGCCCACGTCGTGGTGGAAGAACCGCCGGCCGTTCCGCAACTGCCCGAGCCGAAAGAACAACTCCCGCTGGCCGTACCGCTGTCGGCGGTGGATGAGCAGGCGCTGGATGAACTGACGACTATTTATAGGGACGCCTGCCGAGAGGAGATTCCGTTCACCGCGCTAGCCACAACGGCAGCCCTGGGTCGGCTGCACCGTGGTTCACGCCTGGCGGTGGTCGCTTCGACCGCGGACGAACTTCGTGAGCAGCTCACCGCAGCTGTAAAACACGAAACGCCCGCCGGTGTTTACCGTCACACGCATGGCGAGGGGACGGCCGTCGGGGTGGGTGTGCTGTTCTCCGGGCAGGCCACGCGTCAAAGCAGCGAGCAGTTGGCCCAGCTGATTCGTCGCTACCCGGTGTTCGCGGAGGCGTGGCATGAAAGTGGCCGGTTGGTTGCAGGACAGCTCGAAGAGCCGCTGTCACGACTGACCACTCCGGCCGGAGCCGATCTCTGGGATCGCACGCAGTACGCGCAGGTCGGGTTGTTGGCCTGGCAGGTCGGGCTGTGGAAGCTGTGGCAGAGCTGGGGACTGGAGGTTGAATCGGTCGCCGGTCATAGCTTGGGGCAACTCACGGCCGCCTGGGCTGCCGGATGTTATTCGCTGGAATCGATCCTCAAGCTGGCCGTGCTACGTGGCCGGTTGATGCAGGGGCTTCCTTCCGGGGCGATGGCCGCCGTACGGGCCGGGGCGGAAGAGCTGAGCGAGATCGTCGAGCCCTATGCGGACGAACTGGCTATCTCAGCAGTGAACGCTCCGCGGCAAACGGTTCTCTCGGGCAGTGCACGGGCGATCGAGGCTGTATTAAAAGAACTCGAAACCCATGGCATCGCCGCTTCGCGTTTGCCGACCGATCGGGCGTTCCATTCGCCGTTGGTCGAGCCGATGCTGGAAGAGTTGGCCCGCGGGGCCGATGCGTTTCCGGCTTCTGCGCCCCATCGCACGTGGTTCTGCACCCGCACGGGGGAGGTTTGGCCGGCCGATCGCGCGCCGACGGGCGATGATTGGGCCCGCCAGGCGAGAGAAGCGGTACAGTTCCGTAAGACCGTCGAAGCGATGGCTGCCGAAGGGTGTCAGGCGCTGTTGGAACTGGGCCCTGGGGCGACCCTCGCGCCGCTGGCCGCCGAGGTTCTTTCGCACACCGGTTCGAAGGCTTCGGCCCACGCGACCTTAGGTCGGGCGAAGACGGTGCCTGCGAAGTTGGCCTCGGCAGTCAGTTGGCTCTACACCCGGGGTGTGGAGCTGGATTGGGAGGCGTACTTCAAGGCTCACGGTGTTGAGCCGCGTCAGGTCGCGTTGCCGACGTATCCATATCAGCGACAACGGCATTGGTTGGCGGATGACCGATCTACCGTTTCGCGCGGAACGCCACAGAGGGCGTTCCCTACAGAGACGGTGGTTGCCGGAGAGTCGGGCCCGACACCGCTGGCTACGCATGATCCAAGTGAGCAGGCGAAGCTGCTGTATAAACTGGCGTGGCAAGAGACTCCCGCATTGCCGATAGGTGACGAATCGTTCACGGGTCGCTGGTTGCTGGTGGGCTCTCAGGATGATGCGACGTTTGCATCGTTGGCTCAAAAGATCGATTCGGCCAATTGCACGGTAGATCGTCAGATCATCGATCTGAATGATGTCCGTTGGCAAGACGCTTCGCACTGGCGGGAGTTGCTCGCTGCCGATGACCTGGCCGGCGTGATCGTTCAATTGCAGTCAGGCACGGAAGAAACCGAAACAGCTGCCGCGACCGAGCTGAGGGCGCAGGTCGTGCTGGCCGCCAGCGGGGCGTTGGCCTCTCTCGGTCCCCGCCGCTGGTTGCAGTTGCGAATGTTGTGGGTGACCCGCGGGGCGCAGGCGGCTGATGATGCAACCGATGTGTCGCTCGATCTCACGCAGGCTGCTGCCCTGGGGTTAGTGCTGTCGTGGCCGTATGAACTGAAGGGGCTGAGTCGCCGGGCGGTGGATCTGGATGTCGAACCAGATTCTGTTGACGCCGAGTGTCTGCTGGCTGAACTTGCAGCACTGGGCTCCGACGATCCGGCCCAGCAGGATGCGGCGGCGGAGGTTCTGTACCGTGCTGGTACACGTTCGGTGCGGCAGGTCGCTCCGCTGACCGGTGGTCCGTGGTCCACGCCCTGGAATAGGTGCGGTGTTTACCTGTTGACCGGGGCACTGGGCGGGATCGGCAGTCAGTTGGCACTGGAGTTGGCCCTGGATTACGACGCGACGCTCGTGCTCACCGGTCGAAGCGAACTGCCGGCGGCGGAAAACTGCGCGGCGTGGCTGGCTGAACATTCGTCGGACGATCCGCAGGCCGAACGCGTTCGCCGGCTGGCGGAGATTTATGCGGCTGCGCCGGGGCGTGTTGTATATCTGTCTGGCCACATCGCTTCGGTAGAGCATGTTGAGGGTCTCAAGAATCTGATCGCCGAAAAGTACGGCCGCTTGGACGGCATCCTGCATGCGGCGGCCGAATTGGAGACGCGGCAACTGGCCTTGCGGACTAAGACGGCCGAGTCGCTGCGTAAAGTTCTCTCGGCGAAGGTTGCCGGCAGCCTGCATCTGGCGAAGCTGCTCGATACCTGGCCGGAAGCGAATCTCGTGTTGTTCTCATCGATTGGTAGTCTCTCGGGCGCACTCTCCTCGGGTGAAAGCGACTACGCTGCCGGTTGTCGGTTGCAGAATCATCTGGCCGCGAAGCTCCGGGCCGAAGGGCGTGCGGCTACGGCGGTGGCACTCAGCGAATGGGGCACTTCCGGTCTGCTGGCCGCCAACGCCGTGGGCCCGATCGTACGGCAGTTGGGTCTGCGTCCGCTGACCGCCGAGACAGCTTCGGGAACGTTTGCTCAGGCGGTAGCCTCTGGGTCGTCGATGCCGCTGGTGCTGGCCGGCACGGCGAAGTTCTCGCCCGAGCGGATGTTGTTGGGGCAGGAACAGACCTCGAAAGAATCTTCTAGTGACACGGTCGATTATTCGCAGGTGATTACCGCCACAACCGAAGCAGCCAAGACGGGCTCCGAACGTTTGGGTGAAGTGATCCCGCAGTTCGAAGGAGTCGATACGGCGCTCGATCGGCTGGCGACCGCCTACGTGGCGAAGGTGCTCAACGAAGTTAATCTGCCGGCGACGCTTGCGGAACTCACACACTCGCTGCGACTCGATCCGAAGTACACGCGCTTGCTCCCACGTCTTCTCGCCATGGCCACGGCTGAAGGGGTGTTGGAAGCGACAGGCGATCGGTACGCACGCGGGCCGGCTTGGACCGAGTTCAAGGAACTCGATACCGATTTACTGGCCGCCGAAATCGGCCAGCGGTGGCCGTCCCTGGCGGCAGTGGCGCGGCTGCTTGCGCGGTGTGGGGCAAAGCTGGGTGTGGTGCTTGCCGGTGAGCAGGATCCGCTGGAGTTGCTCTTCCCCGGCGGCTCGACGGCCGAAGCGACGGCAGTTTACGCCCAGGGTGAGTTCAACGCCTTCTACGCCGAACTGGCGGCCGCGGCCCTGGCGGCGGCGCGTCCGGCGGGTGGTACGTTCAATATCTTAGAGGTCGGCGCTGGTACGGGGGCCACGACCGACGTGGTGCTCGATCGCTTGGCTGACGGTCCGCTTTCTTACACTTACACTGATCTCTCACCGGGCCTGGTGGCTGGTGCCCGACAACGATTGGCCGGCCGGGATGGATTGACCTTCCTAACGTTCGACGCCGAGCGGGATCCGACTACGCAAGGTCTGACGCCCGGTCGGTACGATGCCGTGCTGGCGGTCAACGTGCTACATGCCACCCGTGACCTGCGGGACACGCTCGCCAACCTGCGAAAGCTCCTTACTTCCAGTGGCGTATTAGTCGTCGTCGAAGCCACGCGAAGTCTGCGTTGGGTCGAACTCACGTTCGGCCTGACCGACGGTTGGTGGCACTTCACCGATTCGCCGCTCCGCGAATCCACGCCACTGCTCTCCGCCGAGCAGTGGATTGAGTTACTAAACACCTCCGGCTTCCAGAGCCCGGTCGCATTACCGGATGACGACACCGCGCTCGGCGAGCCCGGCACGCACTTGCTGCTAGCGCAGAATACGAGCGCGCCGATCGCAGCAGCCGCATCAACACCCACCACAGTGCCGGCCCAACCAAAACAACAACTACGCACTACCGCGAAAACCGACGGCAGCGCCCTGCTCGAAGCTACGGCCGACTATCTGCACGATCTGTTCTGTCGGGTGTTGGGCCTGGAGCCCTCGCAACTCGATCGCCAGGCCAACTTTATGGACCTCGGCTTCGACTCAATTCTGGCGCTGCAAATCCGCGGCCAACTGGCCGACGAACTCTCGCTCACACTCGAGCCGACTCTTCTGTTCGAACACGCTTCTGTCGCCGCTCTGGCCAACCACCTGGCCACCAGCCACGTCAAGGCCCTGGCCGAACACCTGCGGACCGAAAACGAGCCGGTCGCCACGCCCGAACCAACACCCGCACCTCAACCCCAAATTCGTCCATCAGAACCAACAACCCAACCCGACCGCACGAACCAAATCGCCATCATCGGCCTCGCCTGCCGCTTCCCGGGAGCACCAACGCTCGAGGAGTTCTGGAACCTTCTCCGCACGGGCCAGCAGGCGGTTGCGCCACCTTCGTCTGAGCGCACCGCACTGATGCCGAGTGCCACGGGGCGTTTCGCTACAGGTGGATTCCTGGAGGGCATCGACCAGTTCGACGCGGGGTTGTTTGGGATCTCGCCGCGGGAGGCCCAGTGGATGGACCCGCAGCAGCGGCTTTTCCTGGAGGTGGCGTACGAGACGATTCAACGGGCCGGCTACGGCGGCGAGCAATTGGCAGAGCTTCCCACCGGCGTATTCGTCGGCGTGGGTTCCAGCGAATACGCCACGCTCACGGCACGACTCGGTCAGGCGGAAGCCCATCTGCAGTCGGGCACGTCGCTGCCGATGATCGCCACGCGGACGTCGTACTTGCTGAACCTCGGCGGCCCCAGCCTGGCAGTGGAGACGGCCTGCAGTTCAAGTCTGGTGGCCGTGCACCTGGCTTGTCAAAGCCTGCTTTCGGGCGAATCGAAGCTTGCCCTGGCTGGCGGCGTGAATCTGATTCTCGACCCAGCCGGTACCGAACTCGTCGGTCAATCAGGCATGCTGTCGCCGAAAGGTCGCTGCCAAACATTCGATTCCCGTGCTGACGGCTTCGTCCGGGCCGAAGGTGTGGGCGCCGTATTGCTTAAACCTTTGGCCGACGCCCTTCGCGATGGCGATCACGTTCTGGCGGTGATCTGCGGTACGGCCGTGAACAACGACGGTCACGCCAAAGCCGGTCTGCACGCCCCCAGTGTGGGCGCTCAGCGGCAGGTGATTACCCGGGCTCAGGCTGTGGCCGGGGTTTCGGGTGAGACGATTGGGTTGTGGGAGGCGCATGGGACGGGAACTTCGCTGGGCGACCCGATCGAGTGGGATGCGGCTTCGCAGGCGATTTCGTCGTCGACCTCACGGCGGGGGTTCTGCGCGATTGGTTCGGCGAAGACGAACGTGGGGCATGCCGAAAGCTGCGCGGGGTTGGTCGGGCTGGCCAAGGCGGTGCTGGCACTCGAGCACGCCACCCTCCCGCCAACGTTGAACTTCGAAGAACCGAATCCGCACCTGTCGCTGGCCGGCAGTCCGTTTTATGTGAACGACCGTTTGCGGAAGTGGCCAAGCTCGGCAACTCATCCTCGCCGTGCCGCCGTCAGTAGTTTCGGCTTCGGCGGGACGAATGCCCATGTGATCCTGGAGGAAGCACCCAAGCCGCCAGCCAAAGTACGAGCGGAAGCTGAGCGTCCCGCCCATCTGCTCACACTTTCGGCCGCCACACCAACCGCCTTAAAAACCCTGGCCGCTACCTACGTCGAGTACCTCGACACGCACGCCGAGGTGCCGCTGGAGGATCTTTGTTTCACGGCGAACCGTAGTTATGCCGCGGGAGCGTATCGACTTGCGGTGGTGGCACGATACCCAGATCATCTTTGTGACAAGCTGCGGTTGTACAGTCAGAGTACGACGGAAAGACCGCTGGCTGGGTCGCTGATCTTCACACGGATGGAAGATGAAGACCGCCGGGAGGAGTTCCTGGAACAACAGGTGTTTGCCCGACTGGCGAAGCTGCCGGCCGAGGCTCGCGAGTTGGCTTCCGCGTGGTGCGGCGGTCGCTGGGGTCGGCGGTTGTCGCAGTGGCTGGCCGAGCAGGTTGAAGGAACATCACCTGCAGGCACTTCGCTTTCGCCGGAGGACTGGGTCGAACTCTACGCGACCTTGGCTGCCTGGTACGCGATGGGTGGCACGTTGCGGCTGGAGGCGATGCAGCCTGTGGGGCGTCGGGTGCCGTTACCGAACTATCCGTTCGAACGTCGACGCTACTGGCTGCCTACGGCACCACGGCGGGAAGCGCCGCAGCCGTTAGAGACCGTCTCGGACTCAGATGAAGTCTCGCTTGCGACGGTCTGCTCCTGGTTCTTTGAGCCGCAGTGGGAGCGGTTCACGCCCGAAGAAACATCACCCCTTTTGGGTCGCTGGCTGGTTGAGGGTGCTGAAGGTTCGTCACTGACTGAGACCATCACCGAAGAACTGAGATCGGCCGGATGTGAAGTGGAATCCGCAGCCGACTCGGGCAGCGCACTCTCCGGGGTAGTGGTCGTTGTAGAAGAGTCGCAAGAGTGGGACGAATCAGCGGATGCATTTTCGATCGAAGCTGAAGTATTAGACCGTCTGCAGGCTTTGGCTTCATACGCGGCGACGCTTAACGAAAAAACAGGTTCACAGCAACTGCCCGTGTGGTTCGTCACCCGCGGTGGCCAGCCGGTGCATGATCCGGCGGCGGCCGATCCTCGCGCCGCGGCGGTGGCGGCTTTAGTACAGGTGATCGGTCAGGAGTATCCCGAGCTCGACTGTCGAGTGATCGACCTGCCGGCGGCGACGACAGACGAATCCGCTTCGCACGTCCTCGAAACCCTCGGCTACAACTCCGCTCCGCCGATCCTCGCCTGGCGAAACGGCTCGGCCTGGACGCGACAGTGGCAACCGAGTGACGTGACGTCATTGCCTAATGCCTCACCACCCTTCCGCGCCGGCGGGGTGTACCTCATCACCGGCGGTCAGGGGAATATTGGCTTGGAGCTGGCAGCCCGGCTGGCTAGCGAAGGAAGTTCTGCACAGCCGGTGCGGTTGGTGCTGGCTTCGCGACAAGCTCTACCGGAAGAGAGCCAGTGGGATGCGTACCTGAATTCGGCCGATGCTGACCCGACGCTTTCAGCCCGCATTCGCGGCATCCGTCGTCTTCAAGCCGAATACGCATGCGAGGTATGGCCGGTGGTGCTGGATGTGGCGGATGAAGTGGCGACCGCCAAACTGCTGGATCAGATTGACGGACGATATGGCCGGCCCGATGGTGTGGTTCACGCCGCTGGTGTTCTGCGGGACGGGATGCTGTGGAACCGCACGGCCGAAGAGCTGTCTGCTGTGCTACATCCCAAGGTAGCTGGCACGTGGTCGTTGCTGAAAGCACTGAAAGATCGCGAACTTGATTTCGTCGCGTTCTGCTCTTCGATGTCGGCCCTGGAACCTCTGGCCGGGCAGGGGGCGTACGCCGCGGCGGGGGCGTTCATGGATGCAGTGGCCGCCCGGGCCAGCGTGGACTGGGGTCTGCCGGTCACGACGATCAACTGGGGTTTTTGGGGCGAGACCGAAGTGGCTGCCCCGCAGCACTACCGCGACTTCCTGGGTGCCCAGGGTGTTCAGCCGATGTCGAACCTGGAAGGCCGAGCCGCCTTCGCCGCGGCGTTGGCGCTGGGTCGTCCACAGGTGATCATCACGCCGCTTGCTCAAGAGAGAGTCGGACTTTCGAACGCCGCCTGGTCGAAAGTCAACGCTGCCGCCGCCGCGGCCAGTCAGCAAGGGCTTGAAACCCTAGCCAGCGAAGCTGCCTCACTGGCTGAAGGCCTGACGATTCTCGATCAACTTTCGGCCCGCTATGTGGCGTCGGCTTTGGCGAGCGTCGAACTGTTCACTGCGGCAGGCGCGACGCACGACCGGGCGGAGATCGTCAGTCGCCTGGAACTGCTACCGCTGTTCGAACGGCTGCTCGATCCGCTGCTGACGATGCTGGTCGAAGACGGGCTGCTGGAAGCGGTCGATGAGAACCGCTGGCGATCGGTCGAGCCGTTCACCGCTGAACCGAATACGGCCGAGCTCGAAGCCCAGCTCAAAACGGTCTGTCCGCTGCTTTCACCTCAAGCCGTGTTGCTCTGCCGGTGCGGGGCCGAGCTGGCCGGCGTGCTCTCCGGCCGCACCGATGTGCTGGGGCTGTTGTTCCCTGGCGGATCGCTGGCCGACACAGAAGCACTCTACGCCGACTCACCGCTGTCACGGTTCTATAGCAACATGGTGGCGGCGGCGATTGGCACGGCGGTGGAGAGTACGAGTGACGAAGTGCGACTGCTCGAGGTCGGCGCGGGCACTGGCGGAACGACCCGTTCGGTACTGCCGGTGCTGCCCGCGGATCGCAGCAGCTACACGTACACCGATCTATCCCGAGCCCTGGTCCTCAAAGCCCAAGAGCGGTTCGCCGAGTACCCGCAGGTTCGCTACCAGGTGCTCGACATTGCGGAAGATCCGACCGGCCAAGGTCTCGAAGCCGGCAGCTTCGACATCATCCTGGCGGCGAACGTCCTGCATGCGACGCATGATCTGACCGAGACCTTGAATCACGTGCGTCAGCTACTCACACCGGGCGGACTGCTGGTATTGGTCGAGGCTACGGGGGTTCAGCGATGGGGATTGCTGACGTTCGGACTCACCGAAGGGTGGTGGTGCTTCGACGATGCGGAGCTACGTACGGATAGCCCGTTGCTCACGCTTGATCGCTGGCGAGAGTTCCTGCCGACGGTTGGGTTCACCGATGTTGCTACCTTGCCCGAGGGCGAAGCGGCGGCCGAGGTCACGCAGCACGTATTACTGGCCTGGGCTGATACGGCGGTGCCCGCGGGTGAGACGGTTGTCGAACCAACAGATGAGCCGATCGCTACGTCAACGATTGAATCAACTGCCGAAGTCAGTACCTCGGCTTTGGAACGCACGATCGCCCGGGTGTTGGAAGAAGTTCTGCGGTTGGAGCCGGGCCAGTTGGATCGTCGGCGTTCGTTCCAAGACCAGGGGTTGGACTCGCTGTTGGCGTTGGAACTGGTGGGTCGGTTGAAGGTGGCGGTGGGGGTACCGCGGTTGGGGCCGGCGGTGTTGTTTGAACATCCGAGTGTGGCGGAGCTGGCCGGGTATCTGGCGGAGCAGGGGGCGGTGGTTCCGGTTGGGGGTGAAGCTTCGCCCAAGAAGCCGGCGGTGACGAAGCGGCCAAAGGTGGAAGTTAAACGTTCGGTGCCGGCGGCTCGATCGGTGGTGGTTGAGAAGTCGGATGCGTCGACAGCAACCTCCGGCATTGCGATCGTTGGTTATGCACTGCGGTTGCCGGGCTGTGGTTCGGGGGATCAGTTGTGGCGGGTACTGGTTGAGGGCCGGGAAGAAGTTGGTCCTGTTCCGGTTGCTCGGCGGTTGCTGGCTGGGCGTGAAGATGTGTCGGGCGTGGGTGGCTTTCTGTCGGACATCGAGCAGTTCGACGGGCGATTCTTCCGCTTGTCTCCGGCCGAAGCTACGGCGATGGACCCGCGGCAGCGGCTGTTTTTAGAGGTGGCTTACGAAGCGCTCGAGCAAGCGGGCTACGGTGGTGGTCGGCTCTCGGGGCAGCGGTGCGGCGTGTTTGTCGGTGCGGGAAGTCAGGACTACCAGGCCGGCAGCGGCGGCGGTGAAGGGGGCGTTTACTGGGCGACAGGTGCGAGCCCTTCGATTCTGGCCAGCCGTCTGGCGTACTTCTTGGACCTGCATGGCCCCTGCTTGCCGGTCGATACGGCTTGCAGTTCGTCGCTGGTGGCGCTAGATCTCGCGTGCGAAAGTCTACGCGGTGGCCATTGCGATACAGCGCTCGTCGGCGGCGTTCACTTGAACCTGTGGTTGGCGAACTTTGCGGCGTTCGAGCAGATGGGTGCGCTTTCAGCTTCAGGTCGCTGCCGGGCGTTCGACGCCTCGGCCGATGGGTTCGTCCCGGCCGAAGGTTGCGTGGCTGTGCTGTTGAAGCCGCTAGAAGCAGCCATCGCTGCGGGCGATACGATCCATGCGGTGATTCGCGCCACGGCCACCAACAACGACGGCCGCACCAACGGTCTGACCGCCCCCAACCCGGCGGCGCAGCGGGATGTCATCCTGGAGGCCTGGTCGGCCGGCAAGATCGATCCCGAGACGATCAGCTACATCGAAGCCCACGGCACCGGCACCCCGCTGGGTGATCCGGTCGAAGCGCGGGGACTCAGCGAAGCCTTCGCCCGGCATACGTCGCGGCATGCTTTCTGCCAGGTGGGCAGCGTAAAGACGAATCTCGGTCACACCGAAACGGCCTCCGGCCTGGCGAGCCTGATGAAGGTGGTGCAGTGTCTGAAGCATCGGCAACTGCCGCCGAACGCCAACCTGCGAGTGCCCAACCGCCACATCGCGTTCGAACAGACGGCCCTGGTTCTCAGTGATCGCTTGCGGCCGTGGACCGCCAGTGTGCCGGGGGCTCCGCTGCGGGCCGGCATCAGCGCCTTCGGCTTTAGTGGTACCAACGCCCACGTCGTGGTGGAAGAACCGCCGGCCGTTCCGCAACTGCCCGAGCCGAAAGAACAACTCCCGCTGGCCGTACCACTGTCGGCGGTGGATGAGAAGGCGCTGGATGAACTGACGACTATCTATAAAGACGCCTGTTGCGAGGAGACTCCGTTCACCGCGCTAGCCACAACCGCGGCGTTGGGTCGACTCCACCGTGGTGCCCGACTCGCGGTGGTTGCTTCTACGATCGACGAACTTCGCGAGCAGCTTACTGCTGCGGTGAAGCACGAAACGCCCGCAGGGGTTTACCGTCACACGCATGGTGAAGGTACCTCAGTGGGTGTGGGCGTGTTGTTCTCCGGTCAGGCAACGCGTCAAAGCAGCGAGCAGTTGGCCGAGTTGATCCGCCGCTACCCGGTGTTCGCCGATGCGTGGAATGAATGTGGGCGGCTGGTTGCAGGGCAGCTCGAGGAACCGCTGTCACGATTGACCACTCCGGCCGGTGCCGGTCTCTGGGATCGCACCCAGTACGCCCAGGTGGGACTGTTGGCCTGGCAAGTTGGGCTGTGGAAGCTGTGGCAGAGTTGGGGGCTCGAAGTTGAGGCGGTCGCCGGTCACAGCTTGGGGCAACTCACCTCCGCCTGGGCTGCCGGATGTTATTCGCTCGAATCGATTCTGAAGCTGGCCGTGCTCCGTGGCCGCTTGATGCAGGGCCTTCCTTCCGGGGCGATGGCCGCCGTACGGGCCGGGGCGGAAGAGCTGACCGAAATCATCGAGCCCTACACTGAAGAGCTGGCCATCTCGGCGGTGAACGCTCCACGGCAGACGGTGCTATCGGGTAGCGCTCGGGCCGTGGAAGCGGTACTCGGAGAGTTGGAATCCCGCGGCATCGCCGCTTCGCGCTTGCCGACCGATCGGGCGTTCCACTCGCCGCTGGTCGCGCCGCTGCTGGAAGAGCTGGCCCGGGGGGCCGATGCATTACCGGCGTCCGCACCACACCGCACATGGTTCTGCACCCGCACGGGCGAGGCTTGGCCTTCCGATCGTTCGCCGACCGGAGATGATTGGGCCCGTCAAGCGAGAGAAGCGGTTCAGTTCCGTCAGACCGTCGCAGCGATGACTGCCGAAGGCTGCCAGGCGCTATTGGAACTGGGGCCGGGGGCGACCCTCGCGCCGTTGGTCGCCGAGGTACTCACGCACGCCGGTTCAAAGGCTTCGGCCCATGCGACCTTGGGTCGGGCGAAGACGGTGCCTGCGAAGTTGGCCTCGGCGGTGGGGTGGCTTTATACCCGGGGCGTGGAGTTGGATTGGGAGGCGTACTTCGAGGCTCACGATGTCACGCCGCGTCAGGTTCCGTTGCCGACGTATCCATATCAGCGACAACGGCATTGGTTGGCGGATGCTCATTCAACCGTTTCGCGCGGAACGCCACAGAGGGCGTTCCCTACAGAGACGGTGGTTGCCAAAGAGTCGAGCCCGACACCGCTGGCCACGAACGATCCGGCCGAGCAGGCGAAGCTGCTGTATAGGCTTGCGTGGCAAGAAGCGCCGGCGTTGCCGACTAGTGAGGAGACATTCACGGGTCGCTGGTTGCTGGTGGGCCCTCAGAATGATGCCACGTTTGCATCGTTGGCTCAAAAGATCGATTCGGCCAATTGCACCGTGGATTATCAGATCATCGATCTGCACGATGGCAGTTGGCAAGACGCTGCTTACTGGCGGGAGTTGCTCAGCAGCGAAGACCTGGCCGGCGTGATCGTTCAGCTGCCTTCGGGGGCTGAAGAAGCCGATACGGCCGTCGCGACTGAGCTGCGGGCGCAGGTTGTTCTGGCGGCCAGTGGCGCATTGGCGGGTCTTGGTCCGCGGCGGTGGTTGCAGTTGCGAATGTTGTGGGTGACCCGTGGGGCGCAGGCGGCGGATGATGCGGGTGATTCATCGCTCGATCTCACACAGGCGGCAGCCCTGGGGTTGGTGCTGTCGTGGCCGTATGAACTGAAGGGGCTGCGTCGTCGGGCGGTGGATCTGTGTGTTGAACCAGATCCTGCTGACGCCGAGTGGTTGCTGGCTGAACTTGTAGCCTTGGCCGACGACGATCCGGCCCAACAAGATTCGGCGGCAGAGATTATATACCGTGCTGGTACACGTTCGGTGCGGCAGGTGGTTTCACTGGCTGGTGGTCCGTGGTCCACGCCCTGGAATAGGGGCGGTGTTTACCTGTTGACCGGGGCGCTGGGTGGAATCGGCAGTCAGTTGGCGCTGGAGTTGGCCCGAGACTACGACGCGACGCTCGTGCTCACGGGGCGAAGCGAACTGCCGGCGGCGGAAGACTGCGCAGCGTGGTTGGCCGAACATGCTTCGGACGATCCCCGGGCCGAACGCGTTCGCCGACTGGCGGCCATTGAAGCGGCTGCGCCGGGGCGTGTTGTATATCTGTCTGGTCACATCGCTTCGGCCGAGCATGTTGAAGGTTTGAAGAACCTGATCGCCGAAAAGTACGGCCGCTTGGACGGCATCCTGCATGCAGCGGCTGAACTGGAGACGCGGCAGCTGGCACTACGGACGAAGACGGCCGAGTCGATGAAGCGTGTTCTCTCAGCGAAGGTTGCCGGCAGCCTGCAGCTGGCGAAGCTGCTTGACACTTGGCCAAAAGCCCGACTGGTGCTGTTCTCATCGATCGGTAGTCTCTCGGGCGCACTCTCCTCGGGTGAAAGCGACTACGCGGCCGGTTGTCGTCTACAGAATCACTTGGCCGCGAAGCTCCGGGCTGTAGGTCGTGCGGCTACGGCGGTGGCACTCAGCGAATGGGGCACTTCGGGGTTATTGGCCGCCAACGCGGTGGGGCCGATCGTACGTCAGTTGGGTCTGCGCCCGCTGACCGCCGAGACGGCTTCGGGGACTTTTGCCCAAGCGGTAGCCTCCGGGGCGGCGATGCCGCTGGTGCTGGCCGGTACGGCGAAGTTTTCGCCTGAGCGGATGTTGTTGGGGCAGGAACAGACCTCGAAAGAATCTTCTAGTGACACGGTCGAATATTCGCAGGTGATTACCGCCACAACTAAAGCAGCCAAGACGGGCGCCGAACGTTTAGGTGAAATCATCCCGCAGTTCGAAGGCGTTGATACGGCGCTCGATCGCCTGGCGACAGCTTATGTGGCACAGGTGCTCAACGAAGTCAATCTGCCGGCGAAGCTTGCGGAACTCACTCGATCACTGCGACTCGATCCGAAGTACACCCGGTTGCTCCCACGTCTTCTCGCCATGGCGGTGGCCGAAGGGGTGTTGGAGGATACGGACGATCACTACACCCGCGGACCGGCGTGGTCTGAGTTCACGGAACTCGACACTGATACACTGGCCGCCGAAATCGGCGAGCGGTGGCCATCGCTGGCGGCGGTGGCCCGACTGCTTGCGCGGTGTGGGCCGAAGTTGGGTGTGGTGCTGGCCGGTGAGCAGGATCCGCTGGAGTTGCTCTTCCCCGGCGGTTCGACGGCTGAAGCGACGGCAGTTTACGCCCAGGGCGAGTTCAACGCCTTCTATGCCGAACTGGCGGCCGCGGCACTGGCGGCAGCGCGTCCGACAGGGCGGGCGTTCAATGTCTTAGAGGTCGGCGCCGGCACGGGAGCCACGACCGACGTGGTGCTCGATCGCTTGGCAGACGGTCCGCTCTCATACACCTACACCGATCTTTCTCCAGGCCTGGTTGCTGGTGCCCGTCAGCGACTGGCCGGCCGGGAAGGCTTGACCTTCCAGACATTCGATGCCGAACGGGATCCGGACACGCAAGGTCTGACGCCCGGTCGATACGATGCCGTGCTGGCGGTCAACGTGCTGCATGCCACGCGTGATCTGCGAGAGACGCTGACCAACCTGCGAAAGCTCCTTACCCCCAGTGGCGTATTAGTCGTCGTCGAAGCCACGCGATCGCTCCGTTGGGTCGAACTCACGTTCGGCCTGACCGACGGTTGGTGGCACTTCACCGATTCGCCGCTCCGTGAATCCACGCCCCTGCTTGAGGACCAACAGTGGTTGGAACTCCTAACATCGTCGGGCTTCCAAAGCCCCGTCTCTCTGCCAGACGATAACACCCCGCTCGGAGAACCCGGCACGCACTTGCTGCTAGCCCAGAATACGAGCGCGCCGATCGCAGCAGCCGCATCCACACCCGCGGCAGTACCGCACGAACCAAAACAACAGCAGCCCCGCACCACCGCGAAGTCCGACAGCAGCGCCCTGCTCGAAGCCACGGCCGACTACCTGCACGACCTGTTCTGCCGGGTGTTGGGCCTGGAACCCACGCAGCTCGACCGCCAGGCCAACTTCATGGACCTCGGGTTCGACTCGATCCTGGCGCTGCAAATCCGCGGCCAACTCGCCGACGAACTCTCGCTCACCCTCGAACCCACACTGCTGTTCGAACACGCTTCTGTCGCCGCGCTGGCCAACCACCTGGCCACCAGCCACGCGAAAGCCCTGGCCGAACACCTGCAAACGGAAAGTGAACCGGTCACCGCACCCGAAGCAGGGCCCGAGCCAACCCCCGCACCTCAACTCCAGTTCCGCTTAGCAGAACCAACAACTCAACCCGACCGCACGAACCAAATCGCCATCATCGGTCTCGCCTGCCGCTTCCCCGGAGCATCAACGCCTGAGGAGTTCTGGAACCTGCTTCGCACGGGCCATCAGGCAGTTGCGCCACCTTCGGCCGAGCGCACCGCGCTGATGCCGAGTGCCATGGGTCGCTTTTCAGCCGGTGGATTCCTGGAGGGCATCGATCAATTCGACGCCGGTCTGTTTGGAATCTCGCCGCGCGAGGCGCAGTGGATGGACCCGCAACAGCGGCTGTTCCTGGAAGTGGCCTACGAAACGATCCAACGGGCCGGTTACGGCGGCGATCAACTGGCCGAGCTGCCGACCGGCGTGTTCGTCGGCGTCGGTTCCAGCGAATACGCCACACTCACCGCACGACTCGGTCAGGCCGAAGCCCATCTGCAGTCGGGCACGTCGCTGCCGATGATCGCCACGCGGACGTCGTACTTGCTGAACCTCGGCGGCCCCAGCCTGGCAGTGGAGACGGCCTGCAGTTCGTCGCTGGTCGCCGTGCACCTGGCTTGTCAAAGTCTTCTATCCGGCGAATCAAAACTGGCCCTGGCTGGCGGCGTGAACCTAATCCTCGACCCCGCGGGTACCGAGCTCGTCGGTCAATCAGGCATGCTTTCACCCCAGGGCCGCTGTCAGACATTCGATTCCCGAGCCGACGGGTTCGTGCGGGCCGAAGGTGTAGGCGCCGTGTTGCTCAAGCCGCTGGCCGACGCCCTTGGCGATGGCGATCACGTTCTGGCGGTGATCCGCGGTACGGCGGTGAACAACGACGGCCACGCCAAAGCCGGCCTGCACGCCCCCAGCGTGGGCGCCCAGCGGCAGGTGATTACGCGGGCTCAGGCGGTGGCCGGGGTTTCGGGTGAGACGATTGGGTTGTGGGAGGCGCATGGGACGGGAACTTCGCTGGGCGACCCGATCGAGTGGGATGCGGCTTCGCAGGCGATTTCATCGTCGACGTCACGGCGGGGGTTCTGCGCGATTGGTTCGGCGAAGACGAACGTGGGGCATGCCGAAAGCTGTGCGGGCCTGGTAGGGCTGGCCAAGGCGGTGCTGGCGCTCGAGCACGCCACGCTACCACCGACGCTGAACTTTGAAGAACCGAATCCACATCTGTCGCTGGCCGGCAGTCCGTTTTATGTGAACGACCGTTTGCGGAAGTGGCCAAGCTCGGCAACTCATCCACGTCGCGCCGCGGTCAGCAGCTTCGGCTTCGGCGGCACCAATGCCCACGTGATTCTGGAAGAAGCCCCAGAACCCGCACGCACAGAACGCACCTCACCCGAGCGTCCCGCCCATCTGCTCACGCTTTCGGCTGCCACGCCTACGGCGCTAAAAACCCTAGCCAAGGCCTACGTCGAGTATCTCGACACGCACGCCGAGGTGTCACTGGAAGACCTCTGCTTCACGGCGAACACCGGTCGGCCAACTCATTCGCACCGATTGTTCTCGGTTGTAAAGACCACCAGCGATGTTCGACAGCAATTACAGGAGTGGCTGACCCAAAGCTCGTCCTCTGCGATCGAAAGCGGGAAGGCTTCTCGACGAACCAGACCGAAAACGGCCTGGTGTTTCGCCGGTGAGGATACGGACTGGCCCGGCGTTTCGGCCGGATTCATGGAGGGGAATCGGGCCTTCCAGCAGAGCCTTGCGGATAGCGCTGCGATCATCGGATTGGAGCTTCCCCGACCGCTGTCCACGCTGCTGCAAACCGCCGGTGGTGGCAATGGCCTGAGTTCGACGCAGCGTTCGTTGATCGTCGCCGCCGGTCAATTGGCTTTGGCTGAAACTCTTCGCAGCTATGTCGGGCGACCAAACCTGGTCGTGAGTTATGGCAGTGGTGAGTTTGTGGCGGCTTGTATCGCGGGGGCCATCGATCGGTCGACGATGTTTGATCTCGTGAGGGAACATGCCGAGCCGGGGAGCGAGGTCGGCTTGCGGCTCATCGAGGTCTTCGCAGCTGAGGCGGACGTGCTGAAGGTGATTCGCCAGTGTGCCCCCAGTGTGAAGGTGGTGGCCAGCGATGGAGCTTCGCGGGCGATTCTGGCTGGTGAGTCGGAGGAATTGAACTGGCTGGCCGGTGCGTTGCAGCAAGAAGGAATTCAACTGCGACAAATCGCGGGTAAATGGCCGGGTGCGGCAGGATCAGTGACTGCGGATATCAGGCTTCAGAGACCGTCGATTGCCTGGTTGCGGCCGAATATTGGGGGGTGGTTCGATCAAAAAACTTTGGCCGGCGAACAGGGCTGGCAGGCTGGTTCGGCTGACTCGTTAAGGATCGATGCCCTGCAATCTGACCTGAGTGTCCGGGAAATCGATACGGTCGTTGAAATCGGGATAGGCGGCAGCGTCCTGTTCCCAAAAGTGGCCGAAAACGCTGGAGATTCGGCCCATTGGCTGTCGGTGTTCGCGGGCGAAGAACCGGGGTGGTCTGGCTTATTTAAGACGCTGGGCAGGTTATACTTAGGGGGTGCGACGATCGACTGGCCGGCGGTCTATCAGGGGTGCGATCCCAAGCGGGTGCCGCTGCCGGTTGGACCGTTCCAGCGCCAACGTTTCTGGCTCGAGGTGCCGCAAGAAGGAGCCGGCGGCAGCGACCGACGAACCGACAGGCGGGAAGTCTTGTCTGTGGGGGCGGGGGCCGAAACGTGTGACCTGTCCCATCATCCTCTGCTCGGAGAGCGTCTCGCAGACGAATGGAGTCCCTCGATTGCTGAGTTGGAAAAACAGCTCGGCTTGTAACGTGGGACGATCGCTACATGCCTGCTTATCAAACGCGCTTTCAAGAGGACTCTGAACCGCTGGTGGCCCAGCATCGACTGCATGGTGCAGCGAACCTCCCAGGTATGGCTTACCTGGAGATCGCCTGTGCCGCGGTTAATGAAGTGCCCAACGCGGAGGCGCTCGCGGTGCGCCTGTTCGACTTCAACTGGTTCGATCCGGTTTTTGTGCCCGGGGGCGGGGCGCTGTTGACCCGTCAGGTGCTTGAAGCCGATGGCGCCGCGTTCCAATTTCTGGCTATGGCGGCGGGGCTCGATGCTGCGGGTAATCGTGGTGAGTGGAAACCGCAGGTGCGGGGGCGGGTGGAACTTGTTGCGAAGGTGGATGCAGAGTGGGTTGACTTGGCTGCGGCCGTCAGCCGGTGTCAGCGAGAAGTTACCGCGGATGAGTTCTACCGCGAGCTTGCCCAGCATGGTGTGAATGAAACGGGGGGGTATCGCGCGTTCGAGGCGTTGCGTGTTGGATCGGGTGAAGCGACGGCTCGGCTGGTTGGGTCCGGTGAAGCGAGTGATCAGGCTTGGACACTGCCGCCGGCGGTGTTGCAGGGTGCGGTGAACGTTTTACGTGCCGCGCTGGCTGATGGCTCAGGAGAGTTGTTCGACCAAAAGGCGCTATGGCCGGTGCGGCTGGCCAGCACGGTGGTGCATCGGCGGTTGCCGGAAGATCTGCGGTGTGTTGCACGGAGAATTGAGGGGACTTCGAGCGGCGATGTGTTGCTGACCGATGCCGACGGCGAGATGGTGGTTGAACTGCGGGGGTTGGAGTTAGGCCCGTGCCCTCGGGTGCCTGAGGGTTTGGTGCGGTCGGCGGCGTCTTTGTCGGGAGTGTCGACAAGTGGTGAAAGCGCGAATTCAGCGGCGGAAGCTCAAGAGGAAGTGAGCGGTTCTGCTCAAACGTTGTCAGACAACGTCGCGCCGGAGTGGTATTGTGAAGCGATCTGGTTGCCGGATGAGGTGACGCCGCAGCGCGTGCTTCCCGCGGGGGCTTGGGTGGTCTTCTGCGACGAGGACGGGATTGGCGAGCGGTTGTTGAGCTTGCTGGAGTCGCATGCGCAGGTTGCGGTGCGCGTAACTGCGGGAAGTGATTATCGCCGCGAGTCTGCTACTCGATACGTGGTGAGTACCGAGGAAGCTGATCAGTTCAAGCGATTGCTGCTACATGTACAGCACGATCATGGTTCGCTGGCCGGTGTTGTGCACTTATGGAATTGCCAGCTTGGTGAGGTGGCTCGTCCTAATGAGTTGACCTTGGCAGAGAGCATGACTCGCGGCGTACACAGCCTGTTGTACGTATCCCAGGCGCTAGCCGAACTGGATCAGCCGGAGGTCGGGTTGTGGATAGCCTCGACCGACGCGCAGGCCATTGGTGAGAACGTACCGCGAATGGCGCCGTGGCATGCACCCGCGCGGGCATTTGCTCGTGTGGCGTCGCTGGAAATCCCGCATGTCCGAGCCACAAGTGTTGACTTCGACGGGAGCGAGCAGCCGGATCAGATCGCCGAGGCACTGCTTCGCGAGCTGCAAACAGTTTCGAGCACGAACGAGATTGCGTATCGCAACGGTCAGCGATTCACGCCGCACATTGTGAACGTGGATTTGGATGCGGTCGAGCGACGCCCTTCGCCACGTCGGCGAGGTGGGGTTTGTCTGATCGTTGGCGGGCACGGTGGCGTGGGGCTCGAGTTGGCCCGGGAGTTGGCCACCTGGGGTGATGCGAAGCTGGTGCTGGTAAATCGCTCGGCGGTTGGTGCCGCACACCCGGCCGAAACCGACAAGGAGAAAGAACAACGTCTCGCCCGAGCTGAGGCCGTACGTTCGTTGGAGGCCGCCGGTGCAGGGGTGCTTTCGCTTGCAGCCGATGTGGCAGACGCACAGGCGATGCGTGACGTGGTGGCCGAAGTGCGGCGACGGTTCGGGGCGATTCATGGTGTGATTCACTCGGCCGGTGTGTTGCGCGATCGTAGCTTGCCGCTGCTCGATCGAGAAACGCTGGATGAAGTGTTGCGGGCCAAGGTGTTGGGCACTTGGGTGCTGGACGAAGTTTTGGGCGATGAGCCGCTTGATTTCTTCGTGCTGTGCTCGAGCATGGCCTCGGTCGTTACCGGGCCCGGGCAGGCCAACCATGCGGCGGCGAACTTGTTTCAAGATGCGATGGCCCAATACCGGCGCAGCCGGGGGCGATGTGCGACGGCCATCAACTGGGGATTCTGGAGCGACACCGGCGTGGTGGCGCAACCGCGGTATCGTCAGTCGCTGGCCGAGAAGGGCGTAGGGCAGATCAGCAACGACGAGGGGCGTGCGGCATTTGAGGTCGCGCTGACGCTGGACAAGCCACAGTTGGGGATTGCGAACCTCGACCCAGAGACATTCATCATCGGGCAACCCGAGTCGACACGTCGTTGGTGCCAGGTGCGTGATTGCGCATCGCGGGTGGCTGGCGAGTTGATCGAGCCGCTGCGCGAGCAGATGGAGCCACTGCGGGGCTTGGACGAGATCATCGATCCGCTGTGCAGCACGTACGTGGCTCAGGCATTTCAGGCTCTTGGCTTGTTGTCGCCGGATGCTGCGCCGCGAAGTGTCGAAGCGATGGCTGACGCGGCTGGTGTGGTTCGGGAGCAACGCGATCTGTTCGCCGACGTCGTGCGGATGCTGGTCGACGACGGGTATCTAGTGGCGAGCGAGGCGGGGCGGTTCGTTGTTGCCGAGCGAGCGGGCCGTGAGGAAGATTACTCGCAGCTCGTGAATCAGGCACTCGAGAGGTACCCCCAAGCTGCCGACATGCTGCGGTTGCTCGAACGCTGCGGGAAGAACCTGGCGGGGGTGCTCACGGGCAAGCAAGATCCGGTGGAGCTGCTGTTTCCCGGCGGGTCGATGACCGAGGCGGCTCGGGTGTATGAGGGAACCCCAACGTCGCTTTATATGAACGGATTGGCCTCGCAAGTTGTAGAGGCATTGCAGCAGGCCGCTGTCCACAACGTTCCACTGAAAGTGCTTGAAGTGGGGGCGGGTACGGGGGCGACTAGTGCCGCGATCTTGCCGTCGCTCGATGCCGCGCGATGCGAATACACCTACACCGACATTTCGGCGGCGTTTCTTTCCCGCGCCGAGAAGAAGTTCGCTGACTTCGGGTTTGTGAACTATCAGGTACTCAACGTCGAGCGCGACCCGGCCGCTCAGGATTTCGAATTGGGGCAATACGATCTGGTGGTGGCCGCCAACGTATTGCACGCTACACGGCGAATCGATGAGACGCTGCGGCATGTCCGTTCGCTGCTCAAGCCGGGTGGGATGTTGATCCTGGTGGAAACAACCGCACCCGGCCGGTTCGGCACATTGACGTTTGGCCTCACCGACGGTTGGTGGCGGTTCGAGGATCGCGAGTTGCGGAAGACCTCGCCGCTACTCACTGCCGAGAACTGGTGCTCGCAGCTTCGCGAGTGCGGATTCATTCGCAGCATCGCTTTGCCGAATGCCCAGATGCTGGAAGAAAACCTGGGGCACGCAATGATCGTTGCCCAGGCGTCGAACAAGACCGCTCAGCGCCCGGTAGATAATGAGCAATCGGCTTATAAGAACGGCGGTTCACTTCCCTCCAAAGTAAAAGGTTCGCATGACGAGAAAGTGACGGCCCCCCGAGAAGGTTCCGCCGCTAGGCCGAATCTTGGCGGGCGGGCTGAACTCATTGAGCAAACGGAAAAGCTGGTTCGTGAGGTGTTCGCTCGTGTGCTGCGGCTGCCGGGTGAATCGCTCGACGCCGAGGCGACATTCCAGGAGGTTGGCGTCGATTCGCTACTGGCGCTCGAGGCTGTGCGGGAGTTGAAGCAGCGGTTCGGGGTTGAATCGCTGGGACCGCCCACGCTGTTTGAATTTCCCACGGTGCCTGAATTGGCCGTTCACCTAGTGGAAAGTCACGCGGATGCCGTCCGGCGAACACTGGCGGCGGATTATTCAAGCGAGGGACCCCCTGCTGAAGTGGAGTCGATTGCCAAAGATGAGCTTCCGCCAAGCGAGACTAAAACTTCGCCCAAGCAGATAGCAGTTCCTATCGAAACCCCGGTCGAGAAAGCTCGGCCGAGTGCGGAGACGCCGGGCTCACTCTACGACGGCGATATTGCCATTGTCGGATACGCGCTACGCGTACCCGGTGCGGAGAACGCCGAGGATTTCTGGCAACTGCTCTGCCGTGGGCAAGACGCCATTGGCCCGCTACCGGAATCGCGTAGAGCCGGCAATGCGGAAGCGGCCCGGTCGGCGATGGGTGGGTATCTGGACGAAATCGATCGGTTCGATTCGCTGTTCTTCCGCATCTCGCCCGCCGAGGCCGATCACATGGAGCCGCGGCAGGCGTTGTTCCTGGAGACGGCCTATCGGGCCATCGAGCAGGCCGGCTATGCGGGCGGGCAACTCAGTCGCGAGGCGACCGGCGTGTTTGTCGGCGCGGGGGCTCAATTGCTGCTCGACGCCGCGGCTGCCGAAGTCGATGAGCATTGGGCCACCGGCATCACGCCCTCGGTACTGGCCAGCCGGGTTTGTTACTTCCTCGATCTGCACGGTCCTTGCCTCACAGTCGATACCGCCTGTTCGTCGTCGCTGGTTGCATTGCACTTAGCGGTGCAAAGCTTGCGGCGGGGCGAATGCCGGTTCGCATTGGCCGGTGGGGTGCATCTGAATCAGCAGCCGCTGAACTTCGCTGCCTTCGAACAGATGGGGGCCCTGGCCACCGATCGCCGTTGCAAAGCGTTCGATCAACGGGCCGACGGGTTTGTGCCGGGTGAAGGTGTGGGAGCCGTGCTATTGCGACCTTTGGCCGATGCCATTCGCGACGGCGATACCATCCACGCGGTGATCAAGGGTACGGCCACCAACAACGACGGGCGATCGAACGGGCTGACCGCCCCGAATCCGGCGGCGCAGCGTGACGTTATTTTGGCGGCTTGGGCCGATGCAGCAATCGACCCTGATACGCTGGACTATGTTGAAGCGCACGGCACCGGAACCGCTCTGGGCGACCCGATTGAAGTGCGGGGGTTGAGCGAGGCCTTCCGCCGCCATACGGCCCGACGACAGTTCTGCCGCGTGGGCTCGGTGAAGAGCAACATCGGTCACCTGGAACCGGCCGCTGGGATGGCCTCACTAATCAAGGTGCTGTTGTGCCTTAAGCACGAGCTGCTTCCGCCGAGCTTGCATGTTAGTGCTCCGAACCGGCACATTGCGTTCGAAGATTCGCCGCTGGTGTTGAACGATCAGATGGTTGCCTGGCGAGCTGGGAACACTCCACGTCGGGCGGCGGTGAGCGCCTTTGGCATTAGTGGGACGAATGCCCATGTGGTACTGGAAGAAGCTCCGCTGGTTCACTGCACACACTCCGGACTCGAACGGCCGCGTCATGTACTCGCGCTCTCGGCCCGAACTGAGTCGGCGCTTGGAGAGTTGGTTGCTCGCTTTGCAGAGGATCTTTCAACTCGCGACGACCGTGAACTTGCCGACGTTTGCTTCACCGCCAACGCCGGGCGGCCGAAGTTGTCACACCGCCTGGCGGTGAGTGCTGCGAACGTTCGCGACATTAAAGCGGCGCTGCAGCAGCGAACGTCCGAACCGCGGCCACGTGAGTTCGCCGTGTTCACGGGCGACGTGCAAAGTCAGAAGCCTGCGAAGGTGGCCCTGTTGTTCTCTGGGCAGGGAGCGGTGTTCTCCGAAACACCGAAACAGCTCTACGAAACGCAGCCGATGTTCCGGGCTTTGATCGATCGCTGTGCCGAACTACTCCGAGGTGAATTAGACATCCAGCTAAGCGAGTTGTTGTTCAGTGGAGCTGCGAGGCCATCGCTGCTGGAGCAAACTCAGTATGCGCAGCCGGCGCTGTTCTGCTTCGAGTATGCCCTCTACGAGATGTGGCAAGCCTGGGGTGTGACGCCGGGTGCCGTGATGGGGCATAGTTTGGGCGAGCTGGTGGCCGCCTGTGTCGCGGGTGTGATGAGCCTGGAAGATGCGTTGCGACTGGTGGTGCGACGCGGACGTCTGATGGGAGCGCTGCCCTCGGGCGGGGCAATGGCGGCCATCTTCGCCGGTGTGGAAGAGGTCGAAGGTTGGATTAAACGTACCGTGGGCCGGGATGAGCTTTCCATGGCGGCCATCAACAGTCCCAGCAATACGGTCATCTCCGGCAACGCGGCGGCGGTCGATCGATTGTTGGAACGGCTTTCCAGTGCGGGAATTGAGGGGCAGCGGCTTCCGGTCTCGCATGCGTTCCATTCGCGGTTGATCGAACCGATGCTACCGCCGTGGGAGGCCGAACTGCGGCAGGTGCGATTCGATGTTCCACAGATTGCTTTGGTTTCGAATCTGACTGGCGAGTTTTTCCCCGATGGCACAGCGCCCGATGCGACGTACTGGCGGAATCATGCGCGACAGCCGGTACGATTCTCGGCCGGCGTGCAATCGCTACGCACAGCGGGTTACAACGTCTTCTTGGAAATCGGTCCAGGCCGAACGCTGGTGAACCTGGCCACGCAATCGATGCAGTCTGAAGGTGCGAGCGATTCGCCCCTGCTACTGTCCTCAATGCTGCCTGGCAACGATGCATGGCAGGGACTAACACAAACGCTGGCACAGCTCGAAGTGCGGGGTGTGCGCATCGACTGGGAAGGCTTCGACCAGGGTTATGCAAGTCGACGGGTTTCGCTGCCGGGTTATCCCTTCGAGCGGCGACGTTTCGGGCGGACCGCAAAGCAAAACAGTCAAGTTACCACTGATGGGATTAACGCCTTCGCCGCAAATACGACTGAGCCGCTTGAGTTGACCGCTGTGCAGCGCAGCGAAGTGGACGTGGACCCAGCCGAATGGTTGCGGAGACCGGAATGGATTGCCAAGCCGGCGGTAGGTTCGGATCGCTTGAGCCCGGCGCTGCGGGAGAGCGGAACCTGGCTGGTTTTTGCCGATCCCTCGGGGTTGGGGCAAGCGGTCGCGCGACAGTTGCAGACATTCGGTCAGAAGGTTGTTCTCGTTTCCGCAGGGCAGGGCTACGCGTGCGATGGAACGCAGGCCACGATTGATCCCGCGTCTGCTGGCGACTACGAGCGTCTGCTTGCCGACGCATTGTCCGGTGCTCAGTCGCTTTCCGGCGTGGTGGATTGTTGGAGCTATGGGCCTAGTCCCAGCGATCGACGCGATGATTCCCTGACCGATGCGATTTGTGCGAACCTGAATCACTTGGCCTTGCTTACAAAAGCAGTCGAGAAACTTGGCCGCACTCCGTGGCAGTTGTGGATGGTCACTTCGGAGGCCGCTTCGATTCCGCTACGGAAACGCGTCATCGCAGAGCACGCCAGCGTGTGGGGCTTCCTGCGTTGCCTGCGGTTGGAGTATACGAACGTCACACTCGGGCTGATCGATTTGCCGTTCGAAGAGGGTGCTGCATCACGCTTCGTTCCGCGGCTCATGGAAGAGGTCGCCCAGGGTGAGGCGGTGGAAGTTGCTTTCGATCGCGATGAGCGACGGCTGGTGCCGACCTATACCTCGCTGAGTCATGCTTCGGCCCAGGGCGAACCGATCAGGCTTCGCCGCGGCGGGGTCTACCTGATCACCGGGGGCTTAGGTGGTGTTGGTCTGCAAATTGCGGAACAGCTTGCGAATACTCCTGAGGTCAATCTAATCCTGTTAGGGCGTAACCCGCTGCCGTCGGAAGACAGTTGGGATGAGTGGCTCGCCACGCATGAGCAAAACGACGAAATCGCGAATCGCATCCAAGCGGTGCGCCGCATGCGAGCACGTGGGGCGAACGTGCAGTGCATTGTGGGTGATGTGGCTGACTTGGCCTCGCTAAGCGGGGTGATGGAGTCGATTCGTGAGCAGTTCGGGCAACTCAACGGTGTGGTACATGCCGCCGGGGTGCTGCGCGACCGGCTGATTCACTCGCTGACGCCGAATGATCTGCAAGAAGTTCTGCAGCCTAAGGTCACCGGCGCTTGGGCGCTGGACCAGACAACCTGGTCTGAGTCCTTGGATTTCATCGTTCACTTCTCGTCGGTGGCTGCCGCGCATGGCCAGGTTGGTCAGGCGGCTTATGCGGCGGCAAACGCGTATCTTGATGCATCCGTGCAGCAGCGGCGTTCAAACGAGGGACCGCAGGTGATGAGCCTCGCCTGGGGGCCCTGGGCCGAATTCGGCATGGCGGCCGCGCACTTTACGCCCGAGCAGTGGGAACAGGCAGGCATCGAACCGATCACACCAGCGATTGGCCGGCAGCTATTCGCCGCGGCGCTCGAACATGCCGCCCCGCAGTGGGAAATTTATAAGCGAACAGCGAAGCCGAAGTTGGCACCGCCGCAAGTTTCGACAGAAGTTAATGTCGTCGGTGAGATTGGTGCGACGCATCCAGCACCGAGCACGCCTCATGCAGATTCTCTCGACGACGCTGATTCAAAGCGCGAATTTCGCAAGCGGCTGATCGAGCACCTCCGCGACCGTTTCGCCGCCACGCTGGGTGTTGCGTCAGAGGAACTCGGTCCCCGGGTGAACTTCCAGGAGTTGGGGCTCGACTCGATGTTGGCCGTTCGGCTGCAGCGCGAGTTGGAACGTGCCGCCGAAATCCGTCTCGACGTTACCGTGCTTTTTGCCTATCCCACGATCGATGCCTTCGCTACGCACTTGCTGGAGGAGCATTCGGCCGCGATGGCCGCGATGTTCGCTGCGGAGTCTACTTCTGGTGGTGAGACCACGACAGTAGAAGAATCTAAAGCTGAGCTTAACTCCGAGCCTTCGCATCCGCGCGTCGAGTTGAAGCCTGCACTTGAAAAGACCCAGCAGCCGAAAGACGAGGCCATTGCGGTGATTGGCCTGGCTTGTCGCCTCCCCGGTGCTCAGAGCGTGGAAGAGTTCTGGTCGAATCTTGTCGGCAAAGTTGACTCGATTGGCGACGTGCCGGCGGAGCGAAGTGATTGGTATGCCTCGCTCGGCGAGGAGAGTGGAAGCAGCGGCCGGCGATTGGGTGGTTTTCTCGAGGGCGTTGATCGGTTTGATCCGGCGTTCTTCGGGCTTTCGCTGCGTGAAGCCAAACGCATGGATCCGCAGCAGCGGCTGCTGTTGGAAGTGGCCTGGGAAACACTCGAACGGGCCGGCTATCGACCCGACGCTTTGGGTCGGTGCGGAGTGTTCATTGGTGCTTCGACGCTCGAGTACCTGGCCTACCTCTCGCAGATCGGCGAGCAGATCGACCCTCACACGGGCTCGGGCAACTCGCTGACGATGCTGGCCAACCGCATTTCGTACCTGTTCAACTGGCACGGTCCCAGTCTCGCGCTGGATACGGCCTGTAGCTCTTCGCTGGCGGCCGTGCATTTGGCCTGCCGAAGCTTGATCGACGGTGAAGCCGAAACCGCGTTGGCTGGTGGCGTGCACCTGATGTTCAGCCACGGCGGCTCTGACGTATGCGGCGAGGCCGGCATGATGGCCGCCGACGGACGTTGCAAAACGTTTGACGATCGGGCCGACGGCTACGTGCGCAGTGAAGGGGTCGCCACTGTGTTGCTCAAGCCGCTAGCTGCGGCCCAACGCGACGGTGACGACATTTGGGCCGTCATTCGCGGCACGGCAATGAACCACGATGGCCACGATAAGGTCGGACTGACGGCACCGGGTTTGAATGCCCAGCGCGATGTGTTGCTCGAAGCGTACCGTCGCGCCGATGTGGAACCTTCGCGACTGGGGATGTTCGAAGCACACGGCACCGGTACTTCGCTGGGCGATCCGATTGAGATTCGTGCGTTGACCGAAGCGTTCGGACAACACACCAAGAAGCGTGGCTACTGTGCGATTGGCTCGGTCAAATCGAACATCGGTCATCTCGAACCTGCGGCCGGAATCGCCGGGCTGATCAAGGCCGTGCTGGCCCTGCGTCGTACCACCCTTCCGCCGACGCTGCATGTCGATCGCCCCAACCGTTCAATTTGTTTCGAGCAAACGCCGTTCTTCGTGAATGAGCGGCCCCGCTCGTGGCCCACGGCCGAAGGTCCGCGGTTCGCCGGGGTTAGCTCGTTCGGCTTTGGTGGTACCAACGTGCATGCCGTTCTGCAGTCGGCGCCCACGCCTAAGGAAGCTGAGTTCGGGGAACGCACTGATCGGCCGGGGCATCTGCTGACGGTTTCGGCCCGTAGTGAGGCATCGCTAGTGGAACTGGTTCGCAGACTCCAGCAGGCCGCAACCGAGCGGCATGAGAATGAACTGGCTGAACACACGTTGGGCGATTTCTGTTTCTCGGCCAACGTGGGACGAGTACCGCGAGAACATCGCCTGGCCATCACGGCGGCCGATTGGGAAGAGTTGATTGAGAAGCTCACGCTGGCGGCACGTGGAGGTTCCGAGGATCGATCTGGCGTGATTGCCGGTCATGTCGATGTTGATCATTCGGCGGTGCCGGTGTCGTTGGGGATGTCGCTGAGAAAACAGATTGCGAACCTCTCGTCGGAGGCCCAAGCGGCGCTAGCTCGATGGTGTCGAGGTGATCGATTCGACGAAGCGGTACGCCCGCTGTTGAGTACGGAAGCGATCGGATTCACGACTTCGCTTGAAATGCTTGAGGAACACCACTGGCGGGAAACACTCGATATACTGGGCCGGCTGTTCACCTTAGGTGTCGATGTTGATTGGGCCGCGTTCGATGCGCCTTTCCATCGTCGTCGCTGTGTGTTGCCGACCTCGCCTTTCGAGCGACAACGCTGCTGGGTCGAGGCGAGAATTCCTCGATTCAAGACCAGCAAAGCGATCCTACGGCCGGCGGTCTCAAATAAGCGACTACAGGCCAACCAAGATGTTCTCTCCTGGCTGCATGTTCCGGCGTGGCGAGAGAATCCGCTGAACCGTGAGTTGTCTTCCATCGATCGAAAGACGGGCACCTGGCTTGTTTTCTCGAATGGTTCACCCCTGGGCAATGCACTCGTCACGCGGCTGCGTGAGGTGACTGGGCGGGTTGTCCTTGTCGAGCAAGGTCCTCGCTATTCACGCTTGGGCCAGGATCGGTTTGCCATCAATCCGGAGAATGCAGGCGACTACGCTCGACTGGGTGAGGCTCTTCTCGAAGAGTCATTTGATTCGCTCAATGTCGTTCACCTGTGGGGATCTGCTGCCGGAACCGCCGAAGATTTGGCGGCGTTCGACGCCCTCGATGACCAAAATGCCTTGGGCGAATTCCAAGCTCGCTTGTGCGATGGCCCGCTGAGCGTAGCCCGCGTGGTTCGCCATGTGCTGAATCCATTGGGCAAGGTGGTTCATTCGCTGAGGCTGATTACGGCGCAGGCTCAAGACGTGGATGACACCGCATGTCTTGATCCGACGGCTTCCGCCATGAACGGGCTACTGCGAGTGATCGCTCGTGAACGGCATGGACTGACTTGTCAGGTCATTGATGTCGATCTGGATCTTGAGGTCACCCGGAACGTTGAGAACTTAGTCGCCGAGTTCTTTGCAGGCGAAAGCGACATTGAAGTGGCGTATCGCCGTGGTGCGCGGTATGTGCCCGCGGTGGAAGATCTTTCTGCAAGCGAAGGATCACCCGATGCGCAGCTCGAAAAGGGAGGCGTTTATCTCATCAGCGGCGGGCTGGGTGGCATCGGGCTCGCCGTGGCCCGCTGGTTGGCTGAAAAGTGGCAGGCCAAATTGATCCTCGTTGGCCGCACCGAGCTTCCGCCGGAGGCGGAATGGGATAAATTGCTGGCTGAGGGATCAGAACAATCCGTCGTAAAAAAGATTCAGGCCGTTCTAGAACTTCGCGAACTGGGTTCCCAGGTGTGGGCACCGCGGGCCGATGTGGCTGACCTTGCGGAGATGAGGGCGGTTATCGACGGGGCAATCGAACGCTTCGGGCGTATCGATGGAGTCTTTCACCTGGCAGCGGCAGTGCACAACGCTTTGCTACATACCAAGACTGATGAACAGTATGCTGGTGTGTTGCGGCCTAAGGTGCAGGGTGCTTGGGTTCTGGATCGCGTGACGCGAGATCGCGGGCTGAAATTCATGGTGCTGTTCGCCTCGCTGGCTGGGCGGGAAGGCAACGTGTTTCAGGCCGACTACTCGGCGGCGAATCGTTTCCTCGACGGTTTCGCTTCCTTGAGAAACGCTCAAGGCCACCGCACACTAGCCATCGACTGGGGCATGTGGGCCGAACATGGACAAGCCGCCGAAGCCGCTCTGGCTGGAGTCGATCTCACATCCGAGTCGGCCGGTTGGGCCGCAGGCGTGCAGCCGATGTCCACCGCTCTGGGGTTGGCCGCTCTCGAACGGGCGTTGAGTACACATCGGGCCGAAGTGATCGTTTCCAACGTTGATTATGGAAATCCTCGCACCGCAACTCCGTCTGTATCGAAATCTGATTCGATAGCGAAAAGTGCTGGTCAGCCCTCATCCTTCGATGAGGTCGAGGACTGGCTGTTGCAGTTGCTCGGCGTCGCACTGGAAGAACCGGCCGAAGACTTGTCGCCGGAGCGACCGTTTCTGGAGTTGGGAGTTGACTCGGTTATCGCGGCCGACATGGCTCGCAAGGTGAACGAGGCGACGGGGCTGTCGCTGCCGCGCACTCTGTGCTTCGACTACGCCACGGTAAGGCAACTGGCGACGGCGTTGGTTCACGAGCATCAAGTTCGGTTGCACGGATCTGATCTGGAAGACACTTCAGCTTCACCTACTTCAGACTCGCAATTCGATACCGCTTCGTTTGAGGCCGCAAGCGAACTTCAGACGGAACCTTCGCACGAGGCAACTCCCGCGACCAAGTCCATCGCCGTCATTGGCATGGGCGGGCGGTTCCCACAGGCGGCGAACCTCGAGGAGTTTTGGGCGAATCTTCAGTCCGGCCGCGATGTGATTGGCGAGGTGCCCGACGAGCGGTGGGACGTGGGGCGGTTGTACAATCCCGACCGGAATGCCTCCGGGGGGACTTACTCGAAGTGGGGCGGCTTCCTTTCGGACGTCGACCGCTTCGATCCGGAGCTGTTTCATATTTCACCGCGTGAAGCTGCCCAGATGCACCCGCAACAGCGCGTGCTGATGGAAGTGGTGTGGGAAACCCTCGAGGCGGCGGGCTACGCGGGCGAGCAACTTCGCGGCAGCCGCACCGGGGTGTTCGTGGCTGCCATGTCCGGCGGTGTGAGCCCCAGCACGGACGAACCCGGCGTTTACTTCGGCACCGGCAACGCCCCGGCGATGATCGCCAACCGACTCTCGTACTTCCTCGACTTGAACGGTCCTTGCCTTACGGTCGATACCGCCTGTTCTTCGTCGCTGGTGGCGTTGCATCTGGCCGTGGAAAGCCTGCGTCGCGGCGAGTGCACGATGGCGATCGTGGCCGGCGTGCAGGTAGGGCTGAGTCCGGCTCACTACCAGACGCTGAGTAAACTGCAGGCCCTTTCTCCGCAGGGTCGGTGTCAAACGTTCGATCGCGAGGCCGACGGCTATGTGCCGGGCGAAGGCGTGGGCGTGCTGTTGCTCACGCCGCTCGATGTCGCGACTGAAAGCCGCGACCAGGTGCATGGTGTGGTATTGGGCACGGCGGTGAATCACGGGGGGCAAGCTTCGGGGTTGACGGTGCCTCGGGCTGCGGCTCAGGCCGATGTATTGCGTTCGGCGTGGGCCGATGCGGGGGTATCGGGCGACTCGATCAGCTACATCGAAGCCCATGGTACGGGGACCGCGCTGGGCGACCCGATCGAGGTCGACGGACTAGCCCGGGCGTTTTCGGCCGATACTAATCGCCGCCAGTTCTGTGCATTGGGCAGTGTGAAGAGCAACCTGGGGCATCTGGAGGCCGCCTCCGGGATTGCCAGTTTGCTCAAGGTGTTGCTGGCGTTGGAAAAGCGGCAGCTTCCGCCGAGTTTGCATTTCCGCGAGGCGAATCCCACGATTCGTTTCGAGTCGGGTCCGTGCTACGTCAACGACCGGCTCGCGCCGTGGAGAACCAAGGGCGCCGCGCGACGGGCCGGCGTGAGTTCATTCGGCTTTGGCGGCACCAACGCTCACGTGGTATTGCAGGAACCGCCAGAGGTGGAAAGTTCGCAAGACGATTCTCTGCAGGCGGAACAGCTACTCACGCTCTCGGCCGAATCGGATGTAGCGCTGGGGCAACTGGCCGAGCGGTTCGAGCAGCATATTGCCCAGCGAAGTGATCAATCGCTGGCCGACATTTGCTACACGGCCAATACGGGGCGGCGCCATATGCCCAACCGGTTGGCGGTGGTCGCCGAGTCTAGAGCGGAGTTCCCGGCGGTGCTCAAGCGATTTGCTGCAACTCCGTATACGGAGAGTTCGGAGTCGATCATCGAAGCCGGTGCGAGTTTGTTTACTGGCCGGGTCCGTTCGCACCGACGTCCGAAGGTTGCCTGGCTATTCACGGGGCAAGGTTCGCAATACCCGGGCATGGGCCGGGGGCTTTACGACGCCGAGCCTGAGTTCCGCCGTACGATCGAACAATGCGATGCTGTGCTGCGAGATGAACTGGGGCAATCGCTGACGGAGCTATTGTTCAGCGAAGATACGCAGACAAACTCGCTGCTCGATCAGACTCAATTCACACAACCGGCGCTATTCGCGGTGGAGTACGCGTTGGCCCAACTGTGGATGGCGTGGGGAATTTGCCCCGACGTGGTGATGGGCCACAGCCTGGGCGAGTACACAGCCGCCTGCGTGGCCGGGGCGTTCGCCTGGGAAGATGCTCTCCGGTTGGTCGCGCGAAGGGCACGGTTGATGCAAGCCTTGCCGCCCGGCGGCGCGATGGCTGCCGTGTTTGCCGATTCTGAAGTGATTCACTCACGGTTGCAGCAGTCGGAAAGTTTGTTGGCGATTGCGGCGGTCAATGGTCCGGCGAATGTGGTGATCTCGGGCGACGCTGGCACCCTCGAAAAATTTGTGGCTCAGCTCGAAGCCGACGGCACGGTCACACAGCGGCTTACTGTCTCGCATGCCTTCCATTCTTCGCTGATCGACCCTTGTCTGCCGGCGCTGCGCTCGCTGGGTCGTGAGTTTGGTAGTTCGCCGCTCTCGATCCCGCTGGTGTCGAACCTGACAGGCCAAGTGCTGAAAACTGGCGAGAAGATCGATCCGGAATACTGGGTCAGTCATGCTCGTTCGACGGTGCAATTCGCGGCCAGTGTTGAAACGCTGCATGCCGAAGGTTGCCGTCTCCTGGTGGAGGTCGGCCCGCAGCCAACGCTGTTGGGAATGGCTCGCCGGGTGAAGGGGCAATCGAACACGGTCTTCATTCCCTCAATGACGCGCGGCAAGGGCGAGCGGCGGGGCATGCTTGAAGCAGCGGCCCAGCTCTATGTGCAGGGTGCAACGCCTGAGTTTGCGGGCTTGTATCGTCATGAGCGTCGACGACGCGTGGAACTGCCGACGTACCCGTTCCAGCGAATGGTGTGTGCGGGTGCAGGACTTTCGCCCGCGGCGATAGTTAAGCCTGCTGGTGAAACGCTTGCCCAAGAGGTTCCTTCGCAGCAAGCCGATGCCTGGCTGTACGAACGAGCATGGACTGAGAAACCGCTGCCGGCGTCATCTGAAGCCATCACCGGAACTTGGTTGATTGTGGGTGGGCCGAATGAGTTGGCAGATGAGGTGGCAAAACGCATAGGAGCTGAGGGTGCTTCTCCGGTCGTTGCCGCGTTCGGAGACTCCTTCACCGGAATCGGCAATGGCCGCTGTAGCATCTCGGTCGCAGACGAAAGTGACTACCAGCGAATGCTGGAATCTATAAACGATGCCGAGTCTCCACTTGCCGGCATCATTCACCTGACAGGCTGTGAGGAAGCCTCGGGAGTGGAATCAACCGCCGCGGAGCTTGAGGACCGTCTGCAACGGTCGGTGTTTGCTACTTTTCATCTGCTTAAGGCTCTTGCTGCACGAGGGGCGAGCGACACTACCGTTCGACTGGTGGTTTTGGGCAAGGGGGGCTATGCCACGCCGTATGATTCGGCGGCTCCTTCTCCTTTGAAAGCACCGCTGTTTACCTTCGCCCGGGCGGCTGCGGAAGAATTCCCCGACGTGCAAAGTCGCAGCATCGATGTCGAGGTAGAGGCATCAACGGAAAACATTGTAAGCACATTGCTGGCTGAACTTCGCGCAGTAAGCGAGTCGTCGGAGGTTGCCTACCGCGGTGGGCGACGACTGGTGCCGAAGATTGAATCGTTCCAGGCAACAAACCGAGAGGTCAACGCGCCTGCTCGTATTCGGCCCGAGGGGGTGTATCTCATCACCGGCGGTACCGGAAACATTGGGTTGCAACTCGCGGCACGGTTTGCCGAGCGAGGAGCCCGGCACCTTGTGTTGCTCAGTCGCGGGGGAACGCTCGACGCGGACGCCCTTGCGACAAGCGATCCTCGCCGCTCGACGATCGAGAAACTGCGGAAGTTAGCCGTCGATCTGCAATTCGAGTCAGCCGACGTGACCGACTTCAACGCGGTTCGCACAGCCATCGAGCAGATCCGTCAGCGGTATGGCAGGCTTGATGGTGTCGTGCATGCGGCCGGTTCGCTCAATGATGGGGTGTTGTGGCGGAAAGAGTCGCAAGAAGTTCGCGGCGTACTCGCACCAAAAGTGTTCGGTGCGTGGGCTCTACATAAGGCTACAGAAGACATCCCGCTGGAATTCTTTGTGTTGTGCTCGTCGATGTCGTCGCTGATGGGCGGGGCGGGTCATGCTACGTACGCGGCGGCCAATGCCTATTTGGACTCGCTTGCTCAATTCAGACGACGAAACAATTTACCAGCGATCTCGATCAACTGGGGTGTGTGGGGTGAAACGGCCGCCGGGTCGTTGCCGCGATACCAGCAAGCCATGCGAGCCAGCGGGATCGAGACGCTTTCGAATCGCGAAGCGCTGGACGCCTTTGAACGGGTATTGGGTCTCAACCCGCCACAGATTGGTGTGATCCGCTTTCAGCAGTTGCCCGAGTTGCAACCGAGCGGCGAGCAACTTGCATCGCTGGTCTCCGCGGCCAGTGAGGTGGCGGCTCGTGAAAAGACCGAGCTGCTCGCGAAGCTCGAACCGTTGCGGGGGCTCGACACGGCGTTTGATCGCTTGTGCGCAGCCTGCGTGGCTAACTGGCTCGTCCAGTTGAACCTCGGCGGTGCTGGAAGTTCTTGCAGCGTGGCGGAGTTGGTGAAGGCCGCTCGGCTCGATTCCCGCTTCGAAGCAGCCTTGCCGCGGTTGCTGAGGATGCTGGAAGAAGACGGTTTGATCGACTTCGAAGTTGATACTCAGCGGTTTTCGGTTCTTCGCTCGCTCACAGAAGTCGCAGAGACGTTGGGTGAGCTAGAGCGTGTGGCCCAAGCGAAGTTCCCAACTGCTACTGCACAGATCGGTTTGCTGATGCGGTGCGGGCGAGCCTTGGGCGACATTCTCTCGGGTCGAGTTAACGCCATCGAACTGCTGTTCCCGGAGGGGAACTATGCCGACGCCGAGGCTCTCTATGAACAAAGCCCCTGGCCGCGGCTGATGGGCATGATGGCCGCGGGGACGGTTCGCAAAGTTGCTGAATCGTCAGCCGGCCAGCGTCCGTTGCGAGTCATCGAGATCGGCGCGGGCACGGGGGCCACAACCTCGTTCGTGTTGCCGGAAGTGGTGGGGGTGGGGGGAGAATACACCATCACCGATGTCTCCCAGTCGTTTGTCGATCGGGCGCGAGCGAAATTTAACTCGCCGTCCCGAGTTCAATTCGCGCGACTCGATGTCGAACTCGATCCTGAGCTGCAAGGGTTTACCCCGAGCAACTACGATGTGGTGGTGGCCGCGAATGTGCTCCACGCCACACGTCGCTTGGATGACACGCTGAAGAATGTTCGCAAGTTATTGCGGCCCGGTGGGGTGTTGCTGTTGGTCGAGGCAACTCAGCAGGTACGCTTTGGCGATTTGACCTTTGGACTGACCGAAGGCTGGTGGCGGCGTGAAGACGTGGAGCTTCGCAAGGATGGCCCCTTGCTCACTCGCAAGCTGTGGTGCGAAGTGCTCAACCGGCACGGTTTTGTCGAGGCTGCCGCATTGCCCGAGGGAAGTGACGAGTTCGCCAGTTGCGATCAGTCGTTGCTGGTGGCCGTGGCCGATGAATCGCGGCGGGAGGAGCACACGAAAAAAGTCGTTGGGCGACTTCAACCGAGCGACTCAAATTTAAAGAAAACAAAGTCTGAGTTGCTTGTTGCGGCAAGTGACGCTTCGGAGATTGAACATCGGGTTATCGTCAGGCTTTCCAGCATCTTCAGCGAAGTGCTGGGGACTTCGGCTCAGCGAGTTGACATCGAGCGGAGTTTCCAAGAGCAGGGGCTCGACTCGTTGATGGCGCTCGACGTGCTTCGCCGCATTCGGGCAGAGTTGGGTATCACCGGGCTGACGCCGCCGGTGCTATTCAGCCATCCCACGATTGCCGAGTTGGCCGAGTATTTGGTCGCGGATAACAGCGTGTTATTAGCGGCTCAGTGCGAAGACAGTTCTACTCAAACGGAAGTGCCAGCAGTTGCGAAGACGGGGACTGCTTCGAAGGCCGCATTAAAAGATGAACCAGCGACTCATACTGGGGCTGTGGCGATCGTCGGCTGTGCCGGGCGCTTCCCGGGGGCTGACGATCTGACGGAGTACTGGCAGAACCTGTGTCGTGGGGCCGACTTGGTGGGTCCTGTCCCCGAGGGTCGTAAACCTGCGGGTCGTCTTTCCGGCGAAGCGCAAAAGGCACAAGGAGGGTTCCTCTCCGATATCGATCGCTTCGATCCGTTGTTCTTCCATCTTTCGCCGTTGGAAGCAGGCCAGATGGATCCGCGGCAACGGGTGTTCCTGGAGACGGCCTACACTGCCGTGGAGCACGCAGGCTACGCGGGCCGTCGCCTTAGCGGTACGCGTACCGGGGTGTTCGTTGGAGCCAGCGGGCAAGTTGCTCCCGCCTCGACTTCTGAAACGGCGTCGGAGTTCACTGCCACGGGGGCGAACAATTCGATTATCGCCAGCCGGTTGGCTTACTTCCTGAACCTTCAAGGTCCTTGCCTGCCGATTGATACGGCTTGTTCGTCATCGCTGATGGCCGTGCATCTGGCGGTGCGAAGTTTGCGGCAGCGAGAATGCGACTACGCGATCGCCGGCGGGGTTCACTTGAATTTGAATCTGGCGAACTTCGAACTGTTTTCGAAGATGGGTGCGCTGGCACCTGGGGGACGGTGTCGTGCGTTTGCCGCCACGGCCGACGGCTTTGTGCCGAGCGAAGGCGTGGGTGCCGTGGTGCTCAGACGGTTAGAAGACGCGGTGGCCGACGGCGATACGATCCACGCAGTAATCCTCGGTTCGGCATCGAACAACGACGGACACACCAACGGGCTGACTGCCCCCAACCCCGACGCGCAACGTCGCGTGATTCTCGATGCGTGGCGTGATGCCAAGATCGATCCCGCGACACTCAGTTACATCGAAGCCCACGGTACGGGCACCCCGCTGGGCGACCCGATCGAGTTTGAAGCACTCACGGCCGCCTTCAAGGAGCACACTTCTCGGCGCCAATTCTGCGGGCTGGGTTCGGTAAAATCGAACCTCGGCCATTGCGAGACTGCGGCTGGCGTGGCCAGCCTGCTAAAGACGGTTCTCTGCCTGCAAAACAAAACTTTGCCTGCCAGTTTGCACATCGATGCGCCCAACCCCCATCTCAGGCTCGAATCTTCGGCCCTCACGCTCAATGATCGCTCGCGACCATGGCCAAACGAAGCTCACCCCCGTCGGGCAGGCGTCAGCGCGTTTGGTTTCAGCGGGACCAATGTTCATTTGGTGGTCGAGCAGGCGCCGGAAGTGAGGCCACGACCTGTTCTCGAGGAACAGGCGGAACTGCTGACAATCTCCGCTCGCTCGGAAGATGCGTTGCAGAAATTGGTGCAGGAATACGAGCGAGCGCTTGCAGGCAACAACGCACCTTCGTTACGCGATCTTTGCTTCACGGCCAACGTCGGTCGCCCCATGTTGAAACATCGTGTGGCGATTCTTGCGAAAGACGTCGCGGACCTACGAGAGAAACTAGCTCAACTCAAGGAGTGGGCGCGTCGCGATCAACTGCACGAAGATAGTGTCTTTGTAGGTCCACCTTCGGCGGAGTCGTTTGAGCGTCGAGTTGTCGAGCGAGTCGTTCCCGCTATGGCACAACTGCCGCAAGGAGTAGCTGCATGCTTGAAGGATGTGTGTCGCGGTGCGGTGTATCACGATTACGTGGTGAAGCGCTTGCCGCAGGGGATTGCACCCGCGGATAAGATCGACCCGGCTGCGTGGCCTTTGTTCCTCCGAGCAGTTGGAGAGCTGTTCACACTAGGTGTGGACATCGACTGGGCGAAAGTTGGCACATTGGGCGGACAACCTCAAGGGCACAGCGTTCCGCTTCCGACCTATCCGTTCGAGCATGGTTCAAGCTCTACTACTTCCAAACCAGAATTACTTGAGAAGCTGTTGTACCGGGTCGCTTGGGAGCCCTGCCAAGCAGAGCCTTTGAACGAGCCTCTCGCCGGTAACTGGATCATTTTCGACGATGAGTCGCCACTAAGCGTTGAGCTACGCAAGCAGCTTGAGTCAGTCGGTGGACGTTGCATCACCGTTACAGCGGGCAGCCACTGGGGTGAACCTCGCGATACTCACTTCCAAATCAACCCGACAGACCCTGAGCACTACGATCGCCTTCTGCGATCCATCCGTAGCGCCGATGGAGCATCGATCAGTGGAGTTGTACATCTGTGGAGAAATCTGAACGAGCGAGCGGAGTCAGGTTCTCTCAACTCGCTGAACAACATACTGCAAACCAGCCTCGGCTCGCTCTTCCATCTGGCGCAAGCCCTTGGACGCAGTCGGCAGGTTGAGAATCGCCGACTATTGGTGGTCACACGCGGTGCTCAGGCGGTTAGCTCGGGCGAAGGACCATGCGCCGATCTTGCTCCGCTGATGTCACTAGCTCAAACGCTACCCCAGGAACTGAAGGGACTGCGGGTTCGCGCCGTCGATTTGGAACCCAATGCACAGACATCTGCCGATGCCAAAGTTCTCTTCGACGAGCTGCAAACCACAACCGGCGATGTCGAAATTGCCTGGCGCGGCTCAAAGCGGTACGCGAGAAGATTGGTTCCAACGAATAAATCTGCAGAGCCTTGGGCGCCCGAGTCAGGCGGGGTGTATCTCATCACCGGGGGGTTGGGTGGCATTGCCCGACAAGTGGCCAACTGGTTGGCAGAAACCCCCGGCGTACGCATCATGCTCACCGGGCGTCGGGCATTGGACGACGAAGCCTGTGCCTGGATCGCGGAGCTTCAATCGCGAGAATCCGCCGTTGAGTATCACCGTGCCGACGTGAGTGATTTCGACGCAGTGTCCCTACTGGTGGAGAACATTGCTCGTCAGTACGGTCGACTCGATGCCGTCTTCCACACCGCCGGCGTGTTAGATCGCGACACACTTTCGCTCCGCAGCAAGAGCTACGAGTCGTTCCGTGAGGTGATGCGTCCGAAGGTCGAGGGGACCTTGCATCTGTGGCGAGCCACTCGCGAGCTTGCCCCCTCGCGATTCGTGCTCTTCTCGTCGATCAGTTCGCTTATTGGGCCGCTGGGCGGAGGGCAGAGCGACTATGCCTGCGCGAATCGCTTCCAAACTGCCCTGGCCGATCAACTTCACGCCGAAGGTGATAGGTCGATTGTTTCACTCGTGCTCTCAGAGTGGGGAAACGCGGGGATGGTTTCGGATTCAGAGGTTGGTCCCGTCGTACGCCGATTGGGGATCGAGCCGGTGCCGGAGACATTAGCACTTCAAGCTCTCGCCAACAGCATGTCTGGCGGGCTGGGGCACGTGGTGTGGCTGCAGGGCGAACGCTTTGCGCCAGAGAAGTTCTTTTCCGGCGAGGGGGACATAACAACAACACGGGTTCAACGTGAAGGGCCTACCGAGGGCTATAATTCGAAGTCGATCAGTTCCACCGCACCATCGCGCGTGCAAAGCCGTTCAGTCAACCCGCGGGATCTTCAGACCTGGCTCAGCGACTACCTCCGCGCTAGCTTCGCCAAGCTCTTGCAAGTTGATATTCAAGAGATCGAAGCGACGACGAACTTCATGGAGTTGGGTTTCGACTCGATCTTGGCCGTGCAACTGGCTCGGCAGTTGGAGAAGTCGCTGGCCGTGCCGCTTGACGTGCCCACGCTGTTCAAGTTTCCCTCAACCCGCGAGCTGGCAGCTCATCTGTGTGAACAACATTCAGAAACCATTGCCGCGGGACAGACAACAGCAACCAGCACGGTGGAAGGTCAAAAGACGGACGAACGTGGTGACCGTAGTTCGTCACAAGGTGAAGTTAGACAGCGTCCTCAAGCAGTTTCATTCGATTCTGAGGATCCTTCGAAATTTAGAACGGAGCCGCCAAGCACCGATGATATCGCCATCGTTGGGATGGGCTGCCGGTTCCCGGGGGCGAATTCTCCTGAGAAGTTCTGGGAGCAACTCCGCGATGGTGTCGATGCCGTGGGCCCCATGTCGGAGGAACGGCTGCGCGACTTGATGGCTACTCGTCGTAGCGGACCGATCCTGGGTGGATTTCTTGATGACGTCGCCGGGTTCGATCACCGCTTCTTCCGGCTTTCTGCCCGCGAAGCCCGCATGATGGACCCGCAGCAGCGATTGCTGTTGGAGGTCGTCTGGGAAGCGATCGAATCGGCCGGCTATACGCCCCAAACCTTGTCCGGCTTGTCGACCGGCGTGTTCGTCGGCATCAGCACCAGCGACTATGTGAAGCTGATCAACTCGGCCGAAGATCGACGCGACCCGCATGCTCGCAGCGGTGGCGCTTTGTCGATGACGGCCAACCGTATCTCCTACATTCTCGATCTGCGAGGTCCTAGCCTCGCCGTCGATACCGCCTGCAGTTCGTCGCTGGTGGCCCTCGATCTTGCGTGCCAAAGTCTGCGTAGTGGTCAGTCGCAGGTCGCAATCGTAGGTGGCGTGCATGTTGTGCTGAACGTCGACGGCTACGATGTGCTCACCCGCGAAGGCATGCTCGCGCGCGATGGGCACTCGAAGAGTTTCGACGATCGGGCAGACGGCTTCGCCCGTGGGGAGGGGGCGGCCGCTGTGATGCTCAAGCCGCTGGCCGCGGCACTTCGCGATGGTGACCACATCTGGTCGGTGATCAAGTCGTCGGCCGTGAATAACGACGGGCACTCGAAAGCAGCACTGGCCGCACCGAATCCTAAAGCCCAGGCCGAGGTCATCCGCCAAGCCTACGTGGCTGCCAAGATCGACCCCCGCACGGTTGGTTACCTTGAAGCCCACGGGACTGGCACGGCGCTGGGCGACCCCATCGAAATCGACGGGCTGACCTCCGCGTTTCCCACCGAAGTCGCTCGGGCATACTGCGCATTGGGGTCGGCCAAAACGAATGTCGGACATCTGGAGGCCGCGGCCGGCATGGCGGGGCTATTCCGCGCGGTTCTTGCATTGCGTCACGCCCAAATTCCACCCTCGCTGCACTTCAACGTACCGAACCGTCATCTGCGTTTCGAGGGCACCCCCTTCTACTTGAACAATCAACTGCGTGACTGGCCGTCGAGCGAACATGCACGCCGTGCGGGCGTTAGCAGCTTCGGCTTTGGCGGAACCAACGCACATGTGGTGCTTGAAGAAGCCCCGCAGACAGCCGCTTCCGCCGTTGTTGAAGAGGCATCGCCGCAGCTATTGACCCTTTCGGCCGTCACCCCCACGGCGTTGGCCCAGCTAGCCGGTGATTACGCAAAGCACTTGGGTGAGCAGTCCGATCAAACGCTCGCTGACATTTGCTTCACGGCCAACACGGGCCGCACCGCATTCCGTTATCGCCTTGGCATCGTCGCTGAAAGCCGTGAACAATGCGTTGAACAGTTGGAAGCTGCGGCTGAGGCTGGCACGTCGAAGCTGCCGGATACGAAGAGTGTCTCTCTAGGAGATTCCAAAGAGGAGCAAGCCCGAGCAGAACTTCTCGCAAATCTTCCCGACCAACTTGGGCAACTCTCCTCTGAGTCTGTCGCCTTGATGCGGGAGGCTTGCGAAGATTCCGAAGTCGTGCGTCTGCTGGACGAAACACAGGGGCATCCGACGAATGACGCAGAGGATCTCCGTCGACTGTTGAATCTGGCGGGATCATTGTTCATCGCCGGATTCGAGATCGATCTCGCCAAGCTGGAGCAGCATTGCGAACACCACCGCGTACCGTTGCCAACCTACCCCTTCGAGCCGGTCCGCCTGTGGGTCGACTTGCCAGCCGAAAGGAAACCGGTTGCGGCGACCGCCCATCAGTCGGCTCTACCAACCGAACAACGCCTTGCTTCCTGGTTCCATCAGGTCACTTGGGAGCCGGCGAAAGAGTTTGCAGCGCGCAGTGTTCCGCCTGGCGTCTGGTTGGTCTTTGCCGACGAGGCCGGTCTTGCCGAAGAGATGTGCCGTTGGTTCGAAGCACGGGAATGCCGGCGCATTCTCGTCCGCCGTGGCCACCGCTTCCGTCAGCTTGATGCCACGACCTACCGCATCAATCCCGATCAGCCTGGCGACTATCAACAGCTGTTCGAATCGCTACACGATTCCGGCGAACAGGTGGCCGGCGTGCTGCACCTGTGGACCTGTGATGCTGCTCGCCCTGAGGAACTCGATGTCAGTTCGCTCGAGAAGTCCATCGGACACGGGGTTGAAAGCCTGTTCCACTTGCAGCATCAGTTGTCCAAGCTCTCCTCGGCGGTGGTCGATCTGGCGGTCGTGACCTCGCATGCCCACGCGGTTGATAGGCACGTGCAGCAGCTCTCACCGGAGAATGCCACACTCGCCCCGTTCATGCGGGCGCTCTCTCAGGAGCAAGAACATCTTCGCTGCCGGCTGCTGGATATCGCACCGCGCGACGATGATTTTCAGGCTTCTAACAAAAGTATTCAGCAGTGGCTCGCCTCGAACACGGAAGAGCCGGTTGTGGCTCGTCGCGAACGGGAGTACTTCGTCCCTCGCCTGTCGCCCGGGTTACCGCAGAATCGGACGACAGTGCAAGTTCCGCCCATTCAGCCCGGCGGAGTCTATTTGATAACCGGCGGGCTAGGAAACTTGGGGCTACAGGTTGCCCGTTGGATCGCTGAGCAGAGTACGTTCGATGAACCAGTCAAGCTGATCCTTACGTCGCGCTCTTGCCTACCGGACGAAGATACCCAAGTTGCTACTGACAGCGACAGCCCCCGGTTCGCGGAAGTAGCTCAAATTCGCGAGTTGGGGCCAATCGTCTGGACGCCAGCACTTGACGTTACCGATGCCAACGCTGTCGAGCGGTTGATTGACGAGATTGATACCCGCTATGGGCGCCTCGATGGCGTCGTCCACGCCGCCGGAATTCTGCAGGACGGCATGCTCTACAATCGCACCCGCGAACAACTGTGGGACGTGCTGGATCCGAAGGTGCTGGGCTCTTGGAATCTGCACGTTGCCATAGGTGATCGTCCACTCGACTTTTTCGTCCTCTTCTCGTCCACCGCTTCGATCTTCCCCTTGGCGGGACAGGCCACCTACGCCGCGGCCAGCGCCTTCCTCGACGCCCTTGCCCATTTGCGGCGAGACGTTTACAACTTGCCCGCGTTGTCGATCGACTGGGGATTCTGGGGGCAATCGGCGGCTGCCGCGCCCGAGCGTTACCGCCGCTTCGTCCGCTCGCATGGCGTCGAGCCTATCTCCAACGCAGACGGAGTTGCCGCCTTCGCGATGGCTATCCGTTCGTCGTGTGCGCAACTGGCCGTCTTTCCGCCGCCAACCTCCACACCAGATTCCGCCTCTTCGGATCCTTCGCGCGAGCAGTGGCAACAATTCCTCACCAACATCCGAGATCACATCGCGCAAACCTCGGGTGTGATTGTCGATAACCTTGAACTCTACGCTGAACAAGGTCAGGCACTGGACCAGCTTTCAGCTTGCTACATACAGATGGCGTTTGCCAAGCTCGGTCTCTTCGCCGAGACGGGTCGTGTATACCCGATCGACGAACTCATCGAGCAGGGCCAACTCGTCAGTCATTTCCCCCGACTGTTGCCGCGTTTGCTTTCGTTCCTGGCGGATCAAGGAATTCTGAACCGCGAGGGGAACGCTTGGATTGTACCGCAGCCGTTGGATGGCACCTCTCCAGAAGAGCTTGCGGAAAAGTTTGAATCACAGTATCCCGCTATCGCCCCGCAAGTGAATTTGCTACGTCTTTGTGGGGCACAACTGGCCGAGGTTTTGTGTGGCGAAGTCGATCCGTTGGATCTGCTCTTCCCAGGCGGCTCGATGGACGCCGCCGAGGCCGTATATGCCGATTCCCCGGTGGCCCGGTTCTACAACCAACTGGTCGCTGCCGCACTCAGCGAACTGGTCGAACGCCCCACCGAACACGCAATCAGAATCATCGAAGTCGGAGCCGGCACCGGAGGCACCGCGGCTTCGCTGCTGCCCATCGCTCGCGATGCCGGCTGTCATTATCTCTACACCGATCTCTCCGACGCCTTCTTGAATCGCGCACAGAGTCGCTTTAGTGATGTGCCGAACCTGGAGTTCCAGCAGTTCGACTTGTCACAGCACCCGGCCGAGCAGGGCATTCCATGCGGGCAATTCGACATAGTCGTCGCCGCCAACGTCGTGCATGCGACCACTGATTTGAACGAGAGCCTCGAACACATTCGCAGTCTTCTCGCCCCGGGTGGTTACGTTCTACTGTTGGAGGCAACATGCAGCGAAGCCTGGGTCGATCTCACCTTCGGCCTCACCGAGGGTTGGTGGTGTTTTCAAGATCGCGACCTTCGGGTCGACTCACCCTTGCTCACTCGTGAGCAGTGGCTGCGACTGTTCGAGCGTCACGGCTTCGCTCCGGTCGAAGGCTTCCCCGAACCCACGCTACCGCTACAGGAAATCGGGCAGCAACTTTTCGTGGCTGAGCTTTCTCGAAGTGCTTCCGCTGCGATGGCGGGCAGCTCGCAGGTTGGTGTTTCGAGTGATGGATCTCAATCGCGAACGAGCCGAGAGATTCACTCAAAGCCCCAGTCGAACGCCGTCGATATGGGTGAGCCTTCGGTTCAATTAAGTGCTATCGAGGGGCAAATCCGGCAGGCCTTGGCCGCCGTGCTGCGGGTGGAATCCCGCGATATCGATCGCAGAGAAACCTTCCAGGACCAGGGTCTGGACTCTCTGTTGGCTTTGGAATTAGTCGGTCGTTTGAAGACGGCGGTGGGGGTACCGCGGTTGGGGCCGGCGGTGTTGTTTGAACATCCGAGTGTGGCGGAGCTGGCCGGGTATCTGGCGGAGCAGGGGGCGGTGGTTGCGGCTGGGGGTGAAGCTTCGCCCAAGAAGCCGGCGGTGACGAAGCGGCCAAAGGTGGAAGTGAAACTTTCGGTGCCTGCGGCTCGATCGGTGGTGGTTGAGAAAGAAGCATCTTCGTCTGCAGCCTCCGGCATTGCGATCGTCGGATATGCGCTGCGATTGCCGGGTTGTGGTTCGGGGGATGAGCTGTGGCGGGTGTTGTGTGAGGGGCGGGAGGAAGTCGGTCCGGTGCCGGGGGCTCGGCGGTTGCTTGCTGGGCGCGAGGATGTGGCGGGCGTGGGTGGCTTCCTCTCGGATATCGAGCAGTTCGACGGGCGATTCTTCCGCTTGTCTCCGGCTGAGGCCACGGCAATGGATCCGCGGCAGCGGCTGTTTTTGGAGGTGGCTTACGAGGCGCTCGAACAAGCCGGCTACGGTGGTGGTCGGCTCTCGGGCCAGCGGTGCGGCGTGTTTGTCGGTGCGGGAAGTCAGGATTACCAGGCCGGCAGCGGCGGTGGTGAAGGGGGTGTCTACTGGGCGACCGGTGCGAGTCCTTCCATCCTGGCCAGTCGGCTGGCGTACTTCTTGGACCTGCACGGTCCGTGTTTGCCGGTCGATACTGCGTGTAGTTCATCGTTGGTGGCGTTGCACTTGGCCTGCGACAGCTTAAGAAACAGTCAGTGTGATACAGCGCTTGTCGGCGGCGTTCACTTGAACCTGTGGTTGGCGAACTTCGCGGCGTTCGAACTGATGGGTGCGCTCTCGGCCTCAGGTCACTGTCGCGCGTTCGACGCCTCGGCCGACGGGTTCGTTCCGGCCGAAGGTTGTGTGGCCGTGTTGTTGAAACCGTTAGAGGCGGCCATCAGTGCGGGCGATACGATCCACGCGGTGATTCGCGCTACGGCCACCAACAATGACGGCCGCACCAACGGCCTGACTGCTCCCAATCCGGCGGCGCAGCGGGATGTCATCCTGGAGGCCTGGTCGGCCGGCAAGATCGATCCCGAAACGATCAGCTACATTGAGGCTCACGGCACAGGGACCCCGCTGGGTGACCCGGTCGAAGCGCGGGGCTTGAGTGAAGCGTTCGCCCGACATACCTCGCGACATGCCTTCTGCCAGGTGGGCAGTGTGAAGACGAACCTGGGTCACACCGAAACGGCCTCGGGGCTGGCCAGCCTGATGAAGGTGGTGCAGTGTCTGAAGCATCGGCAGCTTCCGCCGAATGCCAACCTGCGGGTGCCCAATCGCCACATCGCGTTCGAACAGACGGCACTGGTCTTGAGCGACCGCCTGCGGCCGTGGACTGCCAGTGTTCCGGGGGCTCCGCTAAGGGCCGGCATCAGCGCCTTCGGCTTCAGTGGCACCAACGCCCACGTCGTGGTGGAAGAACCGCCGGTCGTACCGCAACTACCCGAGCCTAAAGAACAACTCCCGCTGGCGGTACCGCTGTCGGCGGTGGGTGAGAAAACGCTGGATGAACTGGCGACTATCTATGAGGACGCCTGCCGCGAAGCGACTCCGTTCACAGCGTTGGCCACAACGGCGGCGTTGGGTCGCCTGCACCGTGGTTCACGCCTGGCGGTAGTGGCTTCCACGGTCGACGAGCTTCGCGAGCAGCTTACTGCTGCGGTGAAGCACGAAACGCCCGCGGGCGTTTACCGTCACACGCATGGTGAAGGCACGGCCGTGAGTGTGGGCGTGCTATTCTCCGGACAGACGACGCGACAGAGCAGCGAGCAGTTGGCCGAACTGATTCGGCGTTACCCGGTGTTCGCCGAAGCGTGGCATGAATGCGGCCGGCTGGTTAAAGGCCAGCTCGAAGAACCGCTCTCACGCTTGACGACTCCGGCCGGCGCCGAATTGTGGGATCGCACGCAGTACGCCCAGGTGGGGCTGTTGGCCTGGCAGGTCGGGCTGTGGAAGCTGTGGCAGAGTTGGGGGCTCGAAGTCGAAGCGGTCGCCGGTCATAGCCTGGGGCAACTCACGGCCGCCTGGGCTGCCGGGTGTTATTCGCTCGAATCAATCCTCAAGCTGGCCGTACTGCGTGGCCGCTTGATGCAGGGCTTACCTTCCGGGGCGATGGCCGCCGTGCGGGCCGGGGCGGAAGAGCTGAGCGAAATCATTGGGCCGTATGCCGATGAACTAGCCATTTCGGCGGTGAACGCCCCGCGGCAAACGGTTCTCTCGGGGAGTGCTCGGGCAATCGAGACAGTATTAAAAGAACTTGAAACCCGCGGCATCGCCGCCTCGCGCTTGCCGACCGATCGGGCGTTCCACTCGCCGTTGGTCGAACCGATGCTGGAAGAGTTGGCCCGCGGGGCCGATGCACTACCGGCGTCCGCACCCCATCGCACGTGGTACTGCACCCGCACGGGCGAAGCCTGGCCGGCTGATCGCGCGCCGACCGGCGATGACTGGGCCCGCCAGGCAAGAGAAGCGGTTCGGTTCCGCCAGACCGTCGAAGCGATTGCCACCGAAGGCTGCCAGGCACTGTTGGAACTGGGGCCGGGGGCGACCCTCGCGCCGCTGGCCGCCGAGGTTCTTTCGTACGCCTCTTCGAAGGCTTCCGCCCACGCGACGTTAGGTCGGGCGAAGTCGGTTCCCGCGAAGTTGGCCTCGGCCGTGGGTTGGCTTTATACCCGCGGTGTAGAGCTGGATTGGGGAGCCTACTTCAAGGCTCACGGTGTCACGCCCCGTCAGATTCCGTTGCCGACGTATCCATATCAGCGACAACGGCATTGGTTGGCGGATGCTCATTCAACCGTTTCGCGCGGAACGCCACAGAGGGCGTTCCCTACAGAGACGGTGGTTGCCGAAGAGTCGAGCCCGACACCGCTGGCCACGAGCGATCCAAGTGAGCAGGCGAAGCTGCTGTATAAACTGGCGTGGCAAGAGACTCCCGCATTGCCGATAGGTGACGAATCGTTCACGGGTCGCTGGTTGCTGGTGGGCCCTCAGGATGATGCGACGTTTACGTCTTTGGCTAATAAGATTGAATCGTCCAGTGGGACCGTGGATCGTCAAGTCATTGATCTGAATCATGACCGTTGGCAAGACGCTTCGCACTGGCGAGAGTTGCTCGCCGCCGATCATCTGGCGGGCGTGATCATTCAGCTGCCTTCGGGGACTGGAGAAACCGATACGGCCGCGGCGACTGAGCTGCGGGCGCAGGTCGTGCTGGCCGCCAGCGGGGCGTTGGCCTCTCTCGGTCCCCGCCGCTGGTTGCAGTTGCGGATGTTGTGGGTGACCCGTGGGGCGCAGGCGGCGGACGGTGCGGGTGATTCATCGCTCGATCTCACGCAGGCGGCCGCCCTGGGGTTGGTGCTGTCGTGGCCGTATGAACTGAAGGGGCTGCGCCGTCGGGCGGTGGATCTGGGTGTCGAACCAGATCCTGCTGACGCCGAGTGTCTGCTGGCTGAACTTGTAGCCTTGGCCGACGATGGTTTGGCCCAGCAGGATGCGGCGGCGGAGGTTCTGTACCGTTCTGGTAGACGAGCGGTGCGGCAGGTCGTTCCCTTGTCCGGTGGTCCGTGGTCCACACCCTGGAACTCGGGTGGTGTTTACCTGTTGACCGGGGCGCTCGGCGGAATTGGCAGTCAGTTGGCTCTGGAGTTGGCCCGAGATTACGAGGCGACGCTTGTACTCACCGGGCGAAGCGAACTGCCGGCGGCGGAAGACTGCGCGGCGTGGCTGGCCGAACATTCGTCGGACGATCCGCAGGCCGAACGCGTTCACCGGCTGGCGGAGATTCATGCGGCTGCGCCGGGGCGTGTTGTATATCTGTCTGGCCACATCGCTGCGGCAGAGCATGTTGAAGGTCTAAAAAACCTGATCGCCGAGAAGTACGGCCGATTGGACGGCATCCTGCATGCGGCGGCCGAACTGGAGACGCGGCAGTTGGCCCTACGAACGAAGACGGCCGAGTCGATGAAGCGTGTCCTCTCGGCGAAGGTCGCCGGCAGTCTGCATCTGGCGAAGCTGCTTGACACTTGGCCAAAAGCCCGACTGGTGCTGTTCTCCTCGATCGGTAGTCTCTCGGGCGCACTCTCCTCGGGTGAAAGCGACTACGCGGCCGGTTGTCGTCTACAGAATCACTTGGCCGCGAAGCTCCGGGCTGTAGGTCGTGCGGCTACGGCGGTGGCACTCAGTGAATGGGGTACCTCGGGCCTGCTGGCCGCCAACGCCGTGGGGCCGATCGTAAGGCAATTGGGTCTGAGTCCGCTGTCCGCCGAGACGGCTTCGGGAACGTTCGCCCAGGCGGTAGCGTCCGGTACAGCGATGCCGCTGGTGCTGGCCGGTACGGCGAAGTTCACGCCCGCGCGGATGCTGTTGGGTCAGGAAGAATCTTCTACCGCCACGATCGATTATTCACAGGTGGTCACCGCCACAACTAAAGCAGCCAAGACGGGCGCCGAACGTTTAGGTGAAGTCATCCCGCAGTTCGAAGGCGTGGATGTGGCGCTCGATCGTCTGGCGACAGCCTACGTGGCGAAGGTGCTCTATAGAGTTGATCTGCCGGCGTCGTTGGAAGATCTCACACACTCGCTGCGACTTGATCCGAAGTACATCCGGTTGCTCCCACGTCTTCTCGCCATGGCGGTGGCCGAAGGGGTGTTGGAAGAGACTGGTGTTCGGTACGCCCGCGGTTCGGCTTGGTCTGAGTTCGCGGAACTCGACACCGATTCACTGGCCGCCGAAATCGGCGAGCGGTGGCCGTCGTTGGCGGCGGTGGCGCAGCTGCTTTCGCGGTGCGGACCGAATTTGGCTGCGGTGCTGGCCGGTGAGCAGGATCCGCTGGAGTTGCTCTTCCCCGGCGGTTCGACGGCTGAAGCGACGGCAGTTTACGCCCAGGGCGAGTTCAACGCCTTCTACGCCGAACTGGCAGCCGCCGCCCTGGCAGCAGCCCGACCGGCAGGACGTACTTTCAAGATCCTGGAGGTCGGCGCTGGTACGGGGGCCACGACTGACGTGGTGCTCGATCGCTTGGCAGACACCCCTCTGTCATACACCTACACCGATCTCTCACCGGGCCTGGTGGCTGGTGCCCGTCAGCGATTGTCCGGCCGGGAAGGATTGAGCTTTCAGACATTCGATGCCGAGCGGGATCCGGCCACGCAAGGTCTGACGCCCGGCCGATACGATGCCGTGCTGGCCGTTAACGTTCTGCACGCCACTCGCGACTTGCGGGAGACGCTCGCCAACCTGCGAAAGCTCCTCACGCCCAGTGGCGTATTAGTCATCGTCGAAGCCACGCATTCACTGCGTTGGGTCGAACTCACGTTCGGCCTCACCGACGGTTGGTGGCACTTCACCGACGCGCCGCTGCGTGAATCCACGCCCCTGCTTGAGGACCAACAGTGGTTGGAACTCCTAACATCGTCGGGCTTCCAAAGCCCCGTCTCTCTGCCAGACGATAACACCCCGCTCGGCGAGCCCGGCACGCACTTGCTACTGGCGCAGAACACGAACGCGCCCATCGCAGCAGCCGCATCCACACCCGCGGCAGTACCGCCCGAACCAAAACAACAGCAGCCCCGCACTACCGCGAAACCGGACAGCAGCGCCCTGCTCGAAGCCACGGCCGACTATCTGCACGATCTGTTCTGTCGGGTGTTGGGCTTGGAGCCCTCGCAACTCGATCGCCAGGCCAATTTCATGGACCTCGGCTTCGACTCAATTCTGGCGCTGCAAATCCGTGGTCAACTGACCGACGAACTCGCGCTCACACTCGAACCCACGCTGCTATTCGAACATGCCTCGGTCGCCGCACTGGCCAACCACTTGGCCACCACCCACGCCACTGCCCTGGCCGAACACCTGCAAACGGAAAGCGAGCCGGTCGCCACACCCGAACTAACACTCGCGGCATCCCCAACACCGCAACCCCAGGTCCGCGTAGCAGAACTAGAAACCCAACCCGACCGCACGAACCAAATCGCCATCATCGGCCTCGCCTGCCGCTTCCCAGGAGCATCAACGCCTGAGGCGTTCTGGATCTTTCTCCGCACGGGCCAGCAGGCAGTTGCGCCACCTTCGGCCGAGCGCACCGCGCTGATGCCGAGTGCCACGGGGCGTTTCGCTGCCGGTGGATTCCTGGAAGGTATCGACGAGTTCGACGCCGGGCTGTTTGGGATCTCGCCGCGCGAGGCGCAGTGGATGGACCCGCAGCAGCGGCTGTTCCTGGAAGTGGCCTACGAAACGATCCAACGGGCCGGTTACGGCGGCGATCAACTGGCCGAGCTGCCGGCCGGCGTGTTCGTCGGCGTCGGTTCCAGCGAATACGCCACACTCACCGCACGACTCGGTCAGGCGGAAGCCCATCTGCAGTCGGGCACGTCGCTACCGATGATCGCCACGCGGACGTCGTACTTGTTGAACCTCGGTGGCCCCAGCCTGGCAGTGGAAACCGCCTGCAGTTCAAGTCTGGTCGCCGTGCACTTGGCTTGTCAAAGTCTGCTGTCCGGCGAATCCAAACTTGCCTTGGCTGGCGGCGTGAACCTAATCCTCGACCCCGCAGGTACAGAACTCGTCGGTCAATCGGGCATGCTGTCGCCGAAAGGTCGCTGCCAGACATTCGATTCCCGTGCTGACGGCTTCGTCCGGGCCGAAGGTGTGGGCGCCGTATTGCTTAAACCTTTGGCCGACGCCCTTCGCGATGGCGATCACGTTCTGGCGGTGATCTGCGGTACGGCCGTGAACAACGACGGTCACGCCAAAGCCGGTCTGCACGCCCCCAGTGTGGGCGCTCAGCGGCAGGTGATTACCCGGGCTCAGGCTGTGGCCGGGGTTTCGGGTGAGACGATTGGGTTGTGGGAGGCGCATGGGACGGGAACTTCGCTGGGCGACCCGATCGAGTGGGATGCGGCTTCGCAGGCGATTTCGTCGTCGACCTCACGGCGGGGGTTCTGCGCGATTGGTTCGGCGAAGACGAACGTGGGGCATGCCGAAAGCTGCGCGGGGTTGGTCGGGCTGGCCAAGGCGGTGCTGGCACTCGAGCACGCCACCCTCCCGCCAACGTTGAACTTCGAAGAACCGAATCCGCACCTGTCGCTGGCCGGCAGTCCGTTTTATGTGAACGACCGTTTGCGGAAGTGGCCAAGCTCGGCAACTCATCCTCGCCGTGCCGCCGTCAGTAGTTTCGGCTTCGGCGGGACGAATGCCCATGTGATCCTGGAGGAAGCACCCAAGCCGCCAGCCAAAGTACGAGCGGAAGCTGAGCGTCCCGCCCATCTGCTCACACTTTCGGCCGCCACACCAACCGCCTTAAAAACCCTGGCCGCTACCTACGTCGAGTACCTCGACACGCACGCCGAGGTGCCGCTGGAGGATCTTTGTTTCACGGCGAACCGTAGTTATGCCGCGGGAGCGTATCGACTTGCGGTGGTGGCACGATACCCAGATCATCTTTGTGACAAGCTGCGGTTGTACAGTCAGAGTACGACGGAAAGACCGCTGGCTGGGTCGCTGATCTTCACACGGATGGAAGATGAAGACCGCCGGGAGGAGTTCCTGGAACAACAGGTGTTCGCTCGATTGGCGAAGCTGCCGGCCGAGGCTCGCGAGTTGGCTTCCGCGTGGTGCGGCGGTCGCTGGGGTCGGCGGTTGTCGCAGTGGCTCGCCGAGCGAGGTGAGGAAGCATCGTCTGCGGATGCTTCGCTTTCGCCGGAGGACTGGGTCGAACTCTACGCGACCTTGGCTGCCTGGTACGCGATGGGTGGCACGTTGCGGCTGGAGGCGATGCAGCCTGTGGGGCGTCGGGTGCCGTTACCGAACTATCCGTTCGAACGTCGACGGTACTGGCTACCGACGGCACCACGGCGGGAAGCGCCGCAGCCGTTAGAGACCGTCTCGGACTCAGATGAAGTCTCGCTTGCGACGGTCTGCTCCTGGTTCTTTGAGCCGCAGTGGGAGCGGTTCACGCCCGAAGAAACATCACCCCTTTTGGGTCGCTGGCTCGTTGAGGGTGCTGAAGGATCCTCGTTGGCTGAAGCGATTTCCGCAGAACTCAAGTCGGCCGGATGCGAAGTCGAAACAACCGCCGACTCAGGTAGCGCGCTCTCCGGGGTAGTGGTCGTTGTAGAAGAGTCGCAAGCTTGGAACGAAACGGCCGACGCTTCTTCGATTGAAAACGAAGTGTTGAGTCGGCTGCAGGCCCTGGCTTCGCATGCGGCAGCGCTCAACGAAAAAACAGGTTCACAGCAACTGCCCGTGTGGTTCGTCACCCGCGGTGGCCAGCCGGTGCATGATCCGGCGGCGGCCGATCCTCGTGCTGCGGCGGTGGCTGCCTTGGTGCAGGTGATCGGTCAGGAGTATCCGGAACTCGACTGTCGTGTGATCGACTTGCCTTGGGCTGCATCACCTGAATCCGCTTCGGACGTTCTGGAAACCCTCGGCTACATCTTTGCCCTGCCAGTGATTGCCTGGCGAGAGGGTGTGGCTTGGTCCCGACAGTGGCAACTGAGTGACGTGACGTCATTGCCTAATGCCTCACCACCCTTCCGCACCGGCGGGGTGTATCTCATCACCGGCGGTCAGGGGAACATCGGCCTGGAACTAGCAGCCCGACTGGCCAGTGAAGGAACTTCCCATGAGCCGGTGCGGTTGGTATTGGCATCGCGACAAGCTCTACCGGAAGAGAGCCAGTGGGATGCGTACCTGAATTCGGCCGATGCTGACCCGACGCTTTCAGCCCGCATTCGCGGTATTCGTCGATTGCAAGCCGAACACGACTGCGAGGTGTGGCCGGTCGTGCTCGACGTGGCGGATGAAGTGGCGACCGCCGAACTGCTCGATCAGATTGACAGGCGGCATGGCCGCTTGGATGGTGTGGTTCACGCCGCCGGTGTTCTGCGGGACGGGATGCTGTGGAACCGCACGGCTGAAGAACTCTCCGCCGTGCTGCATCCGAAGGTGGCCGGCACGTGGTCGTTGCTGAAGGCACTGAAAGATCGCGAACTTGATTTCGTGGCGCTCTGCTCTTCGATGTCGGCCCTGGAACCGTTGGCCGGGCAGGGGGCGTACGCCGCGGCGGGGGCGTTCATGGACGCGGTCGCCGCCCGAGCCAGCGTGGACTGGGGCTTGCCGGTCACGACGATCAACTGGGGTTTTTGGGGTGAGACCGAGGTGGCTGCCCCGCAGCACTACCGCGACTTCCTGGGTGCCCAGGGTGTGCAGCCGATGTCGAACCTGGAAGGTCGGGCCGCCTTCGCCGCGGCGCTGGCCCTCGGTCGCCCACAGGTAATCATCACGCCGTTGAGTCACGAGAAAGCGGGTCTTTCGGACACAGTTTGGTCGGAAGTAACCACCGCTGCCGAGACGGCCAGTCAACAAGGACTCGAAACCCTGGCCAGCGAGGCCGCGTCACTAGCGGAAGGTCTGGCGATTCTCGATCAACTTTCGGCCCGCTACGTGGCGTCAGCTTTGGCGAGTGTCGAACTGTTCACTGCGGCAGGCGCGACGCACGACCGGGCGGAGATCGTCAGTCGCCTGGAACTGCTACCGCTGTTCGAACGGCTGCTCGATCCGCTGCTGACGATGCTGATCGAAGATGGTTTGTTGGAAGCGGTCGATGAGAACCGCTGGCGATCGCTTGAGTCATTCAGTGCTGAACCGAATACGGCCGAGCTCGAAGCCCAGCTCAAAACGGTCTGCCCGCTGCTTTCACCGCAGGCCGTGCTGCTATGCCGGTGCGGGGCCGAACTGACCGAGGTGCTCTCAGGTCGTACTGATGTGCTGGGGCTGTTGTTCCCCGGCGGTTCGCTGGCTGATACGGAAGCCCTCTATGCCGACTCACCGTTGTCGCGGTTCTACAGCAACATGGTTGCCGCGGCGATCGGTACGGCGGTCGATGCGACGAATGCTGAAGTGCGGCTGCTGGAGATCGGCGCGGGCACTGGCGGAACGACCCGTTCGGTACTGCCGGTGCTGCCCGCGGATCGCAGTCAGTACACGTACACTGATCTCTCGCGGGCCCTGGTGCTGAAGGCCCAGGAGCGGTTCGCTGAATACCCGCAGGTTCGCTACCAGGTGCTCGACATTGCGGAAGATCCAACGGCGCAGGGTCTCGCAGCCGGCAGCTTCGACATCATCCTGGCGGCAAACGTTCTGCATGCGACGCATGATCTGACCGAGACGCTTACACATGTTCGGCAGTTGCTCACCCCCGGCGGACTGCTGGTGCTGGTCGAGGCGACGGGGATTCAGCGTTGGGGGCTGTTGACGTTTGGGCTGACTGAAGGCTGGTGGTGCTTCGACGATGCGGAGCTGCGTACGGATAGCCCGTTGCTCACACTCGATCGCTGGCGGGAGTTCCTACCGACGGTTGGGTTCACTGATGTAGCGACGCTACCCGAGGGCGCTGCGGCGGCCGAGGTCACTCAGCATGTCCTGCTGGCCCGGGCCGATGCGGCGGTGCCCGCGGGTGAATCCGTTGCCGAACCGTTGGAAGTATCTGCCGCCGCGTCAACGATTGAATCAACGACCGAAGTCAGCACGTCGACGCTGGAACGCACGATCGCTCGGGTGCTGGAAGAGGTGCTGCGGTTGGAGCCCGGCCAGTTGGATCGCCGGCGTTCGTTCCAGGACCAGGGTCTGGACTCTCTGTTGGCTTTGGAATTAGTCGGTCGTTTGAAGACGGCGGTGGGGGTACCGCGGTTGGGGCCGGCGGTGTTGTTTGAACATCCGAGTGTGGCGGAGCTGGCCGGGTATCTGGCGGAGCAGGGGGCGGTGGTTGCGGCTGGGGGTGAAGCTTCGCCCAAGAAGCCGGCGGTGACGAAGCGGCCAAAGGTGGAAGTGAAACTTTCGGTGCCTGCGGCTCGATCGGTGGTGGTTGAGAAAGAAGCATCTTCGTCTGCAGCCTCCGGCATTGCGATCGTCGGATATGCGCTGCGATTGCCGGGTTGTGGTTCGGGGGATGAGCTGTGGCGGGTGTTGTGTGAGGGGCGGGAGGAAGTCGGTCCGGTGCCGGGGGCTCGGCGGTTGCTTGCTGGGCGCGAGGATGTGGCGGGCGTGGGTGGCTTCCTCTCGGATATCGAGCAGTTCGACGGGCGATTCTTCCGCTTGTCTCCGGCTGAGGCCACGGCAATGGATCCGCGGCAGCGGCTGTTTTTGGAGGTGGCTTACGAGGCGCTCGAACAAGCCGGCTACGGTGGTGGTCGGCTCTCGGGCCAGCGGTGCGGCGTGTTTGTCGGTGCGGGAAGTCAGGATTACCAGGCCGGCAGCGGCGGTGGTGAAGGGGGTGTCTACTGGGCGACCGGTGCGAGTCCTTCCATCCTGGCCAGTCGGCTGGCGTACTTCTTGGACCTGCACGGTCCGTGTTTGCCGGTCGATACTGCGTGTAGTTCATCGTTGGTGGCGTTGCACTTGGCCTGCGACAGCTTAAGAAACAGTCAGTGTGATACAGCGCTTGTCGGCGGCGTTCACTTGAACCTGTGGTTGGCGAACTTCGCGGCGTTCGAACTGATGGGTGCGCTCTCGGCCTCAGGTCACTGTCGCGCGTTCGACGCCTCGGCCGACGGGTTCGTTCCGGCCGAAGGTTGTGTGGCCGTGTTGTTGAAACCGTTAGAGGCGGCCATCAGTGCGGGCGATACGATCCACGCGGTGATTCGCGCTACGGCCACCAACAATGACGGCCGCACCAACGGCCTGACTGCTCCCAATCCGGCGGCGCAGCGGGATGTCATCCTGGAGGCCTGGTCGGCCGGCAAGATCGATCCCGAAACGATCAGCTACATTGAGGCTCACGGCACAGGGACCCCGCTGGGTGACCCGGTCGAAGCGCGGGGCTTGAGTGAAGCGTTCGCCCGACATACCTCGCGACATGCCTTCTGCCAGGTGGGCAGTGTGAAGACGAACCTGGGTCACACCGAAACGGCCTCGGGGCTGGCCAGCCTGATGAAGGTGGTGCAGTGTCTGAAGCATCGGCAGCTTCCGCCGAATGCCAACCTGCGGGTGCCCAATCGCCACATCGCGTTCGAACAGACGGCACTGGTCTTGAGCGACCGCCTGCGGCCGTGGACTGCCAGTGTTCCGGGGGCTCCGCTAAGGGCCGGCATCAGCGCCTTCGGCTTCAGTGGCACCAACGCCCACGTCGTGGTGGAAGAACCGCCGGTCGTACCGCAACTACCCGAGCCTAAAGAACAACTCCCGCTGGCGGTACCGCTGTCGGCGGTGGGTGAGAAAACGCTGGATGAACTGGCGACTATCTATGAGGACGCCTGCCGCGAAGCGACTCCGTTCACAGCGTTGGCCACAACGGCGGCGTTGGGTCGCCTGCACCGTGGTTCACGCCTGGCGGTAGTGGCTTCCACGGTCGACGAGCTTCGCGAGCAGCTTACTGCTGCGGTGAAGCACGAAACGCCCGCGGGCGTTTACCGTCACACGCATGGTGAAGGCACGGCCGTGAGTGTGGGCGTGCTATTCTCCGGACAGACGACGCGACAGAGCAGCGAGCAGTTGGCCGAACTGATTCGGCGTTACCCGGTGTTCGCCGAAGCGTGGCATGAATGCGGCCGGCTGGTTAAAGGCCAGCTCGAAGAACCGCTCTCACGCTTGACGACTCCGGCCGGCGCCGAATTGTGGGATCGCACGCAGTACGCCCAGGTGGGGCTGTTGGCCTGGCAGGTCGGGCTGTGGAAGCTGTGGCAGAGTTGGGGGCTCGAAGTCGAAGCGGTCGCCGGTCATAGCCTGGGGCAACTCACGGCCGCCTGGGCTGCCGGGTGTTATTCGCTCGAATCAATCCTCAAGCTGGCCGTACTGCGTGGCCGCTTGATGCAGGGCTTACCTTCCGGGGCGATGGCCGCCGTGCGGGCCGGGGCGGAAGAGCTGAGCGAAATCATTGGGCCGTATGCCGATGAACTAGCCATTTCGGCGGTGAACGCCCCGCGGCAAACGGTTCTCTCGGGGAGTGCTCGGGCAATCGAGACAGTATTAAAAGAACTTGAAACCCGCGGCATCGCCGCCTCGCGCTTGCCGACCGATCGGGCGTTCCACTCGCCGTTGGTCGAACCGATGCTGGAAGAGTTGGCCCGCGGGGCCGATGCACTACCGGCGTCCGCACCCCATCGCACGTGGTACTGCACCCGCACGGGCGAAGCCTGGCCGGCTGATCGCGCGCCGACCGGCGATGACTGGGCCCGCCAGGCAAGAGAAGCGGTTCGGTTCCGCCAGACCGTCGAAGCGATTGCCACCGAAGGCTGCCAGGCACTGTTGGAACTGGGGCCGGGGGCGACCCTCGCGCCGCTGGCCGCCGAGGTTCTTTCGTACGCCTCTTCGAAGGCTTCCGCCCACGCGACGTTAGGTCGGGCGAAGTCGGTTCCCGCGAAGTTGGCCTCGGCCGTGGGTTGGCTTTATACCCGCGGTGTAGAGCTGGATTGGGGAGCCTACTTCAAGGCTCACGGTGTCACGCCCCGTCAGATTCCGTTGCCGACGTATCCATATCAGCGACAACGGCATTGGTTGGCGGATGCTCATTCAACCGTTTCGCGCGGAACGCCACAGAGGGCGTTCCCTACAGAGACGGTGGTTGCCGAAGAGTCGAGCCCGACACCGCTGGCTACGAGTGATCCGAGCGAGCAGGCGAGGTTGTTGTACAAACTCGGTTGGCACGAGACGCCCGCATTGTCGACTGCACACGGATCCTTCACCGGTCGTTGGTTGCTGATCGGTCCGCAAGATGATGCGACGTTTACGTCTTTGGCTAACAAGATCGAATCGGCTAGTGGCACGGTAGATTGTCAGATCATCGATCTGAATGATGTCCGTTGGCAAGACGCTTCGCACTGGCGTGAGTTGCTCGCTGCCGACGACCTTGCCAGTGTGATCGTTCAATTGCCTTCAGGGGCTCAAGAAACCGACACGGCTGCCGCGACCGAGTTGCGGGCGCAAGTCGTGCTGGCCGCCAGCGGGGCGTTGGCGGGTCTTGGTCCGCGGCGGTGGTTGCAGTTGCGGATGTTGTGGGTGACCCGTGGGGCGCAGGCGGCTGATGATGCAACCGATGTATCGCTCGATCTCACACAGGCGGCCGCTCTGGGGTTGGTGCTGTCGTGGCCGTATGAACTGAAGGGGCTGCGTCGTAGGGCGGTGGATCTGGGTGTCGAACCAGATCCTGCTGACGCCGAGTGGTTGCTGGCTGAACTTGTAGCCTTGGCCGACGATGGTTTGGCCCAGCAGGATGCGGCGGCGGAGGTTCTCTACCGTGGGGATGCACGAGCGGTGCGTCAGGTCGTTTCGCTTTCCGGTGGTCCGTGGTCCCCACCCTGGAAGACGGGCGGTGTTTACCTGTTGACCGGGGCGCTCGGCGGAATTGGCAGTCAGTTGGCTCTGGAGTTGGCCCGAGATTACGAGGCGACGCTTGTACTCACCGGGCGTAGCGAACTGCCGGCGGCGGAAGACTGCGCGGCGTGGCTGGCCGAACATTCGTCGGACGATCCGCAGGCCGAACGCGTTCACCGGCTGGCGGAGATTCATGCGGCTGCGCCGGGGCGTGTTGTATATCTGTCTGGCCACATCGCTGCGGCAGAGCATGTTGAAGGTTTAAAAAACCTGATCGCCGAGAAGTATGGCCGCCTGGACGGCATCCTGCATGCGGCGGCCGAACTGGAGACGCGGCAGTTAGCGCTGCGAACGAAGACGGCCGAGTCGATGAAGCGTGTTCTCTCGGCGAAGGTCGCCGGCAGCCTGCAGCTGGCGAAGCTGCTCGACGTTTGGCCGGAAGCCCGACTGGTGCTGTTCTCCTCGATCGGTAGTCTCTCGGGCGCACTCTCTTCGGGTGAAAGTGACTATGCGGCCGGCTGTCGGTTGCAGAATCACCTGGCCGCGAAGCTCCGGGCTGAAGGTCGTGCAGTCACGGCGGTGGCGCTCAGCGAATGGGGCACTTCGGGCTTATTGGCCGCCAACGCGGTTGGCCCGATCGTACGTCGATTGGGTCTGCGCCCGCTGACGCCCGAGACGGCCTCCGGGACTTTCGCCCAAGCGGTGGCATGCGGTGCAGCGATGCCGCTGGTCCTGGCCGGTACGGCGAAGTTCTCACCCGAGCGGATGTTGTTGGGTCAGGAAGAAACCACTACCGAAGCGATCGATTATTCGAACGTGGTGACAGTAACGACCGAAGCAGCCGCTGCGGGGGCCGAACGGTTGGGTGAAGTGATCCCGCAGTTCGAGGGAGTCGATACGGCGCTCGACCGTCTGGCGGCGGCGTACGTGGCGAAGCTGCTTGAGGGTGTTTCATTGCCGGCGACGCTTGCGGAACTCACTCGATCACTTCGGCTCGATCCGAAGTACGCACGGTTGCTGCCGCGACTGTTGGCGATGGCGGTGGCCGAAGGCGTGTTAGAAGAGAAAGCAGGTCTTTATTCTCATGGCTCGCGTTGGTCTGAGTTCAGCGATCTCAACACTGAATCACTGGCCGCCGAAATCGGCGAGCGGTGGCCGTCGCTGGCGGCGGTGGCCCGACTGCTTGCGCGGTGTGGGCCGAAGCTGGGTGCGGTGCTCGCCGGTGAGCAGGATCCGTTGGAGTTGCTGTTCCCCGGCGGCTCGACGGCCGAAGCCACGGAGGTTTACGCCCAGGGTGAGTTCAACGCCTTCTACGCCGAACTGGCGGCTGCGGCCCTGGCAGCAACGCGTCCGACAGGACGGGCGTTCAACATCCTAGAGGTCGGCGCCGGCACGGGAGCAACGACCGACGTGGTGCTCGATCGCTTGGCAGACGCCCCTCTCTCATACACCTACACCGATCTCTCACCGGGCCTGGTCGCCGGAGCCCGACAACGATTGGCCGGCCGAGATGGCTTGACCTTCCAGACGTTCGACGCCGAGCGTGACCCAGCCACTCAGGGTCTGCAACTCGGGCGATACGATGCCGTGCTAGCCGTTAACGTTCTGCACGCCACGCGTGATCTGCGGGAGACGCTCGCCAACCTGCGAAAGCTTCTCACCCCCAGTGGCGTATTAGTCGTCGTCGAAGCCACAGATAGTCTGCGCTGGGTCGAACTTACGTTCGGCCTCACGGACGGTTGGTGGCACTTCACCGATGCCCCACTCCGCGAATCCACGCCGCTGCTCTCTGCCGAACAGTGGATTGAGTTGCTAAACACTTCCGGCTTTCAGAGCCCGGTCGCCCTGCCAGACGATAACACCCCGCTCGGCGAGCCCGGTACGCACTTCCTGCTGGCGCAGAATACGAATGCGCCCATGGCAGCAGCCGCATCCACACCCGCGGCAGTACCACCCGAACCAAAACAACAGCAGCCCCGCACCACCGCGAAACCCGACAGCAGCGCCCTGCTCGAAGCCACGGCCGATTACTTACACGACCTGTTCTGCCGGGTGTTAGGCCTGGAACCCACGCAACTCGACCGCCAGGCCAACTTCATGGACCTCGGGTTCGACTCGATCCTCGCGCTCCAAATCCGTGGTCAACTGGCCGACGAACTCTCGCTCACACTCGAACCTACGCTGCTGTTCGAACACGCCTCCGTCGCCGCGCTCGCCAGACACCTGGCCACCACTCACACCCAAGCCCTGGCCGAACACTTGCAGACCGAAAGCGAGCCGGTCACCGCACCCGAAGTAGGCCCCGAACCAACCCCCGCACTTCCACCCCAGGTCCGCACAGCACAACCAACAACCCAACCCGACCGCACGAACCAAATCGCCATCATCGGTCTCGCCTGCCGCTTCCCGGGAGCTTCAACGCCGGAGGAATTCTGGAACCTGCTGAGTAAGGCCGGCAATGCCATCACTCCGCCGCCGGAATCGCGGATGAAGTGGTGGCGGACATTGACTGAAGGTGCCAACGGCCATGGATCGCTGAGTCGCTACATCGGCGGCTTCCTCGAGGACATCGAGGAATTCGACCCGGCGTTTTTCCAGTTGTCGCGGCACGAGGCGCGGCTGATGGATCCGCAGCAGCGGCTGTTCCTCGAGGTGGCGTGGGAGGCGATCGAACGGGCTGGGTACCGTGTCGATGCTTTGGCCGAGCGGCGGTGCGGCGTGTTCGTCGGAGTGAATGCGAACGAGTATGGGGCGATGTTGGCGCATACGCCGGATGGGGCCGACCCGCATCTGCAGTCGGGCAATGCCGTGTCGTTGGTGGCCACGCGGTTGTCGTACTTGCTGAACTTGCGAGGACCGAGCCTTACGGTGGATACGGCGTGTAGCTCGTCGTTGGTAGCGTTGCATTTGGCTTGCCAGAGCTTGCTGACGGGCGAGGCGAACATGGCCATCGCCGGCGGTTCGAATCTAATTCTGAACCCCAAGGGAATGGAGATGGTGGGGCAGTACGGCATGCTGGCTCCCGATGGTGCGGTGAAGGCCTTCGACGATCGAGCCGATGGGTTCGTGCGTGGCGAAGGCGTGGGGGCGGTGTTGCTGAAGCCACTGAGCGATGCGTTGCGAGACGGCGACAACGTGTTGGCAGTGGTGCGGGGCACGGCGGTCAACAACGATGGTCACGCCAAGGCTGGATTGGCGGCACCCAGCGTGGGGGCGCAGCGAGAGGTGATTGCCGACGCTTACTCGCGGTCGGGTATCGATCCGCGGAGTGTGAGCTACATCGAGACGCACGGCACCGGCACGTCGCTGGGAGACCCGATTGAGATGCATGCACTGGAAGGGGCGTTCGGGCAGGCGACGGGTGACCACAGTTTCTGCGCGGTGGGTTCGGCCAAAACGAATATTGGGCACCTGGAGTCGGCTTCTGGGGTGGCGGGACTGATTCGCGCGGTTTTGGCGTTGTCGAACGAGGCATTACCGCCGACGCGGAACTTCGAATGCCCGAACCGTCACATCGCGTTTGCTAACAGCGCGTTCTATGTGAACGATCGCTTGCGACCCTGGACCAGTGGAGGGAGCAAGCGACGGGCCGGGGTGAGCAGTTTTGGGTTTGGCGGGACGAACGCCCACGTGGTGTTGGAAGAAGCACCGCGGGTTGTGGATGTGGCCAACCGTGCGGCTGACGAAGGAGTTTCGGTGTTGACGCTTACGGCGAAGACACCGGAGGCCTTGCGGCAGCTGGTGAGGGCTTATGCAGAGCAGCTTACCGCCGACGAGCGATGGAACCTGGCTGATGTGTGCTACACGGCGAATGTTGGTCGCAACAAGTTCGCGCACCGGCTGGCGATTGTGGTGCGGCATGCCGATCAACTGTTCGACAAGCTGCGGCTGCTCTCGCTGAGCGGCAATGACGCGAGCCTGATGACGTCGCATATCTATCAGAGTTTAGAGTCGAAGGAGATTGATGCTTCTCTGATCGAGGCGATCTGTTCTCTGAGCGATGCTGGGCTGGCGAGGTTGGTGGCTTGGAGTGTAGGAGGGAAGCTCGATTCGCTGCTTGCATCGGCGAAGCGGAAGAAGCCTGCTGACTCTGCGATTAAGGAGACTTTGAAGCCGGCGGAACGGCTTGCGTTGCTGAAAGTGGTTGCACAACTTTTCACGCAATGCTGGGATTTCGACTGGGATGCGATCGAGTCGGAATCGCTGGGCCGGCGACGGGTGGTGCTGCCGACGTATCCGTTTGAACGGGTGCGATGTTGGTTCCGGACCGAGGATGAAGTGGAGCGGGATGAGACGACCGAGTCCAAGCTAGTTTCGGAAGTGAAGGCCAAGCAATTAGTAGCTGCTAAGCCAACGGCTGAGAAGAAGCCTTCGCAATCAAAAACAAAAAAGCGAAAAACCCCATCCAAGAAGCGCAAAGCAGCCGAGACGAAGGCGAGTGGGCCGACTGAGATGAAGGAAATCGCACCGAAGAGGAACCGCAAAAAGAAAGCTGCCGAGGCTGCGACGCCTGAAGTGCCCAGTGTGGATAATTGGTTCTATCAGCCGAGTTGGGTTGCCGCTGAACTTGGAAAGACAGCGGCCGAGGAGACCGTAGCGCCCGGCAAGTGGTTGATCTTTGCCGATGGTTTGGGCATCGGGCAGGCTTTGGCCGAACGGCTGCGACGCAACGGACACGAGGTGTGGGTGGTGTTGCGGGGAACACGGCAGAAGGCGACCGACGAACATACATTCGAGCTGAATCCTGACAAGCAGGCCGACTATCGCAAGCTGATGAAGTGGATCGACGGGCCGGTCGACCATGTGGTGCACTTGTGGAGTTGCGACCGCGAGACGGGTGCGGTTGGGTCGCTGTTCGACCTGGCGTCTAGCCTCAGCGATGGGGTGCGAAGCCTGAGCATGCTGTGGAAGGTGCTCGCAGGAAGCAAGTCGCTTGACCTGCGGTTGGTGACTTCGCGGGCGTGGGCACTCGAGAGCGATGCAGAGCAATCGTGCCCCGAGAAGGCCGCGGCTTGGGGGATGATCAAGTCGATCGCACTAGAGGACTCGCACACTAAAGTTCAGGCCATCGATATCTCGCCGGAGGATGTGGGGCGAGGGTTGGTCGAACGACTGAGTGCCGAACTCGTGGTCGATGCCGAGCACCAGGAAGTGGCACTGCGGGGAACCAATCGCTACGTGGCTACCTGGCATCCGTTGGATTTCACTTCGGTCGAGCGAAGGCCGATGCCGGTGAAGAAGAATGGGGTATACCTGGTCACCGGTGGACTGGGTGGCATTGGGCTTGAAGTTGCTGCTTGGCTGGCGAGTGAGTGGTCGGCCAAGCTGGTGCTGACGGGTCGCTCGGAGTTCCCGCCGCGTGAAGCTTGGGAGTCTTGGCTCAATGAGCATGCGGCGAATCATAGGGTTTCGCGAAAGATCCGCCGGTTGATGGAACTCGAAGCGGCGGGAGCTGAGGTGTGGACTGTGGCGGCCGATGTGGCCGAGTTGGAAGACATGGCCGAGGTTGTGCAGCAAATTCACGACCGCTTCGGACAGCTCGACGGGGTGTTCCACACGGCGGGAGTGATTCACGACGGGCTGTTGGCCAAGAAGCGAATGACCTCAGTCGACGATGTGCTGCGGGCGAAGGTGCAGGGGGCCTGGGTGTTGGATCAGGTGACTCAAGCGCAACCACCGGAGTTCATGGTACTGTTCTCGTCGATTTCGGCTGTGCTGGGCAGCCCTGGGCAGGCAGACTACGCGGCCGCGAATGCTTACCTGGATAGTTTCGCCACTTGGCGCGATGCGCAGGGGCGCCCCACGATGAGTATCAATTGGGGGCTGTGGGGTGAAGTGGGTATGGGGGTGAAACGGGTGCGGCAGACCGAGCGTTCTGGCGCGCTGAAGGCCATGCCGACCGCCTCGGCACTTGCGGCCCTACAGCGAGCGATGGCGTTTGATACTCCGCGGCTGATTGTCGCCGCCTTGGGTGAGCGGTTGCAACCGCCCATGCATCCTGCAGCGACGGTGGGGGCTGCAGAGCACGAGCCTGCTGTGGAACACGATGCAACGGACTTCACTTTAGAACAAGTGGAAGAGCACCTACGCAAGCTGCTGACTCGGTTGTTGGAAGTTGAGCCGAGCGAGCTCACCCGTGAGAGGCATTTCGCCGAGTTGGGACTCGACTCGATTCTGGTTGTGCAGCTCACGCGGGAGCTTGAATCGCAGATTGGCCGCTCGTTCAAGTTCGACCTGTTGCAGGACTATCCGACGCTGGGGGAATTGGCGAATTTCCTGCATCATGAACTCACCGCCGGGTAGGCAATTGCCGGAGCTGCGTGGCGCAAGTGGTGGTTCTCACGAAACTTGCTGAGGGAACCGGGTGCCACATGCTTGGCTTCGCCCCCGGTGGGGTTCTACAATGAATATTTGCTGTACCACGGGCGGTGGGTGAAGCCCGAGGCATTCTTTCTTGCTGTGGACCTACCGCACTGCGAGGCCATTGAAACCGCCCCGCCGAATTTTAGACGAGCCTACGATTGATCGCAGTTGGTAGATCTCGCTGTTTCTGGCGCTTGGCAGGCAAAGGGTATTCCCTCTGTCTGTTGGTATGGGCGTTATGCGCTTCGAGTGTGTGCTACGCAGAAGACCGCCAGGTGGGGCAGGCGATCGACGACTTCACGCTTCGCGATTTCCGTGGGGCGGAGCACTCGCTGAGTGATTTCTCCAATGCCAAGTTGGTGGTGGTGGCCTTTTTGGGAACCGAGTGCCCCCTGGCCAAGCTTTATGCTCCGCGGTTGTCGCAGTTGGAAGAGCAGTACGCGGATCTCGGCGTGGCTTTCCTGGCAATCAATGCCAACCGGCAGGACTCGAACACCGAGCTGCTGCACTACGCTCGCACGCATGGCATCGACTTTCCGGTGCTGAAGGATCTATCGAACGAAATCGCCGATCGCTTCGACGCGCGACGTACGCCGGAGGTGTTTGTGCTCGATGCGAATCGGACGGTTCGCTACCGAGGCCGAGTCGACAATCAGTACGACGTAGGAACCCAAAGGGCGGAACCGACGCAGCACGACTTGGCCGCGGCGCTCGATGCGTTACTGGCAGGGGACGAGGTGGCCGAGCCGATTACTGACGCTCCTGGTTGCTTGATTGGTCGGGTGCGTGAAGTCGATCCTTCGAGTGATGTGACCTGGTCGAATCAGATCTCGCGGTTATTTCAGGAGCACTGCCAGTCGTGCCATCGTCCGGGACAGATTGGTCCTTTTCCGCTGTTGGAATACGACGATGTGGCCGGTTGGGCGGAAATGATCCAAGAGGTAGTTCATCAAAAGCGGATGCCGCCTTGGAATGCGGACCCCAACTATGGCGAGTTCAGCAATGTGGCGGTGCTGAGTGAAGAAGAGTTGAGCTTGATCGATCGTTGGGTGGAAGCGGGTGCTCCGGAAGGCGACCCGGCTGAGTTGCCAGCACCGGTGGAGTTCACCGAAGGGTGGCAGATTCCTGAGCCCGATCAAGTGATCTACATCGACGATGAGCCTTTCACTGTGCCGGCCGAGGGCGTGGTCGATTACCAGTGGTTCACGGTCGATCCCGGTTGGGACGAGGATAAGTGGATCACGATGGTCGAATGCCGGCCAGGCAATCCGGCGGTGGTGCACCACGTTACGGTGTACTTCAAGCCGCCGTATGTCGACTGGGATCTCCCGTTGGGTGACAGGATAAATCTGCTGGGTGGTTTTGCGCCGGGGAAAAAGCCGGTGAACTTGAAGGAGTTCGACGGCACTGCGCGGTATGTGCCCGCCGGGTCGCACCTGGTTTTCGAAATGCACTACACGCCCAATGGATCGGTACAGACCGATCGCAGTGGGATTGCGGTGTTGTTTGCTGAACCAAGCGAGGTGCGGCGTCAGCTCTCGATGGTGATGGTGGCCAACACCGAGTTCGAGATTCCGCCCCACGAGTCGAATCACGTGGTGGAATCACGGTATACGTTCGACGAAGATTCGCTGCTGTATTCGCTCAGCCCTCACATGCATTTGCGGGGCGATACGTTTCGCTTTGTCGCGCATTATCCCGACGGTGCAGATGAGATTCTTCTGGACGTGCCGAACTTCGACTTCAATTGGCAGTTCGACTATCTGCTGAGCGAGCCGAAGGTGATGCCCAAGGGCACTGAGATGCATTGCATCGCCACGTTCAACAACTCAGAGGACAACATTGCGAACCCCGATGCTGATAAAGCCGTGCAATGGGGAGATCAGATCTGGGACGAGATGATGATCGGGACGATTGCCATCGCGCCCCTCGATCAGGACTTGAAAGCCAACACGGGTAAACCGTTAGAAATTGGCGGCACCTATCGTTGGGCCTTGGTGTGGATTTGTTTACTGACGGTCGGAATGATCGGCTTCGTCTGGATAGGTAAACGGGCTTGGAGAAGCGTGGCATCGGTGGTTGTGTTTGCCGTGCTCTCGACTGGCTTGTGTGGTGAGGTGTTGGCCGAGGGCGATTCTAGTGCTGATCCGCGCGTGGGGATGGAGATTGAGGAATTCGCGTTGCAGGATTTTCGCGGGGGTGAACACGCCCTGAGCGATTGGGCCGAGAGCCCAGTAGTGGTTGTTGCGTTCATGGGCACCGAGTGTCCACTGGCCAAGCTTTATGCGTCTCGATTGGTAGAATTGGCCGAGGATTACAAAGATTCGAACGTTGCGGTGGTGGCCGCTTTCTCGAACCGGCAAGATTCGATCGAGGAAATGGAGCACTTTGCCCGCGTGTACGGAGTTTCGTTTCCCTGCTTGAAAGACGTCGGCAATCAGGTGGCCGATCAGTTCCAGGCGCAGCGGACCCCGGAAGTGTATGTTTTGGACAAAGATCGCAAGGTTCGGTACGTGGGGCGGGTGGACGATCAATACGATGTGGGCGTGGATCGTGCGGAACCCGAACATCGTTTCCTTGTAGATGCCGTTGATGCATTGCTAGATGGCGAAGAAGTGCCTGTTGTCGCTACCGAGGCTCGGGGCTGCATTATCGGTCGGGTGCTCGAGGCGGATGAGGCTGCGGAAGTCACCTGGTCGAACCAGATCGTTCGAATCTTTCAGAAGCGATGTCAGAACTGCCATCGACCTGGCGAGATCGCTCCGTTTTCTCTTTTAGAGTACGACGAGGTGGTTGGTTGGGCTGAGATGATCGGCGAGGTGGTCACTCAACGGCGGATGCCGCCCTGGTATGCCGATCCCGAGCATGGCGAGTTCGTGAACAATGCCCGATTGACGGACGAAGAGTACGAGCAGATTCTGACGTGGGTTGCGGCGGGAGCCCCCGAGGGGGATCCCAGTAAGATGCCGCCTCCGGCGGAGTTTCCGACTGGATGGCGATTGCCGCGAGAGCCGGACCTCGTCGTACCGATGAGCGACGAGCCATTCACCGTGGCCGCTGATGGGGTGATCGAGTACCAGTACTTCGTAGCCGACCCGCAGTTGACCGTGGGCCGGTTCATCGATGCGGCCGAGTGTCGCCCTGATAATCATGCGGTGGTGCATCACATCAATGTATTTGTTTTGCCACCCGAGTTGGATACGGGCAATCTGACTCGCGACGACTTGGCCGAAATGTGGGATCTGCAGCATCACATGCTTTGCGGCTATGTGCCGGGCATGCTGCCCACGGAGTTTCCCGAGGGAATGGCGAAGTACGTTGCCCCAGGTTCGAAGTTTGTCTTCCAGATGCATTACACACCCAACGGTAGTGTGCAGCAGGACCTCAGCTCGTTGGGCCTGGTGTTCGCCCCCGAAGGTGCAGAGCGACGAGAGGTCACGACGACACCGGCCATGAACAACTGGTTTGTCATTCCTCCTAACGAACCAGAGCATGTGGTTACGCTTGATTACAACATCAAGCGCGATACCGAAGTGCTTTCGTTCCTTCCGCACATGCATCTGAGAGGTAAAGCGTTTCGCTATGTGGCCCATTACCCCGATGGGACCGATGAAATTTTGCTCGACGTGCCCCATTACGACTTCAAATGGCAGAACCGCTATGTGTTGGCCCAGCCGATGATGTTGCCAGAGGGAACTGTGGTGGAGTGCATCGCCACGTTCGATAACTCAGAAGACAATCTCTCGAATCCCGATTCCACGGTCGAGGTGAGTTGGGGGGAGCAAAGTTGGGAAGAGATGATGATCGGGTACTTCGATGTCGTGGCGGCTGAGCCTGAGCCGAGCCTTGCTGGGAACGAGTCCCGCTCAGCTCTGCTCTATCTCACGCTGGGTGGTCTGGCGGTGGCAGCCGTTGTGGTGATGGCCGTGCGTCGTCGTTCGCCCGCTGTGTAAGACGCTCGACTTCGATGCGGTGTCGAGTCCTTGACTTCATCTGCTGCGTCGGACATGGTGCGAGCTTGTGGAGTAGGGCAGTCGCTCTTGGTGTTCCGTGGGGAGATGTGGCATGGATTTGGAAGCTCGGGTTCGTCGGCTGGAGTCTCAGAACGGCCGCTTGAAGGTTGTTCTGGCACTGCTAACGCTCGTGATGTTCGGCGTGGCCGCGATGGCGGTTCTGCGTGTGATCGAGCTTCGCAGGGAAGCCCGCGCGCCTGCCGGCCCATCGCTGGTGCAAGCCGAGCGGTTCATCTTGCTCGACGAGCAGGGAAACCAACGGGCGGTACTGGGCGTGGGGGCCAACGAAGAGGCCATGCTGGAGCTGAACGACTCCAGGGGAAAGCTACGCCTGCGGATGGATGTTCCCAGCTCTGGGCCGGGGGTGACGCTGAGGGATGACCGCGGCAAAGTTCGGGCTTTGTTCACCGTTTACACCGACGGACCGTATCTCGGAATGACCGACGAAGACGGTAACGATCTCTTCCAGGCCCCGCAGCTCACTCCGTCAGAAAATAATCCCGCTGGCGGTCCCTGAGGGCGTGTGCCCCAGAGGGCACCTAGGGCGGGTTCTGTGTCGATTCGCACCCCGGGAGTGCGGCGATTTTACAAGTTGGGCGTAGCTGTAAGCCTACAAATCGTCAGAACTTACTGCCGAAGCGTTCGACCTTGGCGGCCTGCTGGCTTAGACTGAGAGGATATACAAATATTGCGTCTGGCAGCGTTTCTCGGGCGCTGTCGAGAAGGCGCACTCGGTGTTCCGCTTCGTTCGCATCAGCGTTCTCGGATGATCCCCATCTATTGTGAATCCGCCGGCCGATTTCGCAGCAAATGTTGCTTGCTGCTGGGGGCTCTTCTTGCCGGACTGATGTTGTTTCAGGGCTTCGCTGCAGAGGCCGACGATGAGAGCTTGGCGAACATTGTCGGTCAGTCGATTTCCCGGTTCGAGCTACAAGATTTTCAAGGTCGCTCGTACGCGCTCGAAGACTTCGATGAGCACCCTGTATTGGTCGTGGCGTTCCTGGGTGTTGAGTGTCCGTTGGCCAAACAGTACGCCTCGCGGTTGGCGGCGATGAGCGAGGAGTTCGTTTCACAGGGTGTCGGCTTCGTGGGGGTGGACAGCAACGTTCAAGACTCATTGGAAGAGATAGGCCACTTCGCGCGAAAGCACGAGTTCACCTTTCCCTTGTTGAGAGATCGCGACCACGAGGTGGCCGACCTGTTCGACGCTCGACGCACCCCTGAGGTGTTCGTGCTGGATGCCGACCGAGTGGTTCGTTATCGCGGAAGAGTCGACGATCAGTACGGCTTCGAGCAGGGCACCGGTTACCAGCGACCGCAAGCAGAACAGAAAGACTTGGCGGCAGCGATAGAAGCGGTGTTGGCCGGCAGAGTGGTCGAGAACCCTGTGACTTCTGCTCCGGGTTGTTTGATTGCCAGGACTGGCGAACCGAATCCCGACAGCCCCGTCACCTGGTCGAATCAGATCTCCCGTTTGTTTCAACGCAGTTGCCAAGAGTGCCATCGCGAAGGTGAGATTGCCCCGTTCCCGCTGATGACCTACGAAGACACCCGCGGCTGGGAGGCGATGATTCAAGAGGTGGTGCAAGAGAACCGCATGCCACCGTGGCACGCCGACGAGCGATACGGCGAGTTTTCCAACGACTGCCGGCTTACCAAGGAAGAAAAGCGGTTAATCGACGTTTGGGTCGAAAATGGTGCTCCAGAAGGTGACCCCGCCGAATTGCCAGAACCGCGTGAATTCGTCGAGGGTTGGCAGATTGGCGAACCGGACGTCGTGTACTACATGCGAGACAAACCCTTCCAGGTGCCAGCCCAAGGGTTGTTGGAATACGAATACTTCATTGTCGATCCCGGTTTTACCGAAGATCGATGGCTGAAAGCGTGTGAGTGTCGGCCTGGCAATCGAAGCGTGGTGCACCATATCAATGTGTTCATCCTTCCACCGGAGTTGGACAACACGTTTTTGCGCGACCAATTGACGAACCGTTTGCTTGATGGTTACGCCCCTGGGTTTCGTCACGAGCCCTTGCCCGAGGGAATGGCAAGTCGAGTCCGCGCGGGGTCGCGATTCGTCTTTCAGATGCACTACACGCCCGTGGGAACTCCGCAAGAAGACCTTAGCTACATGGGCGTGATCTTCGCCGACGAGGAAAAGGTCGAGCAGAGCGTCGAGATGCCGTTGGCGTTCAATGCCGAGTTCGCGATCCCGCCGGGTGCGTCGGACCACCAAGTGAAATCGATGTACGAGCTGAAGACCGATGCCACTTTGTTCGCCATGATTCCGCACATGCACCTGCGGGGCAAGTCGTTCCGTTACGAAGCGCTTCATATCGACGGAACGACCGAAGTGTTGCTTCATGTCCCGCGCTACGACTTCAACTGGCAGAGCACCTTTCAGCTGAGTGAACCCATAGAACTGCCGGCAGGCACGATCGTCGAGTGCACCGCGGTGTTCGACAATTCAGAAGACAACCTGGCAAACCCCGACCCCACGGCGACGGTTACCTGGGGCGACCAGACCACCGACGAGATGATGATTGGTTATCTCTGCCTGGCTAAGCCGAAGGAGTTGGGCGATCTTCCGAATGCACCTCCTCAGCGGTCTGTGGACTTTGCGGAAGCTCCGCCGATCGTTCCGAGCGGGCTGGCGTGGCTAGCCGTGGCGGTGGCTTTAGTGGGAAGTTCCACTGCCCTCGTGTTTGTTGGGCGACGAATGCGGATGGGTGCCTCGAAGTCATGATGTGTCAACGTTGGACAATCTGCCTGAGTCTTGCCATCGCATTGTTGGCATTCGCTCCGGCATGCGCATCCGATGATGGTAGCGATACGGTATCCGACTTCGAACTGCGAGATTTTCGCGGCAAACTCCACAAGTTGAGCGACTACTCCGATGCCAACGTTGTTGTGTTGGCATTCTGGGGCACCGAATGCCCGCTGGCCAAGTTGTACGCCCGGCGTTTAGCGGAACTCGCAAACGATTACGGCGATGAAGGAGTGGTGTTCCTGGGCGTCTTTTCAAACCAGCAAGATTCGCTAGAAGAATTGGGCCACTTTGCGCGAAAGTATGCGATCGATTTTCCCTTGCTGAAGGATGCAGGAAATGTGGTGGCCGATCAACTCACGGCCGAGCGGACACCGGAGGTGTTCGTTCTTGATGCGAATCGCACGGTTCGCTACCGAGGGCGGGTAGACGATCAATACGATGTGGGCGTTTTACGGCCGGAGCCTTCTCGGAGCGATTTAGCAGTTGCACTCGATGAGCTGCTGGCTGGGGATGAGGTGAGTGTGCCGCGCACCGAAGCTCCCGGGTGCTTGATCGGTCGCGTGAAGCCGGTCGATGAAGGGGCCGAGGTGACTTGGTCTGGACAGGTTGCTGGGATATTCCAAGAGCACTGCCAGGAATGCCATCGACCCGGCGAGATTGGACCATTTCCCTTGCTCACCTACGAAGATACCCAGGGCTGGGGCCCGATGATTGCCGAAGTGGTTCAGCAAGAGCGGATGCCACCCTGGTTTGCGAACCCCGATCACGGTGAGTTCTCGAATGAATCGAGCTTAAGCGAGGAGGAGAAGCAACAGATTCTCGCTTGGGTTGCTGCCGGGGCACCGCAGGGTGATCCAGCAGAGACGCCTAAGCCGCGATCATTTAATTCTGATTGGCGAATCGCCGAGCCAGATACCGTCGTCTACATGTCGGAACTACCTTTCGAAGTGCCGGCCGAGGGGGTCGTGGAATATCAGTGGTATTTTGCCGATCCGGGGTTTACTGAAGACACGTGGATTAAGGCGGCCGAAGCCAAGCCGGGCGCACCCGACGTGGTGCATCACGTGACGATCTATATCAAACCGCCCGATGTTCCGTTCAGCTTGCAGATGAACGATCGCATTGCCTTGCTGGCTGGGTTCAATCCCGGGGGCGATCCGTGGCGGGCTCCAGAGGGAATGGCCGTGAAGATCCCCGCCGGATCGGAACTGGTGTTTGAAATGCACTACACGCCCAACGGCATCCCGCAAGAAGACCGCAGTTATGTCGGGCTGGAGTTTGCCGACCCAGCCGAGGTGCGGAAGGAAATCGTTTGCGTGATGCCGGCCGACACCGAGTTCGAAATTCCTCCACATGAAAGCAATCACGAAGTAGCGACTTCGTGGTACTTCCCGGCCGATTCGTTGCTGTTGGTGATGCGACCTCACATGCATCTTCGTGGTAAGGCATTCCGTTACGAGGCCGTCTATCCCGACGGCACCGAAGAGATTCTGCTGGACGTGCCGCACTTCGACTTCAATTGGCAAAACAATTACGTGCTGGCCGAGCCGAAGGAGATCCCCGGGGGTACCGAGATGCGCTGCACGGCTTGGTTCGATAACTCGGAAGACAACCTATCAAACCCCGACCCCACGGCCACCGTTCGTTGGGGTGATCAAACGACCGATGAAATGATGATTGGTACCTTTGCCATGGCGCTGGCCGATCAAGACTTGTTGATGCAATCCACCCCGCAGGTTGCAGATTCTCGTGGCGGACCGTGGCTGCCGTTGACGTTTTTGGCAGTGGCTGTCGTGACAGCTGGAGTTTATCTCGCTCGCGGGCGACATGCGGTACGCCGTGAAAGTGCGAGATAAATAAGTAGTGATTTTTGGGGCGGACAATTCAATGCATCACAGTCATCCAACCAAACAGAACAAGAAGCTGCTGCGGTTGTGCATCGCTGCGCTCCCGTTGCTGGGGTTGCAAGTGAGTGCTGTGCATGCTGCTGACGATCAGGCGGGATACGAACTTTTCGAGCGGCGGATCCGCCCGATGTTCGTCGAGCAATGCGGTCGTTGCCATGGGGCGGATCTGAACGAGCCAAAAGGTGGATTGCGGCTCAATTCACGCGAAAGCTTACTTCTGGGGGGCGACCGGGGCCCGGCAATTGTGCCGGGTAACCCCGACGCAAGTTTGCTGATCCAGTCGGTGCGGCACGATCCGGAAGTCGATCTGGAAATGCCGCAAGGTCGAGAGCCCTTAAGTAAAGAAGCGATCGTTGATCTAGTCGAGTGGGTCGGTTTAGGAGCTCCATGGCCGGCGGACGTTGTGGTGGACTCGAGTTCATCGGAAGGTGAAAGCTCTTCCGAGTGGGCGTTCCAGCCAGTCCAAGAGCCTGCGGTGCCGGAAGTGCGTGATCAGGGGTGGTCTCAGACTGCCGTCGATCGATTCATTTACGAGCGACTGGCGGCCGAAGGTCTTTCACCCGCCGCACCGGCAGATCGCCGTACGTTGATTCGACGCGCAACCTACGACTTGATTGGATTGCCACCCACGCCGGAAGAGGTGGACGACTTTCTCGCCGACACTTCGCCCAACGCGTTCGCGCGAGTAGTCGATCGTCTGCTGAGCAGCCCTCGTTATGGAGAACGGTGGGGACGGCATTGGCTCGACCTGGTTGGCTACGCGGAAACGGACGGAAACGAATACGATCCTGATAAACCCGATGCGTATCGCTTCCGCGACTACGTGATCGAAGCCTTGAATGTCGACCTGCCGTACGACGAGTTTCTTCGCGAGCATTTGGCCGGTGATTTGTTGGATGAACTCCGGCTGAGCCTCGATGGATCGCAGTTGGCCAGTCCCGTGGCAACCACCTTTTACTGGTTGGGCGATGTGCAGAACGTTCCTGTCGATGAGGCGATGGCGGTTGCCAACCAGGTGGAACGGCAGATCGACGTGATTGGAAAGGCGTTTCAAGGTCTTACGTTCGCATGTGCTCGCTGCCACGATCACAAGTTCGACCCGATTTCTACCGAAGAGTATTACGGCCTGGCCGGGTTCATCTACAGTTCGAAGAGCGTGCATCGGTCAATCGACTCACCCGCCAAGCAAAAAGCGATTGAACGCCACGTAAGCGAGATGCGTGCGCTTCGTCGAGAGATCCGGTCGTTGTCCTGTGTTTCGGCCGTGGAAACGCAGCGGAAGGCCATGGAGATGACGGCTGAATATCTCTTGGCAGCCAAGCCGTTACTGCAGGGCGATGAAGCCCCTGAACAGGATCGCCTTGAACAAGTCGCCAGCCAGCAGCGACTCGATGCTTCAATACTTGGTAGCTGGTGTGAGTTGCTAAGTGCAGCGAATGCCAATCGTGATCCAATCTTCTATCCCTGGGTGCGGCTAGCCGGCCAACCGCCCGAGAGAATTGCCCGACGAGCAGCAGATTTTGGGAAAAGTATGTCGAATGCCTCCACCGGTGTGCTCGGTGGGATGGCGGGAGAACAATTGTTCGAGGGCTTTGAACGCACGAGCTACGGTAACTGGAGAGTCATCGGCCCGGCTTTTGAAGGTGGGCCGGCTCACGATCCCCCACCCGAAATTCATGGGGTCCAAGATTCGGGTTACGCGTCTAGTGCGGGAGTCAGCGATGTGCTCACGGGCCGCTTGCTCAGCGACCCGGTGACTTTGCCCAAGCCGTATATCAACCTTCTCATTGCAGGAGGAGATTTTCCGGATCGGGCTTGCTTCAATGGCATAATTTTCGGCCAGCGAATTCCCGAACTGATGGTCACTGGGGATGGTACTGGAAAGATGCGGCTAGTCAGTCTCGATGTTCGCAACCTCATTGGTCGCGAGATTCGTTTCGAACTGGTCGATGAAGTCAGCGAACCAGGTGGGTGGATTGCGGTTGATCAGATCTTCTTCTCCGACGAAGAACCGCAAATGCCAGAGCCGAAACCGAATGGTGTGGTGGCCGAGTTTCTCGGTCAACCTGGTTTGACGAGCACAGCCGGTTTGGCTCAACGCTACGAAGACGCACTTCTTACGGCCCTCGACCGGTGGCAAGAACTCTTGGAGGAGAATCCTGAAGCTACCCGGCTAAACGATGAGGGAGCAGAGCAACTCAGACGTTTCGCTTTGGGAGACATTAACCCGTTATCAACGCAGGGTGCCGTCAGTGTGGTCAGTGAAGAACTCAGCACCAAGCTCGCAGCGTTGCGAGGGCGGTTGCGTGAACTCGAAGGAAGTATTCCTAAGTTGTCTACCGCCACGACTGCAGAAGATGCTCTATCGCAAGATGTTCCGGTTCATATCTCGGGGCAGCCAAGCAACGCTGGAGACATCGCACCGCGTGGCGTTCCGCAGTGTTGCTCGGCCGAAGGGGATGCCCCGGAATCGTTTGACGGTAGCGGGCGCATGTTTTTGGCCGACCGAATTGCCTCGGCCGAGAATCCGCTAACTGCGCGGGTGATGGTGAATCGTCTGTGGAAATATCACTTCGGACAAGGCTTGGTAAATACGCCCGACAATTTCGGTCTGCAAGGCGAGTCGCCCAGCCATCCCGAGCTATTGGACTACCTTGCAGTGCGGTTCATCGAGTCTGGCTGGTCGTTGAAGGCAATGCATCGCATGATGATGCTGTCTTCTACTTACCAGCAGGGCAACGCAGTCTCGAGCGACGCCCAACAAATCGATCCCGACAACCGGCTGCTGCACCACATGGCTCCGCGACGCCTGGAAGCCGAGTGCGTGCGGGATGCCATTTTGCAGGTGGCCGGGAACCTGAACGACGAGATGTACGGCCCCAGCGTGAAGCTATACATCACACCGTATATGGAAGGTCGTAGCTTGCCGGAGGTTTCTGGTCCCCTGGATGGTGATCGGCGACGAAGTATCTACCTAGAACTTCGACGCAACCATCTGCCCTCGATGCTGACCAGCTTTAATCTTCCAAAGCCAGCCACAACTGCCGGGCGACGAGTCACTTCATCTCTGCCAACACAAGCGCTGGTGATGTTGAATAACGAGTTTGTTCATCAGCAGGCTGCAGCCTGGGCGAGTTCGATTGAGGAACTACCCGAGGATCGGGACATTCGTATTCAGTCTGTCTACGAACGCGCACTCGGTCGGGCTCCCGAAGATGAAGAGCAGCAGTGGGCAGACGAGTTTTTTGAGTCGCAGCTAAAGAGATATCAATCGGTCGAACTGTCGGGTGCTAATGCCGAGGTAATGGCCTGGGCCGACCTTTGTCATGTTATGTTCAATTTGGCAGAATTCATGTACGTGCGCTAACCGATTGAACGGCAGTCATCAAACTACAACTTCTTGATGCACAGCGGCGTAATACACAAATCTTGACCAAGGCTCTCATCAGGGGATAGCAGTAAATAATGGACGAAAGCGGATCGACGAAGCAGCGAGGCAACTTGTTTTTGGCTTTGGTGGGGATGTGGATTGTGCCGGGATTTTTTCTGGTCGATACGCTACTCGCGTTCTGGCGCGGATGGGGCGTGATTTCTCGGGCGAATTACGGTGACTTTGTTGTCCTCGGCTGTGTAGCACTCATGCTACTTTCGCTGATCATTTTTTTGCTGATGGTTGCGATTGGGCCTACGCGAAGGGCCTTGCGGCGTGGCTCGGTGGGGATCGTGGTGCTTTCAGTAAGCGTCCTGGTGGGCTGGTTTATCGGAGAAGGCTTACTGATGTTGATTCATCCGCAGCCGGATTATCATCTTCGTCCGGTGGGCACAAAGTATGTGTTTCAGCCCGATCCATTTACGATGACTAACGTCAGCGGTGAGGCGGTGACTACCATCAACTCCCAAGGCGTTCGTGGCAGTGAACCACCGCCCAGGGACGAGGCTTATCGCATTCTTTGCGTCGGTGGTAGCACGACCGAGGGATACTATCTTGATGATACGGAGACGTGGACCGCATTGCTTGAAGAGCGTTTGGGCGAGGAACGCGACGGTGAGATCTGGGTTGGGGCTGCGGCTGTCAGCGAGTATGCCACCCCACAACATTTGCGCTTCATTGAGAAGTCGCCTTTGATCGATGAAGTTGACTGCGTGGTGCTGATGGTCGGCAGCAACGACTTCATGCGATATCTGCTGGGCTTCGATACTAGCACTGCGACGCCTCCCCTGTGGTATCGCTCGGGGCTTTTCGGTCTGGTGAAGGAATATTGGAATGCCTCGCGGGGGGCCGACCAGCGTACTCGCGGCTTCGTCGTCGATTCGACGGGTGAGGAACTCGACCTGCATCGATTAGGGATGAAGATCGAGGAGCATGAAGTACCGCTCGACGTTCCGGCCGCCGTGGAAGCCTTTGGAGAACGGCTCACGGCGATCTGCGATGCCGCGAAAGCAAGAGGTGTACGCTTGGTACTGGTCACCCAGCCGGTGTTGTGGGATGACTTTCTCAGCGAGCAGGGGAACCGTCGACTGAACATCGCTCGTGTACACCCCATCGAACGTCAATGGGACTATCTCACTGCCGCCAATCTGGGCGAGGCAATGTCGCAGTACAACGAAAAGGTAGTCGAAGTTGCGGAGGCCACTGGGACCGAGTATTTCGATGCCGCGCTCGACATGCGTGGTGAAGTGAAATACTTCTACGACGATTACCACTTCAACGAATCGGGCAGTTCCAAATTCGCCGAACTCCTCTCCGATTGGTTCTCCGAGAATTCTGGCAGCAAACAAACGACAGAATCAGAAGAAACCGGTGAGGCGAGTGAGCCACAAGGGAGCAATTAGCAAGCGCCCGGCTCAGTTGTGCAGCGTGTTCGAAGACGGCGCCGCCGGTAGCTCTAGAATGAAGCAACTGCCCTGACCGGGTTCACTCTCGACAAGGATCCGGCCGCCGTGTTCGTGCACAATCTTTTGAGTGACGGGTAACCCTAACCCGGTGCCACGGCCACCTTTGCGCGACACGAACAGGTTGAAGATCGCCTCTCGATCTTCGGGGGCGATACCGCCGCCGTTGTCTTCGACCTTCACCCGTAGCAGTCCATCTTCGGTGTTGTACGCCGTCGAAATGCGGACGTCGCCGCGAACTTCGTGGTTCTCCCCGGCGGCATCGATTGCGTTGGTCACAATGTTCAGCACGGCACGGTGAAGGCCATCGGGGTCGAACGTGAGGATGGGGATGTCCTCGTCTGGAGTCCAGGTGAGGTCGACATCCAGCTCAGAGGCGTGCACCGTCATCAGGTCGACGACCTCTCCCACGAGCTTGTTGATGTCTGAAGGCTCCAGCTCGGGGTCGCGATTCTTGCTGAAGGTCAGCATGTCCATGACCAGCGTCGAAATCTTGCTCTGGTTGCGATCGACGATGTTCCAGCCTTTGCGGATCACGTCTTCCTCGTGGTTCGCAAGGCCTTGTTCGATGAGATAACTCCCGCCGCGAACGCCCTGAAGAACGTTCTTCACATGGTGCGAGAGCGTGGCGATCGTCTGCCCCACGGCCGCCAGCCGTTCTGCTTGCACCATGGCCGAGTAGTACTGAGTGTCTTCCACTGCCAGGGCCGCTTGCTGGGCAATCACAATCATTAGCTTGAGGTGCTCTTCGCTGAATTGCTTGTTGGCACCCTGCTGAATGACCTTTTTCGCCGACATGGCCGTATCGATGTAAATCGCGCCGACATTTCCATACCGCCCCTGCATGGGAACGCAAATCGCTTCGCGAATTCCCATCTGCAAGATACTGGCCGCAGGGTTCCAGCGAGCATCGTCTTTGGCGTCGCTGGTCACAACGCCTTCGTTATGCTCGAGCACATAGTCCAAAATCGTGCGGCTGATGTTCATGGTCTGCTCGGCTTGCAGACCCTTCCGCGACCGCTGCGCCCGGGGGGCGTAGCGCTTCGTCTCGTGATCGTACAGCAGCACACAGCCGCGGTCGGCCTCGACCCAATCGAAGATTAACTCCAGAATGCGGCCCAGCAACTCATCGATATCGAGCGTATGGCTCACAGCCAACGCCATCCGATACATCACCTGTAGATTGCTGCGAGCCCGGGCTAGGAAAGTGCTTTCGGCCGATTCAGCCTGGGTCGTGTTAAATACCTGAGATCCGTCTTCCTGCCGCATCGCGCTGACGATCTGCGAGCTTTCGAGGCTCGAACCTTCTGGTTCACGCAGCACCACCTTTACCCGGCTGTGAGCGGTGTCTTCTTCAGTCACGCCCGTGAAGAGGAGCAACGTGCGGCCAAACTGCACATGGTCGCCACTGCGAAGTTCGTGGCTCGTGACGCGTTTGCCGTTCACGAAGGTGCCGTTGGAGCTTTCCTGGTCGGTCAGGACGCAAGTCGAGCCGTTCATGCGAATTTCGGCATGACGCCGGGAGACTTCGGTGTCGTGCAACTGGATGGTGTTGCCGGCTTCGCGACCCAGCGTGGTAACTTCGTCGCGCAGCTCGAAGCAATGGCCTTGGTCGTTGCCGCGGATGGCAAACAAAGATGGCAAGACCCCAACTCCTCAATTGAACAACGCTGCCCAAGTTCTCAGTGCGATTGATGTTCCCACAAGTTGAATCGCACGGCGGAGAACGCCTGTGAGACAGGGGGCACCTCTGACCAATCGCACCAAACGAATGAAAGTTGCCGCATGTCAATGCGGGCCACCCGGCTGGGGGCAGAGTATTCAGGCGTGTTGCAGTCCCCGGTTAGGGGTTACGCTGCCGAACGCTGCGAGCCAGCAAGTAACTCTTCGATTTTACGGATCAGCGGTCCGTAGTGATAGGGTTTTCGCAGCACGGCCTGAGAAGATGTGGGCGGGGCATCGCGACGGACATTCCCCAGCATCACAATCGGGGTCGACGATTCGTCGGAGGCTTGTACCACCGCCTGACAGTCGTAATCCGAAGGAATCGGATCGGTTTCCAGATCGAGCACCACCAAGTCTGGATGATGCGTACGAACCATCTCGGCGCCCTGGTTGGGGGCGTCGGCTTCGATAATATGCCAGCCACGGCATTCAAGAACCGTTCGCAGCACTTCTCGCGTTTCGGGCAAACGGTCGACGATCAGAACGCTTTGTCTGGGAGCCAACGACGTACCTCCATGTACGCATCTAGCTGGACGTGGGATGCGACGCAGGCGAGCCGGGCTCGACTTCCTGTCGGGCCAATTCGCTCGTTCCCCCCAGACGTATGTCGCACAGTCACGCGAGTAGGTTGGATGGACACCGAGAAGCCATAAGGGGTTAGGCTCGCCCGGTGCGAGGGTTGCAGAGAATATCGACCCGAGGGTTGCGTGTCAAAACCGATTTGCAACTTGACGCTCGGGGGGCCGAGACCGAGAATTTCAGAGATCCAAGTTGTTCTACGCTACGTAGTTAACGAAGAGCCAGGCGGTGCATCCCCCGGGCTCTGTCGTCGATTTTCCTTCCAACTGCGAGAAACGAATTTGATGCGTATTCAGATAAATCTGGCTGGCCGCGTAAATCGCGTAAGTATCCTCACATCCCTGGCATCCGCGATACTCGTGGTGCTGGCAGTTGGAACGGGTTTGACGTCCGCTGGGCTAGCCTTGGCCGGAGAAGCCGACGCGACGGCTGAAGCGAACACGGCCGAGGCCATCGAGCTGCGGCTCAAGTCGGCGGCCGATTATCTCGCGGCCGACGATCGCGATGGACGTGGCGTGGGTACTGAGGGGATCAACGAAGCGGCCCAATACATTGCCGACCAGTTCGAAGCGTTGGGTCTGCAAACCGAGGTTTTCGACGGCAAGCCCTTCCAGCCATTCACGCTCACTACCGGGGCGTCTCTTGGAGAACCCAACTCCCTGGCCTTCGTTCACAAGGGCAAGGGCGAAGGGGACGATTCTGAGACTATCGATCTGGAACTGGCCAGCGATTTCACACCCATGGCATTGGGCGGTTCGGGCGACATCGACCTGCCGCTGGCTTTTGTCGGATATGGAATCACGGCTCCCGACGAGGGATACGACGACTACGCCGACATCGATGTGGAAGGTAAGGCCGTGATCGTCATGCGGCACGAACCCCAACAGAACAACCCGCATAGCGCGTTCGACGGAACCCGCGATTCACGCTATGCCCCGCTGACTCGCAAGATTTCCAATGCATACGAGCATGGTGCGGCGGCCGTGATTTTCTGCACTGATGAGTACGCTCTGTTGAAGGAGGTCGAGAAGCAGCAAAAGGCGTGGTCGAAGGCGATCGACAAACTTGCCATAAAGCACGCTGAGTTCTCGGAAATCGAAAATCCTTCGCTCGATCAGCTTCGCGAACATGAAATCGCCACTCAGAAATTGATGGAGCGCATCAAGAAGTCGGGCGAGCGAATGACGAAGAGCATGGACCCGTTGCTGGACTTCGACTACGGGGGAGCCGGCGATTCGTCCCGTGATATCTCGGTGTTTCACGTCAGTCGTGCCGCCCTGAATGAAGTGCTGGAAGCGGCTTTGGATACCGATTTAACCTCACTCGAGAAAGCCATTGATGAAGGGCCTAAGCCTCAGAGCAAAGATCTCCCGGGCTGGAAGCTCGAGGGGCAGGTGTCGATCGATGTGAACGAAGTTGAAGTCAAAAATGTGGCCGCCATCCTGGAAGGCGAAGGTCCGAACGCGAATGAAACCATTGTGATTGGCGCCCACTACGATCACGTCGGCTACGGTGGGCCCAATTCTTTGGCTCCTGGATCGACCGAAGTGCACAACGGGGCGGATGACAACGCATCGGGTACGGTGGTACTTTTGGAAGTGGCCCGCGAGTTGGCGACGCGTGGGGAGAAGTTGCCTCGGCGGATCATGTTCATCGCCTTCACCGCAGAAGAGCGAGGTCTGATTGGCAGCGCCCGCTATGTGGGCGACCCCGCGTTACCGCTCGAAGACACGGTGGCCATGCTCAACATGGACATGGTGGGCCGTCTCGATGAAGACGACAAGCTACTCATCCAAGGCTTCGACACTGCCACCGAGTTCGACGCCATCCTCGAAAAGCTGAACGAAACCTACGGTTTCGAGATGAAGAAGACTTCCGGCGGGTTTGGTCCTAGCGATCACTCATCGTTTTATGGGAAGGACATTCCTGTCCTGCACTTCTTCACCGGAATTCATAGCGATTACCACAGGCCAGGCGACGACGTCGAGAAGCTGAATGTGCCGGGAATGCGACGTATTGGCCAGATGGTGGCCGACATGGCCGTTGAACTGGCGAATTCAGACGAGCGGCCCACGTTTGTCTCCACAGGCGGTGAATCTACCGGAGTATCGCGTGGCGGAGATCGGCCCTACTTTGGCAGCATTCCCGATTTCGGACAGAATACGCCTGGCTATGCTATCAGTGGTGTAGCCAAGGATAGCCCCGCTGCGAAGGGCGGTCTGGAAGCTGGCGACGTCATCATCAAACTGGGGGATAGTCGAATAGGTAATCTCGACGACTTTGACAACGCCCTTCGCAAGTACGAAGGAGGGGATACCGTTGACGTTGTGGTTAAACGCGGGGAAGAAGAGGTTACGCTAAAGGTCACCCTCGATCCGCCACGATAGACGGTCTGTAAGTTGACTCGACGGATTGGGTCAAATGTAAGGAAGTCCGCGATCGAATCTGAAGGTTACGAGCAATCGTGGCCGCAGAATAGTTCGCGGAACGTCGTGTGTGCATGTCGCGGAAGCTGTTTGTTGGCAAGAAGTTGCGGTTGTTTACTTTGTCTCGAAACTGGCCTTTACGCAGGAAAGCCTTCGCGACAGAATACCGCCCACAATTTCGCAGTTTCCCGTAGTTGAAACGGATTTCAGCCGGCCGCGGGTTGTGCCTGAGGCGTATTTCAGGCCACCGATCAGAAACGATCGACTCCTCGTCGGCGCTAGCAAGGAGTGCCCTCTCGTGAAGAAGCCGATTTCTCGTGTCGCAATCGCGGCTGTGCTGCTTCAGTCTTTCGTGTGTGTCTCGACGACTCTCGCTCAGGCACCGGCGCACAGTAGTGTTGCGGTAATCGACCTTAAGCAAGTGTTCGAAAGCCACACGCGATTCCAGTCGATGCGTGAGCAGCTGATGCGTGACGTCGAAGCTGCTGAAGGCACGGTCAAAGCCCGACAGGAAGAACTGCGTGGCATGGTCGAGCAGCTCAAGGAGTTCCGCCCTGGCACCCCCGAGTACAAGCAGCTCGAAGCCAATGTGGCCAATCGTCAGGCCGATCTGAAGGTCGACATTTCGATTCAAAAGAAAGACTTCATGGAGCGTGAAGCGAAGATTCACTATCACGTCTACCAAGAGGTGCTTCAAGAGATTCAACACTTCGCCACCCAGCGAGGGTTGAGCCTGGTCATGCGTGTGAACTCTGAAGAGATCAAAGACGAGAATCCTCAGCAGATTCTTCAAGAGTTGAACAAGCCGGTTGTTTACTACAACAAGGCCATCGACATTACCTATCCGATTCTGACCACGCTGAACCAGCGGGCCGGTGGACGTGCTCCTGCGGCCGCGCAAGGTGGTGCTGCTCCGCGACAAGGCGTGCCTGGTGCTGCCGGTCGTCCGCAGCAGACCCCGCTTCGCTAGTGGGGTGTGGTTGTTGCTTTGTGGCTCTAGTTGCCGCGGACATGGATGTTCGCTCGCCGTGCTGGCCACATTGCAGGGATAGCTAGGGATATGGCTCACGAGAGCCGCAGCGGAGACAACTCTTGGAACTTACGCAGTCGTCTCGCCGACAGCGAACGTTGGCTCAACAGGCGGTAGTAACGGGATTCGGGTATTGGCGCGGGCGCGATGTCCGCGTCGAGTTTCGGCCCGCCGAAGTTGACACAGGAGTCGTGTTCGTTCGCGGTGATCTGGGCCCGCAGGCCCGCATCGAGGTCGACGTTCGGAATCGGCTCGATGTTCCTCGTCGAACGGTGCTGGCGATCGGTGACGTTCGTGTCGAAATGGTCGAGCACATTCTGGCCTCGCTGGCAGGAATGCAAATCGACAACTGCGAAGTGTGGGTCGACGCCGCAGAGATGCCTGGGCTTGATGGATCGGCGAATCCGTTTGTCGAAGCCCTGGAAGCTGCCGGTGTTGTCGAGCAATCGAAGCCGCGAAATCGCCTTGTGGTTAAGGACGTGGTGCGAGTTGAAGAGGACGGCTGCTGGATTGAAGCCCGTCCTCATGACAGTGATTCGCTTACGGTCGAATATCGGCTGGACTACGGGGCTCAAAGCCCAATCCCGCAACAGACTGCACAATTGGAAGTCAGCCCCGACGCGTTTTGTCGCGAGCTGGCTGCCTGTCGCACTTTCTTGCTCAAGGAAGAGGCCGACGTGCTCCTCGCACGTGGATTGGGTCGCAGGGCCAGTGTAAAAGATTTGCTGGTGTATGGTCCTGAGGGACCGATTGGCAATACCTTACGCTTTCCCGATGAGTGTTCCCGTCATAAGGCACTCGACATGGTTGGCGACCTGGCTCTGGCCGGTTGCGATCTTGCGGCCCACGTGGTGGCCTATCGCAGTGGCCATCAATTGAATGCCCGCTTGGTGGCCAGCCTGTTGGGAGTAGAGGCAGATACATCGGTTATGTTACGACGAAGAATCGCCTGACATGCCTTCTAGTATAAAACGTAGAAATATGGTAATTCGTTCGTGCAGAGCGCGAGAGAAACACAAGCCGCGACCGTAAGGTCGGTGTAGTGGAGAGCCATGGATGGCCACGATTGTCGCTGACAATGTTTCGATAGACCCACGAGCTGAGATCGGCGACGACGTCGAGATCGGCCCATTCTCTGTGATCGGGCCCCACGCAAAAATCGGGCGTGGCACCAAGCTATACAACAACGTGACCATCCTGGGGCACGTTGAGATTGGTGAGAATAATCGCATCTTTCCCGGGGTCGTCATTGGCGGGGAGCCCCAAGACATCAGTTACCGCGGCACCGACACGCGTGTCATCATTGGTAACGACAACGTCATTCGCGAGTGCGTGACGATTAACCGAGCTTCGGAAAAAGAAGACGGTGTCACCTCGATCGGCAATAACAACTTCTTCATGGCCTGTAGCCACGTGGCTCACGATTGCCGTGTTGGAAACCACGTTGTGATGGCCAACGGTTCTTTGCTTGGTGGCCATGTGCACGTGCAAGATTATGCCTCGCTCTCCGGAGTGGCTGCCGTGCACCACTACGCCACCGTGGGGTGCTATAGCTTTACCTCGGGGTTGAGCCGGGTGTTGCACGATGTGCCTCCGTTCATGCTGGTGGAAGGGCATCCCACCCGACCGCGTTGCATCAATGTGGTTGCCTTGAAGCGGAACAACTTCTCGCCCGAGTCGATTCGGGCCATCGCAGAGGCTCATCGACTGTTGTATCGGGCCAAAGTGGGCCTGGAACATGCTCGGGAGATTTTGCGGACGAACGACTTGCTCGATCCCCATGTCGAAACACTTCTAAGCTTCGTGCAAGATCAGCAGGGCGGTAAGCACGGGCGTGCTCGAGAAGCAACCAGGAGAGCTGCGTGAGACCCCTACGAGCGGCCGTCGTCGGAACCGGGCATTTGGGACAGGCTCATGCCCGCATTCTCAACGAATCAGAACACTCCGACCTCGTGGCGATTGTTGACTCTGACGCCACTCGCCGCAGCGAAATCGCCGGGCGGCACGGGGCTCAGCCTTGTGCCACTCTGGGCGAGTTGCCCGAGGGGATTGAGGCCGTTGTGGTGGCCACTCCCACGGTAACGCACCACGAGATCGGCCTCGAGTTGCTGCGACATGGAATCCACGTTCTGGTCGAAAAGCCACTGGCCCCCAGTTATGCCGAAGCTCAAGAACTGGTCGATGCAGCGGCGGCTGCCGGCGTAGTGTTGCAAGTGGGCCATGTTGAGCGATTCAATCCGGCTCTCACGGCGGCTCACACCCGCCTTCGCGAGCCGAAATTTATCGAAGCCACACGCTCGAGCGGGTTCACTTTCCGTTCGACCGATATCGGGGTGGTGTTCGACCTGATGATTCACGATATCGATCTAGTTCTTTCACTCACCCGGGCCAGCGTGACCCGGGTTGATGCGATGGGGCTGGCCGTGCTAGGGTCTCATGAAGATGTGGCCAACGCCCGTCTGGAACTTTCCGATGGCTGCGTAGCATCGCTAAGTGCATCGCGTGTGAGCTATGCGGCGCAGCGAAATCTTCGCGTGTGGTCGCCTAGGGGATTTGCCTCCTTCGATCTGGGTGCCCGTGAAGTTCGATTGGTGACTCCGTCGGAAGCGATCCGTAAGCGTGAAGTTCAAATCGAGCAGTTCGATGCCACTGCCAAGCAGGCGTTTCGCGATGAGATGTTTGAGCGGCACCTGGCCATCGAGAATCTGGAGATCGAAGCCTGCGATCAGTTGACCGCCGAGCTTGATGATTTCGCAGATTCAATTCGTCGTGGTCGCCAGCCACGCGTTTCTGGCGAGCAGGGGGCTGAGGCGGTTTCGGTCGCTGAACGCATCCTTGCTTCGATTGAGAACCATGCCTGGGATACTTCGGAGCTACCTCGGCAAGGTCCGCTGGCGGTGCCGCGTCCGAAGGTCATTCCTGGCCCTCACTGGTTGACCACTCCCGCGCCCACCACGCCGCGACGGCAGGCAGGGTAGGGGAGCTGGGGCCAGTCTTAGTCTGGCTCGCTTTTGGTTCTCCCGGCTCTCTTGCCAACCCGCATTTACCTGTGCGGCGATACCTGCTAGATACCCGCGGACGGGGGAATCCGTGTTTAGCCCGGCGTGGAGAATGTGATGTTCTACTTCCGCATCAATAAGCTGAAGATCATCGACAACCGAGAGAACCGGCAGTTCCTTCGGGTGCTCGGTACCGATCGGGCGGAAGTGAAGATCAATAGCTTCATCACGACCGAAGACACGCACCTGCCCGACATGGACGAGCTGCTCGTCACCAACGACCCGGGACGAAAGCGTGACTTGTTGGCTGCTGCGGTGGCCGAAGTGGTCAGCTCCCGAGTTCTGACGACAATTCAGAACGTGACCGATAATCATGAGATGACTTTCGGGGATACCGGCTACGTGCTCTATCAGTCGGATAATATCCCGGATCACTTCAACTGGATATTGCTGGCCGTCGAGTCGGATCGCGATGTGCGTTCGATCGGCGAAGAGATGAACTCAGTAGTAAACGACCAGGGCTTTGATCACTTCATTACGAATGTCTTGAGCCTGGCAGCGGCGGCAGCGAATCCTTCGTATGTGGCGGCCGTGGGGATTGCCAAATTCGTAACCAAGATGATCGCCGATCAACGTGGCAAGAACAGAGATGACTTGATCGGCGTGCTCTACACCTCGCTGAACCGTCGCGAGCATTATCACCACGGCGAACGCAAGCGAAACAACATCCCAGATCTGACGAACAATATGTTCGTTGATTACTCGATGTTCGGGTTCGATGCTCAGCCTGACCCGGGAGTCATTCACCGGCTTCCGCCGATCACTTCAGTTGCCCGTGGTCCGATCGTTCCCACCCGCCGCAGTGCATGAGCATTCACTACAAACTGTTGCGGTAGGTGTTGAACTTCAAGTACAGCAAGTGGCGATACAAGTCGCTACGATGCAGCAACTCGGCGTGAGTTCCTTGGTCGACGAGGCGCGACTCGTGAATCAACGCCACGCGATCCGCGTCGCGTAATGTGTTCAGTCGCGAGGGAATCGTCACTGTGATGCGGCCTTCGGTCAGCATGCCCAGGCAGTGTTCCATGAGTTCACTGGTGGGGGCATCCAGTTCGGCCATGGGTTCTTCCAGCACGTAGACCGAGGGGTTTCGTAGCACGGCTCGTGCCAACCCGATACGGAAGGCATCCCAGGGATCGAGCGCTACGCCGTGCTGTCCAACGACGGTATCGAATCCGTCGGGCAGGTGCTGAATCAGGTTGTAGACCTGTGCCTGCCGGGCTGCTTCAGCCGCCTGCGACAATCCGAACCGGGGGTCGCCACAGGTGATGTTTTCGCGGACGGTTCCGGTGAACAACATTCCGCGTTGCACGACCAGGGCAACCTGTTGACGTACCGACTCGAGGGAAAACTCCCGCAGATCAACGCCGTCGATCAACATGCGCCCCGAGCATGGATCGCGGAAGCGGGGTATCAGGCAGGAAACCGCCGCTGCGACCCGATCGTCGGTCGAGAGCACCGCCAGATGACAGCCGGGACTGAGCGTTAGTTGCAGGTCGTCTACCAGTGGGGTGCCGGCTCGGTCGCGGATGGTGATCCCATCGAAGGTGATCCCCTCGTGGATCGTGGCCAACTTCTTGGGTTCGGCAGTCTCTTCAATCGTCGGTTCGCGGTCCAGGTACATGAAAACGTCGCGAGCAGCCCTTTGGGCCCCGATCAGTCGTTGCGTGGCCCGGGTGACTCGAAGCAGAGGCCACAGTCCTGCCGTGAGCGATAGCCCTAGGAACACGGCCGAGGCCATCGAAAGGTGCGGCGTCGATCGCAGGATGTTCATGCCGGCCAGAGCGACCAGAAGGCATGCTCCCCCGAGCAGGACGAGGGCAACCAGCGGGAAGAATTGAATGCGGTTCGTATCGCTGGCCAAAGCGGTTCGCTCGTAGATCGAGAGCCGGCGTTCGAACGAGTCGCCCTCACTTTCGCGAAGCCCGTACCCCAGCACCAGCGGTGTGCGATCGAGATCCTCGAGCAACGTGTTCATTGTTTGGGCCGCCCGATCGCGGTGCAGCAATTCTCGGCGATACGCTACCCTCACACTGAGTAGATGTAGCAGCCACCAGACCAGCACTGCAGTGAGCAGGCCGGCTAAGGTGATCCAAATGTTGGTGAGCAGGGCTGCGAGAAGGAGCACCACCGATACCGTGAGCATACGGGCGACAATGCCGCCGCGACGCTCGAGGGCGGCCACGACGGTGTCGATCTTCTGTGTGAACAGCTCGCGGGGCGAGGGTTCCAATGGACCACGCAGATCGCAGGCCCCGATTTGCATTAGCTGGTGATGCATGGCGATCCGAAGCTGGCTCCCGGTTGATTGGGCGGCCGCTGAGATGGACCAGTTGAGCAAGAAGCTCATGAAGAAGTAGGCCGCGATTCCGGCCGCCGAGAGCGTTAGCAGTGTAAACAGTGCGGCGAAGTTGCTTCGCAGTGAGCCCACGTGGCGGTAGATGTTCGCAAGCGTAGGGCCGATGAAGGATTCTCGTGCCCGCCATGCGAGTGGGAGTAGCCCCGAGTTGTGATACACGACCCAGTTCGAGCCAACCTCATCGGGTTCCTGCTTCATCGTAGTTGCAATGGCTTCTTGCTCGTCGACTGGGGCCACCAGCCTACCTCGTGAGGCGAGCAAATCGACGCAGGCCGCAATCGAAAACAGAGAAAACAGCAGCGGGATGGCAGCCAGCAGGCCGATGAGCAAAACGCTCAGAGAATAACGCCGATTCGCATTTGCCAGAGACCAGGCTCGATCAAATGCGGTGGTGGCCATTGGAGATCGTCTCGTCGTTGCGTTAATTGGAGGTCAACTGCGCACGACGGCCTCCATTGCCCCACGTCGCATTTTCGCACTACGCCAAGTCACGGTCTTCGAAAAACAGCAACGCCAGCAACAGAGAAACGGTGCTTAGCAGCAAACAGTAAACAGTGGCCATGCCGAGGTAAGCCAGTGATACCGGCTCTCCCGTGGCAATCGCCGTTTCGACGTCGAAGTTTTCCAAAACCGGAAGGATCGTGGCGATTAGCTGGCTGACGAACAGCAATATGGGAAAGTCACCCCTGGCAGAATTCACCAGCGAGGGAACTAAGTGCCCCAGGGCGTAGATCGATGAGCAGATGATCAAGTTGGCCAGCATGGGCAGCCGCGTTGAGATGGCCACACTGATGGAGGCCAGAACCACGGTCTCCAGGAAGGCCAGAGCCAGTGGCGGAAGAACATGCATCATCTCGGCCTGGCACTCGGCCACTGTTGGATCGGGGCTGGCCGTCTCTTTCGCGTCGTACACCACCTTGTAAGAGATGGTGGCCAGAAACAGCGATGAAAGCACGATGGACAGAACCGCCACTGGGCCGAGCACGCCCAGGAATTTTCCGATGATGAACTGCCGCCGGCCCACGGGCTTGGAGAGCAGTGTGAGTGCGGTTCGCCCTTCGATTTCATCGGCAACCGAAACACTCGCGGTCCACAGGGCCAAGAGAATGCCCAAGACCATGATCAATGTGGTGCCTGAGTCCTTCACCACCTTCACATCTTCGCCGAAGGTGTTGTAAGGCAGAAACGGGAACACCACCAGGAGCATGGAGCCCAGCATCAGCAACACAAAGAACAGCGGCTGAGAGATGCCTTCTTTGAACGTCGTTTGAGCAATGGCCGCGATCTTCGGTTGGACGAGTCGCAGGCCGAGGTACGCCAGATAGAGAACGACGAAAGCCGCCACGGCCATGGCTGCAACGACCCACAGAGGAGCAATCCACGTGGGGACGGTTGCTGCGAACAGAGAGCTATGCGTGATCATGAGCCTCGCCGGATTCTCGGCGATTCCTGAGAGCCTAATATGTGTTCCGAAGAGTGACCACCAAGGGTCTTGAAGAGCTTTCTCACTCTCTACGGTAAACTACCTGGTCGGGGGGTGTCAATCGATCGGCAAGCGTTGCCTCGTCTCAAATGCCGCCTCATGCAGGGTTTACGAACGCTCAGGCGGTAAAGTTCGATTGTATGGGAACAATTTCTGTAGATCGCTGCCCACTTGGTGCGCTGCGCGCTTAGTGGTACCACGCGGAACGTGATGCTGAGCCGTGGCCGGGACTTCACACCCCAGGTATGGAGCCATCTCATCATGTTGTCTTTGGACTCATCTCGGCTCGAAATACGCGGGCGGTGGAGCGGCGACTTATTCCGAGTATGCTAGGTCTCGGTCGTTTGCTCCTCGGGCATCCGTAGGCACCAGGGTTGCGGCCTTCGATTTTGCTCCCCACCAGAAGATCCCGCCTTCCGTTTTCTTGTCCACCCTCCGTAGGAGACAGCCGATGCGCTGGTCTTGTTCGTTTTCCTGCTCACTGGTGACTCTGCTCTTCGTTTTCCCCAGTTGGGCTGCCGACAATGAATTGAGCGAGGAGGAACAAGCCTCAGGCTGGCAACTGCTGTTCAACGGGCACGATCACACCGGGTGGAAATGCAGCAACGGAAAGCCGATCGCAACACCCATCGAAGACGGGAGTCTCCTACCTTTCGAATCCGGCGGTTACATGATCACCTACAAGAAGCCCATTGGCGATTTCAAGTTGAAGTGCGATGTACGGATGGATAAGCCGTACTGCAACTCCGGCATATTCTTCCGAGTCGGAGATTTGGATCGGATTCCTCAGACCGGCTTGGAGTGCCAGATCGCAAGCGCGAGCCTGACTCCTTACCAAAGCTATGGAGCAATCTACGAACTTGCTCGCCCGGAGGAACTTCGGATCAAGTCTGACCCCTGGGGGTGGCATACGGTTGAGATTACCTGCCGTGGGCCCCTTGTCGAAGTCTCGGTCGATGGTCAGCCAACAACGAAGATGAATTACGATGAGTTCACCGAAAAAGGCCGTCGCCCTGACGGCAGCCCGCACAAGTTCGATTCGGCAGTGAAAGACTTTCCTCGCTCGGGGTACCTCGGGTTCCAAGATCACGGACACAAGTGTTGGTACAAGAACATTAAGTTGGTCGAACTCGACACTGAGAATTGACCGTGGGGCGAAGCTCGCCGATCTGAGTGGCTAAAAAGAGCCCAGCAACGAAGAGCCGAGTTGCTATTTCAGTGGGTCCAGTCGAAGCTTTCGAACTCACCCGTGAATCGTTCTTCGAGAACTTCTTCACCGCGAATATTGCGGGCCATTGTGCTGCGTAGCTGCTGCAAGAAACGCTCGACTTCCTGAGACTGGCCCTCGACAACGACTTCGACCCGGCCGTCTTTCAGGTTGCGAACGGTGCCCGTCACTTCCAGCGGTTCGGCGATGCTGCAGGTCGTTGCTCGAAAGCCAACGCCTTGCACGCGACCACTGAAGTAAATTCGACGTCGTTGTTTCAGGTTAGCGTCCGTCACCGAGGGAGACTCGCACCCTTGGGGTCAGTCGATGATGACATCTTCGAGACGGGAGATACCGACGACTTCCTGCAGATTGATCAGCGAATGGCGGCGATTGGGGCGAATGCCGTGAGCGCGAACGTTCAGCACGTATTGCTCGCGGGTGGTTGTCGTATCCCGCAGGTCGTGGATGTCGACATCTTCCAGAGTGAGGAACTTCGAGGATTCGCCCACGAGACGCCCCAGGAACACATACGGACTGCGGGCATCGACGACGACCAATTCTCCCATCAGCTCACTCAAAGGGTGGTCGCTGGTTTGCGATGCGGTCATCGGTGGGGCTCCAAGCTGTTCCTACGAATGCTGCCACAACGCTGGCGGCGAACGATGCATTCAGGCAAAAAACTGCCACAGCCTGTCAAGATAGCTCGACTTGGAAGATCGGGCAACGCGACGCGAGTTCTGTTAATTTAGGGGCCCCGCTGCAATCGAGTCGATCTGAAAACCGCACTTGACCGCAAGCCGCCGCGATCTCTACTCTCCGCGCCGTCATGATCGCGGGCCGTGCACCTTTTCTGTTGATCCCTGCAGTTCTCGTCGCTTTGTGCTGCGCCGATCTGGCGGCCGAAGAAGACGTTCAGGGCATCGCTCCGCCGCAGGGTGTGGTGTTGCTGACCAACGGCGAGGTGCTGCAAGGCAAAGTCTCTCGCGCTGGCGACCAATACTTCGTATGGGTTCCCGATGGCGAGATCCGCCTGCCGGCCAAGCGGGTGCAGCGAGTGTGCGAATCGCTGGATGATGCTTACAGGTACCTGTCGCAGTCGGCCTCGGGAAGCGTCGACGATCATCTTGAACTCGTGGCGTGGTGTTTGCGTTACGAGCTATTGGGCTACGCCGCGAATGAACTTCGCGCGGCGATGAAAATGGCACCCGGCGATCGGCGAATCGGATTGCTTTCCAGGCGTCTTGAGGTGGCCCACGAGCGACCGCGGGAAGAACCAGACGATGCTGCCGATCTCGAGGCCGCGTCGAATGAGCCCGAAGAGGACTCAACTGCTGGGGCGGAATCGCCCGCCGATGTGATGGACTTGCCCGCAGGTGGAGTGGCGGAATTCACTTCCCGTCTGCAACCCTTGCTGATCAACAAGTGTGCCGGCGTTGGATGCCATGCTGCCCCCACCGAATCGAGTTTTCGGCTGTCGCGGATGCCCGGCAATCGAACCCCTTCGCGGCGGCAAACCCAGCAGAACCTAATTGAAGTGCTGAGATGGATCGATAAGGAACAACCGCAGAACAGCCCGCTGTTGCAGAAGCCACTCGATCCGACACATGCCGGTCTGACTCAGCCGATCTTTACCGATGCCGACAAGGCTCAGTACGACCGTCTTGTCGAGTTCGCGAATTTGGCCGCGACCGGTTCGGAATCCAGAGAGGTGGAAGCTACGGTCGATGCGGGCACCGGGACACCACAGAGCAGCCCATTTCCCACGCAGATCGAACGTCCACTTGAGAGTGATGCTCCGCTGGAGGGGCTTCCACCTGAGCTAGCCGGCAGCACCAATGAAATCGTTGCCGATCCTTCTTTTCCAGCCATCGATCGTCCTTTTCCGAACGATCCATCGGTTGCGGGGAGGACTACAAATCCTGCAGAGACTACGGAGGGCTCGGCCGTCGAGGGCGAGGAACTTTCCGACGAACAACTGCTGAAAGCGTTTGAAAACAATCCGCTGCAGCGCGGGGCGGTCCCCGAACGATTCGAGCCGGTGGACGAGTTCGACCCTGAGATTTTCAATCGCCGTTTCTTCCCCACGAAGAAAGCTCAGCAGCGGTCGCTCGAGATTCCCGACGCGGTACCCAACAGGTAGTCGGGCGAAAAATTGTCGCAGCCAAGCTCGTCTATGGGGATTCCAGACGCACTTCGCCGCATTCGATGGCATCCAGGAACTTGTGGTTGCTGCTCAGCAGGCCTGGCAATTCCCGCATTTCCGCAACGGTGTACCAATGCACCGATTCCACTTCTTGCGGGGTCGGCTTCAGAAGTTGGTCGTCGTCCAGATGGGCGAGCCACCAGCTTAAATGCACGTTCCAGGGAGTGGTGCTCGTCCATAACCGCTTTTCTGCACGAACGGTAACACTGAGCTCTTCTTGGAGTTCTCGCACGAGCGCCTGAGTTTCACTTTCCCCAGGCTCAATTCCGCCACCGGGAAAGCAATAAGCCCTGGGGGCGACCACATGGCGGGACCGCCGGATGACTAGAAATCGCTGCTCGTTCCGTACAACCGCCACGGCGCCGCGACGATGCGGTGGAGATGGTGAATTCTGAGACGACAGGGGCGGGTTCGTCATCGAAAGTGGGGGTATTCAGCGGTTGCCTGTGATGGAATTTGTGCGGTTTGTCGAGGGCCGATGCCTCAGTAGGCGATGTGTCCTATCGTAACGGCGCAAGTTGGCTCGACCACAGCCCTTGCAGGAAGGAATCTTCCGGCTTCGACGCCGATGGCAATCGCTTAATACTGGTCTATGGGGTAGAATACCGCAGCATTTAAGTTACGTAATGACAGGGAATTGTCGTTTCGGCGGTTGGGCCACCTGGATTGGCACAATCGCACACAGAGCAGAGCAGTTTTCATGCACAAATCGCTGGCAAACTGGGGAACTCTGCCTCCGAAGCGGCCCATAAACCACGAGCGACGGGCATTTCCCGCGCTGGAGTGGAAAGGGAGTTGATGGACGACCAACCGAAACAATCGTTACCACGCGAAAGCGAACCCAAGAAGGATGTGCCAGCCAAGCCCAAGATGAGTACCCCGCTGGGATACTTCCTGCTGGTCGGACTGCTCATCTTTGGGTTGCTAGTCGTGCTAAACGGAGCCGCGCGCTTCGATACGATCCCTTACGATTTCTTCTACGACCAGCTCGAAGATGGCAACGTCAGCGAGATCGGGATTCAAGGTGACGACCTCTACGGCAAGTTCAAGAAACCGCCGGTTAGCCCAGACGGCGAGATGGTCACGAATACTGACGGGAAACAGGTCCCGAAGCAGCTCAAAGAGGAATTCCACACAGTGCTCGCAGAGCCCTATGTGGGTACGAATCTAGAGCCGTTGCTACGGCGTCATAAGGTGAAGATCGTCAACGAGAAGAAGGCCGACAACACCGGCATGTTCTTCTTCCTTTCGATGCTGGTGCCGATTGCGCTGTTCGTGTTCATCTGGATCATGATCCGCCGCACCCGCGATCAATTCGTCGGCGGCGGAATTCTGGGGGCGTTCAATAAGAGCCCGGCCAAGCGCTACGAGGCTTCCGACAAACCGATCACCTTCGACGATGTGGCCGGCCTGGAGGGAGTGAAGAGCGACTTGCAGGAAGTCGTCGAGTTCCTAAAGAACCCCGAGAAATTCCAGCGTCTTGGCGGGCGGATTCCCAAGGGCACTCTGCTGATGGGCCCCCCGGGCACCGGGAAGACATTGCTGGCGAAAGCCGTGGCGGGTGAGGCGGGCGTTCCGTTCTACTCGATCAACGGTTCTGAATTCATCCAAATGTTCGTCGGTGTCGGGGCCAGCCGCGTCCGCGACATGTTCAAGACGGCCAAAGACAATTCGCCCTGTATCTTATTCATCGACGAAATCGATGCCGTGGGTCGCGTGCGCGGGGCCGGCTTGGGTGGTGGGCACGATGAACGCGAGCAGACGTTGAACCAGATTCTCAGCGAGATGGACGGGTTCAGCCCGAACGAGTCGGTCATTGTGCTGGCCGCCACGAATCGTCCCGACGTTCTCGATCCAGCCCTGTTGCGTCCGGGCCGTTTCGATCGCCATGTGACGGTTGATCGCCCGAATGTGAAGGCCCGCGAGGCGATTTTGAAGGTTCATACCCGCGATGTGCCGCTGGTTGACGATATCGATTTCAAACGCCTCTCCAAAGGCACCGTGGGGCTAACGGGGGCCGACCTACGGAACCTGGTGAACGAAGCTGCCCTTTTGGCGACCCGCGAGGGTAAAGAAAAAGTCGACATGGACGACTTCGAGATGGCCCGTGATAAGATTCTGATGGGGGCCGCGCGGGAAGAAGTTCTCACCGACAAAGAAAAGCGGATGACTGCCTACCACGAGGCCGGCCATGCCCTGTTGGCGTGGTTGATCCCGGGGGCCGATCCGCTGCACAAGGTCACGATCATCCCTCGCGGTCGGGCACTTGGTGTGACTCAGCTTCTTCCGGAGGAAGACCGCTTAAACATTGGTGAAACCGAACTGCACGCGCAGCTCACCTTCATCATGGGTGGGCGAGCAGCCGAGAAGCTGGTGTTCGACGAATACAGCGCCGGTGCCGAGAACGATCTGAAACGAGCCACGCAGATGGCTCGCAAGATGGTGACGCACTGGGGTATGAGCGATCGCCTGGGGCCGGTGGCTTACCGCACCAGCGATGAGCACCCATTCCTCGGTAAGGAAATGTCTGAACCGCGTGAGTTCAGCGAACATACTGCCCAGGTGATCGACGAAGAGGTCGCCCGAATCCTTCATGCGGCGGCCGACAAGGCCCGTTCGATGTTGGAGGAGCACCGAGACAAGCTTGATCGCATGGCTGAAGCCTTGGTCGAAAAAGAGATCTTGGACGACGCCGACATCAAGGAACTCATCGGGCCGGCTGCCATTCGCCTCTACAGCCAAACCAACGGTCGGGCGAAAGATGTCGACGATTCGGACGCGGTCCCCGCATCGAGTTCGCAGGCGGGCGATGACAAGTAGGTAACCAGAGTTGTTACCGCACAGGTCGCCTGTTCCTACGAATACTGCTGGGAATCGGGCACGTCTTCGGAAACGATGCGGCCGCTGTCGAGTTTGATCAGACGGTCGGCCAGGTGGTAGTAGCGATCATCGTGGCTGATGACAACCACACACTTTCCGGCATCGCGGAGTTCTGGCAACAGCTCTTCGTAGAACACTTTCTTGAACGTTGGATCCTGGTCGGCGGCCCATTCGTCGAAGACGTAGATAGGGCGGTCATCTAGATACGACATCAACAACGCCATTCGCCGCCGTTGCCCCTGCGAGAGCCCGTCGGTGAGAAATTGATTGCCTTCGATCTTTACCTTCCGGTCGAGGTGTAACCGCGCCAGGTAGCCTTCCACGCGTTCGAAGCGATCTTCAAGATGGCTGTCGAGCATCCGATCGAAGAGGAAGTAGTCGGAGAACACAACCGCGAAATGCTCGCGGTACCACTGCAAGCTTTGTGGGTCGATCGTCTTCCCGTCCAGCTCAATTGCACCCTGCTCGGGCTCGTAGAGCCCTACCAAGACGTTCACCAGGGTGGATTTGCCGCTGCCGTTGCCGCCGGTGATGAATAGTATCTCTCGGGGTGAGAGGCTTAAGTCCACGGGGCCCAAGACGAAGCGGTCGTCCAGCGTTTCACTGGTGTAGCCACGAACGACGCCCTGTAGCTCGATTTTTTGCCAACTGTGAAGTTCTTCGCGATCGATTGCCTGCTCCGGCTCTTCGTCTTCTGCCAGCTCCAAGCCAAGGCTTTCGATCTTCTTCATAGCCACCGTGGCCCGACCGAGGTGTGGCAACATTTGCAGCACGAAATCCATGGGACGCAGCATGTACAGCAACGTAAGTGCGTAGCTGGTTAGCAGGGCGAGCGAGTTCGAGTTGTCGCGGGGCATGCCGAACACGAGGGCCCCGATCAAGATCAGCAGCAGGAGTTGGGCCCAAGTGCCGCCGAGGATGTAAGCCCCCATCCCGCGGACCATCTCCTGGCGGAAGGCCCCCGCCGTGGGAGCAAGCAGGTCGTGAAGAAAGCTCCGCCGACGTTGAGAGTTCAGCTTCAGTTCTTTTGCCCCGTCGCCCAACGCGCGAAAGTGGCCCATGAGTGCATCTTGTCGAGTGCGTGCCTGTTGTAGACGGGCCAGGGCTCGCCGCTGTAGCAGTTGGAAGGTGATCATGCCGACGAACATCAACACCACTACGGCCAGGAAAGTCGTCATCGAAAGCCAAGCCAGGTAAGCGAGGCAGCCGACGATGGTCACGCCGTTGATCAGCAGGAAGGCGATGCCCATTACTGCGTCGGTCACAGCCACCACGTCGTCGGTCAGGGTTGCCAGCATGCTGCCACTGCCGATGCGTTCGATCATGGGAAGCGGCGTGGCAAGAATCTGCCGACTGAGCCGCATCCGTAAGGTGAAGATCGCGTCGTGAGCCAGCTGGAGCAGAAGAATCTGAGAACCCAATCTCGTAATCGCCGTGGTGATGGCCAGTAGAACGAATGCCAGAGCGAGGGTGCTCAGCGACCAGTTGGAATCGACCAGGGCTGTGCTCACCACCACGATCAAAGCCGCCGCGGTTGCCCCGCTAATCACCCCCAGCACCACTGCCCCCACGGCGATGGCTTTCGAGGCTTGCAATAGGAGGGCGAGAAGGTTCATGCGACGCTTTTGAGATGAATCGAGCTGCGGAATAGGGAACGAATCTAACGCGGCCCGCAGTGAATCTCCAGGCCGACCTTCGTATTGTAACTGCCCAATTGCCGGGGGCGGTGGATACCAGCTTGAGGGGCGAATTTTGGGTGTATGGGTTGTGCCGGTTATCGGATCTCAGGTCTCAACGCCTTTTCCGAATCTTCCCCCAAGGTCGCCACATGGCTGGCTAGCGAGTGTGTAATGGCCAGCTATACTAGGGCGTATACAACGGTCGTGTGGGCGTCGCCAGAGGCTTGGCATAACGGCCGTTTTTAAAGGGCCGCGGCTCGTGGTTTTGCCACATTTAGGGCCGCGATTTTGGTATCGGGGGTTACATCAGGTGGCTGATTATACGCCGACTTTTCTGGGATCGGTGATGAAGGCGATTGCCTGCACACCCAACAAGAACTTCGATAACGACGCCTACGACAAGGGTGTGATCGAACCTGCCCAGAAAATTCGCAAACTATGGGAAGAGCTTGATGATAAGCGCCCCACCGACGAGCAGATGAAAGAGGTGATGGATCTGCTGTTGGTGATCTTCGAAACCAAAATGGTCGATATGGATGAGCGCGAGGACCGGATCAAAGAGATCCTCGATCGCAACAAGGTCCACGACCTGTTTCCCGATATCTTGCCGCTGAAGAAGTCTCAGTCGCCGGCCAATAAGCCTGGCTCAGCAGACTAGTTCCCCGTTACGGGGTGATCTCTCGCAACGTGACCCTCGGCATTTCAGCCCCCGCCTTCCGCACAGCTAGCGACAGTGTATGGCTTTTCGACGGTGTGTGACGTTCGAAGTACCACGAGTTTGGGTCGTCGACCAGCTCAGGTGCGAACGCAATTCCGATCGGCTCGTTGGACCGCAGGCGGAATGAAAACTGGTCGAGCGGAATCGAAAGCCCCATCCCCCGGGCTTTGATGTAGGCCTCCTTCAGCGTCCAGTAATTGAAGAAGGCCTTGGCCTGGGTCTCTTCAGGCAGGTCGAACAGATCGCTGACCTCATCAGGTGAGAAGTAACGATTCGCGATCGAAGGTCCGTAGTTCGGGCGGTCGACCCATTCTACGTCGACCCCAACTTCGCGATCCCAGGCGACGATCACAGCGACCATGCCCGTGGTGTGGGAGAGATTGAACCGCAACGGGCGCCAGACCTGGGGTGCTGAGACATCGGGCCGTCCGTAGTTGTTGCGTTCGAACTGCCAAGCCGCCGGATCGACATCGCAATAGCGTGACAATGTAGAACGCACCAAAGCATGGGCCACCAGGTAGGTGTGCCGGTGCTTCTCGAATCGAAAGCGTTGCCACTGCTTTCGCTCGTCATCCGAGAGCATGGCCGCATAACGATCGAGTAGCTCGGAATCGCGGATCGAATCTTGACGGGCGTACCAAATGTGGGCTTCGTCGGGGGGGAGCTCCATGGGTGTCGTGAATTCGGCGGTCATTGTTCCGCTCCCGGGCTCGCCGGGGGAGCAAGCCCTTCGACAAACGAGCGAATTCGCCGAGCGACCATCGCCGCGTTGGTTTGAATGAACATGTGTTCGCCGCTGACAAAGTCCACACGGCAGCCGGGGCAGAACTGCGACCACTCGAAGACATGTTCGGGACGGCAGACGATGTCTTCCAGCCCGCCCAGCACAAAGACGTTCATCCCTTCCAGTGGTTCCTTGATTTCAAAATACTCGAACGCCCTGAAGTCGGCCCGCAGAGCTTGTTTGAAATGGTCGAACACTTCGGGGTCGTCGGCCCAGGCTGAGGGGATCCCGCCAACTTGAATGAGCACTTCCAGCAGGCGTTCATCGTCCATCGAATGAAACGATTCGTAATCGTCCTTGCGATGCGGCGGTCGGGTACCGCTGAGGATCAGGGCTTTGGGTTCGATGCCGAGCGTTTTCAATCGCTGTGCGAGGGCAAACACCACACATCCGCCAAGACTGTGCCCCAATAGTAACGCCCCGGAGAGTAACTCGTTGGGCAGATGTTCGACGTAGGCGTCGACCATCTCGGAAATGTCTTCCAGCGGAGGTCCGGCACTCCAGCCGTGGCCTGGGGGGTCGATGGCCCAGACGCCCCACGACTCTGGCAGTTCTTTCCCCAGCGAGCGAAAGGCGAGCGACTGTCCTCCGGCGTAAGGGAATGCTAGCAGCTTCAACCCGCCTTCGCTGCCATCCTTAAACTTTCGCAAGCCGATCCGGCCATCCCAGAGTCGTGTGAATCGTCCTCCTGCGTTCGACATATGCACGGTTTCCAATTGATTTCTGCGGAGCTGCGATTCGGAGTGAGTGGCTGATGCGGGGCGTGGACTAACGGGGGTTCAACGCCATTGTACTTGGGGGCATTTCCAGATGTTTTACCGCAACCGCGCCCGAATGCGTTGCTCGTCTTGTGATCTTCCTGCCGCGTGATATGCCTCGGCGAGCGCCTCCAGGCATTCGCGGTTTTCGTAGTTCGTCGCCTGACAGGCCCATTCGGCCAGGCGGACGGCTTCCGCAGGGTTTCTCACCGCATCGTCCGTCGCGGTGGCCAGCACCAGGGCCAAGCCCGCGCTGGCGGCCACGGCTTGCTGCTGAGGGGGCGAGGCGTCGAGAACCGCTTGATAGCGTGCGGCGGCCTCTGCCCAACGGTCTTGGTGGCGAGCGATGAAGGCCAGTTGAAGCTGAGAGGGAATGGAGCCCGATTCGGTTTCTACCGCGGCGACGAAGTTGACAATGGCCTCTTGCTGCTTGCCGAGTTTCCACTGTACCTGGGCCAAGCGATAGTACGAGTCGGCTCGCTGGTCGTCGATGCGAACGGCCTCCTGGAACTCGTGCTCGGCGTGTCGCAGCTTCTCCTGCCGTTCGAAGACCAGCCCCAGGTCATGATGAGCATCGGCGTACTCGGGGGAGATGCTGAGGGCCTCCAGCAGTTCGCTTTCGGCCGCGGTCAGATTGCCGCTGGCCATATGCTTGCGAGCCAACTCCAGGTGGGCCTGATCGGGCCACAGCCATTGAATGTATTCCCAACGCAGTTCGTCCTTCGATAGCCCATGTGGCCAGCGGCGGAGATACACCACCAGCGATTTGTCGTCGCCAAGTTCCAGCAGCACCTCGTCCAGCTCTTCGTCGGGCGGAGGGAGAACAGAGCTGCCGAGCGCCAGGAAGCGGTTCTTTGGGCGGATAACCAAAACGCTGCTGGGTGGGTCTTCAAGAATCTCTTCCAGCGGCGGGAAGCCTTCGCTGGAGAAGGTGTTCACCGCGTAGCCATGCAGCGGTTCTTCGATGTAGCCGAGGCGTGGAATCGAGAGGAAGTACGAGAAAGGATTACAGGCCAGGATCGTGCGGTCGGCGTACTTCTCTTTGATGAGTTCAATGACTTTCAGGTTGTCGTAGTGATCGTCGAGATACTCACGGCTGCGTTCGAGCATCGCCCCGGTGCGGCGATCGTGCTCGGTGTCGGTGCCCTCGACGGCTATCGGCGGCAGGAAACGGCCACTACTGTTTGCCACATTGAAAACCACGAGAACGGCCACAAGAACCGTCGCCACTGGTCTTAGACGCGGTCGGGAAAACAGCAACAGTCCACAGGTGGTGTAGAGGAGTGGGATGGGCAGAATCAAATAACGGGGGATGGTATAAGACAACCACACTCCCATGAGCGTGCCAGTAACCACGATCCAGGCGAACACCGGAAGTGGGTTTCGAGCAATTCCATCGTGGATGGTTTTGAGGCCAAACCTTGTGCCCGGCTCGGTCTTTGTTTCGCGATATTGAGCCATCAGCCATACAGTCGCGGCCCCGACGGAGAGGATCGCCGTGAGGATGGCTACCACGACGACCTCAGGGCAACCGACGAGCACGGTGGATAGACTCTTCCAGCCCTGGGCGTTGGCCACATCCCAGTCGTCGCTGGCGGCGGTGGGAAGGCTTGATCGCCAGTTGGCCGAGAGCAATTGCAACGCGATCAGCAGCAAAGCTCCGCCGGCCCCCAACCACATCCTTCGCTGCAGGTTCGAGGGGCCTTTCCATCGTGCGAGTACCAGCAACAACAGAAAGAAACACGCGGTGGCGGCCGTAAGCACCGCGCCACTTAGCTTAATCAGGAAGGCGAACGTCGCCGCCACACCAGCGGCCAGATAGCGACGCTTGGAAAGATAGCCGACAACGACCAATCCCAAGGCGGCCAGCGGCAGGTCCATGCCAATCATGTCGACCTGTACTGCAAACACGGGTACCGTAACGATGGCCGCAGCGACTAGTCCCGCCCCGATACGGCCTGTGTGATTGTGCAGCAGGGCAAAGCTGATCACCGCCACGGCTGCGGCACATGCGAACGTGAACAAGTGCCCGATGACAAACACCGCCTGCGTCGAGGGGGCCAGCTTCATCACCACCGCCAGCAGCGTGGGCATGATACTGATGACGTAGACGGCCGGGCCACCGTCGAGGAATCTCTTTTCTTCGTAGATCAGCCGGCCGTAGCTGAAGTTGGTCTCGGCCAGGAAGTTGGCTTCGACGAATAGCCCCATCGCCGAATCCCAATACGGGGGTTCGGTGATCACAGGGCTACGCCAGAGCGTGATCATCAGCCATACCAGCAGGAATGCGCCGAGCCAGGCGAGTCGCTTTTTCCACGTCGAGGTGCGCGGAGATCGAGCGCCGACCGGAGAAGCTCTCTCGGCGGTCGCGGGCTCTTGCGGCGGCGTATCGACGATTGGTTGCACGTATGTAGGGTTATTGAGGTTAGTGACTGGGAGTTTGCAACTAGCGGACAGTTAGTTCACGCCACGGACGCTGTTGGCGGTAGTTTTCCAGACGCTTCCGCATGTCAGGCAGGCTGTCTGTTTGTTCCTGCTCGCTAGCCAGGCGGATGGCCAGCTCAGCGGTGCTGATAGCCCGGGGCCACGCTTGTGCTTCGGCGTAGGCGGCGGCCAGCGTGTCGAGGAACTCGGGGATTTGGTGTCGCGTTCGGCGGTTGGCTTCTTCGGCTAGCTGAACCGCTTCTGCGGCATTGCGATACGCGGGTTGGGGGCAGGTTGAACGGATCCACGCCAACTCGTTAGCCACCAGAGCCCACTGCGGACCTTCTTGCAATCCTGTCTGTAGGTGGGTGATCGCTGTGGGATAGTCTCCGATGGCTGCTAACGCTCTACCCAAATTATAGTGTGCGGCCACCAGATCGTTCGACAACTGAACTGCCTGCTGGCCGTAGGTGATTGCGGCCGGATAGTCACCCAATTGGATGAGCACGTTCGACAGGTTTGCATGGGCTGCGGCGAGCATGGAATCTATCGCGATGGCGGCTTCCAGTTCCGCCTGGGCCTCATTGAGTCGGCCTTGTTCCATGAACGCCGTGCCGAGCGTGAGGCGGGACATGGCCAGTTGAGGCTTTTCGGCCACCGACTCCGCAGCGAGCGACGAAGCTTCGTCGACTTCGCCGGTATTCAATAACGTTGCGGCTAGCAGAGTTTTGGTTTCCGGCCCGTGCGCTTGGGCCAGGGGAGTTTCGGTAGCTATTGCCGCACGGTACATGGCGATTGCTTCATCCAACTTCCCTTCGGAGGAGAGAGTTTGTGCGGCGACGGTCATCGCAATGGAGTTCTGAGGGTCGACTTCAAGAGCGTGTTCGGCTAGCGTCAGCGTATCGTGCCAAACTGCCACTTGCCGCCAAGTGGCGAAGGATAGTCCTCCGAGTATCGCCACACAGGCGGCCACGCGGAACACCGGCATCAGACGCAGGCTCATTGCGATATCTGCCAGCAGCCAGGCGAAAAGGATCGACAGTCCGATCGCGGGCCAATAGGTGTAGCGATCGGCGGTGGCTTGCAAGCCGACTTGCACGAAGCCGAGCGTGGGAACCAACGCCCCCAGAAACCAAAACCATCCCACGGGTGCGTAACGCGTACGATGCGTAAAGAGCAAGGTGGCCAACGAGATCGCGATGAGCAAGACGGCAGCCAGCCCGACCTGCCCTGCCGGTAACGCAGTTAGTGGATGCGGATAAAGAAAGCTCAACTCCGCCGGCCAGAAAGTACGCTCGAGGTACTGCATGCAGCCCACCAGGGCGTTCTCGATGCGGACCCCGAAAGGGAGACTATCGAGATGACTTACAGCCCCGCCCCCTTGTTGAACGGTGTACGTGATATACGACGAAACTGCCGAGAGTGCGAACAGTGGGAGTTTTTCCAAGGTGTACCAGGTAGCCAGCCGCGCGAATTTCGGCGACGGGTGATCATCTAACCGGTAGCGTCCTAGTGGCCACCAATCGAGCAGCAGTAAAACGAATGGCAGTGTCACCAGCATTGGTTTCGACATGAGGGCCAGGGTAAATAGCACGAGCACAAGCGTGTAACGCCACCAGGCGTTTGTGCGGTGGGTGTACCAGACGTAGGCGGCAATGGTGAGCAGGCCAAAGAAGACGCTGAGGAGTTCTTTCCGTTCGGCAACCCAGGCGACCACTTCAACACGCAGGGGATGCAAACCGAACACGGCCGCCGCCAAGGCACTCACCCATTGTCTGCCGGTGGTCCAACGCAACAGTCCGAAGAGCAGACAAACGTTCGCGACGTGCAGCATCAGATTGGTGACGTGGTGGCCCCGAGGTTCAAGTCCATGGATCTCACAGTCGAGCATGTGCGAGAGCCACGTTGCGGGATGCCAGTTGGCGGCCCGATTGGTTTCCAAGGCCCAGAGCACGCCATCGGTCGTGACGCCTTGTCGAACGACTGGGTTGGCCGTCACATAGACGTCATCGTCGTACAGCAGGAATCTGTGCCCTCGTGTGCCTGAGAATACGGCTGCCACAACGATGCTTAAAGCGAAAAGCAGAACGACATCCCAGCGATCGAGCGGTTTCCCTAACGATTTTGCAGCGCGAACCGTCGATGGGACGGCTTTCTCGCGGTCTCGAACCATCGGCTCGGTCTTCTGCATCGGGGGCTCGGTGCCAGTTCGGGAGGGAAAAGAGAGTTCAGGACAAGATTGCTGCTTGGGTTGTGCGAGTTCAATCGTTGAGTCTTCTATCGTACCACGGGCCTAAGATTCTTGCTTTTGCTGTATCTGCGTACGGTTGCATGCCTGGATGAGCTGCGCTATGGGCTCTGTCCGTCCGCTGCTTCAGCCTCCTTAAGTCGCTCGCGGGTTTCAGCATCGTTTGGGTTGAGCATTAGAGCCATGCGGAAGTTCTGGGCTGCCAGTTGAGACCGACCCTGCGCAAGCAGGGCGATACCAAGTTGCTTGTAGGCTTCAGCGTAATCGGGCTTCAACTGGATGGCAGTTGCGAACGACGCCTCGGCTTCGGCGAAACGCTGCTGCTTGAGAAGGAGCTTGCCGAGGCCCATGTGGGTGTCGAGCAAAAAGGGATTCCAGGCCAGGGCAGTCTGGTACAGCGAAAGGGCCTCATCAAGCTTTCCAGCTTGCGTTCTGCGAGCGGCAATCTCGAGGAGGCCAACCGCTTCGACTTCAGGCAGTCGTCTTAGTACCTGCTCGTTGAATTCAAGCGTGTACCAGTCGAACTCGTCTGTCGCAGGGATCTTGGTCGCGTCGAACCGATCACAGAAGTCGGCGAGCCAGCGACCATCGCGGGTATGGGGTTCGTGCGGACGGTAGATCAATAGCTGGCTGTTCTCGGCCACATCTAGTCCCAGCACCGGCAGGTAGTTCGCGGCCATCGTCCCCACGCCGGTCATGCGACCGAGGTTGGCGAGAAAGCCATCGCGATCGGTGATACCGACCGACTGCTCGTCGAGCTGTTCCACACCTTCGGCCGGATAGATCAACGTGGTGGTCAGCTCCGGTTGTGATGCGGCAATCTGGCGTAGCGAGTTCAGCATCGCTCGAGAACTCTTATCGGCATACGAGACCGGCGGGCCTTCTCCAAACGTGCGATACCAAAACGGCACCTGCCAGGCGGCGGCGAGGGCGATCGTTGGAACGACCACAACGAAACAGGCAACACGCAGCAGTTTGAAAGCCGAGCCTCGGGAAATCGATGCCGGGGGAAATAACACAGCGGCCAGATACACCAGCAGGAAGGGCAGGATTGGTACGTAGAATCGCGACAGTGAGATCCACAGTCGCCCATCGCGAAGAGCAACTGGCACGGGGTAGGACGCCGACATGTAGGCCAACATCAATAGTGTGAGAACCCCAGTCGAGACGGCCATCACCGCGAAACATCGAGTGGCGGCCTCATAATCAACGGGCAACCCTTCGCGCACGGACTTACGAAAGCTTCCGACCAATTGATAAAGCGCAGTGGCGAGAATAAGACTCGAGATGATCCACAGCGTCACTTCAGTAAACACCCCAGGGAGCGCCAGCATCGACTGTAGCTGTTCGACCATGAGGTCGGCGCCGATGGTGGTCGTGGGGAAGGGATAAATGGAGGTCAACTGATCGGGATAAAAGCCGCGTTGCAGTCCGGGGACTACGGGCAGGTGTAAAAACTGCCCGGTGACGCTGCGCTGAAAGATGAGCACAGCCGCCAACATCAGGGTGACGATAAGAACGTGGACCCCCACGCCAACTATCATTCGCTGCGAAGGGCGGCGAGCTTGTGAGAACCACAGCGAAAGTGGAATCACCGCCAGCAGAGGCCAGTAGGCCAATCGCAGGGCGCTGACCGCACCTATGAGAATTCCTGAAGCCACCCCAAAGCGGATCGGGTGGGGTTGCCGACTCGCAAAGCGAAGTGTGAGTGCCAAGGCGGCTGAGAACAAAGCCACGGTCATCAGCTCTGGAGAAGAGAGCTGCATCAATGGGCTCCAGATTATCGCCCACATGATCCAGATGAAGATCTTTGCCGCGCGACTGATGGTCGGCCCCAGTCCATTCACAATGGCGAACCAAGCACCGTAGAAGATGATGGTTGCCACGATGTCGAGTAGGACGGTGGCCAACCAGATATCTTTGGTGGCCCACAACAGGGGCAGCAGCAGGAGCGTATATCCCGGCGGTCGAGCAATCAGCGGGCTGTGGATCGGCTCGGCGAGTTGATTGGGGTTGGCCACCACATATGTGTAACCGCCGTCTTCAAGCAGTGAGACCGCCGCCCCGACCATCTCCGATTTGTCATGATTCAGTACGGCCACCTTCCACACGTACAAGCCGTGGTGCGCAATTGCCACCAATAGCAGCAGGATGAAGATTGTCTTCCACTTGCGATCAGCCACGTGTGTTGACCCCCGACGTTCGGTTGAATGACAAGGGGGTACTTGTGATTGCGGAAAGCCTTCGTTGAGGAGCCGAGAATGTCTCAACAGCCTGGCTGTTCATCTGCCGCAGTAGTTCTTGCGCGGCTTGATGGTCCGGATCCAGCTCGATAGCCTTCTCAACTTCCGCGCGGGCCTGGTCGTTCTTATTGCGAGCGAAAAGAACCCTCGCCAATTGGCAGCGGAAGTCGGCCGAGTCGGGGCGAAGCGCGACTAGAGCCGCAAATTGTTCCTGGGCTTCATCAAGCCGCCCGAGTTGCATGGCTAGCGCGCCCAGAGTGTTTCGACTTTCGACATTGCCCGGCTGCAACTCAACTGACTGCCGTAAGTGGGAAAGAGCCGATTCGGTTTCTCCCAGTTCGATGAGTGCCAGGCCGTGATAGAGGTGAGCATCCGCACCTTCGGGATTAGTTTCTTCCAGATCGGATAACAACTCTGCCGTGGTGCTGAATTCGCCCTGGAGATAGGCCGTTTTCGCAGCGAGTACGGTCGCTGTTCCATTCTCGGGCCACAGCTCACGGGCTTCTGTTAGTACGGTGGCGGCTTCCTCATAACGTTGCTGGGTGATGAGCCAGTTGCCCCGCACTTGGAGCACGCGGCTTCGTAGCGGTGTCCACGCAAGGAATATGCCCACAGCCACGAGTATCGCCAGCCCCAGCAACACCCGAGGGGCACCGAGGCGTGCGAGTAACCGATCGACGAAATCGGCCGGAACTGCGCTGGCAGCAACGCGGCTTTGGCTCTTGTCGCGACCGACATTTCGCAACCAGCGATTGGAGGGACGTTCAACCAGCTTGTAGAGCCCGATCGAAATCACATTCAGACCAAGGAATAAGATCCATAACTGATCGCTGACAATCGCCTGAAACAAGTCTGCGGTCGCCCCCAGGTGGATGAGATAGAACGAGTACGAACTGCTTCCAAGTAACACCAGCAATGGAGTGGAGAGGAGCACCCGCAGTAGGCTGCGTTCGGTTAGCAGTCCCCAGAACGCCCAGGCGATCATTGCCGGGAGAATCACAAGGTGAATAGCGAGCTTCAACGGACCACTCGTAACACCCATCGCCAGCACGGAAGCCGCGGTGGCCAGAACTCCGGAATAGGTAACCCAGGCGAGTACCTTGCGCCGCTGCATATTCTTCGCTCGCATGAAGTGCTTTGCGATGAAGCTGCCGGCGGCGAAGGCGAAGATGGCACCCAGTAGGGTTCGCAGCAACGTGAAGGGCGTGCCGAGTTGGTAATCGATCGCAATGCCAATCGCTGGCAGCACAATGCAGGGGGCGAGCAATGTCCAACGTCGGGCGAAAAAGAACAACAACGGTGCCGTGAAGTAGAACGTTTCTTCTACTGTCAACGTCCAAGCTTGTGCGATGCCCGAGGCAGCATACTGCGGGAAGAACCCCTGAGTAAGCGTCAACTGAATGGCGGCCAGCCCAGGAGGTGGGAACTCGTAAACGAGGTACGTGATCAACAGCAGCAGGTAGTACACCGGATAGATTCGGGCGATGCGGTTTCTTGCATACTGCCCCATGTGCCCCAGCGACCATTGCTCGAAATCGGTTGAATAGCGGTAGTAGATGAGAAACCCACTGAGGACATAAAAGATCCACACCCCAATGTGAAGCTCTTCAATGAACCGTGCCGGCCAGCCGTGCCAGAGTGCCGCCGAGACGGGCTTGTAGTGATGCAGGAACACGCAGTAAGCCGCGATGGCGCGTAAACCGGTGAATTGTGGCAGATACGCGTCCGGTCGAGACATCGGCTTCTAGGGCTGGCGTTCAATGGGCTGAAGGGCAGGTTACTGCGGGCGGCGATTGGAACGATCGCCGCGTCGACCAACTTCGATTCTAGAGTGCCTGCTGGTGGCAAGATATGCCATGGGGCACAGCCAACGCGGAGCGTTTTCCGTCTTACCATTAAACACCCTATAATCCGCACAACCCATTCGAGAAATCTCATGGAGTGAAACGATGGCCTTAGAAGTTGAGATCCCATTCGGCGACGGGACCATCACGGCCGAGTTGCCACAGCGGTCGGTGATTCTGGCAGGCGAAGCTAAGTCGTCATTGCCTGTGGTCGACGACTTGGAAGCGGAAGTGCGCGATGCGCTGGATTCGCCCTTGGGGTCGCCTCGGGTGGAAGACCTCGTCAAGCCGGGTGCACGCGTGGTGATCGCCTTCGACGACCCCACGGTGATGGCCTTCGGTCCGATTCGACGGATCGCGATTGAGGAGTTGTTGAGACGTTTGGAGTCGGTCGGCGTCGATCGGGGCGATGTGAAGCTGATCTGCGCGAATGCCTTACACCGCAAGTCTCGCCCCAGCGAGTTGGCCACCATGCTGGGTGAAGATCTCGTGCAGGAGTTCGGCGAGCGCCTCTTCTGCCACGACGCGGAAGACCCAAGCCAGCTTGTGCACTTGGGCCAGACGCCCGAGGGCTACGATGTCGAACTCAGCCGGCACGCGGTCGAGGCAGATCTAACGATCTACATCAATGCCGCCTACAACCGGGGTTTCTGCGGTGGGTGGAAGAGTGTCTGTGTGGGGCTCTCAACTTACCGCTCGATTCGACACCATCACACACCCGACGGCATGTCGATGTCGATTCATGAGAATCGCATGCACGACGTGCTGGAGTCGATGGGTCGCGTGGTAGAAGCCAAAGTGCCGGGCAAGATGTTCAAGATCGAGACGTTGTCGGCCAATCCGTTTCAGGTGTCAGGGGTTTTCGCCGGCAGTACGTGGGACACGCGACAGGCTTGCCTGGAAGTGATGGGCCAGCACTATCAATCGCGCCGCAGCCTGAGCGACGAGAAGTACGACGTGATTGTGTATGGGGTGCCAAACTGGAGCCCCTACGCGATTGGGGCTTCGATGAACCCGTTGCTGACGCTCGTTTCCTCCGGGCTGGGCTACCTGGGCGGTACGGTCCAGGCTTTGGGGGCCCCCGGCTGCACGGTTGTGATGGTCACCCCATGTCCAGACCAGTGGGATCGCGTGCATCATGCCCCATACCCTGTGGTGTGGGAGAATGTGTTGAGCGAAACCCATGATGCTTACGAGATCGACCGCCGCTACTCGGAGCAGTACGCAACGGATGGTCCGTTAATCGAGAAGTACCGCCACGAATACGCCTTTCATCCCATCCACGCCATTTTGGCCACTCACCCATTGAAGCGGATGAAGCACATCGGCCAAGTGCTAGTGGCCGGGGCCGAATCGCCCGAGGTTGTACGGCATATCGGGTTCAGTCCCATGCCCACCGTGGAAGAAGCCGTCGCCGAAGCGGAGCGGCGTCACGGGCACGACTGCCGGATTGCATACGTTCCGCAACCGACCGTGCCGACGAAGTTGTTGATGTAAGTGTGAGGGTTCGAGGGAACTCCTGACAATCTGCAATTGACAATCTGACCTAGATTTGTGCTACTGCCGCGAGAACTTGTTGGCTCTAGCCGGAAATTGGGAATGGTTCGCAAGAAGGCCAAAGCGAAACGAGAGAAAGACCTCGTCCCGGGTGTGACGATCAAAGGGGCTTTGCGGATTTACCTGTTGGCGACTGTCATCGGGGTTCTGGTCGGAACTTTGGGGGCAGCGTTTCGGTACAGTCTCGAATGGGCCCTGGCCAAACATTCTTACATAGCATCGCAAATTTCTTCCACTTTTTTATCCACGTTTGTGTCAGCCCTAATTGGGGCCGCCATGGTGGCGGTGGCCTTTCTGTTGGTTCGCCGTTTTGCCCCAGAAGCCGCGGGAAGTGGAATTCAGGAAGTGGAAGGTGCCCTGGGGGGGCTGCGAGACATTCGCTGGCAAAGGGTGATCCCCGTCAAGTTTGTCAGCGGCGTTCTTGCGATTGGTTCCGGACTGGTGCTGGGCCGCGAGGGGCCAACCATTCATATCGGTGGCTGCGTCTCACGCATGGTTGGCGAGAAGGTGAAGGCCACGAGTGAGACCATGAACACGCTTGTGGCCGCCGGAGCGGCCGCGGGACTGAGCGCCGCGTTCAGTGCTCCCTTGGCGGGCGTGTTCTTTGTAACCGAAGAGATGCAGAGTCGGTTCAAATACACTTTTGTTTCTTTGCATGCCATCGTCATCGCCAGCGTAACCTCGAACCTGGCGATCGAAGAAGTGTTTGGGATGGGCCCGGCGTTGCCGATCCGTCTCGATGTGGTGTTACCTGAAGGGGCGTTTCCTATCAGCACGCTTGCCAGCGTTCCTTCGAACCTGATCCTTGGCGTGATCATGGGAATCTGCGGCGTGGGGTTCAATGCCGTTCTGTTGACCTGGCTTCGTGTTACCGATCGCTTGTCTCCGCGAACCATGCTGCTGGCAGCCTCGGGCTTTGGCGCATTGGCTGGTGCGCTGCTGATGACCTGGCCCAACTACGTGCGAGGGGGCGAGGTGATGGTGCAGGAAGTCTTCATGAGTCCGCCGGCGCTCGGGTTGTTGCTGATATTAATCGCGATTCGCGTTCCAATGACGTTCATCAGCTACTCGGCCGGAGTGCCTGGCGGTATCTTCGCCCCGATGTTGGCTCTCGGAACACTCATTGGGTTCACTTTCGGACATTTCACCGGAGAACTCATTCCCTACAACGAACTGAATCCCGGCGCCTTCGCGGTGGCGGCCATGGGCGGACTGTTCGCCGCAACCGTTCGCGCCCCACTGACCGGCATTGTGCTGGTGGCGGAACTCACCTCCAGTTTCGAACTGCTGCCGGCGATGATCATCACCTGCGTCACCGCCAGCATCACCGCCCAATGGCTCGGCAGTAAACCGATTTACGAAAGCCTACTGGCCAGAACGCTGGAGAATGAAGGCCAGCGGGTCGAAGAATAAAGGGCAAACTCGCCCGGCCTTTTACGGCCTTTCTCGCTCTGCTGCTCCGCCCTTGCCGCACTGGTCTTTGCGCCTGACAATGGACTTGAGCGTTGGCGTTTTAGCACCTTGGTTAGGAATGGATCATCGATGGTAAAGGTAATCGCGGGTTGGGGCTTCTGGGGCGTGGTGTTGGCGATCAGCTTTGCGTGTTCGCATTCGGTGGCACAGGAGGCCTCCTCGGATGCGGCCGTCGAGCCTCCGCTTGAGTTTGTGCTGAACGTAGGTGGCAAGGATATGCCCGTTCGTCTAGACGAGCCGTTCGAACTCGAGGGCGGAGATGGAAAGCAGGTGCTGACGCTTTCCGTCGGCGATACACGGCTGTTCGACAAATCGGGGATCAAGTTTCGCTACCCACGGCATTTTGCTTTTGAAGCCGATCTGGAAGATCCCACGTTCCAGGGTTGGACTCTCGATGGAAACAGCACTGTCATGATGTTGTTTCTCGCTCCCGACACTGACGACGCAGCGACCATGCGCGACGAGTTCGTCGAAACCATGGTGGAACAGTTCGGCGAGGACCAAACCTCGGTGAGCAATACCTCCGTCTTGCTGGAAGGTGAAGTGGTTAACGGCCGACGCATCGAGGCCCTGATCGCCGATGTCACGCTTCGTCAGGATATTCTCGGGCTAGTCACTCCAGAAGGAGCGCTAATCCTGGTCATTCAAGATACGCTGGACGATGACGGTTCATCCACCGTAGAGACCACCGGCGCGATTGAGTTGCTTGAAGAGACGTTTAAGGTGGAGAATACAAAGTCTCAGTAATCGGTAGCCGAAGACGCTCGCAGCACCGAGGTCACGTGATGCAGTACCAGCACGAGCAGAGATCAATCCATCATCGTCGGGCTTTCCTCGGGCGGGCCTCGCTGGGGCTGGGCTCATTGGCGCTCTCGTCGCTGCTCGGTCCTGCTGCCGTGGCTGAAGATGGCGGAACGACCCGCGATGCGATTTCTGGTTCGCCGGGGGTGGTTGATCCGTTGCACTTCGCCCCGCGGGCGAAACGGGTGATCTTCTTGTGCATGTCGGGAGGTCCCTCGCATCTCGAAACGTTCGACTTCAAGCCAACGCTCGAAAAGATGAACGGTCAGCCGATGCCCGAGTCGTTCACCTCGGGCCAGCCGATTGCGCAGTTGCAGGGGCAGGCTCTCTCGTGTTTGGGGCCGATGTTCAAATTCAACCGGCACGGTAAATCGGGGCAACAGATCAGCGATGCCCTGCCGCATATCGCGACCATTGCCGACGACATCGCGATCGTGCGGTCGATGGTTACTGAAGCCATCAACCACGACCCGGCGCATACGTTCATGAACACCGGTTCGACCATCCCAGGGCGGCCCAGCATGGGATCGTGGCTCACTTATGGCCTGGGAACCGAGACCGTCGAACTGCCGGGCTTTGTCGTGCTCACCTCGCAAGGGGGCCGCAATCCTCAACCGATCGCTTCACGTCAATGGCACAGCGGGTTTCTACCCGGCCGTTATCAGGGCGTTCCCTTTCACTCGCACGGCGACCCGGTGCACTATGTGGCCAACCCGCCGGGCGTCTCGCGGCGGCAACAGGGCGACTTGGTCGAAACGGTTGAATCGCTCAACCGGTTGGCTGCTCAGCAAGTGGCCGACCCGGAGATTACCACGCGGATTAAGCAGTACGAACTGGCTTTTCAGATGCAGGCCAGTGTACCTCAATTGATGGATCTATCGGATGAGCCGCAGTGGATGCTGGACCGGTACGGCACCAAGGGAGCCGACGGAAGTTTTGCGGCCAACTGCCTGCTGGCCCGACGACTTGCCGAACGAGGCGTGCGGTTCATCCATCTCTATCATCGTGGCTGGGATCATCACAACGATTTGGTGCCGTTCATGCACGAGTGTGCCGGGCATGTGGATCAGGCCACAGCAGCGTTGGTCAACGATCTCAAGCAGCGGGGCATGCTCGACGATACGCTGATTGTCTGGGGCGGGGAGTTCGGCCGCACCCCGATGTCGCAAAGCAACAAAGGCAACAAACCGGGCCGCGATCATCACATCAAGGGGTTCTCGATGTGGCTCGCCGGCGGTGGTATCAAAGGTGGTGTCACGCATGGTGCGACCGACGAACTAGGTTACGCATCTGTTGAAGATGTCGTGCATGTGAACGATCTACATGCCACCATGCTGCACTTGCTGGGGATCGATCATCGCAAGTTGACATATCGGGCACAGGGCCGTGACTATCGACTCACAGACGTGGGCGGCGAAGTAGTGCGACCTTTGATTGCTTGAGCCGGTTGGAATTCTCTCTAGGCAAGGAAGGCTTTCATGACCTCGGGCGACTTTTCGAACCAAGCAGAAGCTTACCGCCGCTCGCGACCGGGCTATCCGCCCGCGCTGGTTGAGCGGCTGATTGCTCGTGCCAATGTTCATCCGACAGACTCCATCGCCGACATTGGGGCCGGCACTGGAATTCTTACTGAGATACTCAGCGGTCGGGGCTTTAAGATCACGGCCGTCGAACCAAACGCGCCGATGCGTAGTGATGTGAAAGCCTTGCCGGATGTCGTCTGGCGAGAGGGGGCTTTCGAGTCGACCGGATTGGATGATTCTTCGCAGCAGTGGGTCGTCGCAGCCCAGGCCTTTCATTGGGCCGACCCGTCGCGAGCGCTTCCTGAGTTGCGGCGTATTCTGGCCCCCGGCGGCAAGTTCACCGCCCTGTGGAACAATCGCCTGAATGATGACGAGCCCGTGGTGAAGTGGACCCGGGATGCCATCTGCCGGCATGTGCCCGACTTCACGCATGCCTATCGCGATCGGGAGTGGGGCGAAGTCATGTTCTCGACGGGCGATTTTTGCGATCCGATCTACGACGAAGAGAACCACACCGTGGCGATGGACCGCGAGCGGTACGTCGACCTGTGGCGAAGCCATCACAGGCTGGCCGAGATTGCCGGCCCTGAACGGCTGAAGGCATTACTCGACGATTTGATCGAGTATCTGCAGCAGAATAAGGTCGAACGGGTGGATGTTCCCTACCGCTGCCGGTCGTGGACCGTCACGCGCGCCTGAAACCGCTTGTGTCGCGGCGTGAATCTGTTCTGATAGGGCATCGTTCAATTCTTCGCGATGTCGCGTCCGTGTCTGGAGTAACCATGGTGTCGTCTGCTGCCAAGAGATTTCTGAGTGCGCTACTACTTGCGGTCCTGTGGGTAAGTGTTTCGCAGGCAATCGCGGAGGCCGAATCGGTAACCGTGTACCGCGATGAGTTCGGGGTACCGCACGTGTATGCCGAGACGCTCGAGGGAGCCGCCTACGCCGTCGGGTACTCGCAAGCAGAAGATCGGCTGGAGCAATTGCTGAAGAACTACCGCCAAGCAGCCGGCACCATGAGCGAGGCTTTTGGCAAAGATCACTTTCGCCACGACTACCGGCAGCGGATGTGGCAGCATGAACGGCTGGCCAGTGAGAAGTTCAGTGAGTTGAACCCCAAAGTGCAGGCGACCTGCAAAGCCTACATCGCGGGCGTAAAGCAGTTCATGAGCGACCACCCGGAGCAGGTTCCAGAGTGGGCCCCCGAACTACACGATTACAACCCGGTGATGCTTTCGCGATACATCATCTGGGGCTGGCCCGAGGGACAAGCGGCCGGCGATCTGCGTCGCGGAGGGTTGCACCCCGATCCGGTGGCCTATCGCGGCTCAAACGAATGGCTCATCTCCGGCGATCGCACCCAAGACGGGGCGGTGATCGCCTGCATCGACCCTCACCTGGGTTGGTATGGCGAATTCCGTTTCTACGAACAACGAATGTACGCCCCCAAAGATGGCTTCGCCTGCTCGGGTGCTTGCATTCTGGGGGTGCCGATGCCCGGGTTGGGGCATAACGAGTACATGTCGATCGCCATGACGACCGGTGGCCCTGATACGGCCGACGTCTATGAGGATACGATCAACCCCGAGAACCCGAAGCAGTACAAAGTCGACGACCAATGGCGCGAAATGAAGACGCTCACCGACACCATCCGCGTAAAGACCGACGAGGGGGTGAAGGAGCAGGAAGTGTCGATCGACTACACGCATCGTGGACCTGTGGTCGCTCGGAAAGACGGCAAGGCCTACACGATGGCCCTGGCGTACTTCGATGAGTTGGGCCTGATGGATGAACTGTTCGCGGTGTTCATGTCGAAGAACCTCGACGAAGTGAAGCAGGCCCTCAGCACCCGGCAGTTGATGCCGCAGAACATCATGATTGGTACGGTCGACGGCGACATCTTCTATGTCCGCACGGGGCGGGTGCCCATCCGTAATCACGACCTGCCGACCGATCGCCCGGTACCGGGGGATACGTCGAAAAACGATTGGGCCGGGAACCATCCTTTCGAAGACCTGGTGCAGATTACGAATCCTCCCCAGGGTTACATGCAGAACTGCAATATCTCGCCGGCGGTGATGATGAAAGATAGCCCCATGATGCCGGAGAAGTACAAGAAGCCCTATCTGTATGAGGCCGATAGGGGGCCAGCCCATCAACGGGCCCAAATGGCGCTGGAAATCCTGGCGGCCAACGATTCTTTCTCGGTCGAAGAGGCCATCGACCTGGCCTTCTGCCCACAGGTGTTAGGGGCCGAGGCCTGGCAGCGACGCATCACCCAAGCCTGGAACGCCGCCGACGCGGATGCCATGACCGACGACACAAAAACGCTTTACGACAACATCCGAGGCTGGAATCGCCGTAGTGATGCTGAGTCGATTGGGGCGCTCTCCTATTACACGTTCAAACGGGCGTTGAAGGATCACTCAGACAGCGTCGAAGTACCGGCCGATCTGAGCGATGAGGCGATTGTCGAAGCACTCCAGACGGCTGCAAAGCAACTGCAAGAGCAGTATGGCCGTTTGAATGTTCGCTACGGCGACCTGTTTCGTGTGGGCCGCGAAGGAAGTGAGAAGTCTTACCCCGTAGGGGGCGGCACGTTGCGTAATGCCGGCATGGCCACGCCTCGGGCGATCAGCTTTGCCAAGCGCGGTGAGGAATACGTCGGCCGCGGAGGGCAGACCTCTACGCAAATTGTCGTACTCACGAAGCCGCCCAAGTCATACATGGTGTTGCCGCTGGGAGAGAGCGACCACCGGGACAGTGGGCATTGGGACGATCAGGCGGAGAAGCTGTTCAGCGTCTCTCGCGTGAAAGATACCTACTTCATGGACCTGGACGGATTGAAGCCGCATGTAACCAGCACGAACACGCTGGATTTCGAGTAAGGTCGAATCGAGCGTATTCGGTTGGGTTGGGCTTCAGTTGCGAAAGCCTTCGTAGTCGCCTGCAGGGCGAAGGGGATTGGCTCCTGCGGGCGGTCGCTTCTTGGCCCCTGCGGTATTGTCGGGAAGTGGCAACAACTTGTTCAACGAGTCGGCGGCAGCATTGGCCGTGTGGGGATCGGCATCGGTGAGCGTGTTGTAAAGTTGCGTCGTCGCACCGTAGGGTTTCGCGCCGATTCTCCCGATCGCTCGCACGATGGCGTATTCGGCTTTGGAGTTGTTACGTTCGCGTTCTGCTTCCAATGCGTCGAGCAGGTCGTTCACCGTGTCTTTCGCCGGAGGGCCAATGAGCCCTAGCGTGGTTGCCGCTCGGGTGCGAACGACTTCGTCGCGATCGCTGAGGGCATCTCCCAAGTCGTCCACTGCCCCTTCGGCTCTTCGCCCGAGAAGTTGGAGAGCCTTGGCTGCGTAGCGGCGAACCACGACGTTGCGATCGCTGAGTGCATCACCGAGCGGTTCGGCAGCCTCGTCGCCTATCTTCAGCAGTGATTGCGTGGCGGTACTGGGGTCTTCCAGGCGGCGGAGTTGCAGCACCCATTCGCTGGTCGACTTGCCCTTGTAGACACGCTCTTCCTTTCCGCAGCCAACTGCACCCAGGCAGATCGCCAGGCAGCAGAATTTGAAAAGAAGAGACGTGGTACGGGCGTTCATGAAACTTGCTTTCGAATTATCGAGGGTGCTCTAGCTCCGACTGCCGCGTGACAATCCTCGACTAATGCAGGGGCTTTTGAACTCTACCTTACGGAATAGAGCTTGAAGAAGTCACAATCCCTGCAACCCTTATGGCCTACCGCCAAACGCTTGACACAGCCCAGCGGTCTGCGACGATCCACTCACGGGAGGACCCGCTTTTTGGGGCCCAAATTGCTCATTCTCAGAAGGATTACTGTCCATGGCGCGCATGGAAAACAAGGTTGTCATCATCACCGGTGGGGCTTCGGGAATCGGCCGAGCGACGTGCGAAGTTTTCGCCGAAGAAGGGGCGCGCGTGATTGTGGTCGATGTTAATGAAGTCGCTGGCGAGGAGACCGTGGAAGCCATAAGTGCATCGGTAGGACAAGCAGCATTTTTGGCTTGCAATATTGCCGACGAAGAGAGCGTTCAGCGGATGGTGGCCGAAGTGGATCAGAAATTCGGCCGCATCGATGTTTTGGTGAATAACGCTGCGGTGTTCGTGTTGAGCGGCATCGAAGCTAGCGTGGCCCAGTGGCGGCAATCGCTCGACACCAACGTGATTGGAACGGCTCTCGTCTCAAAGCATGTGGTGCCGGTGATGCGTCGCAACCCGGGTGGGGCGATTGTCAACCTGGGGTCGATCTCGAGCTTCATCGCCCAGCCGGAGTTTGTCACCTACAACGCTACCAAGGCGGCCATCTCTGAGATGACCCGTTGTATGGCTTTGGATTTGGCCCCCGACAAGATCCGCGTGAACGCGGTGTGCCCGGGAACTGTTTGGTCACCGATTGTCGAAACCCTGACTCGCGAGGCGGGGCTAACTCGCGAGGAGGCCGATACGGCAGAAGGCTGGGGAGGCGACGCGATGCTGCAGCGCCTGGCCGATCCCCGTGAGATTGCGCATGCCATTTTGTTCCTGGCATCGGACGAGGCCTCTTACATTACAGCCGAAAACCTGATGGTCGATGGTGGCTTCACGGCACGGTAATACTCGCTTGTTGGCTCCGCGTGCGATCCAACGACGGAACCCATAGCAGGATTCATTCATGTCCGAAGAGATTTGTTGGCTTTCTGCCATCGAGTTAGCCGGCCGTATCAAGCGGAAGGAAATCTCGCCTGTCGAAGCGGTCGAAGCCGCTTTGGAGCAGCTCGATCGGTGGAACCCTCGCTTGAATGCCGTGGTCACGCGCACCGATGACCTGGCCCGGGCACAAGCTCGAGAGGCCGAAGGGGCCATTTCGCGGGGTGAGGAACTCGGGCCGTTGCACGGGGTTCCCTTGGTGGTGAAAGACCTGCACTACACGGCCGGGGTGCGTACGACTTGTGGATCGGAACTGTACGCCGACTTTGTTCCTGATTTCGATCATCCCATTGTCGAACGGTTAAAGGCAGCCGGCTGCATTATTCTGGGGAAGACGAACACCTCGGAATTCGGGCTGATTCCGCTGGCCTCCAGCGGGCTGTTGGGCGATGCGTGCAACCCTTGGAACCTGAAGCACAACACCGGTGGCTCCAGCGGCGGTTCTGCTTCTTCGGTTGTGACGGGCATCGCACCGTTGGCCACGGCAAGCGATGGGGGAGGTTCGATTCGCATCCCGGCGAGTTTCTGCGGGGCCTTCGGTATCAAGCCGCAACATGGTCGGGTTGGTCACATTCATCAACCGAAGGGTTGGGAATCGCTCTCGCATCAAGGGCCCATCACACGCCACGTGCGCGATGCGGCCAGGATGCTGGATGTGATTGCCGGGCCTCATCCGCTCGACCGCTGGTCGCTACCCAAGGTGGATTATTCCTTCGAAGAAGCGTGCGAGCGTGATGTGCGAGGGTTGCGCTTGGCGTGGTCGCCTGATTTGGGAGGCTATCCGGTCGAGCCCGATGTGCTGGAGGTGTGTCGTGGGGCTGTAGCGAAATTCGCCGAGTTGGGCTGTGAGATCGAAGAGCTTTCTCTCGATCTTCCAGATCTGACTTCGGCGCAGCAAACCATTGTTCTTTGCGAGACGCTGACGGCGATGAGACCGCAACTCGATCGTTGGCAGGAAGTCATCACGCCTTCAATGAAGCGTTTACCGGCCAAGGCTGCTGAGTTCACCGTGGACGACTTGATGAACGCTCACTGGGCGCGAGATCGTTATTGGGAGCAGATCTCACCGGTGTTTGAGCAGTTTGATGCGCTGCTAACCCCGGTGGCTGGCATCACCGCCCCTGAGAACGGCTCACTAGGACCACGAGAAGTTGCCGGCAAGAAGATCCGCGCGCTGGGATGGCTGACCTTCTGCGTGCCGTTCAATATGACGTGGCAACCGGCGGCCAGTTTGCCGGTGGGTTTCGACGGAACGCAGATGCCCGTGGGGTTGCAGGTTGTGGGGAGGCCTTACGACGAAGCCACCGTGTTGCAGCTTTGTGCGAGATACGAAGATGAATTTGGCCCGTTGTGTCAGCGTCCTTCAGTGTCTTCCGGGGACAGTGCTGAGGGCTGATGGGGGCCTTGGGGGGCGCCGCCGTGTTTGGTGCCTCGCCGCGGGTATAGGTCTCGCTCGGGCTTGATCGGAAACGGTGGCAACGCGGCATCAATGCGGCGCAAGTTCTCGGCGATGATGTTGGCGTGGTTGGCCGAATCGATTCGCGGCAACTCGGGCTTCTCTGGTGGGAGATCTTCTCGCGGCGAATCTGACATTGCAGTACCTCTTGAAGCGGTATCGAACACGCTACTCCTGGCAGCCCCTTGGTAGCACCATCGGCGCGCCAGGATAAGCGGCTTCAACCCCGCGCAGACGGTACCGAATTCGCGGGAAATGCGGCTGCAGCGTGCCGGCGAACCGCCAATTCGCCGACACGATGGAGTTTAAGAAATTCAGATTTAGCTGGATCTGACGAATGCGCTACCGCTATTTGCCCTGGAAGTTGGGTTCTCGCTTTTCGATGAATGCCATAACCCCCTCGGGGAAGTCGCCGCATTGCGACAGTTCTTCTTGAAGATCGGCCTCGATGGCGAGGGCGTCTTTCAGGCTGCCCCCATTCATGCTTTGACGGATGGCCTGCTTACTGCGAGCGATCGAGAGCGGGGCCTTCTTTGCCAGCGCGGCGGCGAACTCTTGCACTTTCTCTTCGAAACTGTCGGCCGGATAGACGTGGTTCGCCAATCCCCAGGCAACGGCTTGCTCGGCCGGTACCCGGCATCCGGTGGCGGCCATCTCCAGCGCCCGTCCTAAGCCCACCAACCGGGGCAGGGTGAAGGTCCCACCGCCATCGGGGATGAGTGAGATGTTGACGAAGATCTCCGCAAAGAACGCACGGTCGCTAACCAGTCGCATATCGGCGGCCAGGGAGATATCGCAGCCGATGCCGGCGGCTGCCCCGTCTACTGCTGCGATTACCGGTAGGGGGCTCTCGGCCATGGCCAGAACCAAGGGGTGGTAACAGTTCGTCAGCACATCGCGGACACCAGAGTACTCGTCCATCTGGGTGACGGCTTTCAGGTCCGCCCCCGAACAGAAGGCTCCGCCTTTTCCACCGAGAACAATCACTCGGGCACCCTCTTCAGACGCTTTCTCAATGTGCTCACGCACTGCATCAGCCGAGGAAGGGATCAGCGCGTTACGCACCTCGGGCCGATTGAACCAAATCCACTTCACCTGGTCCTTGATCTCGGAAATCACATTGGATTCGGAAACAGTATTCGACATGGTTTGGTTCCTCAGGTGATTAACGAATCGCTAGATTAAAGACCTGGAAGTCCTAGGGCACCGCTGCCGGACTTGAGTTGCTCGAGAATGGCATCCTGCATGATCGGGAGAGCGACTGCAAAGATTTTAATGATCCCTTCCTTGGATTCTCCGTGAAGAAGAAGTCCGTCGGAGGTCGGGCTCAGTGTCATTTTCATATGCGAATCGACCGTGGCCATTTGCAGTTGAAGAACGCCCATGATGAGCTTCAGTTCTTGGCTTTCGCCGGCCGCTTCAGACAAAATTCCGAAGAAGGCTTTCAGTTCGATGACGAATTCCATCGGCGGGACGGTCTTCTCTTCGATCTGCATAGCGGCCTTCAACTGTTCGAGCCCATCGGGGCCAAACGCGAAGAAGAACGCATCGTCTCCAACAGCCACGTGCATCTCTCGCGACTTGCCGAAGAGTGGTTCCAATAAGCCTGCGCCTGTGGATTCTCCTTCACTCACAGCACCGGCGAACTTGAAGGCGTGAATCGCCACGCCGTCTTGCTCTGCAACTTCGAGGGTCACCGATTCGAAACCGGGGTCGCCGTCTGCAAGCTCGCCGATTCGGCGGATCATGGCGTCGACGGGTTCCCGGTCGGCGATCTTCGTTCCACCCACCATGGTGAACTTGGGGGCAGATCCGGTCATTCGCATGGCCATGTCGATGCTACCAGTCTCGATCGAAGCAGAGGCAATCTCGGTGAAGTTGGTGAGCAGCTCACCGAAGATTTCTCGCTCACGGTCGTTGGCCACTTGCTCGTTTGCTTCAATGGCCGCGATGACTTGCTGCTGATAGTCGGCAATGGTCTCGCTCGCCAAGTCTTGCATACCTGGGGTCATCTCGTCGATCGTGAAGTGCATCATCACGGCCGAGTCATCGTTGATCAAGCTCCCGAAGCGGGTGGTGGACTCGGGTAAGGCTGCAAATTCCTTTGCCGCGCCGCTGTCTTCAACCGGAACTACTTCCACGTCGAATGTCAGGTCCCGGGTGTCTTCATTGATCGACCCACCGATAGTTACCTGATCGAGTTCGGTCAGCATGATGCTCAACGCCTCACCTGGATCGTCGCCCAGCATGGCCGTGATATTCTCGAGGCCATCAATCGGCGAGAGATCTCCCAAACGGTCGGAGGAGTCGAGAATCATGTCTCGCAGGAATGCCGGGACTTCTTGGAAATCGATACGCATGCCAACGTCGTACTTGGCGGGTAAGTCACCGAGAATTTCATCGGGGTTAGGGAGGTCCTTCAAGTTGTGGGGGCCTTGGCCGAAGTAACCCCAGTCGCCCTCGACCTTGATGTAGAAAGTCTCGGTGTCGGTGAGATTCATTTCGTAGAGACCGTCTTCCGTCTCTCGAACGCGATCGCCGTTGTACTGCTTGGCGTACTCGATAAAGGCTTCCAAATCAGTGATTGGCAGGAAGCCGAGCGGGACGATGTTTACCTCGTCGGTCAGCACGGTGAAGCCCCAGGGGCGTTCGGAGTCGACTCCAGGCAGCTCGCGAATATTCAAATCCTCGATTTCGAGCAGCTTACCCAGGAAGGGATTCACGAAAACGTTAACAAATCTTTTGCCGTTAGACTCGCGAGTCTGCTCGTTGATGGCAGTCGTGGAGCCAACGAACTCTAAGTCGGAGAGAAGGTTTTGATGGCCTTTCAGGGAGACGACGAGAATAGGCTTGGTTTCATCGGCCAGAGTCGTGCCCGCGATAGTCAGAGATGTGATCGCGGCAAGGATGTAGTGCAACACTCGGTTCACGTTCAATTTCTCCCAAGCAACTGAAAACTCGCCACCAAAAAGCATTCTTGGAGGCACAAAACAGCGATGCTCTCGGCTCACTTGTCAGAGGGGGGACCTCTTGTCGTGGAGCCAGCCCACCTAGCAACCCCGTTGGGCGTTCATCAGCCAAGACGGGGGCAAAACATCGCTTGAGGGTAGCAACTCGACGCGGTCAAAACCAGTGCCGAGACCTTCTGAGGCTTGGACCAGAGGCCAAGAACTGGCCAGAGCGTGGCAATTTTCGTGGTTCACGCCGTGGGGGGCGTCTGAGGACCTTCGTCCTGCAGCGTTGGACGGGCCAGGTGCTGATCGGTTTCCTCCGCGAAATGACAACTTACCAGCGAGGGTGCCTCATCGCCGACGATGCGAAGCTGCGGGGCTTTTTCCCGGCAATCCGCCGGCTTGCCCTTCACGGCGTACAGTGGGCAGCGGGGATGAAAAGCACACCCAGGCGGTACATTGATCGGTGAAGGGATTTCGTCGTCGAGCGCGACCACGCGCTCGTACACTCGCGACGGGTCTGGGACAGGGATAGCTGAGAGCAGCACCCGGGTGTACGGATGCCGGGGGTGGCGAAACAAAGTTTCTGTCGGTGCCTGCTCGACGATCTTCCCCAGATACATGACCGCTACTTCGTGACTGATATGCCGCACCACGGCCAGATCGTGGCTGATCATCAGGTAGCTGATTTGGTTGTTCAGTTGCAACTCGTCCAACAGGTTAATCACCTGGGCGCGGATAGATACGTCCAGAGCACTGGTGGGTTCGTCGCATACGATGAGATCTGGTTCAAGGGCCAACGCCCGCGCGACGCCGATCCGCTGCCGCTGCCCGCCGGAGAATTCGTGTGGGTAACGGCTGGCGATCTCGCGAGCGAAGCCGACCTTTTCAATAAGTTGCCCCACGCGCTCACGTAATTCTGCACCCCGGGCCAGGCCGTGCACTCGTAAGGGTTCGCCGATGATCGACCCTACGGTCATCCGCGGATTGAGTGATGCGTAGGGGTCTTGAAAGATGATTTGCATGTCGCGCCGCAAATCTCTCATTTCTTTTCGCGGCAGCTCGAAGACATCTTGGCCATTGAACAGGACCCGACCGTCGGTGGGAGGGATGAGCCGCAGGAGGGTTCGCCCCACGGTCGTCTTGCCGCACCCGCTTTCGCCAACAAGTCCCAACGTGCGCCCACGGCCTAAGGTGAAGCTGACGCCATCGACGGCCCGCACTTCCTCTTGAACCCGCGAAAGCACACCTCCACGGATGGGGAAGTACTTCTTCAGGTTTTCGACTTCCAGCAGCGGTTTTATGTCTGTTGGTGTGGGAGTCGGTGTTTCGATGGTCGATTGCGCGTTCACGGTTCCTCCCGCGATGCCGGCGTTTGGCTGGGGGCGATTGAAGTGCTTCGGCTTAAAGTGTCGCTGGCCATTTCGTTGGCATACCAGCAAGCAGAAGTGTGGCCCGGGACGACTTCGATGTAAGGAGGGTCCTCGTTGCACTTCTCGGTTGCCGCATAGCAGCGGTCCTTGAAGCGGCAGCCTGTGGGGAAGTTGGTCGGCGGCGGCACGCTGCCATCAATCGCCTCGAGCGCTTCCGACTCGTGGTCAACCCGGGGCAAACTGCGAAACAATCCCTTGGTGTAAGGATGGGCTGGTCGGGCGAATAGTTCCTTGGCGTTGGCTTTTTCTACGACCCGGCCGGCGTACATCACCACCACGTCATTCGCCATCTCGGCCACGACGCCCAAGTCGTGCGTGATCAGCAGCACGGCCATGCCATGATTGGCTTGGGTTGATCGAAGCAGTTCGAGAATTCGTGCCTGGATCGTGACATCGAGCGCCGTGGTTGGCTCGTCGGCGATCAACAGGCGGGGATTGCACGAGAGTGCCATGGCAATCATGGCTCGCTGCTTCATCCCACCAGATAACTCATGCGGATATTGATTGATCCGCCGCTCGGGTTCGCTCATGCGAACCTCTCTCAACACGCGAAGCACTTCGCTACGGGCCTCGGCTTTCGACATCTTGCGATGCAGCAAGATGGCCTCGGTGATTTGATCTCCGATGGTGAACACCGGGTTCAGGCTGGTGCCGGGCTCTTGAAAGATCATGGCGATGTCGCCACCGCGGATGGCGTGCAACTCGCGGGAAGGCAGATCGATAAGGTTTCGCCCGTCGAACACAATTTTGCCCCCGGCAAATTCTCCCGGTGGCATCGACAGCAGACGGAGGATGCTGAGCGCCGTGACCGTCTTGCCGCAGCCGCTTTCGCCAACCACGGCTAAGGTACGGCCGGCATCGAGGGAAAAGCTTACTCCATCAACCGCACGGGCCAGGCCTTCGTCGGTGCGGAAGTAAGTCTTGAGATCAACGACCTCCAGCAGGGGACGCTGATCGGAGGCGGGTGCTGGCGAGTTCGTGTTTTCCTGCTGCACGGTGAGCCGCTCCCTCTGTCCCGTTGGCATTTCAGCCGGAGGCCCGGCACAGCTGATTGCGTATCTGGTCTGGCTGATCGCCCTAAGTGTAATTCATGTCTAGGGATAGAATCATATAGGTGCCCGCAGCGGGGGTCAATCGCGGATGAGGCCCACTGAACGGCGTCGAATGGGCAAGATGCGCTAGGAGTAATGATTATTCCTAATCTTCTGATTGGGTATTTGCCGATCACACAGACCAGGACGTGATTCTTTACGTCCCGCGTGTGGAAATGGATCAGCAACCTAGGGAACTTGGCGATGCCCCGGACGCATCGAGCTTACTGGTCGGTGATTGCGACCTTGAGCCTACTGATCTTCGCACCCGGCTGTAAGCGGGGAATTATCGTGCGAGGAGATGTGGGGCTCGAACTGAATCATGCGCCCCCGGTATGCGGTGGAGGCTGCGGACCTCACGGCTGTGCATCGCACGGTGGGGGACACGGTCATGGGCACGGTGGCGGCTTCCCCGGAATGCCGGGCTTTGCCAAAGGCCCAACTTGGCCGGCCGAGCCTTACCGCCATCCTCGCTTCCACGCACTGCCGCTGGGTCCAATTTTCGATCCGCGTATCGAGCCCGCCGCTTTCTACGATCAAGCGCCAGCGCCGGCTGCTCAACGGGCCCAGGAGCCTTATTGGGAGCCGCACGTGGTTCCTCCCCCGACTCCACAGAAAGAAATGTGGATCGATCCTCCGAACGATGGCAACTACGAGTTGCCTGTGCCGGATATGACCTCCACCGAGGACGGAGGCGAGTACGCCGAGGAAGAGCAAGGACCGGAATTCCAGCATTCGGGCTACGAGGAAATGCCACCGGCTGCAACGCAGCAACGTGTGGCGAATTCAGACGGCTGGACTCGACCCCGGATGCATTCGCAGCGTTCGCCGTACCCACCCCGAAGATTGCAGCGGCCACCGCAACAGTATCCTCCCAGCTACCCGCCTTCTACCCGCTATCGCTAGTGGTGCAGTCGCGGCGAAGCCAGCGGGCTGCTCGGCCCACCGGGTTTCATCCTGGGGCAAGTCTGCCGGTTAGCTAGGCGTCAAAGTCACGCTAAGCCGCAACCAACGGCGATCTGACCTCGTCCCCGAGGTCAAGCTGGGAACTCTATGACGGCTGCCTGGGCTGTCTCTAACGCGGCTTGCGATGATGGGCCGATCTACTGTGCGTGCAAGTTCGTTCTGTGCCACGTCTTGATCACGTCGGTGCAGAGGACTCCCGCCCCCTCCTTATCCCACCGCTGCGCCTCTGCCGTGAAGATGACCCCAGCTGATTGCCGCACATCATCTATGGTTAAAACTGCATGCTCCATTGCGATTTTCAGCGGGCTGTTGCTCGGAATCGCACTGCCTGTCAACGGATCGGAGCTTCGCAAAACCGCCATCGTTACGGCCGTTCAGTCGGCCCGATCGTCGGTTGTGAACATCCGTGGTGAAAAGACCGTTCATGCCGAGGGAATCGGCCAGGCGGTGGAAGCCGACCGCCGTGTGAACGGGATGGGTACCGGGGTGGTTATCGACCGCCGTGGGTACATCATTACGAATCACCACGTCGTCGACGGCGTGCATGAAATCCAGGTCACGCTCGATAGCGGGGCCCAGTACACCGCACAGTTGATCTCGTTCGATGCCTCGACCGACTTGGCGGTCATCAAGATCGACGTCGCTCGGGCCCTGCCGGTGATCACCGTTGGAACTTCTTCGGATTTGATGCCTGGCGAAACCGTCATCGCTGTCGGGAATGCTTACGGTTACGAACACACGGTAACCCGCGGCATTCTCAGTGCACTGAAACGCACGGTGCAGGTGGGGGAAGGCCAACAGTACGACGACCTTCTGCAGACCGATGCCAGCATTAATCCCGGTAACTCGGGCGGACCGCTCCTGAATATCGATGGCGAAATGATCGGTATCAATGTGGCCGTGCGAGCCGGGGCGCAAGGCATCGGGTTTGCAATTCCGGTTGATAAAGCAATGCGGGTGGTCGCTGAGTTGATGAGCACCCGTCAAGTGAATAAGACGTGGCACGGTGTGGTTGGAGTGGACGAATACAGCCCTTCACAGCAAGGGTTGGCCATCAAAGTCTGCGAGCAGGGCAGTCCTGCCAATCAGGCGTCACTACAGAAGGGCGATATCATCGTCCGCGTCGATGGTGAGGAGATTACCCGACAGCTAGACTTCGAACTGGCTTTGCTTGCGGCAGAGTCGGGTGAGGAAGTGAAACTGAAGGTGCGTCGCGGGGGTGAGCAGATCGAAATCCCCCTGGTCGTTCGCGCCGTGCCAAAAGACCAGGTCGAGGGCGACGATCCCATCTGGAACACGCTGGGAATGGAACTAACTTCCATCAGTCCCAACGATTTCCGCCAATACCGCTCGGGTTACCGTGGAGGCCTTTCGGTGGCTGCGGTCCGGCCGAACAGCCCGGCCTCTCGACAGGGGATCCGCCGCGGCGACGTCCTGGTGGGCATGCACGTGTGGGAAACAGTCACTCTCGACAATGTGAGCTGGGTGCTGAGTCGCCCTGACTTCGACCAACTCGATCCGCTGAAGTTCTACATTCTGCGAGGCCGCGAAACCCTCTACGGTCATATGACCGTGTCCCTCTCAAACGAACGCGGACAAACCAGAGCTAGCCGCTAGTTTAGGGGCAGCACTTCTAAGGGTGATTGCCGCGAGAATTTGCTCGCCCGCAGTTGGCGATTCTCTTGTATTCGCGATTGCCAACATGCCATCGGAAGAGCGTTCTTCAGTCGTGGGCGATTGCAGACGGCACCGATTCCCAATCATAATCAGGCGTGCGGCTGTGATTTTTGGGCTGGTGCTGTGTCGGGCGAGGTTGTCTTGCAATCTGAGTTGGAATTCATCGAGTGGCTTCGTGAACACGTCCCGTCGCACTCTCGTTGCGACCTGCCCTTGGGCGACGACTGTGCACTGGTCTCTGTGAAGGACTCCACCGTGGTGACAACCGACATGTTGGTCGATGGGGTTCACTTCGTCGCAGCCGAGGTTTCTGCCCAGCGAATTGGTCGTAAGTTGCTGGCGGTGAACCTGAGCGATCTGGCGGCCATGGCGGCCACCCCAATTGCCGCGGTTGTTTCAATCGCCCTCCCGCGCCAGGGTGGCTATCAACTGGCGCTTGAACTCTACGAAGGGCTTCTTCCGCTAGCCAAGCAGTACGATGTGGCCATCGCTGGAGGAGATACTAATGTGTGGGACGGCCCTCTCGTGGCGAGCATCACTCTTTTCGGCGATCCGCATCCTAGGGGCTCGCTCCGCCGAGATGCGGCTAAGCCTGGCGATGCGATCGTCGTGACTGGGCAGTTGGGCGGCAGCTTGCTGGGGCGGCATTTCGATTTCGAACCGCGCGTGAAGGAAGCTGCACTGTTGCGTGACAAATACGACCTGCATGCCGGGATGGATATCACCGACGGGTTGGCGATTGATCTATCGAGAATCATCGCAGCCAGCGGTTGCGGGGCGATTATCGACGTTAACTCGGTGCTCATCGCCGAGGCGGCCCAAGAGCTTGCCCGGCGTGCTAGTGACGAGCAAAGCGGATTGCAACACGCGCTTCACGATGGGGAAGACTTCGAACTCTTGTTGACGCTTTCGCCCGAAGAGGCACAACGCATGGCGACCGATCAGCCTCTGGAGATTCCCATCACCATCGTGGGTGAAGTCACCCGCGACGGCGGGTTGCAACAAAGGGACGGTCAGGGGGTGGTTACGCCCTTGCCCGCGCTAGGTTACCAACATCGAACCTCACCATGACGACTCCCACATTTGCTTTCGAAGCCGTAGATGAATCGGCCACCGAACAGTTCGCGGGGGTGCTTGCCCGAGTGTTGCCCGACGGGTGTGTGATCGCCTTGCGCGGAACGCTCGGAGCGGGAAAAACTCGTCTGGTTCGCGCACTTGCGGCCGCCTGTGGAGTCCCTGCTTCGACTGTGACTAGCCCCACCTTCACGCTAGTGCATGAGTACCAAGGTGAACGGAGCTTCTTTCACCTGGACGCCTACCGCATCGAAAGCGAACCTGAGTTTCTAGAGCTTGGGGTTGAGGAGTTCTTCGATTCGTCGGCCATTACCATCATCGAGTGGGCAGACCGCGTGCCAGGCTGTCTTCCAGACGCCTATCTCGACATTGAGATCGAAGTCACCGGCCCCGACTCCCGGCGGTTTCATGTCAGTGCGGTCGGGTCTGGGCTTGGGGGGATAGTCCAGCAACTCGCTGTTGAACTGCCCGGGTAATCTTCCCCGATGCGAGTCCTCGTTTGAGGGGGTGCGAAACGGGGTAAAATGCGCCGAAACTTCGGGATTTAACGCATGACCCGCTCTTGCCGGGGGTGCAGTCCTCTCAGGCAGGGCTTCATGCAGTCTTTATGCTTGCTGGCAACGCAAACTAAGGGTTTACTGAGGGGATATCGTTTTGCCACCGCAGAAGAGGCGTTCTAGCTGTGTCTCCTTCTGGCACAGCTATGTGGGATCTCGTCGCACGACGCGGACGAGGACAGCGCGAGTGCAGAACGGTTACGGGACCCCGGCGAGCCACTTCGGTCCTCGCCGCTGATGCGATATCCACTTGCAACCAGGATCGGCATCTCTTGAGCATCTCATCGCCACACCAATCGACAGCTCGTTCCGTCTCTCATAAGAAGAACCCCGCTGGTCAGAAGACTCCGATTGAAGTTCTCGAGAGTCGGTGTGTGTTGGCGGCGCCACAATTGCTTGTTGCGTTCGACCAAGCAATTCAACTGCGCGCGGGGACCGCGCTGCACATTCCTCTGAACGCCATCGACCCGGAAGGTGACGCGATCACTTTTTCGGCGAGCGTCGACAACGCTGCCTTCGAGGCAGTTACACCTCAGGGTAACCGGAGTGTCATCTTCAGGCTGTCGCACGAGTCGAGCGGGCAACAGGGCGACGTCACGTTCACCGACGAGATCATGACCGTGGAGTTGCTCGAGGACATCGCTCCCGAGACTGCCGGGCGTTTTGCAGGACTAGTCGATGCGGATGCTTACGACGGTCTGACTTTTCATCGATTGGTAAGCAATTTTGCCGCCCAGTTCGGTGATCCCGACGGCGTGGGCACCGGTGGATCGGGCGTAACGATCGACGACGAGTTTTCGAAATACAGTCGTCACACGACGCCGTTTTTGTTATCCACTGCGAAGAGCCTCGACGATACCTTCGACATGCAGGCGTTTCTCACACAAGGTGGCGCGAACAGCACTCGCAACTTGGATTTCAATCACACCGTGTTCGGCGTGGTTACGAGCTTCAGTTCTGAAATCTCGTTTAATATTCCTGTCACGCAGAATCCCGTAACTGGCGAGAACACGTTTCCCGTAAGCCCGATTACGATCTCAGATGCATCGGTTTACGTTGACGACCAGAACGGTGTACTGCGATTGTATGTGCCGGATGATGTTCCTGTTGGAACCACGGCTACAGTAACGCTGACTCTTACAGACGCCAACGGGGAGACTTCGACTGAGACACTCACGGTCGAAGTCGCGGCCGATCCGTTTAACGATCAACCGTTTTTCGATCCCGATCCAGAACCTGTGATTACCGACTTCAATGTCCCGGTTAGCTTCACACTGCAGGCGACAGACATTGAGAACGACCCGATCGAGTTTTTGGAAGGCACTGCAGGCGAATATTCACAACGCGGGCTGACACAAAACCCTAATGTGCAGGTCAGTGTTGACCCTAACACGGGTGAGGTAACGGTTACTCCTAACGAAATGATTGCCGGCACCATTGCGGTGCTTGTCAAAGTGCGGCAAGTCTCGGGGAATAATGGTGCCTCAGATTTTCAAGTCGTGCCAGTAAGTATCCGCCCGCCCGCTATCGATGGCGTTGTGCTGCTATCCGATTCGGGTGTTCTCGATGACAATATCACGGCGGTAAACAATTCCAATCAACTCCCGCTGCAATTTCGAGCCGACGGAGTTTTCGCTGGCGTCCCTGTGCAACTCCTGATTGACGGCGAAGTGGTCCAGGAGATTACTCCTACGGAAGAAGGCTCCGTGGTCTTCACCCTCGATGGAGACACGCCTGTTGCAGATGGCACACATGATGTGGTTGCCAGGTTGGTGGCTTACAATGTTTTGCAATTTGGTAATTTCGATCAGTTTGCTGTGCCGGGACTCGAGCACGAGCCATTGAGCATCACGATCGACACGCGACCGATCGTCTTCGAAAGCTCGCCGGTGACGCAAGCGACTTTGCTCGCGCCTTATACCTATGATGTAGCAACCGATCGAGATGGCGAAGCAGGTCTTGAGTACTCGCTTCTCGAAGCCCCAGATGGAATGGCCATTGACCTGATCACGGGCATTATTCAATGGACACCCACGGCCGACCAGGGAGGCGAAACCACGGTGTCGGTTCAAGCGGTTGATGTTGCAGGGAATGCCAACTCGCAGACATTTAGCATCTATGTCAACACTCCGCCTGTGTTGCTGGAGGTAGGAAACAAAAGCGTCGACGAAGGCATGCTGCTTGAAGTGCAACTGATGGTGGACGACCCCGACGCGGGAGAAACGTTCACGTATCAACTCTTTGGAGTCGTGCCGCCTGGTGCAGCGATTGACAGTACCGGCAAGTTCACGTTCATCCCCACCGAGGCTCAAGGCCCTAACACCTTCAATATCAACGTCCGTGTCACCGACAGTCGGGGTGGAACCGATCAGACGACGTTTGCCGTTCAGGTCAACGAAGTCCCGCAACCGCCGGTAATTTCTCCGGTAGCCGATCAATTGGTTCTGCCTGGTGGGTCTTTGTCGTTCAACGTCGTTGCCACCGACCCAGACATTCCGCAGCAGGGTCTCGGCTTCAGTCTCGATCCGGGTGCCCCAGATGGGGCGACGATTGATCCGGTTACCGGGCAGTTCACCTACAATGCGCCCGCCGATCAGCCCCTCGGCGAATTCTCGGTCACTGTGCGTGTTACCGAAGTTGCTGGTGAAGAACTCAGTTCGACCGTGACGTTCAAGATCAACATCGTCGAGAATCTTCCGCCGGTCTTCCCCGACCAGCAGACCGATTTTTCAACGAAAGCCAGCGAACCTCTGTCGTTCGATGTTGTGGCGGTCGATCCGGGCCCAGGGTCTGAAGAATTAGTCTATAGCCTGGAGCCGGGTACGCCTGGTTTTGTGACGATCGATCCGGCTACTGGGCGTGTCACGGTCACCACGACTCGACAAACGCCGCCGCAGACCGTTGAGATCGTGGTTCGTGTCACCGAGGCCACCGATCAAGACGCAACCGCTACGAAGACGTTCAGCGTGGAGATTACCGATCCCCCCAACCTTCCACCGGTATTCCCCGACCAGCCGATGTCGTTCACCACGCAGGCTAGCGTGCCACTGACGTTCGGGGTAACGGCCATCGATCCGGACGAAGTGCCCGTGCCGCTTATCTACAGCCTGGAGCCCGGCACTCCGAACTTTGTCACGATTGATCCTTCAACTGGACAGGTCACTGTTACCACTACGCGTCAAACTCCCCCACAGACGTTGGATATCATCGTCCGTGTTACGGAAGATCGCTCCGATGCTCTCTCGGCCACCAAGGTGTTTACGGTCGAGATCACTACGGCCCCGAATTTGCCGCCAGCGTTTCCTGCCCAACCCACGGAGTTCACAACCGAGGTGGGCGACCTGCTAAGTTTTGATGCGGTGGCTGTCGATCCTGAGCAAGTGGCGTTGATCTACAGCTTGGAGCCCGGTGCCCCGCAGATCGTCTCGATTGACAGCGCTACCGGAAAGGTGACTGTCAACAGTTCGACGTCGACCTTGCCGCAGACGATCAAGTTCGTCGTTCGAGCGACAGAACCTGGGGCGGGGGGGCTTTCGGCCACTCTGGAATACACGGTCAATCTGGTTCCGATCTCGAATCAGAGCCCTGTGATTAACCCAACGGTAAGGCAGGCGGTTCGCCAAGGGTTGCAGGTTAAGTTCAACATCGATGCCTACGACCCCGATTCACCGGCGACCCCGCTGGTTTACAGCCTGGGGCCCGATGCACCGCCGGAGGCCACCATCAACCCGCTCACCGGCGAGGTGACCTTTGCGGCGACCCCGAACACCACCGTGGGAGTTTACCGGTTTGGTGTGCAGGTTGCCGAGAATGCCGCAGACGGATTAACGACCGGAAGCACGATTGAAGTGCAGGTCAACCCGCTGGGGATTCGAGAACTGATCGGAATTGGCGACACGCGCTTCGGGCCCGATCCGTCTAGCCTGGTTCCTTCCACGATGGATGCACTCTCCTCGGCCTCGTTGGCAGGATTCTTTTCTAGTACGACCTCGACGAGTTCTTCACCTGGCAGGTCGCCGTTGACGCCGATCACCCCCGATAATTTCCCGGGCTCACCGTTCAACAACATCACCTACGGAGTGAATACCGGCGTCGGCCAAAGCTATACCAAGGACGGCGAAGAGGCCGAACAGGAAGAGGGTGAAAACCTAGATGGGGATCAACTCCCCAACGAAGAGAACTCGCAGGAGAACACCGAAGGCGTTGTCCCCACCCAAGCAATTGAACCGGTGGAAGATTCGGACGGGGACAAGAAGGCAGAAGGCGATGCCGCGGTCGAAGGTGAAGAGAAAGCCCCGAAAGCGGCGATGTGGGACGATCGGTTGATCGATTGGGCCACCACCGAGCATTGGACCCCTGGGGACGAGTCGTTCGCAAGAACGATGAACGCCTCGGTGAACCGCATGCGGAATTCGGGCCACACCAACGACCCCTACGACATCGATCTCGAGCCGCTTGTCGCTCCGCATATGACCGTCGGGGCGAAGCAGCAAGCTGCACATGCTCCTCAGTTCGGTCCCTCACGAGGATCGAGTTCGACACTTGTCGTCCCGGCCCCTGGTAGTGAAGAAGCGACGTCCACCGCTCAGGAACCGCCCGTCGAAGTGAAGAACACCGTTTCCGACGAGATGGCCACGGTCGCGGCAGCAAGTATGGCGATCTATATGCCGATGCTAGTGACCGACTTGCCTGAGGCCAAGCAATCGCGCCGCCGGTGGCGAAAGTGGCTCGGCGAAGGGTAATGCACAGCAGGCCTGTTGCTTGCCGACACCTGTGACCTGCCGGCTGGCAAGCTAGAGGATGAACTTGCTGAGATCCTCGTTTTGGCTCAGCTCTTCCAGGCGTTCTTTCACGTAGGCCGCATTGACCTGCACCCGGCCCATCGACATTTCCGAAGCTTCAAAGCTCAGCTCTTCGAGCAACCGCTCCATAATCGTGTAAAGCCGGCGTGCACCGATATTCTGAGTCGTTTGATTCACCTGGTACGCATAGTCTGCCAACGCCTCCACGGCGTCGTCGGAGAAAGCAAGCTCCACCCCTTCGGTCGACATTAAGGCGGTGTACTGTTTCGTCAGCGAGCCCTTGGGCTCGGTCAGAATCCGCATAAAGTCTTCTTTGGTCAGGTCCTGCAACTCCACGCGAATGGGGAACCGGCCCTGCAGTTCTGGCATCAAGTCGCTGGGGTTTACTTTATGGAAAGCACCTGCGGCGACGAACAGGATGTGATCGGTCTTCACGTAGCCGTACCGGGTTTGCACCGTGGTTCCTTCAACAATCGGCAGTAAGTCGCGTTGCACGCCTTGTCGCGAAACGTCGGCTCCCTGTTTGCTGTCAGAGGTGGCTACCTTGTCGATTTCGTCGAGGAAAATGATGCCCAGATTTTCGGCCAGGTCGATCGCCCCGGTGTTGATTTTCTCTTCGTTGATCAGGGCATCGCACTCCTGATCGAAGAGCACGCCGCGGGCGTCTTTCACGCTCATCTCGCTGGTGGTCGTTTGCTTTGGCATGATCTTATCGAGCATCCCCTGCAAATCGACATCCATCTGTTCCATGCCCATGCCGGTGACCATCATGGGCGATGACTTGCGCTCCACTGTGATCTCAACTTTACGGTCGTCGAGGTCGCCAGAGGAAAGCATGGCCTTCATTTTGTCGCGTGTGCGCTGATAACGCTCTGGCGAGTCGGGGCTGTCGGCGGCCGCGTCGTAGCTTACGGGGGCGGGGGCCAACAGGTCGAGCAATCGCGATTCGACACGCTCTCGCGCAACATCTTCGACGTTCTTGCGTTCCTTCTCCCGCATCAGCGTGATGGCATTTTCGACGAGATCGCGAATCATCGTCTCGACGTCGCGCCCGTAGTAGCCGACCTCGGTGAATTTGGTGGCTTCGATCTTGATGAACGGGGCGTCGGTGAGTTTGGCCAGACGACGGGCGATTTCGGTTTTTCCCACGCCCGTAGGACCAATCATCAGAATGTTCTTGGGCGCAACTTCGGCCCGCATCTCGGCAGGCAACTGCTGACGCCTCCAGCGATTGCGAATTGCGATCGCCACGGCGCGTTTGGCGTCATTTTGCCCGACGATGAATCGGTCGAGTTCGGAAACGATCTCGCGGGGAGTCAGGTCGCGCACGGAAGTTCCTCCACGACGATATTGCTGTTGGTGTAGATGTCGATCTGAGATGCAATTTCTAGAGCGTGCCGCACGATTTCGCCGGCACTCAAGTCGGCGTGGGCCACCAATGCCCGAGCGGCGGCCAGGGCATAGTCTCCGCCCGAGCCAATCGCCACGATGCCGTCGGTGGGTTGGATTACATCACCATTGCCCGTCAGCAGCAGTGTATGCTCTGGGTCGACCACAATCAGCAAGGCCTCCAGGCGTCGCAGCATTCGATCGGTACGCCATTGTTTGGCAAGCTCGGTAGCCGCCCGCGGGACATTCTTCGGAAAGTCCTTCAAGGTGCTCTCGAAGCGTTCGAGCAGGGCAAAGGCATCGGCCGTGCTGCCGGCAAAGCCCGTGATGACCTTTTTGTCGAGCAGGTACCGGATCTTGCTAGCGTCGGCCTTCATGATCGAAGTGCCGAGCGTAACTTGCCCGTCGCCACCAATGGCCACGGTACCTTTGTGCCGAACGCTGAGAATGGTTGTACTGTGTGTTCGCATCCTGTTCCTCGGGAACGATCGAAAAGTCACGCCGTAGCGGGAGAACGTGCGCGTTTCGCCATTCTGCCTGAGTCGCCGATCTCGTGCCAGGGGGCGGGGCAATCGGTACAGCCCCGACAGGCTGGTCTGCCGACCTGGGAGATCCCGTCGTATAATTGGGGGATAAGCGAGACTTTGGCGAACTTCTCTCCCGGTTGTTCGTAGATTGGATAGACTTCTCGCGCTCGAATTCCGATTTCCGACGGTCGACCTCCGGACGATTATCACAACGTGCCCGCACCCCCCCATACTTCCGTCACCTATCATATTCCGGGCTTGGATTGCTCTGAGGAATTGGCACTCATCGAGCGAGGGCTCCGCGATCGTCCGGGTATCGAGGAGATAACGCCCGACTATTTGAATCGCAACCTTCGCGTCACGCTCGATCCTGAGCGGACTACCGAAGGAGATGTGGCAGATCAGCTAAAGCAGATCGGCTTCCCGCCCCAGCAGCAGAGCAATTCTGCGGACGGTGCTGAAAAAGCAACTAGCGCAATCAGCCAACATTGGACAACAGCCCTGGGTGGAGCGCTAATTTTGGCGGCCGCTGGTGCCTACATGTTCGGTGCCCCGTGGGAAGTGGTCAGCGGAACGCTCATCGTGTCGACGCTGTGTTCCGGTCTGCCCGTAGCCCGTGCTGCCTTGCGTTCGGTCCGGCTGAAGTGGCTGGACATGAACGCCCTGATGACGATCGCCGCCACGGGAGCGGTTCTCACGGGAGAAACATCCGAAGCTGCGGCTGCGATGTTCCTGTTTGGGGTTTCGATTTGGCTGGAAAGCTACAGCCTGGATCGCGCTCGCAGGGCGGTGCGAACCTTGGTCGCGCTTGAACCCACTGTGGCGCATCGCGTGCAAGGCGACACAACGGTCGACGTCGATCCCGATGTTCTGCAGATCGGCGATGAAATTCTCGTCAAACCAGGCGAGCGGTTTCCTGTGGATGGTGTGGTTGAGCGAGGAGTCTCGTCCGTTAATCAAGCGCCCATCACAGGGGAAAGCACCCCCGTGGAGAAGTCTTCCGGCGATGATGTATTTGCCGGAACGCTCAACGGCGAGGCCGCACTTCACATGCGGGCAACACGACCCGCGACCGAAAGCACGTTGGCCCACATTTCTCGCCTCGTCGAACAGGCACAGACTGATCGCTCACCAACGCAACGGTTCGTCGACAGGTTTGCTCGCCGATATACGCCGGTGGTCATCGTGCTGGCCATTCTGCTGGCTATCGTTCCGCCACTGCTTGGACAAGTAGGATTGCTCGGGTCGGGGATCGACGCTCAGTGGATTACGTGGTTGCAGCGAGGTCTCGTGCTGCTGGTCATCGCGTGCCCTTGTGCATTGGTGATCTCGACGCCTGTGACCATTGTGTGTGGCTTGCGGCAAGCAGCCCGTGCGGGATTGTTGGTCAAAGGTGGAGAGCATTTGGAGAATGCCGCCCTGATCGACGCCGTGGCAATCGACAAAACAGGCACCCTGACCGAAGGTAAGCCGAAGGTAACTCGTATCGACTCATTCGGCGGATGCACTGAAGACGACATTCTGCGGATCGCGGCCGCGCTTGAGCATCACAGCGAACATCCGCTGGCCACCGCAATTGTCACTGCGGCGGCTCAGCGTGAGCTGCAATTGCCTGCGATTTCCAACTTCGAAGCGCTCCGCGGTTATGGCGTCCGGGCCAGCATCGATGGCGTAACCTACTTCGTCGGAAATCAGCGACTGCTGGCCGAGTATGTCGACCCCCAGGCCGCCGCAGTCGCCAAAGAGATTGATGGAGCCAACACGCTGGCTTTGGTCGCCACGCAAGACGAAGTGTTAGGCGTTGTCTACCTGGCCGACACGGCTCGCGAAGATGCCGAGCAAGGGTTGCGAGGACTGCACGAGTTAGGTATTCGTCCCATCGCGATGCTCACCGGCGACCGCCAATCGGTGGCCGAGGAAATGGCAGCTAACCTTCCCATCGACGAGGTTCATGCCGAGCTGTTACCGGAGCAAAAGCTGGAACTCATCGAGAGCCTGACGGAACGTTACCAAACGCTGGCCATGGTTGGCGACGGCGTGAACGACGCTCCGGCGCTGGTGCGTGCCCACTTGGGGATCGCGCTGGGTTCGCAAGCAAGCGATACCGCGCTCGAAACGGCCGACGTCGTGGTGATGACGCCGAAACTTACTCGTCTGGTCGATCTGGTGCGAATAGGCCGCACTTGCCGACGGTTATTCCACCAGAACATCGCCCTGGCTCTGGGGATCAAACTGGTGGTGCTTATCGCTGCCGCCGCGGGTTTGGCCACCATGTGGATGGCCGTTGCCGCCGATGTGGGCGCAAGCATGATCGTCATCGCCAACGGGATGCGCATTCTCCAGCGACCCAACGACGAGTGACGGCACGCAGCGTCATCCCTTGAAAGTGTTTTCCATCAGCCTAGCGCTGATCGATCGGAACCCACTTCAATTCGGTCTCGCCGGTGTAGTTGGCCCGGGGACGAATCAGGCGGTTGTTATCCAATTGCTCGATGACGTGGGCAGCCCAACCGGTGACGCGACTCACCACGAATAGAGGAGTGTAAAGATCGACCGGCAAGCCCAGGTAGTGATACAGTCGGGCACTGGGCCAATCGAGATTCGGCGGCAGGCCCTTCTCGCCCGTGACGACATTCTCGATCGTCTCGGCCATTTGCTCCATGGCGGTGTTGCCTGTCTCTTCGGCTAACTCACCGCAAAGCGTCTTCAGCCAGCGGGCGCGGGGATCGCCTGTCTTATACACTCGGTGACCAAAGCCCATGATGCGAACCTTGTTGGCCAGGGCATCGCGTACCCACTTTTCAGCGTTCTCGGGAGAACCAACTTCCTCCAGAACCTCTTTCACCCGTTCGTTCGCCCCGCCATGCAACGGACCTTTCAGGGCACCAATCGCTCCGGTAATCGACGAATGCAGGTCGGACTTGGTTGAGCAGATCACCCGGGCGGTGAATGTCGAGGCGTTGTATTCGTGCTCGGCATACAGGATCAGCGAGACGTCCATCGCTTTGATTGAGCGTTCCGAAGGGGCTTCGCCGGAGAGCATCCACAGCAGATTGTCGGCCAATCCGCGTTTCGGGTCGGCGTCCACCGGCTCCAAGCCCTGCCGCAGGCGGTGACGGGCGGCCATGATCACTGGGAATTGAGCCAACAGACGCTCCGACTTCCGCACGTTCGCGTCGTGGCTGTTGTCGTCCACTTCCGGGTCCCAGTGAGCCACGGTGCTGGCCCCGGTGCGCATGATATCCATCATCGACGTGTTTTCGGGAACGGCTCGCAGCAGGTCGACAAGTGGACCGGGGATCTTGGCAGCCTCGGCAACACGCGAGTTGAAATCGGCCAACTGCTGTTTGTTGGGCGGAGTTCCATGCAGCAGCAGGTAGGCGACTTCTTCGAAGGTGGCGTTCTCGGCCAAGTCTTCGATCGAGTACCCGCGATACTGTAAACCGCCGGCGATGGTGCTAATGGCCGTTTCGCCTGCGACAACGCCTTCCAAGCCTGGGCTGTAGATCATTTCGCTCATGTATTGGATTCTCCGCTGAAGTAAGATCGGTCGCTCGCTTCATAGTCGGTGTAGCCGAGCAGATCGTAGAGTTCTTGACGGGTTTGCATCTGGTCGACCAACGTCGACTGCGAGCCCTGGTCACGAATTGTCCCCAGGGCGTCTTGAATCGTTTTCATTGCCAGCCGCAATAGCGTGACGGGAAACAGTGCGGCGGCGTAGCCCAACTCGCTCAGTTCGCTAAGCGGCAGCAACGGGCTTTTGCCGAACTCGGTCATGTTCGCCACCAGCGGCACCGGGACCTCGGCGGCCATGCGCTGGAATTCTTCGCGGTTGGCCAACGCTTCTGGGAAGATCCAATCGGCCCCGGCATCGACGTAACGCTTGGCTCGATCAATCGCCGCTTCGATTCCGTCGGTCCCCCGGGCATCGGTGCGAGCCAGAATCACCAGACTCGCATCGCTACGTGCTGAGGAGGCCGCCCGAATCTTGGCGATCATTTCTTCCGCCGACACAAGCGTTTTTCCTGAGAGATGTCCGCAGCGTTTGGGCAACTGCTGATCTTCCAACTGAACCGCGGCCGCCCCGGCTGATTCAAGTTCTTCCACCGTTCGGGCCACATTGATCGGCTCGCCGAAGCCGGTGTCAGCGTCGACGATAATCGGCAGCTCAGTCCTGCGGGTTAGCCGCTTCGTCTCTTCGGTCAACTCGCTGAGCGTAAACAGCCCGATATCGGGAATGGCCAGCGAAGCGGCAGTGAATGCGGCCCCCGAGAGGTAGGCTGCCTGAAAGCCCATTTGTTCGATCATTCTTCCCACCAGGGCATTGAATGCCCCGGGAACTGCAATCGTTCCTTTGCTGGCGGCATCGCGAAGCTTTTGCCCTGGGGATGGAGTCGACACTGGGTGTGCTCTCACCTATCGGCTGAATTTCGGAGGTCGAGCCTATATCCTTCGGCGACCTCTGGGGAAGATCTCGATACGAAGCTCGAATATAGGGGCTTGTTTCCCTACTTCGCAAGTACCGGGACGCTTGGGCCGGGCTTCGGGAGAACGACGGCTCGATGCTCTGGTAGCCACTGGTCGGGGCGAGTAGGCTGGCCGCGTGGATCGGGTTTTCTTTGTTTGTTTTCCTAGAAATCACATTCTCGCAAGTTCTGTTGTCTGGTTTAGGCGAACGATCGGCGGTCGAGTCTGCCCCCCAATCGCGATGGTGGGCGGTGGCCGAAGTTGCGCTCATCGTGCTGGTGTTCTATCTGCACGTACCCGGTGGCCCACCCGAGCCGAACGAGCCTGATTACCTGGGCAAGGCGAAACATTATTGGAATCCCGAATGGGGGCAGGGCGACCTGTTCCTGGAGTCGGCCGATACCCATTGGGTGTTCTATTCGCTGTTCGGCTGGGTCACGCTCTTCGTTTCGCTGGAGACGGCGGCCTGGATTGGGCGATTCGTCATGTGGATCTGTCTGGCCTGGAGTTGGCACCGGCTAAGTTCCTGTCTCGTGCCAGGACGCGGCATGGCGGTGCTAACGGCTGCCCTGTATGTCGCCTTGAACGAACGTTTTCAACTGGCGGGGGAATGGGTTGTCGAGGGGGTGGAAGCCAAGGGCTTCGCCTACGCCGGTTTATTTTTGGCGGTGGCCGCACTGGTTGAGCGGCGTTGGAACCACGCGTTGATTTGGATCGGACTGGCGACGGCCGTGCATCCGCTGGTCGGGCTATGGGGAGGAGTTTGCCTGGCTGCGAGTTGGGTTTTGGCGGGGAGAGACCGGCCAGGGATTCAGGAGCTTCTACCTGGGTTGCTGCTTGGCGGGGCGATTGGGGCGATCGGTGTGGTGCCCGCCTTGATGATGGACATGCAGGCCGACGCCTACAGTCGCAGGCTAGCGCACGCCGTGTATGTCTTCCATCGTTTGCGACACCATCTGCTGCCGGAGGCTTTCGAAACGCTGTTCGTACTCCGTCACTTCCTGTTGTTCACCGTGTGGTGCGCGGTCGCCTGGGGGACGCCGCGGACCGACGACTGGCGAAGGTTCCGCGGCTTCGTATGGGGCGCGATCATTATTGCCCTCTGCGGGTTTGCGATCGATCTAGTCACGAGATACGACAACCAACTTCGGGCCTCATTGCTCCGCTTGTACTGGTTTCGCATGACGGATGCGATTCTCCCGCTGGGCGTTGCCTTGGGAATGGTCCCGGCGGTGCGGTGCATTACCGGCGCGCGTCCCCGGTTAGGGCAAACCATCATTGCCGGGCTGTGCATTGCTGCGTCGGTACATCTGCTGGAGTACGCCGGTACCTGGCGGCAACAACCGCGGCCCCCTCGTGGTGAACGGGCGGAGAATCTTTCTGACTGGCGTGACGTTTGCGCGTGGGTTGCCGAGAATTCGCCACCAGACGCGGTGTTTATCACTCCCAGGTACAATCAAACGTTCAAGTGGCACACCGGTCGAGCAGAGGTGGCCACCTGGAAAGACTTGCCACAGGATGCAGAGAGCATGGTCCAGTGGTATCGTCGCTTGAAAGCGTTGCGTCTTACCCCGGAAGAACGCATGAACCGATTGGGACCACAAACTCTGGACTGGCTTGGTACCGAGCGACTTCAGCAGGCCGCCGATGAGTACGGTGCCGGCTATTTGTTGACCGTGAATAGCGACGAGTTGGAGTTTCCGGTTGTCTGTCAAAACGAAACGTATGCGGTGTATTTATTGACCCCAGAGAAGTAAGGTTCATGACGTGATGATCGCCCCTTGCAGAGTGAGTCTCGCGAGCTTTCTGCTCTGCGTCGCATCGTTCATCTTGGCGGACGCGATTGCGATCTCAGTTGCGGTAGAATCGACGACTTCGGGGCGCCTGCTTTTCACTTCTGCTGGACGCACGGGGATTGTTGCCTCCGATGGAGGCGGCCTACGCTGGTTGAAGTTTGACGTCCCGAACCAATCCACCTGGCAAGTGTCCCAGTACTTCTCCGATGGAGAGTTGCTGCTGTTGAGCATGGAGCCTCGTCGTGATGGACCCGGCCGTCCATTTGCCGAGTATTACACCAAGACGCCGACCCACCTCTGGCGATTCAGCCTCGATACGGAAAGTTTGGAGGAACTCGCTACCAAGGAACGGATGGCGCCTTTTTATACACCCGCTCTGCTGATCAACGATTCCAGCATGCTGGTTCAAGTGGTGAAGGATGGTGTTGGACAGATCTACCGCATGGACTTGAATGGCTCGAACGCCCGAGAGTTCACGCGGGCGGGGGAGGGGCTGCCTTACGGGTTGAGCCTTATCCCTGATGGTGAGCGTGTCGCATTTCATCTCGCCAGCCCGATGGGTTATCAGATTTGGACGAGTGATCTAGAAGGTGGCGACCGAAGGTTGATTGCCGGAGACCCTGAACATCTCTATTTCGGCCCGGTGTGGTCCCCCGACGGGGAATGGATCGCCTATCACGATTGCCATTTCCAGAGCGACCCTGGGCACGATTGGTCGGACTTGCGTATCTCGAAGCGTGATGGAAGCGAGCACCGAGAGCTCACAGACGACCAGGCCCTTTGGTTTGCCGCCACCTACGGACCGCCCGAAGCAAAGGGAGGCGGGTCGAATCTTCCAGTGTGGGCACCCGACGGGAAGCTGCTTTACTCACGCCGTACGCCTGGAGCCAAGGTCCCTTGGGAGTATCAGCCCAATCGGCCCGATACCGATCACTTCAATCGTGATTTCAAGCCGGAGGTGGCTCACGGCGGAGCATACATCGAGGAGTTCGATCCGCAGACGGGAAACTTTACTGCACTAACTTCGCCCACAGAGGGAAGGTGGGACTTTCGAGTCGTTGTCTCACCCGATGGGAAGCAGATTGCCTTCTGCCGGACCTCGACCGGAAAGGTGCCCACGCTGTGGATGATGTCTCGCGACGGCAGCAATGCTCGAGAAGTTGCGTCCGCAGGCCAAGCGGCGATCGATCACCCGCGTTGGGTGCCCGATGCAGAGCAGCCTTGAAGAGTGTGTGGGATTCGGATTGCATGAGTTAGCGTCTACAAACCGCAACCAGCACCTCTGGCTCGCGATTCTGCTCAATCGTGCAAGGCTGGTGTCGCTGAATTTTTTCCCAGGGAATGCCAAACACCTTTCGCAGTTGGTGTGCTTTCACGGCCGCGTCAGGGAGAAGCTGTCCGAGTGAGCCCAGCACTCGGGTGTAGCTGCGACGGTAGGGAGCTTGCCCTAGCATTTCCACGTTGGCGAAGCAGCGACCGAGGCACTCGCGAAGCTCGTCGGCCGTGTATTCCCGGACGTGATGGGGGTTGAACGGTTGATCGTGGATGGACTTGCCCGGGTTGGTAACCAGCCGATTGGGCGTGGTGCAGATGAGCGTTCCGTCTGGTTTGACGATGCGGGCTATTTCCCGAACGTAAGCCGTGTCGTCATCGACGTGTTCGATTGTTTCCAGCGAGACGACCACATCGTAGCTGCTGTCTTCGGCGGGAATGCCATCGGCAGGAGCTGCGTGGAACGTTAGACGTTCGTTTCCGTAGGTGCTCTGTGCGTTCGAGATAGCCACCGTGTCGAGATCGAATCCATCGACATGGGTTGCCCCGCCGGCAGCCAGGATTGCAGTTCCGTGACCTCCGCCGCAACCGACTTCTGCCACTCGTCGGTCTTTTACGAATGTGGCGGCCCAATCGTACCGGGCCTGATTTTGATAACGCAACCACGGGGGTACCCAACGACCCTCGCGAAGTTGTTCGTGCACATAGGTCATAGAGCGGTGTTCTCTGGTTGCGGGGCGTTGCCTTCTGTCGTCGAGCTTTCCACAGGAAACCAGAGTCTTAATTTTAACTCGGCCAACTCGGGAAGGAGGGGATGCTCGCCGAAGTTCCACTCCCAACCCTCGACTTGGAAATTGACAATCCGCTGGCCCGGCTCGGCCGTGGCGTTGTACCTCTCAGCGCAGATATTGAAGAACTTTTGCGCTAGGTCAATTCTGTTCTGACCTCCAATGATTGAGTTAAACCGTCGATAGCGGCTATCGCTCATTGCTCCAATGCATTCTTCGATGGGGGCGCGACTCACCTCACCATTTTCATAGATGGCCAGATACTTGAAGTAGCGGACAATCCCCTCATTTTTAGGAACGCTATACATTTGCATGGCGGTCAGTGGATAGGCCTCTACCCGATAGGCCCAAGATAGCAGCATCAGCGTAGCTAGACCGCAGGCCGTAGCTGCATAGAGCGAGTGTCCTCTTGTTGATGCAGCTTTGGGTGCGGGGACGTCGCTGACGGAGTCTTCTGTCTTCGCTGGCTCGTCCATCTGAGGAAGCGAGAGGTTAAGGAAGTCGAGGAGGATAGGGGCTGCACCAGGAACGAACATAACGGGTGAGACAATCCATCCCATCGGTGTCGAGAGGGCGAGCTTGCGAATGGCTGCCTCACCAGAATAAGTGTAATCACGGTGCACTACGGATAGCGAAGTCGTCTGTTCACCAGACGTGCTCCCCTCGTACTCTTCGAATGAAAACCGACGTAGTAGATCGAACCTTCGAAATACATCTACTGCGCTCTTTGCTGAGGGGCAGAGTTTGTCGTAGCGAAGCTGGATCGCCCCATTCCTTGCGGAAAGAACTTGTCCCAACCTGTGGGCAATCGTGGAGAAATCATAAAACACTAGCTGAATGAGAATCAGGTCGAAGAAAAGAATGTTCTGCAATAACAGAATACCTATGTGCATCCCTACCATGAGTACTGGAAGCACGTGTCTTGCGATCACTGAAAACAGCACCAACCCGAACATTAGTTCGCTCATCATGCCAACGGCCGCCAAGCCGGAAACAAACCAGTCGGGGAAGTGACGCAGCATCAAGCCCACGCCAAAGTCGAACTGCATCGGGTTCAGCGAGTCCTGGTAGATGTAGGAACGCATATTAGTCGCACTGCACCATGCGAGGCCGCCCTTGTTCAGTTTGCTAAGCCCCGCGGCTACATAAGTCAGGGCGATGACAAGCCAACACAGATAGCGTCCCCAGCCGTATGCTGCCGTTGCCCTATCGAATGGTGGAAAGGCTTTGCCCCCCGCTACCTGTCGAATCCGATCGAGCGACCAGCCGTCGCCCGAGGGAAGGAAGGAGAGCAGGATAAGCAGGTAAAGCGGAACCAAGCCTGTATGGAAAAGGGAGGTGTATTGTCGCAGGATTCCGCCAAAGATCAGGTAGCAAACTGCTGCGGTGGGAAGGCTAACCCGCGTCCAGAGCCCCACCAACGCAAAAGTCAATGCAAGGGCCGTTAGTCCCTGTAGGAGTTGGAGAACTGCGGGGTGGCGCATTAGAGGAATGGCGATCGGGGCGAGCGGACCATCGATGAAAACGGTCATCACACCCATTCTGCTTACCAATTCTCCCGGCAAGGCTGCGGTGCTCGGCAAATCTTCCCAGAGGGTATGGATCAAGGCGATCGCACACGTCAGCATCCGAATGGCCCCCAGCGTTCCAGGGGGCGCGGGCCCTACAAACCGCTTGTAGAACGCTTCGGCTTCGATTGCGCGTACCAGAAGAGCTAGACCAACGATGGCCAGCGCGCACGCCGCCACGATGACGATCGGAACCAAAATCGGGACACCGGTCAGGCTCATGAGGAGCTAGATCCTGAGAAACTGTTGGCCGAAATTACGATGTCTAATAATAATGCCAGAAAATCAGATGCCTACTTATTACCGAGCATTGATCGAACTGGCCACGAATTCAACTTTGTATCGGTACGGCCGTTGCGTTTTAGCACAGCAAGCTGTGGCCGAGGTATTGCGGATATTCAGCAGAACTTTGATGTGTAGTGACGACCCACTTATACGTTCAACGACAGCTTGACATGGATTGGGGCTGGGTCGAGAATCCGGTACGTCGTATCTTTCTTCGCCCGATCTGATTCCTTTGCATCGACAGTCTTGCATGGTTGCCACTGCCGAAGCAAAGCGATACGCCATGAAGATCGTCAGGCGACTTCGGGCCGACTATCCCGACGCACATTGCTCGTTGGACTTCAGCACACCCCTGGAATTGCTGGTTGCCACGATTCTCTCGGCCCAATGCACCGACGAACGGGTGAACAAGGTCACACCGGCGTTGTTTCGCAAATATCCCACGGCCGCCAATTATGCGAAGGCCCCCCCGGCTGAGTTGGAAAGGGCGATCCAAAGCACAGGATTCTTCCGGAATAAGGCCAAGAATATCCAGGCATGTTGTCAGGCCCTGGTCGAGGAGCACGATAGTGAAGTGCCGCAGAGTTTGGAGGCTCTGGTGAATCTGGCAGGGGTTGGACGAAAAACCGCAAACGTAGTACTGGGCACCGCGTTCGATATCGCCTCGGGCGTGGTGGTCGACACCCACGTGGGCCGAATCAGCCGCCGATTGGGCCTCACCGAGGAGAAAACGCCCGAGAAAGTCGAACGGGATTTGATGGAAGTCCTGCCGAAGAAAGAATGGGTCGTTTTCAGTCATCGACTGATTCAGCACGGCCGAAAAGTCTGCATGGCCAGAAATCCTCAATGTGAAGCGTGTTCGATGAGGAAGTTTTGCCCTAAAGTAGGTGTTTCATAGGCGGGCAGAGAGTTCTCTGGCACCAAGACGGAGCCGACCATCGTTGACTAGCCGCGGAATACTCAGATTACCGAACGCCGCAGCCGCACTTGGCGGCGGAGATCTGTCTGAACGAGCCGTCTAGCCGTAAACAAGGGATTGAATCCATGATCCTGTCCGGGCAAGAAATTCGAAAACGAATCGGGGGCGACATCGTCATCGACCCTTTTGACGAGTCGTTGCTCAACCCGAATAGCTACAACCTTTGTTTGCACCACGAGCTGATGGTGTACGAAGAAGTGGTGCTCGACATGAAGCGAGCGAATCGGGTGCGGCGGATCGAGATTCCTGACGACGGCCTGGTGCTGAGCCCGAACCAGCTCTACTTGGCACGAACGGTCGAAAGAACCGAGACCCGAAACCTAGTCCCCATGATCGAGGGCCGCTCGTCCGTCGGCCGGCTAGGGCTCTTCGTCCATGTGACCGCAGGCTTCGGCGATGTGGGGTTCAAGGGCTATTGGACCTTAGAGATGTTCGCCGTGCAGCCGGTGCGTATCTACGCCGGCGTGCCGATCTGCCAGATCTTCTATCACGAGATCAAAGGCGAGTACTGCGAGTACGCAAGCAAGTACCAGCACAACAAAGACATTCAGCCGAGCTTGCTATTTCAGGAACTCAACCCGAGCGAAGACGACGAGCAGCTCAAGCTCGACTTCGGGCTGGAACGTTCGCACCAATAGCTTGCGGCCACGTACTACATCACTGCGAAATAGTTCTCGACAGCAAAGTCGAAATTCTCTTCCGACAGCACCATGGGCAGGTTGGAATACATGCAGTGATTCTTGATCTGCAGCAGAATATCACGCGGATGGCAGCAGCGGAGCGGGCGATTTACTGCGTGGTAATGCTTTCGCAGCAGGTAATCCAGCAACTCATCTGAGTACTCGAATCCCATCTTCGGGCACATGATTCTGAACAACTCGCGGTATTCCTCTTCGCTGGGATCGCAGACGTCGATCTTGTAGGGAATACGGCGGAGGAAGGCATCGTCGACCAAGTCCTTTGGCTCGAGGTTGGTCGAGAACACGATCAATTGGTCAAACGGTACCTGCACCTTCTTACCGTTGGCCAGGTTCAGGAAGTCGTAACGCTTTTCCAGAGGAACAATCCACCGGTTGAGCAGTTCGTCGGTGGTCATCCGTTGACGACCGAAGTCGTCGATAACCAGGGTGCCGCAGTTGCTCTTAAGTTGTAGCGGGGCTTCGCTGATGCCCGTGGCGGGGCTGTTGGCCACCTCCAGGCTTTCCATCGTAAGTTCACCACCGACGATGATCGTTGGCCGGCGAATCCGGATCCAGCGTTTGTCGATTCGTCGCTTGTCGATCAGGCCGGAATGGTCGCCGAGCGGCATCTCTTCGTGATTAATCGGGTCGTAAAGACGAATGATTTCACCATCGATTCCCAGAGCACGGGGGACCCAAATGGTTTGGCCAAAGGCCAAGGTGACCCGTTCTGCGATACTCGTCTTTCCGTTACCCGGAGCGCCGTAGAGAAATAACCCGCGGCCGGAATTGATGGCGGGGCCCAGGCGGGAGAACATTCGTTGGTTGAGCAGCAGGTCTTGAAATGCCCGTTTCAGGTCTTCGGAGGTGGGGTGCTGCTCGGTTAGCGATTGAGCAGTAACGCTGGCCACATATTCGTTAATCGAGACCGGGGCGGAACCAAAATACGTACAATGGTCCCAAAGCCGTCGAGCACGCTCCCGGCCCAAGTCGGTCAGCTCGTACTCGTAGTCGTTCATCGGAGCCGTGCCACGATAGTAGACGTACTGGCTGGCTTTCATATCGCGGAGCAAATCGTCCAGCATTTTGAAGGGAAGCTGCACTTGTGCGGCCATCGCTCGGCCGGTCAGCGCCCCGCGGGCCATCAGACTTTTCAGCAGCAGCGATTCGACTTCGCTTTCCGATAATTTGGCTTCTTGGAAGGTGGTTGGTTCGATGGGATACCATTCGCCCGAGATTTGCTCTTCATCGGGAGTTTCGTTCGCCGGCGCTTCGGTCGTTGCCGCTTCTCGGCGAACAATTGTTGGGTCGCCTGTGGCGCTGGAGATCCGGTTCAGCAGATGCTCAAGGTCGGGGCCATCAGGGCTTTTCAGCGATGTGATGTCCGCCCCTCGATCGTTGTCTGCTGCCGTGTGGCCATCGTCCTCCTCAGCAGTGTGTTCCACGTCTTCGGTGGAACTTTCCGGCTCCTGGTGCGAATCGTGTTCGGGCTCTGTTGTTGAGATGTCCGACCAAGCGTTTTCCGACTCGTTGCTCGAACGGAACAGACGCGCAATCAGGTTGTCGTTAGACGTATCAGACATGGCACGCTTTCATTTCACGCAGAAAAGGGAACGACTGGCCTAATACCTTGATTCACCAACACTAATGTTGTCGCGGTCTGACAACTCCCCAGACTTTGTCGTGGAGGTGGCGGTAGAACGCCCACTTCTGAGACCGGTAGACAAGATGAGTTGGGAACCGAGAGGAGGCGGACTTACTTCAACTCTAGGTTTTGTCCAATGGGGGGGCAAAAAAGGGCAGGGAAATGGCCTCAAAGGAGAATGCCGCAAAGAGCCCCTAGGGACGACCAGACAAAAGACGCTCGATTCGCTAGAATCCGGCTAAACCGAAGCAGATGGCGTTAAGCACCATGTCTGCGGTGCGGAAAGCCCAGTTTCGGCAGCGATTCGACGGTTCTGCAATCGATTTCCTCCGCATGTCGGCCCGCGATTCGTCGCGACGCCGGGCGATTTGGAAATTTCGAGCAGCTCGCCGATTATCACGATCATTCGAATAAACAGGGCCAGGACGCCTTCGGTCCTCGCAAGAGGCGGCTCCGAAATAGTCTCCGGCACCCTTGCCCTGCCAAGCGACATCACGGCTTTAAATGCAGAAACGGGAACCAACCAATGAGCTCTGAAGGACGGAAACAGGATCCATTTAACGCCCGCGATACTCTTGACACCGACTCGGGCCCGGTTGGCATTTATCGGTTGTCGAAGCTCGAAGAGGGCGGACTCTGCCGTGTCAGCGAGTTGCCATACTGCATTCGCCTGCTGCTCGAAGCCGCTCTGCGGAGTTGCGATGGATACGAGGTGACCGAGGACGACGTTCGAAACGTGGCCGGGTGGTCGCCGACGAACCTGGAACCCATTGAGATCCCGTTCAAGCCCGCTCGCGTCGTGCTGCAGGACTTCACGGGCGTTCCCTGTGTTGTCGATTTGGCCGCCATGCGAGGTGCGATGAAGCGGCTTGGCGGTGATCCGAAAAAGATCAATCCGCTGATTCCGGTGGACCTGGTCATCGACCACTCGGTGCAAGTCGACCGATTCGGAACCGACGATGCATTGCAACTGAACGTAGAACTCGAGTTCTCACGGAACCGCGAGCGTTATGAGTTCCTGCGATGGGGCCAAGAGGCGTTCGACAATTTCCGCGTGGTTCCGCCGGCCGTCGGCATTGTGCATCAGGTAAACCTCGAATTCCTGGCCAAGGGAGTCTTTCTACGGGAAGACGCCGCTGGACCGGTGGCGGTGCCCGACACGTTGGTCGGAACCGACAGCCACACGACGATGATCAACGGTCTGGGTGTATTGGGCTGGGGCGTGGGTGGAATTGAAGCCGAAGCCGTCATGCTGGGGCAGCCCATCTACATGTTGCTTCCTGAGGTTGTCGGATTTGAACTCACCGGCGAACTGCCGCCCGGTACGACTGCGACCGACTTGGTGCTTACCGTGACCCAAGCCCTGCGAGCCCAGGGCGTGGTTGGCAAGTTTGTCGAATTCTACGGTCCGGGCCTCGCCCAGTTGCGATTGGCTGATCGCGCCACGATCAGCAATATGGCTCCCGAGTATGGAGCCACGATGGGCTTCTTCCCGGTGGACGATGAAACGCTTCGATACCTTCGCACCACGGGCCGCACGGCGGCCGAAGTCGACCTGGTCGCGAAATACACGAAGGAGCAGGGGTTGTTCCACAACCCAGGCGATGAAACGCCGAAGTACACCAAGACCCTGTCGCTGGACATGGGCACCGTCGAGAGCAGCTTGGCGGGCCCCAAGCGACCGCAAGATCGCGTGCCGCTCTCTGAGATGAAACAGCAGTTCGAGCACTCGCTGACCGCACCGATTAGCGAACGTGGCTTTGCGCTCGATAGCGAGGCCCTGACCCGAACTGCCACCGTCGAGCAGAATGGTCAATCGACTTCGATCGGTCACGGGGCTGTGGTTATCGCGGCAATTACCAGTTGCACGAACACGAGCAACCCCTCAGTGATGATCGGTGCCGGCTTGCTGGCTAAGAAGGCGGTCGAAAAGGGGCTGAAGGTCCCATCATACGTGAAGACGAGCCTGGCCCCGGGGTCGCGCGTGGTGACTGATTACCTGGAGAAGGCGGGACTCGACGACGCGTTGGACCAACTCGGCTTTCAGACCGTCGGCTTCGGCTGCACCACTTGCATTGGCAACAGTGGTCCGGTGCCCGAACCGGTGGCCGAGGCGATCAACAGCGGCGATCTGGTGGCTTCGGCTGTGCTGAGCGGAAACCGCAATTTCGAAGGCCGCGTGAATCCCGTGGTGAAGGCGAACTACCTGGCCAGTCCTCCGCTGGTGGTGGCTTACGCCCTGGCCGGCACGACCGACCTGGACTTAAAGACCGAACCGCTCGGCAAGGGCACTGGTGGCGAGGATGTGTACCTCAAGGACATCTGGCCAACCAAAGAAGAAGTCGACGAGGCCATCGAGCAGTCGGTTAAACCGGAGATGTTTGCTTCGCAGTACTCGAACGTGTTCGCGTCTAACGAGAAGTGGAACGCGATTCAAATTACCAGCAGCGATCTATACGCTTGGGATGAGTCCAGTACCTACATTCAAGAGCCGCCGTTCTTGGTGGACATCGACCGTGAGCCCGGCGACATTCAGCCAATCGCTGAGGCGCGTGTGCTCATTGCCTTGGGCGATTCGGTGACGACCGACCATATTTCGCCCGCGGGTGCCATCGCCAAAGATGGACCGGCCGGTCGGTACTTGATGAAACACGGCGTCGAGCAGCGTGACTTCAACAGCTTCGGCTCGCGTCGAGGAAACGACCGCGTGATGACACGCGGCACGTTCGCCAACATCCGCATTCGCAACCAACTAGCCCCCGGCACCGAAGGCGGTGTGACTCGTCATCTTCCCGATGGCGAACCAATGTCGGTCTACGATGCCGCGATGAAGTACAAGGAAGAAGGCGTTCCGTTGATTGTGCTCGCCGGGGCCGAGTACGGTACCGGAAGTAGCCGCGACTGGGCGGCCAAGGGCACTTACCTCCTTGGCGTTCGTGCGGTGATCGCCGCCAGCTACGAACGTATTCACCGGAGCAATCTGGTGGGGATGGGAGTGCTGCCACTGGAACTGCCATCAGGCAAGACTTGGCAGTCGCTGGGGTTGACCGGCGAAGAGGTCTTTACGATTCACGGCCTCGACGATTCGCTGAAACCGCGAAGCGTTCTGAAGGTCGAGGCAAAGGCCGCCGACGGCAAGACCACCAAGTTCGAGACCACCGTCCGAATCGATACACCGGTCGAACTCGACTACTACCGCAACGGAGGAATTCTGCAGGCCGTTCTGCGGAAGATCCTCAAGACAGGTTAGTCGCAGGGCGTCACCGCCCAACGCTCCATCGCCTGATTCGGGCATCTGCAAGGCAGGTCGCTCGCTCTGCGTAAATCGCGGCAGGCGACGCTGCGCAGATTTTGATGGCGCGCAAGTGTACCAAGCTGTTGCGTCTGGCTACTCCAGGCGAGCGCTGAAAGCTTAAGAGCGGTGGGCCAGTTCTTGGCCGAGCATCACGAAGTGATCTTTGAAGTGCGTTACGGCTTCGGTCGGGTTCAGATCGAAGACTGTGCGGCCGTAAGTGTTCCATTGCCCATGGTCGAAGTGGAACACGGCGGTTGCAGCCCGAAGGTTAGTGACCGCTCCCATTTCATCGATGGTATCGATGTGCGAATCGTACGCAATTGTCACCGCCACGAAGGCGCATAGCTTGCGTGTGCGACGATCTCGGGCGTAAGTGACATCGTCGGCGAAGTCGCAATCTTCCCAACGCAATCGGGGTGCCCGACCAGAAGCGGCGGCGAGCTGCAAGAAACGCGCCTCGAGGCGTTCACGTTGCTTGTGGAACTCTCGCCTGGCGTGAGAGAAACGTGACTCACGAAACGAAACGAGCGTCGGTCGCCAAATCACGGCACCGATACCCGTGGCAACCGCCGCAAATAGCATGATGACCCACTGTGTGTTGGTCATGCTGGTCGCGCTCCGATCACGTTTCCTGTTGGTTTCTGGAATGCTTCTCGCGCAAATCTGTTTGGTGATCTTCGCTTTGAAAAGTCGCGGTGGACTTCTGCTAAGCCGTCCCCAGATGCCGGGGTTTTCACCGGACCCGATTCTAGCCCGTGGCTTACTAGGGAAGCAAGCAGATTGGTGGCCAAACGGGCTGGAGCCCGCCCCGGATGCGTCAGGGGCGGGTTTTCGCCCCCTTGGCAATCCCACGTCGGGGTGGATAGGCTGTCGCCATGGCTTTGCTCGGTGCGCACATGTCGATCGCGGGGGGGTACTACAGGGCGGTGGAAATCGCTCACGATTGCGGCTGCGATTGCGTGCAACTTTTCACAAAGAATAACAATCAGTGGCGCGCCAAGCCCATCACCGAGGCAGAAGCCGAGCGGTTCAAGGCCACGCTTGCAGAACTTGGCATCTCGAACCCAATTTCCCACGATTCCTACCTCATCAACCTGGGATCGCCCGAGAAGGAACTGTGGACGAAGAGCATCGATGCCCTGGTTGTAGAACTGCAACGGGCCGATCAACTCGGTATCCCCTTTGTGGTGGCCCATCCTGGGGCGTTTACCACGAGCAGCGAGGAGCAGGGACTCCGCCGTATTGCCAAGGGGCTCGATGAGGTGCATCGCCAATGCCCAAAGGTTGCGGCGCAAGTTCTTCTGGAAACCACCGCGGGGCAGGGGAGCAACCTCGGCTGGCGGTTCGAGCATCTGGCCGAGATTCTCAGTCTGGTAAAAGATCCGGATCGGGTAGGCGTCTGTGTCGACACCTGTCACATCTTTGCTGCGGGGTACCCCATGGAGACCCGGGCCGAATACTTGGCCACAATCCGGGGGATGAATCAGACGTTCGGACTCGACAAGATTAAGGCCTTTCACCTAAACGACAGCAAACGCGAACTCGGCTCGCGAGTCGACCGGCACGAGCACATCGGGCGTGGACACTTGGGGCTGGAGCCCTTTCGGCACCTGATGAACGATCGCCGCTTTAAGAAAATCCCGATGTATCTTGAAACTCCCAAGGGCGAGGAAAACGGCGAGCCGCTGGATGTGATCAACCTGAGAACCTTGAGAGATCTCATCGAGAAGCCGGCCAAAAAGAAGAAAAAGTCGCCTCCACGAAAGCGTTAACTCTCGTGTCAGCCGAGATGTAGGGGTCGGCGCGACCCTCTTGAGCAGAATGATTTGGTCCCTTTGAATGGGCTTCGTTATGCATGCTGTGCCGAATGTGTCGGCGCCGGGCAAAATGGGGTCGGCAGATGCTTTCCCGTGCCGATGTAGCCAATTGCGTCTCTGAAATACGCGTGAGATTTGACCCACGAACACGGGGCGCGATAAATTTATGGGACTAGGAAGACCTGCATGGTGCGGGACGACTGCCGTCCCGGGGCGTTTCTGACTGCTTCGCGAAAAGGCTAGACCGCGATGGGGCTGAAATACTTCAAACGCTTCCGGATGGAAATCGATCTGGTGGCCGCCCAGCTTGATCACCACCCCTTGCCGGTGGAGTATTGTCTGGTTCCGTGGGACCCGACGTTGCTGAGCGTGCACGCGGAAACCAAGTACGAGAGTTTCCGGACCGAAATCGATGCGTATGTGTTTCCCTGCCTAGGCGACCATCAAGGTTGCCAGCGATTGATGCAGGAAATCGCGCACAAAGATGGCTTTCTTCCGGAAGCCACTTGGCTCATCGCCCATTGCCCCGGACCAGGCGAGGCCGTGGAGTATTGTGGCACTGTTCAGGGAATCTACGATCGCTCGCGGATCGGGGCCATCCAGAATCTGGGCATCACCCCCATGCATCGCGGACGAGGACTGGGAACCGCACTGCTTATCTCCGCCCTGCAGGGTTTTCGCAGTGTGGGGCTCAAACGGGCCTTTCTCGAGGTGACGGCCCAAAACTCGGGCGCCATTCGGCTCTATCACCGAATGGGCTTCAACTCAGTCCGCACGGTGTATAAAGCGGCCGACGTGTCCGCGGTGAATTCTCTGGCACCCGGCTCGGTTTAGAGCACGCGTGAAAACTCATTTTTGAGCTCTCTCATACCTTCGCTGCTGCGCAGTACCCCTGCAATCAGTCCGGCCGCTGTGTACACTGCTCATGCGATGGCAACTTACCCTGTGCAGGCAACGGGCTTGGCGGGGTGGATTTGTTCTCAGGATGGTAATTCAGAATGATCTCGATGCGTGCGAGTTGGATAGCAGTTGTTGCGGTTTGCTTGTGTCTCTCGGGAAGGACGCGGGCACTTTGCGAAGATGCTGCTCCCGAGTTCCAGGGCTATCAGGCAACCGAATGCGAAGGCTTCTATCCCGGCCATTTGCAGGGAATCGCAGTTGACGGGCAGGGCCACATCTTCTGGTCGTTCACCACCAAGCTAGTGAGCACAGATGCCGAGGGTCAGATTCTCAAGGTGATCGATGTGCCGAATCATCACGGCGACCTGACGTATGTGGATGGCAAGCTGTACGTGGCCGTGAACCTCGGTGATTTCAACAACCCCAAGGGGAATGCCGACTCTTGGGTGTATGTCTACCAAGCCGACGATCTCTCGCTGCTTGCCAAACATGAAGTGCAGGAAGTCGTCTACGGAGCCGGAGGGATTGCCCACAACGCTGGGCGATTCATCGTCGTGGGTGGACTTCCCGACGGAACGGACGAAAATTACGTGTACGAGTACGATGGCGACTTCAACTTCCAGCGGCGACACGTCGTGCCCAGCGGTCATACGTACCTGGGAATCCAGTCTGCCGAGTATGCCGACGGACTCTGGTGGTTCGGCTGCTACGGTAAGCCGCAGCAGTTGGTCATCGCCGATGAAGCCTTCGGGGTGACCGGGCGATACGACTTTGATTGCAGTTATGGCATTGCGTCGATCGCACCTGGGAGGTTTCTCGTTACAACCGGACCCAATGTCTCGGGCAAGGGCCGTACCGGGGCCGTCCAGATTGCGGTTCCGGATGAATCCCAACGGTTAAAACGCCTGTCAAGTGAGTAGTTCTGTTTCCATCAGGACGTGGCGTTTGGACAGCACCCGTGTCGGCTCAAATGTGGGTGTGCGGATTCCGGTATTTATTGGGCTGAGCACGCTGAAGCCTTGACGGAACTTCCATCAAAGCGCAACGTTTGGTGGGGGTAGGGCTTGGGGCAAGGGCCCTCCGCCGGCCAATACTTGCTGGTATAATTGCACTGAATTACTCACATGACCCCGAGCAACGGGAGAACGTCGTGCCACGTAAAACGCATATAGACGCCATCCTACGCGACTGGCCTTATGAACCGGGTACAGTCAGTGCTCGACTTGTGCGCGCTCGTGACGGGCGGGACGTGGTCCAAATGCGAATCGAGATGGGCGTCGTTCAAATGGAAATGGACGGCCGCCCCGACGGCTCGCATCCCGAGGGGTGTGAAACCTACCTCGATCATCTCATCAGTATGGCAATCCACCGCGGCGAGCATTTCGAACTGACCGAAGAACAATGCGCCGAGGTTGATCGCGAGTTCATGCAGTACTACCACCGGCGAATCTGCTGGCTGGCACTCCGTGATTTCAAGCGTGCCGTGAAAGATGCCGACCACAGCCTGGCTTTGATGGATTTCGTTCGCGATCGTTCCCCCGACCGGCAGTGGACGCTGTCTCACGAGCAGTTCCGTCCATTCATCCTTTTCCATCGCACGCAGGGAGCCGCCATGGCTGCTCTCGACACCGATGGCGCCGAAGCCGCGATCGAAGCAGTAAATGGCGGTCTCGAGCGTATGCGCGAGTTCCTGGTGAACTTTGATGCCGAGGAGTCGTTCGACGACGATGAGATGGTGATGCGGTTACGCGAGATTCAAGACTCGCTCCGCGAAGAGTTCGGGGTCGAGCGGACTCTGAACGAGCGTCTGGCCGACGCTGTCGCCGAAGAGAAGTACGAACTCGCTGCCCAGTTGCGCGACGAGTTAGAACGCCGCGCCGAAGGGGCATGAGCCCTGGGACCTTAACGATTGCGGTAGCTGGTAAAGCTCATTCCGCTTAGAGCGGGGCTGGAGCGACCTCTCTTTCTTCGGGTTTTGCCGTGCTAGCAAACGTTAAGCTTTGTAAGAGTTTCTAGCGCACTGTACAAACCGTCACTCTTTTGGCATTGACTCCTACACGGCGATTCTTCCCGAAAACGTTTACTGCGAACGTTTTGAATCAAACGGGCGATTTTTCTCAGACTCTTGGCACGCCTCCTGCATTTAGGCTTCACCGTTCGGTACGGGGCGCATCGGTTACAAAGGAGTAGGCCATGCTAGTGCTCACTAGGAAAGCTCAACAAACGATTCGGGTCGGTGAGAATGTCACCATCACCATCCTTCGCGTTAAGGGACAATCGGTTCGGGTTGGCATCGAAGCGCCTCGCGACGTTCACGTCGTGCGTGGAGAATTGCCACCGAAGGATATGGTAGAAGTCGATCTCGATGCCGATACTCTCGACACGATCGAAGTCACCACGACACCGGCGGTGAGCACCAAAACCGTTCGGCAGGACCGCGCCGCGGAAACCCCCAAGGGTCCGCAAGCAGGCCAGAACGCTCGTACGAAGTCCAAGCCGGATCGGCAAGCGGTGCCAGTTTCGCATCGAGGACTGAAATCGCAGGTCAGTGCCCGTCGGGTTCGGGCGGTGATGCGCCTGAATGGCGAACCCATCGATGACTTGCGGCGGCAGACCTTGCCTCCCCTGCGTTCAACTTTGGGGTACCATTAAGTCAGCTCGGGGATAGGTACGGACGAGGCACTCATCAAGCATCTCTTCTCGGGTGACCCTTTCAGTTGTGTTCAGTTGTGGAACCGCCAAAAGCAGGTCACGCTAAAAACGTCTCTTCTCAGTGATTTCGCGGCAGAAAACTGGTCACAGGGCACCCAGGCAGACATACTGGGTGCACGGTGCGGGATGCCTTGCCCGAGAAATCACTTACGCCTAAGGGAGAAGATACGCATGCTTGGTGTTCGCAGGGGGCGAAGTCGTTGGTTGGTACTGGGACTGATGGTTGCCTTGGCGACGGTTCCGTCGCTCACCGCCCACGCCGAATCTGGAGATCCCACGCTGTTGATCTTCGATACCGACATAGGGAACGACATCGACGACGCCCTGGCGCTAAGCGTCATTCATGCTCTTGAGAATCGCGATGAATGCCGGCTGCTGGCTGTGACCATCACTAAGGATCACCCAGACTGCGCGGCGTTCGTCGACCTGGTAAACACCTTCTACGGGCGGGGCAATATCCCTGTTGGAGTCGTGCGTGACGGCAAGACACCCAAGGAGAGCCGTTTCGTCAGCGAGACGGTTGCCGCAACCGACGGGGGCGAGCCACGGTATCCACACGACTTGAAGAGTGGCGAAGATGCACCCGAGGCCGTAAGCCTGTTGCGGAAAGTTCTGGCCGAGTCGCCCGACGACTCGGTGGTGATGGTGGTGGTTGGTTTTTCCACGAACATCGCCCGACTTTTGGATTCAAAGCCTGATGAGTACTCCGATCTCTCGGGCGAAGAACTCGTCCGCCGCAAGGTCCGCCTGCTGTCAATCATGGCCGGCACATTCGGTGGCGATCGGATCGACCACAAAGAATACAACGTTCACGTCGACCTGCCCGCAGCCCAAAAGATTTACGAGCGATGGCCCACACCCATTGTGGCCAGCGGTTGGGAAATCGGGATGGCGATTCAGTACCCCTCGGTAAGCATCGAGGAAGACTACAACTACGTCGATCATCATCCCGTGGCCGAGGCCTATACGAAGTACCAGAAGATGCCGTACGATCGTGCTACGTGGGATCTCACCTCGGTGTTGTACGCCGTTCGTCCCGAGCGAGGTTACTTTGGGCTATCAGAGCCGGGCACCATTCACGTAGGCGAAGACGCCCTGAGCAAGTTCGAAGAAGACCCTCAGGGAAAGCACCGGTTTGTTACCGTCAACGATGAACAGATCGCGCGAGTGCTCGAAGCCCTGATTCAACTCGCATCAGAGCCGCCGAAGGCTAGCAATTAGTAAGCGCGCTGCGGAACGGTTTGCATCGGAGGGGGCTCAAAGTCGGGTCGGGCGGGGGCAGTAACAGCTGTTGGTTGGCTCGCAAATCGCCATGGGCTCTCAGGTTGTCGGCCATCGACGAACCGCAGATGTTCGAGTAACACGCGTCGAACCTCCAAAACTGCTCGGGGGTTCTGGTGCACGGTGGCGTGTGAAGCATTCACGATCAGTTCCGACTCGATGTTGTTCGGGTGCGCGCTCGCGTAGGACACGACTCCGTCACCGCCTTCAATCAGCGGTACAGGTTGTCCTTCGTATTCAAGCACACCCACGATGTTGTGGTGCTTCACCCACGGGGGAAGCGGGTTTTCCAGCAGCACGGGCAGCAGGGGCGACTCGGGCGAGAGAGAATCGAGGCTTGTCTTGGTCTTATGGAACGAGGCATCTCGGAATAACCCTGGATTGTCAACCAGCAGCTTCTCGCGACCGCTAACCATCATCTCCGGCAAGGTGATTAGCTTCCGCCCCAGCCATTGCGTTGCCGAATTCGCAAAGCGGCTGCCGCGGTGCGGAGTGGCGATGGTAATCAAGCGTCGCACCGATGGGTTGGCATCGAAGAAGAACGTCGATTCCAGCGAATCGCGAACTTCTTTTTCCGCTTTCACGAGCTGAAACGGTTCGGTGGCCACGGCATCCCAGTATTGGTTTCCGCTGGAAACGATCTGCAATTTGGAGACGAGTCCGCCCATGCTGTGGCCGACGAGAACCATCTGGTCGAGCGCCGGAGTGGTTGCCTGGGGATCGAACGTTTTCCGCATCTCGGCCAGGTCTTGGCGGAACTGGCCTGCACTAATCCAGAACGGCTGCCCTGTGGGATACATGTAGAACCAGAACTGGTACCGCTCGCGGAGTTCTGGTGAGCCCAACAGGTCGTTAAACATTTCCATCCAAGTCAGCGGACTCGACCATAGTCCGTGAACCATGATGACCGGAATCTTGTGCGGCTCGTAAGGTTGCAGCATGTACAAGCCCGCGAGCTCTTCGGTTAAGTCGGGCCGCAACAACCCTGCCGTGGCAGCCGCTTCGAGATGCGACTGATTCAGAAAGTAAGCCAGCGGGGTGCTGAGGTCGCTTTCCAGTGGAACGCGGATGTTTCCGACCATGATGTCGGTTGAAGTCAGCGGGTCGTAGAACTCAAGCACCACCTTGTGCCGGGAGACCGAGCCGTCTTCAGGCAGTGGTTTCGATGGCATCACTCTTAAGAATGCCGTGGCGGGAAATGTTAGCCCCGGAGGGTAGTATTTCTCGTCGACGGAGGCGTTCTCATGTTGCTTTCGTTTCACAACCAGAGGTACGCCTAGTCCGAAGCTCTCGTAAGTGTTGGTTAACCCCTGCACCTGGTAGTCGGAGACAAATTCGAATTCGCCGAAGTCTTCGTCGTGCCAGTGGGTGCCGCGAGACACCACGGTTACGTCGCAGATGTTGTTGGCCGTTTCAACCCGGTGGTTGTTCCCCGGCTGCAAGGCGTTGTGCTTAACCAGCAGCCGCATACTCTCTTCCAGGGCGCCGTTGTAAAGGTCGCAAGCACCGCGGAACTGGGGATCGTATGGGTTGCGAATTCGTCCGAAGCGATGGTCGAACAAGTAGATGTATGCGTGCGCGACAGCAGTTTCGAAATACTCCAGCGCTGCCTGCTCGTCATGCCCATTGAGTTCCTTGCCCCGTATGAAGCTCAGCTCGGCAAAGGCGTGGAACTTATCGGCCGTGGGTTCTTCGGCGACCACGTGTTGCAGTTCGACCATCGCCGAATCGGGGTCGTCGCGAAACTGGGCGAGTAAATCGTATCGCCGCAGTAGTTGCAGCGTACGGGCACTCGGCTCCGGGCCACTCCGCGAGTTAAGTTTGAGCTGGTCGACCAGGGGATTGCGAGGGGTTTCGCGAACAGTGACATACTCGGTGCTTGCGCAACCAATGGTGACCACCAGCAGTAGTGCCAGCAATACTGCGCAGCACAGCGTTGGCTGTCCCGGGGCAACAGGGCGAACCCTTAAATCGCCGGGCAACCGAGGTGAATCGGAGAACGGTGCGTACAGCTCGCGCATCGAATGCCGTGAGACTGTGTAAGATGGGAGACTGAGATTAGATCCACGCCGTGACGATGCGCAGATTGCCTCACTAATAGGGTTGAAGAGGCATCGACGTCAATGTCGGTTTCCCGCTTGCAATACACCCCAGCTACAGCGAGTCGTTGCCAGCATGATGCAGATTTCTTGTTCGACGTCGGTATCTGCCAGCATCGTTGATGACGTGGCCTCGATCGAAGAGTCACTTCGCTGCGCTCGATCTGCTGGCATCTCCACGATTGCGTTGGACGCCTCATGCTTGCCGATCGAGAGAACTTCGTCCGGGCAGGCATCAGCAGACGAAGATCTGTTTCAGCTAGCCACTGCCTGGCATCGCGCGGCGGCAGAACTGTCGGTCGAGGTTTCACAGGTTGTTTCCAGTGTGATTGACCTGACGGGTGTCGGGGCCGCTGAGGCGGGGCTCCGATGGATCGAATTTGCCAACTCGTTGGGGGTGAAGTCGGTCATGCTCCCCTTGGTTGGGGCTCAAGTAGACCGGGTCGATCCAACAGCAGCAGGATGCCTGCATGCCTGGGGAGAGCGTGCTGGTGCGACCGGGAGCATTGTGTCGTTGGGCACAGCGTCTTCGGTAGTGCCTGACACGCGTGCAATGGCCCAACTGATGAACGCCACTCGGGCTTCTTCCTTGCGGCTGGACTTCGATACCGGGCGGTATCAGCAATGGAACCCTCACCGTAGTGGTGAGATTGCGCTACAACGCATCGCCGGATGGCTTGGCTCTCTGCGGCTGCGAGAAGCTACCGGAACGCCTGGCGAGTTCGACTCGCCCCCGCTCGGCACCGGCGGTGCCGTCGACTTCGCCCGTACTTGCGAGATCATCAAAGCACTGAAGCTTCGTGGACCCGTCATCATCGAAGTCGATCCACCCACCGGGCGTAAGGCACTGCGTTCAATCGAATCCGACTTGAGTGACAGTTTACAGCATCTCAGAGATTGCGGCTGGTTTGGGTGAGCCGGACCGATATAGCGGACGAATAATACTCCAGAAGCCTGTTTCGCTGCGAATTATTGACGCTTGGGTTTCTTCTTTTGACCCAAGCGGCGGTGGAGCATTTCGACTTCCTCTGCCATTGTTGGTTGCAGCTCTGCGAGACGAGAGGGAATGTCCATGCTTGAATGGATCACAGTTAGCACCACGGTCGACCGCGGTTGGGCGTCGCCAATGAAGAGATGTTTGTGAACGCGGTAGAATTTCAGCGAGGCAGGGAGATCGGTGCCAGCTTGCAGCAAACCTGGGTTTTCTTTTATTCGTGCTAGCCCGGTCTCAATCTCGTCGAGATATTTCTCTGCAATCTCTTTGCCCCACCGTTCAAGAGAGTAGTTGAATATTTGCTGGATGTTCCGCAATGCGACTTGCGGTAAGGCAATCTGGTGGGAACTTTTCGGCTCACTTCCCAGCCTTCTTCAACAGGCTCCGCAAATCGCCATCAAAGGCTACTGTGCGACCTGCGATTGCATCTTCATAACCCTCGATAATCGCATTGCGAACCTGGGCTGCTTCCGTTTGAATCTTTTTCTGTCGCAATAGATCTCGAACGAATTCGCTAGGCGTGGCATACAACGTGCCATCACCACAACTCTCTTCGATGAACGCCCGCAACTCATCGGTCAGCGAAAGATTGAGCGTGCTACCCATATTCTATCCTTCTATCGAAATGATAGGTTGAGCCAGAAATGTTTGTCAATATTTGTCATAGTGGCCATGTGTCGTGAACCTTAGCGTAGCGGGCTCGCTCATTCACTCTGAGGCCGATGCCCATACCGTTCTCTTCCGAAAGCCATCGATGCTCACCGAAATTCGCACTCCTCGGTTCACCCTGCGTCGTCCTTCGCTCGCCGATGCAGAGTCCATCTATCAAGCGGTCATGGAATCGCAAGCGCAGCTCATCCCTTGGATGCACTGGTGTCACGCGGGGTATCGTTTGAAGGAGACGAAGGGGTGGATTCAACATGCGGTTGAAGCTTGGGACTCGGGCCAGGAATATGCCTATACAATCATCGATCCATCGGACGATCAGGTAGTGTTAGGAGGTACTGGGCTGGCTCAAGTTTACGCAGGCCAGCGTCGGGCGGAATTGGGGTATTGGATTCGTACCTCCCACACCGGAATGGGATTGGCCACGGCGGTAGCCAAGGAGGTTGCTCGCCATGCCTTCGAAGAGCTTGGACTTGTTCGGATTGAGATATTGGCGGTCGTAGGCAATACGGCCAGTTGCCGAGTTGCGGAGAAGACCGGTGCCCAACACGAGGGAGTGCTGCGCCGCCGCGTCATCCATCGCGATGAAGTGCGAGATGCCAATAGCTTCTCACTGCTGCGCGAAGATCTTCTCTAAAGCGGGTTGGCTAACGGCCGGTTTCAGCGTGGGCAGTTGGGACTTAGAATAAGGGTTCGTACCACCGGTTCGTCGGTTCCCTCTCATCACCTCCCTGCAGCCCCTTTTTTGCACCATGGGCCATAGCGTGTTGGCAATTGACGGTGGACCCGCTGTGCTGCCAGATGGTCCGCCGGGCTGGCCCCCACCCGATAGGTCGATCCGCGAGGCACTCCTGGCTGCCGCAGAGGATGGTTCTTGGGGGCGATATCATGGGCCGCATTGCACCCGACTTACTGAGCAGGTCGCCCATTTGCACAACAGCGAGCACGTCATGCTATGTTGCTCGGGGACGGTGGGGGTTGAGCTTGCGTTGCGGGGTTTGGGTGTGGGGCCGGGAGACGAAGTCTTGCTGGCCGGCTACGATTTCGGCGGCAACTTCGCTGCGATTCTCGCGGTGGGGGCGACACCTGTGCTCGTGGATGTGGCGGCTGAAAATTGGCAGTTCGATCCGGGTTCGATTGAAGCTGCAGTAGGCCCTGAGACGAAGGCGGTGATCGTTTCGCATTTGCATGGTGGAATTGTTCCCATGCAGGAGGTGATGGAGCAAGCAGACCGAATCGGGCTTCAAGTGGTGGAAGACGCCTGTCAGGTTCCCGGGGCACTCATCCAGGGACGCAGGGCTGGCTGCTGGGGTGATGTTGGCGTGTGGAGCTTTGGCGGCAGTAAATTGCTCACCGCAGGCCGCGGAGGGGCGGTGTTCACTCCCAGGGCTGAGGTGTATCAGCGCATCAAGCTGGCTTGCGAACGAGGGAATCATGCCTATCCACTTAGCGAGCTGCAAGCCCTGGTGCTCAATCCGCAGATGGAGCAACTGCCTGCCCGTAATTCGACTCGTATGAAGGCTGCGAGCGAACTGATGGAGGCGCTTTCACCGGTTCAGGGGCTGCGACCGTTCATCACGCCACATCCACCCGAGGGCTGCGAGCCGGGTTACTACAAACTCGGCTTCCAGTACGATGCGGGTGAGTTTAACAAGCAGCCCCGCGATGCATTCGCTGACGCGGTGCGTGCCGAGGGCGTGGCGCTCGACCCAGGTTTTCGCGATTTCTCCCGCCGCAGCTCAAAACGCTGCCGAAAGGTGGGGCCACTCGAGCAAAGCCGGCTGGCTGGTGAGGGGACATTGGTGCTGCATCACCCGGTACTGTTAGAAGGTCACTCAACCCTGGCTCTCATTGCTGAAGCGATTCAGAAAGTCGCCGATGTGTTCAAGTCGACGAAGCGTGCTAAAACGGGACTTCCGGATTCCACGTCAAGGAAGTGACGTCGATCGGTTTCCATATGCTGAAAGGTAGTCCATTTGGATGGCAGCCCAATTCTTACTGACCAACGACGATGGTCTCGAGCACCCTGGCATGGCTGCTTTGGAGAGTGCCATGGCCGCACATGGAGCTACTTCAGTCGTGGCTCCACACACGATGCTCTCTGGCTGCAGCCATCAGGTTACGGTCTGGCGTCCCTTGGAGCTGACTCAGGCAGGGGCGAATCGACACGCTTTGGATGGTACTCCGGCCGACTGTGCGAGAATCGGCCTGACGCATGTTGCTCCCGAGTGCGAATGGGTTGTCTCGGGAATTAACGAGGGCGGCAATCTGGGTGCCGATGTGTATATCTCGGGCACCGTTGCTGCCGTGAGGGAGGGAGTACTGTTGGGGCGACGAGGGATCGCTTTCTCACACTATCGACGACGCAAGGCTTCGATCGATTGGGAGCAAGCTAGTCGTTGGGCGGACGAAGTTGCGGGCGAGTTGTTCAAACACTCCTGCCCGCCGGGATGCTTTTGGAATGTCAACCTTCCGCATCTCGAATCCGGTGAAGACATGCCGGAGATTGTTTATTGTCCGCTCGACCCCAATCCGCTGCCGGTTCGTTTCCGAACCGAAGCGGGCAAATTTGTCTACCACGCGCTGTATCAGGACCGCCAGCGCGATGAGGGTTGCGATGTCGACGTTTGCTTCTCCGGTCGCATTTCTGCAACCCTCATCCCTGTCACAGTCACTTCGCCATCATCGACGAGGATGATGCCAGCCGGGACAAGCGATGCCCCGACGTAACCCCTTGAGTGGGTTTCTCCGGTATCGACGGTCGCACCCGTCTATTGCTCCTCCTCAGCGCGTTCTTGTTCGCCGCCGGAGGTTCCGTTTCGTCCTGGTCGATCTCGACCTCGAACGCCTCCACAATCGGCTTCAACTCCCCCCGCACGATCCGAACCGACTCGGGAGCTTCAATCCCTAAAGTGACGCGACTGCCAGAGATGCGGCTGACGCGGATTTTGATCGAGTCGCCGATTTGAATCGAATCGCCTACTTTTCGACTGAGTACCAACATGACTAAGTTCTCCTTGCTGATGTTCCAGCTGTCTGCGAAAAGCAGGCTAAGTGCTCGACGGTGCTAGGTCCCTCATCGTGGGTCGCCGTCGCTGGGAGCCCTCATGGCTGCCCGACCGCTCTTCGTTGCCTCTGCTTATGTGCAAGGGCAATGCCATTAAGAGCGTAGAAAGTGGTTGGGATGTGACGCGGTTTTCTTTAAGTCATTATCTGGTATTGGCTTGAGTTCTATTGGCGAGGTGGAGATGTGAACAGGTATCGTGCCAAATTGATGAGTGGGGCGGCCGAATTCATCCCAAAATGAGAACGCAGTCCTGAAATGAGATCGGCGTCAGTCTCAAAGGCTATAGTCCGGCAATAGCGGTGCTTGCTATGCTGGTAAGCCATGGACGGTTTTGAACGAGGCAAAATCAAACAGGCCAGCGCGATTCCCTACCGCCACATGGGGGGGTCGGTGGAGTTCTGCCTGATCACCTCGGTAAAGCGTGGTCGTTGGGGGGTGCCCAAGGGCATCATCGACCCGGGCGAAACCGCCGAGGAGACGGCCCTGAAGGAGGCCCAGGAAGAGGCAGGGCTGCATGGGCGGATCGTCAGCGACGTGGTAGGTCGCTACGAGTATCGCAAGTGGGGCAGCAAACTGGTAGTCAGCGTGTTCCTCATGGAGGTGTCCCACGCTGCCGAGCAGTGGCTGGAAGACGAGATTCGGCAGCGATGCTGGTGTACGGCCGAGGAAGCCCTAGAACTCATCGATCGAGCCGAACTAATCGACATCTTTGAGTTCGCCGTGGCTGAGATTGCTCGCAAACCAATGTGAGCGTTTGCGGCTCCTCACTTTGGCGTGTTTCTATTTCCCAGCGGTACTAGAACGTGCCTTCTCGATGACGTCCTTGAGTTGGACTGGCTTACCGCCCTGCCGTTTGCTTTCGTCGGCGGCTTCCATGAAGGCGAACATCTCGATCGTCTCCTCGGCACTCACGGGTGCCTGTCCCGTCTTGAAGAAACGACAGATTTCCTCGACCAAAGGTTGATAGCCGCTGTAGCCTCCGCTGCGGACGATGCCCTTGGAGCCGAAGACCATCGCCCCGTAGTCGCTCTTGCCTTCGCGAATGCCGCGGAAGGTGCCAATACGGCCATCGTCCCAGACCCCGGTCACCAGCTCGTAGTCGTTAGTCTGCACTCGCGAAACCGAGACGCACCCGGTGCCCATGATGGTGAACAGCGTTTCAACCCCGTGAACTCCGTACCAGTACAAGTCGGGATGATGCGGCTCCAACGAACACGGACCAAAGGCCGCACAGCCTAACACTTCACCAACGTCTTCGTGATCTCGCATTCCTAGAATGCCGGGCGAGAACCGCAAAGAAGAACTCGAGAAGCACGGCACGTCGTACTCCTTGGCCAGGCGGTAGATTTCAATCGCGTCTGCCAGGCTGCCGGCTACGGGTTTATCGATGAACACGGGTTTGCCGGCCGCAAGCACGGGCTTCACTTGCTCGAGATGCGGGCGTCCGTCGACGCTCTCCAGCAGCACCACGTCGACCTTCGTGAGTAAACCATCGATCGAATCGACGATCTCAATGCCCATGTCTTGCAACTGCTGGGTGAACCCTTCGAGGCGATCGGCGCTACTCGGAATGTCTGGACTGCCACCAGGATATGCTGCGACCACGGTCACATCGGCCAACACCCCTTCAGCATTCGGATCGTTGAGCACCTTGCTAAAGGCCACCACGTGAGATGTGTCGAGACCGATGATGCCGGCTTTCAGAGGTTCCGCGGCCGAGGCAATGCTTGCTGGCGAGACTGCGAGCAATATCATCGCGATCGCCAAAAACATTCTGCGAGAAATCATCGACTGGAATTGGGTGGCGAATTCTAAGGAGTTTTGAGCGTTCATCGTGTGATCTCGATACGAGGTGGGCATAGCAGGAGTGGGAGAGCAGGGACTTAGTGGTGACTGCTTATGATAACTGCTCGAGTATGTGGATGCAGCAATCACCCCGGTTGAGTGCTACAATTCGCCTGCAGTTACGAAGAACACAGATCCCAGCTCATGAGCGAACCGTCATGCCCCGAGCCACTCTCGTATTGATTTTGATGCTGCCGATATTCGTACTCGCGCTGCTAGCCGCCGAGCCGGCGGTTGACGACGCCATGAAGCATCACCAAAAGGCATTTGCCCTCGAGGCGGCCGGTCGCTGGGCCGATGCAGCGGTGGAGTACACCGTTGCGATCAAGCTGCGACCCAATCAGGCTTCGCTTTACGACCGACGTGGCGGGGGTTACTTCAAGCTCGGCGAAATCGAAAAGTCTTTGGCCGACTTTGACAAAGCGATCGAGTTGAACCCTGCCCTGGAGGAAGATCATTGGCGTCGTGGAATTTCTTTGTACTACGCGGGAAGATTCGCAGAAGGATCCGCGCAGTTCGAACTCGGCAAGTCGGTCTACGCCAACGATGTGGAAAACGCCGTATGGAGATTTATCTGTCAGGCCCGCGCTGAGGGGGTGGAGGAAGCCCGGGAGGAGTTGCTGCCCATCGGGCACGATCGTCGCGTTCCGCTGATGGTCGTCTATGCCCTTTTTCAGCAGAAAGCGACGCCTGACGATGTGTTGACCGCAGCCGCGGCGGGCGATCCTGATTCCGATCTATTGCAGCAACAGATGTTTTACGCCCATCTCTATCTTGGGCTCTATTTCGAATCGCACGGCAAGCCAGAGGAAGCCGCGAAGCATATTCGCCTGGCTGCGGAGAAATACCCGTTGAACGGGCATTACATGTGGGACGTCGCTCGGGTGCACCACGAGCGACTGCAGAAGGAAGCGGATTCGGAGTAGACATCCGCGTTTGGTGAGAACAAGCTCCCGCCTGTCACTAGGCAAGCAGCTTCTGCACCACTTCGCCCCCGACATCGGTCAGGCGGAATTCCCGCCCTTGGAATCGGTAGGTGAGCTTCAAGTGATCGAGCCCGAGCAGGTGCAGGATGGTGGCCTGCAGGTCGTGCACGTGAACACGATCGGCGACGGGGGAGAAGCCTAGTTCGTCGGTTTCGCCGATGGTTTGTCCGGTCTTGATGCCACCGCCGGCAAGCCACATGGTGTAGGCTTCGATATGATGGTCGCGCCCGATCGTTTCGCGGTTCTCACCCATGGGCGTACGGCCGAACTCGCCACCCCACACCACGAGCGTATCTTCCAGCAGTCCTCGTTGTTCGAGGTCGTTCAACAAAGCCACGGCCGGCTGATCGGTTTCTCGGCACACCTTATCCAACGAGTCGCCCAGGTCGGTGCCTTTGTTGCCGTGATGATCCCAGTCGGTGTGATAAAGCGTGACGAAACGCACTCCCCGTTCGACCAACCTTCGGGCCAGCAGACAATTGTTGGCGAACGAACGTTCCCCCGGCTTGGCCCCGTAGGCTTCGAGCGTTTCGGCCGTTTCATCTGAAAGGTCGATCAGTTCCGGAGCGCTGGCTTGCATGCGGTAAGCCATCTCGTAGCTGGAAATGCGGGCTGCAATCTCGTCGTCTCCCACTTGCTTCAGCCGGGCATTGTTCATGTCGCCAATGGCGTCGATGGTCCGTCGTTGTGTGGCCGCATCGATTCCCTCGGGTGAAGACAAGTTTAGAATTGGTTCACCACCGGACCTTAGCGGAACTCCCTGATACTGGCTCGAGAGGAACCCGCTACCGTAGTTGTGCGTTCCGCCGCGTGGGCCTCGCGGGCCAGATTGCAGAACAACAAAGCCCGGCAAATCTTGCGATTCGCTGCCAATTCCATAAGTGACCCAGGCACCCATGCTGGGGCGGCCGTAGTGGGGCGAACCAGTGTTGAAGAACAGTTTCGCCGGTCCATGGTTAAACACATCGGTGGCCATCGTTTTGATGAACGCCACCTTGTCACAAATGCTGGCCAGGTGGGGCATGCATTCGGAAATCTCTGTGCCGGTTTCCCCGTGCTGAGCGAACTTTCGCCGGGTGCCCAACAGTTTGGGGTCGGCCTTGAGGAATGCGAAACGCTTGTTCTCGATGATCGATTCCGGGATCGATTCGCCGTTGAGTTCCTGCAGTTTCGGCTTGTAATCGAACAGCTCCAACTGGCTGGGGGCGCCAGCCATGAACAAGTGGATCACCCGTTTCGCTTTGGGAGCGAAATGTGGCGGACGGGGCGCGAGGGGATTTATCGCTTGGGCCGCCGGCGATTCAGCAGCCAGTAGTCCGTCGCGGGCCATAAGTTGACCCAGCGCGATGGAGCCCATCGACAGTCCGCAACTGGCGAAGAAGTGACGCCGTGCAAGACGTCTCTGTTCGGCGTTGTGTTCGTGCGGAACTTGCGACATGAATTGATTCCTACTCGCGGGTAATGAATTCGTCGAGATTCAGCATCACTCGGGCCAGCGTTGTCCAGGGGGCCGTTTTGGTTTCGGCTTCGCGCTCGACCGTCAGCACTTCCAAGAGTCGCTGCAATTCGTATTCGCTGGGCTCTCGGGCTAGGCACAACTGCACCGCATACCTCACACGCTCTTCATCGCTCTCCGCGTTACACGATGCCAAATGGTCACCCAAAGATTTTGCGCATTCGACAAACGACTCGTCGTTGAGCAGCGTCAGTGCCTGTAGTGGCGTATTCGATTGGTACCTTCGCGTGCACGTGGTGTTCGAATCGGGGGCGTCGAAGGTCTTCAAGAACGGGTGCGGTGTCGAACGCCAGAAGAAGGTGTAAAGCCCGCGTCGATAGCGATCCTCGCCGGAGCTGACCTCCCAGGGGCGTTCTACTTGGGCTAGCCGCATGACGCCGGCGGGCTGATAAGGGAATACACTGGGGCCACCGATCTTGCGGCTCAAGAGACCGCTGACGGCCAGGGCGTTGTCACGGATCACTTCGGCCTCAAATCGACGGCGCGACTGTCGGGCCAGCAGGATGTTGTCGGGATCGGCGGTTTCTAAGTCTTCTCGATCATTGGACGACTGACGATAAGTGGCCGAAGTGACGATCAAGCGATGCATCGTCTTCAGGCTCCACTGATTCTCGATGAAGGAACTGGCAAGCCAATCCAAGAGTTCCGGGTGCGAGGGCGGGCTCCCCTGCGTGCCAAAATCGTTTTCTGTGTCGACCAGCCCTCGCCCGAAATAACGCTGCCACACACGGTTCATCGTCACGCGAGAGGTGAGAGGATTCCGCGGGGCGACGAGCCACTCGGCGAGTACCAGTCTGCTGTCTGCTTCTTCCTCACCAGTCTCGACGAGCGGTGGTAATACTTCTGGAACATCGGCGCTGACCTCGGCACCATGCCGGAGGAAATCACCCCGCACATGCACGTGGGTTACCCGCGGCTGGGTTCTCGCTCGCAGAACCATCGTCGTAGGAGGATTTGGCAGCTGTTTCTTCAGCGCATCCAGTTGCTTCGATAGTTGCTGGTGGTTCGCATCGGTCGAGAGTTGTGCCGACTTAACGGCTTGTTGTTGCTTCTTGTCACGCTCTTCAGGTGTAATTTTCAATGCCGCCTGAACCTCAGGGGAGAGCTTCTTGCGTTGCTCTTCTGTCAGGCTGGCCTCCCATTCAGTTTGAGCGGCCTTCAGCTCTTTATCACGAGCGTTCAATTCTCCCGTGAGCGCACGAATCTGAGGTTTCAGTTGCTCGGCGAGTGCTTCTTGCTCGGGCGAAGGGACATCGATGTTCGGTTCGTCATCGTTGTTCATGAACGCGAACAATCGATAGAAATCTCGCTGTGAGATGGGATCGAATTTGTGGTCGTGGCAGCGAGCGCAGGCGACGGTCAGTCCGAGGTAGACGGTGCCAATCGTGGAAACGCGGTCGACGACGGCTTCAACGCGGAATTGCTCATCGTCGGTGCCCCCTTCCTGATTCACTAGGGTGTTGCGATGAAATCCGGTGGCGACGGTTGCAGACAATGGGGCATCAGGAAGCAAGTCGCCGGCCATTTGTTTAATGGTGAACTCATCGAACGGCATGTCGGCGTTCAATGCACTGATCACCCAATCGCGATACATCCAAATCGAGCGTGGACCGTCGATGGTGTAGCCGTGCGAATCGGCATAGCGGGCCGCATCCAGCCAGTGCCGGCCCCAGCGTTCGCCGTAGTGGGGTGAGTCGAGCATGCGATCGATCAGGCGGTCGTACGCGTCGGATGAGATGTCGTTGCAAAAACGTTCGACCTCCTCCGGTGAAGGCGGCAACCCGCGAAGATCGAAGCTCAGCCGACGGATTAGCGTGGTTCGCGAGGCCTCCGGCGAAGGTTCGATGCCCTCTGCTTCCAAGCGGGCCAGAATGAAGGCATCGATCGGGTTGCGTGGCCATTCCGCGTGCTTCACTTGCGGGGTCAGCGGACGAATGATCGGTTGAAACGACCAGTGGTCGCTTGTTCGGCGGTTTGAGTTGGCAGTGATCGAATCGTCTGGGCCGGAAGCTCCTTCAGTGATCCATGTGCGAATCAGGTCGATGTCAGAATCATCGAGCGGTTCCGCGTAATCTGCTGGAGGCATCCGTGGCGTTTCATGTTCGCCCAGAAGCGCGTGGAGTAGTACACTCTCCTCTGGCTTGGTTGCGACTATGGAAGAGCCGCGATTTCCGCCGCGAAGCAGGGCGGTGCGGGTGTCGAGACGCAAGCCTGATGACTGTTCGTCTGCGCCGTGGCAGTCGTAACAGTTGGCCTCGAGGATTGGTTGAATGTCCCGCTGAAAGTCGACCGTAAGCGATGGATCTGCGGCCGAGACATGGGTCCTTGGAAGACTGCACAAGATCCCCACGACGATGCAGCCAAGCATGGCGATGCGCGTAGAACGTGGGGGCATGATAGAACCGAATCGATCGAGTAAGGTGGGCCTGCGGGTGGCGGGATGTAACGCGAGAGGATGCACTGAAGCTGTGCAAACAGCCACGGGAGAGCCTCCACGCCAACTCCCGTATCATAGTCGATTCTCGCGCTGGTCTTCAAGAAAATGCAAACCTGAGAGCACGGAAAATGCCTAAACCAGGGCTTACAAGTGAACATTGTCGTTTACGGCAAAAACGCCTGCTCGAGGTCATGCGGCGGCTCAACGTCGACTTGGCCATCCTCGTCCGGCACGAGCATATTCAATGGCTGGCCGGGTCGTACGTTCCGCGGTTGTTTAGTGTTGCGGTGGCGCTCGATGCAGATGGCCGCTGTACGGCAGTGCTGCCCAGCGAGGGAGTGGCCGATCCGGTCGGAGCAGATGAAGTCGCTAGATACGATGCTCAGTGGTTAGCCACACTGAGGAATGATCAACCGGAGGCGGTGGCGAAGTCTCTATTCGAGGCGTTCGATCCGGCTGCGTTACGCGCGGTGAAAAGAGTGGGCGTTGAATTCGCCTCATGCGGACCCTATCTCACCCAGGTGGTCGACGCCGATCTGGTCGATCTCGAGCAGGAGATGTTCACCCTGCGGCGGCGAAAAGATCCTGATGAGTTGAATTGTATTCGCTTCGCCATTGCTGCCACCGAAGCGATGTACGAGCGGGCGCGTGAAGTGATTCGGCCTGGGGTGAATGAATTGGAAGTCTTCAATCAACTGCAAGCTGCGGCGGTTGAGACGCTGGGCGAAGTGCCCACGGCGAATGGGAACGACTTTGCGTGTGGTGTACCTGGAGGGCCGGCTCGCAATCGGGCAATTGAAGATGGCGAGTTGTACATCTTGGATTTGGGCCCGGCTTATCGCGGGTACTATGCCGACAACTGTCGGGCGATCGCTGTGAACGGCGAGCCAACAGCGCTGCAGCAACAGGCATGGCAGCAGATTGCCGAGGTGTTCCCAATGATTGAGCGGGAAGTGCGACCGGGAGTGAGTTGCCGCGAGATTTACCAGAAGGTTTTGGATCGAATGGAAAAGTATCTTCCCGGTGGCTTCTCGCATCACCTGGGGCACGGCATTGGGCTGTATCCGCACGAAGCCCCACACTTGAACCCGAATTGGGACGATCGCTTCGAAGAGGGCGATGTGTTCACCGTCGAGCCCGGTCTATATAGCGACGAGTTGCGCGGCGGGATACGCCTGGAAAACAACTACCGCGTGACGTCAGACGGTGTGGAGTTGCTGACCGACTTCTCGCTGTCGCTCTGAAATCGACTGGAGACAACGCGGCTAGGCAACTTTGTTGTCGATCGCTCCGGCCGCCTTGGCATCCCAGACTTCAGTCCATACACAGCCTGACCACGAGTAGCCAACACCATAGCCGACCATCATCGATCGGGTGCCGGGCCGCAGGCGACCGCTGTTGCGTAATTCGTGCATGGCAATGGGGATAGTGGAGGAGACCGTATTACCGACCTCTTCCAGCACAGTGGGTAATTGCAGGGCATCGACCTTCAGTCGATCTCGCAGATGGTCCAGCACGACGTGCGTGGCTTGGTGCATGAGGTACATGTCGATGGCATCGCTGTCTAAGCCGGAACGCTTGAGTACGTCTTCAACCATGGGCGGGATGCGTTCCAGGGTGAAATGCACCAGGTCCGGCCCATCCATGTAGAGATCGCTCTCCCAGCGTTTTCGCTTTCGAGGCCGGAGGGCATGCTGCGGGGGACGGGCGCCACCGTTGGTGACCATCAGGGCATCGGCCCCTCGCCCGTCGGTACCGAACGAGAAACCATCGAGAGTGGGCGTGGTGCCCGCTTCGATCAACGTGGCCGCGGCTCCGTCGCCGAAAATTGGCCGTAGCGAGCGGTCCTCGGGCGAGATGTATTTGGAATAGGTTTCGGCCGTGACGAGCAACACCCGTTCCGCGGCTCCACTGCGGATGAGTCCATCGGCCATCGACAGCCCGTAGACGAAACCCGAGCAGCCGAGATTGAAGTCCAGGGCCCCAATCGAAGTCGGTAGCCCGAGCCGATCCTGCATGAGGCAGGCCGTGGTGGGCAGAGGGTAGTCTGGGGTTTGGGTGCAGAGCAGCAGGAAGTCGATCGAATCGCGGTCGATTTGGTGCTCTTGGAACAACCGCTCGCAAGCCGCGACGCCCAGGTCCGAGGCACATTCGTCTTCGCTAGCAATGTGCCGCTTACGGATGCCGGTCTTCTCGTAGATCAAGTCCATGTTCCACTTGGGGAACTCGCGACGGAGTTGATCGTTTGTCTCGACCTTCTCTGGTAGGTAGACCGAGATCGGTCCAATGGAGGCGAATTTCATGGTCTTTGCAGCACCCTTCGCAGGTGAGCACGGCCGGGTAAGCGGCACGAATCGATGAATCGCTGAGGGGTTACGACGCCCCCTGCGGACGGCCGTTCATGTTGCTACGGCCACACGCTTGCGGACTACCTATGAAAGCGTAGGAAAAGTATCAGACGCTACACGAGGGGGTCAATTCCAGTCGAATCGAACTACCCTCCAGAATACCGTATTCCCCCTGTGTTACCAGCCCAGCGGTTGGCGGGCTCGCCGCTCACCCGGTTGACGAGGAACGTTGTTTCGGGCCCCCGGGGCCGTATAAGTCCCGCCCGATGCCTGCGGGCTGACCCGCTGCTGGGCCGGTGGTGAATCGTATGCCTGTCTCAGTCGGCTGGAGTAGCCCAGGATTGAGGAATTGAAATTAAATTGGCTGATGGAAAGGGGTTCTTGCACCAGCGGAGGGATCACCATGGCGTCGAGCTGTAGTGGCCTGGAATTCAGTCGCGGAATCTGCAGATAGTCGCGTGGAAGTGGATCTCGCGACAGGGGCTGAATTCGCAGCGGCTCAACGTTTAAGTACTGCTGTGGCAGGGGGTTAATCGGAAGAGGGCTGATCCGCATCGGCGGGGGAGCGACGTTCGATTTGGGGATCGATCGAAACTGAATTGGCGTCAGTCGAAGCCGATCTGGTGAAGTGCTTTCGAACAGAGGCGACTGAACCGGAATTGTCGCGTCGCGGAGCACCTGCGCACAGAGACTCCCCGGCGAGAGTGTCGCCAGATAGCTGAAGCTGATCGCAAAGATGAACCCAAGACCGCGCATCGAGCACCCCGAAGCGGCAGAAAACCACCATTCAGGGCGATTATCGTTCCCTCGCAATGCCGACCTTGAGGAAACGCAGGTGCTACGCGAACTTGCGCGAAGAAACGTTGGCGGTCTTACCGGCTAAGCAGTTCAGGTCGATCCAGGAGGTCAAGCAGGTACTGCCCATAGCTATTCCGCATGGAGGTGGCCAGCTTGCGGAGTTCATCCTCGGAGATGAAGCCCTTGAGCAGGGCGATCTCTTCCAGGCAGGCGACCTTCAGGCCCTGCCGCTGCTCGATTGCTTCGATGAAGTTGGCCGCTTGCAGCAACGACTCGGGCGTGCCAGTGTCCAGCCAGGCGAAGCCGCGCGAGAAGCGTTCGACTCGAAGTTGATCGCGATTGAGATATTCGCGATTGACGTCGGTGATTTCCAGTTCACCTCGAGGTGAAGGTTTCAAATTCGCCGCGATGTCGACGACCTGATTGTCGTAGAAATAGAGCCCGGTGACGGCCAGGTTCGAACGCGGCTTGGCTGGCTTTTCTTCCAGTGAGAGTGCCTTTCCGTCGGAGCCCATTTCGACCACACCGTATCGTTCGGGGTCTTTGACCCCATAGGCGAACACGGTGGCACCTTCGGCGTGCGATGCGGCCCGGGCCAGCATTTGTTGGAAGCCTTGCCCGTAGAAAATGTTATCGCCGAGCACGAGTGCGACGTGATCGTCGCCAACGAACTCGCGACCAATGATAAACGCCTGAGCGAGCCCCTCGGGTTTGGGTTGCACGGCGTATTGAATGTGGATTCCTAGCGATTGCCCATCACCCAGCAGGCGTTTGAAGGAATCGATGTCGGCGGGGGTCGAGATGAGCAAAATCTCGCGGATGCCGGCTAGCATCAGCGCGGAGATCGGGTAGTAGACCATCGGCTTGTCGTAGATCGGCAACAACTGCTTGCTGGTTGCCAGCGTGATGGGGTGCAGGCGTGTTCCGGATCCTCCCGCGAGCACGATGCCCTTGTTCACCTTCTGCGGTTGCGATTTCGCCGTGGCCATGGAGTCCTAGCTGTGTGAGTGAAGGTTTTGGAATTGATAGTTAGTGGATTCGATGGCCTAGCTGAGCCAGTTGACATTGAAGCACCCAAAGCAAGGTTACTTCGCATCGGCCGAAAGCCCCAACCGCTCCCGACGGTAGACGCCGGAAGTTACGCGATCGATCCAGCGCGTGTTTTCCAGGTACCAGTCGATGGTGCGTTGCATACCCGTATCGAAGCTTTCTTGGGGAGCCCAGCCTAATTCGCCTTTAATCTTCGAAGCGTCAATCGCATACCGCCGATCGTGCCCAGGGCGGTCGGTCACGCGAGTAATCAGCGACTTGCAAGGTACATGGGGCAACTCGGGTTTCAGCCGATCGATCGTGTCGCAGATGGTGTGTACAACGTCGAGGTTCGCCCGTTCTGAATCCCCCCCCACGTTGTAAACTTCGCCGTGCTGACCTCCGTCGAGCACAGCACGAATGGCCCGGCAGTGATCTTCGACATACAGCCAATCACGGATCTGCTGTCCATCGCCGTACACGGGAAGCGGTTTGCCCTCAATGGCGTTGAGAATCATCAGCGGGATGAGTTTCTCAGGGAACTGGTAGGGGCCGTAATTGTTCGAGCAGTTCGTGGTCAGTGTGGGCAGGCCGTAAGTGTGGTGATACGCCCGCACGAAGTGGTCGGCCGAAGCCTTTGAAGCCGAGTAGGGTGAGTTGGGAGCGTACGAGGTGGTCTCCTTGAACTTTCCTTCGGCGCCTAGCGAACCGTAAACCTCGTCGGTCGAAACATGCAGAAAGCGGAAGGCGTCTTTCTCGGCCGTGGGCAGTTCGCCCCAATACTTGCGGGCGGCTTCCAAGAGATGGAATGTGCCGAGCACGTTGGTTTCTACGAACTGGGCCGGACCGTCGATCGAGCGATCGACATGCGATTCGGCGGCGAAGTTCACAATCGCGAAGGGCCGATAGTCGGCCAGCAGATTGTCGACGGTTTCGCGACAGCCGATATCCCCGTGTACGAAAATGTGTTCGTCGTTGCCTTCTAACGACTCCAGCGAGTCGAGATTGCCTGCGTAGGTCAGCTTGTCCAAGTTGACAACACGGAAGTCGCCCTGACCGACGGTCATTCGCACGAAACAGCTTCCGATAAATCCCGCTCCGCCTGTTACCAAGATTGTCTGCATCGTGTTTTCCGTTACAGGAAGGTGCTTGTGTGACGAGAGCCCGCTGCTGCTAGCTACGCTTCATTGGGTCTGCGAGATCGGCAGAACCTGGGCAAAACTGGTCGCAGGTATCGAGAATATAGCGTACGGCCCCGTTTCCGGCACCTTCGATTGGTATGGCATCAGGACGGCGAAAAATCGGCTCGATTTCGCAGGGGCATCTGACCGAAAAAATTCAAATACGTTCCACATATCCGAAATCTAGCGAATACGACGGATTGGCCGCGATGGGCGTCAAATATCTCTATCTTGCCTATCTTTCGCGTCCGGCTTCCGATCGGGTGCTCTACAAGCTGATTCGGCGGTACCGCTGCCGGGTATTGCTCGAGATTGGTATGGGGCTCGGAGAACGAGCGACGCGGATGATCGACGTTGCCTTGAGTCGGTCGAGCGAGGTTGAGTACATCGGTGTCGACCTTTTCGAAGCCCGCGGCGATGAGGACGGGCCCGGTCGATCGTTAAAAGAGATGCACCGGCGATTGGCCTCCAGCGGGGCGAAGGTGCGATTGATTCCCGGCGACCCTCACATGGCCTTGGCCCGTTCGGCAAATCAAATCGGCAATGTTGATCTGCTGGTCATCTCCGACGACATCGATCCCGATGCGATGGATCGAGCGTGGTTCTATGTACCACGGCTGCTGAACGAAGCCACGCAAGTCATGGCCGAGGCTGAGTCGTGCGATGGCGAACTGACCGTCGAACCGGTCGACCGCCGTTTAATTGCGGAATTATCGAGCGTGGCTACGCCCGCTCGGGCCGCATAGCTTGGCTGGGAGTCGTTCGCTTCTAGGCTACAAGTTGAGCAAGAAGCGCACAGACTCGTGACCCTCCGTTCGGAACACACTGCTGAGCATGTCAGGCCAAGTCAGCAGTGGTCCCCACGGTTCAATTACTGGCTTGAGGCGCTCTATTCGGTGACTTCTGCCACTCGCTTCTTGAGTGCTTCCATCACGATCGGTGCGGCCTGAGAGCCGACGCTGTTCTCTTCGCCGTATTGATCGCTGTCGCGACCATAGGCGAACGGTTCGACGACGTCCCACTGGCTAAGTGGAATGATGTAGCCAATTTCATCATTCGCTAGGCCGATGAGCAGGAAACGTTCTTCCGGCAAGATCTCAACTACCGAGGGCTCTTTGGGGGCGTCCTGGAAGTCGGCACCTGGGTCGACCGGATCTTGGATGTCTCCATAGACCAACTCGGGGTAAATCTCCCCGGGGATGCAGGCCACACCGAGTTCACCCAACCGCACGTAGCCCACTTCGGTCTCCAAGGCGGGGTCCTTCTTGGCGTTCTCTTTACTCAATACTTCGCCTAACTCTTCCGAATCGCCCGTCCACACTCGGCCATCGCGTTTCAGCAGGCCCATCATGCGGGCAGTTTGATAGAGCTTGTTCTCCAACGGAACGCTAATCGGCTTGGCCGACACGGTGAAAGGCGTCAGCTTGATGGGGCTCGACTGAGCCAGGGCTTCGTTTGCCAAGTCGCCAACCGCTTGACCGTACAGTTCGGTGAACTCGAAGGTTCCTTCGCCAGGGTATTCGCCTTTGTCGTTAGCGATGCGGTTGTCTCGCGGGGGAGCCATCAGGCCACCCACGGCGCCGGTGATGAGAACCACAGGGCAGTCGAACTTTTCTTGGATGCGTGGGATGGTTGCATAGGGGAAGTCGGCCGAGATGTGTGGGTTGCTTCCGCCCAGGCATTCAGGGTGGCAGTTCCATTGCACCACCACGCCCAGCGGCTTATCGCCGCCGTCGGCCGGCATGAACTTCAACGCGCGGAGAATGCCATCGAACACGTAGGGCTCGCGAGAATCTCGCAGAAGGGTATCGTCTTGCGCGGTGCCATATTCAGCTTTGGCAGGTTTCGCATCGGCATCGGCGTCGCGAATCACCTGAACCATTTTCTCTTCGAGCATCTCCATGTATTTCTTGTCGACGCCGCTTTGGAATGGCGACTGCCCCCAAATGCCAACCACGTCGGGGCCTTCGTGACTGTGGGTGCTGGAAATGGTCACGTACTCGAAGTCTTCGAGCTTTTCACGCACCGCCTTCACAAACGGGTACTGCAGCCCCACCAGGTCGGCCACCGCGAACGCCACACGCTTGTCTCCGTCACGCAGGACGATGGCGTGAATAAACAACGGGTCGTGTACGCTTTCTGCCTTGCGGTTCTGTCCATAGCCGGCAATCCAGACCGGTTTCTTTCCATTGACGTCGGGTGTGATGTCGACCGAGGCGAAGCCGACTTCCAAAGCAGCCGCAGGACTGGGGCACAAGGTCATCGCAACGGCTGCGATGGTGAGGCACAACAGAGAACGCAAGACCATGGTTTCAGGACTCCGAGTATCGGTTCAGATAGTTGGGGGGTGCCGTAGGTGGGGCGGTCCAGGTGGACCGTTCCTCTAAGGTGACTGGTCGCGGGCCCGCAATCAAGGACCGCCGGAAAGAATCTCGCCACGGGCTAAGCGGTGCTCATGACCCATGAGCCACCATTGATGGGGTGCGGTTAAAGCCAATTTTGCTCTCGCCCCAGGCTGCCACTGAGAGAAGCTGGGCCTCGCTCCAGGGCGGCCCAATTAATTGAATGCCCAGCGGAAGACCGGCGGAGGAAAGCTGGCAGGGGATCGTGACCGTTGGCAGGCCAGCATAGCTCCACGGGGAGTTGAAGCGAGGGTCGCCCGTCGTCTCGGGCGTGGGGGCTGGGGTAGTGGTCGAGGGGCAGAGCAATGCATCGAACTGACCTAACATTTCAATCAGATCGCGAGTGAACGACCGACGGTGATTCAACGCGGCCGCATAGTCTCGGGCATCGGCCTTGTTGCCCTCTTCAAGCAGTTGAGCGATTGCCGGCCCAAAGTGCTCACGCTGGGCTGGAAAGCGATCACGATGGTATTCAGCGGCTTCGACCTCCATCACCAACAAGTGATGGGCAGTGAAGGTGTCGAAATCGGAAGGGAGAGATGCATCGACCGTCTGCGCTCCAGCAGATTGAAGTTTTTCAACTGTGTTGCTAATGGAATCTCTAACTTCTGGGTCAGCGTGTTCCTGGAAAAACTCACCCAGGATGCCGAGTCGTGGAGGGGCGGCGTGATCGATCTGGTTGATCACGTCCGTCGCATCTCGTCGAGCACACCAAGGGTCACTCGCATCGGGGCCAGCGATTGCTTGGAGAATGAATGCCAGATCGTGTGCGTTGTGCGCGATCGGGCCCACGTGATCGAGATGAAAACTTACCGGCACCACGCCGGTTCTACTCACACGACCGAATGTTGGTTTGCAGCCAGCGACACCACAGTACGAAGCAGGTCTTGAAATCGATCCACCCGTTTGCGAGCCAAGTGATGCAAGGCACATCCCGACAGCGACAGCCGCCGCCGAGCCACTACTGGATCCGCCGGGAGTATGTTCGAGGTTCCAAGGGTTGCGAGTGGGTGGGGGGTCGAATGCTGCCCATTGGGTGGTTGCTGTCTTGCCGAGAATCACCGCGCCGGCTTCTCGCAAACGTTGGACGACTGTCGCATCGTGCTCAGCGGGCACACGTTCTCTTAGTGGTGAACCGGCCAATGTGGGCAGTCCCTGCACATCGATGATGTCTTTAATCCCTACCGGAATCCCATGCAGTGGACCACGGAGTTGGCCGCTCTTAAGTTCGCGGTCGCGCGCCGCGGCTTCTTGTCGAGCGTTGTCTGCATCGACCACAACCCACGCTTTTAGCGAGTATTCATGCTTATTAATTGTGTCCAGGCACTGCTCGACAAGATCGATCGACGACGTACGATAGTCGCGGAGCTGATTCGAGGCTTCAAGGATTGTAATAAGGCTCATGCTTTCTCACAGTGCCTGCTACAGAGCGATTGTCGTGCTGGGCTATCAAATCGAACGCCACCGATCGGCTTCGTATCAATGCTTACTTGTTCTAGGAGTTCGTTTTGGCAGAAAGAAAATCTTGTTGCTTAGTCCATTGGTTTAAGTCGTGGTAACGCATTCATCTGCGACGACCTTGGGCTCGATTTTCAAACTTTTTTAACACCATGCGTTGCAAAGGTGGGGCCGCTTCGACAAGATGGTCTCTGGTCGAGGCCAGAGGCCAACAGAACAGGTGGCGACCATTTTGCGATGGAACAGCAGAAATGTCTACGAAGTTCACCCTCGGCGACATTGTGGTCACAAATCGCGCTGCGGACGTTCTTGCCGCGGTCGATTGGTTGGTAGACACGCTTCTTGATCGGCACCAGTCGGGCGATTGGGGCGATGTCTCGGATGACCAAAAGCGCATCAACGACGATTGCATCGAACGGAGTTTCAGCATCGTCTCGAACTACACCACCCCCGACGGGCAAACGGTAACCGTCTTTACGATGGCCGACCGTTCGCGAACGCTCGTGCATCTTGCTCAGCCGACACACTCGCAGGCACGCGTGTGATCAGCAGCAATTGCAATCACGTTCGGTGTAGTGATTCATTCCCTTCAAATTACCTCACGGTCCTCTCGTCGATTGATCCCATCCTTTAGTTTGCCCTTACCCCCGGTCTGTTCAGTTCAGTCTCGTTGGGTAGAATCCAAGCCGTTGGAGGTTACCGCTGCGCACGAATTGCATCACGAGTGAGTTTGCATGAGCGAGAATACGAAGCCACGTCCGGAACAGATTCACGAGAGCGTCTACATCGCCCCGGGGGCGGTGGTTATTGGCGACGTCACGATTGGCGAAGAATCGAGCGTGTGGTTCAACGCCGTGCTGCGTGGTGATGTCGAGGCGATCAAAATCGGAAAGCAGACGAATATCCAAGACGGTTGTGTGCTACATGCCGATCCAGGGTTCCCCTGCACGCTCGGCGATGGCATCACCGTCGGTCACGCGGCCATCGTGCATGGCGCGACCGTTGGCGACAACGTCACGATTGGGATGAAGGCCGTCGTGATGAACGGTGCCACCGTCGGAGAAAATTCCATCGTGGCCGTAGGGGCGGTGGTGACCGAAGGGACTCAAATCCCACCCGGCTCGCTGGTGATTGGCATTCCTGGCAAGGTGAAGCGCGAACTCAGCTCTGAGCAGATAGAAATGAATCGCATGGGGGCGGCGCACTATGTCGAGAATGCCAAGGCGTTCGCCAAGAGCGATGCGGAAGACGCTTGAGAGTTTAGCCAGCGGCGTTGTTGCAAGCCTTAGCCAAAGAGCATCCTCCGCTTGAGCAACTTCCACAGCCGGTGCCTGTGCCGCAGTCGGGGCCACATCCCTCTTCCAAGGTTTGTGCAAACCGACGGAACTGGACCTGCGTTTCGTAGGTTTCGGTCAGCTCTTCGACGAGCTTGTCGAGTTCGGGAGTTTCCTCGCCTAAGAAGTAGAACACCAAAGCCTGTCCATCGAACAGCGGCTCCACGTCCACCAGGCTCACCGAGAGCCCTAGCTCGGTGATTCGAGCAGTGCACTTCTCGATTGCCGTTTCGCGGTTCTCCTGGAGGCGAGCGTCGAGCAACTCATCTTCCACCGTCATCGCCCGCAGGAGTGTCCCGTCGAGTGGCGACTCGTCTGAAGAGGAGGGCTCAACGGCCAGCAGCACTTCGCCGGTCTCGAGCCCCCGCGGGGTTTGCACCACCACACGAGCCCCTCGGGGATGTGCGTCATCGGCCGGTGATGAGAATCTGCCGACGTGGCCGAGGGTTCCAAAGCGAACGAGGTGGGTCTGTTGCATAAACGTGAAGGCCTCAAACGGAAAAGCCCGTCCTGTGCGGGGGGAATAGACCCTCAGAGACGGCTACCTATCAATTCTTACGGTCCGCCTCGGTTTTTCCAACCCATCGCTAGCGGAATGCGGCCACCGACAGGCTGCCTATCGGGCAAGATTTAAGGGCAATGCGTCTCGCTCCGCCGGGATCTCGCCCCATGGGACACTCTAGACGGCTTGCGTTAGAAGTTACCGCAACGATACTTATGGCTTACGCTCAGTGCCCCCATCTGGCTTTCAGCCTGAAATTGAGGTGGGGTACAGAACTACGACGAGATCTACTTGGGGAACCTGATGTCGCACGCAGCCACGGTGAATTCACCTTCCGTTGAAATGGGGCCTTCTCGCTGGAATGCCCTGGCCGAGCAGGTACTTGCTGGAACTCCGCTGAGCGACGAAGCGGCACTCAGCGTGCTGCGATGCCCCGACAACGAATTGCTCGACCTACTGGCGGCCGTATACCGCGTGCGACAAGCTCACTTTGGCAATCAGGTGCAGCTCTACTTCTTGATGAACGCCAAGAGCGGCTTGTGCCCTGAGGATTGCTCCTACTGCTCGCAGTCGAAAGTCTCCGACGCCGAGATTCCCAAGTACAACCTGCTGCAGCCCGAGAAGCTGATGGAAGGGGCCCGACTTGCGGCCGAACGGCAAGCCAAGACCTACTGCATCGTTATCTCAGCTCGAGGGCCAAACGAGCGCGAGATGAATGCCGTCTGCGATATCGTGCCGAAAATCAAGGAGAAGTACGGTCTCGACATTTGCGCCTGCTTGGGGCTGCTGAGCGACGAACAGGCCGAGCGATTAAAGGCGGCCGGAGTGAATCGGGTGAATCACAACTTGAATACCAGCGAAAAGCACTATGAGTCGATCTGCTCGACCCATACGTATGAAGATCGCAAGGCCACACTTCGCTCGGTTCGAAATGCGGGCATGGAGATGTGCAGCGGCGGCATCATTGGCATGGGCGAAGAAGACATCGATGTGGTTCGCATGGCTCGCGACCTGAGCGACCTGGGCGTGCAGTCGGTTCCAGTCAATTTCCTGAACCCCATCGACGGCACGCCTTTGGCTTCGAGCAACGGATTGAACCAGATCGCGATCAACAATCTGAACCCGCGGTACTGCTTGAAGGTGCTGGCAATGTTCCGGCTGATGCTTCCCGATCGTGAGATTCGGATTGCCGGCGGGCGCGAAATGCACCTTCGGAGTCTTCAACCACTAGGGCTGTACGCGGCGAACTCACTGTTCGTCGGCGATTACCTTACGACCAAGGGCCAGCCGGCAGACGATGATTATCGCATGCTGGAAGACCTGGGCTTTGAAGTCGTGGGTGGTAAGCCGGTGCCGGGCTCGTCATGCGAAGAGCCGACCACACCGTGCGAGCAATCTGCCGGCAAGTCTTGCTGCTCGTAGGAAACTATTTCCTGCTTCAGTTCGCCGTGAAGCGAATGTTCTCCGGTACCGAGCGGCGTGGTACGGTGCGGGGTAGGGGAGCGGGAATCTCTTCCATCTCGAGACGAACCCAGAGCGAGGTCTCGCCTTCATCGTCGCGCTGTACTTCGAATTGGCGTGACTCCACGCGACCGAAAACTTTTTGTCCCGTGCGTGGACCCTGCTCGGCCTTGAAGCAGACCGTGTCGCCGACACCGGGAACGGGCCGACGATACCAATCGAGAAACACCGCCTGGGCGACCCATTGGCCCATACCGTCGTGCATCTCGATGAAGACTCCCGAAGCCATTGCCTCGGGCAGCGCTGTCGTTTTTTCTTGCGTTCGCATGACTCGTTCCCTCGAGTAGTATTCGAACTTCCTTGATCTACCGCGCGAACATACCCGATTGCCGAGCGAAGGGCAAAGTGAACATTCGACGCGGGGGAAAGTTGTGTTACACAGACCGCCTTGGACTGTACGTGCCTCCATGTACGCACCATCGTATGCACGTCGTCCTCGGCATCGCAATCGATTTTCGGGGATTTACGAGAACGTTTTTTCTTTTGCAAGGAAATGGTTGACATTAGAAAAACGAATGGTGCCACCTGTGGGGAGTTGCATGCTTCGCCATTGGAACGTCGAAGCGTAATGCCAACATTGCGGGTGTGCGACAATGTGACACGCACCAAGTGGGGATGCTGCTCAAGCTGAGAGGCGAGGTGCCGTGCGCATTGGTTCATCGAGCATCGCCTGCACACGAGACTCGGCAAGCAGTGTTAACTCGCGGGCAACATCGCGACCGCCCGTTTCACTCACGATGATTGGATCGCCGAATGTGATCACTCCACGGCGTGTTCCGCGAATGCGAGCGGTAGGAAGATCGAGAAAGTCTTCCTCGAACTTGTCGACAGTTTCCGCCATCCGCTCGATCGTCGCCCGTTCCTCAACGTAGTCGCCAGGGTAGCTATAGAGCTGCACGACGAAGAATAAATCTTCTAAGTCGTGTGCGAGCTGTTCTTGTGCGGGATCATCTTCCGGCAACTCTCGTTGGCGGTTAATCGCCAACTGCCGAAGCTCCTTAACGCGTTGCGGCAGCGTCTCCGGAATCGATCGAACTTGGTGCTGCTCTTCGATCCGTTCAAGAATCTCGTTGGCCAAGGCATCAATTCGATCTGGCAGGGCTCCATTGCTTGCTCGCCCCACGTATTCGATCTCTTTCAGCTTCAGCATGCCTTCGGCGAAGCGGTAGATCCTAGCAGATAACGGTAGATCGGGACGGGGCCGCCAGTGAAGCCGCTGTTCAAGCAGCGACATCACGGCTTCTAATTCAGGCGTCGGATCTTTGAGATATCGATAGCGAATCGCACACGGGATCCACTGCACGGGCCGCCGACCTCGCTTAACCGCCGAGAGAACCATGGCGCCGGTTCCATCGCGGAAGGGGCGCACACGATCGTTCAGGTGATAAACGTCGCCTTCAGGAAAGACCGCCAGCGGATCGGAGGTTTCGGCCAACACGGTGACCGCCTGTCGGTAGGCTCGCATGTCGGAGCCTTCACGGTCGATGCTGAAACAACCGTGTTGGCGGTACAGCATCCGCTCCCACCGTTTGGCCATGGCGAACACCTGCCAGGCAGTCATTACATAGCACCGCCGTTTCAGCCGCACCAACGACTCCATCAATAGATAGGAGTCGGCGTGTCCGGGGTGGTTGGGAGTGATGAGCACTCCATGCTGTTGAGCAATCGCCGCCTGGGCACGCTCGAGACCCACGATCTCAGTTTCAGTAACCCGATACTGGTAGATCTGCTGCATTCGGCGCACGGGGGTCCACGCCTTCATCAACAATGGGTTGGGTCGCGGCGACCACCACCTTGGCGGTTTACTCCAAGGCTGACGGTTCATGCTCGATAAATCCCCCAACAGAGAATTGATGCGTCTGGCGAAGATTATAGGAAATCAAACTCACCTGCGCAAATCCATAATTGTGCAATTCGCGTGAAGGCGACTGATCTTGGATGTCCAGTTTTGCCAAAAACTCCAAGCATCCGCTTCGGAACCCACGAGGCGCTTGCGCGATCTTCACAATCGGACTGGAACGAGAGCAAAGGGCAGGGACAGTGCCTCGCGTGGCAGGAGGCTTCTCCTACGGGTAGACTCGTTGGATGTAAGTAGTTACTTCCCGCCGTTCTGCCGAATCTCTTTTGCGTCTATGAGCGACTCTTCCGCCAATCAGATCGCCGAATTGTTGGAAGCAGCGCGCCAGGGAGACGCCAAGCGGAAGGACGAACTATTCGAGGCTTGCCGAAATTATTTGGGTGTCGTGGCCCGAGCCCAGGTCGAGACGTGGATCCAGGGCAAGGTCGATGCCTCGGACATCGTCCAGCAGACGATGCTGGAAGCCCACCGCGACTTCGAGCGGTTTTCTGGCAATAACAAGGCCGAGTGGTTGGCCTGGCTGCGAAGAATCCTGGCCCACAACGCCGCCGACTTCGTGCGACACTACCGCGGAACCGCTAAGCGTCAGGAGCGTCGCGAAGTGCGGCTAGCCCCGCCGGTGGATCATTCTTCGATGGCTGGTTACGGCGATCCACCTGCGCCAGGAGAAAGCCCGAGTCAAGAAGCGATTCGCCACGATGATGAGCTAAAGCTGGCCACGGCCATGGCTGAACTTTCGCCGGATCACGCAGAGGTGATTATGCTCCGCAATCTGCAACGTCTTCCCTTCGACGAGGTTGCCGAACGGATGGGGCGCAGCCGTCCCGCGGTGCAGATGTTGTGGATGCGGGCCATCAAGAGCTTGCAAAAGATCATGGCGGAATGAAGATGAGGGTTTCTCACATTTCCCAGAGCACCGCATCTTGAATCAGCACGACGAACACCAGGACGATGCACTCGATCCAGAAATTCTGGATCAATTCGTTCGCCAAATTCAGGCGGGAGAAGCACCCGACCGCGACTCGGTGCTGGCCGAGCACCCGGAGGTTGCAGAATTGCTCGATTGTCTGGAAGGGCTCGAACGTTTGGCCCCCGAGCGTTCTGGGGTGACGTTCGATTCGGCGAGCAATGAACTCACCAGCCCGTTTCCTATGGGGAATCAGAGCGCTGTCTCCTCGTCGTTTTCTCAGTTTGATTCCGACCTGGGTGACTACGAGTTGCTCGAGATCATCGGCCGCGGCGGGATGGGCGTGGTGTTTCGTGCCCGGCAGAAAAAGTTGGACCGCACGGTGGCCGTGAAGATGATTCAGGCCCCGCATGGCGCCACCGACGAACAATTGCGACGGTTTCGCAACGAAACCAAGGCCGCGGCCGCGTTGTCGCACCCGAACATCATTCGCGTCTTCGATGCAGGCGAGAGCAATGGCCAGCTCTACTTCGCCATGCAATTGATTGAAGGCATGAGCCTTTCGGAGCGAATCCAGAAAGGCCCACTGGAGGAAGAAGAAGCGGTGCGGCTGGTCTGCAAAGTAGCGCGAGCCGTCCAGCACTTGCACGACAGCGGTATCATTCACCGCGACTTGAAGCCTTCGAACATTCTGTTGGATGATGAGGGCCGCCCCTACGTAACCGATTTCGGGCTGGCCAAACTCACGGAAGCCGACGGCGAGAAGACGCAGACCGGGGTGATTGCCGGCACCCCGAGCTACATGGCCCCCGAGCAAGCCTCTCAGGGGCGGCACCCGGTAGGGCCGGCGGTCGATGTCTACAGTTTGGGAGCAATCCTCTACGAATTATTGACCGGGCGACCTCCGTTTCGTGAAGACAGTCCACTGGACACCATTCTCCGTGTGCTCGACGGTGATCCGACTCCTCCCCGACGGATTCGTCCGCAGATTTCTGTCGACGTGGAAGATATCTGCCTGCGTTGTTTGGAGAAGTCGCCCCGCGATCGATATGCTTCGGCCGCGGATCTGGCTGACGACCTTCAACGGCACCTCAGGGGAGAACCGGTCGAGACCGACCCCTTGCGTGGCGTCGGTCGCATCTGGCGATGGGTGCGTCGCGAACCCGCGCTCGCGATGCGTGTGTTTGCCTTGCTGGGCTTCTTCCTTGTCCAACAATTCAACTACTACGTGTTTGGCTCATCGGACGAAACCTTTCACACCCGCGTGACCATAATCCTTCCCGTGTGGGTTTTGCTATCAATCGCTGCCCAGCGACTAATTCGGTACGAAAACTGGCGGATGATCGCCGGATTCGTCTGGGGCACGGTCGACACGGTGCTGCTGACGCTCGTGTTATGGATTGCCAACTCGGTGGCCAGCCCCTTAATTGTCGGCTACCCGTTGTTGATTGTCGGCTCCGGGCTGTGGTTTCGAGTTCGCTTGGTGTGGTATATGACGGCACTCTGCATCGCCTCGTATCTGCTGCTCGCCGCGAACTACCACGCGACCCGGGCCGATCTGGAAGCGATTTTCGACATCGGTCTCGATCATCACGTCATTTACTCGGTCGGGTATTTCGTGATTGGGGCGGTCACCGCCTACCAGGTATTCCGTGTCCGGTCGCTCAGTCATTTCTCTGGTGATGCGGACGCAAGCTGAGGCGGGTGCTTGCAGGGCTGTCGCTTCTGGCGGGATTTGCTTGGCCTGAGTCTCCAGGCCGCAAAATTTGCCTGTTTTATTTGGCCGCGTTTATCGGCAAATCCAACGTTTTCGAATTATTCCCAAGAATCGCCTCAACCCGACGGGGAATGGTGGCCGATAAGTCCGTCCAATCGACGGCCACAAGCTCGCCATAGGGAACAGACATGGTGCGTACAACGCTAGCAACGCTTTTTCTTGGTGTTTTGACTCTCAGCACAGCGGCGATGGCCTGGGGCCAATCGACCGACGAGCGCCCGACGGTGGGTGGCATTCTTGCCGATCGCCTCGGATTGCGACCGCTGATCGACAAGGCGCAATCGCCGACTGACGGTGGAAGCGACACTCGCTTTCAAAGCCGGCCAATGCTCTCCAAGCCTTCGCAGGTACGGCCAACCGAACGCGTCGCTCAGCAACTTCCTCTAAGCCCTCGAACCGGTTCAAACACGAACGGGGGCATCGGAAGCAATATGCTGCCGAGCAATCCATCGCGAAACGTTCCGACTGAAGCGCCTTCGCGCTCGAGCCGGCGTCGGTCGAGCTCAGACAACTCTCAATCTGCTGTGGAAACCGAATCGTTACCACGCGGCATCGACGCCCTGCGAGATTTGCCGGGCAGCAGCAACACGGCCGCAAGCCTGGATGACGAAGTAGCCGAGACTCGCGTCGAAACCATCACTGCCGACGTCGACGAAGAGCCTTCTGAAACCTATGTCTCAGACTCTAATTCGACTGCCGACCAACGCAATTCGTGGAAGAGCAGTTCGATACAAGATCGACTGTCGATCGCCCGTGAGATGAGTGCCGACACTCCTTCGACTGACGAATCCACGCAGAGCACTGCAGCGGTGCCCTCGACCAGTAGTGACGTGGCCACCGAGTCGGACTCCTCAGTGGGATACGATTCGCACGAACATGTGACCTCGCCAGAGAGCCCTGCTCCACGCGTGGCCGACCGCCGCGGAACAAGCCGTCCCAGCGAGACTCACGCCTCGACGGACGGACGCAATGTACTCATCACACGCAAGAGCCCTGTGCTGGCCGTGGAAACGATCGGTCCGAGTCGGGTTCTGATTGGCCGCGAAGCCAAGTACACCGTCATCCTGAGCAACGCGGGCAGCGTGGATGCCAGTGGTGTTGAGGTTTCGGTTTCTGTTCCTGAAGGCTGCGATGTGGTCGGCTTCGAGCCCTCCATCGGACAGACTCGCGAACCGCAGGTTCCGGAGAAGCGCGGCATTGTCTGGCTCCTCAGCCACTTGCCCCAAGGCGAGACGGCCGAATTGGATGTGAAGATCGTGCCTCGCGACAGCCGCCCCTTCGATCTGGGAGTGCAATGGACCTACTCCTCGCAAGCCACGCAAGCCGTGGTCGAAGTGCAAGAACCAAAGCTGACGATGAGCCTGTCTGGCCCCGATGAGGTCGCCTATGGCCGCCCGTCGACCTACAAGCTCACGCTGTCGAACCCTGGTACCGGCATGACCGAAGGTGTGATGGTTCGACTGCTGCCCACGATTGTGGGAGCCGAAAGCATGCCCAGCCATCGCGTGGGCAACCTGAAGCCTGGCGAATCGACTTCCATCGAGTTGGAATTGACCGCTCGCGAGTCGGGCAAACTGGCGATTAAGGCCGAAGCAACCGCCGAAGGTGGATTGCAAGCCGCCGTGGACGAAGAGGTTCTGGTTCGCAAGCCTGAGATTGCCCTGGAAGTGGTTGGCCCGCGATTTCTGTACGCTGGTACTCCTGCCACCTACACCGTGCGAGCCACGAACCCTGGCAACGCTGCGGCCAAGAACATTGCCATCGAAGCCTTGGTGCCGACCACGGGTGAATTCGTCTCGAGTACTCGGGGAGCCGAGTTCGACCAGGCCTCGCGTAAGGTGAGCTGGACGCTGGACACGCTTCCTCCGGGCAGCCATCGCGACTTTGAGTTCAAATGCATCCTGAAGAATGGTGGTGTGATCAAACAACAGGTTTCGGCCATCGGCGACGACGATGTTCGCGATCAGCAGGTCGTGACGACGCAAGTCGAAGCTCTGGCCGACTTGGTGCTCGATGTGGTCGATCCTCAGGGACCTGTACCGCTGTCGGACGACACCACCTATGAGGTTCACGTCCGCAACCGCGGAACCGACGCCGCACGTGGGATCCAAGTCGTGGCGTTCTTCTCCGAAGGGCTCGAGGCCGTCTCCGTCGATGGCGGTGCTCATGAGATCGGACCTGGACAAGTGCTGATGCGTCCGATCGATTCGCTCGACCCGGGCCGTGAGTTGGTCTTCAAGATGAAGGTGCGGGCCGATACTACCGGGAATCACATCTTCCGGGCGGAAGTGAAATGCGAATCGCTCGACTCGCGACTCGCGGTGGAAGAGACGACTCGCTTCTACGGTCAGCCTGCCACGGCGGCGGTCAATCAGCCGAATCAACCGGCCCGATTGATGGAAGAGCCGACCGAGGCGGTGCCGCAAGCGTCCGAGCCTCCTGCCCAGTACGACTACGAATAGTCGTACTCGGGTCATAAGGCGGCTACTTCTCAGAGCAGCCGTTGTAGTCGAATCCCTGGAGGCCGAGTTTCAAGCGAAACACGGCCTCCTTTGCTGCCACGGTGGTGTAGAGATAGCCGTCGTGGAAGTGCACATTTGTGGCCTGGCTTCCGCCGGCATCGTACTGACGGAGCAGCTCTCCGGTGGCCACATCAACCACGTTGACCACACCGCCGGTCCACATTCCGACATACAAGCGACCGTCTTCGTCGAAGATCAATCCGTCGGGGTCGTGCTGGCCACCGAGGATGTTCCCCTCTGTCTCGCTGGGGAACTCGATGAGAACTCGCTCGTTAGTCACCGTTCCGTCGGGCTGCAGGTCGTAGACCAGCATGCGGAAACGCTGACTTTCTGACAGGCAGAGATGCTTCTGATCGGGCGTAACGCCGATTCCGTTTGGAAAGGCCAGCCCATCCGCCAGAAGCGAAACTTCGGCCGTCTTGATGTCGTAGCGATAGATCGAGCCAACCGGGTTGTCGGCATCGGAGCCACCGGGGTCGCTGAAGAAAATGTTTCCTTCGCGATCGAGCGCGACGTCGTTGACGCTGTTGAAGTGCTTTCCATTGCAGCGGTCGGCCAGCACTTCGGCACTTTTTCCGTCAGCGGCAATCCTCAACAACCTGCCTGCGCCCGAGTCGCTGGCGATCAACCGGCCTTCGCGATCGACCTTCAGCCCGTTGGCTTGTGGCTTTCGCACTTCAACCGGAACCAACTCGCGCAGATTGCAGAAGACGCTAGCGGTGCCGTCAGGCGTGATGCGGCCAATGTTGCCGTTGCCGCGGTAGTTCACCACGTACAGGTTGCCGTCGCAATCGAACGCAGGGCCTTCGGCGAACTCAAACCCGGTGGCGTACAACTCGGGCTCGACCGAGTGACTCGGCGGCAAATCATCGGCTTTGGCGAGCGTGGCCGCAAGGCAAATGGGTAGACACCACACTGTATAGAAGTATCGATGGGCGTTCAGCGGAACACCTCCTCTGATAAGTCAAATTGGGCTGCTCGTGTGCTGGTCCATCCCTGAGTTCACATGGACCGACCGTGGGTTGCTGCAGCGATGATAGCTAAGTGTCACGAGAGTACGTCCTGGCCTCCCTCGCTGGCAAGAGACTGAGGGGCAGGTTTTTTAAGAGAATTGCCAACCATTCTGCTGCCAGGAATGGGGCGTAAGTCCTTTGTGAATAAGGGAATGGGGCGATCCTTGATTGTGTTAAACTCGCATTCAGTCGTCCACGGCATCCCTCTATAATCTCGCCCCGCACCGGCCGACCCCGCTTTCGGCTGGCTGCCAGGTACCGGAACGAAATTCTGTGAGACGAGGCCTCAGAGCGATGGACGTACTTCCCCGCGATCGCCGACCGACTCAGCCAATCAGTTGCTTCCTGCATCCTACATCATGTGTTGTCATTGCAGCCGCCTGTCTTGTACTGAGTGGCTGTGGGACGACTCGATCGACAGACAGCGCGCGAACGGCCACCGAACAGTTGTTGATCACCGACGCGATCGACGATGCGGTGGCTCAGTTGAATCTCGATGTACTCTCTGGCAGAGAGGTTTACTTCGATTCGCAGTACCTCGAAGGCGCCGTCGACAAGCACTACATGGTTAGTTCGCTCCGACAGCATCTGCTGGCCAGCGGGTGCATCTTAAAAGAGAGTCGCGATGATGCGACCTACGTGGTCGAAGCCCGCTCGGGTGCGGTGGGCACCGACCGTCACGACGTGATGATTGGTGTTCCGAGTGTGAATGTGCCCACTTTCTTGCCGTCCCCCGTCGCGTTGCCGGCCAGCATTCCAGAGATTCCGCTAGCCAAGAACACAAAACAGCGCGGCGTCGTCAAGTTGGCTGTGTTCGCGTATAACCGCGAAACAGGGCGTCGTGTCTGGCAGTCGGGCATCGAACCGGTTTCGAGTTTCGCCAAGGACAGTTGGGTCCTGGGCGCAGGGCCGTTCCGCAAGAGCACGATTAATGATGGTACTTCGTTTGTCGGCGATTCGATTCCGATTATCGGAGAGGAAGAGCTTGACGAAAACCAGGAAAAGGTTGCCTTAACCCGCGAGCGGCTGTTCCGTGACGGGCTCGCTGTACCGGCCGCTGAAGCCCAGACTCAGTTGGCAACACATGTTTCAGATATTCCCGCTGAAGTAGAATCACCCGCCGGAGAGACCTCCCCGGCACCAGTGTCTGATCCGGAAGTTGCAGCGAATACCCCGCCGGCAACGCTCCCGGAAAACGCGGCAGCAGTGCCAATTGCATCGTCGTCGGTGTACGCACTTCCTTCGGCAGATGCGAAGCTGCCTGCCGATACTATGCCGCAGGTTTCCGAGCTGAGCCTGCCGCCCCAAGCGATTGTGCAATCGAGCACGGTTTCCGTTTCAGGGGTTGATGCACGATTCGCCCCTCGGCCGTCGGTTCCCACGGAGGCACCAGTGGAGGTCGTACCGACTGAGCAATTACCACCTGCCGAGCACGATCAGCAGGTGGCCGATTCAAAAAGTCCGTTAGAAAAGCTGTGGCCCGGCTATTGGTTCAAACGGAACCACTCCACGGGCGGTCAGGCCGCAGACTAGGCGGGCCAGGCCGAGCTGAAATGCGGTTGTCTTCGCAACAGAGCATGGCTCTCGCTAGTCAAGCTTGCTCTCATCCACCGGTTCGAACACCAAGGGGCGTTCAGAACGGGGGTCAACGATGCGAATGGACGTCTTTCCACTGAGGACGTCGTCGAGCACGCGACCGACCACTTCGGCTCGCCACCCCTGTGTGAGTGAGGGCGGAGCGTCGTTGCGGCGACGTTCACCGAGGCGATCGGCAATCAGGTCGCGGACGTCTTCAACAGTGCCAACGAGCGTGGGGGCAATCTGGGCTTGGCGGCTGATGCTACCCAGGGCAGTGGCCAAAAACTGGCCGAGAGTGACCGATTGCTGATTCGTCTCACGCCGCTGAGGACGAGGGCAATCTTTGTCGGGCAGGTCCAGGGCCTTTTGGATGCTGGCCGAAATTCCCGGCATCATGGCTTGCAGCCCACCGCGATCCAATCCGCGAATGGCTTTGATCTGCTTCACATCGGCGTCGCGTCTCCGGGCAAGTTCCACGATGAGATCGTCACGAAGCACTCGCCGGGGTGGGCGATTCAGCCGGCAAGCTTCCTGATCGCGCCAGAGCCACAACTCCCGAACAATGGCCAGGCTGCGGGGGGAAAGCCCAGAACTTCCCGACACCCTTCGCCAGCGGGAGTTGCTGCGCGACTCTTCGACCGATTCTTGCCAGCGATCCATCTCGGCGGTTAGCCAGTCGGTGCGACCGAGTTTTTCGAGGCGTTGGCCCAGCGCATCGCGGATCGCTTTGAGGTATCGAACATCGTCGACGGCGTATTGCAGTTGCCGCTTCGACAGCGGGCGGCGTCGCCAATCGGTTCGAGTTTCGGCCTTGTGGGGTTTTTTGCCGATCACACGTTCGGTGAGGTTGCCGTACCCCGCCGGATACTCGTAGCCGACCAAGCCTGCGGCCAGTTGCACGTCAAAAAGGTTCGCCGGTCCTTTGCCTTGGGAATCGAGGCAAAAGCAGAGTTCCTCACGCCCGGCATGCACCAGCGTTTCGTGCCCGGGTTGAACCAGAACCTCCCAGAACAGGTCGATATTGTCGATTTCGAGTGGGTCGATCACAACCAGCTGATCTTCCGCCGCAATCTGGATCAGGCACAGCTCGGGACGGTAGGTGTTCTCTGAAACGAACTCCGTGTCGAACGCAATCGACTTGGCTCCAGAAAGCTCCTTGCAATACCGTTTAAGCTGGGCGTCGGTGGTGATCAGTTCGTAATTCACGCGGGCCACTGCACGAAGATGAGTTAGTCGGAGACAGGAGCGGCATTTTATCGCACCAAACCCGAGGTGGCTAGTTGGAGCGACTTTCCCGCCGATGAGAGTTTGATTCTTGCGGCCGTGTCATGCTCCGCAGCGGTGCTCTGTGCTAAACTTCGCCCCTCGGCCACAATTCACGAGACGCCGCGGGGAAAGCGGACTCTGGAGTCAATCTGACGGGAATCGAGTCGTGACAAAGTTGCTAGTCAGCATTCGGGATGCCTCCGAAGCCCTTACGGCGGTGGCGGAAGGAGTCGATCTCATCGATATCAAAGAACCCCTCAGGGGTTCGCTGGGGGCGGCCAGCGAAGATGTCGTCTCAGAAGTGATCGAAGCGGTGGCCGGCCGAGTTCCGCTGAGCATGGCCTGTGGCGAGTTGTTGGATGTTGGCAGCGAGCAGCGTCACTGGTCATCAGGTCACGCAGAAGCCATTCGCTTTGCCAAGCTAGGGCTGGCCGGCTGTGGTACGCGTGAAGACTGGCCCAAGCGTTGGCAGGCCGCCATAGCTGAGTGGCCTGAGCGTGTTTCCCCGGTGGCCGTGGTTTATGCCGACTGGCAAACATGTGGGGCGCCGGCTCCCGAGGAGGTGGTGCAGGTCGCCGGAAGATTGGGATGCAGGGCAGTTTTGGTCGATACGTTTGACAAGTCGGCCGGGAATCTACTAGTGCATCTATCCATGGATGAACTGACAACCCTGGGTTCACAAGTTCGCGAACGCGGGCTCCTGTATGTTCTGGCTGGTTCACTTGATGTGGAGACCATCGAGACGGTCGCTTCATTTCAGCCCAATTATGTGGCGGTGCGCGGGGCGGTTTGCCGGGGCTCTCGCGAAGGCAAAATCGATCCGGAGAAAGTGCGGCAAATCAAAGCGGTGCTGAACGCAGCGAACATCGAGCAGATAAACGCCTGAAGCAGACCACCGACCGCAGTGGCTTTCTATTCGTCGTTCTTCGTGAGCGGACGCAGTTCCAGGCGGCGTACGAACACTTCGGCACCCTCGCTCTGCATCAATATCTTTCCTTCAGAGGGGAACGCGGCGAAGCCTTCGTTCACGATTTGCCCATTCACTTTGGCTACGATGTGGTCTCCGTCGCAAATCACATCGGCACGCGTCCATTCGCCCAAGGGGCTTTCGACATCGTCTTTGCCACGGAAGCCGACGGTGTCGCTCCAGTCGGGGTCGCGTCCGTACCAATTGATGCGACCGCTGCTGAAGGTGCGGCGGTTGCCGCCCTTGTGCCAGACGTACTCACCGTCGCGATCCTGGGTCACTTCGCAGGTTAACGACATGGGGACCGAAGAACCGTCTGCATATTTGCCGCCGACCACGAGTATGTCGCCGACGCCGCCTTCGATGATCTGGTACTCAATTGAGGCCATCCATGTGCCTTGGTTGCCGTCGGGCCCCACACAGTGGACGAGGATTCCCGAATCTCGTGCGCGGTGGATACGTGGTTCCCAGGTCTTCTCGCCAAGTTTGAACTCGGCTACCAGGTGATAGTCACGATAGGCTGCTTTCGTAGCCAGGTAACCGTAGGCTTCCCCCGAGATTCGCAAGATTCCGTCGGTCACTGTGAACACGTCTTTGGGATCTTCGTCGCCCGAGTCCTTCAAGTAGACGTAGAGCCCGTCTAGGTTCTCTCCGTTGAAGAGTTGAATGACCTCGTCTTTAGGCGAGAGAACCGGCGGTTCCTCTGCCAGCGATTCGCGAAGACTCCAGGCCAGGCTTAAGGCGGAGAGGGTGAAAGCAAGGAGTTTTCGCGTATGAGTCATGCAATTAGGTCTCCGAAGTCGAATCGATGGCATGTCTGGGAGTGAAGGTGGAGTTCATCTACACAAACGAGGTGTATGCCGCGTCAATCATCATTGAACATCTGATTGCCCGGCCGACGAGGGCGGTCCTCAGTCGAATCGGCAAATGGCCCTCGCCGCACCTCGCCACGACCACGAGTGGGCCAGTTCTGTCCATTCCTCTGATACTCCAGCAGCTTGAAGGTGACCGCAGCGATGAACTGCCCCATCTTGTTTTGCTCTTCAGGGGTCGATCGCTGCTGCCACTGGGCAAATTGATCCTCCCAACGGAAGAAGGCACCCAGCTTCTGTCGATTCTTGCTTGCCGCTTCCGGATCGTCGGGGTTTTGCACCTCGAGGACGTCCTGATAGGGAACTTTCCAGTTGAAGATGGTTGCCATTTCATCATTCAAGTACTGGTTTCGCTGCTCATCTGGCAGGGCAAAGTAGCCGTCGACCTTGCCTAGGAACCACACTCGCATCAGTTCCGAGAAATTCTCGGCAAAACGTTGCAACTGCTCGTCATTCAGTTGGTCGATGAGTGGGGCCCAGTCGGCATCGCGGTTGAAGTCGGACTCCACGCGGTAAATCAGTAGCCGCTGCACAGTCGGTTCGGCCGTGGCGAAGTTGTGGGTTGTCATCCACCCGATGATTTCCCCGGGGTTGCGAAAGGGGCGTTCCGGCAGACCAATGCGAAACACTTCGACCATCGCTGCTGCCGAAATCGAGGTTAGGGCGATCAGCACCAGGATCGTGATAACGCTGCGAATGCGACCCATCGAAAGCTCTCAATCCGGGAAATTGGCGACTTATTCCCGTATTCTAGCCGGGGCGTCGGGCTCGTCGACCCGTGGAAGAAGCCATGCAGCAAGCCACGGGGGCTCGGTAGTCCCTATGAAAAATCGCTTCCTCTTGACGATTTTTGCTGTTCGGGTCACGCTGTACACCGTTCTAACCGGGGGCATGGCCCTGGGATACACGGCGACGTTCGAGGTTCCACGGATGGTTCCGACAGGCCTTCTTCTCACGGCAATGCTTGTTGCGCAAGCCCCTGCCGCTCAATCACCCCCGGCGTCCGCAACCCCAGCGATGCCTCCTCTGGTCTCGGTGCAAGAGCCGCTGGCCGAAGATGCTCCGGAAAAAGTGATTGCCGAGGCGATCGAGCCAACCGACCACGATGCACTGACCGGCGAACCACAGACCCTGCTTGCGGTATTGGGGCGGATGGGCCCCGACCGCGACCGACAGCTTCGGGCGATTGCCGCGTACTGGCAACTCTCTGCCGACGTGGCCGAATATCATTTTCGCCAGCTAGAAGTCGACTACCTGCGGCAGCTTGAAGGATTCGAAGTTTCTGCCTCGGCCGAAGCCAAGCCCGGCCAGCCCAAAGGCGATCCGCTTCGCATCGCCGCGGCCGACGCCCGACGTGGGGAAGCCCAACTCGAAGCGATCGTTTCCCAACATGCCCTGGCCGCGTGGGAAGGAGCCCCGGCAAGCGCACCCTTGCCGCTTCCCGTGGACCGCCCCCATGTGAACGCCTATCGCACCTATTATCAGCAATTGTTTCCCAGTGGTGGTTCCCTGTCTTTGCAGCGGATCGATGCCACACTGCCGGTCCGTAGGCAGGAGATTGCGATCCGCGCCCGCGCGATCCGGCGTGCGGAGGATGCTTTGGCGAAAGCTGAGAACGAATACATTGGGAACAACGGCCCCCGCAGCGAAGTGTTGGCTTGCCTGGAGCGGCTGAGCAACGAACGGACGTTGTTCGTCGAAGCCATCCGAAAATACAACATCGAGATTGGTGAATACGCGGTAACGGTTGCTCGACCCGGTGCGGGCGCTAGAGATATCGTGGCGATGATGCTCATCGATTACTCGACCCCCACCCAATCGGCGCCGGCCCCCGGCTACACACCCTCGACTTCGGTTCCGGGAACGTTCTCGCAACCCGGCGCTGTGCCCATGGGCGGTTACAATCAGCCGGCAACTTATAACAACCCGGTAACGGTTCCGTTGACTCCGACCCAGGGTCAACTTCCCAACGGTGCCCCGATTCGATACGGCGAGCCCACGTTAGCACCTCCGCAGGAAAGTCTCGAAGCGGCGGCCGAAGCAGCGGTCGACTCGATACCGGCCACCGAGCAGGACCCAGAGGGATGGCGGTCATCGGCGGAAGCCGAAGCAGCGGAGGCCGCCGCTCCCGCAGAGCCGGCCGAACTGGAGATTCCAACCGAAGCCTCTCCCATTCCTGCCGCTCCCACGGAGTTGGAGGAAGGGGGGCCAGAGGAAAGTGAGGCAGAGCCTCAAGACGAGTCGCAGCAGGTGCTGTACGCACCCGAGGGCGAGGCACCCGACGATGAGACGGTCCCAAGAACCAGGGCGCTCGACATCACGGGATATCGTGCACTCGCGGCTGAAACCCCTAAGGTGCGAGCCCAGCGGTTAGCGGAGTGGACGGAAGTGGAGTATTCAGAAGTCGACGCCGCGGCGAGCCAGCCCACCGCTGGGATCAAGGCCGTCACGTTGGGAGAATGCTTAGAGCAGAATACGATCTCCCAGCGTTCCGACACGGTGGCCGCGTATTGGCAAGTTTGGGCTGCAGCCCGGGCCGTGGCGGTTCGTACCTGGGAAGTCGAACAGATTGAAGCTCTGGTTGAATTGGTGGGAATGAACGGCGCCAATGACGCCCGTGCTGAGCGGCTGCAATTCGCCCTGGAATCGTCCGAAGCCAGCCGGCTTGAAGCTATTGCCGAACTGGAGACAATCCGCATCGCCCTGGTTTCACGACTTCAGAATTGGCCAGCCGGGGTGGTGCCGGGAATAGCCAGTCCACCGCATGCCGGGGGCTATAACCTGAAATCCTCCACGCAACAGGCTGAAATTGCTGCCACCCGCGATTTTCATCGCCTTGTTAGCGCGATTCCTGGCTGGCACTCGATCGTAGTCGATTCGACGACCGCCGTGCTCGACGCCAATGCAGAGCGATCAACAGCCCTCAGCCGGCTTGCGACGAATCCAACGCAACTCGAAGTCGCGCTCGCAGCCATTGGACGCCAGGTGGAAGAAGAGTTGTACTTCACCAAGTGCGTTGCGGAGTACAACGAGGCCATTTCCCGCTACGTCGACTTGGTGGTGCCCAGCACCGTATCGACCGAAGTGTTCCTGAAGGCTTCTGTATTGCGCTAAAAGCGAGTCGGAACCGACCTCACGATCTCCTCGCTTTAACTTCGCAGCTTATTCTTGAAGCGTTCGAAATTGATCACGGCTCGAACGTGCGTTCCCTTGCCGATTATCTGGTTCCCGTCATGGGCTTCGATGTCGAGGGTGACCCGGCGACGGTCGATACCCGTGATGCGAGCGGAGGCCGTGACGGTTTCGCCGGCGGGCGTAGCGGCCAGGTGCTCGAAGTTAAAACCCACGCCGACGGATTGTTCCCCTTCGTCTAAGTGCGGCTGAATGGCCTTGTAGGCGGCTTGTTCCATGAAGCTGAGCATCCAGGGGCTGGCCAACACAGGGACCAACGCAGGATTTTGATAGCTCACCAGGTGCTGTGAGACCACGCGTTGCTTCACTTCTGCCGAGAGGCCTTCGACCAAGGTTTCTTTCATCACGGGTGCTCGATGTGGAGTTCGGAGAGAGTTTGATTGTCGAAAGAAGGGTGTCATTTTCCGTTGCGACGGGCTTCGGTGAATGCTCGCAGGGCCGATTGGGCTTCAGAGGTAACAAGACAGCGGGCGAATCCGGTGGCTGCCGCGCGATCCCACGGGGCGCCGCGGTGCCCCAGCAGGTCCCTAAAGATGCGGCGGGCTTCGGCGACCATCACGGGGCTTGCTTCACGCAGCCGGGCCGTGAGTGCTTCTGTCACTGCGGTAAGTTCGTCGCTCGACACGACTTCATCGACCAGCCCAAGGCTTTGTGCCTTTTCGACTGGAATACCCCCGGGTGCCAGCACCAACTGTTGAGCCCTCAGCGGCCCGACCCAATCGGCCAGACGAGCAAGACCTGCCGCCGGTAACCAATGGGCGGCGCTACTGGGAAAGCCGATTTGGGTGCCGGCGGCTGCAATGCGAAAGTCGCAGTAGATCGATAGCAGAAACCCGCCTCCGAGGGCGTAACCATGCAGCGAGGCCACCGTCGGCTTACTCATATGCTCAAGTCGAGCGAGCACTTCCGAAAGCGGACCTTCGACGTCGGACACTCCTGCCGTGTCTTGCTGGGCCAACTCATTCAAGTCGGCTCCTGCACAGAAGCCCGAGCCGGCTCCCCGCATGACGATCGCCCGAACGTCATCGCGATCGTCCAGGTCAGCCAAGGCCCGGGCCAAATCGGCCATCATCGCCGCACTTAAGGCATTGCTGGCTTTCGGTCGATTAAGCGTTAGCGTTGCCACCTGCTGGGTGACTTCGGTCAAAATCAAGGAGTTGTCGTTCATCGTAGGGCCGATTCTAGTTGTGCCGGTGGAGACGTGGCAACTGGCCACCCTCCGGATCATTCCCGCTAGCGTTCTCATGCGTCATCCATCTTGGCGCTGCCTGCTTGTTCGTTTTCAATGACTGGTGCCATGAGCATTTCAACGTCAGAACAAATTGTCTCACCCGCGGCCGGTATAGCGCCGCTGCGAATTGGCTCGGTGGTGGTTGACCCTCCGGTGCTGCAAGCCCCGATGGCGGGGTTCACCAACTACGCATTCCGGCAGATCGTACGCGAGTTCGGCGGGGCCGGGCTGTTGGCTACTGAAATGGTCAGTGCCAAGGGGTTCTTCGAGATCGACCGCCGCGATCAAGAACTGCCAGACCGGCTGTGGGGCGTGGCCGAGGAGCCGCGTCCGCTGGCCGTTCAGATGTGGGACAACGATCCCGAAACGCTGGCCGCCGTGGGAGCCCGTCTGGCCAACGATTTGAAGGTCTCGGTCGTAGATATCAACTTCGGCTGCCCCGTGCGGCAAGTGACGGTAAAGGCCCACAGTGGATCGTACTTGCTGAGAGATCCACAACGCGTCGGCGCCATTGTGGAACGCGTGGTTCAGGCCTGTGCTCCCGTGCCGGTGACGGCCAAGATTCGACTTGGTTGCACCCGGGACAACATCACGTCGGTTGAAGTCGCCCGGGCCGTTGAGCAAGCCGGCGGTGCGGCTCTGACCGTACACGGGCGAACGGCGCAGGACTTCTTCAAAGGCCAGGCCGACTGGGATCGAATCGCAGAAATCAAGGAGCACCTGCAACGCATCCCATTGATTGGGAATGGCGATTTAGATTCACCCCAAAAGGTTGTCGATCGGCTTACCCGCTATCCGGTCGACGGTGTAATGATCGCCCGGGCGGCTCTCAGCAAGCCATGGCTGTTCCAGCAGGTGGCCGCCTTGCTGCGTGGCGAGGAGATGCCCGCCGACCTAAATCCTGACGAAGAGCGTCGGCTGCTTGAACACCACTACGATTTAGTGATCCGGCGGTTCGGTGTGGCGAAGGGCACGCTCTTGATGCGGAAATACGCTTGCTGCTATGCCCAGGGGCGGTATGGGGCCCGCCAATTCCGTACGCATGTGGCAAAGGTGAAGACCGTTGAGGAATTTCGCCGCGTGGTGGAAGAATATTTCCCTCGGGAGCCACGCGAGCCATCTGTCGAGCAGGCATCTGTCGAGCAGGCATCTTAGTCGCGAAGTACGAGCACAGGGCAGTGGGCCAAACGCACAATGCGTTCTGCCACCGAACCGATGAGCAGACGCTTAATCCCGGTGCGGCCGTGCGAAGGCAACACAATCAACTCGGCAGAGACCTTCTTGGCGTAGTCTGCAACTTCGTGTCCAGGGTCGCCGATTTCGACGTCGACGTTCACGCCCTGATACTTGGCATCGGTGAGTTGCTTCTTGATCGCTTCTTCGGCGTGGTGAATGCGGCCAGAATTGTCGATCGAACTCCAGATCACGCCCGGTTCAGTGGGTTCCAGTGTGGGCAGCACATGAATGACGTGCACTCCTGAAGCCTCTTCGGCCAATTCCAGGGCGGTATCAACGGTGGGGAGCGACCGGTCGGAAAAATCGAACGGAACCACAACCGTTTTCTTCGGCATCCAACTCATGGCTTATCCCCGTTAGCTGTGCGATTCACATCTATGCCCGTAATTTAGCTTCATGGCACCGAGCCGCCAACAGAGCGGCTTGGCTCACTAATGTGAGCTATTGCGGCTCGAATTCCCCAAGCTTGTAGCGTCGCCAGTAGTCTCGCAGAGTACGGCGAACTTTTCCGTTGAGCAGCAGCAGTCCAGTGATGTTCGGCAAGGCCATTGCCAGAATCATCAAGTCGCTGAACTCGAGCACAGTGGTGGCCGTGATAACTGCGCCAAAAAACACACACATTAAGAAGATGATTTTGTAGGCCAGAGATGAACGCTCGCCAAAGAGAGTTGTCCAGCAACGTTCGCCGTAGTAAGACCACGAGATCATCGTTGAGAAGGCGAAGAGCAGAACGGCCAGTCCCAGCACCAATGGGAACCAACTTTGAACGCTCTCAAGTGCAACGGCCGTGAGTTGGGCACCCTGGTCGTTGGCAACCAAGGCGGAGTTCGCTGGATCGACTGCCTGTCCAGTAATGACAATCACGAGCCCGGTCATCGTGCAGATGAGCACGGTATCGATGAATGGCTCGAGCAACGCGACAAAGCCCTCGCTGATCGGCTCATCGGTGCGTGCGGCAGCGTGTGCAATTGAGGCCGAACCCACTCCAGCCTCATTCGAAAATGCAGCCCGCTTGATTCCAATCACCAGTACGCCGATCGCACCTCCTGTGATTCCTTCTGGAGTGAAAGCGCCATTCCAAATTGCCACAAAGGCATCGTCAATCTGACTGGCGTTCATCACTAACACGTAAAGAGCCATGGCCACGTACAAACCACACATGGTCGGAACAATGCGGCTCGCCGTGGCGGCGATGCGACGGAATCCGCCGATGATGACTAGCCCAACAAAGAAAGCCATTGTTGCGCCGTAAATAGGACGAAAGAAGTATTCGAACCGATCGTTGCTCTGAATGAGTTCGTCAAGCCTGGCGGTCAACGCGGCCAGTTCGTCGCTTGAAGCATTTGCTGCTTCGGCCTCGGCAAGCTCTTTCTTTGCGTTTAGCAACTCTTCATCGGAATCGCGTTGCAAGATGTATTCCAGAGCCACCCGTGATTGATTCACCTGAAAAGCACATCCACCACCGAACGATGCACCAATACAAAGCACGGCAAAGGCCAGGGCCAAAACAATTCCCAGGTACCGCAGACTCATACCGCCAATGCGAAGCTCCGAAAGACCATCGCGAAGAAAGTGCATCGGGCCACCGGAAACTGTTCCATCGGGCGCAACCTTGCGGTACATCTGCCCGAGGGTACACTCCGTGAACTTGGTGCTCATGCCAAGCAGGCCGGCCATGATCATCCAGAAGATCGCACCGGGGCCGCCTTGTCCGACGGCGATCGCAACTCCGGCGATGTTTCCTAAACCGACTGTGGCAGAGAGGGCTGATGCGAGTGCTTGAAAGTGCGATACTTCGCCTTCATCTGCCGGGTCGTCGTAGTCGCCCTTCGTCAGGCGAATGGCATGCACGAAGCCGCGAACGTTGATGAAGCCCATCGACAGCGTGAAGAAGATCGCCCCGGCCAACAGCCACATCACAATGAATGGAAGACTGACGCCAATCCATTCAATTTTTGAACTGCCGAAGTCGTAGAAGAGCACCTTGGCAATTGGTGTGACAAGGTTTTCTCCAAACCATGCATCGACATGATCTTGCCAATCGGCGGCTTCACTTGCCGCTTCGGCCAGTTGCACGTCAGCGACATCAGCCGGCTCATCCCCTAATGCAGGTGGGGCTCCTGTGGCCATTAGTACCGCAAACGTTACGCACAAGGTGGCCAATCGACCCGCTGTTGCCATGTGCCTCATGCCAACCTTCCTGTTTTCGATGCTGAACGTAGGGATGTACCTGGCAGCTACTGCGCAAGTTGCGGGCGATCTGTAACATGCGGTAGCACTTCTTCAGAAAGTTACCGCTAGCAGATCCGCCTTGCCCGGTCGTCGGCGAGCATCTTCTATCGCAAAAAGACTCTATCTGTCAACACGTTACGTTCACATCTGAGATACTCGCAATCTTTTTGACATAATACATTGCTAAAAATGCGATAAGGGATATAATCCCGCAGACACGCCCGCTCTCAGTTTTGAGAAGCGGAAAACCGCAGTTCCAGGCGTTGTATGAGCACCGTAACAGAAACATCAGACGGCCAACTAATTGACCTCTTGCGTCGCAAGGGGTCGATGACCGTCTCGCAACTCGCTGAGGCCACGGGGGTTACCGCCACCGCGGTACGCCAGCGACTGAATCGGTTGATGGGCCAAGACTTGGTGACTCGTCAATCGGAACGTGCCGGCCGCGGGCGACCCACACATCGGTATGGCCTCTCGGAACGGGCTCGCCGGCTCGCAGGCAACAACTTCGCCGACTTGGCCAAGGTCCTCTGGCAAGAGGTTCGAGCCATTGAGGATCCCGCGATTCGCAAGGGGCTGCTGAAGCGGATCGCCGCAGGCTTGGCTGAGAAGTACGGCGATCAGGTCGAGGGCGAGTCCCCGCAAGAACGAATGGCGTCGATCGCGAAGCTGTTCGAACTGCGAGATATCCCGTTCTCGGTTGAACAGAACGTTAAAGGCCTGCCCGTTCTTCAAGCCCACGACTGCCCCTACCCAGAACTCGCAGAGCACGATCGGGCGATCTGCGAACTCGAACAAATGGTGATGAGCTTGTTGCTCGAGAACAACGTTGAATTGTCGCAATGCCGACTCGATGGCGGAGGCTGTTGCCAGTTTGAAACCAATTGATTGTCGCCTATAGTGACCTGCTTGCACTCAGCTCAAATAGTTGTCTGGGAGCAGGGCATCGCCGGCGATTGGCTGAATTGATCCTTTCGAAACGATAAGTCGAGACATGACCGAAACATTGAAGATCAGCGACCTGCATGTCAGCGTCGAAGGCAAGGAGATCCTCCGCGGGGTGGACCTCGTCATCAAGCGAGGCGAAACCCATGCGTTGATGGGCCCCAACGGCTCGGGAAAGAGCACCCTCGGTTTCGCCATTATGGGCCACCCCGGCTACGAAGTAACCCAGGGCTTGATCGAGCTTGATGGAAAAGACGTGCTGGAAATGGAGCCCAACGAGCGGGCTCGGGCTGGCATCTTCATGGCGTTCCAACGCCCGATGTCGATTCCCGGCGTGAAGATGGCCGACTTCCTGCGACACGCCACCACCAACGTTCGACGTCCCGATCGCAAAGAAGGCGAAGACCTGATCCCGATGCGGGAGTTCCGCAAAGAACTGCGTCAGCAGATGGAGCAACTCCGGATCGATGCCGAGTTTGCCCGCCGTTATGTGAATGATGGGTTCTCCGGCGGTGAGATGAAACGGGCCGAGATCCTGCAGATGGCCATGTTGCGGCCCAAGTTCGCCATTCTCGACGAAACCGATAGCGGTTTGGATGTCGACGCTGTGCGGCTGGCCAGCCAGAGCATTGCCGAAATCGGCGGCAAGGACATGGGCATTCTTATTATCACCCACCACGACAAGCTGTTGGAACACAACCGGCCGGACGTAACGCACGTCATGCTGGGTGGGCGAATCGTCGAGTCGGGCGGAGCCGAATTGGCCGCCGAGTTACACGAGAAAGGCTACGATCGTATCCGCGAGGCACATCCCGAGGCTGCCAAAGCTGAATCGGAAATGGCCCGCGATGAGGAACCTGAAGGATTGCTTAGCTAATCCTGCCGTCATCCCACACGGGATTGACCTGACTAACCAAACGATTCTCGTAGAGAACGAGCAAACGATATGTCGACCGATGTCAAGCAACCGTTCGATGTGGCCGCGGGCGAAGTCAATAAGTACGACTTTCGCAACGATGAGAACTACAAGTTCAAGAGCCGCAAGGGCATCGACGCTGAGATTGTCCATCAAATCTCGGACATGAAGGGTGAGCCCGAGTGGATGCGGGATTTCCGGCAGAAAAGCCTGGAGATTTTCAATTCGAAGCCCACGCCTACCTGGGGCGGCAAAGTCGGGCTCGACTTTCAAGATATCTACTACTACATCAAGCCGTCCGATCGTCAGGGTCGCAGTTGGGACGAAGTGCCCGACGACATCAAGAAGACGTTCGATCGACTGGGCATCCCCGAAGCCGAGAAGAAATTCCTCGCCGGGGTGAAGGCCCAGTACGAAAGCGAAGTTGTCTACGGTTCGCTTCGTGAAGATCTGACGGCTCAGGGCGTGATCTTCACCGATACCGACACGGCGGTGAAGGAGTATCCCGATCTGGTGCGTGAGTACTTCAGCACGATCATCCCGCCGACGGACAACAAGTTTGCCGCACTCAACTCGGCCGTGTGGTCGGGTGGATCGTTCATCTACGTGCCCAAGGGGGTGTCGATTGACTTCCCGTTGCAGGCCTACTTCCGCATCAACGCCGAAAACATGGGCCAGTTCGAGCGGACGCTGATCATCGTGGACGAGGGGGCCCAGATCCATTACGTGGAGGGCTGCACCGCCCCCATGTACAGCACCGAGAGTCTACACTCGGCCGTGGTCGAAATCGTGTGCAAGAAGCACTCCCGTTGCCGCTACACGACGATTCAGAACTGGGCCAACAACATATACAACCTGGTGACCAAGCGGGCGGTGGCCTACGAAAATGCCACGATGGAATGGGTCGACGGCAACCTTGGCAGTCAGCTCACCATGAAGTACCCGGCCGTGTATATGCTCGAGCCAGGTGCCCGCGGTGAGATTCTTTCGATCGCTTTTGCTTCGGCTGGTCAGCATCAAGATGCCGGGGCGAAGGTCGTGCATGCGGCCCCGAATACTTCCAGCCGGATCGTCTCCAAGTCGATCTCCAAGAACGGCGGTCGCTCGAGCTACCGCGGACTGGTCCGTGTCGAGAAGGGCGCCAGCAAAGCGAAGTCGAGTGTGGTCTGCGATGCCTTGATCCTCGACGATCACAGCCGCAGCGATACTTACCCTTATATCGAGGTCGACGAGCAGGACGTGACCATCGGCCACGAAGCCAGCGTGTCGCGAATCGGCGAAGAGCAACTGTTCTACCTCACCAGCCGCGGACTTTCGGAGGCCGAAGCCTCGGCGATGATCGTCAGTGGGTTCATCGAACCGCTGGTGAAAGAGTTGCCCATGGAATATGCCGTGGAAATGAACCGCTTGATCGAGCTGCAGATGGAAGGTTCGGTTGGGTAAGCGGTTAATTTCTGTCCCTGCGTATTGTCCTGACGATGAGAGTTCTCAGTGAGGATTCCCACCCCGGGTTTAGCGCACGATATATATACAACGTGGTCGGACTACGGTTCGACTTCTTAGGTCGTTTAAACGGAAAGTAGTATGAGCCAGGTAGTCTCAGCAGGCGGGTTCACCGAAGAAACCTTCGACGCCTTTCTTGCAACACGCGATGAACCATCGTGGTTAACCGATATGCGTCGCGAGGCGTGGAAACATTTCTCCGCCCTCGATCTTCCCAGCAAGAATGAAGAAGAGTGGCGGCGTACCGACCTGCGGCGTTTCCATCTCGAGAAGTTCGGGCCACCCCTGGAAAGTGAACCCTCGGGTGATCAATCCGCAGGCATTGAGGCCCTACTCAGCCATGGTGTCGATCTGGGAGGGCACACCACGGCGCATAATAGCCGCATGCAGGAAGTATCGCTCGACCCGGAATTGGCCCAGCAGGGAGTTCTGTTTGGCAATCTGAGCGAGATGCTGGCCGAGCACAGCGATCAGCTTCGCCCGCACTTCATGCAGGCGATCGATGACGGCTACGACAAGTTCGCCGCGTTGCATGGAGCGTTTTGGTCGGGTGGTACAGTGCTGTATGTTCCGCCAGGAGTCGTCATCGACCGACCGGTGCACATTCACTCCACGCTATCCGATGGCGGCGTCGATCTTGGCCACACACTGGTGATTCTCGGCGAAGGCGCCGAGGCCACCGTTTTGGGAGAAACCTCAGGTGCGGCCGATCCTGGGCTGCACTGCGGCGGGATCGAGCTACTGCTCGCCTCCAGTGCTCGACTGCGATACGTCACGCTGCAGAACTGGGGACAGCGGGTGTGGCACTTTGCCCATCAGAAGGCCCTTTTGCAGCGCAACGCCCAACTGCAATGGACCATCGCCGCGTTGGGCTCGCAGTTGGCCAAGGTTAACCAGCACGTGGCCCTGGTGGGCCCGGGGGCGAACGCCCAGGTAAATGGCGTTATGTTCACCGAAGGCCGGCAGCACATGAACTACCACACCCTGCAGCATCACGAAGCCGAAAACTGCACGAGCGATTTGCTCTACAAAGGAGCCTTGCAGGACCATTCGCGGATTGTCTGGCGGGGGATGATCAAGGTCGACGTCGACGCACAAAAGACCTGTGGTTATCAGCGAAACGATAACCTGTTGCTCTCGGCCGACGCCCGCGCCGATTCGATCCCGGGCCTCGAGATCGAAGCTGACGACGTGATTTGCACCCACGGAGCCACGGCAGGCCGCGTGGATGAAGAGCAACTGTTCTACTGCCAGAGCCGTGGTTTAACTCGCAAAGAAGCCGTGCGAACCGTGGTTGCTGGATTCTTTCAGCAGGTTTTCGATCGCATCACCATCGAAAGCGTTCGCGATGCCCTGGGCGAGGCGATTGGCCGTCGCGTTCGCGACTTCCTATAATTTGCCGCGAACCTGCGAAGCGATGACTTCCTGCCGCTATGGTATTTCGGCGGTTTTATTCCCTATCGGACGATTTGAATCGACCCATCTATGAGCGAATTTGTTAGTGTGGCGAAAGAGACGGATCTTGCTGACCCTGGTAAGATGGTCGTTGAGGTCGATGACGAACTCGTGGCGCTGTTTCACGTCGACGGGAAGTTTTATGCCCTGGACGATGTGTGCACCCACGACGGCGGCCCGCTGGCCGAAGGCGACTTAGAGGGCTGCGAGATCATTTGCCCTCGCCACGGAGCCCGATTCGACATTCGCGATGGAAGCGCTCTGACGATGCCCGCTACATCGCCGACGCGTAGTCACGACGTGAAGGTCGAGGGTGGCGAGATTTTCGTCCGCCTGCAAGACTGAACTAAGACACTTGTAATACCTCATTCACAGCGAGCACTGCGAGGCCGACCATGCCTATTCAAGAAGACGCCGTATTCGAGGCGCTCAAGAACGTGATTGACCCGGAACTGTTCGTCAACATTGTCGACCTGGGGCTGATCTACGGGGTGGACATCAAAGAAGAGGGCGATGTTTCGAACGTCAACGTCGAGATGACGATGACCAGTCCCGCCTGTCCCGCCGGCCCGCAGTTGGTGCAAAATTCCAAGGATGAGATCGGCAAGCTCGAAGGTGTGGGTGAAGTCGACATCAAAGTCGTGCTCAGCCCTCCCTGGTCGCCCGACCGGATGACCGAAGACGCCAAGGATCAGCTCGGCATCTTCTAAAGCCGGCTGCAACCAGGTCTTAGCCATCTATGCAGATCTTCGTCTACGAATTCATCACAGGCGGTGGTCTGCTACGCTCGGGCGAATGCGAATCGACGCTCTCTTCGCTTCGGGACGAAGGCTTGGCAATGTTCAAGGCCATCGCTACCGACCTTGCGCAAGTGAAGGATGTGGAAGTCCATGGACTGTGGGATGCCCGGCTAGAGTCACCTCCCTCGGAATTGCCGGTCACAGTGAGCTCGGTTGCCAACCGGGACGATCAGCAGCGGACGTTTGACCGGCTGGCAGCCACCGCTGATGCGACATTGGTGATTGTCCCCGAGACGGGTGGGGAACTATTCTTGGCTGCAAAACGGGTGCTGGAAGTGGGGGGGCAGTTGTTGGGGCCCGCTCCTGAATTGATTGCCTTAGTTTCCGATAAGCATGCGTTAGTACAGCATTTGTCGCAGCACGGCGTCTCTGTGCCTGAAGGCCGGGTTCTGCATGTGGGCGACTCTCTCCCGCAGGCGTTGGATTATCCGGCGGTCTTGAAGCCGCTTGATGGGGCAGGGGGTCTGGAGACGTTTCTAGTGGCCGATGCAGCTCAAGTAAGTAGCTCTCGCCCCGGGGTCGACTGTCGGCTTGAAGCGTATTGCCCTGGCGTGCCTGCTAGTGTCGCTTTTCTCTGCGGACCGGCTGGGAATGTGATTTTGTCTCCATGCCGGCAGAATGTGAGAATCGAGCAAAACGCGTTTCATTACCGCGGAGGATTGGTCCCGCTACCAGCCTCCTTGGCAACCCGAGCGATGCGACTCGCCCGAGGGGCAGTGGAAAGTTTGCACGCGCCGCGAGGGTATTTGGGTGTCGATCTGATCCTGGGAGAAGACCCTGCCGGCAAGCAAGACTTTGTCTTGGAGATCAATCCTCGGCTTACGACGTCTTATGTCGGGCTCAGGCAGGCGGTCTCAGGCAACTTGGCCAAGTTGATGCTAGACGTTTTAGTCGGAAAGTGTGTCGAGTTGTGTGGTGAGCCTCGAGCGGTAGAATTCTCAGCCGATGGCCGCGTTTGGGCATCTGAAGAGGCTGGGTTGATAGAGAGTATTCATCGAGCGAGTATGTCGTGAAACAGTTCATTGGCGTCGATATTGGAGGCGCCAATATCAAGTGGTCGGATGGTGGAGACCGTGCCGGGTCGCTTCCCTTTCCGCTTTGGAAGCATCCACAGGATTTGGCTGCCGCATTACGTGGCTTGCTGGAAGAGTTGCCTGCCGAGCGCAACATCGTCGCTACAATGACTGGGGAGTTGGCCGACTGTTTCGCGACTAAGTCTGAGGGCGTTCGCTCCATTGTTGAAGCGATGTCTCAATCCGCACCAGGGCGTTCCCTAAATTGGTACACACTGGATGGCACCTTTGTGCATTCAGGTTTCGCGATAGACAACCCTTCGAAAGTGGCGGCCGCGAATTGGCACGCCTTGGCGAAGTATGCTGCCTTGGCGGTTGAAGCTTCGACCGGGCTGTTGATCGACATTGGTTCTACCACTGCCGACATCATTCCATTCACCAGTGGAGAGCCGGCTCCTAGTGGGTATACCGATACCGAACGATTGTCGACTGGGGAACTGGTTTACACAGGCGTCGAACGAACACCGGTCTGCGCGATTGCTCCCACGGTTCCCTGGCGTGGACATAACTGCCGCGTTGCTGGCGAGCTTTTCGCCACCGCGTGGGATATTTACCTCACGCTGCAGCGGCTTCCCGAAGAGCCGGACGCTACTCATACGGCTGACGGACGACCCGCAACCCGCGCTGCGGCGGCCGGGCGATTAGCGCGTTCGATTTGTGCCGATGCGGCAGAGTGTGGACCGGAAGACGTTCTGCAGATCGCCAAGGCATTGGCCAACGCTCAACGAAACACTCTGATTGATGCCGCTAGCCAGGTGATCGAGCGGATGGCGAAACGGCCTCAGGTGACGGTTGTATCGGGGCAGGGGGAGTTCCTGGCCCGAGAGGTAACTCAAGCGGTGGCACCGGAAGCAGAGATTCTGTCGCTTACGGAGCGGTTGGGCCCAGTAGCGTCTCGTGCGGCTGCCGCACACGCGTTGGCCTTAATCGCCATTAGGGAAGGGGTCGACCGGTGCGGGTAATCAAACTCGGCGGAAGTCTGCTCGACATGCCAGAGGTGGCGGAATCACTTTCTCGCTGGATCCAGCAGCAGCCTCCGATGCTCTCACTGCTGGTAGTTGGTGGCGGGGCCAGCGCGGAAATGATTCGCCGTCTTGATCGCACGCACGCCCTGGGTGAGTCGGCTGCCCACTGGTTAGCCATTCGGGCGATGCAGTTCAATGCGAAGGTGATTGAAGCGTTGTTACCTGAGACGACTCGATTGGAGTCGTTTCAAGAGCTGCCATCAGACTCGCGCGATAGTGGTGTGAAGATCGTCGATCCTTTGGCAGTTCTGAAGCAGGTGAGTTCCGGAGTGCACTCTCTTCCAGAATCCTGGGATGTCACCAGCGACTCGATAGCTGCCTGGATCGCTACGAGGACCAACGCGAGTGAGTTGGTTCTTCTAAAGCCAGCACTGCCACCCCGTGGAGCTACTGTGCAAGACTCAATTGCGGGTGGATACGTGGACCGCTACTTCGAGAAAGCGGCTATAAAGGTGGTACACATTCGATGCGTGAACCTGCGAGAGCGCACCTTTCCCGAGGTTGAGATCGAGTTCGGCGAACACTCTAGAAACTCTTAGCGAGTTTGGTGGTCCCACCACCAACGGTCGGAGTTCGATAGTGCAGAGGAGCGAACATCTGCCAGCTTCGAGTCGACTTCGGTGTTGTCGGCCACCTGCCAAGAGTTGATTGACACTCCACCGGAGGCACTTACGATGTAGTCACCACGCCGCTTGATCACACTGGCCTGCGTGGCCACTTGCTGGGGGGCGTGCATGCGAGCTACTTGCAACTCCGTGGGATTGAGCAACAGCGGAAGGCTGTAGCCCGCCTTGGCTGGCAAGTTCTCCTTCACAATCAATGCCGAGACAATGGCCATGTCCATCACTGCACGAAGCTGACCGAAGATGGGTTCGGCGACGGCCAACTCATCGTACTTCTCAGTCATCGTATCGGCCCAACGCTGAGCCAAGGGGTTCGTACCCACCCCACGTTCGATTTGCCCATTGCCCTGGAGCATGTCTTCTTCACTCATGGCCTTCACGCCCGAGCCCTGAAGTTCCCAAGCGAGCCCTTCTTCGTCCCGCAGAAGCGAGTCGTAGTCGGTAGCCAGCCACCAGCGCGGGAGGGCATTTTTTGACAAGGCTCGGCTGCTACGGATCATGGTCAAGAAGCTAGGCAATCCTGCAACCGGGGCTTCTTCAAGACCCATGGCCAGGCACTTCATGCGATAGTCGGCGGCCACCATGACACAAGCGAAATGCGAATTGGCTGGCACGCCAGAGACCGAGATCTTCTGCGGACCGAGGCTTTGCTCAACACCGGCGATGGTATTAGGACCAACGCGTCGACCAGGACCTGCGAAGTATTGCTGCAGCCGTTGCAGGCCTTCAGGCGTGGGGTCGATGGAGCAACTGATGCCACCTTGGGCCGCCACTTCGGCGGTTCGCAGGGCAACAAGAAGATCGTCGAGCCACAGCGTGGGCATACCGGAAGAAACACCGACCACATTGCCGCGGTCGTCCACTTTCCAGCCTTCGGCAGGGCCAGCGAGGATAATGTCCTGATTCTCTTGATCTACGAATACATAGCGAATGCGTTGTAAGCCGGCCATGTGCACAATGTCGTCACTTAGCGGCTTGCCATCGTCTAGTAGTTTACCGATGGCGGCCTCAAGTCGACGGAGCGATACCAACCGCATGTCGGACCAAGTGGTCACCTCTTTTGGTAAGTTGTTTTGCAACTGCATCCGCATCTCGCGAAGACGCCCCATGTCGTCAACGGTTGCGTTTCCTAAGACACCTTCGGCATTGATCGAGACACCGCCGACGGCGCTGTTGCTGAACCCAAACGGTGGAACAACAATCGGTGTTGGATCGCCACCGCCATTATCATCATCGTCGTCGTCATCGTCGCCCTGGGCCATTGCTGGGGCGGGGGACAGCGTAAGCATCACCGCGGGGAGAGCGGGGACAGCCACCATCAACAGCGCGAAGAGCAATCGCTCGACCAGGCGACGGAATACTAGCTGTGTAGACGACATTGAGTGGATCTCCGAATCACTGTTCCAGTGGTCGGCTTTGCAGCTCCAGCAAAGCCTCAAGCGAATGGTTCGAGGACACAACCGGCCCTGCGACGCCTCTAAGTCACAGGAGCTGTCGATCGGGTCCCTTCGAAGCCTAAAAGTCCAGCGAGCCAACACTGTGACGGGTCACATTTTTCCGAGTGGCGATTCACATGACGAGAAGACTTCAAGCCAACTCCAGGCTAGTCTGGAGTTACAAGTCATGCAAGCAAACTTTGTGGGCCAAGTCGGGAAACAGTAATACTTTGTGCCGATCAGAGCTTGAGGCAGCCCGTCGTGCCACTAAGGTGGGATTTTGCGGCCCACGGCTCGCCAGTCTGCCCTGTTTACGCTGTTGCTTGCCAGGAAACGACTTGCAACCTTGTGAACGGCCTAGATAAGGTAAAATTGTAGGTAAGCACACACCTTTGGTCGTTCTGACCTCTAGCAGCCGCCAGATGTGCTCGCGGTCGTCGGAAGTCGTTAGTCGCAGCCACGCTAACCGTATGTTTGCATATTTGGTCATTCGCGAAGACGCGAACTGGTCGGACGTCTTTCGGCTCATCCCGGGACAGACGGTCACTATCGGTCGTGCGCCGACCAACCAGGTGGTGGTCAAAGACGAACGATGTAGTCGTGCCCATGCCGAAATCTTCATGGCCGACGGGCAATGGACTCTGCGCGACTTGGACAGCCGCAACGGCACGGCGGTCGGTAACCGGCTGGTGAACGAGGATTATCACCTCAAAGCTGGCGACGTTATCCGCATCGGCCGCTCCCGCATCGACTTCGTACACGATTTGAGTCATGTCACTCGCGACGGGGCCAGTAAGGAAGTCGATGTTTCGACCAAGCCCGTGACTGACGAAGTGCCAGATCCCTCGGGCGACGACTCGCATGTGTTTGGAGCACAAGAGGCGGCCACGATAACGCACCGTCGCGGACAGACGCGACTCTTGCGGCCGGCAGCCGATGATGCTGACAGTGGATCGTCCTCGAGGCTAGGCCCAGCAGCGGCAAAGCTGGCAAGGTTGGCTTTTGAACTTGCCCAGGCGGTAGATATCGAGTCGATTGCCAAGATTGCTCTCGATGGGTTGTTCTCGGGAACCCCGGTCGATGGCGGAGCTATTCTGCTTTCACCTAATGAAGATGAGAAAGAGACCACATCAAACGATTTAAAAGTCGTAGCTTCGCGATCGGATGGTAAGAAACAGTATTACCGCGTTTCACCCTTCTTGGTATCCACGGCACTGCGAGATGGTGAAGCCGTGCTGGCCCGCAATGTGATGGGCGACAGTACCTTGGCTCGCCGCGATAGCCAGGGGCACATTCACGCCACGAGCGTGATCTGCGCACCGATTCGCTGCGAAGGTACTCCCGTCGGCATCATGCATCTTTATTCCAGCGATGAAGAACGTGTGATTGAGCCGGACGATTTGGAGTTTGCCTTGGCGGTGGCAGACACCGTTGGTGTGGCGTTGGTCAATCTGCGTGGCCGGGAGAAACTAAGCGAGAACCTCATCAAGGTGCGCGACGAAAACCTGCAACTGCGTGAGCAATTGCAGGTGCAGAGCGAAATCGTCGGTACAAGCGCCGTGGCTCGCCGACTGAATGAGCAAATTGCGAGGGTCGCTCCTAGCAATGCCACCGTACTGGTTCGCGGTGAGAGTGGGGTTGGTAAAGAGTTGGTTGCCCGAGCGGTGCACTTTTCGAGTCGTCGCAAAGACGAGTCGTTCATCTGCTTGAATTGTGCGGCGTTATCTGAGACGTTGCTCGAGAGCGAACTGTTTGGGCATGAAAAAGGGGCGTTTACGGGGGCTACCGAACGGAAGATTGGGAAGTTCGAAGCTGCCGATAAAGGCACTTTGATGCTGGACGAAATCGGGGAGATGAGCCCGGCTATTCAAGCGAAGTTCCTTCGTGTGCTGGAAGGGCATCCCTTCGAGCGGGTTGGCGGTAGTACGGCCGTCAGCGTCGATGTTCGCGTGATTGCCGCCACGAATCGCGACTTGGAGAAGGAAGTGGCGGCTGGGAATTTTCGCCGCGACTTGTTCTTCCGGCTTCATGTGCTTGAAATCCTAGTTCCTCCGTTACGAAAACGGGCCGATGACATTCCTGAGCTGGCCCTGTACTTCCTGAAGAAATTCAATCTCGGCGGGAGTCGTCGTATTCTCGGGTTCACGCCCTCGGCGATGGAACAAATGCAGCGGTATCGCTGGCCGGGTAATGTCCGTGAGCTGCGAAATGTAATTGAACGGGCTTGTGCACTTTCGGATAGCGATTACATCGACGAGCCGGACTTGATGCTTACGAAGTTGGCCACCTCGGGCGACACTTCGGAAATGAACATCGACGGGATGTACAAACCGGAGTCTTTGTCTGAAGTCGAGCGGAGGCACATCCTGGCCACATTGAACGCGACCCATTGGAATAAAAGTCAGGCGGCGCAGATCCTCGGCATCGAACGATCAACCCTGGACCGCAAAATTCGTCGCTACGATTTGGCGAAGCGGTCGGAGACCTCTACACGGTAGCCTTCTGCCGCCGTCACAGTGGCGTTCAATCTTTCTCCATTCAGGGACGCTATTCTTCGAGTAGTTGTTTCGCAGTTTCGAAGACGTCATTCAGCATCTCTCGTGTGAGTCGGCCGGTGAACGTGTTTTGTTGGCTGGGGTGATAGCTTGCGATGAGCCAGCCATGGTCGCCAAGTTGAGTCACCGTGCCGTGACCGAACTTGGGTAACTTCCCCTCATGCCAGCCCCTGCGTCGGGCCGCATCAAGCGCTGAGCGCCAGCCAATTTGTCCCAGCCCGAGCAATACTTTGGGCTGCAGAAGCTCCACAGTTTGGTCCAGCCAGGGCTGGCAAGCTTGGATTTCTTCGCGAGTGGGACGATTGTCCGGCGGCGCACAGTGACAGGCGGCAGTGATCGCAGCGTCGATCAGCCGCAGGCCGTCGTCATTCGAAACGCTAGTTGCTTGACTTGCAAATCCGGCTTCGTGCATTGCGGCATATAACCAATCGCCCGAGCGATCGCCGGTGAACATGCGGCCCGTCCGGTTTGCTCCGTGTGCCGCTGGGGCTAGGCCTACGATGAGAAGCTTCGCCTTTTCATCGCCGAAGTTTGGGACGGGTTCGCCCCAATACTCCCAATCGAGGAATGACTTGCGTTTCTTTTCTGCGACTTGGCGGCAATGCTCACGAAGTCGAGGGCAGCGTTCGCAGGCGCTAATCTCTTCGTTCAGTCGTTTCCAGACTTGCTTCGGTTGTGGCACGGTAAACGTTCTTCAAATCGAATAAAGTTGTAGGGCGTTCAATGCTTTGGAGCGTTTGCTGTTGGTCAATGCGATCTTACCTTGCACATCGCGATGACCAACTCAGGTATCCGGGGCTGCTCGTGACATGGAACAGCACAATGCGCGCTTTACTATTCTCTCAATTTGGAGTCTGTTCTGTTAACACTTGGTGAGAGATTCGGCAGCGGGCGGTCTCACCCTTGAGGCGACAGACGAACGAACTGCCAAGAGAAACTGAGCGAATTCTATGCGTCGATCGGCATTCTTGATGATTTGGGCCTCCCCTTGGACGGCCTTGGGACTATTAATCGGGGTGATGGGGTTGGCGTTTGGTGGGAAGTATGTGATTCGCTCTGGAGTAGTCGAATTCTACGGCGGTTTGGTTTCCTGGCTGCTCGAACGCTGTCCGGTGCAACCCTTCGCAATGACCCTAGGACACTGCATCTTGGGGCGATCGAAATCAGCGTTGGATTTCTCCCATAGTCACGAATTGGTGCATGTTCGACAGTATGAGCGATGGGGGGTGCTGTTTGTGCCCGTGTATCTTTTGGCGTCTGTTTGGGTGTGGCTCCAGGGGCGTAATGCGTATCGTGACAACCCCTTTGAACGGGAAGCGTACGAGAGCGAATAGTCCTCAGATTTGCCGCATGCTGCAGCTTTCGACTGCACACGAATCATGTACCTCCCATGGCGGAAACTCACCGCGAATTGGTTCTCGTGGGGTGATTTACTAAAAGCGTCCGATTTACCTTGCAATCGCTCTCGCAACTCGGGAAGATTCAATCGCCGCAAGCGATGAAGAGTCGGCTGGAGTGCAGCCAGAATTCGAGTGTGCATCTCGCGATGAGACAGAATCCCCAACCGATCGTGCACAGGGAGCGTGGATGATGAAGTTGACGCGTTCAGTCAGTTACGCCGTGGCCATTCTATTGAAAGTGAATAAGGCCAAGAGCGGTGAAGCCATGACCGCGGCAAAAATTGCGAAGGGGGCTCAATTTCCACCACGGTTTCTGTACCGCGTGCTGCGGCGTTTGGTCGACGCAGGGTTGCTGAATGGCATTTCTGGTCCGGGCGGTGGTTATTCATTGGCGAAAAAGCCTCGCAGCATTAGCCTCCTCGATATCGTTATCGCAGTCGAAGGCGAGCAGGAGCCTACCCTCTTGGACTCGGTTGCTCGTGGGCAGTCGAAGCCTGTAAAAGCGATTAACGAGTTGATCTTACGCAACGACAAGCGTGTACGGGCCGAAATGAAGCGGCTCAAACTAGAAAAGCTCGCCAATCTGAAGTAGCTGGGCAGCTCGTTCTCCCACTGAATTTGGTCCTTCCACAAGCACGAAATCTCTAGGTTGCGTGCTACTCCCTCGCTCTGCTCGAGCCTAGTTACCTCCGACCGCGCATAAAAAACCGGTCACCCCTAAGTCCCAGGGATGACCGGTATGTGTTGGTTTCGCCGAGAGCGAATTACACCATGTCTTTGAGGTTTTTCAACGCTCGCACGGTGACTTTGTTGTAGGCCGGTCGTGCAGCGCGATCCATGAACTCGCCCGGCTTAAAGGGGTTGGGCACGTTCTTTTGCGCGGGACGGGCAGGAACCTTCTTCTTGGTGATCTTCACCAAGCCTGGAATCGTGAAGGCACCCGGTCCACGACTTCCGACGTTCTTCGAAATCAGGTCGGCCAACGCGTCGAACACGGCGGCGACGTCCTTCTTGGATAAATCGGTTGTCTCGGCAATGTGCGTCAAAATTTGCGACTTTGTGGGGGCTTTCTTTGCGGCTGTTTTTGCCATCGTTTCTCCCATCCTCCCTGAAAAGCTAGCAGTGAAGTGAATTGATTCGTAGTCCGCAGTGCGAACGGCGATGATTAGACTCAAGATAGCTGAAAATGCAACCCGAATATGCCGTGATTTCCCGCATAAGAGGCCAGTTTCGGGCCAATTTCGACCTCCTTGGATGTCGGCTTTTCGAGGTGGTTTTGGTCGCTCAAAATCGAGAAATACCTCGGCGATTTACCCCCTGGAAGTGTGGGTTTGTCCTCGGCGTCATCGCTTCACGATTGCCTCACTTCTGGGCGAGGTCTGATTAGGATAGAAGCAGAGGACGATGCTGCAACTCAGATGTTCGCTTGGGGCAGGATTTTTAGGGGGCATTGGCTGCATCTCATTTTGCTGCAATGGTTTATGTTTGGGTGTCAACCACTCCCTGTTAATCGTTTCACCCAGGTTTCACTTGAGTTCCGGCCCACATTTTGCTGTAGGTGAGAGACCGCTAGATGGAAACTCTTTCAACGTACTGAGTGCTTTTCCACGCGGTTTTTAGGCGTTTGCCGCCAACTTCGGGTGACCGCTCGTGCGTTGTCTGAAGGCACGCGGATCGAGGCCAAAATAGAGAGCGATTTCAGAGCAGGAATTTTTTGTGAGAATTTCCCCGAAAACCCGCCTAATCGGGGCTCAAACGGCGTGGAAGCCCGAGGAATGGGGCAAACGTAGTGAAAGATCGGGCTGATACTGCGGAGTTAGCCAGTTTGCTTGCCGCATGAACGTGGGATTCGTAAGATAAGTTATTGTAAGTGGTTATCGCGATCATGACGCTGACGGCCGTTCCTTCTGCAGGACACGCGGCTGTGTGGAGAGCACGAGCTTGGGTTCGCACCACAGCGGCTGAAGTCCCTGCAGGGAACTTTTTGACTCATCGAAGCGTTTAATGTTGTGCTCTACAGCTGGAGGCTGCGCGGCGCGATTGCCGGAAGTGCGGGGGCGAGATTGCCTTGGATGTGGTTCTCGGGACAGGAGATAGATCGTATGGCGGCCAGGACCCTATCAACCAGGATGTTGATTCTCACAGCGGTCGCAGGCACTTCAGCAATCGGATATTTCTTCGTCGCGATGTCTGCGACAGCAGTGGCAGAAGATGGCAAAGGACAAGCTCAGGCTCCCAATGGGCGCAAAGGCGTCATTAATGCCCAAGCCATGGTGCGAATGGCGAATCTTCAGCCGGAAGGGGACGAGAACGCCACTTACGCGGACATTCTCTTCCCTACCGACCGAAACACAGTCCGCACGTTGGCCATGGCTCGAGAGCTGCTGGAGAGCGAACGCTATAGCGAAGCGGTAAGGCACCTGGGCCACATTCTGGATGCCAAACAGGACTATTTCTTTCAGCCCGATCCTCAGCAGCCCTTCCATCGCAGCCTAAAGGCCGAGGCGGTGAGGTTGATCGGGGAGTTGCCCGAGGAAGGCCAAGAGGCCTACCGCCTGCAATACGGCACCCCGGCGAAGCAAATGCTCGACGCGGCCGTCCAGAGCGGCGATCCAGCCAAGATCGCCGAGGTCGCACGAACCTACTTCCATACCCCCGCGGGCTACGAAGCCACGCTATTGTTGGCCTCCGACCATCTCGATCATGGTCGCGCCTTGGCGGCTGCGTTGTGTCTTCAGCGGCTGAAAGAAACCGTTAGAGCTGCGGCCAAATGGGAGCCCATGCTGTCACTGCAGTTGGCTACTTGCTGGTTGCGAGCTGGCCAACAAGACAAAGCTCAAGAAACACTGGTTGCACTTCGGGAGAGCATTGGTGGAGCTGATGTCTCTGTTGGTGGTGAATCGATCAAATGGTTTGATGACGAAGAGGATTCCGTTGCGTGGTTTTCCGAGCAACTCGGGCCACAGCTTCAAATCGCCGCGGTTGATATGGCCGAGTGGCTGATGTTCCGCGGAAACGCCTCTCGCACGGCGGTAAGTTCCGGCGGAAGTCCATTGCTGAATCCGCGATGGAAAGTCCCAACCACCGACGACCCTACCATCGAGAAAATCCTCGGTGAGCTTCAAGACCGTTACGACGACCAGCACGTTACTTCGCTTCCCAGCGTTCATCCGTTGGTGGTAGACGATGTGGTGCTGATGCGGACCACGAGTAATCTGCTCGCGGTCGATCTCGTGACCGGCAAGCGACTGTGGAATGTTCCGGCCGATGATTCTATTGAAGCCCTACTCGATGTGCGTGGCGGTGCGGCGGCAAACACGCCCCAGCTCGAGGCCGGACTAGAACAGCGAATCTGGAACGATACGACGTATGGCACACTCAGCAGCGATGGGAGTTTTGTCTACAGCATTGAAGACTTGAACCCCTTCAGTGGAACGACCGCTTCTATTCCGGGGCGGGCGGTGATCATGCAGCAGCGGAGCTCTGGCCCTCAGCTCCATAACCGGCTCACGGCTCACGACGTTCACACTGGCAAGCTGGTGTGGGAAGTAGGTGGGCCAGGTGGAGAAGGGGCTTTGGATCTTGCTGATACTTACTTCTTGGGTCCACCTCTTCCACTAGCGGGGCAGTTGTACTGCCTGGCTGAGACGGCTGGTGAAATCCAACTTCTGGCCCTTTCCGCGCGGTCAGGAGAACTAGAGTGGAGTCAGCAACTGGCGATGCTCGAGCGGAATCTTCTCCAGGACCCTATTCGAGCAAGCTGCGGTGCAGCACCTTCCTATGCAGATGGCGTGATGGTTTGCCCGACTTCGGCCGGCGCAGTCATCGCGGTGAATCTCACCACGCGTTCGCTGCTGTGGGGATACCGTTACCCAGTGACTGAGAAGTATCAGGCGAACTCCCGAATGATGATCATTCGTCGGGGAGGTGCCGTATTCCAAACCGGGGGCGATGCCGGCGCGGGCGATGGTTGGGCTGATTCCAGCGTGACGATATCTGAAGGACAAGTGGTTCTCACACCTGCTGAGTCGAACGAAATCTACTGCCTCAACCTTCTGGATGGCTCGTTGGTTTGGAAGAAGGAACGGCAGGACGGACTTTATGTGGCCGGAGTACACCACTCGAATGTAATCGTTGTCGGCCGCACAGGACTGCGTGCGCTTCAGCTTGCCGACGGCGAGGCGGCCTGGGGCGACGTGGAGTTCCCCGATTCAGCTTCACCGAGTGGTCGAGGCTTTATCAACGGCAGCCAACTTTTCCTCCCGTTATCGACGGCCGAGGTAGCCACATTCAATCTGAGCGATGGTGAGCTAGTCGCGCGATCTCGCTCTCGCGACGGTAGCGTGCCGGGCAACTTGATTTCACACGGCGGAACGATTCTGGCCCAGGGCGTTCAGAATCTCGAGAGCTTCTACCAGTTGGAGTTTCTCGAGAATGAGGTGAAAGGAACTCTCGCCCATGAGCCCGAGAACGCGGTGGCGTTGGCTCTGCGGGGTGAGATTCGCCTGCACAGTGGCGCCGTCGAAGAAGCCGTGGCCGATCTGCGGCGGTCTTTGGCCCTTTCTTCCGACCCCCACACACAACAGCTACTGGTCGACGCTTTGCTAGAAGGTTTGCGTGTCGACTTTGCAACCTATCGTAGTTCGGTCGATGAGTTGGAAACCCTGATTGAACAGCCGGAGCAACGCAGCAAGTTTCTGCGGCTGCTGGCCACGGGGTTGCATGCGGCGGGTGAAGTCGACGAGGCCTTTGCCACCTATATGCGATTTACCGATCCGGCACTTGGGCAACTGGAACTGGAGCCCATTGACGGAGTGCTTTCCGTGCGTCGCGATCGCTGGGTTCGTACACGAATTGGCGAGTTGTGGGAGCTAGCCACCGAAGAGCAACAGCAAGCGATGGACGCAGAATTGCAAACGCGGCTGGCCAGCGTGCTGGAATCGGATGGCACGACCGAGTTGAGTCATTTCCTGGCGTTCTTTGGTAATCACAACTTGGCCGAGTCAGCTCGGGCCGAACTGGTTAATCGTTTGATACTGCAAGACGAACTTTTGGCAGCAGAATTCCAACTGCGGCAGATGCGAGAATCTGAAAACTCCGAGATCAGCAATCGCGCGACCGCGCAACTCGCGACCCTGCTGGGGGGCTCACGCCGGCCAGAAGATGCGGCCATTTACTACGCACACTTGAAGGGCGAGTTGGCCGAGGTGATGTGTCTCGATGGGATGACCGGAAGCGAGCTGTACGCCATGGTCTCCGATCCGGCTGTGCTTCAACAGGTGGCTGGAGACCGCAGTTCTTGGCCGGCAGGGCAGGTTGTGAAGTCGCGGGAAGAGAAGAATATCAACAACGCGATGCGGTACTTCGGGTTCGAGATCCAGGGCCCTCAGGGACCGTTCTTCAACGATCTGCATATCGAAATCGATCAGAATCGACGGATGCTCGTGGGACGCGATGGCTTGGGCCAAGCCGCCTGGCAAGTGAACGTGGTCGAGCCGGGGACGAATAATGGGCCAAACTTCAATCAGCACGTAAATCACGGCCGAGTCGCGGGACACCTCCTGCTCATCACACTCGGACACGAACTATTGGCGATCGACACCCTGCATACTGACGAGGAGAGCGGGCCGAGTAACGAGGCTCGCATTCTCTGGCGGCGAAGTCTGGCCGAATCGGTGCTTGGCGGGCGGGGCAATGCCGTACCTCAGTTTCGCCAGTTCCAAGCCCCCTGGGGCAATCGAATCGTCGTGAATGGCAACGGCTGGCAACCGGCCGGCACCCTTTGTTTCGTTTCCGAGAACCTTGTGTGCTTCGAAGAGAATCGCAAGCTGATCGTAGCCGACCCTTTAACCGGTGAAACGCTATGGATGCGACGCGACGTTGGCAGCGGTGCGATGGTTTGGGGCGACGATGAAGTGTTGTTGATGGTTGCTCCCGATGAGACCGAAGCCGTTGTGCTGCGAGCAAGTGACGGCACCGAACTGGGTAAGTGTGCGGTGGCCACGGCCGAAGAGCGCGTTTGCACATTGGGTCGCAACCTGGTGCAGTGGGAAATCTCCCGCGATGGCAGCACCGTACAGATGTACGATCCGCACGCTCAGCAGGTCGTTTGGAGTCACGTCTTCTCCAAGCATGCCAAGGCCCGGCTGATCAATAACGAAGAGCTGGCGATTGTTGAGCCCGAAGGGCGATTCGTGCTGTTGAACCTGGCCGACGGTGAAATCAAGATCGACTGCCCGATCGAAGAGGAAGAAGACCTCAACGAGGTCTACGCCATCCGCTCGCGGGATCATTACATCATTGTGGCCAATCGCCCTTGGCAGCAGCGGCCCAACATCTTCATCAATCCGTTGCCCGGTGGATTTGGGTGCGTCGTCGTCGACGGCATGGTCTACGGCTTCGATCGCCGGTCGGGCAAGAAGCTGTGGTCGCAGGAAGTCAAGAATCATGGCCTCGAGCTGACCCAATCGAGCGAGATGCCGGTGTTGGCGTTCGCCAGCCAAATTCATCGGCAACAAATCAACAATCGCGGCGGCCGTCGTTATGAAACCGCGGTCATTTGCATGGATAAACGCACCGGCGCTGTTATTCACGAAGAACGGTTAGCCAACACGGTGAGTACGGTGAGTTTGGAAGCTGACGCGGCAAATTCAACAGTGGAGTTGAACATGCAGCGGGCAAAAGTGCAGATGAAGTTCACCGACGAGGAACTCGACCAGGATGCCTCCGAAACGCGCAAGCTGATTGACGGCGCTGCGGAAGATGACGAAGAAGAGGAAGAGGAAACACCCGAGACCGAAGAGGAAGAGTGACCAAGTATCAAACTTGGTTCAATTGGTGGCAGACCGCCTCACCACATTTGAAACCCTGAATCCGACGATGAAAATCGATCGCAGAACATTCCTGACCGCCGCCACTGCCGCGACATTCGCTGGCACCCGTTGGTGCTATGCCGCGTCGGCCTCGCGCGATCCGAATGTTGAGCGAATCGTTGATCGAGGGCTGGAGTGGGTGGCTAACACCCAATCGCGGTTGGGCCATTGGAGCGCCAACGACGGACGGTACCCAACTGCGATGACCGCGCTGGCAGGAACCGCCCTGCTGGCCGAAGGTTCAACCAGCATGCAGGGCAAGTATGCCGAAAACATTCGTCGCGCGGTCGACTACCTGGTGAGCCGCAGTCGGACGAACGGATTGATTGGCGACCCGACGGGAGACGACCGTTACACCTATGGTCACGGCTTCTCGATGCTCTTCCTCTCTCAGGTTTTAGGCGAGGAAGAAGATATCGACCGGCGTCGGACCCTCGTGGATGTGCTGACGCGGGCGGTTGAGTTCACAGGGCAAGCCCAGACGAAGGCCGGAGGTTGGGGGTACGTGAGTGCTCGCGATGGGCACGGGTTCGACGAAGGCTCGACCACGATTACCCAAGTGCAAGGTCTCCGCGGCTGCCGCAATGCGGGCATCACCGTGCCGAAGGAAGTGATCGACCAAGCGATTCAATACATCCACAACTGCACGGCGCCCGACGGGGGCGTTCAGTACAGTTCGAAAGGCGGCGGATCACGGCCGGCCATCACCGCAGCGGCGATCGCTTGTCTCTACAACGCGGGCGATTACGACGACGAATACGTGCCCAAGTTGATGGATTACTGCGAGAAGAATCTTTCGAATATCTCGAATCAAGGCTTCGGCCACTGGCACTACGCCCATTACTACTACTCCCAGGTGTTGTATCGCGAGGGCGGGCAGACCTGGAACGACTATCGCAAGAAGATTGAAGCGAAATTGATCTCCGAGGCCGGCTCCGATGGCTCTTGGAGCCAGGGCTACATCGGTCACGTCTACACAACCGCAATCAACCTCACCATTCTCCAACTAGAAAACGCAGCCTTGCCGATTTATCAGCGCTGAGTTCGCCGCCGCATGGCCACGACACTCATCGCCTTATGAGGGAACCCCCAATGTCGATAACCCCCAGTAACAGCTTGGACACCGACACCGTAAAGAAAGTGCAGTCCGCGCGAGAAAAGGTGGTAGAGCAACTGTCGCATGTCATTGTCGGGCAGAGCGAAGTGATTGACGAGTTGCTGATTTGCCTCTTCAGTCGAGGTCACTGCCTGTTGGAAGGCGTGCCAGGGCTGGCCAAGACGTTGATGATCAGCACGTTGGCTCGCTCGCTGAACTTGTCGTTCGCCCGCATTCAGTTTACGCCCGACCTGATGCCGGCCGACATCACGGGCACGGAAATCATTGAAGAGAACAAGACAACCGGTCAGCGAGAATTTCGGTTTCTGGAAGGACCGCTATTCGCAAACCTGATTCTTGCTGACGAAATCAACCGTACTCCCCCGAAAACGCAGGCCGCCCTGTTGGAAGCAATGCAGGAGAGGCAGGCTACGGTTGGTCGGGTGCGGCACCAACTCTCCGATCCGTTCTTCGTGCTGGCCACACAGAACCCCATCGAGCAGGAAGGTACCTACCCACTGCCCGAGGCCCAGCAAGACCGCTTTATGTTCAAGGTCTTCGTGAAGTACCCCACGTTCGACGAAGAATTCGAAGTGGCTCGCCGCACCACCATGGTGCAGACCGATCACATTGTGCCGGTACTCTCCGGGGATGAGATCATCCATTTACAGCAAATGGTGCGGGAGGTGCCCGTCACCGATCACATCATCCGCTATGCCTTGGCGCTGGTGCGGCAAACTCGAGTGGGTGAAGAGGGGGTTCCCGACTTCATCACCGAGCAGGTTCGTTGGGGAGCCGGCCCCCGCGCGGTGCAGTATCTCATCCTGGGCGGTAAAGCTCGTGCTTTGTTGCACGGCCGCACCTACGTTTCGACGGAAGACATTCAGGCTCTGGCCCGTCCTGTGATGCGGCATCGACTGGTTGTAAGTTTTTCGGCCGAAAGTGACGGCGTAACCCCCGATGTCGTAGTTGACAAGTTGATTGAAACAACTCCGAGCAAAGAAGACGAACTCACGAACGATGGCCGATTCAAAAAAATATTTTCATCCTGAAGCAATCGCGCGAATTGCCCGGCTCGAGTTGAGAGCACGGCACATCGTCGAAGGGTTCATGTCAGGAATGCATCGCAGTCCGTACTTCGGGCAGTCGATCGAATTCCTGCAACACCGGGAGTACGTACCGGGGGACGACCTTCGCCATATCGACTGGAAGGTGTGGGCGAAGCAAGACCGTATGTACATCAAACAGTTCGAAGAAGAGACGAACTTGCGGTGCATGATGCTGGTCGATACTTCGAGCAGCATGCAGTTCGGCGCGGGCCCGCTCAATAAATTCGACTACGCTGCCACGGTGGCCACCAGCTTGGCCTACATGTTGCTGCGGCAGCACGACGCGGTGGGCTGTGTGACCTTTGGTGAAGGGGTCGAAGCTGAAGTGCCGGTCCGCAGTCGAGAGAATCACCTAAACCTGATTGTCGAGGCGCTCGAGACCAGCGAGCAGAAGGCGAAAACCGACTTCTACGATATTCTTCGCCGAGTGGCTGAGGTGTATCCACGACGTGGAATGGTGGTGCTCATTTCCGACTTGCTCGCCCCGCGAGAGCCATTCTTGCGAGGGCTTCGCCTACTGCGCCAGCGTGGGCACGACGTAATGGTTTTTCATGTGCTGGATGATGATGAACTCGATTTTCCGTTCGATGGTTCGACTCGGTTCGAAGGGCTCGAAACCGCCGACCGACTGACGTGTAATCCTCGCGCACTTCGTGATGGATACATGGCCGCGTTAGGCGAGTTTCTGGAAGAGGTGCGTCATGGCTGCGCCCGCGAGATGGTTGACTACGCCTTGATGCGTACGAGCGACCCACTCGATTCCGCGCTAGCTTCATACATGAGCAACCGCCTGGGAATGCACCACCGTAACTAACACCCTCCACCGCGAAGTCGCACAATATTTCATTTTGGATTGATATGCCGAGTTTCTTAAACCCAATGCTGCTGTGGGGATTGTTGATCGTGGCGATCCCCGTGTTGATCCACTTGATCAACATGCTGCGCCAACGGCGCGTGAAGTGGGCTGCGATGGAGTTCCTGCTTGTCAGCCAGAAGAAGAATCGCACCTGGGTCATGCTTCGCGAGCTGCTGTTGCTGGCGTTGCGAATGCTGGCCATCGCGGCGATTGTGCTGATGCTGGCTCAACCGCTGATGCGGAGCAGCTTGGCGCGGTTCCTGGGTAGTACGACCACCCATCACGTGGTTTTGCTGGACGATAGTTTCTCAATGTCCGATCGCTGGGCTAATGCCGATGCTTTTCAGGTCGCCAAGCAGTCCATCTCTCGGTTAGGCGAGCAGGCCGCTGCCCAAGGGATCTCGCAATCGTTTACGCTGCTAAGGCTTTCGCAGGCTGCCCCCCGTGGCGGTCCACCTCAGCCAGACTTGCTGGCCGAGGTCGTCACGGCCGCGTTTCCTAATCGGCTCGATGATCTACTACGCCCCCTCGCCCCCACCGCGCTGGCCGTTGGTCCTGAGGCGGCATTCTCATCGCTCGACGAACTCTTAGGGCCCTCGGATGGCGAGCAGCGGATTGTCTACCTGGTGTCCGACTACCGCTCGCGGCAATGGGCCGAACCCGACGAGTTGAAGCAAACGCTCGCCAAGCTCAGCGGCGAAGGCACAAGAGTCGAACTGGTCGATTGCGTCGACAAGACTCGACCCAACTTGGCGATCGCCTCGCTGAAGCCACTTTCTGGCACCAGGGCTGCCGGCGTAGCTCTGTTCCATGAAGTTGCCGTGACGAATTTTGGGACCGAACCGGTACACGACGTTTCGGTGTTGCTGGAAGAAGACGGTTCGCCGCGCCCTGCCGTGCTCATCGATAGCATTGCGGCGGGGAAGACCGAGGTTCGACGCTTTCCTGTTCGCTTCCCAACCGCGGGCGAGCATCTCTTGGCCGCTTCGCTCGATAGCGACGCAGTGCTGGTCGACAATCGATACGAAAGTGTGATCGACCTACCGCTCACAGTGAAGGTCTTGATCGTCGATGGCGATCCCGAAGGTAACGATGCCCGATTTCTAGCTTGGGCGTTGTCTCCCGGGGGGCCGGTCGAGACAGGCATCTCGACACAGATCGAGCCCATGCGTTTTCTCGATACGGAATCGCTGGATGATTTCTCGGTCATTTATTTAACGAACATCAACCGGCTGGATGAATCGGCCATTTCGGCACTCGAAAATTTCGTCGAAGGTGGCGGGGGCTTGGCGTTTTTCTGCGGCGATTTGACCGACCCGACGTTCGTTAACACGCAGTTGTATCGCGAGGGGAACGGTTTCTTCCCTCTGCCGCTGATTGGTTCCACCGAATTGTTCGTCGATCGGTTGCAACGCGCGGCTGATTTACAAGTGACGAATCATCCGGTGTTCTCGGTATTCGCCGGGGAGCGGAATAGCTTTCTTTCGGCGGTCACCATCCAACGATATTTCGGAACCGCTGATGATTGGACCCCGGCGGAAAACTCTTCCGTGCAGGTAATCGCCAAGCTGCGAAACGGTGATCCGCTGGTGGTTGAACGGCGCCTTGGCAAGGGGAGGGTGATGGCCGTGCTGACGACGGCCTCGCCACAGTGGAACAACTGGGGTCGAAACCCGAGTTTCGTTGTAGCGTTGCTCGAGATGCAGTCGTATCTCAGCAACTCCGACCGAGGCTTGAAGGAGCGCTTAGTGGGTGAACCGCTGGAATTGCTGCTCGACCCGGCGACTTATCGTCCTCAGGTTCGTGTGACACCTCCTTCGCAATCCACCGCCACAGAAATAGTGGAGGCCACCGTAAATGAAGACGGGCTCAGGGCCGTATACCCTGACACGTCTTCCGCGGGGATCTATACCGCCGAGCTGCAACGCAAAGACGGGCAGACCGAGAACAGACAGTACGCCTTCAATGTTGTTGCCGAGGAAGGGAATCTCACCACGCTCGATGCCCAGCAGTTGGCCAGCCGTTTGGAAGATGTGAATTACAGCTTCCACCATGCGAGCGATTTTGAACTCACGGTTTCCGAGTCGAACGACTTCCAGTTGAGTGAAATGCTGCTTTATCTGCTGGTCGCCATGCTCATTGGCGAGCAGTTGTTGTCGTACTCGCTGAGCTATCACACCAAGCCCCAGGAGCACGCGATATGAATTTAATCGCTCCCGTACTCCTGGCACTTGATGCGTCACAAACCACATTCGAGTGGGGTCGCATCCAATCGAACATCGATTGGATTGCCCCGACCGTGGTGCTTGTGCTGATCATTCTGTTCGTGCATTACATGTACCGTCGCGACAGTGTGGAGTTGCGGCCAGTGGTGGGTTGGTTCCTCGCCTTCCTCCGCATCGCAGCATTCCTTGGCCTGTTTCTCATCTGGCTAAAGCCGCAATGGCGGACCGAACGCTTCGAGCCACAGAACAGTCGTCTGTTGATATTGGTCGACACCAGCCTCAGCATGAGCCTGGCCGACGCTTCGACCATGGACGGCTTGCCGGCGAGTCGCCTGACACCAATTACCGACGTGCTGAATAGCGGGGAGTGGATCAATAAACTTCGCCAGAAACACGATGTAGCCGTCCTGCGATTCGATGATTCTGTAGCTCGCGTTACAACGCTTGAGAAGCTCGACCCGAACGCGAAAAACATTGCCGTTCCGCCCGAAGAAGGGGCGGACGAATCGCCACTCGATTGGCAAGAGGCGCTGGCCCCGGTGGGTGTGGAAACCCGGCTGGGCGCCGCGCTCAGGCAACTAATTCACGACGAACGAGCCCAGCCTGTCTCCGGAGTGGTTGTATTCAGCGACGGGGGGCAGAATGCGGGCCTCGATGTGGCGGCCGCCATCGAGATGGCTCAAGAAGCCAAGATCCCGGTGTTCACCGTCGGGCTGGGTTCAGACCGCCAGCCTACCAACGTTCGCATCGCCGATTTCGTGGCCCCCATTCGCGCACATCCAGGCGATGCTTACACAGCCACTGCGTTTGTCCAAACTCAAGGCCTCGCCGGACAGACGGCCACGGTTGAGCTGACCAGCCGCGATGCCGACTCCGAAGGTGACGACAATGTCACGCTCGAGGCCAGCGAACAAATCACGCTGGGTGCCGATGGCGTAGCCGTTCCGGTGAAGTTCGTCCTCACGCCGGAGACCCCCGGTCGCCGCACCTTGGCAGTGCGGGTGCGAACCTCGGTCGAAGACAACAACCCTCGTGACGACGCGCAAGAGGTCGACATCGAAATCGTCGATCGCACGACGAAGGTCTTGTTGTTCGCCGGCGGTCCCATGCGGGAGTACCGTTTCTTACGGACGCAGCTTTATCGCGATGCAACTACCACGGTCGATATCTGTCTTCAGTCGGCATCCGCAGGTATCTCGCAGGAAGCCGATCACATACTGAGTGAATTCCCCCGCGAGGCGGAAGAGCTATACGAGTACGACTGCGTCGTGGCGTTCGATCCAGCTTGGCACGCACTCGACCAAGAGCAACTCGATCTACTGGAAAAATGGGTCGCCGATGAGGCCGGCGGGCTGATCGTGTTCTCGGGTCCGGTGCATACGCAAAGCTGGACCCAGCTTCCGAATATGGACAAGATCAGGGCACTTTATCCAGTCGATTTCGAGCAACGGCTTTCGCTGCTCGACGATGGGCGGTTCGGTTCGACCGAGCCCTGGCCTGTGGAGTTCAACCGGGCCGGGATGGAGGCCGAATTCCTGTGGCTTGCCGACACGGCTACAGAAAGCTCGCGTCTGTGGTCAGAGTTCCCTGGCGTCTACGGATACTTTGCCGTTCGGGGAGCCAAACCTACGGCCACCGTCTACGCCCACTTCTCCGATCCACGTGCCGTGGGGGCAGAAGGCCCGCCGGTGTACATGGCTGGGCAGTTCTATGGTGCCGGCCGCGTGTTCTACCTCGGCAGCGGTGAGATGTGGCGTCTTCGCAGTGTCGACCCGACAGCGTTCGAGGCTTTCTACACCAAACTCATTCGTCATGTATCCGGCGGCCGACTGCTCCGTGGCAGCAGTCGCGGCACGTTGCTGGTCGAACGTGATCGATACGTGCTTGGGCAAACCGTTGTAGTCCGGGCGCAGCTTTCCAATGCACAGCAAGAACCATTGACAACACCAGAGGTACCCCTGCAGGTGGTCGCACCCGATGGGAATCTAATGCCCATCCCAATGGTTGCCGATCCTGCTCACGAGGGAAGTTACTCTGGCCAGTTTGCTGCCCGGCAGGAGGGGGTTTATCGCCTGGAAGTGAACGTGCCCGAGTTGGGCGATGAGATTCTCAGCCGCCGCGTCCAGGTTCGCGTGCCCGATGTAGAACGCGAGAACCCACGCCGCAACGACACCCTACTTAGTGAAATCGCTTCGACCACCGGAGGCGAGTACTACGTGGGCACCACCGACATGCTCGATGGAGCCGGCAGCGAGCCGCTCGCCGAAATGCTTCGCGATCGAACGCGCACAGAAGTGATTCGTGATGCACCAATCCCGCTTTGGAACAACGTATGGGTGCTGCTAGTTTTGTGCGGCATTCTGTGCCTGGAGTGGTTAACCCGTAGATTGAGCCGACTGGCTTAAACCAGAAAACACCGTGAACGAATTTCGCCAACAAACCGAACGTCTTGCCTCGCCAGCCGGCGATGGATCGATCGCAGCGGTATTGAACCGCCTGCGTCGTCGTATCCGTCGCTACGCCTGGATCGAGGGAATCGCCACGGCCGTGGCCGCGGTAGCGATTGCGTTTTGGGTTTCGCTGGCGTTCGACTGGTTGTTTGAACCTTCGGTCCCGGTGCGGATTGCATTCCAGCTTGCCGTGGGGGCGACGGTTGTCACGATTCTCTACCGGTTAATCGTTGCCCGAGTCGTCAAGCCGTTGTCCGATCGCAGCATGGCGATTCTCTTGGAGCGTCGTTTCAGTCACCTGAACGACAGCCTGCTGACTGCGGTTGAAATGGGCGATGACCCTCAGGGCAGTGGTGCCAATGCCAGTTTGCTGAAGGCCGTGCGGCAAGAGGCGACCGCGAAACTCGAATCGCTCGATGTCGATGAGGTTTTGGATTTCGACCCGTTGCGTCGCAGTGTTTTTGCGGCCGTCGTTTCCGTTTGTTCCGTACTCTTCTTCGCTGCGGGGGCTACAGGCCACTTCAACGTATGGGCAAACCGCGTCGTGATGCTTTCCAGCGAGCTATGGCCCCGCCGAACCCATCTAGAAGTTGAAGGGTTCGACGACGGTCATCGCAAAGTGGCCCGCGGTTCCGATGTTGAAATCTTGGTAAAAGCCGACACTGCCAAAGAAGTGCCCGAGGTTGTGGAACTGACCTACCTCACCGACGAAGGCGTGCGTGGCCGGCAGTTCATGCAACGCGAAGGGGAAGCCACCGCGGGAAAAGAGGAATATCAGTACTACACCTACACCTTCGAGGCCATACCCTCAGGACGGATGGTTCAAATCGAAGGGGGAGACGTTCGGCTGGACGATCTGCGTCTTGAGGTTGTTGACAGTCCCACGATCACCGAGATGACGCTCGACTTCAGCTATCCAGCCTACACGGGCCTCAGCCCTTCGGCCGGCAACCAGGCCACCGGGGCGATGCAGGTGCCGCGCGGGGCGGGCATCGTGCTGCATGCTTCTTCCAACAAGCCACTGCTGGGGGTTAAGGTTCAACTCACAGGAGGAGACGCACCCGAGGAGGTGCAACAACTTTCGCTGGCGAGTGAAGAATCCTTCGACCTTACATTAGACAGCCTGGACCAAGATCGAGTGTTGTTGTTCACATTGACTGACACCGACGGACTACAGAACCGCGAACCGTTGCGGCTCGCCTTGGCGGCCATTCCCGATAGTGAGCCCCAACTTTCGATTCGTCCTGACGGGATCGGGTCGGCCATCACCCCCATGGCACGGCTCCCCTTCGCCGGCAAGCTAACCGACGATTACGGCGTGGTTGAGCTGTGGTTCGAATACCTTATCGACCACGGACATCCGCGACGTGCCGATGTGCGACTTCCCCGGAAGAACATCACCGATGTTGAGGTTCGGGAAGCATTCGACGTGAGGGCGTTGGAGTTGGAGCCGGGGCGGCAATTGGAAATCCGCATGGCTGCCTCAGACAATCACGCACTGCAGCCGGAAGGGCCACACGAAGGGGCCAGCGAGACCTTCACGCTCGACGTGGTCACTCCCGAAGAACTTCGGGCAATGCTCGAATCGCGAGAACTTAATCTTCGCCGCCGCTTCGAAAGCATCATCGAATCGGTGGAGACCACGCATCAGCGTCTGATCACGCTCGCACCCGAGGCTTTGGTTCCCGTCGAGGAAGACCCCGCCGTGAGCGCGGAGAGCGAGGCAGATGATTCGTCCGCCGATAACGCGGCCAAGGCCCTTTCGCTCGCTATGTTGGGCGTGCAGCGAGCATTACAAGACTCCCGCATGAATAGCGCGGAAACGCTCGGCATTGCCACCAGCTTCGAACAGATCGGGGCCGAACTCCAAAACAACCGCGTTCCGGATTACGAGGAGTTGCTCTCCAGGCTCAACGACGGCATTGCCAGCCCACTTCGGAACATTGCCGACGAGATGTTTGCCAGCTTCCGTGGCGAATTGGAGCAACTCCGCGACGCCTTACCGGCAGCCGCGGGCGAGGAAGTCGATCTGGAATCCCTCGACGCTGCCTTGGCCGCCTCGGTGCTCGAATCGGAAGAGATTCTCGCCGAAATGCGTCGCGTGCTCGATCGCATGCTCGAACTCGAAACATTCAACGAGCTGGTCGACTTGCTCGAATCGATCATCGAATCGCAAGAAAAGATCAGCGAACTGACCAAAGAAGAACGCAAAGCTCAGTTGAGAAGATTGTTGGAGGAATAGCCGTAAACGCATCAACAGGTAGAGCCCGCGAAACGGGTTGATCCACGCTATACGCGAGTAGTTTATTGAAAGAAGCCGGAGGCTTCGACTTACGATGACCATGCAACGTCTCAAATTCGGTTGGCTTTCGCTCATCATTATTGTGATGGTGGTGTTGGCTTCCACTGCGCAGGCCCAGGATGAGTCTGCGCCTGCCTCAACTGATGATGCGACCAACATGGAGCCGGCCGAGCAGTTGGCGCTCGAGCAACAGCAACTGGCCGCCAAGTATCAGCGGTTTGAAGAGGTGTTGCTGCGTGTCGCCGAATTGGCTGCCTCGGAAGACCCGGAACGGGCTGCCCTCCTGCGGCGCACGGTGGCGCAAAGCAAGGAAGACATGATCGGTGTGCAGCTCAACGAAGTCATCGATCTGCTCAAGTCGAATCGCCTGGCAAACGCCGTGAAGAACCAGGAAGCCCTGCAGACGGATCTCGTATCCCTGCTCGATTTGCTGCTCAGCGAAGACCGCAACAAAAAACTGGATGAGCGCAAAAAGCAGGTTGAGGAGTGGATTAAGGAAGTCAACAAACTCATCAAACAACAGCGGGCCGTGCAAGGCTCCACCGAGTCGGGCGGAGAGCCCCAACGCAATGCCGGCCTGCAAGCCAAACTCGCCGACCGCACCGGAGAGTTGTCGAAGGAGATGCGTACTGCTGACGAGGAGGCCAGCGAGACCGACGGCGATGGCGAATCATCTGACGACGATCGCAAGGCTGAGGATGCAGAGCCGGCGGAAGCAGAAGGCGAACCATCCGATGCCGAGGGGGACGGCGCAGAGAAACCTGCTGATGGGAAATCGGCCGACGCTCCAGGCGAAGGTGAGAAAGCCGATTCGGAGTCTGAATCGAGCGAGGGTGAGCCGTCCGAATCAGGCGGCGAGCCGCAGGAAGGTTCGTCCCCCGGTCAGCCCGGCGGACAGCCAATGCCGGGGGGCGGTTCTGGTAAGCCGCAGCAGTCGCAAGAACAGCAGTCCAAGGAAAGCGATCCGGTCCAACAACGCCTCGAGGCCGCGCAGCAGAAGATGCGCGAAGCCCAGAAGCGACTTGAAGATGCTTTGCGAGAAGAGGCCGTCGAAAAGCAAGAGGAAGCCCTTCGCGAACTCGAGCAAGCCAAAGCCGAGTTGGAGCAGATTCTGCGACAGCTGCGCGAAGAAGAAATCAAGAGAACGTTGGGCATGCTGGAAACCCGCTTCCGCAAAATGCTCGATCTACAAGTGGCCATCTACGAAGACACGCTTCGGTTAGACAACGTTCCCCGCGAGCAGTGGGAGCGTGACGAAGAGATCCAGGCGGGGCGTCTAAGCAGCCGCGAATCGGAATTGATTCTGGATGCCGAGAAAGCATTGGCAATTCTCAGCGACGATGGAACCGCCGTTGCATTGCCAGAGGCGATTCTCCAAATGCGGGAAGACATGCAGCAGGTCGCCACCCGACTTGCCCAGAGCAAAGTGTCTGAAGTTACGCAGGCGATTGAAGAAGACATTATTGCTGCGCTTGAAGAGATCATAGCCGCCCTGGAAAAGGCCCAGGCCGATCTCGAAGAACAGCAGCAACAACAGCAACAGCAGCAGCAAGGTCAACCGGCCGATCCGCCACTGGTCGATCGATTGGCCGAACTGAAGATGATTCGCGCCCTTCAGATGCGTGTTAACCGGCGAACAGTTCGCTTCTCGGAAATGGTCGAAGGCGAACAAGCCTTCGAGCCCGATCTGTTGAAGGCCCTGGAAGAACTGTCCGCTAGAGAACTGCGTATCTACCGCGTGCTACGCGACATTGTGGTCGGACGCGCCGAAGGGTCCTAAACTTATAGTAGTGCACATCGATCGTGGAAACGTGACGATGATCAACCAAATTCGCTTCCATCTACTGCATGTTCTGGTGCCGGCAACGGTTCTTGCGATGAGCCTCCGCGCCTGCGGGCAGGAGATCTACGAGGACGCTGTCTGGCAAGCCCCCGATCCGGCTGAAGTGCGCCAGCAGTTATTCACCTGGCTAGAAGAGCAAGACGCTGAGAAGGCCAAGCTCGAGCAGGCAGAGAAGCTCTGGAAAGAACAGATCGCTCCGGGGCCTGTCTCTGCAGAGGTGGTGCTTGAGGTGACCGCTCAGACGGTTGGTTTGATTGACCCTCGCGCGGCTGAGTTGGTTGCCTTGTGCGATCGTCCGCTGGAGAAGTTGCCGTTGCCGGAGATCGATGTCCTCGATGATGAAACGCTTCCCGCGCTGGTCCGCAACAATCTGAAGTTGCTCTATGGGCGTTGGTTGGCCAGCGAGCGGCTATATGATGAGGCGAGCGTTCAACTAGAAGGGCTGACCGTTGATGACGTTGTCGATCCGGCTTCTTTGCTATTTTATCAGGCCGTCGTTCACCATCGCATGTTGAACCAGGTGCAAGGCTTGGAGGCGATCGAGAGATTACTCCGCGGACCCTCGACCACCCCGCGGCGGTATGTTTCCATCGCCGGTCTCATGCAGGTCGATTTGGAAGGCCTGGAAGATGAATCGCTGGACCACATCTCCCGTCGTATGCAAGACATTCAGCGGCGTCTTGAACTTGGCCGCCCTGGTGAGAAGACACAAGAAGTCGAAGACGGGGTGATCGCCTCGCTAGACAAGCTGATCGAAGAGATGGAGAAGCAACAGCAGGGCGGTGGCAGCGGCGGCGGAGCAGCCCCGTTGCAACCAAGTGCTCCGGCAGAAGAAAGTCGCATCATGGCCGGCAAGGGTCCCGGGGAAGTCGATCCGAAGTCGATCGGCTCGGGCTCAGGCTGGGGTGATTTACCTCCCAAACAGCGCGAAGCGGCGCTGCAACAAATCAGTCAGCAGTTTCCTTCCCACTACCGCGCTGCCATCGAGCAGTACTTCCGTCGTAGCGCCCAGGAGGGAAGTCGCCAGCCAGGAAGCGAGAACCGCTGACTACACTTCCAACGTTTTAGACACTTCTTTAAGAGAGAATTTCTCGAACTACTCGAGCACTTTGAGATGAGCATGACCCTAAGCGCAGTGAGCTTGATCGTCGCAACCCTGGCCGCGGGGCCCGCGGTCGAGGTGCGGCAGCTTTCTGGCCAAACGCTGACGGGCACACTGACGGAGTTGGGCGCGAAGTCGATGACGCTTGAAAGCGAAGACGGCACCGCGACGACGTTAGTCACCACCGACGTCCTTGGCGTCACACCCCGAGCCGAGACAACTTCCGCGGCAACAAATCGTTCCGGCTCAAACGCTGACGCTCCATCCTTCCCCGTTGTTCTGACCGACGGTAGCCGTTTGCGCGGCAGCAAGTTTACCGTCGAAGATTCGGAGGCCAGTGTCTTTTCTGACAACGGAGAAACGACTTGGAAGTTACCGGCTAAATCGTTGTCCTGGGTCCGGTTCGTGCCGGCCTCTCCCTCGGTGGATGGGCAATGGAACGAAATCGTCGCGGCCGAACATGCCACAGACGTTCTGGTGGTGAACAAAGGCGATAGTCTCGACTTCCTTGAAGGTGTCCTGGGTGATGTGACCGACCAGACCGTCACATTTTCGCTTGATGGAGACGAACTTGCGGTCAAGCGAAGTAAAGTGGCGGGGCTGATCTATTACAACGCCACCGCAGCCGAGTCGGCAGAAGCGGTCTGCCAGGTGCGCGGCCGCGATGGGCTACTGCTCATGGCGAGTGATATCTCGCTTGCCGAAGATGCCCTGCAGGCAACCACACTTTCGGGGCTTCAACTCGACATACCGTGGAATGAAATCCGCAACGTCGACTTCAGCCAGGGGAAAGTCGTCTACTTGAGCGATCTTGAAACCGAGACGCAGCAGTGGACTCCTTACTTTCAAGCAATGCAGTTGCCGGCGTCCACGTTGAACTACTATCTGCCTCGGCGCGATCAGGCCTTCGATGGCGAAGCACTTCGACTTGCAGGCGAAGCTTACACCCGTGGAATGGCCATCCGCAGCCGTACCGAATTGGTATACCGGCTGCCAGGAAAGTACCGCCGCTTTGTGGCGCTGGCCGGAATTGACGATCGTATGCGACCTCAGGGGCACGTGCACTTGCTGGTGTACGCCGACGATCAACTGCTGTTGGACCAGGAGATCGGCGGCAACGACAAACCGTTGCCAATCGATCTCGATCTAACGGGGGCAACGCGTTTACGACTGATTGTGGATTTCGGGCAGGATCTCGATATCTCGGATCACTTCGATTTATGTGACGCTAGGATAGTGAAATGAAGCTCAGGACGGCTAAACTACACATCGGCGCTTCGGTACTTGGCCTTGTATTGGCTTGGGGTGCAACCTTAGCGGTTGCGCAAGATGTTCCCCAGGCGGTACTTGATGCCGAAGCGGAACGTATCGAAGTGATGGCGAAAGCTAGCCGCTCGGCCTTGGCAATCTTCTCGGCCGAAGGCGGCGACGGCGGTGGCTCTGGGGTGGTCATCTCGCCCGATGGCTACGCGGTGAGCAACTTCCACGTCACCTCGAGCACGGGCGACGTTATGAAGTGTGGAATGTCCGATGGTCAACTCTACGACGCCGTGATTGTGGGCATCGATCCCACCGGCGACGTTGCCTTGTTGAAGCTGCTAGGCCGCGACGATTTTCCTGCCGCCCGCCTGGCCGATAGCGACAAAGTTCGGCCCGGCGATTGGTCGTTCGTCGTGGGCAACCCTTTCTTGCTGGCGACCGATTATCAACCGACGGTAACGTTCGGCATTATCTCCGGGGTGAACCGCTACCAGTATCCCTCCGGGACGATTCTCGAGTACTCCGATTGCATTCAAACCGATGCTTCGATCAACCCTGGTAACTCCGGCGGACCGCTGTTCAATGCCCAGGGGGAAGTGATCGGCATCGTCGGGCGTGGCTCGTTCGAAAAACGCGGGCGTGTGAATGTCGGGGTGGGCTATGCCATCAGCATTAATCAAGTGAAGAACTTTTTGGGCCACTTACGAAGCGGACGTGTGGTCGATCATGCCACGTTGGGTGCCACCGTTTCTACCGACGCCCAGGGGCGTGTGATCGTCGGCGATATCCTGGATAATTCAGATGCTTACCGCCGTGGGTTGCGGTTCGGCGACGAGATAGTCAGCTTTGGGGGACGCCCGATACGCACGGTGAATGCCTTCAAGAACGTGCTGGGTATCTTCCCGCAAGGATGGCGCATCCCGTTGAGTTATCGACGCGATGGCGAGAAGCACGATGTGCTGGTCCGCCTGCAACGCCTCCACAACCCGACTGAACTGCGTGCACTGCTCAAACAGATGCCCGGAGAACAACCCCCGGGTCACGAGAAGCCCACGCCTGAAGAAGCTCCCATCGACGAAACAAACGACGAATCCGATGGACCCCGTCCGGCTGACTTGGTCAAGAAACGCACCGGATACATCAACTACTATTTCAACGAACTCGAACGCTCCCGCGTGTGGGAATCGATGTCGGCTCACGGCGACTTCACCACGGTCGCTGGGCCCTGGCACCTCGAGGGTACCGTGGTCAGCGGCGACCGATTCTCGTTAGACATCGACGATATTGCCGCCCGATTGACGCTTCCAATGAATGAGTGGCAGGTCACCCTTGCCGAGGATGCGGCGAGTTCGCTTGACCCGCCCAGCAGCGGAGGGATGCTTCTCGCTCTTGCACTCTGGCGGCGCATTTTGGTGAACGGTCCTGAAGACTTTGGACAGATGTACTATCTCGGCACCTCGCCGTTGCCAGGGCACGATGGAATGGCCGACGTGCTGGTCGGGTTTTACGCGGGCGTGGAATGTCACTTCTCGATCGACCCGGTGGAAGGTGACGTGCTGGCGGTCGAAATGTTTCCTAGTGAAGTTGTCGACCCCTGCCGGCTTCGCTTAAGCGACTACCGCACCGTCGGCCAGCAGCAACTACCGCACCTCATCGAGATCGAATATGGCGACGAGGTGTTCACCGTATTGAGTATCGATGAGGCCAGCTTAGAAGCAGGGGAGGTGCGGCCATGAGAGTGCGTAACCCTCTGCTTGTAAGTTTAGTCGCGCGAGTCTTGTTAGTGCTCACAATTGCGCTAGGCACCGCCGCCCCATTGCGGGCGAACGGAACCTTCTCCGACGCAATTGCTGAAACCCAACCCAAGATCGTCAAAATCTACGGTGCTGGCGGGTTCCGGGGACTCGAACCTTATCAAAGTGGGATGCTGGTCTCTCCCGAGGGGCATGTACTCACCGTTTGGAGTTACGTGCTGGATACCGACTACATCACTGTGACGCTCAACGACGGGCGCCGGTTCGATGCCGAACTTGTGGCGGCCGATCCTCGGCTCGAGCTGGCCGTGCTGAAGATCGATGCGGATGACCTTCCGTACTTCAATCTTTCAGAAAGCGTCGAGGCCTCGGCCGGCACGCGTGTTCTGGCATTCAGTAATCTGTACGGCGTCGCGACCGGCGACGAAGCGGCCAGCGTGCAACACGGAAGCATCGCCGTGGTAACCAATCTGGAAGCCCGCCATGGCGCATTTGAAACTCCCTACAACGGTCCCGTGCATGTACTCGATGCCATGACCAACAACCCGGGTGCGGCTGGGGGTGTGCTCACCAATCGCCGTGGCGATCTGTTGGGAATGCTGGGGAAAGAGTTGCGAAATTCGCTGAACAACACCTGGCTAAACTACTCCATCCCGATGGGTGAATTGGCCCCGACCGTAAACAAGATGATTCTCGGAGAATACGAAGGCTCGGTCACCGAAACCACTGGTGAGCAACGTTCGGACTATCCGCTAAGCCTAGACCTCTTAGGCATCGTGCTGGTGCCAAATGTTTTAGAGCGCACTCCACCGTTTATCGATCAGATCCGCTCGAGCACGCCCGCTTACGCAGGAGGACTCCGTCCTGACGATCTTCTCATCTTCGTCAATGGCCGGCTCATTCAATCGTGCAACGATTTGTTCGACGAGCTGACCTATATCGATCGGGCCGACCCGGTGGAAATTTCTGTGATGCGAAATAACGAGTTCATCGAGTTTACGCTGCAAGCCGCTCCCGATGGCTCAGGAGGGCGGTAGTTTGAATTTCAATCGTATGATCAGATTTCTCGCCATCGGTTTGATTTGCATGCTTGTCGAGGGGGCCTTGGCTGCTTCGGCCACGGCACAAGACGATCTGGTCGTACTCGAAGACCAGGCCATGCAAGCCGCGGTTGAACGGGTCGCACCCTCAGTGGTGCGTGTGGAAACCGTCGGCGGGCTCGATCGCGTAGGCCAAGTGCTAGTCGGTACCGGTCCAACCACGGGGTTGATAGTCACGCCCGATGGGTACATCGTTTCCAGCGCGTTTAACTTTGCCCAGAAACCCGCATCCATTGTGGTGACATTGCCCGACGGCTCTCGAGCACCCGCCACGTTGGTGGCCACCGATCACAGCCGGATGATTACCCTGCTTAAGGTCGAAGTGGAAGAACCGCTACCCACGCCGGAGGTGGCGCCCAGCGATTCGGTGAACATCGGGCAATGGGCCATCGCCGTGGGGCGAACGTTTCCTGGCGATCAGCCCAACATGTCGGTCGGCATTGTCAGTGCCGAGAATCGCATTTGGAATAAGGCCCTGCAGACTGATGCCAAGATCTCGCCGAGCAACTATGGCGGACCGCTGATCGATGTATTCGGGCGCGTACTGGGTGTTCTCGTACCCTTATCGCCCAGCGGCACCGACGAATCGGCCGGGGTTGAATGGTACGACTCGGGAATTGGGTTCGGCATTCCGCTCGAGCACATTCAAGAGATTCTGCCGCGTCTGCGATCGGGAGACGATTTGCACGCTGGCCAACTTGGCATCGCTTTACGGAATAAAAGCCCCTTGAGCGGACCCGTAGTGTTGGCTGCCGCGATTCCGAACTCACCCGCCTCCAAGGCAGGTCTGAAGGCCGATGACCGGATCATTGAAGTGGATGGTGCCCCAGTCGAATGGCTGAGCCAACTCTACCAACAGATTCGGCCCAAGTATGCGGGAGATACGGCGCACGTTGTCGTCATGCGAGACGATCAACGGCTCGAATTCGAAGTCGAACTGGTCGAAAGCATCGAGCCCTATGCCCAGCCGTTCTTGGGAATTCTACCCCGTCGCGACTCGCCAGAAGGTGAAGGCGTTGCGGTGAGATATGTCTATCCAGACAGCCCGGCCTTCGCGGCGGGTGTGCAAGAGGGCGATGTGATTGTCGGCGTTGGCGAGAACAAGATTGCCGATCGGCAGGAATTGACCGAGGCCTTTGCCACGCTTCAGCCTGGCGATGAAGTATCCCTGGTGGTTCAACGTGACTCCGCGGAGCTTCAATTCCCGGCCAGTCTGGCAAGCGTGCCGGAGAGTATCCCTGCCGAGCTCCCACAGACCTCTGACACGGCTATTGGAGAGGCCGTCGAAATTCCCCCGGTCGGAAACTTCCAACTAAGGGTGCCCGAGTTTGCCAACGACTCGCTCGTTTTTGTCCCGGAAGACTACGATCCACGCATTCCGTATGGGTTGTTAGTATGGCTCGATGGTGCTGAGCCAGCCGAAGATGAACTCTTGCTCGACCGCTGGAAGGAACGTGCCGCGCAGGCGAACCTCATTCTTCTTGCCCCACGTTCGGCAGTGGCCGGAAAATGGACACGGCTGGATTTGCCATTCGTACTGAAGGCGATCAACCAGGTGCAGCAGAACTACAATATCGACGACGCTCGGGTGGTGTTGCACGGTCAACAGTCGGGCGGAGTCATGGCCTACGCTCTGGCGATCAATAAACGAGACGTGGTGCGTGGGGTAGCGGTGGTTGATGCTCCACTGATGGCCGAGCCCCCGGGTAACGAGCCCTTGCTGCCGCTGGCGGTTTATTCTGCTACGCTCGAGAAGTCTCCAGCCGCGGTTCGAATTCGCAAAGGTATCGCTGCCTTGAAAGATAAGCGGTACCCACTGACGGAACGCGAATTAGACAGTTCCCAGGCATACCTGAACGAGCAACAACTCGACGAGCTCACACGCTGGATCGATTCGCTGGATCGAATTTAGCGGTTGATCAATCAAAGGCTCATCCTAGTTGTTTCAGTAGCCTCGGCTTTCGTGTGCCGACGGTTGTCTTCTACAGCCGGTTCTGCGCATCATGGCAGGCAGATCACCCGCCAGCCGCCGCAATTGTAGATGTCGAATACTCATCCGAGCCAGCGATTGATGGAACGTCACCGTGTTGGGATTCTGGCCGTCGTCCTACTCGTCATTGGGGGCGTTCTCGAGTTCTCCGGGCTGGCGGAGAGCGGCTATCAGCAATGGTCGGCGGCATGCGTGAGAATTGGAATTCTGCTGGCCGTCATGTGGCTGGCTTTACCGCAGCTAGGGCTTTGGTCGAGCAAGGTATTCCTCTTCGGCACGCTCTTTCTGGCCGTGGTGCTGGCCGTGCGTCCCAAGCTGTTTATCTTCGCACTGGTCGCAGTGATCGTCGTGGCAGTATTGCGGCCACGCATGAAAAAGTTGCGCGAGGGGCCCTGAGCGAGGGTGGGGCAGAAAAACCCACCGTAGGTTGGCTTAGCTGGGTGTATCGAGATACGGGTCTTGGCCCATCTGCTGCTGCATCTTTTTACGTTCCTTCTCGTAATACAGCAGCATCTTGCGGTCGGAGAAGTGACGTCGTTCGATCTTTCGTTGTGCTTTGCGGAAGTATGAGGCCATTCCCTTCATCCCACCTTTGACCTTTTCGCCAAGTGCCTTCAGCTTCTTGGATTTCTTCGGGCCTAAGCCCGAGAGCAGAATGTCATCGTCGAGTGACAAGTATTGGCGGATCGTACCCGGGTCGCCCTGACGACCACAACGTCCGAACAACTGCCGGTCGATGCGAGCTGAATCGTGCATCTCAGTGGCAATGACGTGTAACCCACCGAGGTCGTGCACGCCTTCACCCAGCTTGATGTCTGTACCACGTCCGGCCATGTTCGTTGATACGGTCACTTTTCCGGTTTTGCCGGCCTCGGCCACAATCTCGGCTTCGGCCGCGATATGGTTGGCATTGAGCACTTGGTGCGGAATGCCGTCGGCGGTGAGCAGCTTCGAAAGGATGTGAGACTTATCGATCGAGCGCGTGCCGATCAACACGGGTCGACCCTGCGCGTGCACTTCGCGAACCTCTTGAGCGATGCCTTCCCACTTGGTTTCGGCCGTGCCGGTGACGATGTCCGGAAGGCGCTTACGGGCAATGGGGCGGTTCGTGGGGATGGGGATAACGTTCAGTTTATAAATCCGCCGCATTTCGCGAGCCGACGAAAGCGCCGTACCGGTCATGCCTGAAAGTCGGGCGTACCGCAGGAAGAAGTCTTGAATCGTAACCCGCGCGGCCTGCCCGGTCTGCACCGTGACCTCGACGCCTTCTTGAGCCTCGATGGCCTGGTGGATGCCGTCTCGCCACTTTCGGCCCTCGGCCAGGCGGCCGGTGAACTCGTCGACAATCACAATCTCGCCGTCGCGAATGACGTACTGACGGTCGAGGTGAAATACCTTGGCCACCTTGATGCTACGTTCGATGAATTCATAGATCGTGAACATGCCGATGGTGTCGAGCACGTCGGGCTTCGGCAAGCGTCGCACCAGTTGCCGCCCCGCGGCGGTGAGTTCGACCGTTTGCTTGATGTGGTCGAAATCGAAGTGCTCGTCCTCTTCGAATTCCTTGGCGACGCTGGCGCTCCAGGTGTAGCATGCCACGGCAGCCTTCTCGGCTTCGGTTGGCAACGCGCTGATGATCAGTGGCGTTCGAGCTTCATCGATTAGAATACTGTCGGCCTCATCGACCAGAGCGAAGTTTGCACTGCGTTGTACGGGTTTGTCGCCTGCGGAACTGTCTCCACTCATCATTCCGGCCACGACGTCGACTTGACCTTCACGGATACGACGCAACAGCAGCCGGTCTCTGAGGAAGTCGAACCCGAACTCTTTGGCCGTGCCGTAGATGATATCGGCCTGATACTCTTTTCGCCGTTGCGTCTGCGGCATTTGCGACTCGATGATGCCCACGGTCATGCCGAGCAGTTCGTAGACGGGCTTCATCCACTTAGCATCGCGGGAAGCCAGGTAATCGTTCACGGTTGCCAGGTGGGCGCCCTTGCCATCGAGGGCATTCAGGTACATCGGCAGCGTAGCAGTTAGCGTCTTGCCTTCACCGGTCTGCATTTCAGCCACGCTGTGGAAGTGCATGGCGATGCCACCGAGCATTTGCACATCGAAGTGCCGCATGCCAAGGCGGCGTCGGCCCGCTTCGCGGACCAGGGCGTAAGCCTCAGGGAGCAGGCTATCCAGCGGCTCCATGCTTTTCGCCCGATAACGCAGTGCCAGGCTCTGCTTACGCAGGGCTTCGTCATCCAGTTCCTGAAGCCCGGGCTCGAACGAGGCGATCTTGGGGAGCAGCTTCGACCAGCCGGCCAGCTTGCGCTTGGCGCTGTTGCCCGAGGCGGGTCCCAGTAGAGTCGAGAGCTTGAGAGCGGGGGGCACTAAAATGTTCACTGGAGTACAGCGTTATCGAGGTGGCCTGCCTGGTGGTGTTCGAAAATTGAGCACGCGGGGCGGCTGTTCCGCCTGAGTTCAATTCTAATACATTCCCGTCCGCAGGTAGACGAATTGGCACCCGAAGGGCCTGCAATCCTATTTGAAAACTGCCCAATTGCGGAAGAAAGCGGTATTTCTACCCGCTAAGAAAGTGACGGGGGATCGACCCAGGCTGAGGACGACAATTCTTGGTACGCCAGGGTCGGCCGTTGTGCTTCTTTGGATGCAGAACTGCTGTCAGACTCTGTCTCAATCGAGCGATGCAATCCGCCGCAGATCGTAGCGAGGTGCGTAGCCCGAGTCGTTGGCATCGCGGGGCAGCGGCTCTCCTTCGATTTCGACGAAGTCGCCCGACTCGAACTGATCAAGCTCATGCACGTCAGGAAGGATCACACTCCCGCCAAACTCGTCGTTGTCGCCGTCGATTCCGCCTGCTGGAATGTAGCGAAGCTTCCAGACGCGATCGATGTTCGAGTACTCCAGCCGTCCACTCAGCCGCGTATAGTCCCGATCATGCGCGTAGCGTTGGCTGCTGCTTTGTGAAGAACTGTTTTGAGAGGTCTGTCCCGCCGGTTCGTCACTGGCCGATCCGCGGAAGCCCGCAAAGCTGGCCTGAGGACCGGCAGTCGTGGCTTGCTGCTCGACGGGCTCACTGTCTCTCGAAGCTTGTTGTTCCCATTTCGTCGATTGCACAGGGGAAGCATTGCCGGTTCGCGAAGTCGAAGCGGTGGATTCCGCTGGTTCCACGATTCGAATCACGCTGCGCGATGTTGAGGCCGAATCGTCGCTCGAGGGTGCTGGCTGGCTTGCGGGGATGTCTTCTTCGGCGCTGGCCCGAATTACGGCAGGGGCTTCGCGGTCGTTAGAGGTGTCTCGTGTAGCGATACGCTCGGGCTCGTGGGTTGCACTGCTACCGCTGCTCTCGAATCGGGGGGCCTCAGAGTTCGGGTTATGGGCCAGTTCATCGCTACCGGCTCGCCAGTCGGACGAGCGATCGATGGAAGAGCCCTGATAGCCGTAGTTCGAACCCGGTGGCGTGAGCGGGGCACTACCAGAAACTGCTGGAGGCAACTGACCATTGCCGTAGTAGGGCGTCGCCCCCGGGGGTGGAGATGCGGTGACCGGAGGCGGAACCGTAGACCGCCCCATGAACGGGTTGGCCATGGGAGTGGTCGGCGCAGCCGTTTGGCAGCCGGTTAGGGCAGCCGCAGCAACGATGATTGTCAGCCGTTTCATCGAACGACTCCTTTCGACGTCACCCACTGAGGGTGCGTGTTCCTAATTCGTCAACACGGTGAATGCACCGGTTGATAACCGCAGCAACGCGGTAATCGTCGACGTTGAAGAGACTGTGTGAAAAGCAAAGTAGACGAGTGCCCTCCGGCATGAACCGTGGACAGGGTGCGTAGAGTAGCGACTCGCCGGACTGTGTCCAGATCGATTTCAGTCCCTTGGGCCGAAAAAGAAAAAACGCCTTGGCGGAATTGGGGCCGCCAAGGCGTGGGTGCTATCGATGCGTGATTGCTATCGATGCGTGATTGCTGCTAGTGGCTTGAGGCTATTCGGCCGACTTCAGCAGTTCGACAATTTGGGCTCGCGCCTCCGGGGAAAGTTTCTTCCAGTTTTCTAGCACCATCGAAAGCTGATCCGTGGAATCATCGTTGCTTTCCTCGGCCACAACTTCCTTCGTGCTGGTGGTGACGAAGGGATTCTGGATTCGCTTCACCCGCGAGGTGACCTTGCTGGTCGGTTCGGCAGACGAATCATTCCGAGGTACATACGGATTCATCGTCATCTCGGGTTCGATGATCACCTCAGGAGTCTGCACCCCAGGAGGATAGGCGTAGGGGCTGTAACCGTACGACCGTGGGACCGGCATGCTGTAATAGACTGGCGAATAGCGCCAGTAGAAGGGGATCGACTCGGTGCTGTAGATCGAGTATTCGCCGAATCCGCCGTAACAGCCTGTGTAGGGCCATCCGGCTCGGGCTTCGCTGCACTGCAGAGCGGTGGCGACGCCAGCAACTGCCAGTGCTGCAACAAAGATTAAGTTTCGCATGTGATTAACCTCTCGCTGACAGTTCCTTGAAATACGGCCGACATGTAACTTGCCCACGACGGCTACGTCGCCCCGCCTGCTTTGCAGGACCGCGGGGCCATAGTTTCTAGGCTAATTGCAGGAACTGCTGGCACAAGGCTTTGGGGGCCCTGGGGTAAATGGTGTATTTTCTTGGCGTTCGGGTGGAATGGCTCTCTGGAGGGGTGTTTTTCTATCTTGGGGGTACAGGTACCGTCTGGCCGGATGCGGGGCCGGTGGGGATCATTTTTTCTCCTCCGCGGGCTGCTTCTGCAGCTTCGTCGATGCCCGGAAGGGGGTACGGTTCATCCGCGCCCTCAACGCGGGGAAGCCGGTCTAACTTCTCCCCCAACTCAGCGTCCGACAGCCGAGGCCCGCAGCCGGAGAGCTGGAGGGCGAATATCACGGTGAGAACACAAAGGAGGACGCAGGGTCGAAGCATTTTCGGCCTCTTTGAGGGATTAGCAGTTCATCGCTGATTTGTGCATTGTGAACTGCGATGACCGAACCTGCCAAGAGGCTGCCATTCGGCCAGCGGGAGATGCAGGGATAGAATCGATCGTAATTCGCAGTGCCCGCCTAATAGACGGAAGTCCCCAGAACAATGACTCCTGAGCAGCTAACGCAGCGAATCTTCGGGAAAGCCGAGGATCTTGGCTTCGAGCTGGTGGGTTGCTGCGCGGCGGCCGAACCTCCTCGGCTCGAGCATTTTGATCGCTGGTTAGACTCTGGGCACGACGGGCAAATGCGGTACCTTCGCGATCGGAAGGACGCCTATCAGCACCCTAAGTACGTTCTCGATGGCGTACGAAGCGTCGTCATGTTGGGGACGAGCTATCGAACGCTTCCCCGCAAAGAGCCTGGGACAGGGCAGGCTCAGGTGTCACGCTACGCCTGGGGAGACGATTATCATGATGTGATTCACGACCGTTTGCACGCGTTGGCCGACGATTTACGTAGCGTCGAGCCCACGGCCAAGGTAAGGGGCGTTGTCGATACAGCACCGCTTTTGGAGCGGGAATTCGCCGAAATCGCGGGTCTCGGATGGGTCGGCAAGAACACGCTTCTGCTGAATCGGCGTTTGGGGAGTTGGTTTTTTTTGGCGGCGCTGCTTACTGATGTTGAGTTGCAATACAACACGGAAGTGGCCAGCGACCACTGTGGTACGTGTCGGGCATGTCTTGATGCCTGCCCGACGGATGCCTTCGTCGAGCCGTATGTGCTGGATAGTCGCCGTTGCGTTAGTTACTTGACCATTGAGCTTCGCGAGGCGATTCCGACCGAATTGCGCGAGGGCGTTGGTTCTTGGCTACTTGGCTGCGAAATCTGTCAGGACGTCTGCCCCTGGAACCGCAAGGCGAGCGAGTCGCCGGAGACTGCCTTTCTCCCCGGCGAGGGGATGAACCCTGTCGAGTTGGCCGATCTGTTCGAGCTCGACGAGGAGTCTTTTCGTGGTCGATTTCGGCGTACCCCATTGTGGAGGCCGCGCCGTCGGGGAATTCTGCGGAATGCGGCCATTGTGCTGGGAAACCAGAAGGACGAGACCGCAGTGCCCGCGCTGGTTCGGGGGCTCACAGACGCCGAGACGCTAGTCCGTGGGGCCTGTGCCTGGGCTCTGGGGCAGTGCGGCGGAGAGCAGGCCTTAAAGGCACTCGACCAGCAATGGGCCGTCGAAGAAGACGCAGAAGTTCGTCACGAAATCGAGGCCGCCCTGAGACTGCTGGGGGCTGAGGTGCGGCCTTAGCTTTTCGGCCATGTCGAGCCGCTTCGTGGTGTGGTTCAGCCGCAGAGCGAAATTCTTTGACAAGCCCCACCATCTGCCATTACGATCATGGGGTTGGGTGACGACATGTCTTTGCCCGACTACGCTTTAGGGCAACGTTGACCGCCCCGAAGTTGACCCTCCACAACCATACCAGCCCCCGCCGCTAAGCTGCTGGCTTTCGGCGTCCCGCCCACTTGCAATACGTTCCAGTGCGACGAGCGTCGATTGCTACCGCTTGCATCGTGGGTACTAGCCTGCGTTGAATAGAACTGCACCTGCTAGCCCAGCTTTGACGCTACAACACGACCTCCAAGATCATCTTCGCTGAACCTCGAGGAAATCCGTCAATGACACGATGGAACCGAATCGCACTCTTGGCCGTGCTCAGTGTGGGCGTTGCATTCGTCGGACTTGTCGCAACAGCCGCCCCACCTGCGATTAATGCCGTGGTTCCCGCGGGGGTTAATCCTGGTCAAGGGACCGACGTAACCATCTACGGAGGCAATCTGGTCGGGGCCAGCGGGCTGTGGTGCCCCTGTGCTGCCTCGTCCGAACTGACGCCTGAGGTTGAAAACAATGGTCAGGATGCGGGGAAGGTGAGCTATCGGTTGAACGTTCCTGCGGACATGCCCGTCGGCGTTTACGGCTTAAGGTTGGCAACCCCCGAGGGGATTTCAAACCTTCGCCTGGTGATGGTCGACGATTTACCGACTGTAAAGGAGGCGGGTAACAACAAGTCCTTCGAGACCGCGCAGGCAATCACATTGCCAGTTGCGATCGAAGGGGCCTGCGAACCAGAGAGCTTCGATTGCTACAAGTTTTCTGCTGCGGCCGGTCAGCGGATTTCCGTTGAGGTGTTCGCCCGTCGTCTAGGATTGCCGTTGGACCCAGTGGTACGGCTGCTAACGGCCACCGGCGAAGAACTGGCTTACAGCGACGACGTGGGAGGTATTAACGGCGATTGTCGCCTGGCCTATCAATTCGAGACTGCCGGCGAGTACCTGATCGAGATTCGCGACATTAGTTATCGCGGTGGTGGTAATCATCGCTACCGACTTCGGATTGGTGACTTCCCTTTGGCCTCGGTGGCCTATCCCCTGGGCTTGCAGCGAGGGGCAACCGCACCCTTGTCGATCGTAGGTCCCACGTGGAATGAACCGCGGTTCACCGCTTCGGTAGCCGCCGACAAACAGCCGGGTCCAACTCCGATGGGTGCCGCCTATCCCGACGGTCAAGGCTCGGCGGCAGTGGTGGTCGTGGCCAGCAATGCCGTGGAGAACGTTGAGTTCGAACCCAACGACGCTGTGGAGACGGCTTCACCCATTCAAGTGCCTGGGGCGATCAATGGGCGTTTTGGCGCTGAGTCTGATCGCGATCACTACACGTTCAACGCCACCAAAGGTCAGCGGCTTGTGTTTACGGGGCAAACCCGAAGTCTGGGGTCGCCGGCCGACTTATACATGCACGTTTACAAGCCCGATGGTGGTCAGATCGCCGAGGTGGATGACACCGGTACGGAAGAAGGCGTGTTGAACGTCACCTTCCCAGAAGACGGAACCTATCGCCTGATGGTTGAGGACCTCAACCGTCGCGGCGGGCCAGAGTTTGTATACCGGGTTGATGTGACACCCTACCAGCCGGGCTTTTCGCTACGAGTCGAGGCCGAACGCTTCAATGTTCCCAAGGGTGGTGTCTGGACCATGAAGGTCATTAGCGCCCGTCGGGACTACAACGGGCCCATCAACTTGAACGTCGAAGGTATCGAAGGGCTGCAGCTTGCCGGGAATGTGATCGCCGAAGGACAGAACGAAACCGTGATGCGTATTACGGTGCCTGCCACGCTTGATCCGGGGATTCCCCGCCTCGTCCGCATCGTGGGTACGGCAAAGGTCGGCGAGCAGGACGTCAGTTCGGTGGCCGAAGCGGTTGCTCCGCTGCGAACCGAGTTGTCTGGGCTACCATATCCGCCTGCTTCGCTTACCGAGTTGTTGGGCGTGGGAGTAGGTCCGGTCTTTCCCGATTTCTTCAAGCTGAGTGCGAACGATGGAGCCGTCTTGTTTCCGCAACTGGTTGGCTCGACGAACCTGAAGGTGAAAGTCGAGCGAACCAACGGCTTTGACGATGCGGTGGCCTTAGCCATCGAAGGGCTTCCGCCAGGGTTTGCCGTGGGGGAAGTCAAGCCAATCGAGAAGGGTAAGAACGAAATTGACATCGCGCTGACCGGTCCGGTTGCCGTGGCCGAGGGAGATTATCCGTTGCGAATTCGCGGTTCGGCCACCTTTCAAGATCAGCCGAAGAGCATTGTTCACACCACCGTGCTTCGCGTGGCAAAACCTCTGCAAGTAGGTCTCGCTCCGGCCGGACCGCTGGTCTCCGGTGGAACGGTTAAGGCCAAAGTCACGGTCACCCGATTTGGTGATGAGAAACAACCCGTTCAGATTTCGTTCGACAATCTTCCGCCCGGGGTTACTACCGCTGCCGAAATCACGGTGCCGGCTGAAGCCGCCGAGTTGGAGATCGACTTGAACGCAGCCAGCGATGCGGCAGTGGGCGAGTTCAAAGATATCGATCTAATCGCGACCACGACGGTTCAGGGACGAAAGATCGAAGTGGCCAGTCCGGTCACACTGCAAATTAATATGCCGTGAGTTGCGGGCCGCTGACGCCCCGCTCATTACGAAGCCGACCGAGGGAGAAACCATGCGAGTGCAAGGGATTGGAACGCGGCTGTTGGTCCTGTTGGTTGCTGTCTGTGCACTGCCGACGATAACCGTCACGGCCGAAGAGGCAGTGATCGATGTCTCAACCCTCGAGCCTGTGGTGATTGGCTCGCCTGAGCGAATCGAAGTTTATCCCAGCGAGTTCAAGCTGCAAACCAACCGCCGGCGGATGCATCTCATCGTGACCGGGTTCTATGCCGACGGACTACAGCAAGATCTGACCCGGGCCGCCGACTTTGTTTCTTCCAACGATAGTGTGGTGACTGTGAATTCGGGGGTGGCCTATCCCACGGGGAATGGCGTTGCCACGATCGTGGTCCGAATTGGAGAGCAAGAGGCACACATTCCAGTCGAGGTTTCGGGCTTTGAGCAGCCTGATCCCGTTTCGTTCCAGTACGAAACACTGGTGGCCCTGTCGAAGCACGACTGCAATTCCGGGGCTTGCCATGGTTCTCCCAGCGGGAAAGGGGGATTTCGGCTTTCCCTGCGGGCTTACGACAAAGTCCTCGACACAGAGACACTGATTCGTGAGTTCTATAACCGCCGCACCAACGTCGAGCAGCCAGAGAAGAGCTTGTTGCTGCAGAAGCCGGTGATGCAAATTGCCCATGGTGGTGGGCGACGCTTGAAGAAGGACGATTTGAGCTATCAGCTACTCCGCGACTGGATCGGCGAAGGGCTGAAGGTCGATCCCGAGGATGCACCTGAATGCGTCAAGCTCGAAGTGTATCCCCCGGGCGGCATTCTGAAACGTCCGGCCCACACGCAGCAGTTGTTGGTGTTGGCCCACTTCAGCGACGGGTCGGTGCGTGATGTAACTGACGTGGCGTCATTCTCCAGTTCCGACGATGCTGTGGCCAGTGTGAACGCCGCGGGCCTGGTGGTGGGCAACGATCGAGGCGAGGCGGCAATTCTGGCGCGATACCTCGATCGAATCGAAACCACGCACCTCACGTTCTTGAAGGAGATTCCCGGTTTTGCCTGGACGGACGAGCCGGAGAACAACTACATCGACCAACACGTTTTCGACAAGCTCGAGCAACTCAAGATTTCGCCGGCAGAGCTGTGCAGCGATGATGAGTTTGTCCGTCGGGTTTACCTCGATGTGATCGGCTTACTGCCCTCGATGGAAGAGTCGGCCGCATTCGTCGCCGATACCGATCCCGAGAAACGCTCCAAGCTGATCGATCAGTTGCTTAATCGGCCCGAGTATGCCGAGTTTTGGGCGCTGAAATGGAGCGACTTGCTGCGGCTCAACAACAAAAGCGTGACCAATGAAGGCGTACACAAGTTTCGCCGTTGGATTGTCGCTTCGATCCGCGACAACATGCCTTACGACCAGTTCGTCGACGAGCTGTTGACCGCGCGAGGGAGCACCTTCAAGAATCCGCCCGCGAATTACTATCGCACTGCCGCCGACATGAACGACTGTGTAGAAACCACCTCGCAGTTGTTCCTCGGCATCCGCATTCAATGTGCAAAGTGTCACAATCACCCGTTCGAACGCTGGACCCAAGACAACTACTATGGGATCGGCGCATTCTTCAATCGCGTGCAGCGTAAGGGCTCGGTTAACCCGAACGAGCAAGTGATTTGGGTGGCGAGCGCCGGAGAAGTGACGCAACCCCGCACGGGTCAGCAGATGCAACCTTGGCTGCCCCTGCTGGGCAATGCTGAGGTTTCACCCGAGGCCGATCGTCGCGAAGCATTTGTCGATTGGCTCAAGCGTGAGGACAACCCTTTCTTCGCCCAGGCCGAGATTAACCGGATCTGGAGCCACTTGATGGGGCGAGGCATCGTAGAACCGGTCGATGATTTCAGGGCCTCGAATCCGCCCTCGAACGAGGCATTACTTGAAGCATTGGCCGAAGACTTTGTTTCCAGCGGGTTCGATCGCAAGCAAGTTACTCGCACGATCTTGAATAGCCGGACTTACCAGCTCAGCGCGCGAACCAACGACTTTAATGCCAGCGATACCAAGTATTTTTCACACGCCCGACCTCGCTTGCTTTCGGCAGAGCAGTTGCTGGACGCGATTTGCGCCGTGACTGGCGTGCAGGAGAAGTATGCCGGTTTACCGGCAGGCACTCGGGCCACGCAATTGCCCTCGCCCGATGGTGATCACAACTTCTTGAAGGTATTTGGGCAGCCCCCGCGCGAGATGGCTTGTCAGTGCGAACGGTCGACCGATTCGAACCTCTCGCAAGCGTTGCAGATGATCAACGGTCCGCTGATTCACGAAAAGCTGCAGAACGAAGGTAACCGAATTCGATCGCTAGTTGAGGCCGGTAAAGACAACGCAGAAATCGTGAATGAGCTTTACCAGGTGGCACTGTGCCGGCAGCCCCAAGCCGAAGAGATCGAAGCGGCAGAGAAGCATATCGCTGCCCAAGAAGACCGCGTGAAAGCTTTGGAGGACGTGTGCTGGGCGATCCTTAATGCGAAGGAATTTCTATTCCAGCATTGAAGCGATGGAGTGGCTTGATGTGACGTCGCCGATAAAGGCAGGAATACGAGCTTGGTCTCGACTAGGCCAATGATATGCGCTGGCCGTCTTTCTTGCTTTCGTAGGCCGACATCACAACTCTTAGTGCGCGGTGCGTATCTTCAAGGCTATTCGCATTCCGCACCAGGCTCGTGACACCGCGGTAGAATTGCGAGAGCAAGGCTTCGCCCAGGGGACGCTCGCTATCGAGCGATTCTTGATGGCGGCCGGCCGAGTCGAACCAGACGATCTTCGCCGGTAAGTCGACAAAGGCGATGCCATGTTCGCAGGCTACCTGTAAATCGGCCGGCACCCGGAAGTTCACTGCCTCGCTCCACTCATTGGGGATGTAGTACCCCTGGCTGATCTGCGCGACCGCCCCCGTGCCCGTTGGAGATCCGGGAGGCGAGAAGTCGAGGCTCATCATTTCGTAGTCGTTGCCCGTGCTGGCTTGAGGTGCGAAGTGATGCAATGCGAGCACCGAGGTGGGGTCATGCCCCACGATGAAGCGGCACCAATCGACGATTTCCACCATCTCATTGGTCGTGGCATCAATCGGGCAAAGTGGTCGCGTGCCATTCGAGGCCGCCTCGAGCAGCTTTCGTCGATGGCAGAACAGCAGCCGTGGTTCGCCTAAACGCGTAACAATCAACTCTTTGAGGCGATTGGTCGCCGGGGCGTGGCGGCGAGACGACTCGGCCATGAACATCACGCCAGCATCTTCGATCCGCTTCTTGAGCTGATCGGCCCTGGCGAGATCGGTGCCCAACCCGGCGGCTGAGTAGATATCCTTACCCGCGTCGCAGGCGGCGAAAATGGGTAGCGTTCCGTGCCAATTTTGGGCAAGCAGCAGCACCGCGTCGACATCTTCACGTTGAGCCAGGGCGTGATAGCCTTCGACGGCCTGAGCGTCGAATTCCCGGGCCGCTGCGGCCCCACGTTGAGCCACCGTCTCGTAGACGGCTTTGACCTCGAATCGATCGCTGAGGGCACGTAGGGCCGCTTTGTGGCGTCGATCCCAGTCTTCACCCAAGCCAACAAGGCCAACACGCAGCTTCATAGTGCAGATTAATCCTGAAAAGCCGCTAGGGCATCGAGAGTGTTCTCAGTTTGGGGTTGGGGCACGATTATACGGTGGTCGTCGTGAATTACCCAAATACGCGTTCTGAGTGTTCATGGTTGTTGACCGAGAGATGGGAGCCGGCCAATTAAAATCTACTACCTTTAGGCTATGCGGTGTAGCGAAGCTACTAATATCACGAATCTGAATAGTTTCTATTTCCCGCAAAGGTCCTTGCATACCTAATCGGCAAAACTAAACTGGGCTTCTTATCCTTCCCGTTAAGCCGTACTCGAAAAGGAAGCTGGAAGCCGTTTTCAGTGTTTATTGCTGATTTCGGTCCCTTGTACCCATGCCTCGCCGGCCGCAAGACGCGGTTTCTCACTCGCTCGAAGCGATGATCCTCCCCGCGTGCGTTCCGGCACCTTCATGCCCACAGGCCACCCCGGCCCAGCAAAGGAGATGCTCCAAGTGACCAGTCTTGCCATCGCGTTGTTGTTACAGGTTGCGACGTTACCTTCGGACGGAATTTCCTACACCGAGGCGTACCGCATTCATAAAGAAACCGGCCGTCCATTGGTCGTGCTCGTGGGAGCCGATTGGTGCCCAGCTTGCCGCTCTATGAAGCAATCGACGATTCCCAATGTAAAGCGTTCCGGCGGCCTCGACGAAGTCGTATACGTCGAAATCAACACCGATGAACAATCCAGCCTAGCCCACCGCATTACTGGCGGGGGAGCCATCCCCCAGTTGGTAATGTACTACAAAACCGAGAACGGCGCAAAGCGTCAGAAGGTGGTCGGTGACCGCGGCGTCGAAGGGGTGAAGGGGTTTGTCAGTCAAGGTGTGGACGCCAACGCCGCCGCACTTTCGAAAGAAGACGATTCCAAAAACGTGAATCGCGCGGCTGCTCACACCACTGAGTAGTTCGGCTGGGGCCTCCGGCTTCGGCCATGCCCGGTTTCAAGTAGACGAAGCTCGAGTGGTCCCGCAGATCTTCGCATTTGAATCAAGGGTACGCAGGCGCTGCTCCGCCGCAGAGCGGAGCAGCGACCTGATGTACTTGCGAAAATGATTCCAGCGCAACATGGCTGTTGGCCGCAGCAAGCTCGCTTTGTGGTAGCAGCCTAAGGCTTGCCTGAATTCTTTCCGCTGGTAATGTGCTCTCGCCAGCGTGAGAAGATGTCTGGCTGCGAACCTATCGCGGTATCGTATCAAGTCTGCAGGAATGATCTGCGAATTGAATAGTTCGTCCACCACTTCGAGTCCGCAGGCCAGCAAGTGCGTGGTGTTGTAGCGAAGTCGTGAGGGGTGGTCGAATTTCGCGACAATTCTGGCACCCAACGCCTGAGCTTGCCCTCTGGAAAGGGCTTGGGCGAAGAGCACGATATCTTCCCCATGGCGAATCTGCTCTGCAAAGGGAAGTTCCTGCAAGAGGCTGCGTCGGATTGCGGTCGCCCCAATCTGGGGCTCGAGCCGACCTGAAATACAATCTCTGAAGTTTCGTTCACGTCGCTTGTGAACGCGAGGCAGGGGGCGATTCTTGAAGCGGCCGCTTCGAGTGACCGATACATAACCGCCACAGAAGATGTCTGCCGCAGGCCAATGCTCTTGGGCAAGGCGAAGTCGATCCATTGCGTCACTCAGCAGAGCGTCGTCGGAATCGAGAAACAGCACAAACTCGCCACGGCTTTCTTTTACGCCACGATTTCTGGCGGCTGCTGGCCCGTGGTTGGCTGTGCGGACATAGGAGATTGGCCCCGCGACGGAGGCCACCACTTCGCCAGTGTGGTCCGTCGAACCATCGTCGACGACCACGATTTCTGTTTGGTCATCTGCTTGGTAAAGCACCGAATCGAGAGCCCGAGCGATGAACTGAGCTTGATTGTAGGTCGGAATGACGACGGAGTGACGAATTCGACCCATCGCAATAAACTTCTTTCTACATTGAATAAGCAACTCATGCCGCGGCCAACAGTGGAGTGCTCTCCGCTAGTATCTTCGTCTGCCATGCTTCCAGCATTACGGTTTGTGAGCCAGTAAACTCCAAGCGTAACCGCATGCCAGCCGCCCTAAGTTTTCCGCAAATAGTATGTAGCCCCCGCCACGGTCGGTCGCCGCATTGTGGATGGGCTTCGATGAGAAATCGGTCCACGCTTTTGAGTATGCTTAGTGGGGCCTTGTCGATTACGGCGTATTCACTTCCTTCAATGTCGCATTTCAGTAGCGAACAACTTTCGATCTGATGCCGCTCGAACAACTCAGCCAGGCTGACCGATTGAACCACTGTTTCACCCGGATGCGGCCATCGTGCGGCAAGGTGAGGGTGCAGTGAATGCCCACCGGCATTATCACTGAGGTGCAGTCGAACGTTTCTCTCTGAACTCCCGCAAGCTGCCGCGTGAACTAGCTCAACACGTTCTTCTAGGCCATTAAGTACCAGATTGCGACGCGCAAGCTCAAAGTTGTCTGGGCACGACTCGACCGCCACGACTCGGTTCGCTTGCTGCGCGACACGTAGACTGAACAGCCCGATGTTTGCTCCCAGGTCGATGACGGTGTCGAGGGGATGCGCCACGCTGTCCAATTGGTAGACATCATCGCAAAACACTTCGCCGAAGATGTAGTCGTCACCCCGGTCGGGTCTCAGGGCGAGTTGTAAGTCGCTGTGTTGGAAGACAACCGCACCCTCGGGCGTTAGCTCGAGTGAGGGTGGCGAGGCACCATCGAGCCAACAACTGAGAGTGCGTCGAAAGCTACGTGGTTTTTGTATAGTAAGCTCGCCGCCATGACGTAATTCGAGGGTAATTGGACGACGGCGTAATAGGGCCACTTGAAAGTGGGTTCGCAGTGGCGAACGGAACAACGTGTGACAACGTCGTAGACGCCGCGGATGGAGCAGGCGAGTTAAGATCATAGCGGCAATGCGTGTTAGGATTGTAGGCGAGACTTTCTCTACTTCGCTGGCTGCTAAGGCAATTTGCTGGCGCGAAACTGTAGTCGAAGTAACGCACTCGGTCGAGATGGCTTCGGGCTGCTCATGGCTCGGGCAAAACCATGAAAACGACTGATACTTAGGGGATAAAGCTCGCAGAATGACGCCGCCACTTCGTGTTTCCGCGATAATCCCTGCCCTTAATGAAGAAGCTTCAATCGCATTTTCCGTCGAAGCGGCAAGAATGGCGGGAGCCGATGAGGTTTTCGTCGTAGACGGTGGCAGCACTGATGGCACGGCCGAAGTTGCAGAGTCAGGCTCAGCAACGGTTTTGCACAGTTCGCCGGGTAGGGCAGTGCAGATGAACGTCGGGGCAGAGGCATCTACTGGCGACGTGCTTTTGTTTCTACATGCCGACAACTGGTTGGAGGCCGGAGCTGTTGGCCAGATTCGCGAGGCCCTAACCGATGAGCAGGTAGTTGCTGGAGCGTTTCGGCAGCGGATCGAGTCTCCCGGGCTGCTGTATCGTTGGCTCGAATGGGGCAACGCTCGACGAGTGGTCTGGTGGCGAATGGCCTATGGTGACCAGGGGATCTTCGTCCGGCGGGAGGCATTCGAGCGTCTGGGGGGCTTCGCCGAAGTCCCATTTCTGGAAGATGTCTTGTTTTCACGCTCTGTTCACAGCAAGGGAAAGGTCGCGTTGTTGACTGGCCCGCTCCACGTCAGCGCACGACGTTGGCAGAAGCACGGGGTGGTCAGGCAGACGCTAAAAAATTGGCTGATTCTTTCCGCTCACCATTTTGGGGTCTCTCCACAACGCTTGGCACAATATTACCGATCGCATCAGTAGTGCCCACGTGTATTGGTTATTGACACCAATTCTCTACTGATTCTGTATCCATTCCACTGAAATTGTGTGGTCCTGTGAGAGGATTCTGCAGGAGCGTTACATTCTGAACATTAGTACGAGCAATTCTCCGCCAGTTTGCGGGATTTTTCTGACCCGCCCAGAAGAACTGAATTACCTTGGCCCCACTGCGAACTAGACTTGAGCAGATTGCATGAAGACGAATTGAAACCAGAGCCCCTGGTGCTGGGCAGAATATAGAGGTCCGGTTGGTCCGACGAGTTAGTTTTTCTGCAGTGGAGAAGTCGTCTTTCGGCCAACTTCGCATGGGTGAAAGCCTCGGAGTTCCCTTGAACCCATAATTGCACCAGCGTGACTGCTTGCTTCCTAATGATTCACGGCAACAACGACTGAATGTACCCAATGAGCTTATTCGCTGCCGTAAAACTGTCGCCCATCATGTTGCTGTTTTGGCAACTGACGAGCATCGGCTTCTGCATTGCGCTAGGCGTATTGATTGGTCTTCGCGTACGGAGAAGTGGGCTCAAACCCTGGGCATGGCGAAGCGTGCCAGATGCAGTCACGATGGAACCTGAAGTGGCAAACGAGTTGCTTACTCAGTTGCACGAATCGACCATCAATTCAATCGATTCGGTGCGTGTGCATACTAAGTCGCTGCGCAACGCGAATAAAGAACTGCAAGATGTCGTGCGGTCGAACTCCGGCACATTGACCTCTTTCAACGATTTGATCAACGCGATTGTCAGCGACAATAGCCGCCTGGAAACTGAGCTGCGAAACGCCAGTAGCCTGATCGAACATCACGCGGCCCACATTCAGTGCCAGCTCGACGGACTATTGACCGACCCTGTTACGGTCATTCCCAATCGACGGGCTTTTGAATACGAGTTGAAACGTCGCTTCGCCGAGTGGTTGCGGAACAACGTTTCATTCTGCGTGTTGATGTTCGACGTGGACTATTTCAAAGAAATCAACGACCGTTTCGGTCATCAAGTGGGCGACGAAGTGTTGCGCCTCATTGGCCGGCGTTTCCGTGACAAACTCCGCCGGATGGACCTTCCGGCTCGCTTCGGCGGGGACGAGTTCGTCGCCATCTTGCCAGAGACGAATCTGAAAACCGCCTGCGAGGCTGCAGAGCGCTTGCGTATGGCCTTCGATACCGAGCTTTTCGATATCGGGGAGGGGCGCAAGATCCAACTCACGCTCAGCATCGGCGTCGCCGAGGTTGACCGCGCTGACCGCAGTGCTGCCTCGCTGATTCGACGGGCGGACAAGGCCTTGTACGCTTCGAAAGAAGCCGGACGAAATCGCAGTCACCAACACGATCAAATTCAAAGTCAGTTGATCGTCGGCTAACGTCTAACCCAGCATCGTGAGCGGATTTTTGCGGTTTCGAAGTGGCAGGGGCTCGCGCTGCCCGGTGCGTTGCGACTCAAACACGGCTACGATCATTTCGATGGCTGCCCGCGCATCGTAGACGCTGCTCTCGGGTTGACGGTCTTCTTCGACTGCTGCGATCAGGTCTTTGACTGCGGCAACATTGCCCGCATGAAGCCCGCCATCCTTTAGAAGCTCGGGTTTCCCCAGTCCGGCAGAAGATACTTCCTCCCACTGGGGATCATTCGCTGTGGGAACCCAACCCGGCACACCTAGGTAGGCCACTCTCGGCAAATATCCTGTGCCAAGAGCTAGCACACCGCGTGATCCGTAGATCATGAGCCCGAAGCGTGTATTGCGGGCGGCCTTATTGCGGCTCGAGGCGAAGAAGGCCGTTGCACCCTCGGGCATTCCATACATTGCGCGAACGGTATCGCCCGCAAGTGGCCCAATGCCCTCGTTTCCTTCGATAACATCACTTGCCTGAATGTCGCGGCCTTCTACCGAAACCGCACCCATGCACCACTGCGGATCACCACCGAAATTGCGAATCAGGTCGAAAACATGCGTTCCCAGCACCCAGAGGTCTTCGGCTCCACCGCGATGGTCTTCTTTGCCTCGACCGCGATACTCCAGCACATCGCCGATCTTGCCTTGGGCGATAAGGTCTTTTGCCACGCTGATTTTGGGGCTGTACCTGGTTTGGTGAGCGATCGCGAGTTTAGCGTGCGTGCTTTCGCAGGCCCTTACCATTGAATCGGCTTCTTCGAGCGAGCGACAAAATGGTTTTTCGCAATAGATGTGTACTCCGCGGCTAGCGGCCTCAACCACCATGTCGTGATGTGGGTCGAGCCAACGAGGAGCGACGCTCACCAAGTCGGGCTTCACTTCGTCGAGCATCTTGCGATAGTCAGGATAGGCTCGCTCGACGCCGAGTTTCTTCGCCGACTCGGCAAGCCCCTGTTTGTTCTCGTCTGCCACAGCGACCAGTTCAACCTCGGAGATGTCCTTCCAAACGACATCCAGGCCGTGTCCGTAGTTGCCTTTACCCGTCCGGCCAATAACGGCAGCGCGATACTTTTTTCTCATCGTGCACCTCGCAGAGTCCCCACCTTGCAGCAAACTTGATGGACTCAGGATAACTCGCACGAACCTCGAACGCGAACTTTCAAAGCGAACCAATTGCTTCGATGGTGCAAGGGAGCGCCCTGTCGAGGCAACTCACTGGGCCGGAACTGCTTGCTTTGGGTCGAGAAACCATGGCACTTCGGTCGTCAGCCACTGGTAGATCGCGTTGGCGGCGATGGCGTGAGCTTTGGAGTTGGGGTGATGGTCGCAGGGGTGAACCCAGAGTTCTCGAGGGTCTTGGCCGGCGAAAGCGGGGGCCAGGTCGAGCACAGGGATGCCCAGTTGAGTGGCGAGTTGATCAACCTTTTGGTGAATGGGGGCCAAGGGGTAGTCTCCGTCGAGGCCTTCCATCAAAGGATAGATAACCATGGCAACTTCGGCATTTGGCATCTCTGAAAAATGTTTGAAGATGGCCTGCATGACCACGTTCCCCTCAGGGTTCTTTTCTTCGTCATAGCAGTCTAAATACCACTCGAGGGTCTTGCTGTGAACTTGCCGAGTAGTCCAAACGCGTTGAATCAGTTCCAGCAACTTGCTGTGCCGGGTGAGCCAATTAGATGCGAGTTCACTGTCGAGATAGGATTCGCGAACATTGATCAAATCGTTGATTAGGCTTTCCTCCTCACCCTGAGTCTTGCTGGGTGGCATGTCATTGGGGATGAAGATGATCAGCACTCGGGAGCAGTTCAACGGTTCGGCGAGCCGTTCGACCTGGGCATACTCATTGGGTAGGTAAGAACCGGAGCGGGCCGCGTTGATGATCTCGACATCGAGCCCTGCCAAGGCGTTGAGCTGCCGAAACAACGACCGTTCAACAGGCACGCCCACTCCCATGGCGAACGAATCGCCAATTCCCAGCACCCGCAACACGCCCGGGGGCGGAGTAGGCGGATAGGTGCGATCACGGAGCTTCTGGGGCGACATGCGGTATTCTGCGCACCACGGAGTGTCGTTGATCGCTTCCAGCGGAAGTTCGTTCGGCGGTAGTGCAGAATCGTAGAGTCGCCATGGCCCTTGGGTGACATCCGGCACAGGTTTCAAATCGCCGCTGTAGTTGTCGGGGTAGCAGTGATAATTGACGTTCGTTGCTTCACTCACCAGGTAGGTTTTAGCGCCCACGCGAAAAAGATCTTTCCCGAACAACCGCAGGCCGATCTCAGCGATGCCACAACCAAGGACTAATCCCAGCGCGAGCGCCAGGGCTCGAATGAACCACCTTCGAGTTTTTGATTGCGCAGGGAGGGGAGACTGCTCTTGAACGGGCGAGGGTGCCGGGGATCGACCGATTGGTTCGTCGACGGTCAAGAAGCCTACTCCACTAGTGAGCCGGTGCGAGAGGGAAATAGCTACTTCCAATTATCGTCACCGGCCTCGACGCAGTGCAAGTCGGGAGATCGCAGTGATGGCGATTCGTGAGCCATTCAGATATAGCAATTTAGCTGGCAGCCAACATCTCTTGCAGCAACTCCATCGGTAATCCCACCACGTTCGATTCGCTGCCCTCGAGTATCCTGACCCAGCCGAGGCGGTCTTGATATCCGAATGCGCCGGCTTTGCCTTCCCATCCGCCAGTAGCCAGATACTCTTCGATCTGGTCGTCGTTCAGGGTATCCATTTCCAGGGTGGTTTTCGCCACGCGAACCTCAGGTGAACCGCCCGCTAAGTTCCAGACGCACAGTCCGCTGTACACGCGGTGGGTTCGCCCACGCAGGGTGTGCAGCATTTTTCTTGCGTGATCCTCATCGGCAGGTTTTCCTAACGCCTGACCCGCCCATTCGGCCACCGTGTCGCACGCGATAAGAACACCAGTGGAATACTGTGGAGCCACATTCTCTGCTTTCTGGAGGGCGAGCCGCGCGACCATTTCTGGGGGCGACTCGCCACTGCAGACGCCGCACTCGACCGATTCGTCGGGAGCGAAGATCTCGAAACGATAGCCGGCCTCGCGGAGCAGTTCGGCCCGCCGAGGCGAACTACTCGCAAGAATGAGTTTGTCAGGGTGAGTCGAGAGAGAGGGATCGGTGATCATGGGCGAGACCCGCGAAAGGGGTGGTCGGCGGAATGGGGGAGGATCGGTTAAGATGAGGGAAACATCGCTATTCTGACAACTATTGATTGATTCTATTCGTACCGGTAAGGGTCGCAACGCTACCTTGAACTCAACTCCCGCTAAGCTCGAGGTTCTTTACGAAGACAACCACCTGTTGGCAGTAAATAAGCCAGTCGAGTTGCCGACGATGGGAGTCGCTGCGGATAAGCCCAGCTTGCTCTCGATAGCGAAAGACTATATTCGGGACAAGTACCACAAACCGGGCAACGTTTACTTGGGCATTGTCAGCCGGCTCGATGCTCCGGTGTCGGGAGTGGTGTTGATGGCGAGAACCTCGAAAGCGGCCGCTCGGCTCACTGAGCAGTTCAAGCAACGCAGCGTCGAGAAGAAGTATTGGGCACTGGTTGAACCAGGGATAGAGCCCGAGGAGGCCACGCTGGTGGACTGGCTGCGTCACGACGATCGACACCGTCGGGTGAACCTGGCTCAGCCCGGCACCGCCGGGGCGAAGGAGGCTCGGCTCGAATATCGTCTGCTGCGGAAGTTGCCACGAGCGACGCTGGTCGAAGTTCGATTGCTATCTGGTCGAAAGCATCAGATTCGCGTGCAGCTAGCAGCCGCGGGCTATCCTATTTTGGGCGACAGGAAGTACGAGAGCCGACGAAAATTCCCCGCGGGCATCGCCCTGCATGCAAGAAGTTTGGGTTTCGATCACCCAGTGGGAGGGGATCGCATTGAACTTTCTGCGCCGTTACCTCGTAGCTGGGTTGAGTTTGGAGTTAGCGAGCGAACGCCGTGAACCATCAATCACGCTTGATGCATTCAACCGTCACATCCATTTTAAGTGGCACTGAATTTCAAACGTTATATTGTGATATGCAAGTAATTTACGTCTTGCGGCCAGTTTCGAGTCTGGGAGATCGCTTTGCAGTCTCGCACGACCCGTCAAGTGATTGACCTGTCCCGGGCGGTTGGGTATCGCCAGGAACTTTGTGTATTCGCGAAAGAGATCAGGGGTTCGTTCGCGTGTCGACCGACGGACAAAACGATTTTCGCACCTGTGCCTTGGCCAGCGGCCTGGTAACGGAGGAAGATCTGCAGCAGGCGACGATCACGCTTCGCCAGCGAACCCCGATTCATTCCGATAGCGAATTCGAGAAGGCTCTGGCCGGAATCTTGGTCGAGCAGGGGAAGCTGAATCGCTGGCAGTCTGAGCAACTTTTGGCCGGGCGGATGAAGTTCACCCTGGGGCCCTACCGTATGCTCGACTCAATCGGGCAGGGCGGTATGGGGCAGGTCTTTAAGGCCGAACACGAGTGGATGGGCCGCACCGTGGCGGTGAAAGTATTGCCACGGCATAAGTCGACCCCAGAGGCCATCGAGAGCTTCACCCGAGAGGTGAGGGTTCAGGCGCAACTCGATCACCCGAATTTGGTGCGAGCATTCGACGCGGGACACGATGGCAACGTCCACTATTTGGTTACCGAGTATGTTCCGGGGGCCGATCTCCGGCGTTTGCTGCGAAGAAACGGGCCACTCTCGATGTCGCTTGCGGCTTCGATCATCACACAGGTAGCCTTGGGATTGGAGCATGCCCATGCCCAGGGAATGATTCACAGGGATGTGAAGCCGGGTAATGTGCTTGTCACGCCGGCGGGACAGGCGAAGCTGTCGGACTTGGGGCTGGTTGAGATAGCGGTCGATGTGGAAGCCGGCGCGAAGAGCAATCGGATTGTAGGCACGGCCGACTATCTTTCGCCCGAGCAGATTAAATCCCCGCGGGATGTGTCACCCGCCAGCGATATCTACGCCCTGGGCTGCACGCTTTACTATGCTGTGACTGGCAAGGTGCCTTTCCCCGGCGGTACCGTGCGAGAGAAGGCCCGTGCGCATTGCAACTTGCACCCAATCGATCCGCGTCGGCTGAACAGCGAACTGACGCAGGATTTCGTCGACATCATCGCGGACATGATGCACAAGGACCCAAAGAAGCGGATTGGTACGGCCTCTGAAGTCGTCGCCCGATTGGCCCCCTGGGTCGAGAACATGGTTCCGGCGGGGCAATCGGTACCGGTCACGCCTCCTCCCGTGGGCGGAGGCTCAGGGCGCCTTTCCGATACCGACTCGCGAGAGTTGCTGGGAGATTCGTTCTCAGACAGCAGCGAGCATGCCTCGCAGCCGACCCATCCCATTTCTGCGGCAAGTGAAGAAACCGCCGAAACGATTACCGGGATTGAGGAAGTGGACGCCGAACGATGGGAATCGAAAAAATCCCGCCCGAGGTTGTGGACGCGAATCTCTGAATGGCAAATGCCCGAGAACGTTGCAGGATTTCATCCACTGGTGTTCGCCGTGCTCGCGGCCGGGGCATTGGTCGCCATGGCGGTTCTTGGATCGATCGTGATCTCGTCGCTGATGTAGAAGACACGATTGGTGAAATTGAATGCTCAGACAGGTTACTCGCGTGGTGCCTGCGCGATTTCGTCCTCTGACAAGTCGTTTGGCCCGTTGATTGAAGCGGAGGCGGGCTCTGGGGGAATCTCTTGCGACTCTGGAGGGGCCTCGTCTACGGCTGGAACCTCTTCCGGGGTTGGTTCTGGTGCTTGTCGGGCCTGGGCCAGTTGGGCTTCAAGTTCCAGCATGGGGCGAGGGTCGAAGTAATTTGCCATCAGATTCGACGTATCGCCGAACATCTTGTCGATACGCCGTTGGACCACGGGGTCGGACGAAACAATCGCTTGTTCCCGCTGACGCAAATAAACGCGGAACTTGTCTTCTTCCAGGCGGACGCTTCGCAAGCGTTGGACGAGCTGGTCGGCTTGATCGAAATCGCGCGATTCAATTGCTGCCCTGAGTTGCAGCATGAGCATCTCGCGTCGTACAACCAAGTCGACGAGACTTTCCTGGATGCCGGTGATGATCCCGACGACTTGTAGCCGTTCGTCATCGTTGGGGATTTCTGCCACCGTGTCGGGGACCAGCCCAGGGACCACAGGTAGGCGGGCGAGGAAATCACCCCCATGCCGCACAAGCAAGATGCGTAACGGGTGCTCTCCCGAGGGGATATGCACGTTTCCGTACACATCAGATTGACCGAGCAAAGTGGTGGTTTTCGAATCAGCCGGATGGGCATAAACCTCGTAACCCTCGAGCGGTTGCTCGCGATCGCCGCGGGCCACGAGTTGCAGGTTTGTAGTTCCACCTTGCGGTTGTACCAACAAGGCCAGTCGTTCGACGCGCCCTCGCGTGCGACCGCTCAGAGGGCTGCGAAGCCCGCTGTGAATCTGGCATTGGGCCATAGAGTCTTCCAGAGAATCGACCAGGAGATAAGTCCAGTCGATGGGCAGAATCTTCTTGGGGCTACCGTCTCGTTCATTGAATCGCATCAACGGACGTAGTAGGTCACCCGGCTGGATTAAATGCCAGCTTTCATCCGCCCGTGGAAGGGCTCCGCCAAGTAGCCGAATTTCAGCCGACTTCTTTTCCGCTTCTTCGATCTTGCCCAGGGGGGCGAAAGCGGCCAGCATCGCGTCAAAAGTGGTTTCGACCAGTAGGGCAGGCTGGACCGTTGTTCGCTCGATGGTTGGCGACCAGGTACGAGTACGGGCGTCGAATTCCCGACATTGAATGTGGTAGCCCAGCGTGTCTTTGTTAACGTTGATGATGAACAGCTTGTCGAAGAGTTCATCGGCATCCTCGGGAATGTCTTCGGTAACGGGGACATGAGGGGCGATGTTTAGCCAGTCTGCAGCGGATTTCTGTGCAGTCGCGTCTGCTTCGACGATTTCTACATCCCACGTGGCGCCGATCACCGCATCGCATCGATTGACGAGCTGCCAGGCGAGTTGTTGTTGTGGGAGTCCCTCGGCGTTCATCACCGGGTCGGTCGTCACTTGCAGCCGAACTCGGTAGGGGGTCAGTTCCCAAATTGATTGGCCTTGGCTGGATGACGGCGCGTAGCAGAGCATAAGGGTCAGGCCGATAACGGCCCAACCGAATGCAGAACTGCAGGATAAGCCATGGCGGCCTATTCGACGTCGGACGGATACCAAGGGGCGACTTTCCATTGATCGATGTGTTGATAGAGAGCTACCGGCCGGCTGCCGATCCCTTCAACGCGATCGTGATAGGCGAAATAGTCGGTCATTTGCCACAACGGCACAACCGAAACATCGTCGTGAATCAAGCGGTGTAGTTCGAACAACTGCTGGCGAGCGTCTGGCCAGTTGTCAGCGTTTTCCAGTTGCCGCAGGGCAAGTTCCACGTAGGGGCTGGCTCCAGGAGCAATTCCGGCGGGACCGAGCAGACGCCACAGATCTGAGATTGGCTCCCAAAGGGCTAGTTCGGCGTATAGGAAGTCGTAATTCTCTAACGCCGCGCGATTGATCTCCGAACTCAGGGCATGAAGCTCGACATCGACGCCGAGCAGTTGAATGTAGCGAGCGATCTCCTCGCAGGCTGTTGTGGCCACCTCGGTTGGAGCATGGGCAATGCTGATCGTAAACTTCTCCGGCGGTGCCTGCTCCTTTTTGGCCAACGCGGCCGTCGCTTCTGTCATGCCCACGGTGGCGAGTGTGAGTGCCATGCGCGGGTCAAAGTCTCGGGGTTCAACCTGAGGGTTGTACCCGTATCCGCGAGCATCATCTGAAGCCGCACCTCGCACAAGGGGACCCGAGATGACCATGCTATCTGGGTCTTCCCGGTCACGGAGCAGCCGTTGATTGAGAATCCGCTGCCGGTCGATTCCATAGGTAAGTGCTCGTCGGAATGAGCGGCTCGATGCCAATGGTCGGTTGGGGTTTGGGATCAGGCAATGAATGGTTGGAACTGCATAGGGTTCGACATTCAAGTGGTCCATCGCACCAACGCGGGCGACATCCCAGGGGTTAACTCGGTCGAGAACTGCGATCTCTCCTCGTTCCAACGCTGCAATGGCGGACTTCGCATCGGGGTAGTGATGCTCGACAAGCTTGCTGGGAACCGAGGAGGCGGCATCAGTCACTGAGTAAGTGCTTTGATCCTTTTCTTGACCGATCAGGCCATAGGGGCCTGTGCCAAGTTCTGCATCGGAGCCGTCGGTTGACCAGTGATGGAGCGAAGCCGACGTGAGGAGTGATTCGGGTCGAACATGGGCCCGCCGCAAGCGGATGTCGACGTTGTACACGTTTCGGACCGTCATCGAATCGACGAGTCGACCCCATTGGGCCTCGTAGTCATCGCTGTTGGGGTTGGCCATGGTCCGTAAATTGCGAACCACGTCGTATCCGGTCAGGGCCGTTTCGCCATCGGACCAGGTAGTACCGGCTTTCAGACGCAGAGTGAGCAACAGCCCTAAATCGGCCTGAATAAGATCGCCGTAGGCTGAAGCATAGCGACCGCCTTCAGCCCCAAACCCCTGCAGTTCGGCCAGGGGACGCGAGACGAGGTTGCGTGTGCGTCGTGCGGCCCAGTCGTAGAGCCAGGCCGTAGCGGGTGCCGACTCTGTGATGCTGTGTACGCCAACCGGTACGAAGGGATAGCGAGCGTGGATCTCCTCATACAACTCGCGGGTATCATCTCCGTAGGGCCATATCTCAATGGCCTGGCGAACGGTCTCCTGGGCGGCGGAAAGATTGCCGGCTTGCAACTGCTCGCGAGCGGAGGTCACTAACTCTGCAGCCATTTCTGCCAGCCGGCCACGCCAGGTGACAACCGTTTGCTGCTCGGGAAATCTGGAGGCCAACTCGTTGAGCAACCTCCGTGCAGCGGGATAGTTTTCTTTGGCTACATAATTCTCAACCAGCTTGGCAGTGGCAGCCCCCATCGCCCCAGGAAGCCGGGGATTGGAAGGGTTCCGGCTTTCGAGTTGGAGCAGCAGTACGAACGCCCGTTCGTAGTCTTGCTGAGATTGGTACTTTTTAGCCTCTTCGTAAAGAAACTCTTGAAGCGTGTCCTCCAGCCCTTCTAGCTGGGGATAAATTTTCTTGATCCGAAGTAAGTATTCGAACGCGGCGTTGAATTCCTTCTCGGCCACCAACTGCTGGGCTTCAGCGAGAAGCATTTCCTCGAAGAGCGTAATTTCTTCGATGTCACGCCAGCGGATGCGATATTCCTGGTCGGGTGCATCGAACAAGCGCACACTGAACTGATCGGTCGGCTTGGGATTGAGTGGTACTTTCCGCTCGGGGAACTCGAGTGGTTCGACCTTTAACAACGTCTTGTCTGCGTCATTCAATTGAATGTGATCGAAGGGGCGCTTGTCGAGCAGCCGCTGACTGTCATCTTCTTCCTGTGCGTAGGAGACTGAAGCCATGCCTGCGAAAAGCAAGCAAAGGCCGAAGAATACCACGGCGCGCAGGCAAAGCCGATCGCGGGAGTGCGACTTGGCGAGGAGTTGTCCGAATTTGCTATGCACTCGTTTCACCGTACACCAGCTACGGTTGAGAAAGGTTGTAGACCGCGCCGTCATCTCCCACAACTAGCAGTCGGTTTTTCCACAGCACAGGTCCGCTACTAATGGGTAGAGCCAGATCAGCAACCGACAATTGTTCACCGGTCTCTGGATTGAGCGTCACGATAGATCCTGTTTGCGTGGCGATGCACAAGCCCTGGGGGCATTCGATCGGGGGACCCACAGGGGGACCGTTTTCAAGCGGAGCTTTCCAGAGAACCTGCTGCTGATCGTCCAGACACCATAGTTGATTGTTTGAGTCGACGACGAAAACGTGCGAGCCACTTCTCACCGGGTCTAAAGCGGCGCCGCCTCCGAAGTCCCACGAGTTGCCGACTTCGAGGTCTTCCATCCGCCACGCTACAAGCTTGTTGTTGGCAAGCAGGCCAAACACGGAGTTATCTAAGGCGGCGATGGATGAACCGAGCCCTTCGGTTAGGTTGGTCGAAGAGGCTGCTGCAAGGTGTGGGGTTGGTTCTTGTTGAACGCCCACGCGATAGAGCTTTTCATGATTGGCCAACAGGAGGTGATCGCCGGAAGGGCTGACGGCCGTTCGCCAGCGATAGTTGGTGTCGGCCTGAAGTGTTGGCTGGAATGGCTGCACTATCTCCGTGCCGGCGTTGGGATCGAGGACGAATACTTGCCCCTTCGAGCCAGGGATGAGAATACCGCCTTGGTAGGCGACAACCGGACCGCTGGCCGCATCGGGCAGGGTAAGCCAATCGAGCTTAACCGGGTCGCGTCCCGGTGGGCGAACGAGCATTTTTCTTCCGGATGAATCAACCGGAAATACCTGAGTACCGTCTTCGAGAACGATCGCTTTGGTGGGGGAACGCAACGGGTTGGCAATTTGTGTGCTGGCCTTCGGCTTTGCCGTTGAGTTGGATGCGAGATCATCGCCTGCGGCCAATTCGTATAGGGCTCCGGTGGAGCTGAGCAACGACAGCGCGTCAGTTTTCTCGTCGATCACTGGAGTTATGGCTGGCGGGGCCGAAAGTTCGGTTTGCCACAGCGGGGTGGCATCGTTCATCCGCAGCGCGCCGGCAATGATGCCAGGGCGGTTGGCATTGCGACGTACATGCAAAAGAATGTCGCCTTGCGAGGTGAGCGGCTGGAGGAAGATGCTGTCGTCGTAGCGAACCCCTTCGGCTACCAATCGCTGTTGCGAAGCGCGAATCTCGTAGTGAGAGAGTTTCTGTCCAGCGAGCCATAGATCGCCGCCGCGAACCAAGGGGTATCGAATCAGTGGTTCTTCATCACTAGCGGCGAGCTCTACGGAGCGCGTGAGCGGATTCTCCTGATCGGGCTTTCCGATATCGAACGTGTACCAGGCGCCGCGGTCGGTCGAGACATTCAGCGAACGGCCACTGACCAAGGGCGGGGTCATGACGTGCCCTTCCAATTCGATGGGCGGCAGCTCTTTCAGGTTCCTGCCTTCTTGGTCGGCAAGTAGCAGCCGCAGGCGGGATGACTTCAGTGCGTGGTTTTCAGGAACTATGAGATATTGCCCTGCAATGACGGGGGCCACTTGTACTGAGCCCGCAGCGTGGCCGAGGTAGACCACCTCAACGCATTCTCCCGTGTTGGCATCGACCACATATAGATTGGAGTGGTTGCCCAACTGGTAGAGCCATTGCCGGGTGGGATCGGTTGTTGGTGCTACTTCGAGGTTCTGCGGGAACTTGATTTGCCTGGAAGAGTTGCCCGAGGTCAGGTCGATTTCGAGCATCAGTCCATCGTTTGTCGAGAGCAGGGCACGATCGCCCACTAAGAGCGGTTGGGCCAGGCTTGGGCTTTCGGTTTGATGTTGCCAAAGCGTGTTGCCTTGGCGATCGACCCGTGACAGAACTCGACCTTCGCCTTCGAGAACGATGCAGTCTCCCTCGGATAGAACCAGCGGTGGGTCTTGGACGTTCAGTCCGACATGGCGGCGCCACAATAGCTCGCCCGATTCGGCATTCAGCCCAAACGCATACCCATCGGCCAATGCCGCGAAGACCTGGCCACTGAGACTTGTTGCCGGGTTTCCAACGGTGCGTGAAAGAGTGACCGTCGATTCCAATGCTTCGGGCGGTGGAACATTGCTCGCAGCCAATTCTTCAGTTTGCAAACCAACTGCTGCCTGTTGAGCAGCCGCGATTGCCAATACGGCCTCGTTCAACGAGGCATCGTCAACCAGATCGGGGTAGAGTTTGAGCAACTGCCGGCGAATCTCAAAGGCTTCGCCCGTCTCTCCAGAGTCGATCGCGGCATTGATTTCAGCCAGGGCCTGTTTCAGCGAGGCCCCGCGTTCGATCTCGCGCTGGGTGAGTGCCAGGGTGGCTTCAATGTCTTCGATTTGATTGGCTTGGCGGAGTGAACTGGGGACGTACTTATTCACCAGATCCAACGCTTCTCGACTCTGATCGATAAGCGATTCATCTTGTTCGTCGCGCGCGGCTTGAGCTAAGCCTGCGGCGAGACGAGGTAACAACGCGGCCAATTCATTGCGGGCTTGCTCGAACTCTTCTTCTGAGGAGATTTCAGAGAGCACCTGTTGGGTTGTGGCCAGGTTGCGAGGCCAGTCGTTGCTGTCGTCGATGGCCAGTCGCATCTGCGCTAATCCACGATGCACTTTGGCAAGGCTGATGCTTTTGGGGGTATGACCGGGGTAACCATCGATGTAGGCGGTGAACTTGCCGACTGCCTGAGTGTAAGAGCCGTTTTGATAGTCCTCTTCTGCTAGGCGAAATGCTTCGTCACCTGTTTGCCGGCCGACCACAAACCACAAGACACCGACCACGACGGCAATCAACAACAGAGACCCACCACCGATGAGGATCAGTGGAGAGTCCCAGCCAGGACGAGACTTCTTATTGATTGAAACTTTCGTCTTGCGGGGCTTCGAAGTCTCCAGAAGTGGATCGCCTCCGTCGTAGGCCCCCTCGTCGGCGAGGAAGTCATCGCTGTCTCCCACATCGCCAGAATCGAACTCTGCTTCATCCGCAACAAAAGCATCGTTAGAAACGACAACCGCCGCCACTTTGGGTTTGGAACTCTTGTTATCTTTTGAGTCTTGTTGTGATTTAGCCTTCGACTTCTTCTCGTTTGGCTCAGCCACAATGGTGGCATCTTGCTGCTTGACCTGGGCAACTGGGATGGCCTCACCTTCGATGGGGGCAAATCCCAGATCTTCGTTGTCCTCGGGAGGGGCATCGTCCGCTACTAGGCTTTCGTCTACGGCGGAGCCTTCATCGCGTAATGGCGAGATGCTGAAGTCGCGGAAGAAGAGCTCCAGGCTCGTGTCGGCGTCGGGCTCAATTTTGGAACTCGAATCGTCGTCGGTGGCCAGGGGCTTGGAGAAGAACTCGAGTCCCTCGGCATCCTGAGTAGTCGACAAACTGAATGGTTTCAAGGCCTCGATCACTTCGCCCGGCGTTTGATATCGCTCTTCGACATCACGCGCGAGCATCTTGGCGACCACAGCATCGAGTTCTGCAGGCACGCTTGATCGGATGCTGCTCACACTTGGCGCATCGCCTTGGGCGCGTGCCATGAGCTTTTCCATGGTTGTGTCGCCACCGAAGGGTAAACGCCCAGTCAGCATTTTGAACAGAGCACAACCAAGGCTGAATATGTCGGCCCGAATGTCGGCGTCTTTGAAGCTTTTGGCCGCCTCTGGGGCGATGTAGTCGGGGGTTCCGAACATCTGGCCAGCTCGAGTCAGGGTACCGTCCTCTTGGGTTTCGCTAGCGAAGCGTGCCAGGCCCATGTCTAAGATTTTTACGACGGGCCCGCCATGCTCGGCATCCCAGGTCATCAGCAAGTTGACCGGTTTGATGTCGCGGTGCACCATGCCTTGGCGGGCGGCGTGGGATAGGCCCGCGGCGGTTTGCATGGCACATTCGCATGCCGCTGAAATTGGAAAGGGCCCCTTGGCTCGCAGCCAACTGTTCAGGTCGCGGCCCTCGACGCACTCCATCACTAAGAAGTGCGTGCTGCCGACGCAATCGGCGTCGAAGGCTGTAATGATGTTGGGGTGGTTCAATGCCGCAGCGGCTTTCACTTCACGTCCGAAACGAGAAACCGCGTTCGATTGCTTCAAAAGGTGCGGCGACATCACTTTCAGCGCCACGGTGCGATCCATTACCGCGTGCTGTGCACGGAATACTACGCCCATGCCACCTTTGCCGAGGCGGTCGAGAAGCTTGTATCGTCCTAGATAAAAACGGTTGCGGCCGGCAAGCAATTGGCGCGCTTGCCAGGCGGTGATGAGGTCTTTGGAGACAAGTTGTCTAGCCACCCGCTGAGCATTGACCGGCCTATCCGCTTCTTGAATGCGGGTGCGCAGCTTGGCGATCTGCTTCACCGTGAGCAAATGGCTCTGGCCGAGCAGATCAAGGAATCGATTTGTTGGGATAATTGCCATAGCCTCGATCACTGTCCCTAGCTGATACGGGTGTCACTTCGCCGTGGTTCGCGATGCGGTGTGGCTCCGCATCTCTGTGGAGGCCTTCTAACGGCCCTAGCCTCCGTTGGCGATTGGGTTCAATTTTGTCGGTTACTTTTACTTGGTGAGCTGGTGTTCGCTTGTAATTACAACGAGTCCTCCGAAGAGTTGCCAAGGCGGACACTATCCATTCCGACCGCAGTGCCGGCGTCTAATGCCATGATAACTAATTCGTAGCGAGCATCGGGATCTGCGGTGACCAATAAGCTGCTGGGTCCGCTCCCCGCACCGTCTCCATCGCGGGCTCTACGCAGCATCGAGAGCATTTCTTGCGAACTGGGGGCTTCAGAGCCATCGACCCAGATGGTGTTATCGCCATCGATCCGAATGATCACGAAGTCATCGTCTTCTTCGAGATCTTCGATTGTCCGAGTTTGGGACACGCTGTCGGTCGTGTCTGGGGGGGGAACTTCGATCGACTTCTGCAGCGCGAAGGCGGCGGTGACCATGAAGAAAATCAGCAGCAAGAACACAACGTCGACCATCGGCGTCATGTCCATCAATTCTTCTGGACCAGAGTCTTTCCGACGAACATCGATGATGTCTGAATCTTCGCTCGAGCTTGGTGCCGGGAGCGGTGTGTGTTCTCTCGTGTCGGGGATGACCAGCGGATGTTTGCACTTGGGGCACTTGACCGCTGCGCCTGCAAAGCGATCGGCCACCTTAAGGCGTTTATCGCATTTCGCACATTGGAAGCGAATGGTCACGCCGGGCTACTCCGATTCCAAGACCGCAAAATGCAGGGAGACACCGTCAACGAGCCCCACCGCTGCAGAAACCCGCGAGACGTCGTGGTACGTGATTCCTTTGTCGGCCTTGATGATGACGCTGCTTTTACCCTCTTGAACCGCCGTGCTGACCGCTTCGCGAATCGCTTCGGTTTGTTCTTCCTCGGTGCCGGGTAGAGGATCGCCCACAATTCCTTCGGCCAGGTAAACGCTGACTTTGTCGCTGCCGTTACCGGCCAAGGTGAGGGTAAACGAGTTGTTCTTGCTGACCGACGAACCATAACGCGCCGGGGGCAAGTCCACTGCTTTGTTAGGGTCGGGCACTGAAGCGACGATGAAGAAGATGAGCAACAGGAATGTCACGTCGATCATCGGCGTGATGTCCAATTCGGCTTCTTCGCGCACGCGGCGGCGCTCTAGGATGGGGGCATCCTCAGCCTCGGGCACGTCGCTTAATAAGGAATCGACTGGGGGCATGGTTTATCGCTTGGCCTCGACGGGGTCTAGCAGTGGCCGTAGTCCTTCGAACAGCCGTGTAAGTCCGATGCCCACAAGATCCTCGAGTTGACGAATTCGAATGTTGATGCTGGTGGTGCAAAGCGTGAGCGGAATGGCGATCGCCAGTCCTAATGCTGTGGTGATCAGGGCAACCTGAATATCGCCGGCGAGCGCCGTGGGGTCGACGTTCTCACCACCGGTTGCCAGCTTGGCGAAAGCACCCATCATGCCGAGCACGGTACCGAACAGCCCAAGCATGGGGGCACTTTTGATCACGGTGTAAACCCAGCTCAAGCGATGCTCGAGATCGCCGAGAACATCGCGCTGATAACGATCGACCACGAAACTCTTCAGTTTGGCGTAGCCCAGATTTCGTTTTGATACAGCCAGAAGTGCTAGTTGCGGTACGACTCGGGCGTCGTCTTCGCACATTTCTTCAACGGCATCGAAGTCTGCTATTCTCAGGGCCTCATCCAGTTGGCTTAAAAACTCTTCCTGGCTCTCTTCATTTTTGAAGCGGCTTTGAGAAACGCGACGCCATACGACAATTACGGAGAATGCCCCCCACAGGGCCACGACGCCGAGTGCGACGTAACACATGTTTGCCAGAAAGTTGACAACAACACTGATGTCCATGTTCGCAGGTCTCGCTTTCGCTAGCTGGCCGTAGGGCTCTGTGGGGTGGTATAGAATTACAAGTATGATTGCTCGATAACATAAAACTCGTATCCGCCTCCGGCTTGACGTACGCCGAAGACCGTTTTGCGAATCTCACTCTGATCGCGGTTCCGGTAAGCGAGTTCCAACCCAAGCAGAAGGTTTTCGACTTCGGGCGGATAGAACTGGACGAAGAGGCGGCCATCGGTCTTGATGCCGGCCCGGTTCAGAAGGGCTTTGTCGGCGGCCTTAAGTGACCCGCCTTGCCAAGACATATACATTCGCTGCTCTTGGTCGCCAGGCGCGGTCCGCTGAGTCGGGGTTTTCGCCGAAAGATTTGTAGCGTAGTACACCGTGCTGGTGGCACCGATTGCGCCCAGTTCGATATTAAAGAAGTCGAGCTGTTTGGCGTACTCGTCTAGAGTCGCACCGTCTGCGAAGCGAATCTCCCACCGTTGCGCGCGAGGTACACCAGGCGAACCGTCGCCACTTCCCAGCCCAGGGGCGCGACCATCACCGGTTGAGGCGCCACTTCGGCTCGAGGAGATCTCATCGGTAAGCGAAGGATCTGCAAGGTCGGCCTGTCGGGTGGCGATGGTATCCATCACCATAGCCAGGGTTTCCTGCAGCTCAGGCTCATCTTCTAGATCGGTCTCTTCTGCGATCTCATCCTGGTTGGGTGATTCGATCTCGATGCTTTCTCCGGCGATCCCTTCCAGGGAGCCTCCCCCGACATCCTGCATGACGACTGGGACGGCCTCTTGCCGGGCAAACACTCGATTGGTGAACCAAACCACAAACAGAAAGACGGCTGCCAGGCTGAGGAATATCAACAGCGAAATCAACAAGCTGGCAACCCGATCGTACATCGAGACGTTCATCTTGCCGATGACGATGGGTTTGTCTGAATTTTGGCCCCTGGGTGGCGCTGTGGCCATGCTTACTTGCCCGTCACTATTTCACGACTATTCTTCGAACACGGCATCTGGGCGTATTCGACGGTACCACTGTTTCCAACGTTCAATTTCTGCTTTTAGGCGGTCGGGAGAGAGCACTCCCTCAGACTCAAAGTTATCGAAGCGCCGGCTGATGAATCGCAATGAATCGCGGGCCGCCAAGAACACGCGTTCGTCGGGATCGGTGAGTGCGTAAATTAAAATCGGCACGTTGTCCAAGTTGCCCGTGCGGCCTAATGCCACGACTGCGGCCCTACGGGCGTCGGGGTCGCCCTTGGCGGCGAGTTCTTTGATTTTTGCCTCATGCTCAGTGAGCGTTTCTTCATCACCCATTCGGGCAAGATCTTCGAATCCCTGGACTGCCTGGTCGTGATCGGCACGGCTGGGGTCTTCGATCAGTTTCAGCAGTTCTTCTGCCGGACCGGCTAGGGGTTTGGCGATGACCTTCCCGCCACGCATTTGCACCGGCCCGTCTCCGGTGGGCAAGCCTCGACCACCTACCAATGTACCTGCCCCGAAGCGGCCGGCATGGTTGAGGCTCTTCTTAGTTGATCGCAACAGGAACAAAATCGCGAATGCGGTATCACACTCTGACCCGGTTGTGCCGGAACTGCGCCAGCTGCCGTTGTCTTTTTGCGAATTCAGAAGGAACTTTGCCCCTTCGTTATACCACTCGGGTTCGATTTCTACTGAGTTTTCAGCGACCTCTCTAAAGGAGCGATACCGTTCGTAGGCATAGAGGTAGTAGTGAGTGTAAGGCGTGGCATCCATATCGTGGTTTTCGACAAACCACTCTGCACCATCAGCGGCTGCAGAAAGGATTCGACCGGAATCAACCTTGTTTGTCAGACGACGCTTTGTTGATGATTCGTCTTGAACTACCTGCAAGGCACCAGGGAGGTTCGACGCAGGTCTCGGCGAGTTACTTAATCCCAGATGATCGCTGCAAACGTATAAGCTACCCAGACCAGCAGCGGCCATGCTGTGTCTGATCTCAGTTTGTTGTACGCGGCTATAACTCCCGGAATCTCTCCCCTGGTATCCAAAAGCACCTGAAGGATCTTGTGTTCGAAGGAGCCAGTTACTGACCCGCTCCCAAGTGTCGACAGGCGTTTCAATTCCTGCCGCTCCTGCTTCCCACATGCTAAGCACGGCATATTGAGTCATCGATGTATCGCCGGTGGCGCGGTGATCGTATCCCCATCCACCATGCTGCTTCTGCCGAGCGTACATGTGCCCCAGGAGTTGATCGATCTCAGAGCGATACTTCACGGGGTCGAGTGTGATCAGAAAAATGATCGACAATCCGTTGGTGTACACATCTTCGGAGTATTTTTCGCCGAGAGTCCCTTGGACGCTTTCCAGTGCCTCTTGGATATATGGGTGGTCTTCTTGCCCATTCTTCAGAAATGCCAACGCAATGAGGGCTTTCCCGCCAGGGCGATTTTCAATGTGGGTTTCTAGGTATTGAAAACCACTCTTGACGGCCGCAACTACCTCAGGGCTTTCTGGTGTAAGTGCGAGACAGGGGCGAGCGCATAACACTAGTGAGACCGACAGCACGGCAAAGAACGCCCTGCGGCCAAACGAAAATCGCCATCGCGGAGGTCCAGTAGACCGTCTCACCGGTAGTACCTCGTCTCTGATCCCTGTTCCGGCAGGGGGCTCCGGCAGGTGTGGGTGAGAAAAGGAGCATCCGCCAGATGCAACCAGCCGGGATAGGGTAGGAGCGTGCCACACTATTACTGATAGTACTAACAGCCGAATGCGGTTGTCAACCAAATGCCCTTGCCGGAAGTCATTGAAACTAGAGGGTTTGGTAGAATTCTAATGAGTCCAAACCAATTGACAGTGGGGGCCCGACCACTTACGATGTTTGCTTCGTTCGAGCACCAAGAGTGCGGTGGACGATTTAGGGACAGGTAGCTCAGTTGGTAGAGCACAGGACTGAAAATCCTGGTGTCGGGGGTTCGATCCCCCCCCTGTCCACTCTTAATTCCCGTGGCCTTCTGTGGTTACGGTTGATGAGGGCCGGTGGCCTTAGATCTCCAGCGTCAGATTGCCTGGTGCGGTTCCGCTTCCGGCTCAGCCGCTGTTGTGGCAGTTGCTCCCTCCAGCTCAGTGTCGAACCGCATTGAAGTTGCAGACTCCCATGCGTTCGAGCCGGTGAACTCGGCTCTCCCAAAACACAGCATCCTCACCCTGAACGAATCAGGGTGAGGATGTGTGGGTGCCACGAATGGGTTGAACCATTAGTCGATGCCTAGTCTGAGAGGTCGCCTCTCAGGGGGAACCGACTTATTTGATAAACAGCATTTCCTGGTAGGTAGGCAGTGGCCACAGATCATCGGCCACCACACCTTCGAGTTCGTCAGCAAACTTGCGAACCTCAGCCATGGCCGGCACGATTTCATTGCAGTAGTAAGCGGCTTCAGCTTCTTCGCTGTCACCGGCTTCCTCTGACATTACCTTCTCTAAGTTGGCAATGCTGTCTTGCATACACTTGACCAGTGAGGTCACCTTCTCCAGCGTGTCGGTATCGAAATCGATCTCGAGCAGGCGAAGGTTGGCACACGCTGCGGACAGTTCGGTTTGATACCGAATTGCCGCGGGGAAGATCAGCGTCTTCGCCATCTCCAACGTGAGATTGGCCTCGACCTGAACCGTCAAGCAATACTGCTCCAAGTAAATCGACAAACGGCTTTCCAATTCGCGCTCAGAGAGCACGTTGTATTTGGAAAACACCTCTTGAACTTCGGGGGAGCCCAGAACTGGAAGGGCTTCGGCCGAAGTCTTGAGATTCAGGAGGCCGCGTTTCGCAGCTTCGTTGTGCCACTCTTCGGAGTATCCATCTCCATTGAAGATGATGTTATGGCACTCGTCGATGACTTCGGTGAGCAACGTTTGGATGGCCTCGTGGAGCGACTTGGGATCTCCAGGCGTGGCCTTTCCTTCGAGGTACGATGCACAGTAGTCGAGCGACTCGGCCACGATGGTGTTCATTGCCACCAACGGACCAGCGATCGACTGATTCGAACCTACCGCTCGGAATTCGAATCGGTTACCGGTGAAGGCAAACGGGCTCGTACGGTTGCGGTCGCCAGCATCCTTGGGCAGCGGCGGCAATACATCGACACCGACGGTCAGCGTGCCCTTGGCAATTGAAGACTTCGCACCACCGGCCTTGATTTGGTCGAAGATGTCGGTCAATTGATCACCAAGGAAGATTGAAATGATCGCCGGAGGAGCTTCGTTCGCTCCCAGACGGTGATCGTTACCGGCGGTCGCCACAACGGCACGCAGTAATCCCTGGTATTTATAAACGGCGCGAATGACTGCCGCGCAGAACACCAGGAATTGAGCGTTTTCGTGAGGCGTTTCACCGGGGTCCAGAAGGTTGCCCTGTGAACTGCTTCCCAGCGACCAGTTCACGTGCTTACCCGATCCATTCACTCCCGCGAACGGCTTCTCGTGGGTCAGGCAAGTCATGCCGTACTTCTCGGCCACCTTTCTCAGGGTTGTCATCAGCAGTTGCTGATGGTCGGTAGCCAGGTTTGCAGACTCGAAGGTGGGGGCAATTTCATATTGTCCCGGAGCGACTTCGTTGTGACGAGTCTTGACGGGAATCCCCAGCTTGAACAGCTCACGCTCCGACTCGAGCATGAACGCCAAAACACGGTCGGGGATTGCACCAAAATAGTGGTCGTCGAATTCTTGACCCTTTGGAGGCTTAGCCCCAAAAAGTGTTCGCCCAGCATTAATCAAGTCGGGACGAGCATAGAAAAAATTACGATCGATCAGGAAGTATTCCTGCTCGGGACCGGCTGTCGAGGAGACGAACGACCCATCCTTGTGACCAAACAGCTCGAGAATACGCTGAGCTTGAGTATTCAAGGCCTGCATCGAACGCAAGACCGGAGTCTTCTTATCGAGGGCTTCGCCGGTCCAGGAGACGAACGCAGTGGGAATGCAGAGCGTCGTACCGTTCGCATTCTCCATGATGTAAGCCGGACTGGTTACGTCCCAGATGGTGTAACCGCGGGCTTCGAAAGTCTGTCGAATCCCGCCGGTGGGAAAGCTAGAACCGTCGGGCTCACCTTGGATGAGCTGGCTGCCGCTGAATTCGGCAAGCGTGCTTCCGTCGCCGCTGGGGGACAGGAAGCTATCGTGTTTCTCGGCCGTGGCACCGGTCAAGGGGAAGAACACGTGGGCGTAGTGGGTGGCTCCTTTGGAGACAGCCCAATCTTTCATGGCAGAAGCGACTACATCAGCAACCGTCGGGTCTAGCTTTTCGCCGACTTCAATGGTTCGCATCAGCGACTTGAAAATTGGCTTGGGGAGCCTCTTCTTCATCACCGCTTTGCTGAACACATTCGCGCTGAACAGATCCTGCGTGGCTTCGTCAGAGTAGCTGAACGGAGCCGGTGCATGGTAGTTCGTTACGGCGGAGATTGCCGCCATACGGGCACTCGAACCAGCTGCAGAATCAGGGGTCCGGCCTCCAGAAAAGCCGGGGGTTCCTGCGCCTTTGGTGCTCTTGCCATTGGATTCCAGAGTGGTACTCACAAGTGGTTCCTTTCTTGAGGTTTCGACCGGGAGAATCCCGCCATTCTTGGGGCCCGGACCGAAGTTTTCGCCTAGCCACTCCATGGCTGTGATGCTGCGAGCAATATCCGTTGCCCGCGAATTCAACCCGTAACCGCAACTTGCGTGCCGCTATCACTGAAGTTCGTGCTGAAAGTTATATCCGCTCGAAGTACCTGAAATTAAGGGCTGATTAAGGGCGCGAGTTTCCGGTCAAAATGAGGGGCCCCCAGAAGGGGAAGGGAAATTGCCGCGCAACTATGCAGCCGATGAGTAATCTACAGTCAATTGCAGACTCTTTTGGAGAGACATTGCGGAGTGGGAAGGGCGGGTGCAATGCGATGAGTCTGCAGCCTCGAAATGCGTTAGGAGGCTTCGAGGGACTGCTGGCCGGAAGATGTGTAGCTGGGGCTACTGCACCTGCTACCCAAACAATTCCGTAACTGGCTGTCCCTTACCGTCTTGCGTTGCATAGAACGGTCGTCGCTCGACCTCGAAAGCAGTACGAGGGCTGATTCCCATTGCCTTGAAGATCGTGGCGTGCAAATCGGTGATGGTGACTGGCGTTTTCGTCGCAACGCAGGGGCGTTCTGCAGCGGTTTCGCCGTACAAAAGCCCGCGTTTCACACCGCCACCAAACATCAAAACAGAAGAGCCTCCGGTGAAGTGGCGATGTAGCCCGTAATGTTTCATCTCGCCGAGCACATCGGCCTTTGCCCGCGACTGGTCACGCGCGGTACTGCCGGGCACCCCTTCGATGATCATGTCGCGGCTGAATTCACTGGCCAAAACCACTAGAGTGCGATCAAGCAGTCCTCGCTGTTCCAAATCGAGGATTAGTTGGGCTACTGGACGATCGATTTCCCGCTTCATACGTTCGGCTGTCTCGTGGCCGTTTTCGTGGGTGTCCCAGTGTAAGAACGGAACATATTCGGTCGTGACTTCGATGAAGCGGGCCCCCGACTCGACGAGACGGCGAGCCAACAGGCATCCTCGGCCAAAGTTGCTATCGCTGTAGCGGCCTGCTGATTCTTCCGGCTCTTTCGTCAGATCGAACGCGTCACGGTGTTTCGAATTTAACAATCGATGAGCGTTCTCAATCGAACGAAGCATCGACTCTTGTTGGAACTCACTTACTTGACCCGCCTTCCGGCTTTCTTCAACGAGTCTCTGGTAGGCGCGGTATCGCTCTTTGAATCGGGAGGCTTCCATCGACTTCGGGGGGCGAACCGCACGCGCGGCATCATCAGGCACGGGTAGATTAAAGGGGCCGAACTCACTACCAAAGAATCCACCGGTAGTGAAAGCTTTGAGTTCCTCAGACTCTCCAACACCTTCAAGACGCTGGCCGATATTGATGAATGGTGGGATCACGGGGTTGTTTGGGCCCAGAACTTTTGCCATCCAGGCACCAATGTGCGGTGCGGCCACTGTTTGCGGTGGGACGTAACCTGTGTGCCAGTGATACTGATGCCTTGAATGCAGAATGTTGCCGAGGTCGGGCTGGACGTGTGAACGGATGAGCGTCCCGCGGTCCAAAATCTGGGCGATGTTCTCTAGCCCTACGCTGATCTGCACATCGTCCAACGCAGTGTCGATGGCGGGAAAAGTGCTGATAATTTTCTCGACCGGAGTCCCAACCTCGAACGGAAGATATCCCTTTGGGTCGAACGTTTCTGGGGCGGCCATCCCTCCGGCCATCCATAGCAGAATACAGGAGTCAGCCGTAGCTGCGGGATGATTCTGAGTTGTTGCAGTCTCCTCGGCAAACAACCGCTTTGGTTCAGGCATGGCCAGGGTAGCGGCGCTTGAAGCGGCCATTGCCTTGAGGAATGTGCGTCGGGTCTGAGATTCGTGCGTCGTGTGATCCATGATTGCTCAGCGTATCAGTTGGAACTCGGGAAGCATGAATACTGCCCACTGCAAGTCTTCAATCGAAGCGGGCGACGGCGTGGTACCAAGAATCTCGCGGGCGATTGCTGATTCACCTGGTGTCGGTGTTCGCGAGAGGGCGAAACGATAGAGCCACCCAATCATCTGATCGGAACTCTCTTGTTGAGCGAGAACGTCGCAGCCTTGTGTAAGTATTTGCGCCAACAGAGGGCCGTTGGCCAAATCAATCGCCTGCAAGGTGGTAAGCGCCGTTGGTCGGGAAGTAACAATTTGCTCACGGTTCGGTCGACCAAGCGAACGCATCAGCAAATCGCTCTTCACGAGAGCGGCCCGTACTGGAGAGCTGTCGTCTGGCCGTTGCACTCCGGCATCTTGTTGGGCGGCACCAGAGTTGGTGATTTGCCAGAGAGCATCGATGAACTGCTCGGCCGTCATTCTCTTGCTCGTGGGCCCACGAAATACAAACTCGGCGACCGGAGAATCTGTTTCACCAACGCTTTGAGTTTGGTAGACCTGCGAGGTGGCGATCAGTTCGAGAATGGCCTTCAGGTTGTAGTCCTTCTCGGCGAGTTGTGTGGCCAGAAAGTCAAGGAGATCGGCATTCCACGGTTCGGTATGCATGGCATCCACCGGATGCACAATTCCGCGGCCCATCAACCGATGCCAGAGACGGTTTACTATCGTGCGAGTGAACCGCCCGTTTTCTTCGTGAGTTAACAGTGCGGCCAGTTGTTGGAGTCGCTCGGGGCGAGGGAGCGATGCGTCGATCTGTCCCAGTTCAGGAAATATCCAGGCTGCGGCGGCCATTTGTCCGGTGGGTTTGTCGCAGCGATGCAGCTCTAATGGCTCATCTGCATATATGGCCGCCAAGCCATACGTTTCTTCAAGCGTCCAGCGGTCGATGAAGCTGTCGTGGCATGAGGCACATTTCATGTTAATGCCCAAAAACACCTGCGAGATGTTCTGGGCAAACTGAATTTCGCGAGTCTGACTGGCGTTCACTCGACCACGCCACTTGATTCCTCCGATAAAGCCTTCGGACTCTGGACCGGGAGCGATCAACTCACGCACGAATTGGTCGAAAGGCCGATTGTCGAGCAGTGCCTGATAGAGCCACGGAGTGATTTGCTTGCGGCCGCCATCGATGTATCCGGTGCCGGCGTAATCGTTACGGAGAAGATCGTTCCAAAACGTGAGCCAATGCTCGGCGTACGCCTGCCGGTCTGCGAGTAGTTCGCGGATTACGCGTTGTCGCTTGCCAGAGTCTTTATCGGTGACGAAGGTGTCCAGTTCTTCAGGCGTGGGAAGCAAGCCCACGAGGTCGAGATAGACTCTGCGAAGGAAGGCGTTGTCGCTCAGTCTTTGGGGGCGCTCGACCTTTTGATTCGCCCAGTAGGCATCGATGATGCGATCGATCGGATTCGTACGGCCGTCGGTCACCGGCGGCAGTTCCACTTGGCGTGGTTTCAGGGGCGGTTCATAACGCGCGGCGGCAAATGAGAATCCATCTTCCCACTTCAACCCTTGTTGTACCCAGGCCTTCAGTTGCTCGATTGCTTCAGGCGAAAGCTCGGGCTGATCTGCCGGAGGCATACGCAAGTCTGCGTCTTCCGTTGTGATACGCTCGACTAATGTCGACGCCTCGGGCTGCCCTGGTACAGCCGCTTCTGCATCGAGGATCAGTTCCCGGGTATTCAGGGAGAATCCACCTTCGGCCTCGTCACCGCCGTGGCATTCTGCGCAGTGCGTTTTTAGGATTGGCACAATGTCATGCGCGAAATCAATGGTTGGGCTTGGGGCTGCATCTTCTTTTCCCGCAACTTTCGCTGAATAGCCCAAGACGATGCTTAGGCAGGCTAACGTCTGAAGGATGCGGCGAAGGATTTCGCGTGATGATAGACAACGCATGGAATGCCTGGGGGAGGGTAGTGGGGAGGGAGAGCCATTCACTACCTAATATGGTACATGAACCCAAGCGACAGCAGAAGTCAGAGGTCGCGTGGAGAGGGGCTGTGTCGGCCGGGGTCATGCAACGCAGCGGCACCGGGATAGTGGCAATTGCGGAAGTAGGGCGTCCTAGCGTGAATCGGTCTTCGGGCTGATTTTCCACTCAACGACCCGCCCTGTCCCGAATGGACGAGCGGGACCGTCTCTTTCGCTGCCAGCGCCAATCAGCCGGCGACCATCGGGGCTGAACGCGATACAAAACAGCTCGGTCAACGGTGCTCTTAGCTTGCAGATTTCCTGACGCGTGCGCACATCCCACAGGCTGATCGTAGCCGACATGGCGGCCCCTACGGCAAGCGTTTTCCCGTCCGGGCTGAATGCGATGCTCATGACCCTCCCGTCCTCACTCTGTAACGTGCCGAGAGAGTCGCCAGTCAGTGCGTCGACAAGCACGATGATTCGATTACCAACCGCCGCTGCGACCACCTGGCCATCGGGGGAAAAAGTCACTGATCGAGGGTCGGCCTCATAGCGCCTTCGCTCCCACAACTGCTTCCCAGTGTTTCTGTCCCACATTGCTAGTTGTCTCGAACAGGTCGCAATGAGGTTTCCGTCCGGAGAGAACGCTACATAACCTACAAAATTCTTGTGTGGAAATGTTTGAAGCTGTTTACCGGAGTCCAAGTCGAGAACGTGCAACTTATTCGACTCGGAGGCAACCGCCAGCAGCTCCCCATCGGGCGATATCTCTACCGCGTTGACTCCCCCTGGATAATCTCCTCGCTGCCATAAAAGCTTGCCCTCTTCTAAATCGACGTAGTGAATGTGAGGGTGATTCATTCCAGAAACCACAGCATGTTGCTTGTCAGGGTGGAGTGCGAGAAATGTTCTCTTGCCTGCTGTGGGAACCCGATAAGAGGACAGCACTTTGCCTTGTTCGATATCCCATGTTCTGATGCGACCACTCTGATCCGATGTGATCAATGCGGGAGAATTGCTTCTCGTTGCAATGTCCCAAATCCATCCGTCGTTATGTTCGTAGTGGGATGCGCTGGATTGATTTGCAATGCTCCATAGCTTTACCGTTGTGTCCGCTCCGGCGGTGGCCATCAGCTTGTTGTCTGGGGACCAGGCGAGACTCCAGATTCTTCCAGGATGACCTTGAATTACCTCACCTTCGGTTGCGTGCAGTGTTGATCCCTCTTGCGTGAGTTTCCACAGCCGCACGAATCCATTTTGGTTGGCGTTGGCGACCATGGTCCCATCAGGAGAAAAATGCGTATCGCGAATCCAGCTTTCGTGATTGCTGTTTTCGGGATGCTCGACACATTCTCCCTGGGAGATGTCCCAGACGTATAGACTTGAATCTCGACCCGTTGCAACTAGGTGTTGACCGTCGGGATGGAAATCGATGGAGAACAAAGAGCCATCGGATTGCAACAACGGTGGGGCGTGTTTCCAGTGCGAGGTGTCCCACAAATGGATGGCCCCGACCTCATCGCAAGCCGCGAGCGTTTGGCCGTCGGGCGAATAGCGGATGCAACGAACGATCCCCAATTCAGGATCAAGCGTTCGTTCCAGCTTGTGGTTGTCCAGGTTCCATATCCGAATGACCTGGTCTCGTCCCCCGCTGGCTAGCTGTCGCCCGTCGGGCGAAAAGGCCACCGTGAGCACGTGATTCTGATGACCTTCAAGTGTGAACTGCTGATCGCCAGTCGAAACATCCCAAACAATTATCTGTTGATCTTCGCTACCAGTGGCAAGCTGAGTTCCATCGGGCGAGAATGCGACGCACGTGACCTCGGTCGTGTGCCCGTTCAGGATATGAATCACTTCTCCTGAAACTGCATTCCAGATTCTTGCGGTGCCGTCTTTACTTGCGGTGGCTAGCATTGTGCCGTCGGGAGAGAACTCGACGGAGAAGACATCGTCTTCATGTCCTGCAAGTGTTTGTACTTCTGCGTGGGACCGTTCCCATAGCCAGTGCCAAGCAAATTCTCGGAGATCGACTTGGCCATCTTCTGGGATATGACGTTGCAGCAGCTCAATCGTTCTGGTTCGATTCAAAGAGTTCCAGGCGTCGTAGGCTAATCGTAGCTCTGCAGAGTACAAGAGTTGACGGCTTGTGAGCGATTCAGCTTCCGCTCGAGTCCGTTCTGTTTCGGCATTCTTCAGTGCCGTCGATAGACGCGCGTTGTAGATCCAGGTGCCCACGATCAGCAGAGACAGCGAGACGAGGCTTACGAATACCAAAGCGGCGGCCGTGGGACGCCGTCGAGCCCATCGCCACGTGCGACGTGTGGGACCGATCGGGCGGGCAACAGTTGTTTTTCCTTTTAAGAAACTGTCTAAATCTTCGGCCAATGCCGCGGCGTTTGAGTAGCGGTGAGAGGGACGCTTTTCGAGACACTTTAAGCAGATTGCTTCCAGGTCCCGAGGGACACGTGGTCTCGCGATCCGTACGAGCGGTGGGTCGTCGCTGACGATTCGCCGCAAGGTATCGATGTCCGATTCGCCCCGTAACGGTGGCTGCCTCGTGAGCAACTCGAAGAGAATCGCTCCCAGAGCATAAATGTCGGTTGCCGGGCCGATCTCGGCGAGCCGTCCTGCCGCCTGCTCGGGCGCCATGTACGACGGTGTACCAATCATCGCCCCGGTGTAGGTCGCCGTTTCGGTCGACTCGCGTAGCTTGGCTAAACCAAAGTCGGCAATCTTGGGCGTGTAGTCGCGAAGATAGGGCGAATCCTTTTTGGTGCTCAAAGGCTGCAGCAAAATGTTGCCCGGCTTAATGTCGCGATGGACGACACCCCGTTCATGGGCGTGATTGAGCGCTTGGGCCAAGGTCAATACTAGTTTTGCAGCTTCTTCAATCTCCAGCGGGGCTTGCCGCTTACTTAGCCATTGGGCTAAGGAGGGACCTGGGATGTAGGCCGCAGCGATGAAGTTGATCGGCCCTTCTTCACCAACTTCATAGATGGAGACAATGTTAGGATGATCAACCGCGCCAGCAGCACGGGCTTCTCGTAAGAAACGCTCGCGAAGATCATCTGAAACTAGTGCCTCGGGGCGAGGGATCTTGATCGCCACCTCGCGGCTTAACTTGGGGTCGAAGGCTCGTAAGACGACGCCACATCCCCCGCGGCCGACTTCTCCTCGCAACTCGAAACGTCCCAGCGTGTCAGGGAGTTCATCGGCGGGAAAAGTCGAAGCGATTGCTCCTAGCTGGCCGGTCAGCGAAATGCGGCTGGTTCGCTCGCGGTGAACACCCTCGAGCAATTCCATACAACGCACCAGGTCGTTGAGTTCCGCGGCCGACTCCTGCGAAAGCCCGGCACGGTCTGCTTCGAGTGAGGTGACGCCAGAGCCATCAGCAAGAACCTCGTCGTACCGTTTAACCAGCTCATAAAGTGCCTGGTCGTCGGGCGTGGGGTTCGGGTCGCTCGTCATGTAAGGACGCTGAAGCCAGATTGATCGAGGTGGGTGAGTTTCTCTCGCAGTTGCTTAATCGCGCGAAACCACAGTTTGCTTACGGCGTCCTCGCTGCGCCCCATTCGGTTGGCCACTTGTGCGAATGGCAATCGTTCGAGACTGCGCAGCTCTATTACCTGGTGGTAGTCAGGAGGTAATTGTCGCAAGGCATCGAGCAACTTTCGCTCGCGCTCATTCCCGATGGCATATCCGCTTGGCGATGGATCGTGGCAGGCAACTTGAAGGTTGGCCTGGCTCGAGTCGGCATCGAGCGCTTGCTCGTCGCGAATGTCACGCTTCGCCGTACCACGAAACCGTCGTCCGGCATCGGCGGCTTTATGCAACAAAATCTGACGTAACCATGCAAACAATTCGGCTTCGCTACCTCCGCTGAAGTTGCGGAAGTTGCGGTGGGCATCGATGAACGTTTCCTGCACTAAGTCACTGGGAGCAATCTTCTGTTGCAACTGAGCATCGAGCGAACGATTGGCAATTAGCAGCAGATACTTTCGCGTGGCTTCGAGCAGTTCTCCCACATCGTGGTTGGTCCCTTCGCGCGCGGCTGCGAGCATGCTCGACAAATTGCCGGCTGAAAGCGGAGGCGGACCCTGGCGGGAGTGAATCATCTTGGCCCCTGAACAAGAAGCGTGAAGGACGTCAGAAATCCGACACGTCTGCGCTGAATTCTCCGTAATAAATCGGTCGGAAATACCTAAGCCGAGTTTATTTCGACAGTTGCAAAGCGTCAAAGAATTTTTCGGCGTCCGATTCCGCGAATTTACCCGCTCAACGAAAAGGCAGGGGATTTAGCGAGGTTTTCTTGAAACCTGGCAGACTCGGGCAAGTGCGAAATATCCGTCCAGAAGCAAACTCGATAGCACCTGACACCACTCGCGAATAAGGCAACGCTAATGACGAGGCTGACGCAGATTATCACCATTGTTCTGTTTCTAGGAGTTATCTCGTTCTGCTGTGCAACGAGAGCTGCAATTCTTCTTCCCGGAGGTAGCCCCGACCCCAACTTCTCGGGGCTGAACGTGTGGTACGACGCCGGATCGATTGGGATTGCGGATGGAAACGCGATCGACGCTTGGCACAGTTCTGCAGCGACCGCTAACACTGCTGCCGCATTCACTGCCGCGAGGCGACCGACTTTCGTGGTATCGGGGCTTGGTGGATTGCCTGCAGTCTCGTTTGACGGCATCGACGATCAACTGCGAATGGCCACGAGCTATTTCTCGGAGGCCTCTGCACTACCACTCACCATTTTCACAGTACTGCAAACTTCTGATACCTCTGCTCATGTGATCGGCACAGGCTCCTCGGGAAACGGATATTTGAGCAGCTTCGGGTATGGGTTGGTTATCGATGGATCAGCGTCACTGAAGGCAAACTTTAATAGCAATGGTATCTACCTTCAGGCGGCAACCACAGACTTGAGTAACGGAGGGTTGGTAACCTCCATCGCGGCGAACGCTGGTAGCTCGATCGCGATTAATGGGTTGACGGAGAGTTCCGACAACGTCAGCAGCCTCTTTCCGTATTTCAATTATTCTCAAGCGACTCTAGGGGCTAGCGACGGAAGTGGTAGCGGTAACTCTGTAGACCCCTTTGCAGGTTCAATCTCTGAGATTCTTGTCTACGGAAGCCTAAGTCCTTCGGAAGTCGATCAGGTCAACGACTATCTGATGGACAAGTACTTTCCGGTGCCTGAGCCATCGTCACTTGTGCTCGCCTTTCTCGGTGTGATCACTCTCTGCTTTACGGTTCTCCACCGACGCGGTGCAGGTCGAGCGATAGTGAACGCAACGTTTGAAAGAATAGGAGACCGCTAATGAACCGCTTTCATTTCATCCTTCTTGTTCTACTTCTGTGGTCTGGTAACCCCTCTGTGCAAGCAGGTCCATACAGTTTCACGGTGCTGGGCGAACTCCCCGGGGGCAGTACTGGCACAACCCCAACTGCCGTCTCGGGAGACGGGGCAGTCGTCGTTGGAATGGGGTACTCGAGCTCCGGCTCTGAAGCCTTTATGTGGACAGCAACCGGAGGGCTCGTCGGACTCGGCGACTTACCTGGCGGAATTTTTCAGAGCAGTGCAGACGGCATTTCGAATGATGGATCCACCATTGTCGGTCGGGGCTGGCCGGCTTCTGGAAGTGATATCTATCGCTGGACTGCTGCCGACGGGATGGTTGTCTTAGGGGAATTGCCGGGTGGTGCATCGTTTGGGCGCGCTGATGCGGTGTCGTCCGATGGATCGGTGGTGGTCGGCTTCAGTAATACCGGCTCCGGAAACGAGGCATACCGCTGGACCGAATCTGGCGGAATGGTCGGGCTGGGTGACTTGCCGGGTGGAAATTACGACAGCCGAGCTAACTCAGTCTCGGCAAACGGCGATGTGGTCGTCGGGTATTCAAACTCATCCTTGGGCATTCAGGCATTCCGTTGGACATCGGCAACCGGAATGGTCGGGATGGAAGACTTACCAGGAGGTGGCTTCTTGAGCCAAGCCTGGGATGTATCTGCTGACGGACAGATTATCGTCGGCCGCAGTCTATCAGCCTCTGGTCATGAGGCGTTCCGATGGACCGAAGCGGGTGGAATTGTGGGCCTGGGTGATCTTCCAGGTGGAAATTTTTTCAGCCTTGCGAGCGATGTCTCTGGCAATGGCTCTGTAATCGTAGGAGTAAGTGCCACGTCGAAGCCTTTCAATGAACCGTTCATCTGGACCGAAGCGCACGGAATGCGACTTCTCCAGGACGTGCTAATCGATGACTACGGCCTTCCACTGGATGGATGGACGCTGAGCGGACTGGGAGGGATCTCGGACGACGGTCGCACCATTGTCGGTACCGGCTGGGATCCCAACGGCAACCGACAGGGCTGGGTGGCAGTCATTCCTGAGCCGTCGTCGTTCATTCTTGCCGCATTTGGTGCGGCCGCACTCTGCGTGATTGCAGTACGACGTCGCCAGACTTGATGAGCATCCATTGGAATTTAGTTCGATGTCAAACCGCGACTGACAGGGGAGTCCGCTAATGACGAAACACGCCACGATTCTGTTTGCATGTATCTTTCTTTCTTCAACTCACTTGGTCCAAGCGGGGCCGTATAGCTTCACGGCGCTGGGCGATTTGAGCGGTGGGATATTCAATAGCTTTGCCGAAAGTGTGTCAGCAGATGGTTCAATTGTTACTGGCACAAGTTATTCGAGTTCCGGTCGTCAGGCGTTCCGGTGGACTCCCTCGGGTGGTCTGGTTGGCCTGGGTGATTTGCCTGGCGGAACGTTTGATAGCAGGGGCTACGGGGTTTCTGACAACGGAGTAATCGTAGGGCGAGGAAGTTCGAGTTCTTCTAGCTCCGAAGCTTATCGAAGTAGTTCGGGCGTCATGTCTGCGCTGGGAGACTTACCTGGTGGATCTTTTTCCAGCACCGCCTTGGGAATCTCTGCCGATGGCCAAGTGATCGTGGGAGGCAGCTACTCGTCCTCTGGATTCGAGGCGTTTCGTTGGACTTCTTCCGGTGGCATGGTCGGCTTGGGCGACTTGCCGGGTGGTGGCTTTTACAGCTATGCGAGAGATGTATCCGATAACGGTTCAGTAGTGGTCGGTCAAAGCCAGACCCCAGAGACCGAGGCCTTTCTCTGGACAGCACAAGATGGAATGGTTGGTCTTGGCGATCTGCCAGGTGGGCAGGATTTAAGTGTCGCGTATGGCGTTTCCCCTGACGGCTCTGTGGTCGTTGGTGTCAGCGGATCTACTTTGGGGTATGAGGCGTTTCGCTGGTCGTCCGAGACCGGGATGGTCGGGCTCGGCGATCTTCCTGGGGGGAACTTTAATAGCTATGCATACGGCGCCTCGGCAGCAGGAGCGGTCGTCGTGGGAAAGAGTTGGGGAACTTATACCGGAGCAGGAGGGGACGAGGCCTTTATTTGGTCAGAAGCACACGGCATGCAGAACCTTCAGGATGTTCTGACCAACGATTTCGGATTCGACCTGACCGGCTGGAAACTTCGCTCCGCGAACGACATCTCCGCCGACGGCCGCACCATTGTCGGTTACGGGACAAACCCTGATGGAAATGTCGAAGCTTGGGTTGCGGTGGTGCCGGAACCCTCCTCGTTTCTACTCGCCGCATGTGGTATGGCCGCACTCTGCCTGGTTGCGATTCGTCGTCGTCATGATCGCTAGGTCCTCTTTCGCAACTCGGCGCATTCGCTGCGGTGGGGCTTGTCACCATCCTGCTACGTCGACACCACCACTTGCTAACAAACTAAACTGACACCACCTGAAGAATTAGCACCATTGAATTAAGGAGTCTGCTAATGACACGTCTGGCAAGAATATTGTTTGTAAGTTTACTTTTTATAGCACCGAGAGCCGCTGATGCCGGCCCGAACTTCTTTGGGTTAGGTGACCTTGCCGGAGGACTTGACGATAGCCGTGCGACAAGTGTGTCTGCGGACGGAACAACTGTCGTGGGACACAGCGAAAGTGGATCGGGTACACAAGCATTTCGCTGGACCATCGGAGACGGGATGGTCGGGCTCGGTGATCTAGCCGGAGGGTCGTTTAGCAGCTTTGCCAACAGTGTTTCGGCTGATGGAGCCGTAGTGGCTGGCCATGGCAACAGCGCGAATGGTCTCGAAGCCTTCAGATGGACTTCTGGTGGCGGCATCGTGGGCCTTGGCGACCTGCCTGGCGGAAGCTTCTTTAGTGTCGCCAGCGGCATCTCGGCCGACGGCTCGGTCATGGTCGGTTCCAGTTCTGGCGGCATCACTAAAGGCTTTCGGTGGACTGCTGGCGGTGGGATGGTGGCATTGGGCGACTTGCCTGGGGGAGGGCAAACGACCAGCGCGAATGATGTGTCGGCCGATGGATCGGTGATTGTAGGTCAGAGTGAGAGTGCTTCCGGAGTTGAGGCCTTTCGCTGGACTGTGGGAGGCGGCATGGTCGGTCTTGGCGATCTACCAGGGGGATCTTTCGGCAGTTATTCACAAGCTGTATCGGCTGATGGTTCAACAGTGGTTGGATTCGGGAACTCGGTTTCCGGAGGAGAGGCTTTTCGATGGACATTTGCCGAGGGCATGGTGGGCCTAGGCGATTTCCCTGGCGGATCGAGCTTCAGTGTCGGCAACGACGTATCGGCCGACGGGTCGATCGTAGTTGGGCGCGGTCAATCCGCATCCGGATCCACGGCGTTCATTTGGGATGAAACGAATGGGATGCGGAATCTGGCCGACGTGCTTACGAATGAGTTCGGTCTCGATCTCACTGGTTGGGACCTCAGGGAGGCCACCGGCATTTCTGACGATGGCCGCACCATCGTCGGTTACGGATTCAACCCCAATGACGACCTCGAAGCCTGGGTGGCCGTGGTGCCGGAGCCGTCCAGTTTTGTTCTAGCAGCGTTCGCGTTTGCTTCGGTCTGTGTGGTTGCCCTTCGACGTCGACACAATTCCCACTGATCGGATCGTCGAGAGAATTCATATAGATAGGGAGCACGCTAATGTTATTGAAGAGAGAAATACCGTGGCTGTTGATTCTCGCGTCTCTCGGGTTGCTGGTGTCTCCAGCATACGCGGGTCCAAGTTTCACTGGCCTGGGCCATCTCTCAGGTGCGAGTCCCTACAGTTACGCCTATGGGATCTCAGCAGATGGTTCCACGGTGGTGGGAACTAGTAGTTCCAGTTCCGGCGACCAGGCATTCATCTGGACGATGGGGGGCGGGCTTGGTGGTCTCAGCGATCTTCCTGGGGGGAGTTTCGGCAGCGAAGCTTATGGCGTTTCGGCTGACGGGTCGGTTGTGGTCGGCAAAGGAAACTCGGCTGCTGGTGCAGAGGCGTTCCGCTGGACTTCTTCCTCCGGGATGGTGGGGCTGGGAGATTTACCCGGGGGAATTTACTTCAGCGAGGCACAAGGTGTCTCGGCCGATGGCTCGGTGATTGCAGGCACGAGCCAGGCGAGTTCGCAAAGCGAAGCATTTCGCTGGACAGCAGGCAGTGGAATGGTCGGGTTGGGAGTCTTGCCCGGTGGATCATTTGGCAGTCTCGCTCAGGATGTCTCGGCCGATGGCTCGGCTATTGCAGGAACCAGTAGTTCTGCATTGGGCATCAACGAAGCGTTCTTGTGGACCTCTGCGGGAGGAATGGTCGGACTTGGCGATCTTCCTGGCGCAAACTTTCACAGTATCGCGAATGCCATCTCGGCTGACAGCTCAACAGTCGTTGGTCGAAGCAACTCTTCTTTAGGTGCCGAGGCATTTCGATGGACAGCTTCCGACGGGATGGTGGGGCTGGGAGCGCTTCCAGGGGGTAGTGGAAGTATCGCGCAAGCTGTCTCCGGCGATGGGGCCGTAATTGTTGGGGCAGCGGACCTGGGATTCTTCCTCGGTCAAGGGGCCTTCATTTGGGACGAAACGAATGGCATGCGAAATCTGCAGACTGTTCTCACAAACGAGTTCGGTCTCGATTTGACCGGTTGGACACTCAAGGAAGCCCGCAGTGTGTCGGACGATGGCCGCACGATCGTGGGCTACGGTCTGAACCCAATTGGGAATCCAGAGGCTTTTGTGGCCGTCGTGCCTGAGCCTTCCTCCCTTGTCTTGATAGCGATTGCCTTAGGAATGGTCGGGGTAAAGGCTGCACTTCGTAGTCAGTAGTCTACTTTCCATTAACTCCTCGACGTACATAGACATTTCCGCATGGTGCGGTCGACAGTCCGGAGAACGCTCATGAAGACAATCAAGAAGCTCATGCTCGTATCCGTTGTTTTCCTTGTAGCATCCAACGCCCGTGCAGCCCCGGTGAGCTTCATGGGGATTGGGTACATCCCTGGCGGGGCCGAGTCGAGTTTCGCCCACGGGGTCTCTGCCGACGGTTCCGTCGTGGTTGGTCAGGCGTTCTCTTCCCAGGGCTTTGAGGCCTTTCGTTGGACTTCGACCGGAGGAATGGTTGGGCTCGGAGATCTAGCGGGTGGTGGATATCAGAGTGGAGCGCGTGGAGTTTCCGGTGATGGGACGACCATGGTCGGGCAGGGGCTTTCGAACACAGGCGAAGAGGCGTTTCGGTGGACATCGGCTGGCGGAATGCAGGGTCTGGGGGATCTCCCTGGCGGTACTACCTATAGTGATGCCCGTGCGACATCGGCCGATGGTTCGGTTGTCGTGGGACAGGGCGAGTCTGCTGCAGGAAGTGAGGCGTTTCGCTGGACCGCTAGCGGTGGCATGGTCAGCCTGGGAGATTTACCCGGCAACTCAACCTCCAGCGCGGCGTACGGAGTTTCGGCGGATGGAAATGTTGTGGTCGGGCGAGGCTTCTCGAACGCCGGCTTCGAGGCCTTTCGCTGGACCTCCGTGGGGGGAATGCAGGCGTTGGGTGATCTGCCGGGTGGATCTTTCGACAGCTTGGCTCGTTCTGTTTCGGCCGATGGGGCAGTCGTGGTCGGGCACGGATTCTCAGACGATGGGATGGAAGCCTTTCGTTGGACCGCTGGCGAAGGCATGGTCGGTCTGGGCGATCTACCAGGTTCGGCCCATCACAGTGTGGCCACAGACGTTTCGGCTGACGGTTCAACGATTGTCGGAAGAGGATTGACCGATCTGGGAAGCGAGGCGTTCATCTGGGACGCCGATCATGGGATGCGAAATCTGCGGTTGCTGCTTACAGATGAATTCGGGCTCGATCTCACTGGGTGGTCGTTAAGCGATGCAACCGCGATTTCGGATGACGGGCGAACGATCGTCGGATCGGGCATCAACCCTGATGGATTCTCGGAAGCCTGGGTGGCTGTGGTGCCAGAGCCATCTTCAATAACGCTGGGCGCTTTTGCGCTTGCCGCGTTCTGTCTTGCGGCCGTACACCGACGAAGATCGAGCTGATAGGCAACGAACTGGGAACTCCGCCAGAATGCCGAAAAAATCGAACTTAACCACGTCTCCGGGTGGACTTGCAGCTTTCATTTGTCGACGTATAATGTTGCATTCTGATTTGGGGACGTAGCTCAATTGGTTAGAGTTCCGGACTGTCGATCCGGAGGTTGCGGGTTCGAGTCCCGTCGTCCTCGCTTGTGCCTCTGCGGAGGCACTTGTTTTGCGCAGCCCCCTATTTGCGGCCTCGCACGCTGCCAGCAAGGCGGACCCGATTGTGAGGCGGGGCACTCTGCGTAGTCTTCTCCCTCTAATGGCGGGAGTGGCAGTTGTCTATTCTGCCCGATTCGATTACCGCCCTTGATCGGGCCATTCAATTATCGACTCGTCCGGTATGAAATTCCGCCCCCAACTTGCTCCTTGAAGCTAGCTTCTGTGTTGCCGCATGCTGTGTGGATTTCTTGACACTCCTCAATCTATACAACCAGAGGCTTTTCTCTGTATCCCGTGTCCTTGTGAATTCGCCCCGCTGACGGCTTCACAGGTTCTTGGTATTACGGGAAATACAGTCGGAGTGTGCTTTGGGGTTGCCAACAATCCTCTTGAAAATGAGAACCTCGTCCGAAAGCCTGAATTATCACACCCTTGCTTGTTACTCTTTTGACACTACCGCGTATTCATACTTTGCGACATTCCATGGTGCAGATTCTTTGCTCAATTGATGCAATTCATTAGCCCAATTGCATTGCTGTGATAGACTTCACTTGTGTCTCACCCAAGTGGATTGCGCTTTTGACTCGGGCCTGTGGTAAGCCAAAAGTCCCACCCCGTGATGGCAGTTTAGCTAGCCGTTCGAGGGGCTATTAGGTTAAGGGTGACTCAAAGTAAAATCAGGGGCTATCGAAATTTCAGGGGCAGATTTTTCAGCAAGTGAAACCCTGAAATCTGTTCCAGAGGGAGTGAGTTTCTGATGGCAAAGCGTCGTGTGAATAAGGCTCAGGCAATTCGTGATTACTTGACCGAACACGGGATTGATACTCCGCCGAAGGATATCATCGCCGAGTTCAAGGCTAAGCGAATCGCAATTTCAGCAGCCCAGGTTAGCAATATCAAGACAGAGATGCGCGGTGGCAAATCCGCATCTCCCCGTGGCCGCAAAGCTGCCGGTAAACTTGATATGGATTCGCTGATCGAGGCCAACCGGTTTGTGAAGCGAGCCGGAGGTATCGACGCAGCAAAGCAGGCTCTTGAAGCCCTCGCGAAGCTGCAATAGTCGAACTTCGATCGAATCTGAATCTACATTTAATTGCACGGCAGGATCTCAAGTTCTGTTGTGCAATTATTTCCCCTCGCTATATCCTGAGCCTCAGGTCGATGCTCGGTCTTGTCGGCATGCGCGCTCCTAGGGGTGATGGTCCCCAAGCCAGTACATGATTCTGTGCGTTTGGGCACGCACAAGTTGCAGTACAACTGCCTAAATCCAGTGCTCGGCGGCTTCTCATCCCTTAAGGTTTAACTCCCAGATCGCTGGTGGGAATTGCAATGCGCCTCTTCAATCGGAAGGTTGGCCGGTCGCATTTCCGTCCGTCGTTTGCGAGCTGCATTCAAGCTGTAAGCCGTTGCCAGGATGGACGCTAGCAATAACAATATGAGGTTTGTCAATGAGCAACCCAGTTTGGTCTGTCTTGAAGCTAGGGGAGAAATTACTTCATGACCACCGTCGACCGTGAGAAACAAATCGCCGAGGCCGAGGAACTGATCGGTGATTCGACTGCAGAAACTGGGTTAGCTCGTGCCTTGTACTTCGGCAGGTTTCAAAATCAGTCGATGCCTCCTTATCCGGTATTCGAACCCGATACGGAAGCGGCCCGTATCTTGGCCCAACTGAAAGAGTTCGTGGCCAATAAGATCGATCCAGTCGATATCGATCGCAACTCTCGAATCCCAGACGATGTGGTGAGTGGTCTTGGGGAATTGGGCATTCTCGGCGCATGCCTTCCCACAAGCAGTGGCGGGCGTGGACTGAATCAGGTTGACTATTGCCGATTCATCGAAGTCATCGGCGGCCACTGTGGTGGAACCGCGTTGTTCGTCAACGCACATCACTCGATTGGGCCACGGGCCTTGGTCCTCTTCGGCACGGAAGAACAACAAAAGAAATACTTGCCCAAGCTGGCTACGGGTGAACATCTCAGCGCGTTCGCCCTGACCGAAGTTGAAGCCGGAAGCGACGCTTCGAATGTGCAAACGCAAGCCACTCCGACTCCGGACGGCTCGGGCTACATTCTCAACGGACAAAAACGCTGGATCACCAACGGTGGCATCGCAAAAGTGCTAACCGTGATGGCTCGCACTCCTGCGGAAGACGGTGGCGACTCGAAGATCACCGCTTTTATCGTCACACCCGACATGCAGGGCTTCGAAGTTCTCGAAGAACGTATGGACAAGTGTGGTGTTCGTGGAAGCGCCACGGGACGCCTGGCCTTCAACGACATGTTCGTGCCCAAGGAAAACATACTGGGCAAACTGGGCGGCGGTTTGAAGATCGCCCTTACCGTGTTGGACTTTGGCCGTACCACGTTTGGTGCCAGTTGTACCGGGGCGGCAAAGTTTTGTGTGCGACGCTCGGCGGAGCATGCCTCGCGACGCGTGCAATTCGGCGAGCCTCTGGGCAATTTCGAACTGGTGAAAGACAAACTGGCCTACATGAGCGCCGGAGCGTTCGCCATGGAGGCCTGCACTTATCAAACCGCGGCCCTGATCGATGCCGGCGGCGACGATTACATGGTCGAAACCGCCATGCTGAAAGTTTTCGCCACCGACGTGTTGTGGCGAATCATCAACGACACCATCCAGATTTATGGCGGGAAGGCTTACTTCACCGACGAGCCCTTCGAGCGAATGCTCCGCGACGGGCGTATCAACCAAATCGGGGAAGGTGCCAACGACGTGCTGCGGGCCTTCGTCGCCCTGGTGGGTATGCGAGACGTAGGGATGGAACTGAAGGGCATTCTGGATGCCCTCGTCAATCCACTCGGCCAGTCCAACTTTAGCAAGATCGGTGGATTCGCCAGCCGCAAAGTCGGCTCGCTATTTGTGTCTCCCTACGTCGACGTGCAGAGTGTCGAGCTTGAAGACGATGCACAGCGTTTGGGCCGACTGGTGGGGATGTTCGGAAATCAAGTTGAACGTTTGCTGCGAACGCATCGCGAATCGGTGCTCGATCGCCAGTACTTGCTGGCTCGCGTTTCCGATACGGCCACCGAACTCTATGTCTCGGCCTGTGTGTTGTCCCGCTTGGACAGCATTCTCAGCAACCGCAGCAACGGTAGTTCGCCCGAGAGCGACCTCATCGCTGGCCGTTACTATCTGAAGACAGCCGAACGTCGAATGCGGCAGAACCTTTTGGCCCTGTGGGATAACGACGACGCCGAAACAACAAAAGCGGCCGACTCACTGCTGTCTCAGTATTCGTCGTAACTGCGGCGTTGTTGATCGAATACCGTCGGAGAGTATTTAGTCGTCGATGCGCGGGATCTTGCGCTGTTGCTTCTTTTGCGACTTGTGGCGTTTCTTTTTGAGCCGCTCTTCGATCGATGCGCGCGAGCGTCTCGTGGGCCGCCGCGGTTTCGGTGGTTTGGCCACCGCTTCGATCATGCTTTGCAGCCTCAGCAAACAATCGTCGGCGTTCTGCTGTTGGTGGCGATATCGCTGGCTGCTGAGTATCAACTCGCCACCGGTTGTAATCCGCCGCTGGTACCGTTCAAGAAAACGTGTGCGTACCCCGTCCGGCAGAGCAGGGCTCTCGGTCACGTTCCACCGCATAACCGCCTTGGTGTTCAGCTTGTTCACGTTCTGGCCCCCAGGCCCGGAACTGCGGACGTAGCTGAAATCCAATTCAGTCACCGGAATCGCGATGTTGGGGGAGATCCGCAGTGTGGTCATCGAGTTACCCGACGAAAGGGCTGATTGCAGTGGCCGCAAGAGTTCAGTCGCCCGGCCACCGTACCTGAATGTACTCGGTTCATATAGAGCCGATTCTCCCATGGCGACATCCCGTGGAGGGCAAATGTTCGCGGATTCACGCAGTCATCGGTCATTCGGGGGATTTTCTTTTCGTGTTTGCTAAAAATCGGCCACAAATCGGGTTATGATGAACGGCCCCAAGGGATTCGGTCTTCTCGACCATCCCCGCAGCGATCCCTCCAACCGTGCGAAGGACCCGCCTTAATGATTAGACGGTGTTTCACTTCTTCTGCGTGTTGCCATTTGCGACAACTCGCCAGCCTTGGGCTGATTTTATTGGCGCTGTTCTTCTTCGTCGCGCCAGTGCATGCAGACGAGTCGGATTGGCATCTGGTTCCCATACCCGATTCTTGGAAACAGCAGCCCGGCGGTGAGTTGGCTACCGAGAATGGCTTCTCTTGGTACCGCTGCTACGTCGATGTCCCGGCCGAATGGGAAGGGCATCCGGTCGAGCTGAACATTGAACCGGTAGACGACGCCCGGCAAACGTTCGTCAACGGCACACCGATTGGCGCCACGGGCACGTTTCCTCCGCAATATCGTAGCGGACTGGGCGAAGAATCGCGGTTTGCGGTGCCTGGCGAGTTGCTGAAGTTCGGCGAGACGAACGTGATCGCGATTCGCACCTATATGAAAGATGCCCGTAGTAACTTTCTCGTCGCAGCTCCTATACTGCTTTCCGGGGAACGAGCCATTCGAATGGAAGGGCAGTGGGAATACCGGCCGGGAGACGATCGAGAATGGGCCAGTATTGTGCCACCCGCGGCACTTTCGGCCGAGGCCCCCGCTTTCTTTCACACGGTGGACGAGGTCGATGATATCGAGCTGTATCTCCGCCGGCGCGTTGGCGATACCGATCCGCTCTCGCCGGACGAGGCGCTCGGTAGCTTCACGGTGGCCGACGATCTGAAACTCGAGCAGGTACTGGCTGAGCCACTCGTAGGGCAGCCGCTGTTCGTGAACTGGGACGAACGCGGACGGCTGTGGGTGATGAACTATCAGCAGTACCCAAACCCTGCCGGTCTGAAGATGCTGAGCCGCGACAAGTTCCTGCGTAGTGTCTACGACAAAGTGCCGCTGCCCCCGCCGCACGGAGAACGGGGACGAGACAATATTTCCATCCACGAGGACACCAACGGCGACGGAGTCTTTGATAAACACAAGACCTTCGTCGATGGGCTCAATATCACAAGTTCGTTCGTTCGGGGGCGAGGTGGTGTGTTTGTGTTAAGTCCACCGTATTTACTGTTCTATCCGGACGTCGATCGCAACGATGTGCCTGATTCTGATCCGGTTGTGCTGCTGAAAGGCTTCGGCTTTGAAGATTCGCACTCCATCGCTAACAGCTTACGGTGGGGGCCCGATGGCTGGCTGTATGCCTGCCAGGGAAGCACGGTTACTGGCCAGATCATTCGCCCGGCCATCGATACCACTCCCATTCATTCGATGGGACAGCTCATTTGGCGGTATCACCCTGAGACAAGGCGTTACGAGGTTTTCGCCGAAGGGGGCGGCAACACGTTTGGCCTCGAAGTGGACGATAAGGGGCGGATGTTCTCGGGCACGAATGGTGGAAACACTCGAGGGTATCACTACGTGCAGGGCGCCTACGAGCGAAAAGGTTTCGAGAAACACGGCGCGCTGTCGAACCCATATGCGTTCGGCTATTTCCCCGCCATGCAGCATCACGATGTGCCGCGCTTCACGCACAACTTCATTATTTATTCCGGCAATACTTTACCCAAGCAATACCACGGGCAACTCTTCGGCATTGAGCCCTTGCAGGGGCAGATCGTACTAAGTGACATCTGGCCCGACACGACTACGTTTGCGACTAAAGACCTCGATCGTCCTGTTCAGTGTAGCGATCAATGGTTTCGGCCTGTGGATATCAAGGTTGGCCCCGATGGTGCGATTTACTTCTGCGACATGTATGAGCAACGGATCGACCATTCCAGCCACTATGCCGGTCGAGTCACCCCGGATACGGGACGGGTGTATCGGGTTCGTTCGAAGGAATCGATGCCGGCGGAGGCGTTCGACTACGAGCAGCTCACCACGGCGGAGTTAATTGAGTTGCTCGATCACCCGAACAAATGGCATCGCCAGACAGCGCTTCGAATTTTCGGCGACAGAAAAGATCGCAGCGTGATTCAGGCGTTGGTCGAGGTCATTCAACAGAATCAGGGCCAACTGGCGCTCGAAGCCCTGTGGGCGCTGAATCTTTCCGGCGGCTTCACGGAGTCGTTTGCCACCGAGTTTCTGGATCATCCAGATGAGTGCGTGCGACTGTGGACGATTAGGCTTCTCGGAGATAGCGGAAATGTTTCCTCAGAGCTGGCGGCGAAGCTGACGGATCTGGCCGCCCAAGAGCCGTCGGCTGAAGTTCGCAGCCAGTTAGCCTGTTCCGCCCGCCGACTTCCGGCCCAGCCGTGCGTGGCGATTATCCGCCAGTTGTTAACCCACAGTGACGACGCCAATGATCGGCACATTCCCCTCTTGCTGTGGTGGGCCATCGAATCGAAGGCAGGAGAGAATGCCGACACTGTGTTGGCCATGTTCGATGATCAGGCGTTCTGGGACTTGAAGCTGGTCGAAGAACACTTGCTCGACAAGATCATCCTCCGTTACGCACTTGCTGGATCTCGCAGCGACTTGCTGGCCTGCGCCAAACTACTATCGCTGGCCGAAAAACCTGAACACAAAAAGATCTTGATCGACGGATTCGAAGCAGCTTACGCGGGTCGTTCGTTGTCGAATCTGCCTGACGAGCTGATTGCGGCGATTGGCGCCGTTGGGGGCGGTTCGGTGATGTTGCAGGTTCGGCAAGGAAAGCCCGAGGCGATTCAAACCGCGCTAGATACAATTTCTAACTCTTCTGCCGGCTCGGAAGAACGACTGCAATTCGTTCGTGTGTTCGGTGAAATTGTCGCGCCGCAAGCCGTTCCAGTGTTGCTAGAGATTGTGGGGAGCGATGCGGATGAGTCGCTTCGCGCAGCCGCATTGCTGAGTCTACAGTCGTACGGGGACGCAGCAATTGCTCAGCGGGTGATTGAGCTGCACAATTCGTTCCCTGAGACCCTGCGTTCCACTGCCCAATCGCTGCTGGCCAGTCGACGGGATTGGACCAAGATGTTTTTGGCCGCGGTCGAGTCGGGAGCGATCGAGGCTGCCGCTGTTCCGGTTGAAGTGCAGCGGCAACTGCTGTTGCACAACGACGAGGCGGTGACGAGCCTTGTTAAACAACACTTTGGCGAAATCGCCGGTGCCACCACACAGCAGATGCAGGCTCGCATCGATGAGCTGAATGAGGTGTTGCAGGCCGCGAAAGGGGCTGGAAACCCTTACACAGGCAAGGAACTCTACAAAGCCGAGTGCGGGAAATGCCACAAGCTGTTTGCCGAAGGTGGCGACGTCGGGCCAGATCTGACCTCATTCAAGCGAGATGATATCCGTGGCATTCTGCTCAACGTGGTGAACCCCAGCGCTGAGATTCGTGAGGGCTTCGAGAACTTCACTGTGTTCACCGACGATGGCCGCATCGTGTCGGGCTTCCTGGCCGACCAGGACAATCAAGTTGTGGTGTTGCGGGGTGTCGATGCCCAGAACGTGGTGGTGGCACGCGATGAAATCGATGAGATGGTGGCGAATCCCAAGTCGGTGATGCCGGAGGGCATTCTCGACAAGCTCGACGAGGAACAGATCAAGCATCTGTTTGCTTATCTACGCAGTACGCAACCCTTGGCGAACTAATGCAAATTGTCAATCGTGCCTTCGCTGGCATGCCTTATGTTCGGAGACATCATCATGCTGACGGATGGCGGAAGACAATCTCAAAGCAGTAATTCGGTTTCCCGGCGGAGGTTTCTCAAAACGTCTGCTGCAGTTGGTGCGGCCACATTCGCTGCTCCCGCTGTGTTACGAGGGCGGGGCTTGAACGAGAGGCTAAACATCGCCGTCATCGGTTGTGGTGGGCGTGGCGCTAGCAATATGGGTTCCGTCGAATCGGAAAACATTGTTGCTCTCTGCGATGTGAGTAACGAGAACCTCGATAAGGCGGCAGCCCGTCATCCGAATGCTCGGAAGGTGAACGACTTCCGCAAGTTGTACGATCACGCGGGCGAGTTCGATGCGGTGGTGGTCAGCACCTGCGAACATACGCATGCCTTCGCCACATTGCCGGCGTTGCAATTGGGCAAGCACGTGTATTGCGAGAAGCCGCTGACTCATAGCGTGTGGGAAGCCCGGGTGATTCGTGAGGCGGCCGCCAAAGCGGGAGTGGCGACGCAGATGGGCACGCAGATTCATGCCGGTGACAATTACCGGCGGGTTGTCGAGTTGATTCAGTCCGGCGCGATTGGCAATGTCCGCGAAGTGCACGTGTGGGTATCGCGCGCATGGGGATGGCATGCCAACGAGGCCGACTCCAAGCAGGCGGGCGACATCGTTTTCGTTCAAGATCGCCCGCAAGAGGCCGAGCCGATTTCCACCGGGTTGGACTGGGACCTGTGGTTGGGGCCTGCACCAAAGCGGCCATTCAATAGCGTCTATGTGCCCGGCCCGAAGTGGTACCGCTGGTGGGACTTTGGCAACGGAACGATGTCCGATCTAGGCAGTCACTGGATTGATCTGGCGTTTTGGGCACTCGACTTGAGAGTTCCGCTCTCGGTCGAGGCAGAAGGCCCCGCGATCCACCCGGAACTGGCCCCGGCTTCGATGCAGGTGAAATACGAATACGGTCCCCGTGGGGATCAGCCACCGGTTTCGCTTACCTGGTATCAGGGAGTGAACAAACCGGCGATCTGGAGCGAGGGTAAGATTCCGCAGTGGGGCAATGGTGTGCTCTTCATCGGCGATGACGGTATGGTGCTTTCCGATTACGGCAAACATACGTTGTTGCCGGAAGAGAAGTTCCAGGATTTCCAGCGCCCCGAGCCTTACATCCCAACCAGCCTCGGTCATCATGCCGAATGGGTTCACGCCTGTAAAACGGGTGAGCCGACCACCTGCGACTTCGAATATGCGGGTTGGTTCACCGAGGCGAATCACCTGGGCAATGTAGCATTTCGCACCGGGCAGCGACTCGAATGGGATGCGGAGAATATGAAGGCCAAGAACACGTCGGCGGCCGATGAGTTCATTCGACGCGATTACCGATCAGGCTGGTACTTGTCGTAGAGAAATTTCTCAATTAGATGGACCTCCGGCGGTGGTGAACTACAATCGGCCAACCAACTTATTCGAAAGAAGTGCAAGTCCATCAACATCACTCGACAGAGCCTACTAATGAGAAAAAGCCTTGGAGTCACGCCCGTAGTCGGCTTGGCCGTTTTGTTCTTTGTTTCGCAGGCCGGCGTTGCCCGATCAGATGAAGCTTCTGAGTCGCCGAAGGCCACGATCGACGGTAGTGGCCCTGATTGGATTGCCTTGACTGGTGAAGACTTTGCCCCGGTTAATGGTGATGCTGATACCTGGACATGGGATGGTGGCTTCGCTACCTGTTCGGGAATGCCTGTCGGCGTGACACGCACGAAGAAGCAGTACACCAACTTCGAACTGGTACTGCAGTGGCGGCACCTCAAGTCAGGGGGGAACTCGGGTGTGTTTGCCTGGGTTCCCGAGAAAGCTCTGGAAGGTTTGCCGCCCAATAAGCTGCCGCCGCAGGGGATCGAAGTGCAGATTCTCGATCATGGTTATGCCGAGGCTTACGAGAAACGGACCGGAAAGAAAGGCGATTGGTTCACCACCAACGGCGATGTTTTCCCGGTGGGCGGATCGACAATGACTCCTTTCCCGCCTACCTCGCCGAACGGTTCCCGAAGCTTCCCTAGCAAAGACCTCAGCCGGGGCGTAGGTGAGTGGAACCACTATTACGTTCGCGGTATCAACGGCGAGATTCGCCTTTGGGTGAATGGCGAAGAAGTCTCGGGTGGCAACAACTGCGAGCCGCGTTCGGGATACCTGTGCCTTGAGGCCGAAGGTTCGCCGATCGAGTTCAAAAACCTTCGCATCCGCGAACTCCCTTAACGAGTCCATCACCACTTCTCTTTTCGGAATACCTCACTGAACATGGCAGAACGCTCGACCCCGTCGTTATGGCTCGTTGTGTTGCTGTCTGTCATGGCCGGTGGCATGGGATGGGGCATCCGTGGCCAGTACGGGCACGAGACCGGGGCGATGATCGCCGGTGTCCTGGTTGGCTGTGTATTGGTGCTGATGCTCTGCAGTAAAGCCCCCTCGCTGTTTGCTGCACGTGCCGTCGCCATGCTGGCCCTGGGGGTTTCGATCGGCGGATCGATGACCTATGGGCAGACTCTGGGGCTCACCCAAAACGCCGACATGATTGGCAACTTCGAAGCCTTGCGGTGGGGAATGCTGGGGGTCTTCATCAAGGGAGCGATCTGGATTGGGCTGGCCGCAGCATTCTTTGGGATGGCACTCAGCTCGACAAATTATCGGCCCGTTGAAATTGCGCTGCTGCTGTTGGTGATGCTATTCCTGCAGGCCGCGGGTAACTCTGTGCTGAATGAGCCGTTCGACCCCGCCAACCAGGAACTGCCCCAGATTTACTTCTCGGCCGACTGGTACTGGACACCCGATGCCGAGTTCAAACCCCGGCCCGAACGTTGGGGCGGATTGCTGGTCGCACTCGCAGGACTGTACCTGTACGCCGGGTGGATGCGAGGTGATCGGCTCGTTCGGTGGCTTGCCCTGTGGGGGGTATTGGCCGGTGGATTGGGCTTCACATTAGGGCAATGCGTTCAGTCTTATCATGCCTGGAACGCGGAGATGATTCGCAACAGTTGGCTGTCGCAGCTAGAGCCGCACATCAACTGGTGGAACATGATGGAGATCACGTTCGGCTCTGTGTTCGGCGGCGTGATCGCATTGGGACTGTGGGTGCATCGGCGACACATTCGCACCGAGCACACTATTGAAGCTCCGGAAATAACGCTGGCGGCCGAGTGGTTACTTGTGGCTATACATGTTGCAGCGGTCGTAGCCTGGAATTTCGGGTCCTACGATCCCCTCGATCGCTTCGCCGACCTGGCAATCTCGATGGTTATGATTCCCATGGTGGCGGTTGTTGCAGGGCGTTTGTGGCCCTACTTGTTGACATTGCCCATTGTGATTGTGCCGATCGCCAGCAGAACGTTGGAAAGTATCTGCTATGAGCGTCAGCTGTTCAGCATCGAGCTCGGCTGGTTGGTCTATGTGGCGGTTCCGCTCGCGGTGATGCTGGGCGGAGCGTTAATTCTTGCCCGAGGTGCAGACAAACCCACTGGCGGTGGGACATTTGCCCGCTGGGCACTGCTGCTGATGGCGTGGACGCTGTTTGCTCTGAACTTCGCCTTTTTCGAATTTCCCTGGCCGTGGGACGAATGGACGAGTCGTACCCCCAGTGGAATCATCTATACCGTGTGTCTGGTTGGTCTTACTGCGGCGGCACTGTTTGTCGCGCGCGATGCACCCGAGCCAAAGCCGGCTTCGGACGAAGGTGATGCCCAAGTCGATGAACCACAATCCTTCTCGGAAGAGGCGTGATACTTCGAGCGGTAGTTTTTCAATTGCTCTGTCGCTGGACTACGATGGGGAACGGTGTTTAGGCTCTCAACCAGGCGGGCGATTCAAACAGCAGCTCCTGAGGTGCTTCTATGAGATTCAGCTTTTTTTCGATGCTCTGCGCACTGGTGTTCGTGGCTCCCGCCGTCGCTGCAGACCGTCCGAATATCGTACTGGTGATGGCGGACGACCAAGGCTGGGGCGACATGGCCTACAACGGGCATCCGGCCCTCCAAACGCCCAACTTCGACGCGGCAGCGGCCGACTCATTAAGGTTCGATCGCTTCTATGCGGCTGCACCCGTCTGTTCGCCAACGCGGGCAAGTGTGATGACTGGGCGGCATCCCAACCGGATGGGCGTATTCAAGTGGGGCTACCCGATGCGGCCTCAAGAGACGACCGTTGCCGAGGCGCTGCGTACGGCAGGCTACACCACGGGGCACTTTGGTAAGTGGCACTTGGGCTCGGTGAGAACCGGCAGCCCAGCCAGCCCCGGAGCGAACGGGTTCGATGCCTGGCTCAGCGCGCCGAACTTCTATGACAACGATCCGGTGCTCAGCCGCGAAGGCAAGGCCGTGCAGATGAAGGGTGAAAGCTCGATGGTCGCTGCGGATGCGGCGCTGGAATGGATGAAAGAACAGGCTGAGGGTGATCAGCCTTTCCTGGCAGTCGTGTGGTTTGGCTCTCCACACTCCCCGCATGCTGCTGTTGAGCAGGACCGAAAGCCGTATGCTGGTGAATCGAAGAAGCTGCAAAACTTCTACGGCGAAATCACGGGCATGGACCGGGCATTCGGCAAGTTGCGTAGTGGTATCGCCGACCTGGGGATTCGCGAAAACACGGTTCTCTGGTATTGCAGCGACAATGGGGCCCTTCGCGGTGTTGGCTCGACCGGCGGGCATCGGGGAAACAAGGGGAACGTGTACGAGGGTGGCTTGCTGGTGCCCGCCTTCTTGGAATGGCCCACCGTGGTGAAGGAACCGCGAGTGACCGACGTGCGGTGTAACACGTGCGATATCTATCCTACTGTGTTGGCCATTGCCGGCGTCACGGTCGAGAACCAACTGCCGCTCGACGGTATAAGCTTGTTGCCGCTGATCGAAGGCGAACAAGCGGAGCGAAAGACGCCGATGGGATTCTGGGATTACACGGCCCGGGGTATTCGTACGCCGTCGGCCGAATGGATGGGTAAGTTGCTGGCGGCGCAGAAGGCTGGCGGTGATTTGCCACCCGATGAAACTAGCCTTCAGGCAGGCGAGCTTCCTTCGCCATCATACTCGCTCGAGAAGTACCCCGGCCACGCGGCATGGATCGACGGCGATTGGAAACTCCACCGCATCGAGAACGAGGATGGCGATGTGAAATGGGAGCTATACAATCTCGCATCCGACCCGGCAGAAGCCGAGAATGTTCTTAAAGCAGAGCAGGCTAGAGTGCCCAAACTGCAAGATGCGCTTAACGCGTGGCTGCAGTCAGTGGTGCGGAGCCTGAATGGCGAGGATTATTCCACCGAGGAAAGCGGCACCTAGTCACTTACTCTTCGGCAATGCAGTAGACATTATCGGCGCCACGCAGGAACAGGCTTCCTTGGGCGAACGAGGCGGTTGACCAGAACTGCTCGTCGATGGTGTTGGTGTCGAGTACCTCGAACTCCGGTCCGGCTTTTACAATATGCGTGGTGCCGGTGTCGTCGAGGCAAAACACTTTGTCTTCGTAAACCCAGGGCGTGGCCCAAAACGCGCGAGCACCTTGAAGACGCTTCTGGTAGACGCTTTCGCCATTCTCAGCATTTAGGCAGTTCAGCAGTCCGGTTCGTCGGGCAAGAACGTAAACGTAACCCTCGCAGACGACCGGCGAGGCCATTTGTAGATCGGATCGTTCACAGATCCACGCCACGCCATTGCTGGATACTTCACCTGTGGCGGGCGTGATATCACCGTTCACTCCCGCATTGACGGCGAACAGCGAGCCACCGCCTTCGTCAGGACCACCGTTTCGACGCATTTCGGTGCCGACGTACAGGCGATCGCCGTCGGGGGTCGGCGAGGCGGAACTGCGGCCACCGCCCATGTCCAATTGCCAGAGAAGTTCGCCCGATTTTGGGTCGTAAGATCGTACGACTGCACCTCCTACTACCAACTCGGTGCGGTGGCTGTTTTCCCAGATGATTGGAGTGCTCCACTGTGAAGGCTCATCACGAGCGATCCGCCAGACTTCGTCGCCCGTGCGTCCATCGAGAGCCACCAGGAATGACGACTCCTCATTGTCGACTTGCAGATACAACGTTCCGTCGTTAAGTACCGGAGAACTCGAGGTGCCCCAACCGGCTCGCATAGGAAAGGTGCCCAGGTCTTTTTTCCAAACAAGGTTTCCATCCATGTCGTAGCAAAACAGTCCCGTCATTCCGAAATAGGCGTAGACACGTTCACCGTCGGTAACGGGAGTCTCCGAGGCATAAGTGTTTTGAACATGCCTGGGGATTGGCGGGTTGCCTTCCAGCGCGACTTCATTCCAAATGGTCTCACCGCTGTCGGCGTCGATACAGCGAACTTCCCAGCGGTAGGTCTTGTTCATCAGTTCTTCGCCGCGACGATACCGACCCCGGCGATTTCCCTCGGGCTGCGGTTCCTCCTTGACCTCAGCCTCTTCGCCTTCCACGGGCACAGCAGCAGTGATGAAAAGCTTGTTACCCCAGATTACCGGGGCCGACCAGCCCTCGCCTGGGTTGGGGATTTTCCACTTCACGTTTTTCTCGGCATCCCAATCGATAGGGAAGTCGATCCCTTCGACTACACTGTTCGCGTTGGGGCCACGAAACTGTGGCCAATTTTCTGCGGCGTTGATTTGCCGGATGTTCAGTGCGAGAAAAAAGAAAGCAAAACCCAGGGCGATCGGGCGGGCGCGTTCGTGCATGGCAGTCTGTTCCTGTGGGGTGAGCAGTACCATTGAATTATGGTAACGCGGTTCTGCGTTTGCTAGCCCAGGATAGGCCGAATGCGGCGCGTTCTAGTCCGCACCATCTGCGACAGCGGGCCAGAACTCGCGGTGGATTTTGCCAGCACGGAACTGGCTGAAGGTCGATTTACTGGAAGCGGGGCAAGGTGGGCAGTATTCTGGAAACGCAACTCGCTGCTGAACCAAAACCTTAGTGCCGGGATTGAGGGAGATTTACCTTGCGGTCTGTCAGAGCGATGCTATTTGTCGTCTTACTTGTTGGTGTCATTTCGCCTTCGAGTGATGCGGCACAGCCCCATATCGTGTTGATGGTGGCCGACGATCTGGGCTGGGGGGACGTTGGCTACAATGGCAGCCGGATTGCGACGCCGAACATCGACCGTCTGGTACAACGCGGGGTGCGGCTGAATCAGTTCTATGCTCAGCCGGTTTGTTCGCCGACTCGGGGCGCACTGATGACGGGACGGTATCCCATGCGGTTGGGTTTACAGTGTGGAGTCGTACGTCCATGGGCAACGCACGGTTTGCCGCTCGACGAGAGGACCTTGCCACAAGCTTTAAACGAAATTGGGTACGAGACTGCCGTTGTAGGGAAGTGGCACCTCGGACATTTCCAACCGGCGTATCTGCCGACCCATCGTGGATTCGACCTTCAGTACGGTCATTACAATGGGGCCTTGGACTATTTCACGCACGATCGTGATGGGGGCCACGATTGGCACTTAAACGATGAAGCGAACTACGACCAGGGCTACTCGACCAATCTCATCGGGAAGCATGCTGCAGGGATCATTGCCAACCACAACCCATCGAAACCTCTGTTTCTCTACGTTCCATTCAATGCACCGCATACCCCTCTGCAAGCTCCTGAGGAATATATCGATCGCTACGGGGACTTCAAGCAGAAGAACCGGCAAACTTATGCCGCCATGGTCACTTGCATGGACGATGCGGTCGGGCAGATTACTGGGGCCCTGGAAGAGAATGATTACCCAGCGGACAACACACTGATCTTCTTCTGTTCAGACAATGGAGGTGTCCGCAAGCTTGGGTCCAACGGACTACTGCGCGATGGGAAGGGATCGTTGTATGAAGGCGGGGTGAGAGTTCCGGCGGGTGCCGTGTATAAGGGAAAGATCGAAGCTGGCAGTCAGGTCGACGAACCGCTGCATGTAGTTGACCTTTATCCGACGTTGTTGAAGCTGGCCGGGGCTACGCTCGAACAGGACAAACCGCTCGACGGAAAAGACGCTTGGGCGACTCTAGCCGAAGAGGCTGCGACACCCCATGAGTTTATTTTGCACAACAGCACTCCCTTTCATGGTGCCGTGCGAGAGGGCGATTGGAAGCTGATCTACAACGGCCAAGTGGGAGCGAATGCCACCGCAGTGCACGGCCGTGAGCGATGGGAGCTGTTCAATATTCGTCAGGATCCTGGCGAAAAACACGATGTCAGCCGACAGCACCCCAAGGTGTTCGACCGATTGAAGGCTCTGCTTGTCAAGCTGGCCGATGAGGCAGTCGAGCCAAATATTCCGCCGAATGCTCCGCCGGAAGGCTTCGTCGTGCCACGAGTTTGGGGTGAGCAAAACTAGTCAGCACACTGAACCTATACAGGTGTTCTACGTTCAAGCGGTTTCGAGAGAATCTCCCCGAGCAAGTTTTTATTCATCATTGCCGATGCACACAGGACGCCACCGAACAGAGCACCACCCACACCGGCCGAAGCTATGTCCTGCCCGGTCAAGAAAAGGTTCTTGATGGGAGTCTTGGGGCGTAAGCATCGTGCTTCGAAACGTTCTGGCGTATGGGCCAAGCCATAGAGTTCTCCTCGCAAGTTGTTCGTAAAGTGCCTGGTAGAGATCGGCGTTGAAAGCTCGCAATGCTCGATGTGATTGCGGACCTGGGGTAGGTATTCAATCACCTTTTCACGAAGCCGCTCGGTAAGCGAGGATTTGAAGGCCTCGTACTCGTCTCCCCGTTTGTGCCAAGGCTGATCGGCCCATTTACTGAACCATTCGTAAGGGGCAAGGCTGATTGCCTGCATCGTCGATTTGCCGGGGTAACGTTCAGGAAAAGTCGGGTCCTTCGCGGAGGGAAAGGAGATATACACCACGGGGAAGGGGGCGTTTGAATCGGCCAGATAGGCTGCCACATTCGCATCGTGATCGGGCGAGGGATAAATCCAATAGTTGGTCGTCGGAAGGTTTAGCTCTTCATCGCTGGCGTTCAAGCCTACATAGAGATTGACATGCGCTGCCGAGGATTCGAGCCCCGGGGGGCGGTGTTCCAAGTTGTGGGCTTGTGCAACTTCCTGGGGAACGAGACGTTCGAACGTGTTGAAGTAGCCCACGCCACTAATCACAGAGTCTGCCCGAATTTCACGACCGTCTGCCATCCGCACTCCGACGGCCGTTCCTCTTTCAACGATAAGTTCTTCGACTTCAGCATTGATAAGGATTGTGCCTCCGGTCGCTTCGATGGTGGGGGCAATTCGGGCGGCGATTTCAGCCGCACCGCCCACGGGGTACGCGCCCCCGCCGAGATAGTGCCGCACCAGAATGGCGTGCATTCCGAAACTGCTTTGGGCTGGGGGAAGACCGTAGTCACCCCATTGTCCCGTGAGTACGCCGATAAGCATCTTGTCGGAGGTCAGCTCGCTGAGCACGTCGAGGGTCGTTCTTCGCGCGAGCCGCAGGAAGGGGCCTCGCATGAAAGGGCCGGCTACGGTGGAGACCAACCCGGGAAGAGCCTTGGATGCAAAGAAGTTCTTGCTGCCTTTAGCACACTGGTCAATTAACCCGAGGTAACGGTCGATCGCCGCGGCTTCTTGCGGGAACTGCTCGACAATCTGGTCTCGAAACTTGCCTCGCCCTGCTACCAGATCGAACTGCCGGTCACCAATCACGATCCGGTCGTACACCTCGTCCATTGGCTCCCACTCGAGCGTGCCGTCGGTCAGGTCATCGAATATCCGGCGCAGTGGAGAATTCTGACGTTGAACGTCGCCGATGTAGTGCACACCAACGTCCCATTCGAACCCAGGCCGTTTGAACACGTGCGTGTATCCACCCGGGGTGTAATGGCGTTCGAGAACGAGCACCCGTTTTCCTGCGTGTTTCGCCAGCAACGCGGCCGTGGTCAATCCGCCAATGCCCGAGCCAACGACGATGGCGTCGTAGCGATCTTCCGCGTTCCAAGACTTATACGGAGTGGCAACTCTGGTGCGAGCGGTTCGAACGTTCGTCATGGGGCTTCCGGCGCGATAGACTCTGGAGTTAAGGAAGTGCCACCAATGTAGCAAGCCCGGCGGTCAACGGAATACTTTTTCGGTGGGCCGGCGACTTACATGCTCAATACTCCTTTTTTGCGAAGGCAGGTCGACGTGTTTGCATCCCAGAGTGTGCTGCGCTGTGCGAAGTGGGCGTTTGGAATCATTTGCTTGCTCGCGTTTCTCGTTGTCAGCGGGAGTGCGAGGGTAGCTGCAGAGGAACGCCCCAACGTTCTGTTCATTGCGGTGGACGACCTGAATCATTGGGTAACACACTTGGGACGCAACCCTCAGGCGAAGACGCCGAACATCGATCGGCTGGCCCGGATGGGCGTCTCGTTTACGCATTCGTACTGTGCGGTGCCGGCTTGCGAGCCATCGCGGGTGGCATTGATGGGGGGGCGTCGCCCTTGGACGAGTGGGTGCTACTACAACGGCGACGGATGGAAGCGATATCAGCAGCCGGGTGAGGGGCTGAGTGCTCAATTCTTGAAAGCTGGCTATCACGTGGCGGGTGCCGGAAAGATTTACCATTCCATGCAGTATCATCCTGAGGAGTGGAGCGAGTACATGTCACGCGACGGGCTATCCATGAACGGACCCGGCGTGAAGAAAATGGATGGCTTCCACGATCCCATGCTGCATGATCTCCGTGACGACGATCTGCTGGACTACTATGCTGTCGACTTCTGCATCGAGCAAATGCAGGACGAACGCGACGAGCCGTTCTTCATTGCTTGTGGACTTTACAAGCCGCATCTGCCGTTTGCAGTGCCGCGCAAGTACTACGACCAGTTTCCGTTGGATTCGATCCAACTGCCACCGCATCAAGACGACGATCTGGAAGATGTGCCTCCTGCAGGCATTAAAATGGCCAAGCCCGACGGGGACCATGCTAAGTTTCTCAAGAGTGGGCGGTGGAAGGCGGCCATTCAGTCGTACCTGGCCACTTGTGCTTACACCGACATGAACATTGGCCGGTTACTCGATGCATTGGATGCGAGCCCTCACAAGGACAACACGATTGTCGTGTTATGGGGCGATCACGGTTGGTCATTCGGCGAGAAAGAGCACTGGCGCAAGTTTGCGCTATGGGAAGAACCAACCCGAATGCCGCTGATCTGGGTCGTTCCGGGTGTGACAAAGCCGGGCGGCGTCTGTACCCGGCCGGTCGATCTGATGTGCGTTTACCCCACCCTGTGCGATCTGGCAGGAATTCCCACCCCCAAGCACGTTGAGGGGCAGAGCATTGTCAAGCTGCTTGAGGATCCACAGGCTGATTGGAAGCTGCCCGCGATTACCACGCACGGGTACAAGAACCACACCGTTCGCACTGAGGACTGGCGCTACATTCGATACGCCAACGGTGATGAAGAACTGTACGACGAGGTGGACGACCCCTATGAATGGACCAACCTGGCGGACGATCCAAAGTACGCTTCGGTAAAGTCAGAATTGGCACAGAAACTACCCGTGCAAAATGCACCACACCGCCTGAAGCGGAAAAAGTAGCTGGGAGACCACTCGTCTAATCTGCGGCCAGTTTTCGATGTTTGTGCAGCACCGCTCCGTGCTCGTCGTGAAACGTGAACGAGAGGGTGGCAGTTTCGTCTTCTGTGGCCGGATTCACTTCAATCATCAGGAACCCACCTGAGGGGTTCTGCTGTGTGTAGGGCACCTTGATGAGCCCCTCGGGGTCGGTTGATTGTGGATCTCCAGGCAGACGTCCCAAGCGTGCATTTGCATCGACCAAGGCACCGCTGGAGAACTCCTCGATGCCGGTGGGATGGATCGAGTGGTACTGCCAGTGTCGGTCGCCGCAGACTAGATAGAAGTTCTGCTGGTCAAGTCCGGATTCTGCCAGCCAAGCGAAGAACTCGTCGCGTTCGTGCTGAAAGCCCCCGATGTCGGCATGGTTGTCGGTTTTTCGCTTGTCGTCGGGCCCGATCATCGGCGTGGGAGAAATCAGCAATTTGAAGGTGGCATCGCTTTCGGCCAACGTGCGATAGAGCCACTTTTTCTGCTCAGTGCCCCAGATTGATTTGTCCGGTCCATCGGCCATCGCGTTGGGGCTGCGATACATGCGGTTTTCAGGGAACCACACCTGCAGGTCGCGATTGACACGATGCGTGCGATAGGTTTTTGCGTCATCATCTTCACGTGGGGTAACGGGCAACTGCTCGAGCATCATTTGCCGACCCAACTCAGGAGATGGGGCATAGTCGCCCGTCAGGTCGCAGTCGTCCACGCGGAAGTCATGGTCGTCGATCATCCAGTAGGTCGGCACAACGGCGAACATCTCACGGTACCGGGGCTGGATGAATTGCTCGTGCCATTTCTTGCGGAGCTCGGCAGGTGTTTGTGCTCGCGGCTTTGTTGGTGTGTCGTAGTAGACATTGTCCCCTGTACCAACGAAGAAATGGGGCTGCAATTTGCGGATGGTGTCTAACGCGGGGTAGCCCAAGTGTTTGTCTGGGCCAGAGTAGGCCTGGGGTAAATCGGTGTTGTTTTGAATGCGATGCTGACGCCGATCGATACGATTGTCGCCGTGAAATTTCGCGTAGTTCATGCCCGTAACTACGACGAAGCGGACCGCCTTGTCTGAGTCGCGGCCGGGAAGCGTCGTGAATTCTGCCGTAGGGCCGGGGTGAAAGGAGTTTTCATCCTGACCGACCTGAGTTTTAAGGACGTAGGTAGTCCCTGGCTCCAGCCCCTCAAAAGCAAGTCGGGCAATAAAGTCGTGTTCGGCTTCCGCCTTGGCCGTCTTCTCTGCCACGGGCATAGCATCGTCCTCGGTTGCGTACAGCACAAACCGTACGACACCTGCTGCACCGCTTGCATCACTGTCAACAATCGGATCGTTCTTGTTGAGGCGAACCTGGGCCAGAGCGGTGGTCGCAGATAGCTCGCCAATCATGATTCCCATAGCTGCCTGGGGTGAAGATGGCGAGAACCCTTCTCGGACCTTTCCATTGCGGCTGATCAGCGGTTCCGCCTTGTTGACTCGCCCCAGGGCTCTACATCCGGGACCAATGGCTTCGGTGCCTAGATCGGAATCGATGGCGGACGCCAGCTTGCGAATGCGAGCGACAATCTCCGGGTGAGCCTCGGCGACGTTCTGCGACTCACCGATGTCGGAGTCGAGGTTGTAGAGTTCGCCGCTTTTCAGGAACAACTTCCAGGGTCCGCTACGAACGGCCTCAAGCTTGAGCCCTCGGTAGTAGTAGAATTCCTCGTGAGGTGACTCTGCGTCCGCGGCTCCCGCCAGGATGGGCCAGATGTCACCGCCATCGATCGTGCGGTCGGTGGGGACTTTGCCGCCGGCCAGCTTGGTGAACGTGGGAAGAATGTCCATCATGCTCGTCACTGCGGCAATTTCGGTATCGGCAGGAATGTTTCCTGGCCACCAGGCGATGGTAGGGACACGCACGCCACCCTCGAATGTGCTGCCCTTTCCACCTCGTAATGGGGCATTCACCGCCCCGTGCCGGGGCTGTCCACCGTTATCAGACGTGAACAACACCAGGGTGCGCTCATCCAGGCCTAGGTCGCGCAACGTTTGCAGTACCTGCCCCACGCTCCAATCGACTTCTTCGACCCAATCGCCGAAGAGCCCGTTACTCGACTGATTGTGAAAGGCCTCGCCGGGATAGAGCGGAAAGTGTACCGCCGAATGGGGCAGGTACAGAAAAAATGGTTCGTCGCGGTGGTTCCAGATAAAGGAGACTGCCTCGTTTGTGTAGTTCTCAACCAACTTTCTCTGATCTTGAGGCAGAACACGTTTGAGAACCGTTTCGTTGCGCATCAACGGAAGCGGCGGTTGATTTGCACGATTGCCTTTGAGCTTTGGTAGAGGCTCACCCAGATTGCTCTTCACCCCGTCCGCTGCTGGGCCCATATCGTTGGAGTAGGGGAGCCCAAAGTAGTAGTCAAAGCCCTGCCGGGTAGGGAGGAACTCAGGCTGATCGCCCAGGTGCCACTTACCAATGATTCCGGTGGCATAACCCGTGGCTGAAAGTAACTCGGCCACGGTTACTTCGTCAGGATGAAGTCCCATGGGGTCGGCCGGGAACAAAACGTGTGGGATGCTCAGGGCTCGCTTGGGATAACAGCCCGTCATCAACGACGCGCGAGATGGCGAGCAGACCGGGGCGGCATAAAAGCAAGTCAACCGGCGTCCCTCTTCTGCCATGCGATCGAGGTTGGGGGTTCGATTGAGCGTCGAACCATAAGGGCCGATGTCGCCATATCCCAGGTCATCGATATTGATGACGATGAAATTGGGACGTTCGACTGTTGAGGCGACAGCGCGTTCGTATGACAGGCAAGAGGCGAAGAATGCCACGATGTAGATGATGCGAAGGAAAGCGTGTTGCATAATCGATTCCCGGAGGTCACGGGCACGGAATGAGAAAGCGAGCGCAGAAATTTTCTCCCCATTCTAGTTGCAGGCAACCAGCCAGTTAAAAGGAAAAAAGTTGGCTCGGAAGCCCTGCTGGCTGCAGATTGCGTATTCAGTAGGAATCTCACGATAGAGCAGAATTCAATGTTGAGCACGCCTTCGGAGCCCATTGCGACTTCCTGCGTGATCGACCCAGTTTGGCAGATGTGTCGCCTGGACAAGAGTAAAGCTGGAGTTGCGGTTGCATTCTACCTACAGTAGGGCAACCGATATCCTGCACCGCGTTTCTAAGCACCTTGCCAAATTGTGCACAGGTAAAGCATCAATATTCTTACTTTTCGTTGAGGCGTTTTCCTCGTGAAGCTAACTCTGCTGAATCTCACGTTATTGTCATGCGCAATGTCCGCACTGAGCGTCTTTGCTGGAGAAGTGCTTGATCTGCGAAGTGTGACTTCGTTCGAGTCAGAACCCCAGGTACGTCGTGAGGGCAATTCTCTTTTCATTGGTGTGAGCAACAGCGAAACCAGTAGTGTCTTGATACCACGGGTATATGCGTCGCTAAAGCATTTGGCCTGGAAAAATAGCGAGATCCAGACGGAACTTAGCCTGCATCCAGACCCCGAGTATTGGACCATCCGCTCGAGCGGACCGATTCCGGAGGATGCAGAGATTGTTCTAGAGTTTGATACCTCTCCCATGTTGAATGGCGAGATCAAAGCCATCACACAACTCGGCGATGGTCGGTTCGACCTTCACGCTTACCAGGCGAATACCCATGGCGAGAAACTTCGCTTCGAGCCGCAGCCCTACAAGAATACGGTTGGGTATTGGGTTAATCCCAAAGATTTCGCCACATGGACCGTGGACATAGAGTGGCCAGGTAAGTTCAACGTTGGCCTGCTTCAAGGCTGTGGACCGGAGCAGGGTGGCAGTGTTGCTACCTTGTCTGTTGAAAAGGACGCCCAGGTGATCGATGAAGTGGACTTTACGGTCGAGGAGACGGGGCACTTTCAGAATTTCATCTGGAGGTCCGTGGGGGTGATCGAGATTCCGGAACCCGGCAGCTACACCGTGAAACTACAGCCCAAGAACATTAAGAAGGCGGCGCTCATGGATGTTCGCCAGATTCAATTCGTGCGGCTACCGTGAACAATTAGGGACGAGTTCTGGCCGCTCCGCGAACTCGAGCCAGCTCTGCTTGCAACTCTTCGACGACCTGTGGCTTCTCCTTATAGAGGTTTGTCGTCTCTGCAAGGTCATCGGCCAGGTTGTAAAGTTGGCCTTTGGGGGCATCGGGACCGGGTGTGATGCGGCTGGGTTTGGTGAAGCCGCCGGAGCCCAGGCCCTCGATTAGCTTCCAACCTCCCTTGCGAACCGTCATCAGGCCTGCCCCCGATCGCATAACGAGGCTGTCTCGAATAGGGGTGTCGGTGAGTTGGGTGCCCAACAGAACCGGAGAAAAGTCGAAGCTGTCGGGACCTGCTTCTGATGGGAGTTCGACGTCGACGATGCTCGCAAACGTGGCCAATAAATCGGTGAAGCAGATGGTCTGCTGACTTTCTGACTCGGCGTGCACCTTGCCCGGCCAGCGAACGATGAACGGCATGCGGTGACCGGCCTCCCATGCGTCGGCCTTCATTCCTCGAAGCCCTCCGGATGAGTCGTGACCGAAGCGTTCGACGTCGTGCTCATACCAGGTTGGACCGTTGTCTGAGGTAAAGACCAAGAGCGTGTCGTCGTTCATGCCGGTCTCTTCAAGCGCATCGAGCACGCGGCCGATCATCGAGTCGACCATCATCATGAAGTCGCCATACATCGAGGCTCCGCTGCGTCCTTCAAACTCCGTCAAGGGGAGCCAGGGTGTGTGCGGTGCAGGGTAGGCCAGGTACAGCATCAACGGTTGCTCACTCTGGCCTGACTGGTTTTGTGCATGATGCTGGTGAATCACATCTAAGGCTTCGTCGGTGATGCGCGGTAGTACGTCTTTCAGGATTAGGTCGGGGGCGATGAGTCCGGCTCGCCAGAAGGCTCCCTGGATCGGGCTCCAGCCTGGTGAATTGTTGGCCGCGATGGGCTCGGTAGGCGGAGCAACTGCTTTGTTCCCGCGGATATAGAAATACGGCGGAATGTCTGTCGACGCGCGAATACCGAAGAAGCTATCAAAGCCCCGATCTACCGGCCCACCGGGGAGGGGATTCTCGTACCCGTTTTCTTCAAACCCCACATGCCACTTTCCCACCATAGCCGTGCGGTACCCGGCAGAAGCGAGCAGCGAGGCGATGGTCGTCTGACCTTCTTCAATTAATGGGTGTTTGGGCCAGCGTGTGACATCGGTGCGAAACGGGTAACGCCCTGTCAGTAACCCATAACGCGACATGTGACACAACGGGCCCGGTGCGTGTGCATCGGTGAATCGCATTCCCTCTCGTGCCAGGCTGTCGATGTGCGGAGTCGCGATCTTTGACTGAGGGTTGTAACAGCCCGGGTCGCCGTAGCCCATGTCGTCGACCAAGATAATCACAACATTGGGGTGACGTGCCTGGGAGTCACTTGTTCCGCAGAGAAAGAGAGCAAAGAGAAAAAGCCAGAAAGGAATCGATGTCTTAATGATGTTCGTCATATCTGAGGATGGCGAATCCGTTGGCGATTGGTGCAACGTGGAGGGGGATAGAAGCGATGCTCCTGCGTAGTAAAGCCCAGATGGGGGCATGGAGCAAGAAGGCAGTAGTTGAGGCGGTGCGGTCGACTAACACGCCTGGGAGTGTCTTTTTCGCCAGGTGATGGTTAGCGCACGATCAAAGTCGCGGCTATGTTGTGAAATCTTTTGCGCAATTTTCTTGACCACTGTGGACCAGTTTTGGTACTTCAATGAGAGCAAGCTTCTCAACTGCCAACTCTGGCACGATGGGTCAGATTTTAATTCGGAACTAAGGTCGACGCAGTGAGGTCGCGAGATTGATACTCGCGCGAGAAGGGCATTCACCCATGCGGGGTGCCCCTACTGCGTTTGTCCGAAGGGAGAGGGGCGATGTACGTAATGCATCACTCTGCGCCATCTTTGCTGCGCTCATGCAGTTGTCTGCATTTCTGTGCCTGCGATCGAGCTAGACCTCGCTGCGGAAGTCTCTCCAGGCTGGTTGCTCTGTTTCGGTCTACGAATCGGAAGGGGCTATTAAAGTGATCGCGCGCAAGACAGAACTATCTGCGGATGCCCTATCTGCCTTGGGAAGCCAATTTCGGCCACTGCTCAAGCGGTTGGGGGCTATCGCGGTGGAATTTGTCACGGCGACGGTTGCCGTAATCGTCCTCTTATCGCTCCTGCGGGGCACGATCAATTCGGCTCGAGGGGCCCGGGAAACTGTAACTCTGGAAAAGTCGAAAAGACTCGCCGAAATGCGTGACGCGTTTGCTGGTCAGGGTAGTGCAAAGGCCTACCAAGATGGCGATCTCGATACAGATTAGTGATGCAGGGAAAGCTGGCGGAGTTGTGAATTAGTTTCCATTGTTTATGGGAGAGAAGGGCATGAGCGACAAAAGACCGGAAGATGTGCGAGACGAACTGCGAAAGCTGGAAGACGAGGCACAACAATCGGAAGCGGAGGAGTCATTAGTAGACGCTCTGGATGAATCGTCAGAATCTACCCCTGAGACTGCTCCATCCCATGCCCTTGCTGACATCATGGTCGTTGGGGTTGCCTGTCTGGCTACGATCTTTTTCTGCGTGAGCGTGATGACGCCGCATCAGCCTGCCACGCGGTCGAGAGTTACCGAGCAAGAGGAGCGGCGTGCTGAGCTAGAAAAAGCGTTGGCCGAGCAGCAAAGCTACCAGGCTGATGTGCTAGTAGTCGAATCCGCCCCTGCAGAACCGTTGCCCGAGCTAGAGAGTCGACCGTAGTCAGCTCTCAGGAGGTTTTAAGCCCGTGCTTTGGGTTCGTTGGGGATTTCGGCGCGTTGAGCGTTGTTTGGCGCTGACGGGGTTTCTGTGCATCGTCTATCTCCTCGGGTTTCATTACTCGAGCGTGGTATCGACTTCCATGCGCCCTACGCTTCACGGTACGAGTGCCTCGGAGGGCGACCGAATAATCTCCGAGAAGTTTAGCTACTACTTTCGGGAGCCTCGCCGGTGGGAGGTGCTGACGATCCGTCGTGAAAGCGATGGCCTGGAGGTCATGAAACGGGTTGTAGGATTGCCGGGAGAACAATTGCAGATTCTGCGCGACGGGCAACTCGTAATAAATGGTCAGGAGGTCGATCCTCCCCAATCTCTCAGTTTTCTGAAGTACCTCCCCGTGGCGAATGTGCATGGCGACAAGGTGTTTGACTGCGGTGATGGTTACTACGTTTTAGGCGATGAGTCGATGGACTCCGACGACAGCCGATTCAATGGGACGATTTCTCGTGAGGAAATCGTTGGGCGTTCCTGGCTCATTATCAACCCGCCCGAGAGGCGTGGGCTGGTGAATTCCGGGTGAGATATTTTTTCTGCAGAGGATGAGAGATGGCTCGCACAACAAATCTCGATAGCCTTCCAGTGGACCAGTTCAGAGAATTCGTGTCGTACGTAATCGCGGCGCTCATCTCTGGTGTAGGGCTGCTATGCACGCTTGGGACCGAGTTCGGAGTGCTATCGCTATTGGTTTTTTGCTCAACCTTCGGTGGGGCTGTGGGGGCCAGAAGTGGTCGCAGCCTCGCGGGAGTTACCTTAGGGCTGGCTGGCCTTCTGCTCGGTTTGGTTCTGGCTGGGTTTCTGCTTTATGCGGTGCGACCCGCCCGTTAGAAATCCGTTGGCTCAAACGGGAGTGATGAAAATGACCACGGCCGAGCACCCTACTTTTACACTGGCTCAGCTTCTCAAGGGCTTTGTACTTATCTCGTTGCTATTCGTCGGGCTACAGGGGGCATTTGGGACCTACGAGTTAGAGTCTTTGTGCTACTGGTTTCTTTGCTGTATCGCGTTCGGTGGCCTTATTGGTGTCAAGCATGGGCGGATTGTCGAATCGGGCGTGCTCGGGGTGATAGGCTTTCTGCTTGGGCTCGTGTTGATCTGAATAGGGTTATTTGAGCTGTAACCGTGGAGTAAACTGTGAAGAGCTTGTAGGCATGGAGTCGTGTTGATAGTGGTTTGACTCTGAGTGCACATTTGAGCTTTTTTCGATTGCCCCAGTTACCGAACTTCGTCCGCACCCCTCCGCGAACAAATCAGCAGGTAGTCACTTTATGCAACAAGTGGTAAAGGCAGATGCTCAATCGCTAGCTCCGAATTGCATCAAGCAAGGGCACTGTATCAATCTTTGGCGTTCGCTAAGCATCTTGCCACTCTTCGTGTTGGCGGTGTTCATCGCATCAGAATCACTGTCGGCAGAGAGTCGTCCGCCGAATATCGTGTTTGTTTACACCGACGATCAAGCGGCGTGGGCCATAGGTGCAGCGGTGAGTCGAGGCTGGTTCGATGATGTGCCGGCTGCGCATACGCCGAATATGGATCGTTTGGCCAGTGAAGGGGCTGTGTTCCAAAACTTTTTTTGTACCACCCCGGTTTGCAGCCCGGCGCGCGCTTGTCACATGACTGGCCGCTACGCGAGTGAGTTCGGCATTGAAGACTTCATTCCTATGCCGGGGCATAAGCTCTACGACCCAGAGTATCAGGTAGCCCTTGATCCGGATGCGAGCACGACGTTTGCAGAAGTGCTCAGTCGGCACGGATACACGACAGGGCTTGTTGGGAAGTGGCACCTGGGTGATTGGACGGCGGAGGGGAATGCGAGATTTCATCCGACGAATCACGGATTCGATTACTTCATGGGGCTGACGGGGGGCGGAATCAGCACAAAGGATCCCATGCTCGAAGAAGATGGCCAGGTGCGGGAGTTCAAAGGATTGACGACCGACATCCTGACCGATCGGGCGTTGAGGTTCATCAATCGTTCGAAAGACCAGCCGTTTCTGCTCTGCCTGCACACTCGGGCTCCGCATGGAGCGTGGCTCCCGGTGGCACCTGAGGATTGGGAACCCTATGAGAGTCTCGATCCGACGATCCCGAATCCCGACTACGAGGATTTGAACGTCAAGAAAATGAAGCGTCAGATGCGGGAATATCTGGCCAGCACATCGGGAGTGGATCGTAACTTGGGCCGAGTGCTCGCACTGCTGGATGAACTGAACCTCACGGAAAATACCGTTGTAATGTTCTCTGCCGATCATGGTTACAACATGGGACACAACGGTATCTGGCATAAAGGGAACGGAATTTGGGCCACAAATACTCCTCCCGTCAACACGCACCAGGGCACGCGGGTGATCTCTGATAAGTATCGCCCGAACATGTACGACCATTCGCTCCGCATCCCGATGATTGTCCGATGGCCAAGCGTGGTGAATCCGGCGACGGTGATCACGCAAACCGCAAGCAGTCTCGATGTGTTCCCCACGATACTTGCGATTGCGGGTATTGAAATCGATGAACCCCGACAAGGTCGAAGCCTGCTTCCACTTCTCAATGGAGAAAGCCCGGCCGACTGGGATCAGGATCTTTATGCCGAGTACCACATGATCAACTACGCTGAGGCCGACATGCGGTGCTATCGAACGCCCCAATTTAAGCTGATTCGCGATAAGTCCAATGAGGGGCGCGACGAGTTCTACGATTTGGTCAACGATCCTGGCGAAACTCAGAATCTTATCAACGATCGCAGCCCTCAAGTTCGCAGGGCGATTGAAGAGTTGCAGCTAAAGCTTGATCGGCAGGTGAGTTCTTTGGATACCGCGATGAAGCAGCCGGCCCCTTAGACGGTTAGCTCTCGGGAGCGGCTTCGATCTGCCGCTTGAACTCCTCGTCGGTTGCGGCCGGAGATTGTCCGGTCATGTGGGCGAGAATCTGATCGACGTGTTGGTGGCAGTTTTCGAGAAAGATCTTGTAGCTGCTGCTTTGCGTGCCGGCCACCGCGGTTCCTCCCACGTAGAGCCCGGGCACGTTCGTTTCCATCGTCTCGGGGTTGTACTGCGGACGCTGTGCGTCGCCCACCAAATCGACTCCGGCCGCCTGAAAGAGCGTTTTGTCTTGCTCGTAGCCAATTAGCGTGAGGACCTCCTCAGCTTCGACCTCTTTTTCGCCCGCTGTCCCCTTAGTGTCGCAGAGCTGCAGCATCACGTGACTTGGCGTGATGCGGACGGGGCGGGTATTGAAATAGGCGGTGATCTGACCCGAGCGGATTAACCCTTGGATTTCAGGGAGCAGCCAGTACTTGATGTGATCTTGCGGGAGTTGCTCGCCCCGATAGCTGAGGCTTACCTCGGCGCCTGCGTGATACAGTCGCAAGGCCGCTTCCACGGCGCTGTTGCGTCCGCCGACGATCAAAACCTTTCGGCCATAGTAACGATGCAGCTCGCGGAGGTATCCGTCGACGTGGGGCAGGTCTTCACCTTCGATGCCCAACTTCCGGGCTCGATCGAGCCCTCCCACAGCAAGGACAACCGCTTCGCATTGGGTCTCTCGGCCAGCATCTTGCCACTTAGTAACGACCGTGAAGCCCGGATGCCGCTGGTTGATCTCTACCACGCGTTCGTAGTTCCGTACGTGAATGTCGAATTGCCTGGCGACGCTGCAAAGGTAAGTCAGGTATTCCTCACGAGTAGCCTTTGCTTGATTGGGAGTAAGTAGCGGAACCCCGGCGATGGCGATCCGCTCGTTGCTGCTGAACCAGCGGGTTCCCGGAGCCCACCAAGAGATTGTCTGACCAATCGCGCCGCTGTCGAAGATTTCGAAGGGAATCCCGTGCCGTTTCAGGGCAACGGCCAACTCCAGCCCGAACGGGCCCGCTCCGACGACGGCAACTTTGGTCTTGAGATATTCGGAAACAGACGAGTTCATGTCAGGTGGTGTGATCGAGGATACTTGCCCTTCAAACCCAGCGAAGTGTGGCGGAAGCTTAGACTCACCTTAACGTTTCAGTCGCCAGTGAAGAAAGGGGCACCGAGCTTATGGGGTGTTAGATTTCGCTCAGCAGGTGAAATTGGCCGCGTGCGTTCTCTCGTCCTCGGGGAGGATGCGATTGTTCCACTCCAGTTCGCCTGGCAGTTCATTTGCGGCGTATTCGATGTGGATTACTCGGCGGTGCCCCACGGCCTGAGAGGCGGCAGACGAGTGCAGTGTTAATGGGCACATACTTAAAATTCCCCCACAGCCGACACTACAAACAACCTCCAGGACGCTTGCTTTCCATTGATCAAGTTCGTCATCTAACCAGCCAGATCGATGCGAGCCAGGCAAGACTCGCAGTGGACCGTTGTCGCTGCCGCAGTCGTCGAGATGAACGCGGACGGCCACCATCCCGGCTAGCACTTCGGCCGGAGGCTGCACCTGCCACACGCCCGACTTCTGCGACCAGCCCAGAAAGCCGGGTGTCTCAATGCGATGCTTCACCGCAATCACGTTGTCTTGGTGCCAGAACAGTGACCAGTTTGCGTCGGCCACCTTGTCGAAGAAAATCGCCCGCACGGCAAACGCTGCTCGACCAATTACGGCGGTGGCGAATTTGCGGATCTCGGTTCGGGCTGCTAGCTCCTGTACAGCCGGACATATTTCTAAGAGGTTGCGCACCCCATAGACGCTTCTCTTGCGACGGACCTCTTCGCGGTTGGGAAGTTCGGCAACGGCGCGACGTAAATCCTCGATCTCGTCGAAACCTAGAATATCCTCTGCGATGAAGTATCCGTCTCGTCGAAAAAACGAGGCATAGCGCTCAGGGTCGAAGTCCATTCGTTTCCTGCCGTCTGTTGTGAGTCAACGTTTTCGTTTCTTGGCCTTCTTCCCGTAAGCATCCTCTTGCAACATGTATTCTTCGCGAAGCTGCTGATTGTCGAGGTCAGCCAGCAAGGGAGCTACGGGATCATTCATCTCTTGCAGGGATTTGACCAGTTGCGATCGTAACTGTTCTAAGTTCGATTGAACGTGAGGGTCGTCGATTAGGTTGTTCAGGCAGTCGGGGTCGTGTTCCACATCGTAGAACTCTTCAAGCACTCGATGATCGAACAGGTCGAGCCGCGCGGCGACTTCGGGCTCTGACTTCGCCCGTTTTACCATCTGCCGATAGGTCATGGTTCCCATGGTGGCCGTGGCGAATTGTCGGTTGCCATTGCTCCACGGGTTGTACAGATACAAGTATTGACGAGTCTGGATGCCCCGCATGGGGTGGCGATTGCGTCCGGCGTTCTCGTTGTATTGCAGAATGACAAACTCGCGGTCGGCTTGTGGTTCTCCCTTTAGCAAAGGTGCGAAAGACCGCCCTTGGAGGCTTTCTGGTTGAGGGTGATTGTGTTCCATCACGTCGAGCAACGTGGGCACGAAGTCGATCGCCGAAACCATATGAGTCTCATCGACCGCTCCCGGTGTCGTTACTCCCGTCCAACGAATCATTAGCGGCGTGCGTGTGCTGTGATGGTAGAGCTGTGTTTTTGCAAACGGCAGCGGCATCCCATGGTCGGAGAGAAACATGACGAACGTGTTGTCGGCCTCGCCTGAACCTTCGAGGGCTGACATTACTTCGGCGAAGCAGTCGTCTGCCCGTCGGACCGAAGAGTAGTAATGTGCAAGTTCCTGGCGAATGACATCGTCTTCTGGAAGGAACCCCGGCACGGGGACTTCATCGGCCGTAAAGACCCGCGAGGGGACGTGGGGGTCGTCGATTGTCTGGCCACGCTTTCCCTGTGCGTAGAATGGCTTGTGTGGATCGGAAATGTTGATCAACAGGCAGAACGGCTTCCCTGCCTCTTTGGCCATGGCAATTCCCTGCCGGGTGGATTCGCCGTAACTCTGTGCATCTTTGATGTGCCAGGGTTTTCCTTCGGGCGATGTATCGAGCACGGCGTCCCAAGCGTAGGGAGTGAACGGAGTCGAGTGCGCGACCTTGCCGCGAATGCCGGTGAAATAGCCAGCATCCTTGGCTAGGTCGCACAGCACCGGATAGTCGGCTTCCTTGTTCTGAACGAAGCCTTCCACCCCGTTCACATGCGAGAACATGCCCGACCACATGATGTTGCGACCCGGCATGCAATTGCCCACCTGCACGTGAGCATGCTTGAACCTCAGCGCTTCTTTCGAGAAAGCGTCGATCGTAGGTGAAGTGCCTTGGAGAGGGCAGCCGTACGCTCCCAGCGAGTCGGCGCTCATGTCATCAACCGTGATGATCAACAGATTGGGTTTGTCGTTGGCATTCAGATGACTGGTGCATCCAAACAGCCCGATAAACAGCAGTGCAAGGCAATGAAAAGCTCGTTTCATCTGCATAAGAACCCCGCCGAGAAGGTGCCAAACAGTAGGATGCATTTGGCTTCAGTCTACTCGCCGGTGCGACGCCGAGAAAGCAATCGCAGCGTTTACGTGGGAGATATCGCCGGGTGCGTCTCTTCCGGATACAGTGTGCCGAATTGCTTGTCTTCTACCGGTGTGAGGCCGAAGTTGAAGCGGAAGTGGCGATGGTGCTGGAGGTGATGCTGTGCGTATTCGATACGGCTGCCTGAGTTGTGTGCTGGCAGGTGCGCTGCGTAGGCCATCGCGATTTGTCCCAGGGCAAACCACCAGTTGGGGACCAAGGTACAGGTTGGGAAGGCCATTTCTGTGATCCAGAACTCCGCAGGGGAAATGGTTCCAGAATCCAGCGGTGTGGGCAGAATGCCCCGATGATGAATGGCATGAATGCTGTCGTACAACGCACGGTGTTCATGCAACGTGCGGTGGGTTCGGTAGAAGATCATCAGCATTCGCTGGATCGACCACCACATAGTGGCCAGCCAGACGAGAAACGCCACGCCGAAGATCAGATACAGATTCGCGTTTAATGTCGGGTATTGGGTCAAGTCCATCGCCAAACGCTGCCGGAAGAACTCGAAGGCAGTAAGGGTGACGACTTGGCTTCCCGCGCGGACAATGAGCCCGACATTTCCGAGCGCGTATGCCCACGTGACATGTCGCAATGCTGCGGACTGCGAGCTGAGATTCGCCTGATGGGTTTCGAATGTCCGTCCCGCACGGTCCCAACGGAATCGAACGGCCCACAGGTAGCGGATCAGGGTGGCGGATCTTACGAGCATGTAAAAGCCGTAGATCATCACAAGGCTGCTAACTGCAAAGTTGATCGGCAGTATCAACGGAGCCGAACACACATAGAGCAGGTAAGCCAGAATGTAAAAGGGCAGGGCGTCCCAGGCGGCCTGAACGAACAGTTGGGAGTAAAGCCAAAGTTGCCCCGGGATCGCTCGCGGCTTGGCTATTCGCCGCCAAGGACGGCCATCGAGTGCCATCGCCACTGCTAGGCACGCAGCGACCCAGAGTGCTACCCAGGGACTAAGTAAGCCGACGGCCCCCAGGGCAATCATTACAGCCACGGAGACAATGTGGCTGTTGTAGGCCCCTCCAGCATCGGCACGCCCCATCAAGACGTACTCTGCCTTTGCTGGGGATGCCGCAGGGTAAAACTGCCACTTAGTATCGAGAAGGCCGAGTACCATTGGATCGTTCGAGTGGTGCTTCTTGAGCGGGTGCGGATTGCCGCTCAAGTAGGATTTCAGGGATTACTCGGGATGCACCAACCCTGACAGGCAGTGTTCGTCCCGAGGAGGGAAGAACCATCCATGGCCACTGACTCTATTGTAGAGCAGAATTATGCCACTGTTGTGTGGAGAATTACCCAGGCCGATGGAGCTAATCCCCACTTCCCGGGGAGATGCGCTAATGGGGCAGGGGGCCTGTCGCGAGTGAAGCAGAAAGCGAAGTGCGTCGCTAAAGTATTTGCCGAAAGGCGAGGACCATAAAAGATGTCAGGACGAGTGGAGGCTCAAAGCGAGCGAAGTGTGAAGTACGCCTGGCAGGAATCGAACCTGCGACACACGGTTTAGGAAACCGTTGCTCTATCCCCTGAGCTACAGGCGCATTGGTGAACTGGATTAAGCCCGCTACGAATCGTGAGCTAGTTCACACGATTCACCGATTGGAAACTTGGGCCAGCCACCCCCTGATTCTACCCCCCATCGTCGCGATCCAAAAGGCGACAAGCGTTGGGAGATAACTAGGTGGACGGATGCTTCGAGCGTCTCTCAATCTCCTCCATTCTCAGGCTGCGCAAGAAAAAAGCCATGGAGACAAGAGGTGACACCATCTCCATGGCTTGAAGTTTGTCTGAATCAACGAGGCCTTAGGCGGCCGCGGGTTCCTGCGGAGGCATGTTCTTGGCCGTAATGGCCAGCATTACCAGTGCCCAGCCGTTGAACAGCATGTCGATGCCGACGAACAGGCCGATTACCCACAGGCCAGAGTATGGCCACTGCTGCCAAATGAGGATGCCCAATACCAGGTTGATTACGCCATGAAGGAGTAGCCAAACCCAGTTCTGGTAACGTACGCTGATCGCCAGGCCCATACGAAAGATGCCCCCAAAGATCAGGAACACCGCGATTAGCAGGGTCAGTGCTTCGGCAGCCGCGCCTGGGTTGGCAATGATCATGAAGCCAACCACCAGGTAGAGCAATCCAGTGAGCAGGTCGATAAAAAATCCACTCCACTTCTTGCAGGCGAAGGAATGCACGGCTTCCAGCACGCCTCCGAAGATCATCAACCAACCAAGCAGGACCATCGAGAAGACGGTCATCAAAACCGATGCCCCGAGGGCGATCGTTCCGCCCACGATCATCAAGATACCGAGGGCCAGGAACCAGCCCCACTTCTTTTTCAGTTCTTCAACGCCCACTGCAGGAAGGTGGGCCATCGGCAGATTGCTTGCAGATGCCATGGAAGTATCCCCTTTACGAAATGTGAATTGGATGCATTATCGGCAGGATGCGGAATATGCGGGTGATCATCAGGATGTCGATTGGAGGGCAGCTTAACAGGATTGCGCAGAAAGTGCGCCGTGGTTCTCCATCATCAATCTAGTTTACGGTTTTGTGACGAATGCTTTTATCCGCCAGCTTTGTGGCATGTAACCAACATCGCTTGCAGCGAATCCGGATCGGCCAATCGGTGATCGTGACCTACTTCGATTAACGCGCTGTGTGGTAGACCGCTAGACTTGACCAGGGTCTGACTATCGGCGAACGGAATCACTTCGTCTGCCCTGGAATGCAGTACTGTGGTGTTCAGCTTTACGGTGTCTGCACTTCCCCATCGTTTCCAAGCCGGGCAAAGCAGAATTAAAGGGCTGGCACCACTTTGAATATTCATCGCCACGGCGCCACCACGCGAGGATCCAACCACGATGTCGGGCTGATGCTCGTCGAAGATGGCCTGTGAAATGGAGACGGCTTCCGGGAAGTCCTCGTCGGGCAAGGCAGGGTTGAGAACATCGTGGCCAGCATCGGCTAGAAAGGTCGGCTTTCGCCCGCCGGGGACAGAAGTCCAGCCGTGTAGGAAGAGAATCTTCATCGTGAGAATTCGCGAGCCGCTACGTGGGATGCACCCATTGGGTATCGGCCTTAGGATATCATGAATATTGCGAGATTAGATCGCCCTCGTATGAGTCTTACGATCAACCCATGAGGAGCGATGGGCGTATAAAGAGGCAGAGGGCTGGGATACCAGTCGCTTTTCGTTGAAGAAGTTGGGTTTTTGGTTTGACTGGCTCTTGCGGCTTTGAACAACTGGGCTGAAAAGCCTGGCACAGCCTAGATACCACGCAGCGAGTAAAGGTAACGCATGACGTCTTCGTCTTCATTGAATGAACCCACGACCACTGAAGCTGAACTGCTCAGGGGGCAATTGGAGCGATTTCGCACAGACTTCCAGCGTCTTCGCGATGAAATCGGCAAAGTTTTTGTAGGGCAAGACGACGTCGTGAAAGGGGCGCTCACTGCATTGGTAGCCGGTGGGCACGTGTTGCTCGAGGGAGTTCCCGGCTTGGGGAAGACTTTGCTGGTGCGCACCTTGGCCGACGCTCTACATCTCAAGTTCCAGCGGGTGCAATTCACTCCCGACCTGATGCCGGCCGACCTGATTGGGACGAACGTGATCTCCGAGGAGGGCGATGGCCGCCGCCGGTTTGAGTTCCAGCCTGGGCCGATTTTCGCAAATATCGTGTTGGCAGACGAAATCAATCGCGCGACTCCGAAAACCCAGTCGGCCCTGCTGGAGGCCATGCAGGAGAAGTCGATCACCGTGGCTGGCAAGCCGCATGCCTTGCCGGGTGTGTTCTTTGTGATGGCCACCCAGAATCCTCTGGAGATGGAGGGCACCTACCCCCTGCCCGAGGCGCAGATCGACCGTTTTCTGTTCAAGCTGATCGTGCGTTTCCCGACGGTCGAAGACCTCGAGTCGATCCTCGATCGCACCACCGAGATTGAAGTGCCCAAGACCGAAGCGGTATTCGACGGCGAACGCATCGAACACCTAGGGCACCTGGCACGTCAGATCCCGATCGCCAAGGCCGTGCGTCGCTATGCAATCTCGCTGGTTATGGCCACTCACCCAGAGCATGAGGGCGCTCCGCGGATGACTCGCGATTATGTGCGTTATGGCGTAAGCCCCCGAGGGGTGCAGGCGCTCGTGCTGGGGTCCAAGATTCATGCCATCTTGGACAATCGTTTTCACGTTGCTGCGGAAGATATCCGAGCCGTGGCGTTCCCTGCTTTAAGGCATCGACTCATTTTGAACTTCGAAGGCCAAGCCAAGAACGTTACGCCTGACGATGTTATCAGAACCGTGCTGGCAGAGGTCCCGTTGCCGGGCACCGTTGAGTAGAGCAACAGTTTCGCTTGTGAGTTTTAGCTTTCATCTAACGAAGTAGCTCATGACGCTATTTGATCCACAATTCCTGGAGAGGATTGAGTACCTCGCGCTGGTTTCGCGCCGCACCTTCCGTGGGCAGTTGTTCGCTCAGCGGCGGGGTCGGCGTTTGGGAATCGGAGCCGAGTTTGCCGACCACCGTGACTATACACCGGGCGACGAACTGCGGGACATCGACTGGAACGTTTATGCCCGACATGGTGAGCTGTTGCTAAAGCGATTCCAGGAGGAAGAAGATCTCCACGTCTACTTCTTGCTCGATTGCTCGAGAAGTATGAGTTTCGGCAGCCCGAGCAAGTTTGATTATGCCCGACGGCTACTGGCGGCGTTAGCCTACATCGCGCTCGACGATTTGGATTGCGTGGGGGTGACGTCGTTCTCGAGTGATGTCCACAGCGACTTCGCCGTGGTTCGTGGTAAGCAACGTATCCACCCTTTCATGCGCTATCTGGAGAACTTGGATTCGCAGCAAGGAGCGACGACCAGCCTTGAACGAAGTGTTCGCACTTTTGTCAACCGCCGGCAGCGGCGAGGGTTGGTGGTGATCGTCAGCGACTTCTACGATCCCGCGGGAATTGAACGAGGACTCGACCTGCTGCGGCACGAACGCTATGAGCCGTACCTGATACAGCTCAGTGAACCAAGCGAGGCCAATCCTCCACTGCGGGGTGAAGTCGAACTGGTCGATGCAGAAACACAGCGGGTCGAAACCGTCACCATCACGCGACAAAGAAGGCAGGAATACCTGCAGCGTTACCAAGCTTTTCTGAATTCGATTGCCACCTACTGTCGCAAGCACAGCTGCGGCTATGTGGCAGCCTCGACCGAGAGGAGCTACGAGGAGTTGATCCTCGATATGATGCGGGCGGCTGGTGCTCTCGTGGGAAGAACCTAGTCATGCTCCCACGCAGAAACCGTCTTTTGGAGTGACTCCGAAGAACTTATGACCTTCTTGAACCCCAGTGCACTTTGGCTTTTACTGTTGGCGGTACCGCTGATCGCGCTGTACGCGCTGCGGGTCCGTCCACCACGGGTTGAAGTTTCGACAACCATGTTCTGGGGGACGAGTGAGATCCATGCTCGGTCTGCAGCGCCCTGGTATCGAGTGCGAGATCTATTCTCGCTGGCGGCTCATTTGTTGGTGTTGGCCTTGCTTGTGTTGGCGCTTTCCGATCCCCAGTTTTATTGGCGAGACACGGCACCCAGGCTAGTCGTGGTAGTCATCGATAACTCGGCCAGTATGAATGCGACGGATCTTGCACCGTCTCGATTTGAGGCAGCTCGGGAGAAGGCATTGGGTTCCATCAGCCGACTATCGGCCCACGATGAGGTGGCGGTGGTAACGGCCGGTGGGGCACCGCGGCTTAAGTGTCGGCCAACAGCACTGCGTTCCACTGTGAGGCAGGCGATCGCTGATATTCAAGCTTGCGAAGTGCCGGCGCAGTTGGATGCGGCCTTTTCTCTGGCAGCGGAGATCCCCAGTGAGGGGCAGAAGCATCTAGTTGTCATCAGCGATCAGTCGGTCGACGAAGAGAAACCCATAGAGGGCTTCGATCAAGTGGACAGGATCTCTGTGGGCGGGCCTGCGGATAATGTGGGCATCACGCGGTTTCAGGCTCGCCGCAGCTTCAACGATCCCTTGGGTTATCAGGTGCTGGTGGAGGTACAGAACTTTTCACGACAGCCGACTCGGTGCCAGTTGGTGTTGGCGTTGAATGGCAGTGTGGTGGATGTGGTGCCACTCGATCTAGCTCCCGGTGAGAAGTGGAACCAGGTGCTTGTCGAGTCGGCGGTGGAAGGCGGCCAATTGACTGCGCGGCTCGAACACGAGGACGCCTTGGCACTGGACAATACCGCGTGGTCGATGCTGCCAGCTCGGAGCACTCGACGGGTGTTCCTGGTGGGGCCCGACAATCTCTTCTTGAGAAGCGTGCTAGAAGCACAGCCACAGGTCGAGTTGTATATTGTTGATGATCTGCCGAACGATGTCGGGCCGGAAGATGTGCTCGTAGTGTATCAGAAGCCGTTCGATGCTCTCCCATCAGGCAAGGTGCTGGTGATCGAGCCGGTGAGTTCGATCCCGCAGTGGCAGTTGGGTCCAGGATTGGAGACTGCATTTGTCGCCGATCAGGAAGATTCACCACTTCTGCAGCACATAGATCTTCAAGGTTTGGAATTTCGCGGTGCACACGAGCTCGACCTAAGCGTGAACGCCGAGGTGCTGGCCAGCAGTGCAGGCGATGATCCGCTGCTGTTTGCCTTCCGTGACGGCGAACATCAGGCGGTTGTTCTAAATGTCGCTCTCGAAGAGGGGGATCTCCCACTGCGGACAGCATTTCCCATTCTGGTAGCGAATGCACTCAGTTGGCTGACCGACAACACTGGTGAGATGGAAGTCGTCTACCAAACCGGCGAGTTTGTTGATTTGCCGGGGAGAGAGAACACGTCGAGTGTCGTGATCTGCTCACCATCGGGCAGGGAAGAGACGCTGATAGGCAGTCAGGGTGATTCTGTTATCGGGCCTCTCGATGAATGCGGCATCTGGGAGATTCGATTGGGGGCCCACTCTGGGAATCATGCAACCACGCTCGAAGTGGCGTGCAATCTGGCCAACGAAGGGGAAAGCAACCTTCTTCGTGGGGAAGTCGGTGAGACAGAGGTCGCATCAGTGTTTCAGGCAGCGCATCGTCCGGTGTGGATGTATGTCGTAATGGCGGCAATTTGTCTGAGCCTGGCGGAATGGTTGCTGTATCACCATAGATGGATCAACTGATATGCCATCGACGGATTACAGCCTCGAACTCATCCACACGACCTATCTGTACGGGCTGATCGCCCTGGCTTGGGTAGTGGGGGTGGCCGCGGTGTCGCTCACGCAACTGGGGCGAACACGGCGTCTCGCCTCGACCTTCACACGCGCGACTTCCATCGTCTTGCTCGTGGTCGCTCTGGCTGAGTTGTCTTTGGTTTCGCCAGCCTATGAAGCGTTCGTCGTTATCGCAGTGGACGAAAGCCAGAGTATTGATCCAGAAGCTGCCGGGCAAGCCAACGAGTTCATCGAGCAGGCACGAAAGCTGCAAGGCGGCAATCGCCTGGAGGTTGTTAAGTTCAACGGCCAGTCAGGGACTTTGGCGACTAACCTCGAAGAGGCCATCCGTAGGGCGACGGCAAGAATCCCAGCTGGTTATGCGCCGCATGTTGTGCTGCTTTCCGACGGGCAAGAGACGGAAGGTGACGCATTCCAGGCAGCATTGAACTGCGAGGTACCGATTTCGACGGTTCCTCTGGAGCGGCACATTCCAGAAGAGGTGCAACTCACGTCGCTTACAGCCCCGGCTGAAGTCCGAAGCGGCGAACCGTTCTTTGTTGAGGTGATATTGGACGCTACACGGGAAGGCGAGGGGGTGATCGAGATTTACGAGAATGATCACCTCATCGTCTCCGAGGCGCAGAAGGTGACCGAAGGGCAGACCCATTATCGCTTTCGGCATGCCCTCAATGGCGATCAGGCGCGCATTACGGCCGTGGTCCGTGATTTTCCCGACACCCAGCTCAATAACAACAAAGCCGAAGCGTTCGTTTATGCCGTAGGCGAGCCAAAGGTGCTGTTGATTCAATCAGAACCGGAACGGGCCAACCATCTGCGATGGGCTCTCGAAGAGGAAGGGTTGGCTGTTCAAGTTCGTCCCACCACCGGCTTACCTGAGGGTCGCGCAGAGCTGGAGCCGTTCGATCTGATCATGTTGGCTGATGTTCCTGCGCCAGATTTGTCAGACCAGCAAGTGGAAGCCCTTCGGCAGTATGTCGAATTACTGGGCGGCGGATTGGTGGTGATCGGTGGAGAGCAATCCTTCGGCCTTGGCGGTTACTACGGCTCCGCCCTGGAAGAACTGCTGCCGCTGCGAAGCGATTTCGAACGCGATGAAGAGAAGCCGAGCATGGCGATGGTGCTGGCGATCGACCGGTCGGGCTCGATGACCGGGGAGAAGATCGAACTCGCCAAGGATGCCGCCAAGGGGGCAGTTGAACTGTTAGGGGTGAACGACAGCGTGGGCGTCTTAGCGTTCGAGGGCGACGCGTTCTGGGTCTCCGAGATTCACCCCTGCACCGACAAGAACTACATCTTAGAGCGAATCAGTCGAATCACCGCTGGCGGGGGCACCGAACTCTATCAGGCACTCAACGAGGCCTTTCTGGCATTGGGAGCCTCGAACGCGAACCTGAAGCACTGCATTGTTCTCAGCGACGGAAATTCACCACCGGGTGATTACGATTCGCTGGTTTCTGCCATGAATGCCGCAAGGATCACCGTTTCTACGGTGGCCGTTGGCGAAGAGGCGGATCGGGAATTATTGCAACGCATCGCCGAAACCGGACAAGGGCGGTACTACTTCTGCGAAGATGCCAGTTCGGTGCCCCAAGTGTTTGCCAGAGAGACCATAGCTGCCAGTCGCTCGGCGTTGCATGAAGAACCGTTCCTCCCGGTTCTGATGAGGCCGACCCGTGTGTTGGACGACATCGAAATTGAAACGGCCCCTTTTCTGTTGGGGTACGTCGGCACACGCCCTAAGCCCACCAGCGAACTCATTCTCGCCACCGAAAGCGGCGAACCTTTGCTGGCGTGGTGGAGGCTCGGGCTGGGCACAGTCGCGGCGTTCACGTCCGATGCCTCGAGCCGTTGGGCAGCCGAGTGGCTCGACTGGCCCGGGTACAGCCGATTTTGGGCGCAACTCGCACGTCACACCATGCGTTCCGAAGAAACGCGAGACGCGGAGCTTGTATTGGAGAGTGATCAAGGCCGCACCAAAATCACACTCGATGTCGTTGACGAACGCGGTGAGTTTATCAACCAAGCCGACACGGAAGTCGACGTGATGGGGGATGCCGGACAGGTCGAAACAAAAGAACTGACGCAAACAGCGCCGGGGCGATACGAAACTGTGGTTGAAACATCGCCAGTGAAAACGACACAACTCCAAGTGCGACAGGCACACTATGGTCGACCCCGATACAGGGCATCCCATGCTGTGGCCGCAAGCTATCCCGACGAACTTCGGGTGCAGTCCCCCAATCTCACGTTATTGAAGCAAATCGCCTCGGCATCTGGAGGGCGTTTCGATCCTTCACCAGAGGAAATCTTCTTGACCTTGGGCACCCCCGGACTGCGAATGACCCCGCTGTGGCCCTGGCTGTTGGTGCTCGCGGCAGCATTGAATGTCTTGGATGTGGCTATTCGGCGGATAGGAATGGGGAGCGTCGGAACGCAGGAAAGCGAGGCAAAGCTCTGATGCGGCAAGATGGCTCAGGCAATGCGAACAGGCAAGTTAGCGAGGCATTGCAAGGTGTGGTTCGCCGGCGACAGATGGTCACTGGCGGGAGGTATGCCTTGGCAGCGCTGTTGGTCACGGCCTTCGGATTGACTGCCGCATCTGTTGCAGCCCTGGTCCTCAACAGTTCCCAGTCTCGGACTATCAGTGGGCTCATCCTTCTTGCTGTTCCAATGGCCGGTTTTGCCATTGGGGCTCTGCGGCGATACTCATTGACCGACGCCGCCGTCGATTCCGACCGCTGCTACGGCTTGCAAGATCGACTTCTGTCGGCCATTGAGTTCGAACGCCTGGGTGACCTTTCGCCACTGCACGAGCTGCAACTTGATGACGCCCGAGCGTTCGCTGCGCAGGTTGACCCTCGCGAGGTAATTCCGTGGTCCATGCCGCGATACGGTGTGGTCGGAATAGCTCTGGCCATGCTGGCCATCGGGCTCACGTTCGTCCCGCGAAGCATCACACCGTCGCGGGCAGAAGCGCTGAGTGAATCACTGCAGAAAAGTCAAGAATCTGAACAGTTGAGCGCACAGGCAGATCGGCTAAGTGCTTTGGCAGAAAAAGAGCAGAACCAGGAGCTACATGAGCTGGCTGAACGATTCCGGGAGACCAGCGAGCGGATGCGCGAGGAAGCCGGGGGGGTGGAGGATATGTTGGAAGAGCTATCGCGGCTCCAAGAGACGATTCGGCAGCAGCAGGCCGAGTATGACGTAGAGCGTATGCAGGCCCGTTTATTGGACGTTGCTGAAGCGATGCAGGACATTGCGGCGCTTGAACAAATAGGCTCCGCTCTTGCGCAACTCGATTTCGAAGCGGCCGCCGAGGGCTTGGAAGGCTTCGATCCCCAGCAGTTGAAAGGCATTGCCGCAGAAGCTGCGGCCGAAAGTCTGCAAGACTTGGCGGATGAACTCGGCGAGGCCGAGCTCGAGAATTTGGCCGATCCGGTGCGTGAAATGAGCGAAGGGCTTCGCGACGATGATTCCCAGCAGTCAGCGCAAGCAGCCCTGGATCTAGCCGCGCAGCTTCGTAAGCATGGAAAGCGAGTACAAGCAGATCGTCAACTGCAGAACCAGTTGACCGCGATGACCGAAAGCAAAGCGCGGATCACCAACGGCCAGTCGGTCGATATCCCCGGCCAAGAGCCACAACGCCCCTCTTCCGAAGTTGGAACGGGGACGCACGGCGATCTGGAAGGGGAACTAACCCAGCTTGATAGCCAACGCCAACAGCTTGAACTAACCGGCACCTTGGGTGAAGGCGCGTCCAGCGGCGAGACATCGATCGCCGAATCGGAAGCGGCTACCGCGCAGCGAACGTACCGCGAGATCTACAAGCAGTACGAAAAACAATCGCGGGCCGTTCTCGAATCAGAACCATTGCCGCTGGGGCACCAGCAAACCATTCGCCGGTATTTCCAGCTCATTCGCCCGAAGGCGGATGCACCATCGAACTAGGTGGCCAAGTCTCTAGGCTTGTCCGGCGGTGCACTGTTGCGATTCGAATTGTTCCAGCCAATGCTCGAACTGAGGTTCGCCTTCGCGGAAGGTAAAGACGGCGTCGGGTAGGGGATGTCCGTCTTCGTCGTTGGAGTGGACGCGGATGATCAAGGCTCCGTTGCTACGTTGATCAATGGTCAAAGAGGCAGGATCTAATGTGTGATTCACGTTGCGCCATCATGCACGGACTGGCCCCCTGCGAGTTCGTACGGTTTCGACTTCCGGCCTGGTCACCATCTGTTTTGTGCCCCTGCCGTTAAGTCATTGCGGGGCGTATTGTGCCGACGAGGGCCGATCGAATCCAGATCAGCTTTTCAGAAAAAAACCGGTGCCATCTAGCGTCGTATGCGTTGCGCTGCTAGCGAGGCTTGGGGGCCTTCGCGGCCTCGTTTTCCAGCAGCCGCAATTTGCTCCGACGCCCTTCTCCGGCGGAGTAGTTGCCGATGCCAGCGCAGGCCGGCACGACACGGTGGCAGGGAATCACCAGGGGGAGGTTGTTTCGGGCCATGGTGTTACCCACCGCGCGAGCGGCTCGTGGCTGGCCGATTCGCTTGGCCAGTTCACCATAGGTCAGTGTCTGCCCGTACGGGATCTGGCGGCACATGTCGAATACACGCTGCTGAAAGGCAGTCACCTTCCCGAGGTCTACAGGTATATCGGAAAGATCTACGTCGGCTCCTGCAGCGAATGCTTGCAGTCGAGCGATGGCCTCTGGATTCCAGCCTCCCTCGAATGAGGTGCGAATGTCGACCGCATCGAGTTTGGCGATGGCATCCTTCGGGGAACTGTGCCCAAAGGTGAGCTGCACCAGTTTTTCGCCGTCGCTAAGGATGGCCATCCAGCCCAGTTCTGACGGGAAGGTGTCGACCAGCAGCGATTTCTCGACCGTGGGCATGGTGCTCGAATCCTTTCCTGCAAGACGCAGTTTCTGCCTGTACGACGCTGGCTTTGACACTCTCGACGGTCGCATTCTATACTGAGGCAGGCACCTGACAAACAGGCCGCAGAAGCGATGTCGCCTCACCGTTTCCGGTACGTATGCCCGTAGTCTCTTCCAGGGATAGAATTCATGACCGGCTACGATTCACTGTGCGACGACTTCTATATCAACATGCATCTCAGCACTGAGATGGAGTTGCCTGACAATCGCGAGACGATCCTCCACTTCTTCGATCGCGTGCAGAAGAAGTACCCGACCATGCGGAACTTCTACAGTCGCGATAAGGGCGATTTCGTTCTGGAAGAAGACAAAGACCGTGGGCAATATCGTTGGACGACGATCGAGCCCCGCCGGGTTTGCTCGGGGCAGGTGAATCCCGACTCTGTGAAAGACGTTCTCGATCAGCATGAGATGGTGCTCGATATGGCACCTTACCTACTGAGCGTGAGTCCCATGGACTGCGAATCGCTCGATTTGCTCTATGGCTTCGATTTCACCTACCGAGGCAATCACAATGAGTTAGTTACCGAAGCCTTGGGGATCAGCCCAGCGTTCGAACGTATGGCTGAGATTTCCGGGGCCTGCATCATCAACCACGAGCCATCGATTACTTTAGCTCTAGACGAGGATTGTCGCGTGCAATGTCGGCTAAGTATCGAAACACGTACGAACGCCTATCAGGTACGTACGGGTGAGTTTCCCGAAGAGCAACTCAGTGTCTATCTTACCGCCCGCCAGTATGGCAGCCTGGGGCCAGATACCTCGTTTGTAGATGCTCTGCACCGGTTGGCTCGGATTTGTCACGAGTTGGTCGATAGCCATGTGGTGGAGCAGATTCTGCGTCCTCTCGCGCGAGCCATCGCCCTGAAATAACATTTCTCTACGGGAGGCCGCACCTCCGCGGCGGCATCAAGCTACGGCATGCCTGTTTCGTATAGCCATTTCGCCCAGAACGTTAAGGTCGAAACGGCATTCACGGTGCTACAAATCGCGAAGCAGTTGCAGGCTCAGGGCAAAGACGTCATCGAGCTTGAAATTGGCGATAGCCCCTTCCCGACCACATCGGCCGCAAAGGCAGCCGGCATCGAAGCCATTGAAGCGGGGCATACTCACTACGGTCCATCTTCGGGCTTAGGACCGATGCGGGAAGCGGCCGCCGCGCTGGTCAAGAAAGAGTTCAATGTCGCTGTTGGTCCCGAGAATGTGGTGATTGGCCCTGGGGCGAAGATCTTCGAGTTGCTATTCTGCGAGGCCTTCCTCGATGCCAACGACGGGGTGTTGGTCTTCAGTCCATACTTCCCGACGTATCCGCCGAACATCGCCCGTCGTGGGGCACGCGTTACGTACGCAGCGCTTGAACAGGCGAACGAGTTCCGGCCCAACCTGGCTGACGTCGAGAAGTTCCTTTCTGACGATCCACACCCCAAGGCCATCTTTCTCAACAGCCCTCACAATCCCACTGGTGGCGTGGCTACGAAGGATGATCTACAAGGCTTAGCCAGCCTGGTGCGTGGAAAAAACATCGCGGTGTTTAGTGATGAACCCTATTGCCACATGGTGTGGCAGGGCCGGCATCATTCGCTGCTCGAGCAGCCGGGCATGCTCGATCAATGCGTCGCGGCTTACACCATGAGCAAGTCATATAGCATGAGCGGCTGGCGGTTGGGCTTTGCAGTCTCATCGCAGCCAAACATCGAGATGCTCGGCAAGCTGGTGAACACCTCGCTTTCCTGCGTTCCCCCGATGGTGCAACTGGCCGGTGCTGCAGCGCTCACACTGGATGCGAAAGAACGCGACGAACAGATGGAAAAGTTCCGCGCGAAAGTGCAGCTGCTGACACGGGGCCTGCAGAAGATCGAGGGGATTCACTGCCTCGATCCGGCGGCAACGTTTTATGTGTTCGCCTCGGTGGCCGCCATCTGCAATCGGTTGGGAATCACTTCTTCTGGATTGGCGATGTTCCTGCTCGAGGGGGCCGACGAACAACTGGGCGTAGCCTGTTTAGGAGGAGAATCGTTTGGCGAAGCGGGGGCCGGCTTCTTGCGGTTCAGCTGCGCCGAACCCGATGAGCGGTTGCAAAAAGCGATCGAATTCATCGCCGTCGCCGTCCAGGCGGTTGAGCGTGTGAAGGAGTATCTGGCGCTCCATCCCGAGTATCGCTTAAGTTCCCTTTATCCAGAGCCGGCTGGCGACTGATTCTCTTCGAGCGGGGTCTCATCGCCGGTCTAGTCCGTGCTTTCGATATAAGCAGAACGGCTTCCGAGGCGGAAAACCGATTCTTCGCAGATGTGAGCGATATGTCGGTCTGAATACCGATTTTGCCGGCCTGGCTAAGCTACTTTTGTCTAGAACGCTACGGGCCGATCGCCCCCGAAAAGTTGCGATATCCAGCCTCCAAACTGACTCGAAGACTCCATGAGCACGAACCCGCAACCGCAAGCTGAATATCAACAGAGAAAACAGCTCTATCACGGTTCTAAGGTGCAAGTTGCCTTGCTGGCACGTGTCGTGATGTATTGGTGCGCCTACATGGTCGCGATCGCCGCGTTCGTGCTGATCTGGAGGATCGTTACCGGGCCGGCAAGAATCTTTTACACCCACTTCGAAGATATGTGGTTCCACTTCGGTCCGGCGGTAATTGCGTCGTTCCTGTTGTTGCCATTCCTGCTGTGGGACACGCTAAAACTCAGCAACCGCTTCGTGGGACCATTGACGCGATTGCGAAAACACTTCCGCATGGGCGCCTGTGGTGAAGAGGTTTCCCCCATTCACTTCCGCGAAGGTGACTTCTGGCACGACGTTTCTGAAGAATTCAATGCGATGATCGCAGAACTTCAGAAGCGAAGAAGCGAGGAAGAAGGGGTACGAGCTATGGCGGAGAAACAATCGACCTCTGACAAGGCTCCGCTACCCTCGCTGGACATCCCAACTTCTTCTGAGAGCAGCAACGCCGTCACCTAGAGCGAGGTTAGGATTTCTCGCCTTCGGCATGCACTGCTTCCAACGCCTGGAGCACGTGGGCGACGATCGCGGTCATTTGTGCTTCATCGGCAAATGGCGACAGGACGTAAGATTTCAGTGCCGAGATTGGTTCCCCGTAGTCCGTCGTGCGGTAGCAGTCGGTCATTGAGAGTGCTACCCCGTGCCCTGCCATGGCATCGTCGTGGATGCGATTGAACACCCGGCGGTTGAATGCATTGTGCTCCAGCAGTTGCTCGCGATGCTCGGGGTTGTGTCGTTCTCGCTGTTTGACCGTGAAGGTGTCGACCCCCGGTGGATAAACCCGAAACAGGGTGACCGGGCCAACGTTTTCACCATTGAGAACCGTGAGGCTCGGGTGCGCTTCGAGTTGTTCGCGTAAGGCTTCGGCCGCCCCCACGGCATTGCCCAGCAGTACGCGAAGCCCTTGCTTGCCAAACAGCGATAGATTGGCGAGCGCCGCCATGGGGCCGGTGCCACTTCGAGAGGTTTCCAGCGAGTACATCCCCGGGTGATGTTCGCCTGATTGGAACAGGTACGGCATCGTCGAGCGAGGACGTTCCATTAGGGCGAGGTCTGCCTTGTCGCCAAACAGAATCAGCGACGAAACGTAGGGGGTATACCCTGTTTTGTGGAAGTCGATCCCGATCGAGTCGGCCAACGGAAGATGTTGTAGCTCGTGGTGTGCTGCGGCCAATGCGCGAACCGTGCGTCCTCGAAATCCAAGCTCGTTGGCAGTGAAGTCGTAATCGAAAAACACCGACCAGGCCCAGCCAATCACGGCATCGGCATGAACATGAGGGCGATAATCGAGCCGGTATTCCTCGACCAGCCGATCTCGCAACTCAACGATTGCTTTCAGATTGTCCAGACCGAAAGCGTCCGTGGAGCCCATCGTGGCGATAATCGTGGCGATCTTTGTGCCGGCGTCCAGGGCTCCGCGAAGTGCTGTTTCCAAAGCCGCGACGTCGATGGCGTTGTCTTCGCCCGTTCGAACTCGGTGCACCTGTTCGAGCCCAAGCCCGAGCCATCCGGCGATGTTTAGTGCGCAGTAGTGACCTTGATCCGAGGTGAAGATCACGGCCTTCTCGCGGAGCCCCGTACGGTGTGAGCCTGGAAAAGCCTTTTCAAGCCCTATCCGCACGGCGTACATCATTGCGCCAGTTCCGCCGAAGGTGAACAAGCCCCCGGCCTTCTGCGGATCGTAGCCGACCAGGTCGGCCGCCATGCTCGTTACCCGTAGCTCGGCTTCGGCAACGCAATGCGAGGCTTCTTCGCTCACAAGGTTGGGGTTATATGTAGCCGGCAGGAGAAAGCCGATGATGCTGGCGATCGAGGGCGGGGGGACCACGTTCACCTGGCTGGAAGGGTGGCCCCAGATGGTCATGCCTTGGAGATAGTCGACGAGTTCACCAATCACCTGCTCGAGCGAATGCCCTTCGGCCGCTACCCGGGCATCGGGGGCGGTGCTCCAGTTCGTTTCGACCTGCTCGCCGAGGATTGGAGTCAGTGACTTGAGCTTGTCCACGCGGTCGAGCGCGCGGGAGATGGAGTACACAAAGTACGCGTCGTGAACCGGTGCGGATACCGGTTGGGGGAACGATTGCCGCAGACTCTCGAGCAGCTCAAGGTATTTGGGCATGAGTTGGGGAGCAGTGTGTCCTGCGAGCCGTCATTACCAGTTCAGCTTTTCAGGAAAGAACTCATCAATCAATTCTTGGTAGAAGGGCGTCAGCGCTTCCACGTCCGGAGGATTGTGGCTTTTCGTGTACAAGTCGTACGGGTTGAATGCGCGGACCCACTCAAACATCTCCTGGTCGTGGTCGTTCATCAGGTGGTCGTAGGCATTCTCTCGATGCGCCGCGTAGAACGAGTGGTACCGAATCATGTACAGCGCCGACTCGGGGAGATAGTCCTTCACCACGTGATACAGATACTCATCATGTCCCCACGACATAAGCACGTTTTCCAGCCCACAGTTCGGCTCGTACATGCCGCAGGCAGTTTGATACTCGGGCACGTTGCTGTCGGGGTTCTCGGAGAAGAACTCGGGAAACACGATCTTGTCGGAGAAGGCGCACCCAACGGGAAACGTATCGCCCACCACACACCATTGCGGTTCGCCGTACAGGGCCAAGGTTTTCCCCACGTCGTGGAGCAAGCCAGCCAGAATGAACCACCGCGGATGCCCGTCACGGCGAATTCCTTCAGCCGTCTGCATTAGGTGTGCAATCTGGGGCAGATCAGTATCCGGGTCGCTATCGTCAACCAGGGTGTTGAGAAACTCCATCGCTTCCCACACACTCATCGTCCGCTTCTTGCAGGCGAGGAATTCCTCGCGCTTGGCTCGGACCAGGTCGACCGTTTGGTAACGGTGGTTGAGTTGGTAGAACTCTTTCACGCTGGCGCGGGCTTCGGCCCGATAGTCACGAAACTGCTCGGGCTTCTTGTCAGGGTCAGTCGCCTGAAAGCGCTGATCCCCGTCGCTGGCCGGTTCGGGGTAACGTCGCTTGACGTCTTCGTCCCATTCTTCCAAGTCGCGCAAGGGGCCTTCGGCCTGAGTGTCACGCTGCGATGCATCGAACATCATGGTTTATCTACCCGGGAGGATGGTGAAGAACGCGTCCCCGTATAGGGCACCCCAACCTGCTACCTATCATCCTACTCAATAAGCAGGTCCGGGGAACATCCCGTGGCTGAGTGCGTCAGGAGTTCGGCTACAACTTAAACACCCGACGGGCATTGCCGCTCAAGAAAGCTTCCTGGGCCTCGTCGGACAGCCCCAATTCACTGACTTGCCCGGCGCATTTTTCCAGGCTCAGCATGGGAAAGTTGGTCCCGAACAGGACCTTGTCTTTGCCGTAACTGTTCATGAAGTGGATCAACTGCGGTGGGTAGTAGCGAGGCATGTAGGCCGAGGTATCGATGTACACGTTGGCATGCTTCCAGGCCAGGGCGATCATCTCGTCGGTCCAGGGATAGCCGATGTGGCCGCCGACGATCTTCAGATCCGGAAAAGTGAGCGCGACCTCATCGATGTACGGAATGGGCCGTCCCGTTTCCGAGGGCATCAACGGACCGGTGTGCCCGACCTGCGTGCAGAACGGAATATCCAGCTCGATACACTTCACGTAGAGCGGATAATACAACTTATCGTTGGGCGGCAGTTTCCACAGCCAGGGGATGATTCGGAGCGCCTTGAATTCCAACTCCTTCACAGCCCGATCCAGTTCCCGCACCGCCTTCACGGGGTTCGCGAGGTCAACCGCTGCCACGCCAACGAATCGATCGGGGAAGGCTTGAACGATTTCGGCAATGCGGTCGTTGTGGTAGACCCAACCCTCTGGACGACACCAGGCCGTGACCAGGGCCTTTTCGATCCCGCCGGCATCCATCATCTCGACAATCTGCTTTGGTTCGACACCCGTCTCGAGGATCGAGCCTGCCTTCGATTGCTTGAATAGCCGAGCAATCTCTGGAACTCTGCTGAACAGACCTTTGTCTGCCGGTTGCATCCAGGCATCGATAATCTTTGCGCTGTTGTTTGAGTCGTTCATTTCACCCTGAATTCAAATTGAAGAGTGCCGAGAGGCCAATCGCGGGCCATTCGAGCTCGCCCACCAGTTCATGGGCCCAGATTCTACCGCACCGAGAGGCTTTTGCATGCCCCCGCCGGAATGAGTGATCGGTAGTGTCGTGCACTCAGGGTTGATCCCTTGGACTCAATTGGTTGTTTGTCGTCGTTCTGGCGATTATTCTCAGGGGCTTGTCGGAGTTCGGTTCGCAGCTCGGTGGGAAATCAGGAATGATACGCATGGCAGGTCTGTCGCGGTCGCAGTATTTGGGCTTTCTTCTCTTGGCTTTAGTGGCGTTCGCCGGATGCACGTCCGGCGGCTCGACGAGCGGTACCGACGGTGAGGGTGGCAAGAAGTTTCGCATCGCGGTGATTCCCAAGGGCACGAGCCACGAGTTTTGGTACTCGGTTCATGCAGGCGCAAAAAAAGCTGACGAGGAATTCGACGAGATCGAAATCACCTGGCGTGGGCCCCAGGGCGAAGGGGACACCTCGCAGCAGATTGAGTTGGTCGAGAACTTCATCGCCGACGGATACGACGGAATCTGTCTGGCCCCCCTCGATGCCGTAGCGCTGCGGGACAAGGTCGACGAAGCAATCGCTGCTGGAATTCCCGTCGTGATCTTCGACTCCGGGCTGCAAAACATGGAAGGTGTAACCAGCTTCGTGGCGACCAACAATTACCGAGGTGGCCAAAGGGCAGGGGAGTACATGGCCGAATTACTCGACGGCGAAGGCAAAGTGATCCTGATGCGGTACATGCTCAACTCACTGAGCACCGAACAGCGTGAAGCCGGCTTCCTCGATGCACTAAAAGAGCACGAGGGGATCGAATTCCTCTCCAAAGATCGATTCGCTGGGGCCGATGAGGCCGATGCAATTCAAGAGGCAGAACAGTTGCTCTCCAACTACGGCGACGAAGTGGACGGCATATTCTGCCCCAATCAGTCAACCGCCTCAGGAATGTTGACGGTGTTGAAGCGTGATCCGCGAAATCTTACGGAGAAGGTGAAGCTCATCGGTTTCGACGCAGGCCCCAACATCGCCGAGGGGCTAAAAGAGGGGACGATGAAAGCAACCGTCCTGCAGAATCCGGTGCTGATGGGTTACGACAGTGTTCGGGTGATGTACGAACACCTGCAGGGGAAAGAGGTGCCCGCAGAGGAGCCAGTTGCCGAGGAGCTGGCAACCACGGAAAACCTGGATGATCCCCAAATTCATTCGCTACTTTATCCCGAAGTCGCTGAATAAGATGGGGCCGGGAATCGTTGATAACGATTCATTGATCCGCAACCGCTGCTGAATTTCAAAATCACTCTAGATCGCAAACGTCTGTTATGACCGCCTCGTTGTTGGCCATGAAGGGCATCACGAAACGATTCGGTGCGACTCAAGCACTGAACGACGTGAGTCTCAACGTAGAACGAGGGCAGGTGCACGCTTTGATCGGCGAGAACGGCGCCGGTAAGTCGACCTTGATGAAGATTCTGGCCGGCGTTCACAAAGCCGACCACGGCGAGATGCTTGTCGAAGGGAAGCGTTTCGCCCCCATTCGCCCCGTCGACGCTTTAAGAGCCGGTGTGGCGATGATCCACCAGGAGTTGAACCTGGCACCCGACATGAGCGTGGAGGCCAACATTCTGCTGGGCCAGGAGCGCTCTAGCTGGGGTTGGGTGCGGCGTTCCGAGCATCGCGAAAAGGCACGTCGTGCGCTGGCGATGCTGTCGAGGCCGGATTTGCCGCTCGATATTCCAATTGGCCAACTACCCATTGCCGTGCAGCAGTTAGTGGAGATCGCCCGGGCGCTTGTCTCAGATGCAAAGGTGGTGATCTTCGACGAACCAACAAGTTCTCTGACCGAGGAAGACGCCGAACATCTCTTCGAAGTGATCCAGCAACTCAAACAGCAGGGGCTGGGGGTGGTCTACATTAGCCACTTCCTGGAGGAAGTCGCCAGAGTTAGTGACGTCTATACCGTGCTGCGGGACGGAAGGGCGGTCGAGTCGGGCAACTTGCAAGATGTCTCACTCGATCACATCGTCCATCAAATGGTGGGCCGGGAGTTGGACGAGCTTTTCCCTCATGTGCCGCATGAGATTGGTGAACCGCTGCTCGATGTCAAAGCACTTTCTGGTGATCCGATACCGACGAATGTCGACTTCACGTTGCGGCGTGGTGAAATCTTCGGCTTGGCAGGTTTGGTGGGGGCCGGTCGAAGCGAGCTGCTCCGTAGCATCTTTGGGCTGCAACGGGTCGCCCGGGGGAAGGTGGTCATTCAAGGTAATCGCCCAGTCGGTCGTTCTGCCCACAACAGCATTCGCAATGGGCTGGGGTTGGTGAGTGAAGATCGCAAAACCGAGGGGCTGGCGCTTCCCATGTCGATTGCCGACAATCTGACGCTGTCCGCTCTGGGGCCCTATCGCAAGCTGGGCCTGCTGGCGTTGCGAAGGCGCGATGAGGAAGTGAAAAAGTGGATGCAGCGAATCGCCTGCAAGGCCAATCGCCCTTCGCAGCCCATTCAGGAACTCTCCGGCGGTAACCAACAAAAAGTGGCCATCGCCCGACTGTTGCATCAGGGCGCAGAAATTCTGCTGCTGGACGAACCCACGCGGGGGATCGATGTGGCCACTAAGGCCGAAATCTACCGACTCATAGGTGAGTTGGCAGCTTCAGGGAAGGCCATCCTTATGGTCAGTTCGTACTTGCCGGAATTGCTGAATGTTTGTGACACCATTGGCGTCATGTGCCGCGGAAGTCTACGCGAAGTGCGTGCGGCCAACGATTGGACCGCTGAAGATATCATGCATGTGGCCACGGGAAGGGAGACCACGGTTTGAGTAATTCTGGTGGAGTCACTGAACTTGAAGCGAGAAGCTTCAGACGCACGATCGAAATGGTGTGGTCGATCCTGGCCCCCTTCGTTGGGCTGAGTATCGTGGTGATTATCTTTCTCATCTACCAGTCTATTTCCTCGCCAGATATTCCGTTTATATCAGCATCACGCCTGTCTTTGATTGCGAAGCAAAGCACGATCGTGGGGATGGGTGCGGTCGGGATGACGGTCATCATCATCAGCGGGGGGATCGATCTCTCGGCGGGTTCGCTTCTGGCCCTCACCTCGGTTGTCTTGGCCGTGTCGCTCAAGGCCGGCTACAACCCTGTGCTCTGCGTTTTCCTCGTCTTGGCCGCGGGGGCTTTCTGCGGCTTCATCAACGGCCTACTGATAACAGGATTGCGGTTGGTTCCGTTCATCGTCACGCTGGGCACGATGCTGGCGTTTCGGGGAGCGGCAGAAATCATTTCTGATCAAAAGAAGGTTGCCGTCTACGATGCCCCAGATTGGCTGTCGACCTTGCTGCGACCACCCGCCGCAGACAGCTACCAATTGGTTTGCACCGGGGTGTGGATTGTGTTGGCACTTTCGCTAATTGTGGCGATTGTGCTTCGCTGGTCGGTGTTCGGCCGATATGTGTTCGCGCTCGGGTCCAGCGAACCAACCGCGCGGTTGTGCGGAATCAACGTGCCCAAGGTAAAGCTAGGCGTTTATTCGCTGGGCGGATTGTTCATGGCCGTGGCGGGGATATTTTCCTTCAACGACCTTGGTCGCCAAGGCAGCCCCACCACCGGGGTTGGGCTCGAACTGGAGATTATCGCGGCAGTGGTAATTGGCGGAGGGAGCCTCAACGGAGGCCGAGGAAGCATCCTCGGATCGCTGTTGGGTGCACTGACGATGACTACGTTGGAGAGCGGCTGCTCGTATGCCGGGGTCAGTACCGCGATTCAGAAGGTGCTCGTCGGAGGAATCATCGTACTGGCCGTAGCCGCCGATCAATTCGTCCACCGCCGCCAGAGCTGATAACTCGGCAGAGATCGCTACTTTTTCGAGGAACTCTTTCCGCCTCGACGTCCACGCCGGCGGCCACGATGTTCGCCACGTTGTGGTTCTTTGGCCCGATTCTCCCGATTTGTAGCCAAAATCAACTCGATGGCTTCGTCCCAGGTGGGAATCGATCGATGCGACTTCTTCCCAGGCGATCGCTTCTCCTTGTCGCCGTCTTTGTCCCCGGACTCCTTGCCCGACGAAGTAGACTGCTTTTCTGACGAGGCATCGGACGATTCATCATCGTCGTCTTCATCGTCCTGGAACATGTCTACTGGTTCGTCGTCCTCATCATCCTCGTCGAGGTTTTCCGAACGTTCTTTCTTGGCCGCGGCGCTCTTGCGTCGTGGGCGTCGTCGGCGACGGCGTTTTCCGGTTTTCTCGGTCGAAGACTCTGATTCGCCTTCGGTCTCTTCCTCTTGCTCAGCCTCGACTGAGGAATCTTCCTTCTCGGCCTCGGTGCTCTCTTTCTTGCGATCCTCGCGTCCCTTGCCTCCGCGTCCACGTCGTCGCCGACGGCGGCGAGGCTTCTTCTCAGCCGGCTCTTCATCGCTGGGCGAATCGATCTCAGCCGTATCGGTCGAGGTAACTTCTACAGAAATAGACTCTACCTCGACGGTAGCGCTCTCGACTTCCAGAACATCACGGTCCGAGTGGGCCACATCGCTGGCCTCAGGTGATTTCGGTAGCACCGTCTCGGTTGTTTCAACTTTTGACTTGACCTCGTCGGATTTTGGCTCGGAGGACGGCGAGGAAATTCCCAAGTCTCCGGCCAAGCTGCCCCAGTCCGATTTCTTCTGATGCGTGGGCGAAGGAGTCGAACGGCGGCGCGGCGGCGGGGCAAAACGGCCGGCAGGCCGGGCAGCTTCTGCTTTAGGAGGCGAGGGCGGAGCCGCAGGAGGGCTAGCGCCCAATTCTTCGGCTAGTTTCTTCCAGTCGGTCGATTTTCCACCGTCGCTCATCCGTAGTGTGCCCGTTTCTGCAAACGTTCTAAAAGGAATTGAAAGAACACGCTTGGGTCAAAACACCTGACCGCCATCTCAGTATAAGGATTCTCGCTAAGATTGTGAAGTCGTGGCTGCCATTGGGTTTACAGCGGCAGCCGCATTCAGGCTTTCTGCCGAAATGGCCTCGATTCGCTTCGTCTCCTAAGATTCAGAAGAAGCCTCGTCCTTAGATCGCAGTGAAAAATTCGCAGGGCCACGGTAACTTCTCTGAGGGAGTTCGGGTTTTCAGCCCGGATTTCCTGTCGGCCTGTTCGTGAGAAAGGAGCATCGCGATGGAAGGCCCCAATGCCAAAGATAAGGCCGCCGTGCATCCTCACGTCGAGGACGTCGAGGTCAGCGGCCACATCATCGATAGCCTGATTCTGCCCAAAATTCTCGATAACATCACAGGGCTCGGTGGCTCTTTTCATATTAAGAAGATCTCCATCGGCCACGGTCGGACCGATCCGAGTTATGCCCTGGTCGAGGTTCGGGCCGCGACAGAGCCTGATTTGCAGGAGATTTTGGCCCAAATCTCTGACCACGGTGCCACACCCACGGGAAAGCACGATTGTCGCCTGATCGAAGCCGACATGGATGGGGCCTTTCCCGAGGGGTTCTACAGCACCACGAACCAACGCACCGAAATCAGGCTCAACGGGTCTTGGTTACGAGTCGACGACCAGGAAATGGATTGCGGTGTCGCAGTCGATGAAGCTAACGGCACTGCGCGGTGTTTGCCGATGACCGACGTGCGTCGGGGGCAAAAGATTGTGGTGGGGCATTCCGGAGTGCGTGTGTTGCCCCAGCAGAGGGCCACCGACACCCACATGTTCGAGTTCATGACCAGTCGGGTCTCCACGGAAAAGCCGAAAGGAGTCGCGATCCGTGAGATCGCCGCCGAATTTCATCGGGCTCACACCGAAGGAGGCAAGACGCTGATTGTCGGCGGTCCGGCGATCGTACATACCGGCAGTGGCGAGCATTTGTGCAAGCTGATTCGAAATGGCTACGTCGATCTGCTTTTCGCTGGCAATGCGCTGGCGACCCACGATATCGAGCAAGCCATTTTCGGCACGAGCTTAGGCGTGCGGTTGGACCGGGGCGATGTCGTTGATGCGGGCCACGAACATCACCTGCGGTCGATCAATCGCATCCGTCGTTTAGGTGGGATCAGGAATGCCGTTGAATCGGGAGATTTGACTACTGGCATTATGCACGACTGCATCAAGTACGGGTGCGATTTCCTACTGGCCGGCAGCATTCGCGACGATGGCCCTCTGCCTGAAGTCATCACTGATGCCATCGAGGCTCAGCGCTTGATGCGCGAAAAGCTTCACGATGTGACGTTTTGCTTGATGATCGCCACCACGTTGCATTCGATTGCCGTGGGGAACCTATTGCCCGTCTGGGTGAAGGTCGCGTGCGTGGATATCAATCCTTCAACCGTGATCAAACTTAGCGATCGAGGTTCGTTTCAAACCGTAGGCCTGGTGACCGACGTGGAACCGTTCCTGCGTTCTTTGGTGCACGAAATTGCGCTGCTCGATCAAGGCGTTGAACCGGGCACCGAGCGGCGAGCAATGTTGTAAGCCAGAACTAAAAGTAGCCTGCCTAGTGACATGGACGTTTAGGGAAGCGTGACCTCATGACTAAGCAACCGAAAATCTTAATGTGCCCACCCGACTTCTATGGAATTGAGTACGAAATCAATCCCTGGATGGACCGGACCCGTCAGGCAAATCACCAACGAGCCACCTCTCAGTGGGATGCACTACGAGGGTTACTCGAATCGGCCGGGGCGGAGATCCATCTGCAACCTCCCGTAAAGGGGCTGCCTGACTTAGTATTCACAGCCAATGCGGGGTTGATCCATCACCAGACCGCTATTCTGTCACGGTTCCGGCATCCCCAGCGACAGGGCGAACAAGAGTGCGATGCGGCTTGGTTCCGCGATTTCGGGTTCGAAGTCCGTGAGATTCCCGGCGATTCCTCGTTCGAAGGTGCCGGAGATGCGTTGTTCTGCGGAGAAACCTTATACGCCGGGTACCGCATGCGAAGCGATGCACATGGCCATCAGCTTTTGGGCGAGATGCTAGGGGTTCAAGTCATGCCGCTGGAGTTGGTCGATGCGTATTACTACCATCTCGACACTTGTTTTTGCCCGCTGAATCAGACAACGGCCATTGTCCATCGCGAAGCTTTCGATGACTACGGGCTCCGAGTCTTGGATGAGAACATCGAAACCTTGATCCCAGTACGCGGGGAAGAAGCTCGAAACTTCGCCTGCAACGCAGTAGTTGTTGGCAACGTGGTGGTGACCAACACTGGTTGCCCTGAACTACACGCGGCTCTCAAATCCCATGGGTTCGAGGCTTGGGAGACCCCATTGGACGAGTTCGTCAAAGCGGGCGGTAGTGCGAAGTGCCTGACGTTGAGGCTCGATGGTGAGGAGGCCGCCGCCTGGCGAACGGCCCCCGCACCCGTAGATCGAACCTAGAACGGTCAAGTCCCTTACGGGCTGACAGCACTGTCGGTCAGCATCGGCACCATGGTGGCGTTGTTCGCCACGTTGAACAGCGGACGCCAGCGGCTGCATGAAGCCGTTTGGGCCGAGCGGCCGGGGTACCAGACCAGGTTGAGGCCGAGGCCCCAGTTTTCTTCACGGGCTCCGATCTGATTGGCACCTTCTTCGGGAATGATGTAATTGCCGATGCCCACAATCGCGAAGCGGTCGTTGAAGGGCAACCGGAAGTCACCACCGACGATGCCGTCGCTCTCACCGGTCACACCACCCCAGATCCGCATTTCGTTTCCGGTGCAACTCGTGAACCTGACGAACAAGTTGTACTGATCGACGGTCTCCCAGGTGCCAAAGTTCGTGGCGGTCACCTGGTTTACGAAGTTGTTCAAGACCGAGTCGTCGCCGACATTCGCACTGGCCCACACGCCGAGTTCAATCTGCTTGGGTCCGCGGAAGCTGATTTCGCCTCGCACCTGACTCAAGCTGGCTTCGGTGTAGTAGTCGTCGCGAAGGTAGTCATACACCACACCCCATTGCAGGCCGGTGCAGTGGCGGAAGCGACGGAAAACACCCGCAGTTAAGAAGTACTGGTGTCGACCATCGTCGTCGAAGAGCCCCAGCGTGTTCATCTGGTCGTAACCCGAAAGGTTACTGTGGACCACGCGACCACCGAGTTGGTAGCCCAGTCCCCATTTGTTCCAGAGCGGGCCGGCCCAATCGATACCGTAGTCGAAGCCGAAGTTGCCTTTGTTGTCGAGGTCCACCGCATTGGTGAAGCCGTCCATACCGCCGAACGCGGTCAGGTTTTCAGACCAGCACCAGTCGCAACTGGGGCCCATCAGCCAATCAAACAACCGGCAAAAGGGACGGCCGTAGCCACACTGGCCACCGCAGGAACCGCCACAAGAGTCGCAGCCACCATATGGGTCATCGTAATAGGGACCATCGTGCCAGGGGCCTTCTCCGTAGCCGTCATAGCCTTCCATGTACGAGTCTTCGTACATGATGTCACCTGAGGGGCCCGGTCCAGGAAGTTCTTCCGTATACGATGCGTCGTCGTAGAAGATTTCCGACTCGCGATTGCGATAGTGTTGTGAGCGATATCGGGCCGGCTCCACATTATGGTCAACGTGAGGAGCCGCTTGCGGTCGGCGGTTCGCCGGCGGGCGATGCGTGTTCGGGTGGTCTTGCGGGTGACGGGCGTAGGAAGGAACCGGGTTACGGGGCGATTGAACCGTGCGCCGCTGTTGAGTGATTTGAGGAGCAGGGTCCCTGCGCTGGCCGTAGGAGGTTTCTTCCTCGTAAGAGGCTCGCGTGTTCGTCACTTTGGGGGCGGAGCCGGGACGGTACTGTTGAGCCGTGGCCTCGAGTTGTCCGCAGGCGAGCAGGACCACTGAGCCCATTCCCCATGCGATCATCTTAGTGAGTGTTTTCCGCAGCCAATCTCTCATCGATCCGAACCTCGAATGCAGTGCGAGCAAATATGTAACCATCCGCGCTCCACGCCCGAATTGGTCTCCGCACCACATATCGGAACCCGCACAACCGGATCTTTCGTTAATCTTCAAATAATCCGAAAATTTTACCCATCTTCGCGCAGCAGTGGAGTTGATCGACGCAGCAGGGTGGAATTGCCTGCGATTTGCAGGGCCAATCAGTCAGATCGACTTCGAATGCGACTGGGCAGCGATGCTCTCTAGGCTACCCGGAGGTGCGTTCGAGTGCTTGCTTGAGGTCTGCTATCAGGTCTTCAGTGTCTTCCAGGCCGACGCTGATGCGGACCAACTCATCGCGAATGCCAAACGCCAGTCGGGCTTCGGGATCATAGCTGGCATGAGACATGGATGCCGGCTGTTCGATCAGAGATTCCACCGCGCCAAGGCTTACCGCAAGCTGAAAGAGTTCGGTTGCCTCGCAGAAGTTTCGAGCCTGTTCGAAGTCGCCTGCGAGTTCGAAGGATAACATCGCCCCGAATCCACCGTTCATTTGCCGGGCAGCAATCTCATGCCCCGGGTGATCGCTGAGCCCAGGATACAGAACTCGCTTAACCCGTTTGTCCTGCTGTAGAAACTCAGCCAGCTTGGCCGCCGAGCGGCATTGCTCGCGAACCCGCAGGTCAAGTGTCTTGAGCCCTCGCGAGCAGAGGAACGACTCGAAGGGGCCCATTACCGCGCCAGTGGCGTTTTGGATGAAGTACAGCCGCTCGAAGAGTTGCTCGTCATCGACGACCAGGGCGCCGCCGATGAGGTCGCTGTGCCCACCGATGTACTTGGTAGCGGAATGCATCACGATATCGGCCCCCAATTCCAATGGCCGTGTGAGCACGGGGGAGGCGAACGTGCTATCCACCCCCAGCAGGGCACCGTGGCGATGGGCAATCTCGGCGCAGGCTTTGATATCTGTAATGGACATCAAGGGGTTGCCAGGCGATTCGATCCACACGAGTTGCGTTTTGTCAGTGATCGCTGCTTCTAGCTGTTCCAGATCGTCTGCGGGAACCAGCTTGATATCGATGCCGCTACGTTGAACTACCTTGTGAAGCAATCGATAGGTACCGCCGTAGATATCCGACCCGGCGACCACCTGATCGCCTGAGTTCAACAGCATGGTTACAGCGTGTGTGGCGGCCATGCCTGAGGAGAAGGCTAACGCGCCCATGCCGCCTTCGAGCGAAGCCAGCGTATTTTCGAACACCTTGCGGGTCGGATTGCCGCTTCGCGAGTAGTCGTACTCGCCCCATTCTCCGGCGCCTGGTTGTACGAACGTGCTGGCCACATGGATCGGTGGCACCACGGCACCCGTATGGGCATCGCGTTGGGGACCAGCATGAATTGCCCGGGTTCTAAATCGCATGGGTGTTCCGCTTACTCAATAGAAAGCAGCAAAGCGGTGCACGCGCCACGTCCACCGCTATCGCCGGAGGATAACGCTAGTTGCTGAGGCTAGATTTGGTCGAGTGCTTGGGCCAGGTCGTCAAGCAGGTCTTCGGTGTTTTCGATCCCGCAGGACATGCGGATCATATTGTCAGGAATACCAAATTCTCGCCGCTGCTCTTCGGTGCATTCGTAGTAACTCATTACCAGTGGCTGCTCGATCAGCGATTCCACACCTCCCAAGCTGGGTGCAATTCGCGGAATTTTTACGGCGTCGACCACGCTGGCCGTTTGTCGCCAGTCGGCATCCTTGACGAAGAACGTCACCAATCCACCGAAACCTCGCATGGTGCTTTGCGCAAGTTCGAAATCGGGGTGCGACTCCAGCCCTGGGTATAGCACCTTCTCAATCCGAGGATGTTCATCCAGGAATCTGGCCACCGCCAGTCCGTTGGCATTGTGCCGTTGAATACGCAGTTCGAAGGTCTTCAATCCACGTTCGAGCAGGTAAATGGCATGGGGCGAACTTACCGGCCCCATGATGCCGCGGAGGTTGCGCACCGGCTCGAGGCCCGCGGTGGTGCCGACGACCACTCCAGCCAGCAGATCGTTGTGCCCACCCAGGTATTTGGTGGCCGAGTGCAGCACATAATCAACCCCGGCCGCGATGGGTTGCAGGTTGTACGGGGTGGCCAGCGTCGCATCGATCAAGGTTTCCACGTTGTGGCGTCGACCAATTTCAGCGAAACGGGCAATGTCTACTACGCTCAGATGAGGGTTCGTCGGTGACTCGCTCACCAGCATTCTGGTTTTCGATGTGATGGCCGCTTCCATCGCATCGTAATCGCCGGTGCGCACTTGAAGCGTGCGTACCCCGTAGCGGGAAAGATGCTTCGTGCAGAACTCCCGACTGCGATGGTAGCATTCGTCGAAGAAGATGATCTCGTCGTCGGCCGATAGTTTTGCCATCAGCACTCCCACCAGAGCGGCCATCCCACTGGAGTACAGTACGGCCGATTCACCACCATCGAGTGCGGCTAGCTTGCGTTCGACCACCGCCTCGCTGGGATTGCCATAACGGCCGTACTCTTCCCGCGGTTGCTTCTGCTCGATGAAATCGATCACCGCCTGCGTGCTGGGGAAGGTAAAGGTGGCCGAGCTGAAGATGGGGTCGGTAATCGAATCGCCAGGTTTCTGACGTGCTTCGCCTGCATGCACAGCACGGGTGGAAAATCCAGGACGATCGACGTCGCACTGCACTGTGGTCGCATTCTTGTTCATCGCGTGGTCCGCTTTCACTTGACCGAAACTGGAAGGAGAGAGGATTCGCTTCCACCACCGCGAGAACGTCGGGCCATAAAAAAAGCCGCGACATTACCTATACCGGTCGCGGCTTTGCTTGGTTCAGTTAGATCGTCCCGACCGCATCTGCGGCAGGACAATGGCACTTTAGCAGAGCAAGGCTGCAAGCGGCCGCAAATCCCTCACCCAGGATCTTAGCCAGCAGTGACCCGGGGGGCAAGCATCTAAATGCAGAATTGGCCGTCGCTCGCCCTTGCTGCTTCTGCGCAACATGTTTCACTGCTAGCTTTTCTGGCCTCTACCCAAAGCAATATTGACCCCAGGCGTGGCCATCGGAATAATCTCGCCGCTCTTCGCTGAATGGCGACCCCCTCGCCAGTCCATAAATCCCGCACCCAACCCAATCCCCTGGGGAAGCGCTCTCATGAAATCCTCCGCCAAAGCCACGACCGTCCTTGCGCTGGGAACCTTGTTGGCCGCTACCGGTTGTGCCTCGCCGTATCATGCCGACCGCGGGGCCTTGTTTGGCGGTCTCGGTGGCGCGGGCCTGGGGGCCATTGTTGGGAATCAACTTGGCCACACCGGGGCAGGGGCGGCCATTGGTGCAGCGGCCGGGGCGCTAACTGGAGCCGCAGTCGGGGGATCGCTCGACGAGATTGAAGCCCGCAATCGGGCGATGATTGCCAGCCAACTCGGCCGGCAGGTTTCACCAGGAGCCGTGACCACCGACGACGTCATCGCCATGTCGCAGGCAGGTGTAAGCCAGGAACTGATCATCAACCACATTCGCGCCAATGGAGCCGCCGCACCGCTGCAAACCGATGACCTCATCCTGCTGCAACAGCAGGGCGTTAGCAGTCTAGTCATAACTGCCTTGCAGTCGGCGCCTCCTCCGGGCCCAGTGGTGGTGGCCCAGCAACCGGTTCAGACCGTGGTGTACGAAGAACCCTATTTCGTGGCTCCCTATCCAGTTCCGCATCGCCATTGTTACCACCCCCGCCCGGTTAGCTGGGGCATTTCCGTGTCCAGCGGCGACTTTTAGTCGAATTGAAAGGGCACCCTTAATTCGATCCTCACGGTATCCGTGGTTAGACTGAACTAGATGTTCAGCCCCCGCCATCACCTGCTTCCGATTCTGCTTTGCTGCGCAGCAACTCCCTGCGCGGTGTTCTTTTCAACGTTTTCGACGGCCGCTGCGACGGACATTGGGCTCAGCGTTCCGGAGGGATTTGAAGTCACTCGCTATGCCAGTGACGAGCTAGCCCATGACATCTTTTCGATGACCATCGATTCCCAAGGTCGGGTGGTTGTCTCGGGGCCTGGCTATGTGCGAACTCTTATTGACGACGACATGGATGGGCAAGCCGATCGAACGGTGCAGTTTTCCGATCGTCCGCGTAGTGGAGCCCAAGGATTACTGTTTCTCGGCGACGACTTGTTGTACACGGGCGATGGTGGACTCTGGCTCCAGAAAGATAGTGATGGCGACGGCGAGGCTGAGGCTGAGCCAACTCAATGGCTCGAACTGAATAACCGCGAGCACGGAGCACACGCCGTAACGCTCGGACCCGACGGCTATGTCTACGTGATGTGCGGTAACGACGCCGGCATGACTGCCGAGCAGGTTACTGACGCCGGTTCGCCGATCACCGATCCACTCGCCGGATGCGTCGTCCGCATCGCTCCCGATGGTACACAGGCCAGCATCGTTGCCGATGGGTTCCGTAATCCCTACGACCTGGGGTTCAATGCCCAGGGGCACTTGTTTACGGTCGACTCCGATGGCGAGCGGAGCCATCATCTGCCGTGGTACACCCCAACCCGGTTGTTCGACATTGCTCGCGGCGAGCAGCATGGTTGGGTTCTCTCTGGCTGGCAGAAAAGTTGGAGCCGCCCGGAAGCCTTTTTTGATAACGTGCCCCGCGTCTGCGAGCTGGGGCGTGGTTCCCCCAGTGGGCTGTTGGTGTACCGGCACCGTGCATTTCCCGCGCACTATCGTGGTGGTGTGTTTACTGCCTGTTGGACGCTGGGCCGTGTTTACTACTTGCCACTTATCTCAGAGGGGGCTAGCTACCAGAGTAAGCCCGAGATCTTTTTGCAGACCGATGGCGATACCGGCTTCGCACCGGTTGACTTGGCGGTGGGTCCACGAGGGGACCTTTTTGTGGCTGTCGGTGGACGCGGGACCCAAGGCGGCGTGTTTCGGGTGCATTATGCTGAAGGGCAAGAGGCTTCTTCGGCCGCTCACGCGGAGTTCCCGACATCGATGGGGAGGCTCCTCGCAACGAACCAGCCGCTGAGCAGTTGGTCCCGCGCGAAATGGCTGCCGTCTGCTCACTTACTGAATTCGAGCGATTTCGTGCTGGCAGCTCTTGGGACGGGGATACAGGGCGACGAACTATCCACCGAACAGCGCATCCGTGCCATCGAGATACTGGTCGAGCTTCGCCCTAAGCGAATCGCTGCACTGATCCATAAGATTGATTCATCAGACGATCCCCAGGTGCTCGCCAGAGTGGCTTGGGCAATTGCTTGTGCCCAGGCGAGTTTCAGCGGTAAGGAACTGCAGTTCGCTCAGCAGATGTTGGCAGCGTTAACCCAGCATGAGAACCCTTTCGTTCAAAGGGCCAGTTGGGAATCACTCAGCCAGATGAGCGATCTTCCGAAACCGGTTCTGCGGGAGTGCGACTGGGTTTCGGGCTATGGCTCACCGTCTCGCTATGTGCGTCACGCAGCCATCAGCGTGTCGAGTAGTTCTCGACAGGCCACATCCATCGCAAAGAAGCAAGTGGAGCAGACTGCAGAAGCTGTGAGCCAGGGGCGAGTGGCTTCCTCCCTGCTTTGGGCGCGATTTGCAGCTCGGCAGGCTTCCTCGTCTAAGAAACCGGCGGGCGAAATTCGCAAGTGCTTGTCCTTAGTGCAATCGAGTGACGACCCCGACGTGCGCTTGGATATGGTTCGCCTAATCGAGCTTCTGCTGGGGGATATTCAAGCCTTTGACGAGGAGCAACTGCTTGCCAGTGGGTACTCACTCGGTCGGCCGGATGCAGTAAACCCGAAGGTACTGCAGTCTGTCCGCGACACCCTGACCTCGGCTTTTCCCAGCGGGAATGAACAGCTCGATCACGAGATCGCTCGCTTGGTGGCGATGGTCGGCGGGAAGTACTCGGCGTTTCTCGACGCTCTTTCGGAGAAGTGGACTGCTGAAAGTTCACCAGTGGACGACGTGCATTACTTGACGGTGCTGGCCAAGCTCGAAGGTCCCCGTTCCTACGAAGTCACCACCCGCACCGCCGCCGCCTTGGCCGGGCTACACGAGAAGCTGGCCGCCGGCGATAGGTATCCTAGTCGTGAGTGGCCAATTTGGGTTGCCACCGTGTTTGATGAGTTGGTTGCCAGAGATGAAGCCCTGGCGACGGCTTTCGTGGCTGACCCGAAATTTGGTCATCCCGATCACGCCATGTTTGTGCTTGCGCTCCCGGAAGAACAAAGGCTGCCAGCCGCAACGCGTCTGTTCGATCAACTGGAAGGCGAAACCTACGAGGAACTGGCCGCCATCTGGACGCCCACACTCATCGAAGCCCTTTTGATCCTGCCGGAGGAAGTGCTTTTTCCCCGACTCCGCGAGGTATGGGACGAAGGAATCCTTCGTGATGCTATCGTCGAGGTGCTCGCAAGAAGTCCCCAGCCGGAGGACCGCGAGCGCTTCACCGAAGCGCTGAAATACTCGCAGCCCCCAGTAGTTGAGACCGTCAGCGAGGCGCTACTGGAACTCTCGCCGGACGCGAAGGCCGAAGAGATCGCAACGGCAGTCTCGCGTTTACGTCGATCGTGCATGGCCGCCGGAAGGATGCCACCGAAAGGCGACAAGGCGGCTCGGGCCAATTACCACCGTGCGGTAGCCGAAGAACAGGCGATGCGGAAGCAACTCGATCACTTGTTGAGTCATTGGTCAGACAACGAGATTGAGATCACAGAAGAAGCATCCGAAGATCTACTGCTTCAATATCAACCCTGGTTTGTCTGGTTTGGGCTAAACTACCCCGGCTATGCCTCACGCGAATCGGGCAGAGTTTCGTTGGGAGCCTGGGCGTTAAGGCTAGAATCAATCGATTGGTCGCAGGGCAACCCCGCGCAGGGTGAGGGGCTGTACCGGCGAACGAATTGCAGCCAATGCCACGATGGCAATGCGCGCCTGGGACCGGAGTTGGCCCCGGCCGTGAAACGTTTCTCCCGCAAAGATCTTTTTGCGGCCGTGATCAACCCAAGCTCCAACGTCTCGCCGCAGTACCAGGGGGTGCAAGTCGTCACTCAAGACGGCCGCATCTATCAGGGGCTCCCGGTTTACGACTCGCCAGAGGGGCTGCTGCTAAGGACCGGGGCAACCACCACAGTGCGACTCACCGGCGATGAAGTTGCCGTGCGGTTGCCGAGCACACGCTCATTCATGCCGGAAGGGCTGCTGGACGAACTCTCCGACCAAGAGCTGGCCGATTTGTACGCTTATCTGCGCACACTTCGTTGAGGTGCGAGTATTGAGACCTCGGCTCAGTGGTTGTCGCCGCTGATCATGTTGCCAAAACCGCCGAGGATCGATCCTTCACCTTTGCTGCCGCCCGATTGTGGAGCGTTCGAGACAATCCGTCCCGCGAGCCTGCTAAAGGGCAGCGACTGCAGCCACACATCTCCCGGACCGGTGAGGGTACTGAAGAATACGCCCTCACCACCGAAAAGCGTGTTTTTGATTCCGCCCACGTATCGCACGTCGAAATCAACCGTGGGTTCCAATGCCACCAGGCAGCCCGTATCGACTTTGATCACTTCATCGTGCTCCAGCCGCCGGTGCATGAGTGTTCCGCCAGCGTGGACCATAGTCAGCCCGTCGCCGGTGAGCCGCTGCATGATGAATCCCTCTCCACCAAACAGCCCGACGCCGACCCGCTTTTGAAACGCGACGCCGATTTCCACCCCACGCGCCGCGCACACGAACGAATCTTTCTGGCAGATCAACTCGCCACCCAGTTGTGCCAGGTCCATGGGTACAATTTTGCCCGGGTAGGGGGCCGCGAACGCGACTTGCTGCCGGTTCGATGAAGAATTGTAAAACGTCGTCATGAACAGAGATTCGCCCGTGAGCCATCGCTTGCCGGCCGTCATCATCTTGCCGAGCATGCCGGTGTGGGCTACCGCGGGATCGCCGATCACGGTTTCCATCTCAATGCCCGCGGTCATGTACATCATGGCCCCCGCCTCGGCGATGACCATCTCTTCAGGATCGAGCGTGATGCAGACGTACTGCATCTCTTCCCCGAAGATCTCGTAGTCGATTTCGTCCGCTATCTGGTCGGCGGGCGGAGGCGGCGGGTCGGAATCGCCCCGGAGTTGCTCGACAATCGCCGGCACATGCCGAGCTTCAATCCAACTTGCAGCCCCTGGGCCGTAAACCAGCGTGTGCAGCCCTTTCTCCGATTCGATCATCTCGATCAGCTGACCCAACGGCATCGGACCTTGAGGGTCTTTCCCACGGGCGAAGTACCAGGTGGATTGAGAAGTCATTGGCAGGAGTCTCCGGTGGCCGTTGTTTGAGAGGCCGTTACTATCGGGTGTTCGCCGCGGAACAGCGAATATTGTGCCTTGCTGCGACATCCCCCGCGAGCGGGTGTCTGCGTAATCTTGTCGCACATCATGGTGCAATGTGGCGTGCCGCCTGTTCGTCGAGCGGCGGTCGCCTACAATGGGAAAGTTCTTTCCGCCCTTCACGTTAGCGACCGAAGGTGACTTCAGAGTGAGTATCGAGCACCCCACTGCGTTTCGCCCCGAGGAATACGCCGAATTTCGACCTGACAAAATGGGCAAGGCGACCTTGTTCCAATCATCCCGCTTGCTGGTTGGGCTGAATTGCTTCGAACCTGGTCAAGAACATGCCCTTCATGCCCACGAAGGCATGGATAAGGTGTACCATGTATTGCAGGGGCGGGGGCTCTTCACGCTGGAAGGCAAAGAGCTGCCGATGGAGCCGGGCATGATGTTGATTGCCCCCGAAGGCGTACCCCATGGGATTCGCAACAACGGTGACGAACAGCTCGTTGTTCTAGCCGTGTTGGCACCCTCTCCGTAGAGCAAACAAAAGCGACTCGCCGCCTTGAGAAACATATAAGAGGTTGGAGTCTCGAGGGAGAAAACGATGCCAGAGAAACTAATGAACGGACCAATCGATCTCTTGGCGATTCTGGCCATCGTGGGTACCGTGCTCAATCTCATTGCCTTAATGCAGGGTGTGGCCGTACGGCGTCTTGCAGGGAAAACACTGGTCGACCTGGGCCAATCGAACATCGGCAGGGCTTGGGAGTTGGCCGTTGTAATCATCTTCCTGGTGCCCGTAGGACTTATCTTCGCTCAGCCGGCACCGAAAAAAGTTCCCACGCCGAAGTTTGGCGAACAGCGATTCACCCCCGAGAAAGTTCGCTCGAGTCAGATCAAAGCCGATCTCCTAACGCGTGGTTTGACTCATGGTCTCTTCATCGTGTCGATCTTGGCCGCCCACGTGATGGGTGTTCGCCCGGGGCGCTGCGAATTTGCCGAGAAGGGCCTAATCTACGGTGGCTGGCAATTGCGAACGTGGGACCTGCTGACCTCTTTCTCCTGGATCGAGGGCCCCCCCACGCGGCTCACCATGCGATTTGATGAGTCTTCCCGTCAGGCAGTTGTGCCGCCCGAGCACACAGCCGCCATCGATCAACTGCTTCGTCAGCACATTGCCGGAGAAGACAGTCTCCAGACGGTGGGGTAGTCGCCCGCTCTGCATCTGGAATTCTTGAACGCGAGGATTCCACGTTCTGTTTGTCGCCCAGGGCCACGTTAGCTTATAGTAGCTACTGGCTGGGGGGTGTGAATGTACACTGCCCGCCATCCCTCCTGTTGGCCGTACTTACCCAAGGCCGACACCACAACCCACGCGTTTCCAGCCACTACCGAGTTGCGTGCCTGCCGGCTATCGGTGAAGACCCCGCTCATGCACTTGGTCTGCCAGGAGAATCGCTATGCAGCGGTGCAATCCGTATTGTGATTGCCATAGGCCAAAGTCCGTCACAGGACTAGATGGATCGCCACGAAACCTCGCCCGTCGCGTCTGGTTAGCCTTCCTGGCTTTGATGGTCACCTCGCTGTGCGTGGCAACCACTCACGCTCAACTTCCCACGGCGAGACTCATGGCTACACAGCCAGTGGGAGGGCAGCAGGGGACATCGGTCGATCTGACGATTACCTCTTCCGCCGATTTAGACGGCGCCGATCGGCTGTGGTTCAACCATCCCGGGATTACAGCCACACAGAAAACTCAACAGGTTGAAGGCCAAGAGCAACCCCAACCGGTGGCCAATGCTTTTACTGTTTCCATTGCCTCGGATGTGCCCCCTGGCAACTACGAGATGAGAGCGGAAGGCACCTACGGTGTTTCCAACCCTCGCACGTTTGTGGTCGGCGATCGGCCGGAAACTTCTGAGACCGAGCCAAACAACAGTCTCGAGCAAGCGGGCACGGTTGATATCGGTTCGGTCGTCAACGGGGTGATCGGCGCAGCCAACGACATGGACTGCTTCCGTTTTAAGGCTAGTGCTGGCCAACGCGTTATCATCACGGCCTGGGCTGAGAGGATCGACTCTCGTCTCGATGCCACGTTGGAACTATTCGACCCCACCGGCTCGCTCGTACAACTCAATCGCGACTGGGATGGTCACGATGCGTTGCTGGATTACACACCCGAAGTCGATGGCGAATACGTGCTTCGCCTTTACGATTTTCAATACACCGGAGGTGCCGAACACTTCTACCGCCTGTGGATCACCGACGGCCCTTATGTCGATAGCATTGTTCCTCCGATGGCCGAGCCAGGCACCAAGCAAAGCTTCACGCTCTACGGTCGAAATCTACCCGGGGGAACAGCCACCGAATGGGAAACCCCGGGTGGACCGCTCGAAGCATTGACGGTCGAGTTCGAAGTGCCTGCCGCATCCGAGAACCCGGAACTGAATTGGGCCTCGCCCGTGCGACCGGCCGAAGCGGTTTTCGATGGCGTGGATTATCGGCTTACGACGGAGAAGGGCACTTCCAACCCGTTACGGATCGCTCGGGCCACCGCCCCGGTCGTTCTGGAACAAGAACCGAACTCCGAGGAAGGCACGGCTCAAGCAGTCGAGGCTCCTTGCGAAGTCGCCGGCCAGTTCCAGCAACTGGGCGATGTGGATTACTACACGTTTACCGCGACTAAAGGAACGGTGTACCAAATCGAACTCGTCTCTCAGCGGTTCGGCTTGCCCACTGACCCGCTATTACTTGTCGAGCAGATCGTGGTCGACGACAAAGGCAACATCAAGGTCAAGGACACCAAAGAGGCCGACGACGACGGGACCAATGTAGGTGCGGCTCACTTTACCAGCACAAGCCACGACCCCGTATATCGCTTTCAGGCTCCAGAAGACGGAACCTATCACATCGCAGTTCAGGACCTTTATCGGTCAACCCAGGCATCGCCTCGATTGGTGTATGGACTTGCGATCCGACCCGAGTCGCCTGATTTTCGGCTGGTTGTGCAGCCTGAGTATCCGCTCGATGGCCGCAACGCTCCCAACCCTTGGACGCCGTTCTTGCGACGCGGCGGCACCGTGCGTTTCGACTGCATGATCTTCCGCCGCGACGGCTTCGCAGGTGAAGTGGCACTTTCGGTTCAGGGCCTACCCGAGGGAGTGACCTGTGCCGGCAGTGTGATCGGCCCCGGGCAGTCATCAACTCGGCTGATTCTCTCCGCCGCGGAAGATGCACCGGTATGGTCGGGCGAAATCAAGATCATTGGGGCCGCGCGAATTGGCGATGTGGATGTCGTGCGAGAAGCCCGCAACTCAACAGTCGTCTGGGCGGGTACCCCGGCGGTAGTACGGGCGGCCGAACGAATTGTGCTTTCTGTGGGTGAAACGGCACCGCTTGGCATGACCGCTGGAGTGGACCGAGTCGATCTGGTGCAAAGCAGCCAACTGAACATCCCTCTCCAGATTGCCCGCCGCGAGGGCTTCACGGCAAAGTTCGTCGTCACCGGAGATCAACTCCCACCAAAGGTGACCAACGAGAGCGTGAATGTGGCGGACAATCAGACAGAGGCTACCGTGCATCTTTTCGTCGAGCCCGATGCCCCCACGGGCACCTACACGCTCTTCGTGCAGGGTGCGGGACAAGTGCCATCGCCCCGAAAGGATAAAGACGGCAATCCCGTTCAGGTCAATGTTGTCGAGGCCTCAACGCCCGTTACGGTGACGATTGGGCCCAGCCCGTTAACGCTGGAACCCCAAGTACCTGGCAACGGGGCCGTGAAACGCGGAGCGGAACTAAAGATTCCGGTCAATGTGAAGCGCCAGAATGGGTTTGAGGGGCCGGTAACTTTGGGGCTGAAGTTGCCCGCGAGTGTCACCGGCGTAGAAGCTGCGGAAGTGACTGTTGCAGGCGATCAAACGGCTGGCGAGTTGATTGTAAAACCGACCGGCGAGGCCACTGTCGGAAATCATGCCCACGTGGTGATCGCTGCCCGAGCGAAGTTCAACGACAAAGAGGTCGAAGTTCATCAGCGAATTCCCTTGAACGTCACGGAATAAGACGCGTGGGAAGATATTAGATGCGTTCGACCCAACCAATCGAATAACGTGAGAAAACATGAATCCACTGACGATCAAGATTCCTGGCTGGTTGCTGGCGCTGGCTCTCTTGCTACCTGTGTCCACCGCTCAAGCGGAAGATGAAGCACCGGCGGTCATCGAAGTGGCCGAGCTGCAGCGCGAAGAACCGGTTGATTTCGAAAAAGAGATTCTCCCGCTGCTTAAAAAGAGCTGTCTGGCTTGCCATAATGAGGCCGAAGCCTACAGCGACTTAGTGTTGGAGACACCGCAGACGATCCTCAAAGGTGGAGCGCTTGGGGCGGCCGTCGTGCCGGGCAAGGGAGATGAAAGCCTGTTGCTGCAGGTCGCTGCCCGTCGTGAAGAACCGATCATGCCGCCCGAGGACAACGACGTGGGAGCCCCGGTACTCACTCCCGAGGAACTGGGGCTGATCAAATTGTGGATCGATCAGGGGGCCACGGGTGAAGTCTCAGGTCAATTGGCCCCCTTGGCGTGGCAACCGCTTCCGGCGGGGATTAACCCCATCTATGCGGTCGCCGTGACTCCCGACGGGCAATATGCCGCCTGCGGTCGAGCCAATCAGATCTTTATTTACCACGTGCCAAGCGGCCAACTGGTCGAACGACTGACCGACCCAAATCTGGTCGAGGCCGGGCTCTACGAAAATGCCGGCGTCGCACATCTGGATATCGTCCAGTCATTGGCGTTCAGCCCCGATGGCAAAACGTTGGCTTCCGGCGGCTATCGCGTGGTGAAGCTGTGGAAACGCCCCGATAGCCCCATGGCCGCTGAGCCGCTAGTTCTGGACTATGTCCCTCGTCTTACGGCAGTGAGCCCTGGCGGGAAGCTTCTCGCCACAGCGGACGATGCCGGACATCTTCGCATCGTGACACAGGGAGAAGAGTCGAAGTCGGTCGAACTGGTCGGGCATCAAGGCACCCCGGTCGCCCTGCAGTTTACGCCCGACGGACAGGCTCTCATCACCGCCTCGGCCGATGGATCGTTGCGAGTGTGGAATTCGACCGATGGGCGATTGCAGTCGCGAGTCGATACCCCGGCACCGATTGCCGCTATGAGCCTGAGTGCCGATGGTCAGCAGATGCTGGCCGCGGGAGGCGATGCGAAGTTGCGAGCGCTCTCGGTTCCGAACAGTGGTGTTCGCCAACTACTGGCCGCCACCCATTTTTCGGTCGCTACCGCCAGCCCAGACGGGAAATGGCTTGCGCTGGGCAACACCGACGGTTCTGTGCGAACGTTGTCGCTCGGCGATGGGAGTGAACTCAAGAGTTGGAAAGCCCACGAGGGAGCCGTGACCGCGTTGGCCTTCAGTGCCGACTCCGGCGAGTTGCTTACGGCCTCAGAAGATCATCAGTTGAAACTGTGGAAGACCGGTGACTGGAGCCAGACAAGCAGCGTTGAATTGGCCGATCGACTTCCTTCGGCCGCTTGTTCTTTGACAGGGACTCGAAAATTTGCCGTCGGCGATTCGCAAGGAAGGGTTGCCATTTGGAATGCGGACACGATGGATGCCCCGGCGGCATTGATCGAGGGCGTCGAATCGGCCGAGCCGACGGCCAAGATCGTTGCGATGGCCGCCTCCGGTGATGCTGCCACGCTCTATGTCGCGAATGGGGTCGCGGTGCGAGCAGTCGCTACTGAGAATGGAGAACAGCGTTACGAGATTGATGGGACCGGTGTAGTGAATGCACTGACCTTAAGTCCCGATGGAGCTGTGCTGGCCACTGCGGGGCAGGATCAGAAGATTCGCCTGTGGAATACCTCCGATGGAAAGCCGGCTGCTCAGTCGGTGCTCGCCGGGTTCGATGCCCCAGTCACGAGTGTTGCCTTCGTGAACTCGGGACAAATTGTAGCGGGAGCAACGAATGGGCGTGTACTCGTCCTTGATGTCGCTACTGGAATAGCCTCGCAAGCGTTTGCCCAGCACCAGGGTAATGTGGCATTCGCCGTTGCCATTGCCGGCGAGCCACCACAAGCCGTGACGGGTGCGCAGGGGCACAGCTTCATGCAGTGGCCAATTCTGCCGCACCACATCGCTACCTTGCCTTCGGCCAATGTTGCGGCCTTGGTTCCATTGACTGGCGAAGGTATGCACATGGTGGTTGCCAATAAGGAAGGTCTCGCTCAACAGTGGGATCTGCTGGCCGGCACCGTCGTCAAAGAATACCAGCACGGCTCACCGATCACCGCTGCGGCAGCTTCCGGTGATGGTGCACGGTTGGCCACAGCAGGTGAAGACCAGATAGTGCGGCTGTGGAACATGGCCGATGGAGCAGCGCTAGCAGAGGTCCGCGGCGATCAACGCGCCAACCGAGAGCAAGCCCGCCTGGCCACCATTGTCAGCGTGGCCAAGACCAAGGACGATGCCGCAAAGAAGCAACTTGAGGAGGCAAGCAAGACCCTCGAAGAACGAGTGGCGGCACTCGAGACGGCGAACAAAGAACGCGACACAGCAATTGCAGCAGCTCAAACTGCCCAGGCGACCGACGAGAAGGCGAAAGCTGAAAAGGCTACCGCGGAAAAGTTGGTTGCTGACACCGATGCGGCGTCCAAGGCTGCCGTCGAAGCCAAAACTGCCGCTGACGCGGTGGTGCAGAAAACTACCGAGGCCGCCACGGCAGCCATCGAGACAGCCACGGCCGCGGTTACCGCCCACGATCAACTGGCTGCCGCCCTGCAGTCGGCAACCGCAGCGGCTGAGAAGGCGAAAGCCGCCAGTGAAGCTGCGCCAGAAGACAAGCAACTGGCCACTCTGCATGCTGCCGCCAACAAGACGCTTGAAGGCGTGAAAGGATTGATCGCACCTGCCATGGAGTCGCGTCAAGCGGCTGAAAAACTGGCGGCGGAGAAGAAGGCCGCCGCAGATACAGCCGTGGCAAACCAGAAGGCAGCGGAAGCCAAGGTAACCGAAACCGCCGCCGCCGCGAAAGAAGCGGCAGAAAAGTTGGCCGCCGTGACCAAAACTGCTGAAGAATCGCAAAAGGCGCTGACCGACGCCACGGCAAAGAAAGACACTGCCGAGCGAGCCGCAGGCGACGCTGAGGCATCCCGCGCCCGTGCAGAACGGCTGCTGGGAACCGCGAAAGAAAAGTCGGCTGAAACGGGGGTGTTCCTCGCGTCGCAAAACGAATTGGCCGAAGCTGCGAATCAGGAGGCAAGTGCGGGACAAACTGTGGTGCGTTCGCTGGCATTCTCACCAGACGGTAAGCAACTTGCCGCTGCCGGAGAAAATCGCCTTGTACAGACATATCGGGCCGACAATGGCAGCCCAACTGGAGTCTTCTCAGGGCACGAAGCAGCCGTAAATTCGATCGAATTCCTTGATGCAGGCCGACTGGTTTCTGCCGCTGCGGATAAGAGCATTAAAACGTGGGACTTAACCGCCCACTGGACTTTGGCTGGGCAGATCGGCCCTCCACAGGACACCCCAACCGCATTCGAGAACTCACCACTTTCCGATCGCGTGCTGGCGATCGACTTCAGCCCCGATGGCAATTTTCTCATCACGGGTGGTGGAGAACCTTCGCGTAGCGGAGAGTTGAAACTGTGGAACATTGCCGATGGCAGCTCGAAGCATGAGTTTGTCGATGCCCATAGCGACACGGTCTTTGGCGTGGCTTTTTCCGACGATAGCCGCTACTTGGCCACGGCCAGCGCAGACAAGTTCGTTAAGGTGTTCGATGTGAACTCCGGTGCTGAGATTCGTTCGTACGAAGGCCACACGCACCACGTGTTGGGAGTCGACTGGCAATACGACGGTACGATTCTCGCCAGCTGCGGTGCAGACAACGTGGTGAAGGTTTGGAACTTCGACACTGGCGAACAGCAACGCACCATTGGAGGATTCGGCAAGCAGGCCACGTCGATCACCTTCGTCGGCCAGGCGGGCGAAACTCTGACCAGTGCCGCGGACAAGACCGTTCGCCTTCACACCGTGGGCGATGGCAAGAATATTCGAAACTTCGATGGTGGAACGGACTACATGTACTCGGTTGATGTCACCGACAACGGCAATTTGGTTGTGGGCGGAGGGGCCGACAGCGTACTTCGACTATGGACGAAGGGCGACGGGAAGGCAGTAGCGAGTTTCGCTCCCCCGGAAGAGGGTGGGTCTTCGGAGCAGGCTTCTGTCGCAAAGTGAAGAGGCTATTATAGATACGCGTTTCTGCCACTGTGCGGTTTGGAATCGAAGCCAAGTCTCCAAGTGGGGGGAGATTCTGCCAAGCTTTTTTTGAAATAAATACTTAACAATTAAGAGGTTTCGGCTATCTTAGAAGGTCGTATTACGGGGCAGATTACCTAATCGGAACAGGCTACCCCTCCCAAAATTGTGACCTGACTGCAGTCAGTTTGCGTTCCCACCCCACGAAGGAGCAGCTAATGAATCGGATACAGTGCCTTAAGTACCTTTCTGTAGTGGTCGCACTTTGTGCGCTGGTCGCCACACCGGCGGTCGCCGCACCCTACACCTACAACATCAATCTAAATCAGAGCCAATTGAATCTGACCGCTGCTGGTTCTGTCCTTGGTGGAGTGCTCAACGTAGAAGAGCAATTTGCCAACACACCTACCCGATACCAGGGAACAATGGTTGCTGATTTCCCTGCTGGACCCGGTGCAGGCGGAAGCATTACCTTCCCTGGTGGTAGTTCTGCAGAGGCCGACACTCTACGTGGTCTCTTCAATTCCCAGCGACAGGTTTCGCCCGGAATCGGTGGTACTGGTGGAGCGGACCCGGCCAACTATGGCCTGATTCTAAATGCCCCTATTGACATCGATCTGCCAGCGATTCCGCTGCCTGACCCGATTGGTTCGATCGATCTGGGTGTCCTAGACTCGGTGCAAATGGACATCGCTCTGCGTGAAGTCACCTGGGACATCACCATGGCGCTTCTGCAAACCGAAAAGGGAATTGACGCCAATGGGGAGTTCGACGCATCGGGAGGCATCGGCACAGGAGTTCAGCTGGGTCTGACCTCCGGCTTCATTGACCTCACCGGTTCATTGGTGTTCCGACAGGACAACATTATCAGTTACGGAGCCACGCTGGCTGCTCTCACGGCTTTGGTAGCTGCCGTTCCAGACCTCGGTCTAAGTGTTGATGGAAATCCTGACGGCAACATCTTCACCACGGAGGTTGGTCTGGGAATTGGTACTAGACTCGACCTGAGCGGCATCCCGGATATTCTGACCTTGCCCAACGGCGCGACTGATCCCGGCTCGGTGACTTACAACCCGGTGACCGGTGCTTCCACACTCACGTTGCCTGTGGACATCACGCTGCCCGATCTCGGCATTCCGGCCGATCTGCTGGACCTCGATCTTAGCTTCAGTGGCCAACTAGTCGGTACGGCGATTGTTCCCGAACCGTCTTCGATGGCTCTGGGACTGATGGGCATCATCGGCTTCGTTGTTTACGGAGTCCGACGTCGACGAGCCTAGGAGAGCTTGGCTCAAAGTAGATGCTTTACCTACGGCGAGTGCACTTGGGCGATCCCCGGGTGCACTCGCTTTTTTGCGCATATGCTTAGCGGCTTGAACCGAATGACAGCCGGTGGCGACTAAACCAGCTCGCTGACAATCTCACGTTCCTCTAGCACGTAGCGGGGGCGACCTGCGTGGTCGGTGAAGGTGGCCTCGGTATCGATGCCCAAGTGCCTGTATGCAGTCGCCAGAATGTGTTCCGGTCGGTAGGGGCTATCTAGCGGCACTTCGCCACGGCTGTTCGAAGATCCGACGATCTGCCCGACGTTCAACCCGCCGCCGGCCAGCATCACACTCATCAGCGATCCCCAGTGATCGCGTCCGGCGGTTTTATTGAACCGTGGCGTGCGTCCAAATTCGCCCATGGCGATCACCAACACATCGCGCTCGAGGCCTCGCTCGTGAAGGTCATTGATCAAGGCCGAAACGCCGCGATCGTATTGGGGGGCCTTGGTTTTCATGCGCTTCACCAGCCCCCGATGGTCGTCCCAACCTCCGACGCGTACTGAGACGAACGACACGCCGGCTTCGATGAGTCGTCTGGAGAGAAGCAGGCTTTGCCCAATAGTATGCCGGCCGTAGAGATCGCGAACCTTGTCCGACTCTTGGGCAATGTCGAACGCTTCCCTGGCACGGTCGCCTGTGACCAACTCAAATGCATCGCGGGTGAAGGAGTCGAAAGCCTCTCCCACGCCACGGTTATCGATCACCCTTCGCGAGTCATCCAGCGAATTCAACAGGCTGCGACGATCGTCCAAGCGCTGGAGATTCAGATTGCCAACGAGGTCGAGGTTCTGGACCTTGAACTTCTCTTTGTTCGGGTCGCCGCCCGTTACGAATGGATTGTGTCCCTTGCCCAGGAAGGCGGCCTGCCCGTAACGCATCATCTGCGGAATAGCCACATAGCCGGGTACTCCCTTTTCGTTGGGGCCCACAACGTGGTCAACCACCGACCCGATACAAGGCAGTTCGTTATCACGGTTCTGCCGGTCGCGAAGGTAATAGCCCGTCTGTGTCAGGTGGCTGGATGTTTGATGGCTGCCCGAGTTGTGGTGCACCGAGCGAATCACCGCCAGGCGTTTGGCAATCTTCGCCTGCTCGACCATCATCTCGCTGAACCGCACACCACTCAAAGCGGTTTGAACGGTTCCCAGCGGCCCGCGATACTCGACAGGGGCCTCGGGCTTGGGGTCGTAGGTCTCGAACTGCGTTGGGCCGCCAGCCAATTCGATGAAGATCACAGAACGCTTGGGAATCGACCGGCCGGCTTCGGCTGCGCGGGTTTGAATCTTCAAGAGATCGGCCAGAGACATGCCTCCCAGGCCATGGAAACCGGCACGCAAGAAGTCTCGTCGTCGGATACCATCGCAGTAGTCGAAGCGACTTCCCGAAACCTGCAACATGGTGGGCACCTCCATCAGGGCGAATTGCAATTTTGGCGGGTCCGTGCAATGGGGGCACGGCATGCATTTCGTCGTTGGGCGTGAATGCCAGAATTGTAGTGCTTATTGTACGGCAACTGCAAGAAAAGATTCGATTTACGTCGATTCCTTCGCACGTACTGGTTGGCAAGTTGATGCATCCCCCTCGGTTGGTTATTAAAGGTGTTGGGTGCCGAACCTGCAACGAATGCATTTCAAAACCACAAGGGTGTTGCTTCGACCGCAGACCTACTTCCTTCCCAGGACAGGACCACATCATGCAAACTCTCGGACAATTGAAAGAGAACAATAGGCTGCTCGAAACGCCGCACGGCGTGGCCGTGGGGACAAGCTTCCGCTGGCCAACCGGACAATACTGCGCGATTCATACCGATCGCGGATTCATCGGTTGCGGGATCTACGACGTGCACGTTGCCGGTGAGTTCGGCATTGTGGTGGCCATCGCCAAAGGGACACCAGAGAAGCCTCTGTGCGAACCGGAAGATTTATTCGAAGCCAAAATCGTTGATGCCAGCAAGCCAGCTCAAGAAATAGGCATCGAGATCGGGATGACCGGTATGGAAGCTCTTGGAAAGCTTCTACAAAACTGAACAAACCTGGCAAACACATGGCCTGCGAAGGAACGGCACACCAAGGTGAGTACGAACAACATGCAGGTGGCAATCGTCACCGGTGGCTCGCGGGGCATCGGCCGCGCGATTGCTGAAGAACTGGCCCGAAGCGGCTTTCAAGTGGTGGTGAATTACGCCACTCGGGGTGATGCCGCGGAAGAAGTCGTGGCGGGCATCAAGAATGATGGCGGGGCGGCGATCGCCGTCGGTGGCGACATAGGCAACCGTGACGATCGCAGCAAAATCGTCGACGCCACGCTTGAAAAGCTTGGTCGCATCGATGTTCTGGTGAATAACGCCGGCATTACGTCGCAGGGCCGACACGATTTATTGGAAGCAACAGAAGATAGCTGGGACCGTGTCTTCGACACGAACCTCAAAGGTCCCTTTTTCCTGTCCCAACGGGTTGTCCAGGAAATGGTCAAGCAAATCGCGGCCGGGACCATTTCAGGTGGAAAGCTCATCAACATCTCCTCGATCTCAGCCTACGCTGTAAGCACGAATCGAGCCGACTACTGCATGACCAAAGCCGCGCTGGAGATGATGACAAAGCTATTCGCGGTACGGCTTGCCGAAGAGAAGATTGGCGTGTTCGAGATTTGTCCCGGTATTATCGAAAGCGACATGACCGCGCCGGTGCGAGAGAAGTACGATCAGAGAATCCAAGACGGTCTATATCCCATCCGCCGCTGGGGAAAGACCCAAGATGTTGCCCTGGCTGTACGGGCCATCGTCGAAGATGCCTTTCCCTTCAGCACCGGGGAACGCATCAACGTCGATGGTGGGTTTCATATTCGCACGCTGTAGAGTGGGCTTCCGGAGTGCTCTCACTCTTCCCGCCGCACAAACGCCGGGTGGTCTGCCTCGCCGTTGGCGATCATATAGGCCAGCAGGTCGAGTATTTCGGCTTGGGTCAGTGTGTTGAGAATGCCGGCTGGCATCATCGATTTTGGGGAGAGAGCACGCTCTTCGATCTCGGACTTCTCAATAGTGATCGGCTCTGTCAACGCTCCTCCACTACGAAGCGTGATGGTGGAGTCCGTCTCCCGCTCGATTCGACCTTCGAGAATCGTGCCGGCTGACGTCTGAATGATTGTGGTCGCATACTCAGGGGCGACTTTGCTCGAGGGATCAACCAGCGATTCGATCAGTTCAACCGGTTTGAGTCGCGTGCCGATGCCGCTCAGGTCGGGCCCTATTCCGCTGCCTTGGCCAGCAAAGCGATGGCATTGAGCGCAACCGACGGCCTCAAAAGCGGCTCGCCCAGAGTCGAACGAGCGGGTTGTTGTAAGTTCGCCTAAGTGATCGCTCAAGTCTTCTAGTTTCCAGTCGCGAACGAATGGCCGCTCAGGCTGCATTGTGGCAATCCATTCGTGCATTAAGTCCACTGCCTGTTGGTCCACCACACTGCTCACCAGTGGCGGCATCTGCCCACGGCCGCGGCGTTTGAGACGCTCGATCAACAACGATGCGTCTGGATCGCCCGGAGCGACGAGCATCGCGTTGTCGATTTCGAACGTTGCATGCTGCGGTCGGGCTGCGATGAGTTCCATCTTCTCCAAAGCGGTCGAGAACCCCAGCTCTATTTTGGAATTTCCCCCACCGGCCGATACGTGACAGACCGAGCAGTTGGTGTGCAGATAAGAACGGGCACGGGTTTCGGCATCCTCGCTAGAGTCATAAGGATTGACCAACTTGGTCAGTTCCTCCGGTGGCTTTGGCAAAGGGTTTTTGAACAGGCCAATGTGCTCCAAAGTGCGAAGCTGGTTGTCGATGATTTCGCCATAGTTGTGATCACGGTTTGTCTGCGCTTCGGACAACCCTAGCACGAAATTTGCCGCACGACTGTGGCATGAAAGGCACTCGGCCCTGGCCGGAAATCTCCAAGATCGCACCTCTTCGCCGGGAAGCAATACCGCGCGGTCTTCTCCATTCGCAGACACCAATGTTGCATCGGACTGGTCATCGTTCCAGCGGTAGGAGTAGCCGGCCCATTCGCCTTCTTGTCGGGTGAGTAGCCTGGTTTCGATACGGTGGAGGGAATTGTCTTCGCCGTGCTTGGTCTCGAAACCAAGCGTCTGGAGCAGCACGGTTCCGTTGGGAAAGTTCCAGCCGCGTGACGATGCGTAGTCGATTTGCCCATCGTCGGGGATTGCCAGATAGCGTACGGCACGCGCTCCGTCATTCCATCCGGGAGCATTGACTGAATAGGGGATGACGCCGGGGGCGACCTCATGATCTTCGACCGAAGAAAACAACCCCGTCTCGCTAAGATGCCGAGGGAAGTCGTGCTTTGATTCTTGGACTTCAGCAGGAACCAGGCGATAGAGTCCTCCCGTGATATCCACGATGAGCAACTCCTCACGAGGGCTCACGGCAAAGCCTGCGATTTGCAGCGAAGTGTCGGCCAGTTCGCGGTGCCAAGTCAGCTTCGTGCCATCGTGCCGGGCTCCCCAGATCTTACCGGTGGAGTAGTCGCCATAGATGTAGGCCCCATTCAGTTCGGGTAATTCTTTTCCGTAGTAGACCACTCCGCCGGTCAATGAGCGGGCTTCGACGTGATGATGTTCCAACGTCGGGGGCACGACCGGCGTGGGGCCACGCTGTCGATTCAAATAAAACGGGTGACTTCCCTCGTACACGCTCCAGCCATAGTTCTCCCCACGCCCCAAGAGATGCGCTGTCTCCCATAAGTCCTGCCCGTTGTTGCCAACCCAGATGTGTCCCGTCTCGCGGTCCACGCACATTCGCCACGGGTTGCGAAGTCCGTAGGCCCAAAGTTCACCTCGAGCGTTCTCTGTATCGACAAACGGGTTGTCGTCCGGGATGGTGTAAGCCGCGTTTTCGCTTGCGTGATCGACATCGATGCGGAGAACTCCGCCCAGCAGATTGCTGATGTCCTGCCCGGTGAGATTGGTGTCGGAATCAGAGGTTCCATCACCTGAGGCGATGTACAGCATGCCGTCGTGCCCGAAGACGAGGTCTCCACCGTCGTGGCCTGCGGAAGCCCACTCGATGATGATTTCTTCTGTGGCAGGGTCGCACGTCGGCGTTGCTGTGTGGTCGACGGTAAACCGCGATACACGATTCTGCCGCTCGGGCTGACCGTTAGGGCCGTTACTGAAGACGTAGATGTGCCCGTCGCGGTCATACCGAGGGCTGAACGTTACGCTGTAGACCAGTCGATCGGCGATTTCCAGGAGGGTTTCACGCGTATCGACCGCTGGATCATCGGCGATCACAAGGATCTTCGATGGACGATCCTTCTCCCCGCCGCGCTCGATAATCCAGAGACGATTGCTCCCCGGTTCGGCCACGGCAAACAGTGGGGCTTCCCAGTCGATGTTCTCAAAGGAGGGCGCAACTGTGTAGGGCAGAGGAGGGTCGGGCGAACCGACGACGCGAGAGGTAGTCCAGGGAACCCGCTGTTCGATTCCGTATGGTGCTGGCGCATCATCAGCAGCAACCTGGCCCGTGATCGAAACGAGAGTTGCGACCAGCAAGAGCACAAATGCTCTTGCAGTGCCAAGCAGTCCGTCAGAAAACGCTGCCAAGCCACGCAACATCGAGTCACGACCGGCGACGAAAGTGCTACAGTCGCCGATGCGTGACATGGGCCAGATCCTGGTGGGGCTTCTACTTCAGCGGGCCGATCCGGTAGATCGCCCCCTTGGTTGGTGTGACGGTGGTGAAGTAGACGTTGCCGTCCGCATCCTCACCAAACGTGATGATGGGCTCACCGGGGGATTTCAGTTCGCGATTGGCGATTACTTGGCCCGTTTCCTCATCGTACCACAGCGCCCACAGTTTCATTGTCACGTAGTCGGCGTAAAGATAGGCCCCGTCAAGCTCCGGCATGCCTTCGCCACGATAAACAACTCCGCCGGTGATCGATTTACCGACGTCGTGAGAGTATTCCCAGATGGGGTCAATCAATTCGGGGCGGGGGCCAACTCCGTCTTCGCCGAAGGGGTGCATCGCTTCGCGAAGGTTCCAACCGTAGTTGCCACCCTTTTCAATAATGTTGATTTCTTCCCACAGGTCTTGCCCAACATCGGCCGCCCAAAGCTTTGCAGTCTTGGGGTCGAACGACATGCGCCATACGTTTCTCAGGCCGTAGGCGTAGATTTCGCCCAGGGCATCGTCGCGACCTACGAATGGGTTGTCCTTGGGGACCGCATATTTGCGACCGCCCTCCTGGTTGTCGACGTCGATGCGAAGGATCGAACCCAAATAGGTTTCCAGGTTCTGTCCATTCTTGAAAGGATCTCTCGCCAGGCCGCCATCGCCAATTGCAATGTACAGCATTCCGTCTGGGCCGAACGCAAGTGTTCCACCGTCATGATTCCAAAACGGCTTATCAAGAACCAGCAACTGTTCTTCGCTGTCGGGCAAGATTCGATTGGGGTTCTCAGGATCGATCTGAAACTTGGCCACGACGTTTTGATGGGGATCACTCAAGTTCGTGTAGTAAACGAACAGTTGACCGTTGTCGCGAAAGTTGGGATGGAAGGCCATCCCCAAGAATCCCTCCTCATTCGTCTTGTCGTTGTATGCCACGCGGTCTTGAATATCGAGGAAGACTTCAGTCTTGCCTTTTCCAGACGCAGGAAGAATATGCACCATGCCACGTTGGGTGGCGACAAACGTCCGGCCAGTACCATCGTCCGCATGGGTGATGATGATGGGGCGCAATGGCTTGAGAAGCCCCTCGTCTTCGCCTGAATCCCAACCGGTCCACTCGACCTCACCAAAAACTTGAGTCCCACCATAGTCGAGTGGAGACTTGTCAATCTTCTGCTTATCGGCGAAGGAAGCAGTGGGAATAGCGATCAAAGCGAGGCCGGCGGTCAGGTGCGTCAGCGTTTTCATCAGGTGCATAATTCAGAGTCCAAAAGGAATAATGGGTACAGTCGCTCTAGGCTAGCCGACCGGCTGCCACAGTCCAAGTCGCTCGCCCCAAAGTTTTCCCTCTCCTGCCGAAAACGAGGCCCCGATACCTAGATGGTGGGAAAACTCGCAGAATCGGGGGAATTCGCTCACCTGTGCTCTCTTCCTGCCAGTAGAGATGCGAACCCAAATCGGTCTCCCAGCCTCCCTACTTGAAGCCGGTAGCCATCTGTCGTACTTTAGCACGCTTCGATTTCAGCGAGAGCTTGCTCACGTGGGATCAGGTTCAAGAATGGAGTGACGACGAAGCACCCCCGAACGGCCGGAATTCCCACATAGTAGTTTGAAACAAGGATGCTTCGCAGCCGTTATTGCAGAGACGCTAACCCATTGCTATAAAACAGCTACGCACCCCTAGCTCAATTGGATAGAGCATCGGTCTACGGAACCATTCTTAGCGTTTGCGGCTGACGCTCTTTTTTGCAGCAACTTCTTTGTGCGTCGTCTCTTTTGCAGTTTCTTCGGTTCTTCGAGGATCGAATAGAATCTAATGAATCGCCACCGAGCAGGCGTCACTGACGCCCGCTATTTCCTGGTCGCATCATCGACGGCCTTCTTGGCATTCCCGATGTACTTGTCGGCAAACTCAATCGCCGATTCCATGTAGCTCAGCCCCTCGAATGAGACCTTGTCCTTTGGTCCGAGCTTCCGTGCTGTGGAGGCCAGTTCTGTGGCCCGGCTCCGCAGTCGCGAAACATGGTTCAGCATGTCCTTCGCGGTCTGTTCTCTCTTCATCGCGGTGATCCTTTTGGGAGCTGTCGTTCTCCGTGGCTCCAATTGTGCGTTCGATGAGAAACGTTTGTCAACAGTTTGACAACAATTTCCCAAAGTTTTCTCAAACCGCAATTGCAGGTGTGAGCACGACTTCGGGATCGCAATTTGAGAAACATTTGAGAACATGTTGACAAATGTTTCTCAAAATCTAGGATTCGTGACGTTCGAGATGGGTGTCGCGGGGGGCAGCAATGGACAGCGAAATGAAGAAGACGCTCAAAGTTGCTGAGATCGCTGAGCGTTATCGCGTCGGTGCCCCAAAGGTCATCGCTTGGATCAAAAGCGGGCAGCTAAAGGCTGTTGATGTCTCGGCCAGCGGTAAGGGTGTGAAGCAGCACTATCGAGTCTTTGAGTCAGAGCTTGAAGCATTCGAGCAGAGAAGAAGTGTTTGCGAAGCAGAGTTACAACCGCGTCGGCATCGCAAACGCCGTTCGCGAGTTACTGATGGAATGACGAGATTCTTCACGTAGGACACACGGCGGGAGCGGCTAAGGATGGCAAAGAAAGCCAAGAAGCCATCACGACGAGGAGTCGGAGGAAAGCAGTGTCTTCACTGCAACCGTAAGGCCAAAGTTCGTGGTTGCTGTTGGGGTTGTTACCTGTCGATTCGTCGTGACATCCGAGGTGGGAAGTACACAGACAAACAGGCCATTCGCTCTGGTCGACTGCTTGAGCCAAAGAAGGGTGGTCGACCACCGAAGCGAGCTCGAACCATGCCGCCAATCGTGCGGTGAATACAGGGACGTCCTTCACAGGGATGTACTAACGAAGGTGACATCAGGGCCGCGTCGGCTGATCGGAGTATTGGCCGACGCGGGATCTTCAACGGGGGAGCGATCAGTATGAGCGGTGAAGATTTCTTTGCGGGGTTGTCGGGTGAAGGTGTCTCATCTGCTGACCTGATTGAGGAAGGTCATTCTGCGGAGAGCAGTGACCAGGTGCCATTGCGTGCGACCTACGACGCTTCGGCGACTGTTCGTCGACGGACCATAACCAAGGCACAGTCGTTTCTCTACTTCGATATCGAGACGGTGCCTGACACCGAGCGACAGAAAACATTCGGCTTGCCACCTTTACCGTTATGGCAAGATCGCAATGAGGAGTTTACCGGAGATCTGGGTTCATCGACCGTTGCGGACATCAAGAAGTGGCTGTCGGAGAAGCAGCCATCCCAGAAGATTCTTGACGAGTTGGCCGCAAGTGAAGCTTTCGGAAAGAACCGTAAAGGCGTGTTGTCAGCAATAGATGCAGCAAAGGCTGAACGTCAATGTGTTTTCAGCTTGGGTGCCGATCGAAACAAGCTGCTGAGTGTGACGCCGGAGTATTGTCGGATTGTGGCGCTAGGGATGGGCATTGGTGGCGAGGAGATCGACTCTCATATTTCGGCAGATGCCAGTGATGCAGCAGAGAAAACGATACTTCGAGCATTTTGGGAAGCTGCCGCCAATTTCTCGCCCCTCGTCGGATTCAATGTTCTGCACTTCGATCTGCCCGTTATCTTCGTTCGCTCGATGATCCTCGGCGTTCAGCCTACACGAACAATCGATCTCAAGCCGTGGTCTGCCGACGTGGTCGATCTCTACGTCCGTCGCTTTGGTACCCGCGGCAATACCGGCAAGGGGCCCGGGAAGCTGAAAGACCTAGCTCGTCTCCATGGCATCGAGGTGCCTGCCGGGGACACGGACGGCGGTGATGTCTTGGCGTTGCTTGAAAGTGACCCTGAAAAGCTTGGCGAGTACGTGCGATCGGACGTCGAGATAACCCGCAAGCTGCATCTGCAATACCAAGGGTTCTTTTGCTAATGGCCCTTTGTACCTACAGCAAGTCGGAAGTCTATCGGGAAGAGATTCTTACAGAGTGCCCCATGGGGATTGGGGTCGATGCGGCAAGAAAGTGCTTCTGCAAAACGAGGGAATATCGCAACGACTTGAGGGTTGCGGTGTGCTTGTTCCCAAAGACTTGGAACGGTCAACCGATTCATTCCATCGAACGCACCCGAGAGACCCTTGAGAGGATCGCCAGGGACGATCGTCGGAAGAGATCGCAAGAAAAGCTGAACGCTAAGGAGAACGAAACGATGGCGACAGACACACAGACCACCCAAGCGGCCGATACGGCGGCGGTTGAGTCCGACAATAGGGGGAATGAACTTGCTGTGAGTGAGCTTGTTGGTGGCACTGGACACGCCGTGACGATCTACGACCGCTTCGCGGCCTCATCGGGCTTTATGATGGCCCTCGCGAATGCCTTTGAGAAGTCTCGGATGTTCGGCTGCAAGAACAAAGAGCAGGGTTTCATCATGGCGATCGCCTGTGTCACTGAGCGTCAGTCGCCAATCGAGCTTCAGCGAAAATACCACATTATCAACGGTGGTCTTTCGATGAAGTCTGACGTGATGCTTGCGGAGTTTCACCGGCTTGGTGGCAAGTGCCGAATGGTCGAGCGATCGTCGGAAGTCGCCCGGGCAGAGTTCTCTTACAACGGCATAAAGTACGATCTCTCATGCACGTGGGAAGAGGTCAAGCAAGAGCCGTATCCGTGGAAAGACGGTAAGGTCGGCGACAAGCTGCAGCCAAACTATTCCACACCCCGCAAGCGAATGCAGATGCTTTGGGCTCGACTGATTAGCGATTCGATTCGCTTCATTTGCCCAGAGGTCAACGGAGGCCAGTACACGCCTGAAGAATTGGCGGATGAGTCGGGGGAATCAATCGATGCCATCGAGGGCAGCTTCACGGTGCAGAGTGAAATGCCTACGGCCGGTGAGCAAGAGGCCGACGCAGTACCCACCAAGCAGGTTTCTGCGATCGCATCTCAAGAGCAACTGAAAGAACTCACCACCGCATTGGGCAAAGTGTTCGGCGAGGATCGCGCCAAGTGGCAGGTCTTCATCGAACGTATCCAGCCAGGCTTGAAGTCAGCAACCGAGTTGACCACAGAGAATGCCGCTAAGGCGATCCAGCTACTTCAGGAGAAAGCGAAAGCGTCAAGCAGTGCAGTCAAGCAGGAGCCTGAAGAGCAGGCCGCCCAAGTCGCAACCGAAGATCAGCTTCAACGCGTACTCCATCTGAAAAATGCCGCCCAGATTGATGACGCGACCTGGCAGCAGGTTCGCGGTCGCCTCGGTTTAGCGGAAGGTCAGCCATTGTCCCAAGCCGGCTCGGGTTCGGTTGCCAATCTAATCAACTGGCTTGAAACAAAAGTGCCCAAGTCTGAGCTGGACAACTGGGCCGAAGGTGCATTGTCGGGAAAAGCTTAAGGCCAGCGTATCCCGACTCCGTTGATCGCTGGCCGCTTCCGTGCCAACAGCTTGTTCGAACGTACGGTGCAGAGGCCGTTTATCAAGCAGGACTGTCGGTGCTTGGTCATCCACCCACGTGGGTCTTACGTGCAACTGAAACAGCAAAGATCGCGAAATTCATTCGAGAGGAGCAAGGACGATGACGGACGATAATTGGGGCGATTTTGGTGACAACGCGGTGGAAGAAGGTTTCTCAATCTCGGGTGATGGCGTCACTTCCGATGATCTTGGCGGTGGAAGTCTCGATCGGCCCGGTTCGTATCACTTCGAAATAACCGAAGTGGTGCCGGAGCTCGAAGTCGTAGGCACAAGCGGCAAGGACAAGTCGCCGGCAGTGAGGTTCGAAATGACGGTTCTTCAGTCCGTCAAAGGCCAGTGCCCCGAGGGTACGCGATACTTCCACCGTCTGTATGTCGGTGGCAAGGGCGGCCAGCCGATCAAGGAAGGTTCAAAGAAAGCGATCTTCCGCTTCTGTCTGGGCCTGGGCCTGGCAAAGGAGGTCGAAGGCAAGGGGATCTTCGATGCCTCGACTGGCGGTGAGATCAACTTGGACACTTTGAAGCGAGCTCGCGGCCTTCAGTGCTGTGCTCTCATCAAGAAAGAGGTCGACGACGACTACGGAGAGCAGTTCCGAATACCCTTCTCCGACGTCCGCCTTCCGAACGATCCAAAGTTCGAAGACACCCCCAAAAACTTCGACGCTCTGGTTGCCGGTGGTTATGCGGGACCTCGTGAGGCGGCTCAAAACTTGCCGAAGCCTCCCGCCCCGGCAGCTGCAGCAAAGCCCAATGAAGAGGCAGCCGGGACTCAGGCTCAAGCCAACGACCCATTTGCAGGTCTGTAGTAGCCGGCGCTCCGCTCGCGGTGGGATACATCTGCGGCCAGGTCTGGGCCGTTCTCGCACCCCACCGAGAAAGCCTGCCGCGAGCGGTTTTTCACAAGGAATAAGTCATTTGGAACCATCCGCCTATGACGGAACGCATTAGGAGGAAGAGCCCCACCGCGTCAATGAAAGACGTGGTCCGATGGATCAGCGATGGCGTGTTTCGCATCGAGGACGGGCGCGTCTTTAAAGGTGACAAAGAGTTAGCCCAGCGAGTGAATATCCGCAATCGGTGCAAACACGGAGACCCTCGCGTTGATCTCTGGCACGAAGGAAAGCGTCGTTCTTGCCACGTATCAGCGTTGGTGTGGATCGCCAACACTGGCGAAGGAATACCAGCAGGCTTCGAGATACATCATCGAGACGAAGACCCAATGAACAACGACTGGGACAACTTGATTGCCGTTCATTCGTTGGATCACCCAAAGCTTCATCGGCTTGAAGAAGTTCCGTTTTAGTGACGAGCCATGCCTAAAAAGCAGCAGGAAGAACTAGTCGGAGTTGTGACGTTCGTACGCTGGCCGATCGCAGACAGTAATTTCGTCTTCGGTGCCATCGACGATGATGCAGAAGACTCCCAACTGGGCACGACGAAAGAGATCAAGTTTTGTGGCAGCATCGAACGTGGGGAGATCCTCGAAGGCGTTGAGTATCTCTTCGTCGGCACTTGGGATCAGCACTCGCGGTATGGTCGCCAGTTCAAGTTCAAGCAGGCCATTCGTCGCGAGCCGCATTCACAGTTTGGGCTGACGAAGTATCTCGAACGATACGCGAAGGGAATCGGGCCGAAACGAGCGATTCAGTTGTGGAATGCGTTCGGCCAGGACGCGGTGAAGACCATCCGAACCGACCCTGCATTGGCGTGCAGTGCGGTCGACGGTTGGAAAATCGAAGACGCCCTGAAGGCATCTGAGGATCTGAGAAAGCTGCAGGCCGAAGAGGAAACACGGATCGAATTAACCAATCTCTTCGCCGGCAGAGGCTTCCCGGGAAAGCTGGTGGATGAGTGTATCGATCGATGGGGCATCATGGCTCCAAAGCGAATCAAGCGTGACCCCTTCTCGCTGCTGGTGAACGGAATGAAAGGGTGCGGCTTTGCTCGGTGCGATCGCCTGTACCTCGACTTGGGTTTGAATCCGCTGAGGCTGAAGCGACAGGTCATCTGTGCTTGGCATCTCATTCACAGCGACATGAGTGGCCACACCTGGCTGCCCGCGAGAGTGATTGTGCTTCGCCTGGGCGAGATGGTTGGCAATTCTAAGGCCAGCCCCGAGAAGGCCGTGAAGATCGGCGTTCGTGCTGGGTGGCTTGCTGTCTGCCAGCGGGAAGGGCAGACGTGGATAGCTGACGGAGAGAACGCATGGGACGAAACAGCGTTGGCGGAAAAGATTGCGGAGTTGTCACAGGGAGGAACGAACGATGGCAGCACATTGGAAGAAGGTCCAGGCGAAGGAAGAAGAGACGGTGATGATGACCGTCCGCCTGCCGCGTGGACAGCGGGACAGATTCAGCACAGTGGTCCGAGCGTCGACGCGGGGGGAAGTCTCGCGGGATGATTTTCTGCGGCGATTCGTTGAAGCGGTGATTGACGATGCGGACAACGATCGAGATCCGCAGGAACGGGTAAAGAGGCAATAGCGTTCAATGGAATTCTCCATAAGCCAAGCAGACTGTCTCGATTGGTTGAAGGACCAGCCAGATGATTCGGTGGATTTGATCTTTGGGTCTCCACCTTACGAGGATGCTCGCACCTACGGCATCGACTTCAACCTGAAAGGCCAAGCTTGGGTCGACTGGCTTTTTGCTCGCTGGGTTGAAATGGACCGTGTGTGCCGTGGAGTAGTGGCGATGGTCGTCAGCGGCAAGGCAGACGGACCGCAAAGCTACTCTTCGACGCCGGCATTACTAGAAGCGGACTTGAAGCGGGCGGGTTTCAACACTCGACGCAAGCCGGTCTATGCAAAGAACGGCCTTGCTGGGAGTGGTGGCAAAGATTGGCTTCGTGCTGACACCGAAGACATTGTTTGCACAACGCCAAAAGGGCTTCTGCCCTGGTCGGATAACACCGCAATGGGAGGACCGCCGAAGTACAGGCGTGGCGGTCGTTTTTCCAATCGCACAAAGAGCGGTTCTCGGGGCGACGCGCCTTACCCAGCACTAAAGCGAACCAACCCAGGCAACATCATCCGTTGTACGGTTGGCGGCGGTCACCTTGGCAGCAAACTCGCTCACGAGAATGAGGCACCTTTCCCTGAGGACTTGCCCGAATTCTTCATCAAGTCGTTCTGTCCACCAGGTGGGATCGTATGCGATCCGTTTTCCGGGAGTGGAACCACGGCCAAGGTGGCGATTGAAAACGGCAGAAGCTTCGTCGGCTGTGATATCCGGAAATCTCAAGTGGAACTTACTAAGAGGCGAATTGCCGAAGTCCAAACAAAGCTGATCGCATGAAGACTCTCTGGCCCAAACCTGAAGACCTCGAAGACGTAAGCGACCACCAGCGCGGTGCGTACGCGAACGCCACGCGGTCACCACTCGGCATTCTCACCGGAGGTCCCGGCACCGGTAAAACATGGTCGACCAGTGCGATCCTGAAGGCCATCACTAAAGAGCACGGCGCGGAGAACGTTGGTGTATGTGCTCCGACCGGCAAGGCCGCGATCCGCATGACGCAAGCCATGTCCGAGCGAAGTCTGTCGATCGAGGCCACCACTGGGCATCGGCTGCTCGGCGTCAGTCGCAACGGGCACGATGGCAAAGGATGGGGGTTCATTCACGACGCAGGCAACCCGTTGCCCTATCGCTTCCTGGCCGTTGACGAATCGTTCATGCTGGGGACCAATCTCGCTTCAAAGATCCTCGCGGCATGTGCACCTGGCACACACGTGCTCTTCACGGGAGACGAAGGCCAGCTCTTGCCGGTTGGCCACGGCGCTCCGGTGCGTGACATGGTCCGGGCTGGACTTCCGCACGGGCAACTCACCAAGGTTGAGAGAAACGCGGGCGACATCGTGCGAGCATGCCAGGCGATGCGTGCCGGCCGCATCTTCTATCCAAGCAAGTCGATCAATGTGGCTGCTGGGAACAACTGGCTGCATATCGAAACGCGAAACAGCCAGCAGTCCCTCGATCGACTGCGAGAACTCTTGGGCCGTCCCGCGGACACGCACGATACCACATGGGATATGCAGGCGATTACCGCCCGTCGGGAGAAAGGCGATCTGTCGAAGGATCATGTGAACAAAGTCTTGCGGGCTGTGCTGAATCCAAGGCATGAGGGTGGCGAGATCGCCGGTAACCCCTTCCGCGTCGGTGACAAGGTGATTTGCACTGAGAACTTCATGCTGCCTGTGGTTGAACAAGACGGTGGTGACTGGAACGAATCCGACCACAGCGACTTTGTTGCTAACGGCGAGATTGGCCGAGTCGAGTTGATCGACAAGAAAGAGATACTTGTTTCATTCGACTGCCCAAGACGAACGGTGGCTGTACGCGGAGAGCTGCTCTCAATCTTTGATTGGGCATACGGCATTACGTGCCACAAGGCTCAGGGTTCTCAATGGCCGGTGGTTATTGCCCTCGTCGACGATTCGCGTGGGGCAGGAATGCTTTGTTCGCGGGAGTGGTGGTATACGGCGATCAGTCGCATGCAAACCCTTTGCGTGACGATTGGGAAATTCTCCGTGATTCGTCAGCACTGTGCGGTCGAGCGATCGAGCATGCGAAAGACGTTCCTTGCTGAGCAGGTATTGGGGTTGGCGGCATGACTACGACTGTAAAGGCCATCGAACCGCTTTTATGCCCTTTCAATGTGGTGGTCGATACACGCGAGCAGCATCCTTATCACTTTCAGGGGATCTTCGGAGACTCGAAGGACGCCCAGACGATCAACGGCGTTCGACATCCACGACCGCTGATCGTGCGAACAGTGAGTGCCGCACTGAAGACTGGCGACTACTCGATCGAAGGCTTCGAGGACAAAGTTGCCATTGAAAGAAAATCGCTGGGCGATGCCTTCTCGTCGTTTGGTGCTGATCGGGAGCGATTCGAGCGAGAGCTTCAACGAATGGCGGAGATGGAATTCTCCGTTGTGGTTGTTGAGGCCAGCCTGGGCAGTGTGCTTTACAAGCCGAAGCCGGAAGGATCGGGCAACCGGTGGTTCAGCGGCAAGGCACTCATTCGCACCGTTACGGCCTGGCAGAACAGGTATCCAACGAAGTGGTGGTTCTTCCCGACAAGGGATTGGTCGGAGCGAATGACGTTCAGAATGCTTGAGCGGTATTGGCTGGACAAGCAGAAGGAATTGGAGGGAGCTTTGTGACCACAATCGATCTTGCCATCACTCTGATCGAGTCAAGTTGGTCCATCGAAGAGGTTCGCTCAGAGCTTTATCTGATGAAGATCGCAGAAGGATGTTCCTCTTGTTTTGCGATGGCCATCGTTTCGGACGCGATCAGTAAAGCATTACAGGCTATCGCTATCTCAGCAGAAGAACGGGTGTAACAAAAGCACGGAGAGTATCAGCACGTCATGGCCGACGCGAAACTCAAATGGCAAGACGCCAAGCAGGCAATCGTTGACGCACTCGACGTCCGCGAAGCCTACTCATCGCTCGGCATTCGATTCGCTTCCAAGTCCAGTGTTAGTCCGAGCGGCTGGATTCAATGCCACGCCTACGGCCGGGAAGACAAGAACCCGTCGGCCGGCGTCTATGTTGGCGACGGTCCCTTGCGAGGCCGTTACAAGGACTTCGGCGGCGGAGGAGAATCACTTTCGCTTTGGGACTTCGCCGCGAAGGTCAAGGGCTGTGATTGGAAAGACGCCGTTCGAGAGTACGCCCGCCAAACTGGCGTCAAGCTGCCAACGGCCGAGGACGTCTCTCCGAGGGATCAATTCGACTTTTTCGATCTCACTTTCGGTATCACTTCGCTATATGCCAAGAAAAAGCCGCCCATCACCGAACAGGCGATTCGAGAAGCCGGTGGCATAGGTGCTCGTTGGCCCCGTAAGGCCCATGTCGATGTGCAGCAGCGGCTAATTGTCTTTCCTGCCTACGGTGAAGGCGGCTTAAACCTTGACGCGATTGGCTACGGGTTTGTCGAAGCCCGCGGCCAGATGGTTCGTCTCTTCAGGGGTAAGGGTGTTGAGCCCGAGTTGCACAAGACACTGACGAAGGGCAAGCCCGGCCTAATGAACCGCTGGGCTTTGCGGCATTTGAAGGACGCCGACGTTGTGTGGCTTGTCGAGGGCATTACCGACATGCTCACGATGCAGGCATTGATCCCCGAGGACCAGAAGACTCGGCAAGTTGCTCTCACGACAGGGGCCTGCACCTATCACATTCAGCCCGACTGGAAGCATCACTTCGATGGCAAGCAGGTCATCGTATGTTTCGACAACGATTCCGATGCTGATGAGAACGCAGGCCAAAAGAATGCGGCCGCGGTAATCTCTCAAGTTGTCGACGTGGCAAAGAGCGTTCGCAATGTAGTGCTGCCCTGCAATGACATTCGCGAGTTTCTGACGGTCCATCCCTTCTCGCTGCTCGAAGAGTTGGCGGCCGCTTCGCCGGTGATTGAGGCGGTCGAAGCCAAGCAGAATGCCCCCAATCCTTCGGAGGGACTATTGCACCGCCTGGGCGTGATGGTTATTGGCCAGGTCATCGACTCCGACGCGGTGGAGATCTACTCCACGTACCTCCGCAAGCGGTCGGTGATTAAAGACATCACGCGGTTCTCGTATGAGTCGGCGATCCTGGCCCTCGGCGGAGCAACCGTACGCAACACGATCAGTGATGCGGCCGAAGCCCCCGCCGGCATGACGACGATGAAGAACGTTCGCAGTGCGATCGCGGAGATTGCGGCAGGTCGTCAGCTTTCCAGTAACCGGGCTATCGGGGCTGGAGTGTGGGAGGCCGACGGCAAAGTGCTTCTCGTCGACAAGCATCAATTCAGCCTTTGGGATGGTCAAGAACTGAAGTCAGAGAACGTTCCGGCATTCGGTGAGCAACGAATCTCCTTTGCAGAAGAGAGCTGGTACAGCCATACCCAATTGGCCAGCTACCTGACACTGGCCCGCGATGAGCAATGGAGGGTTCACACGCTCGACGAGGCTGCTCAGCTCTTCGGCCGCTGGAATAATTGGGTGTATGGGGCGAGTCCTCAGATTGTGGCGGCGCTGGTCTGTTCAACGTGGGTGCAGACCGTGTGGCGACTGCGGCCCATGGTCTCCATCATCGGGGCTTCTAATACCGGCAAGAGCGTACTGCTCGACGACTGTCTCGCGAGGATGTTCGGCGAAGGGATCGTGTTCAGCATCAACAAGCCGACGGAACCTGGCATTCGGCAGAACGTAGGCCACTCAGCCAAGGTGGTTCTGGTTGACGAACTCGAGGAAGGCCGACATCGGGCTGAAGTGTTGGAGCTTCTCAGAAACAGCAGCCGTGGTGGCATCGTCGCGCGAGGCAGCTCGAATCAGAAGGGGATTACCTTCGGCCTGAAGCACCTTGTGTGGTTGGGCTCGATCGAACTGGGCCTGAAGCATGAGGCCGACCGAAACCGGTTCATTCAGCTCGAACTGAGAAAGCTCCCCAAAGGGGCCCCGAATCAGCTTGTCCTTCCCACGGGCAAGCAACTGGAAGAGCTGGGTAAAAAGCTGCTCGCGATCGCTGTCTACTGCGTCCGTGATGCTGTTGAGATGGCCGACGTACTCAGCAGCAAGAGTTACCAAACCGATCGACGCGTTGCTGACTGCTACGGCGTGCCGGCCGCGATGTGGGGCGTGGCCCGGGGCCTGCCCCCTGAGATCATCGAAGGCACCCTTCGCCACTGGTTGAGCGAGCGAGACTTCAGCAGTCAGGACGGCGACGAAGAGGAGGAGCTACTGCAGGCCATCCTTGGAGCCAAGATTCCGGCGCCGGGCTGCTCCTGGACCGTGGCCCAGATTCTCGGAGGCTCAAGCCAACTTGAAATCCAGGGACGTGCAGCCAGTCGCCACGACCTGCTGGAGTCCGTTGGGATCCGACAGATCGGCGACTACGTGTTCTTTGCTACGGAGCCGGTGAAGACGCATCTATTGCGAGGTACCGACTACGCACGGCTCGACATCGCCCAGATCCTCGCCCGGATCGAAGGTGCCCAGCGTGCAAGGATTCGCGTGCCTCAGTACGCCCGCGGGGTGAAGGTCCCCATTGATCGTATGGCAGGGATCTCGATCAGCTTCCGCTACGCAGATGAACCAGACGGAATCGCAGATGAGAACTTCTAGACAGCCAAGTGAACCTCGTCGCATGCAGATTGTTGCTGTCGGGCCAAACTGGCAGGCCGTCGCAAATTGCCGCATTCGAGCCAATATACGAAACGGATCTAAATCCCGTATTTCAACAAGCCTATTTTGCCTGTGTTTTCTGTGTGCATGCAGATTGCCCAGGAGTGGACCAAGTGAACCAGATGCGGACCACCCCCGTTGGTTCACACTTACGTTGTTACCACTTCATGTAAGTAATTGAGAGAGAGATAGATAGAGAGACTCTTACTACTACTAACTAACTAAGGACCACATGGACCACCATTTTAAGAGCCCCCTGTAGAGCATTTTCATTTGTAACACTCCAAGCTGAGAGGCAAGCAAGATGACTCAGAAATTCTCTCTCCGTGTGTGGGCTCTCTCTCCGTTTTGCTGGTTCACCTGGTCCATGCGACTCAACTATTTGACGCCGTGGGACTTGCGATGAGCCACCCTCCCTGGTCGGGGGGCGGTTCACCTGGTCCACGGTACTTTCGAGGGGCTTTGGAGGCAGAGCGATGGCTGAGCGGAAGACGCAGTATCAGAGCATTCAAGAACAGGTGATCGAGTTCAACGAGAGGCATCCAGTCGGAACGAAGGCCGTCTACCACTGGCCGCACTACCCACAGGGCTTTGAACTCGACTGCGAAGACTTCGAAACCAAGACTCGATCGCCGGCCGTCGCTATTGAGAAACCAGCTCACGCGATCATTCAAGTCGAAGGCGTCGACGGCTGGGTTCGTCTCAAAGAAGTCGAAATCGGAGGCCGACTCCCAGCAGCAAAGAGATCTGCAGGCTGATCTCGCACCAAGTGAGTAAACGATTCAACAACCAACGAAGGCTACGTAACACGGAAGGATGAGGCGATGGGACTAACTCTCACGCGGAAGCAGAAAGAAGCAGTTCGAATTGGCGAGAACATTTTGGTGCGTTTGGTTCAGGTTCGAGGCAAGGCCGCAAAGCTTTGCATAGACGCACCGAAGGGCGAACGCATCACTCGCGAGGGGCCAACGTTTCAGCTCCCTGCTAGCACAAAATCAGAAGAAGATTCTTGACATTCCTCAACGGATTTCGTTTTCTTTGAAGCTACTGATCGTTGGACCAATGATGGTCGCCCGGTTACTCGGGACTTGCTGAAGCGAGCAATCGTGAAGAAGTCCCGTACTAACCGGAGCGTCTTTCATGTCCAGCGAACTTCTCTTCGGTCGACTTACTCGATCGACTCTCATTGCAATCGCAGCGGTTCTTGTCGCTGTTTCATTGGCTCCTGCCGAGTCTCCCGCGGATGCGATCGTACATCTTCGAGTGTATGCGTGGGAACCTTACCTCGAGCGCGCCGTTGATTCACCGCCCGGAAAGATCCCTTTCACCAACGTTTGGGTAAGCGGCAAATACTATCCCAACCGGGATGATGTCGATTCCGGCAGCCGCTCGGCGGTCGAGCAAGGGCTAATCGCCAAGCAGCAGATCGAACTTGCTCGCGAGAAGCTTGGCGTTCAAGCAACGGGTGGCTATGTGTTGCACCCATTCGACTGGCTCGACCGCGAACATTGGAAACGCCGAGCCGAAGCGCTCGAGGCTTTCATTCTTGCCAGCGGTACGACGGCGACGATCGCACTCGATATCGAAGGGTACGGTCGCCCGACTAACAGTGGGCTGGATCGCATTTCCCCACCAGGCGAAGGCGATTGGTCGAAGCTGATCTCTGCAGTGGCACCCGTTCGACATGTGCTTCTTAAACACCGGTTGCAGGCCACCATCTATCCGGCTGGTGGCAAGCATTTCGGCGACTACACCCGGGCTGCTCTCGCACTGGGGGCAACAAAGTTCGGCGATGAGTACACGTTCGTCATCTCTCGCAAGCTACGCGATGGAGTGACGATCTCGAAAGACGAGTGGCGTACTTGGGGTGACTATGTACACACGTCTGATCCAGAAGGGATTGGAGTGCCACGGATCCCCGCAACGTACGTGTCGGTGATTCGTGACGCTCGGAACGTTGCGATTCTGAGCAAGCTGTTCGGCGTCAAGGAGTGTTGGCTGTTTATCGACGATAAGGAGTGGCTGAAGTAATGCTCTTCGCCCCAACCATCCTCGATCCGCCGAACAAGCGAACCGAACGCTTGCTGACATGCGAGAAGCATTTGCAAGACGGGGATCTCTTGCTGTGGCGTCACAGGAGTGCGGTCGGTCGTTTGATTGCTGGGCCGGGGCGATCGATTTATTCACACGCGGGAATGGTCGCATGGTGGGGTCACTGTCCGATGGTTCTCGAAATGGTCGAGTGGCATGGCGGCCGAGCGAGAACTTTGGCTTCCGCTTTGCGTGAATCAGAGATAGATCATTTCCGCGCTGTACCGCTCACTGCAGGCAGCATGATGAGCGAAACCGAAAAGCGTTCTTACGTCGTCAGTGAGATGCGGAAGAAGGCCGGCCGCCCATACAACTACGCCGGCGTTCTTCTCGTGGGGCTACTGCGATTGCGGCTTGCTCAATTCGTAATGACTCGGCTTCCGGACAGCAAGCGGATCGATCTGGCCGACGATCACTTCCCCAATCTTCCAGAGTTTTGCAGCCAAGCGGTCGCTTCAGCCTGGCGTTATGTCGGTGAAGACCCTGTTCCGAATCTTGGCGATGCGTTCACCGAGCCGAGCGATTTAGCCAGGTCTCGGCTGTTCAAGTACGAAAGGACTTTGATGCTGTGAAATCCTACCTCCGATGTCTGAAGCCCATAGTGCTCGCCGCGAGCGCGATGTTTTTGCTGTTGAATGTTTCTTGCTTTGGCGGGCCTGTTGAATCGTCTTGGCGGGTGCGGTGGCATGGTCCCGACCCAGAATCTGAAACTGGCTACAGCACACGATGTGGAAGCGGTACAGCTATTGGGCTGAAATTCGTCGTTACAAATTCCCATGTCGTTGAGCACCAAAAGCGAAACGTCGAGATCCACCAACCGTTGACAGGCAAGGCGGTGAAATGCGTCGTGGTGCACTTCGACCCTCAGCCAGACTTGGCACTGCTGTACGTCACAGAGGAAGACAGCGAGCTTGAATGGTCACCGATTGGTGGCATGGGGGAATCTCGCGAAGTTGGCCTCTTGGGATACGGTCGCAATGGCATCCTTCGGTATCAGAAGATGCCTGTTGGCAGCGTAGGCATTTCGAATACCCAGATTGGTCCATGCCCTGTACTCACAGGTGTTTCGAACGAACAGGGCGACAGTGGCGGTGGCGTTTTTAATGAGCACGGCAAGCTAGTTGGCGTCAACTGGGGCAAAGACCCACAGACCGGTGGGGCTGTAATTACCAGCCTTACGAAGCTGAATGAGTTCTGTGATCAGTATGAGACCGCAACTGGCTGGAGCTGCCGTGGAGACGTATGTCGACCGATCTACGGCGGCGGCATCGGTTCCAACAACGGTGGTGCTCGCCCGATGGTCCCGGTGAACCCTAGCAACCCGCCACAGTTCAACGGCCAGCCATCGAGTCCGCCACAAACGACTCCAATGCAACCGAGGCAACCGATCGAGAGCTTCAACGCTGAGCTGAAAGACATAGCGGCGGAACTCAAGCAAATTGCCCAACGAATCAACGAGCAGAACACGCAGTGCGAATCGCTCACCGTCGAAATCAACACGATCAAGCAAGAGCTGGTTGAGGCACGTGCTGAGATCGTAGCGGTTGCTGCACAGGCACCGGCTGAAGGTCCACCGGGCCCAGCGGGCGAAACACCGAAAATCGATTACGACACCATCGTGTCAAGCGTTGTTCAGCAGATTGGCAGTCACATCGACCAGCGATTCACGGTGATTGAAAACTCGATCGCCAATGCAGCCGAACCTTATCGTCGCCTGCTGTACTTTACTTCCGACGGACATGATGCATGTGTCGAGACCGACCAAGTTGCCAGGCAACTCCGCGACGAAGGTTATCCGATCACGTTCATCTACCTCGAGCCCCAAGAGATAACCGTGGGCAACGTTCCGCGAACCTACATGCTTCCAGAGCAGAATGAGGTAGGCGGCACTGCTGACGTTCTCGCATATCTTCGCTCGCTTCAGAAGCAGTAGTGGCGAGCAAGCAAACTCAATAAAGGCAATCTGTACTTAGAAAACCCCAGGAGAAGTAAACGATGGAAGCTCAGCTAATGTCCATGCTGATCCTCTCCGCAATGACGGCATTGCGGCAGGACGATCAGGTCGCCCGCCAGGGAGTGATGAACCATCAGAGTGCAATGCACTTGATGGACCTGGCCTTCATTCGCGATGCCACCGAAATGAGTATTCCTGAATCGTATGCGGTTCAGGGACTCTCGATGGCTCAAAGTGTTCGTGAGGCACAGGGCCAGAACTTGGCCGCGGGCACTCCGAAGACTTCGTAGCGGCCCCATAGTTCCTAGTTCGTGAGCGACGTTCGATGGCAGAAGAATTCGATCAAGTTTTGTTGAAGCGATTCGACGATTGGCTTGGTGAGCAAATCAAAGCCAAGAATATCTTCAACCAAAACGGTGCCAATCAGGTATGGATTCACGCCGTCAACGTCGCTCGCGAGCTGGGGATTCCCAGTGAGTTGATCGAGAAGAATGTGACACCGTTTCCGTCCACTCAGGTGGGCATTCATTTAGAAAATCCGGGCGTAGAAGCACTGGCAAGGATGATTGCCGACCTGCGAGAGCAGGCCAACGCCGTGAGCGAAGAACCTGGAGGCAGTGACATCTCTACCACCGAAGCAACTGATTCACCGAGTTCTAAACCGCTTCGAGACCTGTTGAAGCGATGGACTCTGCCGGCACTGGTCACCTTGCTTGGCAGCGGCCTCTCGATCTTCTCACTCTTCTTGAACAGCGAAGAAAACAACCCAACACCAGAGCCAGCCGAACCGCCTGCAGCAGTTCAGCAAGAAGGCTCCCAAGGCCATGTAGGACTGAGGATCGAATGACTACCGATACACAAGCCAATCCCGCTCAGGCCGCACAAGACGCTTTAAAGCAGGCCCTCGATCAAGCCATGCAGGGCATTCTTGGAGGCGGTCAAGACTTCCAGAAGGAGATGGAGGACCAACGAAAGCAGTTTGCCGACGCACGCAACAACCTGTTCGGCAAACTCAGTGGCTTCGGCGAGAAGAAAGAGAACGCAGAAGGTGTGGATGAACTCGTTGAAATGCTCAACGGCAATCCGCTCCTGGTCGCTCCCGTGACCATGTACGCGAAGGCACTGGCCGCGAAGATCGGCATTGTCGTCAACGAAGTCTTGCAGGAACAAGCTCAGAACCTGGCCCAGCTTCAGCAGGAAGTACAGCAGGCATCTGACTCGAATCAGACTCCAAGCGAAGAGTAGTCGTAAACACAACCTCTTGGCGCTCGTCCGGTGCCGCCAGTGCCGATCGGTCGTCTTAACCCAGAAAGGATGGTGATCAACATGAGAAACCTGCTAACGCTGATTCTGTCGATCGTGGTGGCACTGGCGGCAGTGCAGTTCGTCGAGGCCCAACAGCCTTGCCCGGGTGGCGTGTGCTATCCGCAGCAGCAACCTCAACAACAGCCTTATCAGCAACCAGCTTACTCACCACAACAGCCGCAACCGTACTACGCACCGCTTCGTTGGAATCGAGTATCGCGGCCAGTCATTGGCCCCGATGGTCAGCTATACATGCTGCACGTACGTGGCTACTTCCGTGGCTTTGGGCCCTTTGGTCAGCGGGTATGGGAGAAGCAATAAGAGTAGGCCGGGTGGCGTAACAGGTAACTCACGCAGTCCTTCATAGCTGCGAGACGCGGGTTCGAATCCCGTCCCGGCCGTTACCTGCAACGAAGTCAATAGATCAACGGAACGAAGGAGCTCAACACATGGTTACTAAAGCCCTATCTATCAAGTCGATACTCAATGAATGCAAAGAACTAGCCAGCACAATCAACCGACAGCTTGACTACATCACTGACGCCGATACTTCCTACATCCAGTCCACACAAAACATCGACAACGAAAGGCTTCAGCAAAAGCACGGTGGCAAAGAACGCCTGGAACAACTGGCAATCAATTCTGCCGAGCACAGGTCCACAATTGCCGCCGACCTTCGCGACAATATCGATGCTCTCCGTGTGCGTGCTGACGTCATTCGTTCAACTTGCACCGCGACAGTAGACCATCTGCGGGCGTATGAAAACGCGTCGGAATCGACGGATAACGACGCCACAGGATCGCCTGTGGTGCACGAGGATGATGGCGATGACGACGCACACACGATCGAAAAGAACGCGGGAGGCGACGGCACAGGCGATGAGGTCACGGATGAGGAGGCGCGGGGTCCTTCTGAGTGAACCCGGGCAGGCTTTGCCTATTTCAGCGACGCGGGTTTTTTTGGATAAGCGTTGAATTTCCATGTAAGTGAGCCTGAGGACGAAGCGGCAGTGTGGCAAAGAAAAGTGGAACGGAATTCACAAGTGGCGATCCTTTGGCGGCTATCGACGCGGACTTGGTTCGGTCGGCAGTCGCCAAGTTGCGTGTGGGCGACCGACTCACCAGCGACGAACGTCGAGCTTACAAGGCGTTCGAGAAGAAGCGCGAAGAAGAGGCGATGCGTCGCCACTACTCCTCAGTGCCCCAGAAAATGTGGCGTGAGTGGTCTGGGCGGCAAACGAAAGTGCTCAAAGACCAGGCTCAGCGGTATGGCATACCGATCGGAGCCACGATTGACCTATCGGAACTCGCGTTGTGGCTGCACGACTTCTTTGCCAAACACGGCCGCAAGTTCTCCGCTCCCGAGACTGACGACCCCGAGTTGCAAGGCACTGCAAGCCCGGCGTTAGAAGAGCAGCGGCGAGAGAAGGCAATCATGCTCAGGCTTCAACGCCTCGAGCGCGAGGGAACGCTAGTCGACAAGGCGTACGTCGACGACAAGTTGGAACAGCTGGCCGCGGTTCTCCGAAGGGCCGGAGAGCGATTAGAGCGTCGATATGACAGCGACGCGAAGGCGATCTTAGACGAGGCGATAAATGGTTTCCGCCGTGAGCATGCCGCAATGTGGCCCGGCGACGTTTCAAAGCGTTGATCGCCTCTGTGCTTCTTCGATCGCACCACCGCTTCGCCCCATCTCTCTCTTTGCTCTTGAAGAGATCACCATTCCAGATGGCGAATTCGAGGGGCTGAAGCTCGACTATCTTCGCCAGCCCTATGCCGCCAGGTGGTTCGCGATGATTGACCATGGGCGAGCCTCGGGGATGTGGAACCGGTTCTGGGCTACGGGCCCGACCCAGAGCGGAAAGACGCTTTCGTGCTTCGTTACTCCGATCATGTATCACCTGTTCGAGGTTCGGGAGACAGTAATTGCCGGCATCCCAAACATGGACATGGCAGGTGATAAATGGGACGAAGATATTAAGCCGGCGATCGAGGCGTCGAAGTACCGTGATCTTCTTCCCCGCACAGGGCAGGGTTCGAAGGGGGGAACTCCGCGCCGAATCAAATTCCGCAACGGTTCAACGTTGCTGTTCATGGCCGCGGCCGGCAACTCAAAGCAGCAGGCGGCATTCACAGCCCCTTGCTTAGTGATGACCGAGGTCGACGGATATGACCTCGCAAAGGAATCATCTCGCGAGTCGAACCCCGTCGACCTGATGATCGGTCGCACGAGGTCATTCAAATGGCCGACGATCTACGGCGAGTGTACTGTGTCGATTGAGGCCGGCCGCATCTGGCAAGAGGTAAGCAAGGGCACCAACACTCGCCTCGCTCTGCCATGTCCGCACTGTGGCTCTTGGGTTACCCCCGAGCGAGAGCACTTCGTCGGTTGGGAGAATGCTAGCGATGAATTGGAGGCCGAAGAGAGCGGGGCGTTTGTGTGCCCTGCCGATGGTTGCGGTGCATTGTGGAGTGACGGCGACCGCCTCGACGCAAACCGATCTGCCGTCCTCGTGCATGGCGACCAGGAGATTGATAAGTGTGGCAACATCACAGGAGATCTGCCTCGCACGCGGTCAGCCAGTTTCCGGTGGTCCGCGGTCAACAATATGTTCGCCACCGCAGCCAACATTGCAGTTGAGGAGTGGGGGGCGAAGCGGGCTGAGAATGAAGACGAGGCCGATAAGAATCTGTGCCAGCAAGTCTGGGCGACGCCGCCCGAAGACACAGTCGAAGAGATCGTGCCACTCAACAAGGACGACATTCCTCATCGCGTTGTGAAGGAGTTGCCGCAGGGCCTGGTTCCCGAAGACATGGAGTTCTTCGGCTGCACGATCGACGTTCACTTGCGACATCTTGACTGGCAAGCGATCACCTGGCGAGCAAATGCGACGCCGCACGTTGTCGATTATGGCGTGGAGAAGATCACGATTTCCAATGAGAAGAGCAAGAGGAGTATTGAGATTGCGATTTTCGGCTCTTTGATGGAGATGCGGGAACGGATCGATAGCGGTTGGTCTTATCAGGGCAGTGAGTCGCCGATTGCCCCGTCGCTGGTGGGTGTCGACATCGGTTTCGAGACGGACACTTGCTGTCGCTTCATTCGAAAGACTCCCTCGCGATATCGAGCCATGATGGGCTTCGGTGAGGGGCAGCACTTCAAGATGCGGAAGCTGCATTACACCCACCCCTCGAAGGCCAAAGGCGACATTCTGTTCGTCGGGGATCGGTACCACGTTAAGCGAGATGTAAGCCGACGGGTGAACGTGTTTCAAGTCGACGCGGATCATTGGAAGACGTATGCAGCCAAGCGAATGATGGCCAGCGTGGGCGAGCCCGGTGGTCTGACGCTGTTTCATGCGATGCCTTCGCAGCACGAGGACTTTGCCAAGGGCGTGACGGCCGAAAGGCAGATCACCGAATTTACTCCGCCCAAAGGCTTCGTTAATTCCTGGGAGCGAATTCGACGCAACAACCACGCGTTCGACTTGCTCTACATGAATTGCGTGCTGGCCTACCACTCGGGCTGTCGCCTATTGCGTAGTAGCGGCGAGTCAAAGCCAGTGAAGTTGCCAAGCGGATCTCGACGCCGAGGGGTACGGGTTTCCACGAGTCGACCATTCTTAATTACTCAACGATAGAAGGAACGAAGAGATGGGAAAGAAGAAGCCGGCAACGGCCAATGAAGGGAAGCCGAAGAGAGAGGATGTGCTCGAATATGCCAAGAAGATCGGCTTCACCGAAGATATTGTCGAAACGCTTGGCGGCTCGATGGAGGACTTGGCCGACCACGCATTAGGCCATGATGATCCGCTTGGGTATCTCGACGCTGAGTGGGAAGAAGTTCGGCCCGATGAAGAGGAGGTGAGTTCGACCGACGGCGAGGGGGGGTCCGACTCAGAGGAGCACAATAGCCCGCCCGCTGAATCCACACCACAGGATTTGAAGCTATCGATCTCCCTCAATGCCCCCTTCGTCGAGTTGAACCCGAAGCACTACGTACAGCGGCATGTCGATGTCCAGCTTGATCCTCACGGGGCGAGGGCCCTTTGCCGTCTTCGCAATACGCTGCAGAAAAACCACGCGACCCTCAAAGGCGGAAAGCACGTCGAGAGTGGCGCGATGGCCGTCCGGTGGCTATTCGAGCAACTCTCAATTGAGATCGAGGGGCAGGACTAACTATGGCCAAGAAAGCAACCCGTAAGAAGCCGCCCCCATCGCCTCGTGTTGTGCATGACATCGCCGACCAGCTTATTCCGTTGGCTGAGCCCATTGGTTCTATCAAGCCTGATCCGAAGAATGCACGTCTGCACAACGACAAGAACATTCAGTCGATCGCCGCCAGCCTCACAAGGTACGGGCAACGAAAGCCGGTGATCGTCAATCAACGGAACGGAATCGTTGAGGCCGGTAACGGGACGGTTGAGGCGGCGAAGCTGCTCAACTGGACCCACGTTGCAGTGCTCTGGGTTGACGATGACCAGCAGGCCCAGAACGGCTTTGCCATTGCTGACAACCGCACGGCCGAGCTTGCCACGTGGGACAAGGTTCAACTCGACGCTCTCTTGGTCGAGCTGAACGACCAGGATGCCACTCTGATCGAAGACCTGGCGTTTGAATCGGAGCTGCAGAAGATCGCCAAGGCCGCCGAGGCTGACACGTCTCCACAACTGAAGGAGATGGAATATCGAGTGGTCATTCAGTGCAATGACGAAGACCACCAACGTGAGATTCTCGAAATGCTCGAAGGGGAGGGGATCGAATGCAAAGCCTTGATGTTGTAGTCGAAACACCGCTGTCGAGAAGCGCTCGAGTTCGCCAACTGGAGGGCATGTTCGATGTTCCCCCAAGCGAACGTGCAAGCCTTCGCTTCACGGGGGAACTGGACATCGACGAGGCTGATTGGAATGTCGGGCTGATCGTTGGGCCTAGTGGTTCAGGCAAGTCGACCGTAATGCAGAGGCTCTTCGGCAAGGAGAAGAAGCTGAGGTGGAATCAGCCCTCAGTTGTGGATGACTTCTCGAAAGAGATCTCCATGGAGGAGATCGCGAAGGTCTGCCAGGCGGTTGGTTTCAATACGGTGCCAGCTTGGATGCGGCCTTTCAAAGTGCTCAGCAATGGCGAGAAGTTTCGCGTCGAGTTGGCCCGCCGCCTGTTGGAGTTGCCCGATCCGATCGTTGTCGACGAGTTCACCAGCGTAGTCGATCGTCAAGTTGCCAAGATCGGTTCTCACGCGGTGCAGAAGTATGTTCGGCGAAACAATCGTCGATTCGTAGCAGTTACTTGTCACTATGATGTGATCGACTGGTTGCAGCCCGACTGGGTTTTTGAGCCTGCAACCAGCACGTTCACAAGGAGGCGTCTTCGGCGAAGGCCAAATCTCAAAGTCGAGATCGCTCGCGTCGAACGTAAAGCGTGGGATGTCTTCGCTCCGTATCACTATCTGACCGCGGAACTGCCCACGTCGGCACAGTGTTTTGTTGCTTTTGTCGATGGTCGCATGACCAGCATTGCAGGCATGATGCACCGGGTTCATCCTCGAACGCGAGACATCATTGGTTGCTCGCGCCTAGTTACCCTGCCTGATTGGCAGGGTATGGGCTTGGCAATGGTGCTGATCGATGCAATGGGGGCAGCCTACAAGGCAATCGGCAAGAGGCTTCACACGTACCCCGCTCATCCGGCATTGGTCCACACGTTCGATCGTTCACCAGAATGGTCCATGATCAAACGGCCGGGCGTCTTTAAGAGCCACGCACGGGGGCAAGCAGTGTCGTCAAAGGTAGGTGCCGGTTTTGGTGGCCGGCCCAATGCAACGTTTGCCTATGCGGGTGACATGATGCCCGACCGAGATGCAGCCCGAGAACTGATAGAAGGGAAGCCTCAATGATCAACGTCGACACATGCAGCTTGCTCGATTTTCCCGCGCCTTGGGATCTCGTCTCAACTCGCGGAATCTGACGTTCCACGCGAGGGAGGCAAGTTTCTCGAAAAAAATCTTCGCCACGGAAGTTGTTGCCTCCCTTCATGCTCCCAAGAGGTCGTTTGTCGGCAGCCTGAAAACGGCGGATTTTCTCCTTGTAGCCGCCGGGAGGCCCCATAGATTCGTGCTTAGTCGTTCGCTGAATGGTACTCAGCAACGCAACGAATTACGCGATTCAGTTCAGGAGAATCGATCATGGCTACCGTTCTGCAGCAAGCCCGTCCCCGCGCTCGTCGTACGAAGAAAACCAGCAAGCCGCGGGTGAGTGTCTATCAGGTCATCACTGACCGCATCCTCGAATTGCTCGATCAGGGAATCGTCCCTTGGCACAAGACGTGGGGCGGCCGAGCGTATGCCCCGCAATCGTTGACCACCGGCAAGCCCTATCGGGGTATCAACGCTTTTCTGCTGTTCTGTGCGGGGTTTGAGAACCCGCACTTCGTTACGTTCCGCCAGGCCAAGGCACTGAAGGGTTCGATTCGCAAGGGTGAGAAGGCAATGCCCGTGCTGTTCTATCAATTCCCGGAAGATCGTCAGGAGCGGCTCGAGGAATTGCAGAAGGCGGGCCAGAAGCCGGGTGAAGAGGAATACTTAGGGCCGATCGTCCGCTATTACCGAGTGTTTAACGTCGCTCAATGTGACGACCTCGACTCCAACAAAGTGCCGAAGGTAGAACAGCCGAGCTATCACCACGACCCGATCGCTGAGGCCGAGGCTATCCTGGCAGCCAGCCCGGTGCAAGTGAAAGTGACCCACGGTTATCGCGGGGCCGCTTACGTTCGGGACGATGATGCGATCATCATGCCGCCCCGCGAACGTTTCGAGAAGGCCGAGCATTACTACGCGACCTTGTTCCATGAAATGATTCACGCCACAGGAGCCCCCTCGCGGTTGAACCGGACCAAGGGCAAGCAGTTTGGCGATGCTGATTATGCCCGCGAAGAGCTGGTCGCCGAAATGGGTGCCGCGTTCCTGTGCGGTCATTGCGGAATCGTCGATCGCACGGTCGACAACTCTGCCGCTTATATCGACAACTGGCGACGTGTTCTCAAGGGGAATGCCAAGCTAGTGGTTGAGGCCGCGGCAAAGGCACAGAAAGCAGCCGACCTGATACTCGGCGTTAACTGGGACAAGCCGAGTGAGGAGAAGCAGCAGCCGGTTTGCGTGACCGCTGAGAAGCCTGCTCAAGGCATGTTGTTCTAAATGAAAAAACGGCCCCGCTTCGTCATGGTACGACGGGCGGGGCCTGTCCGAGACGACCGCTGTTCAGGAGCGATCGAATGGCTGAAGATAATTTACGAACGATCCGGCACGATGCCAAGAGCCGAGGGTTGCGTTGGAGAGACGTTCAGGCCCGTTACGAAGAATTGAAGCAAATCGAATATGAGGCTCGCGAGAGACCTAACGCGATTCGACAAGCGGCTTGGACGGCTCACACCACACCGGGCTGCCACGGTTTCTGGCGACATGGCTTCGCGAAACGATACGAACGTCGGTTGCAGAAGTCGGACTACACGTGCATCCCAGGGTACGACACCTTGGCTCAAGAGATCGCTTGTGACTTCCCAGAGTTTCGGGGCGATCGGGGCTGCGAGCGATTGTGGGCTTTTCTACTGTCGCCTCACGATTGCTACCCGACCGCTGCTGAGTTGTACGCACAGGCGATGGACGACATCGAATTGACTGGCCGCGCTCACCAGGTGAGTGATACTGAACTGTCAGGGGTGCCCTTCTGATGAAATGCAAAGCAATCACAATTCACCAGCCCTGGGCGTGGGCGATCGCCGAGGGGATCAAGACGGTTGAGAATAGGACCTGGGCGACATCGTATCGCGGGCCGATTGCTATTCACGCTGGGAAGAGCTTGGCTTCGATCGAAGAGGGAGCTCGGTTCATTGAGTCGCTTGGGTATGAAGTGCCGACATTTGGCGATGAGGACTTTGGGGCGATTGTCGCTGTGGCGAACCTTGTCGATTGCGTGAAGGTCGATGAGGATTCGCTCGGAATGTTTGGGGTGCGTGATAATCCTTTCGCTCAAGGGCCGGTGTGCTGGGTGCTGAGTGACATTCGGAAGCTGATCGACTCTGTGTATTGCAACGGAAAGCAGGGATTGTGGATCGTCGATATCCCTGAAAAAGCCTGACCTGACTATCTTAGGTAGACTTTGCTATCATGCTCCTCCTGAAGCAATTGTCGATTGTTGTAGATCCCCTGAGCTGAGAGGGTGTTATGGCTAGCCAGCGGCGTCCATACGTATTCATAGGATCTTCTAGAGAAGGGCTAGAAGTTGCTAAAGCCATCCAGGCAGAATTGCAGTATTCGGCAGAGTGCGAAATCTGGTCGCAAGGTGTTTTTGGCTTAAGCAAAGGAGGTCTTGAGTCACTTGTAGGCGCTCTCGACAAATACGACTTCGCAATTCTTGTTCTAACACCAGACGATCTAGTGGAGAAACGAGGAGCAAAGCAAGCGGCGCCCCGGGATAACGTTCTGCTTGAGCTCGGAATGTTTATTGGAGCCCTTGGCCGAGAAAGGGCATTCATGATCGTAGACAGATCGGCAGAGATAATCTTGCCGTCAGATCTCGCGGGGATAACTCCAGCTACATTTCAGCCACCCGAACAAAGCACCTGGAAGGCTGCTGTCGGTGCAGCCTGCTACGATATAGACGTATCAATAAAGAAACTTGGCGTTCGTAAGGGAAATGTAGGGATAACTGTTCTGGGTGGATTTGGATTCCGGCGTGGTGAGCAGAGATTGAGATTCACAGTCACGAATGTTGGAAACGACTCGTTTCCACCACATAATATCGCACTGTTCCATCCCAAGGGTGGTATTTGCCGCTTCTTCGACAGCGAAAAAAGTGGGTCGCTTCTTCCAGGGCAGCAACGGGTTCACGAATGTGTTGTCTTTGAACCCAAAAATGGCCTAACTCCTCTGCCAAACTTTGCCACTCAATTTGTTAGCCCGGAAGATGAGAATGAACTCAGGTTTCGCATCATGTTGGAGGATAGTGACAATAGAGTCCTTTATGAAAACAAGGCAATGGGCATTGCATTAGTACGAATTCTTCGAAGCGTTATCCAAAACAACGGCTTGACTTGTGATATTACTCAGGATGATTGGCTGGGTCTCAATAGTGAAGTCTCAGGGCCTTGAAACCTTCCAATGACATGGGCACAACTCTGGTCGGCACTGACTTGACTATCTTGAGATACTTCGAACGCTCCGATTTTCGCAAGTCGCGTCTGCAAGAATAGCAGGCAGTTCAGTAGACTGGTTCTTTCGAATCAGAATTGAGCACAAGTGGAGATAATGATGTCTGGTACTATACGCCCCTTTGTTTTCATTGGGTCATCAGTAGAAGGCTTGGATGTTGCAAAAGCCATTCAAGCCGGATTAGAGCATTCTGCTGAGTGCATGATTTGGTCGCAAGGGATCTTTGGCTTGAGCCAAGGTGGCCTTGAAGCTCTCGTCAAACGCCTTAACGATTTCGATTTTGCAGTTCTTGCATTGACTCCAGATGATCTTTCGCGAAGCCGCGAGACTGATCGGACTGTTCCTCGTGATAACGTGTTGCTTGAGTTGGGAATGTTCATTGGTGCATTGGGTCGCGAGCGCACTTTTATGGTAGTTGATCGCACTGTGGAGCTTAAGCTTCCTTCCGATCTCGCAGGAATAACGCCAGCCACTTACCATCCGCCAGATAAAGGGACATATAGGTCCTCTCTTGGCAGTGCTTGTTCGAATATTGAGGAAGCAATCAAGACGCATGGCCTGCGTGGTGCAAGCGGCAGTATTGATGTCAGAGGAGGATTTAGCCGGGGCTTTACTGACGATGAGCAAGCGGTGACATTAACAGTAGTGAATAGGAGTGATGATGCTCTACCGCCGTATACGCTCTATCTATATCACCCTAGGGTAGGGTCATATACCCATTTCAGCAGCATTAGAAGTGGGCCACAGTTACCGAGGCAGGTGCGGGAACATAGCTGGCCAATAATTCAAAATGGCCAGCTAATTGAACCGCTTCCAAGTTATCTTAGAGGTTCAGAGTCTGAGATAGATGATGATGGTTTTAGATTGCGGTTGTTGCTTGAGGATAGTGACGGTGTCGTCCTCGCTGAGAGCAAGAGAGTCGGCCTGGGATTACTCTCTGTGATTCGAGCGACAGTTCAGCACGGTAGCATTGTGGGTGGAGATAGGGCAAATGATCCCGAAATGTGGACTCAACTGTGGGATGTCCTTCATCTGATGTAATGGCATGGCGTTTATTCTGCACCGATATCTTTGTTGTGTAGGCAAAATACGGTCGATCCGGAGCTTCCGGCCCCGCATCTCTTCTGCCGTTCCAATCAGCCGCTATTCTCTGCGGCATGGTCACTCCCACGCTCAACGGCGACAGCACTCTGCTTGAGATGATCGCAGAGTACAACGAAACGGGCTCTTACGAGGAGACGGGTTCGTTGGTACACGCGAGACGTTTTGTCACCGCGTGCCGTCTTCTGATCGCCAATCTTCCGGTCGCCAGTTCGAAGGGCGGCAATACCGGCGAGTCGATGGAAATGAACGTCGACAAGATCTCCGAGCAGCTCGATAAGGCCCGCAAGTGGATCGCTGCGAAGAGCCGCCGTACTCGTGGCGGCCGAGCTTTCTCCCTGGAGAACTTTCGCACATGATTGCCGAGAACAGAAGCCTTAGCCGACGCCAACGTCAGCGACGAAAGTCAGGTTCGACATCCGAGAACTTTGATAACGTACGCGCTGACTACGAGGCCACGAAGTCTTCGCGATTCGTCCGTCAGCGTCGAGGGCTTGCTCCACAAGGTTCAGGGGCCGACTACCACTACCGCAATGAGTTCGACTATCTGCGACTGATGGAGTTGGCCCGCGATATGGATCGCAATGATGCGATCGTCGGCCAGGCAATTGATCGAGCTGTCAGCAACACGATTCAGGACGGCTTCACAGTCGACCCCGACACGGGCGATGCGGGTGCTGACCAGGCGATCAAAGATCGTTGGAAGAATTGGGCTGAAGATCCGGACCAAGTTGATGTCGCCGGCGAGAACAACTTCTGGGATCTCGAAAACAATGCCCTTCGAAGTTCGTTTGTCGATGGCGATTCGTTTGCAATTCCACTCCGCAACGGAACTCTTGAGGTTCTCGAAGGTCACCGCTGCAGAACTCCTGTCGGCCGCAAGGGTGGCTTTAAGACGGCTGAAGGTGTCGTACATGGCGTCAAAATGGATCGCTATCGACGCCGTCACGAGTATTGGTTCACTAAGGAGGACATCGACCCCAATCGCCAGGTGCAGCGCCTAAAGGATATTCGCCGCATCGCTGCTCGCGACTCTGAGGGATACAAGCAAGTCTTCCAAATGATGTTCGGAAAGCGGTACTCCCAGACACGTGGAGTTACTGCCCTTGCTCCAATCTTCATGCCGGCCGGTTGGTTCGAGGACATCAATTTCGCCAAGATGGTGCAGGCTCAAGTCGTGAGCTGCATTGGGTTCATCCGTAAGCGAGAACTCAACTTCGATGATATGGGGGAAGATGGTCCCGCTCCCATCGGAGAACGGAAGACGCAAACACTTTCGGACGGCTCGTCGCGAACTGTAGACGGCCTAGCACCCGGCATCGAGATCGAAGGCGAACCAGGAGAAGAAATTGAAGCCTTCTCCCCGTCGGTGCCCAATCCCGAATTCTTTGATCACGTGCATCTGATTCTGACGCTGCTCGGAATCAATCTGGGTCTACCGCTCGCGATGCTGACCTTGGACAGCGGCGAGACGAACTTCAGCGGTTGGCGCGGAGCGGTGGACCAAGCACGTATGGGGTTCCGTCGCAATCAGAAGCGGCTCGCGAATCGTTTCCACAAGCCAATCTATTGCTGGAAACTCCGACAATGGGCAGATGAAGACTCCTCGCTTGCCAAGCTGATGGACAAAGAAGGGAGTCTGTTCCGGCACAAATGGAACGCACCTAGCTGGAACTACATCGAGCCGTTCAAGGACGCGATGGCCGACGTGGTTCAACAGAAGAACACGCTGAACAGTCCTCGCCGAATTCAAATGGCTCGCGGGCGAGACTACAGCGAGATCATTCGCGAAACGATCGAAGACAACTCGATGGCCATTCGCTCTGCGATCGCTGAGGCGAACGCAATCAATAAGGAACTGAAGCCGAACCCGCCGATCCACTGGCGAGAGCTGCTTTCACCTCCGATGCCTGACGGTATGACCCTGAGCCTTGGCAGCATGGTTGGCGAAAGTGAGCAGTCGCGAGCTGGGGCCCCAAGCAATCGCAATCCACGAGAGGCGGAACAGCAATATGCCTGAGATGTTCGACGATCGATTTGCATTGCAGCACGGGCTAGGTGCTCTCGGTGTGCCTCATATCGACCAATACTTCGGCGTGTGGGCAGTGCACGAGGAAAGCTTCCGATCCCTGGTCGACCGCGTGAACCAGATCAATATCCATGCTCACGTTCGGCAGAACCGGGAGCTGGCTCACGAGGAGTTTGACGAAGCCAAGGCGATCGATCGGCCTGGCTTTGATCGGATGAATGGCGGAATTGCCGTCGTGACAATTCAGGGGACGATGACGAAGTACGGATCTTCGTTCTCCGATGGCGGGACTGTGCGAGCACGACGAGGCATTCGTAATGCGGTTTCTGACGATGCCATTAGCGGCATCATGCTTCGCATCGACTCACCTGGCGGGACTGTTGCCGGCACGAAAGACCTGGCCGACGACATCGCAACCGCGGCAAAGCAAAAGCCCGTTCACGCCTATATCGAAGACATGGGGGCTTCGGCAGCGTTCTGGGTTTCGTCGCAGGCGAGCAGAGTCACCAGCAACGCAACGGCCCTGGTCGGTTCGATCGGTACGTTTGCGGTGCTTGAAGATCTTTCTGGCGCGGCCGAGAAGTTGGGAATCAAGGTCCACGTCGTGCGAGCTGGCGAGTTCAAAGGAACGGGAGTCGAGGGAACCGCGATTACCGATTCTCAGCTTGCGATGATTCAAGAGCGTGTGAACGGCTTGAACGAACACTTCCTCGCCGGTGTCGCCACTGGTCGACGGATCGACATGGCTCGCGTTCGCGGGCTGGCCGATGGCCGTGTGCATATCGGCGAAGAGGCAGCCAAGTTGGGCCTCACGGACGGCGTAATGAGTTTTGATAACGCGGTGTCAGAACTGATCGCCGCAAGTAACCCTGGAAGGAGACGACGAATGTCGACCGACGCGAAAGAAAACAGCGGCGACGTTGTGCAGCCAGCCGCTACGAATGAACCGAAGGCTGCCACCCTGGCCGAGTTGAAGGCCGCCTGCGAAGGTGCCGACTCCGACTTCATCTTGGAACAGATGGAGAAGAATGCCACGGCTGCCGAAGCGACGAAAGCCTACAACTCGAAGCTCCGCGCCGATCTTGCTTCCCAAAAGGAAGAGAACGCCAAGCTGCAAGAAAAGGCTTCCAGCGGCGGTGGCCGCGGTGTTGATCCGGTCGGCGACAATTCGATCAGTTCGAAAGGCGGCGATGAACCCGAGTCTTCGGATGATTTCGAAGCGACGGTTGCCGAGTGCCGCCGAAAGGGCATGACGCAACGCCAGGCGTTCGCCGAAGCCTGTCGGCAGCATCCCGAGTATCGCGGGACCATGGTAGCTCAGCACAACCAGCGATTCGGCCGGCCAGTTCCGGCTTAGTCGACAGGCGTTTCGGATCCGCGGTTCTTCTTACACCACCAACGTTCACTACGGAGTTAATGAATAGACCATGCCTGAACTCAACGATGTTGGGCTGAAGACATTCGAGGCCGACGAGGCAATTCCAAAGAATGCCCGCGTCAAGCTGGACCCCGACGGCAAAATCACGGTTGCGGGGCTGACGGACCGAGAGATCGGAACCGCTCAACGCGAAGCATTCGCCGCGGGTGACAAGATCACTGTCCGTATGCGGACCTACCCGGGCACTCACTGGATGATTGCCGTCGAGCAGATTGAGGTCGGAGATCTGCTTTACACGGAGGCAGCAGGCAAAGTGCAAGACACGGCAGCTTCGACGGCATTCGTTGTCGGTACTGCACTGAGTGCGGCTGCCGGCGATGGCGACTTGGTCGAAGTCCTCTACAACGCGCACGGCGACACTGCGGCAACGTAAGCTGCCACTGAAAACCTGATCCTGTATCCACTCGCCTAACAAACCTCAGTGACGAGGGCAACGAACGATGTGGTTTCAACGTTCAATCTTTGGAGATAAGGAAAAATGCCTTCACCATCCTCGTCACTTGCCACATTGCGGCCCGACTTGGGCGGCAGTGTGATGGAAATTGATCTGATGGGCCAGCTCAATGGCTTCATCGGATTGCAGATTTTGCCCGTATTTGAAGCTCCGAAATCCTCGGGGACATTCGGTCGCTTGAAGCTTGAACAATTGCTTCACACTCGTGAAGTCGATCGCTCGCCAACTGGTTCCTACAACCGTGGCGAGTGGGAATTCGAAGATGAAGCCTACAAGACCACCGAAAAGGGTCTCGAAGAGCGAATCGATGACAACGAAGCGGAGATGTACAAGGACTACTTCGACGCTGAGTTGATCTCTGCCGAGCGTTGCCTTCATGGGGTGCTGCACGCAGCAGAGCGCCGTGTCCATGCGATGATCTTCAATGAGACGAACTTTGATGACACCGGAACTGATTCGGTGGTTGACTGGGGAACGCTCGACAGTGCGACGCCCCTGACAGATGTGGAGTTGGCCGTCCAAGCGGTCTATGACGCCAGTGGTTTCCGGCCGAACACGGTCGTGATGACTTGGAAGCGATTCCGTCAGTGTGTTCGTACAGACGAAGTAAAGGATCTGATCAAGCATCAGAACTTCCAAGACGTTCGACCGGAAGCGATCACGAAGCAAGCACTTGCCACCCTGTTCCAGGTCGACGAAGTGCTTGTTGCCGACTCGACTCAAAACGACGCGGTTCAGGGGGCGACGCCTTCCCTGGCCCCAACTTGGGGAACCGAATATGTCTGGGTGGGTAAGGTCGCCCGCACTCGCGACATTCGCGAGCCTTGCGTAGGCCGCACAATCCACTGGGATGAAGACGGCTCGATGGTCGGTGGGGCTTTCGAAACCTACCGTGACGAAAACGTACGGTCGGATATTGTTCGGTGCCGTCACCAGGTCGACGAAAAGCTGATTCACACCGCAGTCGGTCACCTGATCAAGTTTGCCACGTAGTCACTTGCCACAACCTGCGTAGCCTTCGTCTGGTTGTTTTCTTCCGCAGGGGGTGAGTCGTAACTGCTCACCCCCTGCGTTTTCACAATTCAGGAACAAAGTAATGCCAGAGCAAGATCAGAAGCCACAAGAGCTTAAAGCGAAGCTTGATCAACGCCGGGAAGAGTCGCGTTCCGAAGGTGTGGTCAGTGAGGTTGACGCACTGAAGTCCGACAACGCTTCGCTTCGTGAGCAAAACACAAAACTCAAGCAGCAGCTCGAAGAGCGAGAGAAGGAATTCGCCGAGATGACGAAGGAAAACACTCGCCTTGCATCCGAGGCCAAAGGTCTCCAACGACAAGCTGAGCGAGACAATGAGAGTCTCATTCCAATCAAGTGCCGTCGTGACACGATTTTGGGCGGCAATCCTTGTGCGATCGGAACAGCAATCGCACACGTTCGCCTACGCGACGGCGTTAGCCCGACGGAACTGGTCGACGCGATCAAAGAAGGCGGGCGAGTCTCGGTAGGCGATTTGAAGACGTAGAAGCTGGCGTCTCCCTTGAGGCGAAGGAGTGTTGCTGATGAGTGTTGCTATGAAGCTCACACCGTCTTCGAGTTCCTATAGAGACCTCGAGGAATGGGATGAGGGCACAGCGAGACTTGTGTTTCCCGACAACGAAGGGGTTTCGTTCGGCGACGGTCGGGACGGCGAGTTCTACAGCGACGGTTCGGCATTGTGTCGCAGTCTGAATAGCATCGGTCTGGCCTTGGACAACGATCGTCTCGTCGATCGGTTTTCGGCAATGGCCTTGGTGCCCGGGCAAGTCTCTGTTCCGTACAAGGAACAAAATTACGACGGCGGAATCGCGGCAGGGATCGCCCTACAAAACCGTTCGCTCTACCTGGTCAGCACGGACGGGAACGTAGCGGCGTTGCTGTTCGCGAATCTCAGCAATTTGCTGTCTGCCGTCCAGGTTGAGGTCGACATGGATTCGCTTGCGTTGGACATCAAGGGCGATGCGGCGACGGCGATTCAGATTGGTGATACCAACGACACGCTGGCCGAACTTGGGGCGACGCCCGTTGGCAAGGCCACGCACATTGCAGACCCCGCGGCTGATGCCGGCGAACTGGCCACGGCCGTGGCGTCGATTATCGACGCACTCGAAGCAAAAGGCATTCTGGCGACGAGCTGAATATGGATCGTTTCGTAACCATTCCAATCAATCTGGCCGGGCAAACAGGGGCCGAAATTACGGTTGACCTGGTTGACGCCTATGGCAACACGCCGACCGGCTACGATGACATCGGGGTTACGGTCGAAAAGGGGGGCGGCATCTATCAATGGCGTGGTTTTGTTCCGCAATACTTCCTGGGCTCGATTGTTGCCAAGGTGGGTGGTGTGGAACAGGCTACGGCCGATGTGCCAATCAATGACGAGAGATTGGACCAAGCTCTAATTGCCGCAGCCGAGGCCCGAGACTTCTCAAAGCAGTGTCTTGACCTCCTCCAGGCAGATGAGTTTGTCGACACCTCCGACAGTCAAGCGTGGGCAAGGGTCTCTGTGAAACGCGGCACAGGAGGCTTGTCGGGTGGAACTGAATTGTCTCGTCGCCTCTTGAAAGATGTTGACGGAGACGCTTTGTCTGAGACCTCTACTGTGGTAGGGCAGGCATTCGATAGTCAACTTGCTGAGTGGCACCCGTTCGAGCAGATCGCGAATTGCCGTCTTGCGTTGGTACCGCATTTGTTCGCCCAGCAATACCAAGAAAGCTACAGCGAACAGCGATTGACGCGGGCTGATGGGTACGGCGACCCGGTGGGCGTTGTTGTCGATGCTTCGAGCGATACACACGTGGTGTATGCGGCCAACGATCCGGCTCGGCCGACGTTACGAGGTGGAGGTTCGCCAAAGAGTTATTTTGAATTCGACGGGGTAAACGAGTACTTGATCGTCGAAAACTCGAAGGCCGCCTTCGAGTGTGTTACTAGCGATGTGAACTATACGCTGGCGATTCGCTTTCGATGTCGGCCGGGAACTAATGGTCTCAACTTCACGCTTGTTGATAGCTGCAATCTGACGGGTGCCAACGTTGGATTCTTCCTGCGGCGACTGTCGAACGGCAAATTGCGATATACGGTGGGTAGCGGTTCTACGGTGGCCTCACTCGACACAGCGGCAACCGTGACCGATGCCGACGGGTGGGTGACCGTGTTCATTCACGATGATGGGGCGGCTGGCACAATTCAGGTCGGCAGCAATGCTGCGGAAAACATCACCTATCCTGGCAATTCTCCCTCGTCTGCTGCTGCGGCTTACGATCTTCGAATTGGTCGACGAGCAGGGTCCAGTTCAGACTACGCTCCCATCGAGTTGGCGTGGCTTGTGATAGCTGAGGGCCAAACGGCCGAAGCGGTAGATGAGCAATTGCGGAATTACGATCCGCAACCTACAGCGATCAGTCGCGGAGGTAAAACGGCCGCGGAGCCGGGGTTCAAGGACTTCACTCACAAGCACTCGATTTGGCTGGCGGACGAAGCGGCCAGCCTGTACCAGGAGGCCGCTCGCACGACGCCGGCGACGGCCGACACTAACCCGGTCGGATCGTGGAGCGATTACCGCGGCACCTACCTGAACCGCATTCTGTCGACGAGCGCCAGCGGCGACCGGCCGACGTTGCAGATGGCCGAGTACAACTCGACCAAAAACACCGTGCGGTGGGATGGCCTTGATGACAACCTCAATCTCTCGCAAGCGTTTGCCAACCACGGTGACTTTACGCTCTTGCTGGTCGGGAAGAATAGCAACGCTACCCACGGGTCGCACTTTGCCAAGGGAAACGAATACCTCGTAAAGACAGGAAGTAATTACGAGGGTTCGGGGGGCGACGATGAGCGGTGGGTGTTTCATCAACCCGGGCTGGGAGATGCGTCGTTCGGCCAGGGGGCCGGAGCACCGGGGGAAGCGATGCCGGGCGAGGTGCTGTTTGCCGCGGCGTTCCGGCGTCAACTCGACCAGATAACGATCTTCTGCCAAGGCATCAAAGGCTTTGAAACGTTCACGAAGACCGATGTGTTTCAGATTACGTCGATTGGCGACTACTTCAGTGCTAACAGCGATTTCCAACTCCAAGGCGATATCTGCGGCTATGGGCTCTACCTGGCGGCCTTCAGTGACGCAGCGATCGATGCGTGGATGAGCAAGATGGCAGCTGACTACAACCTGACGCTACTGGGGTGAGCGAGGAATTTCGATGCTGATAGCTCAACTCCTTCAAGGTTTCGGAAACAGCGGGTACTCGATACCTGAGTTGCCGACCGCGCCGGCGTTGGGCGATTCGGTATTCGATCAGCTCTACCAAAAGAACGCCCTGCCTCTGCTGATGAAGCACTACGGCGTTGACATTACATACACACCGCCCGGCGGCATTGGGGCAACCGTAAAAGCGATTGTTAGCCCTGAGATGTCCCGAGAGGAAGACAACGAGGGGAACCGAGAGAAAAAGCGAAGCACTGTTGTTGCGATTCCGCGATCGGAACTTAGTGTTCCGCAGAGTACGGCTACGGTCGGCGTCGGTGGTGAGGATTGGAACATCGGGCAGATAGAAGCCTACAACCGCAACTGGAACATTTTGGAACTGGTTCGCTACGAATCAATGGAATACGCGGGCGATCGCCTGCGAATGATGTAAAGGACAGCACCGTGGCTGAAAGAAACGGGCGTGCATTCGGACTTATTGAAGTCATCAACGTGCTGATCGGAATCGTAGTCGCGATTTTCTGTGTTGGCTCGATCCCCTTTGCGAATGATGTGACTGGGCGATTGGCTTCAATCGAGGCTGAACTCAAAACACAGGCCGTGGTCCGTGCAAGATTGGACAAGCTTGAAGCCTCAATGCTTGAAGTCCAGTTGCACATAGCACGTGAGGCAAGAGCTGATGCCCACTGACGGAGTGATCCTTGACGCCGAGGACTTTCTGATAGCCACCCTCGCTGCGTGCCCTGAATTCCAGTCGCTTGTTGGTGCTGCGAATGCGACCGTTGCAATGGACAGCATTCGTGTCGAAGTATTGCCACCCCCATCGAACCTGGAAACCAAGACGCCTGTCGAAGTAGGCGAAGAACGACCAATGGCATTGCTGTGGACCGATAAGGATGGCGAAGGAATCACTCTGGAGCACAGTTCATCGGGCACCAAACACCACTACGACTACGGCGGACTGATTCACTTGCAGATCAGTCGTACGCTTCCGGCCGGAGAGACGCTATCTGCCTCCATGCGTGAATGGAAAGGCATCGTAGGCAGAATCATTGAAGAGCTTGACGAACGTTTTGGCTTGCCGGGCTACCTCGCACCGTCGCGGGTAACCATGTTGGGCCCGTACGTCGACGACACCAAGAAAAGTACCGGCCAGCCGCTCATGCAATGGTCGAAGCTGATGGTTGTATGGAAGGGCTGCTGACGTGTTCGTGATGAGATTCAAGATCAAAGAGCGAGGAGCAACGCCAGGTGTGGCGAAGCGTAAGCTCAATCAATTCATCAAGCACGGTTATGTCGTGGCCTTGACGCTTTGGCATCGTAAGTTTCGGCCGAAGCACTTCACGCGAGAGGCGTTTCGTAGGTACCCGGGTGTGTATAAGCCTCGTGCCGGCGAGCGGGGAAATCCTCAACGCGACAAGAACGGGAAGCTGCTTGGCTTTCGCTCAACGTACACGGGCCAGAAGTTGCGAAGGTGGGGCCACACAAACCCACTGAGCTTTTCTGGGCAATCTGAATCACTGAGTAGGCAGCGAGTGATTCGAGCCACCAGCAAAAAGGGCAGGGCGGTTATCCGTGCTCCCGCCCTTAATCGAAACAACCCGGATTCAGAGATCAATATGCGGAGAGAGATGGAAGCGGTCAACAATCTTGAGGCGATTGAGATGGTTGAGAAGCACGATCGAACCGTCGACCGCGACTTGAAAGAAGTCCAAGACACCAGCACACGAGCCATTGGCTAAGGAGCTTATACATGCCACTAGATAGCAGATACTCATTGGCGGCCGTGGAGTTGGACACGACCGTTCTCAGCGGAATCACGCGACACAGCGTCGGTACCGACACTGAGACAACCTTCGATGTTTCAGACGGCGAGATATTTGCTCGCTGGCTCTCGATGACCGCCCAGAATCCCAAGGCACGATTCACGACCCAAAACGTTTCGGCAGCCTTGGCCAGCATTGGGCTACTGGGATTGAGTATCAACGACCTTTCAAGCGGCCTGAAGTTCTATTCTCAGAAACACCAGCATGGTGGCTCCCGGGCTTCAGGCAGTGCTCACCGTGTGCTGACTTTCATCGACGGCATGATTGTTCCTCGTCAATTGACAGCCGAGCATCAAGGAAATGCCGAAATTGAATACGAGGCCCTCATCACATGGGAAGGTAGTACAGATCCGATTCAGATCGGTGACAGCGCGGCGCTTCCCACGATTAGCAACACAGGAAGGTTGACGCTTGGCCCAATCGCGATCGGGGGCGTGACGATCGATCATGTGAAGCGAATCACACTCGACTTTGGCATCGAAGCGATGCAAGAGTCGGCAGACTCAGACATCTGGCCTCGCTTCGTATCCATCATGTCGATCAAGCCCGTGCTTCGGATCGAAGGAATTGACGCCACTTGGTTCAGTTCCGGAAAGATCCCACTAGCTGGCAAAGGCTTTACGCATGCCAACACGACAGTCTATCTGCGTGATCGTGCTGAGCACGCGAGCTACGCGGCCGACGACAGTGAAAGTCACACCAGCATGACGATGGCAGGCATGGCCTATGTCGATACCGGCATGGAGGCATCGGGCGAGGACCCTGAAAGCCTCACTCTGGTGTTGGAGATCGACTATGACGGGACGAATGTTCCAATCGTAATCGATACGGGCGCGGACATTGTCTAGCAATCCTCATTGCATTCCCACATCACTTAGCGAGGCCCCATTATGCCCGTCGAATCGACAATGCAGTTCCGTCACACGGTAAAGGAAACCCTTCCCGCCGCTGATGCTCCGTTCGCAAGTGCGAATCTTCCTATCACGCACGACGGCCTGAATGTGATCAAGCGGATCGATGCTGATAGTGACGTGCCTGGCACACTAGTGATCGCCGATGACGTGGAACTCAGCAGTGGCAGTGCCACGATCGATTTGGCTTCAGCCAGTCACAATGGCACAACAGTTGATGCCAGCGGCCTGAAGCTCCAGCACATCACGATTGCAAACCCCGCGGGCAATAACCCGATGACTGTTGAGCCAGGGGCGAGCAATCCCTACAGCCTATTTGGGGCAAGTGGACAAGTCACACTCGACGGCGACTCACAACTCCAGATGAGCTTCGCGGACACTCGGGAAGATGTTGACGGAACCCACAAGGAGATCGACATCACCGGAACCGGCACCGAGAAGCTGAATATTATCATGGTCTTTGGATAAGGAAGAAGAGACCCATGCAAGGATTCATTTACTACGTTCCACGAAAGCCGGGTGAGAAGGTTGAATACAACGTTCTGTTGCCTCGATCACGTGGCATCGGCTACGCATTCGACGATGAGTGTGGCGTCGGAGAGGTAATGAGCGGGCCAGACGGCAAGCCTGGCTTTGTGATGGGCGTGCCTCGCAGAACTGGCATCCCTCAATACAAGAAGGACACCCAGCATTGGCGTCAGATTCCGAAGTCCGATGCTTGGGTTGGCTGGCAAAAAGAGGGAAGCATTCATCCGGTTGATCTTGTCCGCAAAGAGTTGATGGATGGTCACAATGTGCGCCTTGCGGATGGAAACTCTTGGCTCTGTCCCATGGCGGTCGCCCCAGAGGAGCGCGAAGGTGTTTTGTGTCCGAGCTGTCGATTACCAATGGGCACTACGATCGACGAGGAGGGTGAGTGGATTCCAACCGGAGTAGCGGAGGGATACCAAAGATTGTGGGCCTATGCTGTGCAGTGGTGGTCAGCAATGGGGAATGCCACCATCGAGATTGGGGACGATACGGCAACATCATCTTTTGATTTTAACGGACTCAACGATGCCGCACTGCATTGTCTTCAGCGGAACTATCGTGTGGGCAAACTCGAAGTCTCGATTCTTGGTTTGTTCAACAACAAGGTTGCTACAGAAATTCTAAAGGCACTGATCGACTGGCCCACAGTCGTGAAGCGAATGGAGTCGCGACTAAAAAAAGAGATGGCCGTTGGCTCGAGTACCGAGCATGGGCCAGCGGCCTCCACCCCAGCTATCGACCAACCTTAGCCGACTTTTGGTCGCTGGCAGAACACGACGGTGAAGTATCGCCCGTGAATGTGGTTCAGGTGAGACGACGGTGATTTTAAATGGCACAAATTGCGATCGAAATGACGAGCGAAGAAGCCCGCCTTTGGCAGGGCTTTCAGCGTATCGTCCACCAGCAACAGAAGGTAGAAGCTGGTATCGGTCGCACATCTCGCAAAAGCAGGGAATCTGCTAAGCAAGCGACACTCGCCCAGCAGGCATATGACAAAGCGTTTGGGCGAGCGGCTATATCAAGTCTGGCAAACTTTGCAGCTGGTGTTGTTGGGATCAGTACGGCTTTATCTACGGTCATCAGCCTATTTCAGAACATGCGACAAGAGGCCGATCTTGCGGGGCAACAGTTTCGTGACGCAACGATTGGTGTCGGTTCGCTTGCCCAGTTGGCTGAGACGCCGGCTGAAATGCAGAAGCTAGTTCAAGCGGCCAGGCAAACGTTTGCCGAAGGAGGTGGAAACACCTTAGACGAGGCGGCCAAGCTTGTATTCTCCTTGGAATCGGCTGGGGCTCTCGATGAACGCGAATTGTTCACACAGCTCAAGGCAAAGAACTTAGTCGAAGAACCGGCTGTGATGGCACGGGCTGCGGCTACGCTGCTTACCTCACTTGGCGAGGAAGAAACCGGCGGCTATCGCGAGTTAGTGTCCAAGTCGTTTGGGGCTTCGAAGTTCTCACCCTCGAGCGCCGAGCAGATATTGCAAGCGGCCGCCCGAAGCGGTGGCTCGGCGAGGGCGTTGGGCTACAGCGACGAAGAGCTGCTGGCGGCGGTGTCCATTTCATCGAAAGCGACCGGGTCGGCCGAGATTGCCGGCACAACGGTGGCCAGTCTGTTGCGGTCGATCGACCAGTCGGGCCAGTTCCAGGGGATGACGCTGAGAGAAACACTCAAAGCTATTCAGGACATGGGTCTCGAGGGCCAAGAGCTGCAACAGTTCTTTGGTCGGGAAGAGGCCGTGCGGGCGTTTCGTGACCTTACGGCGAACATGGATCTGGTCAATGAGGCGATGCGGGAAATCACGCTGGCCGAAGCGGAAGACCGAGTGACGGGAAAGCTGGCGTTGCCCGACACGATCGATTCGATGAGTGCGGCCCAGGCGGCGAAGCAGGCTGAAGCACGCCGTACGCTATCGAACGAAGGGATCTCTACACTTGACAACCTTGCCGACGCTTTGGTCGCCGAACGTGCTGCACAAACCCGGACTGACGGTTCGTTCTTCCCGGGGTTAGAGAACGCACTGAATGATATGGCGGCCAGTACGCATCGGCTGATCTTCGGCGATGAAAGTTTCTTGCGAGATAATCTCGACGAGATCAAGAACGAACGGATGCGGGAACAGATCGAAGCAGCACTGGACCAAAAGAATGTGGAGCGTGGGCGGTTTAGCTTAGACGAGACATTGAACTACACGTTTGGCGGTACCAGTCGCACGGAGATGGTCAATGATCATCTTGAACTGTTCTTGGCTCAGTTTTCTAGTCGGCAAGAAACAACTGGCGGCGACGATCAGCAAGCCAAGTTGGTCGAAGAAATGCGACGGATGAATGGGAATCTAGAACAGGCAAACACCAAGAGTGCCATTGCTGGCTCACCCACACTTAGCCCGCCATCGAGGGACCGATAATGGCTGGATTCGTCGACTCGGTGGCTTGCGATCTCGTCAAAGGAGATGCACGGAGCCTGCAATCAACCGTCGAGTTATGGAAGGTGCCAGGCTCTGATGGATTTGGTGCACATAAGCTTGGAGCGGGTGATTCAGACTTCAAATTCACTTTGGTCAAGTACAGCGACAAACTTGGAATTCGCAGTTGGTGGACTTCAATTCAGGTGTTCAAAGGTGAGATTGTCACGATCGTGAACGATCAGGGGAACATCTTCGAGAGTTGCATGATCACCAGCTTTACGATCATCGATCCGAAGCGAGTATTTCGTAGTGGGGCGGGATACTCATACCGCGCCGAAACGACGATCGAGGGGGTGCAGGTCTAATGGCCGAGTACATCATTCAGGCTCAGATAGCACCGCCCCCGTTTCCTCTTTCACGGGCATCGGTGTACATCGCGGAGAACCCGACGGACAGTTACGTCCTGCGGCGCGACTTGGAACTTGAGTCGATGCACATTGCCATCGCTGGGCAGGACATCGGCAGCTGCACGATTCGTCGCAGATATGGCCAAGTCAAGTATCCCCATAGTGCGGACTACCAAACGGCAACTCCGATCGATCTGACGGGTTACTGGGTCCAGATTGTGAGCATGACCCCGACTGGGGCCGTGCTTACATTCATCGGCCGCATCTATGACACTCCGCAAACCATCTTCTCAGATGGCGGTATTGCTGGCGTGCAGCGATTCGTGGCCTACGAACCTGCCTACCTGCTGAACAGGATATCGATCAGTGATTCCTACTTTCAAAAAGAAGAGAGAGCAATCCGCGTAGGCTGGGGGCCAGGCTTCAACGACCGAGCCGGCCGCGGTTGGGTGATTGGAAACCGATCGCCGAATGAGATCGACGGCAGCTACGTCTTCGTAGGCGTCAATGAATTTGAGCCAGCTAACGAAGAGCGAATCTGGACGCGACTGAACATGGCTGAGTACATCGTGCAGAAGTTCGTCGATGAGACAGAATCAAACGGATTGAAGTGGCAGATAACCGGGCAAACAGACATGCTCGACATGATCAAGGACAACGTGCCCAACAACCCGGGCACTGCCTATGAGCGACTGCAGCAGATAATCAATCCCAGTATCGGAATGGACTGGAAAGTTGAACCCAAGACGGCGGGCGACTTTGAAGTAGGGGCAGGCTATCCGATTGAAGGGTTCGATATTGAAGTGTTCTCGCTTCTTGCAGAGGACGTGACGTTTGCCGGAGTGACGATTCCCAAGAACGAAGACACGATCAAGCTTAACCCAGCGGGCTCCAAGACGATTCAAGAGATGAGAATCGAGCGCTCGGCGAGCCATACCTACAACCAGATCCGCGTCATTGGCAACCGAATGGTCATATGTGCCTCGCTCGATGCTGGAACCAGCGACTTAGAAGAGCGATGGGGGGCGGACCTGGAGAGCGATTATATCGCCGGTGACCCTGACGATCCTGGGGCACCAAACGCCGACCATGATATCTGGAGGCAGCAGGAAAAGTTCCGCAATGTCTTCCAGCTTTATGGTGCCCCTCGAATTGATTGGGGCCAAGACTCATTCTTCCCGAAGCTAAACGATGAAGGGGAGATCGACCTTGGGGCAGGGCGGGCCGACGCTCAGCACCTGGTTCGATCGACGCTTTCGTTCCTTCCACTGCAAGAGGGCGTTGACTACAAGGCAGAGCCGCTGGAAGACTTCGGCGATGATGTTGCGGATCCCGACTTCCTGCCACCGGCCGTTTACCTCTACGACTTGGAGGAAGAGCGGTACATTGCGGCCGAGCACGCTGGCATTCATGTTCACGTGTTGCAAAACGACCTCGGTGTTTGGCTACAAGCAGATCCCAATCACATTCTCGATGGTGACACGACGGTCTCGAACAGCGAGCTCCAAGAGGGCCGGTACGATTCGGCCCAGATGGTTTGCACGCTCGCTTGGGAGAGCGACCAGCGGTTTGAGATGCGGAGTTATCTCGAGGGATCGTATGCAGACAATGATGACCCGCCTTCAGAGGGTGTGCTGCATATCGAGGTCCCCGGGGCAGAGCTGTGGTATGTCGCTCCTGAAACAGTGCTTCGAGTCGACAATGACGGCACGTTGGTGAAGACGGGAAGCGAACCGCTGATTCTTCGCAATGATGCCGACAGACTTGCCCTGGCGATGGCGGGTGCGATCGCTCGGTACCAAAGCGAACGCGGCCGAGCGAGCATTGAAATCAAGGGCTGGATTGCCCAGCGCTTGTATCTTGGGAAAATCCTCACCTTCATCAATGCTGGCGACGAGGCACAGGCAATCAACGGGCCTGTTACGTCGATTCACTGGCAAGTGCCCGAGTCGAAGTCGACCCGGAATGCACCGCAGCCGTTGAGCCCCAGCGTGACCCTCAAGGCGGGGTACGCTCTGTGAATACGATGCTGCCAGGCGCGATGACGGCGGCAACTGCTGTTCTAGTACCAGAGCGGCGGGGTTCTCTTCTTGTTCGCGCTGCTCGCCAGGTGCTCAGCCAGTTCGCCATCATTGGCACGCTGTACGAGGACTTGCTTTCGGATGATGAAGCAATCTGCAACGTCTACAAGGGCGACAGTGGATCTGAAGCCGATAGCGGTACTACGGTCAAGGTGTCTGGATGGTTGATCGAGAGCGACAAGATGTTGGCCAGTGGCACACGGGTGTTGGCAGTGCGAGTCAACAAGGTCTTCTATGTCATCTGCTCGAACGCCTGTCCGATTGATCAACCTTCGCCATGATTCGCATCGCTCAACCACGCAAGATCCTTCCTCGCCGGCAGCCCGAGCTGCAACGTCTAAATCGTTGGCAGCGATTCCGCCTGGGGCGATATGCTGACCGCACACGGTGCCGGCGATGCGGTCAGGTCCGAGTTGATACCGTCGCTCGCCACTTCGGTTTTGGCCCGGCATTCACGGAGCGAGCGCTTTACGGGTTGGGATTTGCTTTCAATATGGGGTTGGCCTGCTGCTGTGAGGAGAGCCCAGGAAGCTCGGATAGCGGCAGCGGATCAAGCGAAGGATTGATTGAATGCGGGGTTACTTGTGCAGGCGAAGGCCTCAACGCTCCGCACTGGTGGGACATCACAATCAGTGGACTGGTCGATGAACAGTGCGACGACTGCGATACTTACAACAGCACGTTCAGGGTTGAGCACAATCCGTCATTCTCGGTGAATCGATGTGCTTGGACGTTATTCATTCCCGAGGGATGTGCTATCTGTCGCCCGGTCTTTCCCGAGGTCGATCCCAAAGGGGCGAATCTGATCTTTCTGGAACTATTTGGAGACGCGAGCCCCACGGTCTGGATCCATGTTTGCCATTTCAATGTAGGAGCAAGCGGAGATGATCTCCTATGCAATCCATCTTATTGGGAGATCAACTTTCGAGAGGTGTTTGCTGAGAAGCCAAACTGCTTGGAGCTGGTCGATCATCTTGTGGATGACAGTTCGCCAAGTCAAACACGGTGTCCCAACTTCTTCACGCCACCGTTCGGCTTAGTAGACGCCTGCGATGCCAATTCAGTAAGCGGCCCGGCCGAGTGCCGAATTACGGCGGTGACTTCACCATGATGTGCGACACGATTGTTGAAGGCGATGGCCGTCGCTGCCAGCGATGCAATTCCTATTACAGGACGACGGGGCAGGTCACTGCGAAGTGTCGGCAGGTCAATCTTAATGAGCGACCACAGCAACAGCAGAAGTGCAAAAGCTGCGCACAGCGAGAAGAAAGCATCAATGATCGTTGGCCCGGGGCGGGCACCGCAGTCGCCAACCTAGCCGATAGGGTAGCGAAGAATCTTCGTTACGGCGAGTGGAACATCCTGCTGGAGTTCTCGCACGGTTTAGGTGACGACGTTCAATTCTGCACCGTGATTCGGCACCTGGCTCGGCTTCATCCGGAGTTCAAGCTCGACGTAGTTGGTCAGGAGCGATCGCACGATATGTTCAAGCTGGCAGGGGCTCGCTACTGCTACAGCAGTCGCTCCGAGGTCCTGGGACAGTACAACCACGATCTCCGAATTGCGGTAGCCGATCCGGTGGGTGGCTCGCGTGAGCATCCTATGACGAAAGCGGAGATGATCCTCGAGCGCTATTTCAACATCAAGCCGCGGCCGCACTTGGCTGGTTACTATGTTTCTTGGCGGTGGAGACATTCGCGAGCAGTGCGTCGCTGGTTGAAGTCGATCGATGTGAAGCCGAAGGAATTCGTTCTGATGCACTATCAGGGGGACTCGGCGAAGAGCAGAAAGAACATGTGGCCAGAGATCGCCGAAGGATGTGTTCGCCGAATCTTGGCGACCGGTTATCGTGTTCTGATATTTGATTACGGCCGTCGTTCGCCCCTGGTTGATGACGAGAATGTGATTCGGGTCGACATACCGCTTGATCCCTCATTCACGGCGGCGCTGGCAAGTCTCTCGCGACTGAATTTAGGAATAGACTCTGGACCTGGTCACGTCTTCGGCAGTCGATTAGTCAAGACTCCTGCTGTGATCTACTGGCGGAAGCATCACCCGTACCAGTTTTATCAACCAGCCGATCAGGTGTTGCACTTACTGCCCAGGAACCATTGGCACTTCATTCGAGGTGATGAAGTCGACAGGAAACAAGCACTTAACTACTTCCACCGGCATTATCGTTCTCACCCGGTGGCTGGGCGGCCGCAGAAGGAGATTCCAGAGGTCATAGTGGAGCAGTTGACCACAATGTGACCGGCTCTGAGGTCCCTGGACTGCATAGATTTCGGGGTTCAAGGTGACTTAACAGTGAATTTTGATTGTTGCTGCCTCATGGTTTAGACTTGGGGAGTTCGAAAGGGGTGGCATATGGCGACAGACGCACGAAGTAAACTTGAAGAAGCTCGGGCCCAGGGGCTTTCCTACTATTGGGCATTCATGCACACGGGTGAGATCCGTGAGTTTCTTTCCCATTCTTGGGAAGCGGCCGGTTACAAGACCGATGCAATCGGCGCTGCCATTTGCGATGCAGATGGCTACACAGTTCACGCAGGCGAAGTACAAACACTGTCTGAGGACAACCCGCGACATGCAGAAATTGTTAGAGATCTACTTTCCTGAGGGTTGGGAATTCTTTTATGGCCTCTTAGGAATCGTGATCTTGATGAACGTGGTTGTTCTGGGGACTCACTGGGCTGTTGAGAAGTGGGCTGAGAAACGATCGGCATCTGGAAAGGCTGAAGAGGAGTAGTAAACGTGATGTTGTTGACAAGTCATATGTCTTTCAGATGGAGAGAACATGGATAAAGAGGAAGCCTTAGAGCTCTTCATGAGCGGGAAACGCGGGATCGACGAATGGAATCGCTACCGGAAAAGGGGTGTCGGTCATAGCAAGCTTCCTGACCTATCAGGCGAAGTCCTCTGTGGAATTCATCTTCCCGGAATCAATCTCACAAGCGTGAATCTTCAACATGCAAATCTCGAGAAATCCAATCTGGAAGGTGCCAATCTTGCTCACGCGAATCTTGTGAATGCAACTTTGACAAGAGCGAACCTCTCAGGGGCGAAACTCACTGCAACAAAACTTGCGGGGGCAGACTTGACGCTCGCTCATTTCTCGAGTGCCCATCTCTTTTCTACAGACCTTTCAGATGCTGTCTTGCATCACTCAGTCTTCATTCAGACCTTCTTCCAGGAATGTATTTTAAGGCGGGCGGATTTTACCAATGCCGAGCTAATGTTCTCATGCTTTGCGGATGTTGATTTGTCGGAAGTGGTTGGCCTGGAGTCTCTCAATATCAGTAATCCATCGACCATTGGCATCGATACGATCTATCGATCGAGAGGAAAAATTCCTGAGAAGTTTTTGAGAGACTGCGGTGTACCAGAGTCTTTCATGACTTACATGGGTTCACTAACTGGCAATGCATTAGAGTATTACAAATGCTTCATTTCGTTCACTGAGGCAGACGAAGAATTCTGCAAGAGACTCTACAACGACCTCAAAGGCGAAGGTGTTCGTTGTTGGCGATGGAAAGAAGATGCGAAGTGGGGCAAGTCGCTTATAGCCTCAATTGACGAAGCGGTTCGGCTCTATGATAAGCTCGTCATCATCCTTAGCGAAGACTCATTGAAGTCAGAGCCCGTGATCCGCGAAATAAAGCGGGCATTGCAGAAAGAGCAGCGTGAGGGGTGTGAAGTCTTATTTCCGATCCGCATCGACGATGCCATCTTCAGTTGGGACCACGCGTTGCAGGCGGATGTGACAGACAGGCACATAGGCGACTTTTGCAATTGGAATGATCCAACGAAGTACCGCAAGTCGCTTCAGAGACTGATTCAAGACCTAAGGGCATAACCAGAAAGAGAAGGGTAGAGCAGCACTTACCCACTTGGTGGCCGGTCTATAACGGCATTTATCTCCTCGATCTCAGCGTTCTGTGTCTCGACAATCTTCTCCAGCGTCCTGACCTGACCAATCAGATTCTCTCTCTCAAGCCGCATCCTGAGGAAGCGTTGGTTGAGTTGATTGTAGTCCTCCTGGGCCTGCCGGTACTTCAGCAGGAACTCCCCATCTTCGGACCCTGAGAAGCCTACAAAGAAGCCGAAGAAGAAACCGGCTGCCAGTGGAGGCAATGCGAGGATAATACTTTTAGATGTTTTCATTTGTGCAGAAGCCCTCGGGGAAGCACCTATTCAGCTCTAAATGCCCTCTCAGCTCGCCCATCTCATCCTGACATCAACGGACTGACTTTGGTTGGTCACTCCTCAGGGGATCGGTCAATCTCTCTCCTAATTGACTATCATCCAGTCGATCGAGGGGGGTAAGAGTGCACGAGTAGACACTGCTTTGCCAATGTCCAGTAATCCAGCACTAACCCGGCAAAAAAAAAATCGAGGGGGGCTTCCTCGGCCAATTGATTGGCTCCTGCCCCGATTGTGTCAGTAAGGTTAGTTGATAGAGTGACTTGCGCTTACTGAGCAGGTTGATGGTTCCACCCACTTAGGTGGAAAAAAGTTTATTGCGAAGTAAGCGCATTGCGCATGTTTGCCGTATAAAAGTTTGGGTTGATACTTATGTGAAGGGCCTTCCGATTATTTGGCACCAACAGAGCATCTGCCCCTGCCTAGTTTATCTCCAGACTGACCTATTGGGCATGTGCGCGAAAGGTGTGGACTTAATCAGGAGCTCATGCTTAAGTGTGGCTTTGAGACTCGTTATGCCTTCAAAAACTTATTCCGCCTATAGAGTCGAGTTACGACCATGCATAAAAAAACCCCCCGGCAAGTGTGCAGCTTGTCCGGGGGGCATCGAGTCCTCGTAAAAGCGATCAGTAGGTTTTTGGCGAACCCTTTATTGAACTCCCTTACAAGGATGAATCCATGACTAAAAGCGACACGTTACCCCCCCACCAAGACTCTACGCTGCTCAGATCAGCAATGTGCGTCACTTTTGTGGCTTTCCTAGCCGCTTTCGTGCATTATTCTGCTGGAGTTCGATGGGAAATCGCATTCCCAATCTTGTTGCCAGGCTTGTTCTACGCTGCGTGGAAAATAATAAAGCCCGGTCCACCTAATTCTAGCTGAGCGATGTTTAACGTCCAGCAGGATCCACCACCATGGGGGTGAATGGCAATCAAAAGCTGCATGCTAATTGACCAACAACGGGCGTCAAATAATGTCTTATCCTGCTGCGGCAAAGTCCGACTGTTTGCTTGGACGAGATATCGCGGGATTGGTAGTTCCTGACCGAAGGAGAGACGGGCGACCGATCCACAGTTTTGTGCTTGCAGGCAATGTGTTCATGTGTACACTTATGGCACGGTAGTCAAGGCTTCATTAGCCAGTTTTCCACGTCTGGCCCGGGCGTCAGCCGGTCGTCATGCACCGTCGAGCGTGACCTAGAGACAGCATCAGATTCTCTAAATCGTCGTCTCTTTTTCCTGTGCGAGGCTTCCATGAATAATTCCCAGCCTGATCGCCTGCGCGCTCGAGCGCGTGAGCTGGCGAGATCTCTCCCGGTTTTCGACGGCCTGGAGTCGTATGGAATTTCCAGCATTCCAGAGCCGCTCTCCGATACGTTCCTCGTCTTCGACGTCGTTGATGAGGCGGACCAAACTGTTGCCAGGTATCTCACCTCAGAGGAGTCTCACGTCGTCTGTGAGACCTACAACGGCTTTTCTAACGGCCGACGGCCTCATGTTCGGATGGTCCCTCGCTTAGCTCGAATAGCCAATCCCGAACATGATTGACCACGTCACGCAACCGCTGCTCAAAGATTTTCTGCCGGTAGACTGTGGCCATGTCGTCTTTGGCGTGGCCCATGATTGCGTCCACTGCGATTTGATCTTTCGTGTCGCCGGCGATGGTCTCAAAGGTGTGACGGAGGGCATAGAACGAAACATTTTTACGCCGAATGCCAATCTCCTTCAGCAGCTTGGTCATCTCCTTCGAAATTGGATTGTCACCGGTGTGCTTAGCGAAGCTGAGGCCGTATTTCGTGATGAAGAGCAGTTGCCGGTTGTCCTTCGACTTGGGTGTAGGGCGTTTGCTTTTTGCCATTCGCAAGGCACCGACCGTCTCTGGCCACAGCGGCACTCGACGCCGGATGCCAGTCTTCGGCCGCGGGTAGCTGCACCACCAGTCTTTCGTTCCGGACATCTGAAGGGCAGTCATGGGCAGGTTGGCGACGTCGGAGTTCCCGAAGCCGCAGTTGATTCCAAGCAGGATCATCGCCCTCAATGGGTACCTGGCCTTGGAGAGCAGCAGGCGAATCTCTTCAGCCTCGAACATCTTCTCACCTTGCTGATTACGCTCGATGCGAATTGTTCGTTTCGGTGGCCGCTTGAAAGACTGACCGTACCTCACCGGCCGGTCGATTAGCCCCTCGTCATATGCGTAGAGGAAGATCGAGCGGGCCCGTTGCATCTCGTTGGCCGTAGCGACGTTGCCCCGAGTCTTGGTGATGTCTGTCCGGAGCTTTGCGAAGTCAGTGGGCTGCAGTAGCTCGACGGGCGTGTTCTTCCCCAGCACTCGAACCACTCGCTTGCTGGTGTCGTGAAGATCCCTAAATGTCCGCTGGCTTATTTCACCGGAGGCCAAGCGTTTCTTGTGGTGATTCAAGAAGAGGTCGCAGGCCTCTGCAATCGAACAGCGGTCACCCGGGTCGACTGGAGTACGGCCGAGATAAAGGGCTTCTTTCTGGGCCTGATACAGCTCGAGCGCTCCGTCGGGATCTCTCCATGGACCGAAGTAATGGATCTTGCCCCGGATCTTCTTGGCCCATCGGCCGGTGGCATGGGCGTAGAGCGGGTAGTCTGGATACGGCTTGCCCGGTTTGGTATCATTCTTAGGCATTCGTGGCACCCCATTTCGACCTTCTATTAGAAGTGGCGTCAAAACGGGCGTCAAACGAATGAGAGGCGATTGACACAAGTCGCCTCAAGTCTATACTATCAAGCACCTTGCACCCCTAGCTCAATTGGATAGAGCATCGGTCTACGGAACCGAAGGTTAGAGGTTCGAATCCTCTGGGGTGTACTTCTTCAATCGGTGCCATCGTGTGCCGCTCAGTGCTTAAGGGCGTCTCTGCCTTTGAGTTAGAACCAGCCTCTTCTAGCTCGATCTCGATTATCCCGATTGCTCCCGTGTCATGGTGTGTCACGCAATGCGCCTCAAAGTCAGGAGTTAGTGCAAGCCACAGTGCAAGTTCGATGGTTGAATCCATCGGGATATCGGACCGAAGGTCGGCCATCTCAGGCGGACTCGGGAGTGCGGCAATGGCTTCCGCCTGGTGTGAGATTTCCAGGTGCGTGTAGACGTTCATCGTCAAATTGATATCGGAATGCCTCGCCAACACCTGAACTCGCTGCGGGGCGATATCGGCCCTGGCCAGGTTCGAGATGAACGTATGCCGGTTGGCGTGAAAGTCGGCATATAAGCCTTGCTCATCACAGTAGGGCACACCTGCAGCTTCCAGGTCAGATTTTATCATCTTGGCAGTATTGCGGAACCAGCCGGCTCGAGTACGAAGCTCGAAGAGGGGCTGATCTTTGGCTAGCCGGGGTCGCTCACGAAGCCATTCTTTCAGCCTGGCGACGACCTCGGTATGCAGCGGCACGCTATCTTCACGACGGCGTTTGCTATACGCAGCGGCAACCGTCACCATCGGATGCGGGCCATCAAGAACGAATGACTTGAGAGTCAGTGAGGCCAGCTCAGCACGACGGAAGCCGGTCCAGGATGCCAGAACGTAGAGCATAGCCCGATCAGGCCCAGAGAGACCTTGCACTGGTGGGCCGTCTTTTGCGGCCTTGATGAGAGCCACGAATTCTTCCGTGGACAATGCTCGTCTATCGTGCCGGCGGTCAGTCTCGACGCTCAGCCTTTGCAAATGACCGAAGGGGCTCTTGAGAATGCGATCATTCAGAGACAGCCAGCGACCGAATGCCTTGATTGCATCCTGGTAGAAGTTGCTCGTCCGTATGGAGAACCGATCTTCCGCACGCCGGCGATCAGACAGCCACTGAACGACCTTCGCAGCATCCAGGTCGTTGAGCCTTTGAAACCGGCAGCCCTCGGTAAGCAGCGTAAGACGCTTTAGCGTCTGCTCTACATGCTTGGACGTACTTCCCTTGGCTTCAAGATGCCGCTTGTAATCATCTAGATGCTCGCTAAGGGGCTTGCGTCTATGCGCCTCGTACTTGTCGACCAGCCCTGCCTCTTGTCGCTCCGCCTGGCGAACCAGGTCGGTAAGCATTGCCTGTGCCGCGGCTTTGTCCTTTGCGAGAGGCACACGCTTCACGACGCCATCGGCGTTGCGGTACTGACCGTACCATTTAGTCGCCTTGCGGGTCGTCTTATTCCCGGTGCTCTTTTCGACGTGCGTGTAAGTTGGCTTAAACAGGCTGGCCATAATTAGCTACTCATTCGGTCCCACTCCTTCATCGCTGGACAACCCGCTTCGATCCAGCTTTTCAACTCACCGGCCCGCCAGCGGACATTGCCACCAAGACGGAGCGGACGCAGTAGTTTACCCGAACTTAGCAACCGCCACACGGACCTGCGGGAAATCTGCAGCAATTCAGCGACACGATCAGCAGTGAGGAGGAGGGCATCGTCAAATGTCATGCTGCACGACCTTTCGACGAGCACTGGTATTCAGTTGCCAGGTGCCGCAAGGTGCGAATGAATTCCTGCTGTTCGACCTCGGTTCCTCCAGCCTGACGCATCTGTTCAGCAGCAAGTGCAATAAACTCCTCGTAATCCTGTGGAACGTGTCCCTGCTGCAAGATTGCATTCTTTAAGCATCCGCGTCCTTGCTTGATCAACTGCAGAGGGTCGACTGCCTCTCGGTTGATCGGAACTAGCTCAGCAGTCGGCTCGCAGTAAACCAATGCAAACGCTTGTTGAACCGCTTCCCACACAGGATGAATCCCCGAACGAGAATGATTCTTGTTCGCCCGGTCTACGGGCCGCGCGGTTAGGCGGAACCAGTTGTGAGTCAACTTATGGGACACGGCACCCGAGTTAAGTAGGAAGTCATGCGGGGAGCTGATGCCATGCTCACGAAGCCAGGGGCGACTAACCTGAAACTCGATTCTAGTGGCCGCTTCTGGAATTGCTCCGCCCCAACGCCGATCAATAAGGCCTTGCAGATACAAACGGTCTGTTTTGCCTATATGTGCTCTGAGCTTGTCATAAATGGTCATGTAGAGTGGACTGTGTCCCGCTCGTAAGCCCGTCTGCTCTCCGGTCTTTAGATTCGTATAGGGAACCACTTCGGACGCACGGCAGACAAAGTAACCCGCTTCCGCTAGATTTTGAAGTACCCCTACGTGTAAGCCAGAGATATCAATAGTTAGGTCTACGCGTGAGAGTATTTCTTTCGTGATGACTCCACCTAGTGCCTCAATAAAAGCACGACTCTTGATATAGCCCTCCTCTGGGCCCAGCAGAAGACAAGTAGTACCAGTCAACTGAAGCCACACGTTTGGCAAGCTTTCTGTTGCGACAGGGCGATTCGCAATTGCGATCGGTATGCCGTCATAACTCAGTTGGTACTCGAAATGCTGTCCCCGTTGCTTGCCGCGATTACGCCCGGTGCGACGTAAGGTAATGGATCCGAGGCCTTCCAACTCGACAATCATCGAAGAGTCGCTTCCTTCTTGCAGGATGCGTTTCTTTGATTCTAGAAGCTCAATGAACTGAGCAAAGCGATCCTGATGCCACCAGACAAAGGCAGTCCACTCGAACCAGTCTAGGCCACCTGCTGCGAGATACTCAGGGAAGCCATCTAACGCGAACTGACTACTATGGGGGTGGGTGTTACTGGGGCACCCACCCGATTCGAGCGATTCCAGCGCAGCCGCCGTGCCCGTGCCTTCTGGGCGGCACGGGGCCCCGTCGGCTGCCTCTAGCTTTTCGCTATCGAATTGCTGGTCATCCTGGTCAGACGACCGCACGCCAGCGTCTGGTAGTCCATCCTTGGATTCGTGACTTAAAGAACACGACTCCTCAGGCAATCGATCCTTCGATTGTCGTTTCCTCATTTCGCGACCCCCCGCGTTAAACTGGTTTCGGCCTAAGCACACTCCTCACAAGACTCACGCCAACTGTACGGCCAACCAGGGAACCAGAGGCCCCAGGTTCCCTGGACCCTCCTTCCCTCTTCTCTGTTGCCTTTGGCTGTACGGAGCTGCACGAAACTCACTTGACTAAGCAGCACTCCGATTTCCTGAATCGGCTTGATCACTATCTGATGACGCATCCTCTGGATTGCGGGCATAGAGCTTTGACATAACAGCCTTGCCCCACTTACTGCCTACCAACTCGATGAGCCAGCCATGATCAGCAACTGCCCATTCGATGAGGAGTGCTGCCATTTGTACCTGCGAATGATTAAGGCGCTTGCCGAGCACCTCGACTCTTTCCGCAACTTCGAGTGAGATAGGGACCTGCAAGCGTATGGAACCTTTTTCAACCTTCTCTGCTTTCTCTTTTCTTGCGAGGATTCCAGCCGTTCGTCCTACTGTGCCAACGACAAATTTCTCTAACCAACCACTTAGGGTGCTCTGATTTCGAACAGCCTCCTCAAGAAGCCTTGCAGCCATCCAGGCCTGACTACGCTCCAGAATGCTAGCGAGACGAGCTACCTCGTCGGCGACATCTTCCTGCACTGGAATTTGAAACCGGATGCTGCCATCTCTGCCCATTGTGTTTTCTCCTTGCTGGCGATTTCGTGACCAGCTTAAAGGCCACTAGCCTTTATTTCGGTTTGGAGCCACTCAAACTTGAGTGATGGTGTGTTGCCCCTGAGGGCCGATGGAGCCGACACCTAGAGGCAGAGAAGCTGTCCGGCGAGCTACAATCGGCACGGGGTCGAGATACTTTCCGGCACTGCGGATGTACTTTGCGGCGTACGACCGCTCCAGTCGACCCGTTGCCGGATTTGCTACCTGGTGCCTGGCCTTAGGACTATCCCCCGCAGACAGAGAGTGGGCCGCGTAATTTGAAAACTCGGCGAGCGAATGAAGCGAAAACTAGGCGCCTTAATCAGACAGTTTCTGAAGATTTGCGTTTGACACCAAGGGTGGTAATAATACGGACTTCTATAGCTCGGCGGCGTAGCCGGAACAGACTCCAAATTTAAAATCCCGGGTAGAGGCACTGTATTGTAAAGGAGTAAGCTAGTGAGGTTCTATCAAATCCGCGCGATTACTTATTGTGTAGTGACGTTGCTCTTCTCACAGAGCGTAGTATTTTCGGCTCAAATCTACTGGACGGAGACTGCCGAGCGCATCGGTGGAACTCAAGCAGTCATCCGCCGTTCTAACCTCGACGGCTCGAACGTTACAGACGTTGTGACCACGGGGCTCGATTCTCCGCGACAAATCGCAATCGATTCGTCAACCGGGATGATGTACTGGGCTGACTCGGACACAATTCGCCGGGCGAATCTTGATGGGTCGGGAATCGTCGATCTTATTGCCGGTGAAGATGGTGCATACGGAATCGCGCTCGATGTCCAAAGCGGCAAGATCTACTGGACGAATTTTGAAGGCAACGAAATCCGCCGAGCTGATCTCGATGGCAACAACAGTGAGACGCTGCTCGATACCGGTTCCATGGGCCCTACGGGAATCGCCCTCGATACCGTTAATCGGGAGATTTACTTTACATCGAATACAAACAACTTCGCTGTGCGCCGGTTAGATTTCGATGGGCTCAATCCGGTCGAAGTTGTCACTACTCAGATACGGGGATCAGGCGGAATCGCGCTTGATGTGTCTGACAGCAAGATGTACTACACCAGCTACAATGAGGACATTAGCCGTCGTGCTGATTTGGACGGCGCGAACGTCGAAGACCTCTACACCGGACTTGTATCGCCAATGGACGTTGCTCTAGACATACCGGCGGGAATGATGTACTGGGTCGATTTCGATGCTGGTAACAATGGGGCGGTTCTTCGGGCGCCAATGGATGGGAACGGTCCGACTGAGTTGCTTTTCGAGGGCGCTAACAATCCCCTGGGCATCACAATCCATGTGCCTGAACCATCAACTGCAACAATGCTAGCCATTGGGGTGGCGCTTGTTTTCACTCGGGCTTTTTTCGCACGTCGAATGTAACCAATGCTGCTGAGATCGGCCGTAATGTCTGGGATCTCTCCTCGCTTAGCTGCACCTTCTCGTCAATTCTGTCGCTATGGTCGGTTGGTAGAAGAATTACTTCCGGAGCAAGAGGGACAGCCGAATTTATAAATGCTGCTTGCTTACCCAGCTTCGTAATCGACTCGTCGAATGCAAGCTACGGTGCAAGGATTTCTTCTGCCCCGACTTAACCCGCTACGTGGTAAAAGACTTGCGCGGCTTCGTTGCCGGTCTACGGAACCGAAGGTTAGAGGTTCGAATCCTCTGGGGTGTACTTCCGACTTTGTCTGTCATGCGTGGACAAGAGGCGTCAACCTCTGACCGACTAAGCTCTTCGGTCGAGTCCGTGGGCTCGGCCCTATTTTCTGAAGCCCCGCCAGGCGGCGCCAACTCGTGCCCATTTTTGCCAGGTCGAGACTCTTGAGCGCTACTATTCTTCTTCCAGCCCTCAGTCTCCGGTTTTGAAACGCTGTTCGTGGGTGTGCCAGTTGAACGGAGGACGGGCACGGATGGCAACCGTTTTACCGCATCTACTTGCTCCGCTAAATCGGAGTGCGTGTAGGTGTTTATCGTCAGTCTTACATCTGAATGTCGAGCCAGTGTCTGGGCCGTCTTGGCTGACACTCCGCCTCGTCCGAGATTTGTGATGAAGGTGTGCCGATTCGCATGGAAATCAGCAAACTTTCCGCGACTGTCTTTGTACGTCAGAAAATCCGAGAGTTCCCGCTCCAACCGCTCCGAATCCGAACCGACCTCGTCAAGCCAGATCTGGCGCGCAGCTTCGAGATCTATCCTCATCATTTTCGCGGTTTTTCGTTCGGTACCTCCTGGCACCCTTCCCGAGACTGGAAAGAGGAGTTGGTCTTTCGGAAAATCTTCCTTGTTAGCTAGCCAGTCCTTCAACCGTTCAACGACATCAGGGTGCAGAACCTGTACGTCCTGCCGTTTTCGCTTGCTGTAGTCGGCCTGTACTGTCGCCGTTGGTGTTTCACTTTCAAGGTCGAGTGACCGAAGCGTCAAACTGCCAATCTCGCCCTTTCGGTAACCTGTCCAAGCGGACAGAACATACATCATCGCACGATCTGGACCTGGGATATTCTCAACCGTTTTGCCATTGAACGCAGCATTCACCAACCGCTCAAACTCCTCTGCTGATAGCGGACGTCGGTCGTGCCGCCGGTCAGTCTGTACGTTAAGCCTGCTTACATCTGCGACGGGGTCTGCTTGTAGTCGGTTGGTTCGGACGAGCCATCGACTGAATTGTCTCATCGCTTGTAGATAGTGATTACTCGTTTACCTGCTCAATCCCTCAGAGCGAAACTTGCCGAGGACGTTTTCAAGCTCAGTGGAGTTGAGATCGCTGAGTTTCGTCCAACTTGCCTGGGTTACGATTCGCCTAATCTTGGTTGTAACCTCTCGCTGCTGCTTCTCCGTCGATTCGCGATGCTTTAGGTGCTTCTCAAAGTCAGCAATGCACTGGACGAGTGGAAATTCTTTCAAATTGTCGATTTCAGCTTCGGCGAGGCCGAGACGGATACGTTTTGCTTTCTCCTCAAGGAGGGTCGCCATCCGCATGGTTTCTGATTTGTCGGTGAATCCTTTGACGCATCGGCGACGTCCGCTCTCGTCCTTGTAAGCGGCATACCAAAAGGCACGTTTATTATTGTGTCGCTTATAGACGGAAGCCATATCGTATCTCTTCGTTGCTACTTTCCGATTAATGCGCGAGTTTGGCCTGTTATTGCTTCGCTTCGTCGGGTGTTGGGCACCGTTGGGCGATCCATTCTTCGACTTCGTCGAGTCGCCAACGGACGCTACCGCCGAGACGAATGGGCGGAATCAATCGTCCGGAACTCTGCATGCGGTTTAGTGTCCGTGTTGATACGCTCAGCATCTTGGCAAGTTCTGTAGCCCGAATAAGGCGTCGCGGCGAAGTTGAACCGCCAGAGTCGTCAAATACGATCACGATTTCCCTCGTTATCTGTGTCAATGCTGCAAGACAGTGCACTGGGCTTCGTCAGTCGGTTACGACTGGGTATCGCTTGGCCGGAGTGACGCGGCACATTTCACGGCCCCGCCAGTGCCGTTACTTGCCGTGATGCAAATACTTTTTCGCCAGCTTGCGACTGACAGTTAAAAACCGGATCAGGCTTGGTGCAGCGAACCGCCAGTTAATCAAGCGTGGTTCCGAAAGGCTCCTCAAGAAACGACCCTCTCCAGCTTAGTACTCATTTTAGCATGCATATTGTCGCTCGACAATACCCTTTCGAAGAGAATTCGGATCAGCTCCTGTTGACACCTGTAGGCCGTGGAATTTCTCGAAAGAGAGCCAGTTCCTCGACAGAGAAAAAAAGCTTGCCGTCAATTTTGGTCCCAAAATCTAGTGTTTCGTCGTTTGCGAGCCGCTGGACATTTTGGCGAGTCATACCAAGGAACACGTGGGCGGAGTTCATGCTGACGACGGGCAAGCGAAGAAGCATCCTCTGATCATGAATTCCAAGCTTCTTGCCGATCTCATCTAAAGACGCTCCTTTTGCTTCAAGTACTTTTCTCAACGCAGCAACCCCTTTCTGGAACTTGCTGCTTGCTCGTAGTTTTTCTAGATCAGCAACATCGCCTAATCGGATTATCTGCTTGGTCTTGGACTCCTCAATCGCCCTGCTCGAATCGTCGTGCGCTTGTCGGTGCTTATCAAAAGGTACTAATGAGACTTTAATGGAGCCACTTCTGCTCTTGAGAGTCCGGATCTCCTTGACTCGGAATTCCAACGCTGCCAGTCCTTCCGGGCTGAGTACGACTGGTTCCGCGAACTCGATAACCAGCCCTTGGGCAGAAAGCCCAGTGACTTTTGCCCGATACTCGTCGGCGTCTGTCAACAGTCGGCTGATTGCACGGAGAGCCTGCCCCCACGAATCAATTTCTTGTAGCGCGTCGATAAATCCCGAGTCTTTGACTCGGCTTGCACAGGGCGTCGTTGTGGATTCAGGGCTCTTAGATTTCTTTGCCAAGGTCGCACTCCTGCAAACTGGTCTATAAGCTGCGGGCTGAAAAACTTAGTGTTAATTTTTTCAGGTTCGTGGCTAGTCTACTCCGTTTGAGTGCGAAATGAAGCCTTGGTTACGCTGTCTATGGGCTAGCGACTGTATTGGTTCGATAAGAAGCGGCCCGGTAAGAAGGGTTCCAACAACGACTGGCAGTCGCCGTCGGATGCAGAGAATGGCATCGCGAAGATGAAAGACGGCGTAAGGCCGAGAACGTGGTCGATGCGAAGACCGATCTGGTGTTGGTGGCCGTCGTTTACCAGGCCAACTGCGGCGACGCCGAGACGCTTGCGGAAAGTGTCGTGCAAGCGCAGAGGAACATCATACAGGCCGACAGCCCAGCAAACATTCGCGACGTGATGGCCGACGAAAATTATCACTCAGCCGAAACGTTGGCCCTGTTGAACGGCCCTTGTGGCCTGCGGACAGACATCCCGGAACCGAAACGCAAGCGACGTTGGCAGTGGAGCAAGCGGGGTGAAAAACAGCGTCGCCCGGTGACCGCCAATCGCCGTCAAGTGCGAGAAGAACGGGGCAAGCGATTGCAACTAACCCGCAGTGGGTTGAGCGAACGGAGCTTCGCGCACGTGTGCGAGACCGGCGGCAGTCGACGCTGCTGGTTGTGAGGTCTTGTAACTGTCGGCAAACGTTACCCTCTCCGAAAAGTCGTCCGCAAACTGGGCCTCGTCATACGCAAGTTGTTCAGAATGGATACGCCGCGAGGCTTGCAATCTGCATCGGTCGCTTTGTCGCTTGCGTATCTTGCCCGAGCTTGGTTCGCCAATCTGTGGACCGAGTTCCACCGCCCAACACGTCCATCACTTCTTCGCTTCCTGACCGCCCTGAAAACCCACCAGATCAGCCACACTTCACCCTCGACGCGTAAGACCAACATTTCAACGGATGGGGATGAAAGCTTGCCGCCTCTGGTGGGATTAGAATCGAGCTTGATTACACCATAATTCTTCTCCCGGAGGCGAGGAGTCATGGCGATTGTAGTAACGTACGTAGGACTAGAATATCACCAAGATAGCGTGTGCAGGTTTGCGTGCTGAATCGATCGGGGGAGCTATTGTTCAATCGCTCGGTGGCGAAAGATGCGGCGGTTGTGACGCGCGCCACTTCATGGCATGGTCGTCGGCGACACCTGGCAATCGAAGCCTGTTGTGGCTCGGCGGACCTCGCCGACGAGCTAACTGGCCGTTACGGCCTCACGGTGCAGATGGTCCACCCAGGCTACGCCACCCGCATGCAACGCTCGCCCAAAAAGACTGACTGGGGCGACGCCCATTTGCTGGCCGACCTGACACGGATCAACTACCTGCCTCGGGTCTGACTAGCACCGGAATCGATCCGCCAACTGCGTCGGCTGATCCATCACCGCGCACAGCTCGTTCGACGTCTCAAGGACGTCAAGCTCTGTATCCGAGGAATCCGTTTGGAGTGTATCGATGCCAATGCGTGGACGAATGCGTTACTCTTGCGGATCGCTTCGACGGACCTTGCCCCGAGCGACCGTTGGCTCATGGTGGATAACCTCAAAAAACTCACCTCTCTGAGGCGACGCAGCAAAGAGGTCGCAGATTACATCGTAGACCGAGTGGAGGACGATCCAATTTTCGTGAGGCTGATGACCTTCCAGGGCGTCGACCTCGTGACCGCTCCGACAATGCGGGCTGAGATCGGCGACTTCACACGGTTCGACACGGGTAAACAACTCGCCCGATTCTGTAGCGTCACGCTACGCAACACGTCCAGCGGAACTCGCCAGGCCGACTTCGACTTGATCAGGGTGGGCGCGCCCGAATTGCGGCAGGTGCTCATCGAGTTGGCGCACCGGCTGATTTGACGAGGCGTGCCGCGTTGTGGCGAACTGGACTTCAGCATGCTTCAGCGAGGAAACCCAAGAATGTGGTGATTGCGGCGGCCACCAACCGCTGGATGCGGTGACTGCATCCTCAAGTACAAAGGGACCCGGCGACCTCGACTTCGGCTCAACAAGAGGGGGCCGCCCTCACTATCGTATCGGCCTGATTGGGGTGGAGTTCGACACGATGGCGATGACTGGAGTGGCTCACCCAAACCACTTTCTAAGGAACATCAAGTCAAGCGATTTTCGGAATCCGGCGGGGAAGTAAGCTCGAAGCAGCCCGCGGCATCAAGGCTCGTCAATGGATAGAGCAGCTTCCGCCAACTTCGAAAAACCCACAAGGACAACCCGCAAATCACACAAGGACGCTCGGATAGAGATAGGGAACCTCCGAAAAAGCGATTGAAACCGACAACATTTTTATAGAGGGCCGCTAGGCGGTCGGAACTGGCTCCCAAGAGCCCTTAGCTCAGGTGCGGATGCCAATGGGGCGTGAATCCCTCATGCCTCATCTGGATTCAAATAGTCTGCGGATCACGAGGGGAAGTGTTCGGCTTGCTGCATGCGAAAGTTTTTGTAAATCGCTGTCATGTTGGGACTTACGCTGCCAGTGATTTGTTTCGAGCATTGGGTCCTTCTTGTGGGGAGATTACTTTCATTAAAAAAATCTTCAGCTGCGTATAGGTCTTCAGAGTGCCGTTCACGAAACAGTATTTCCCCTTTGCAGGGCCCTATTAACGGTGCTCGGAGTCTCACCTCTGGTGGGGGGCTGCCATGCTTGCGGATTCACTATTGAAAGGCCTAGCGATGAGTAGTTTGCCAACCGTCGAAAACTCTACGGACTGCGGCGGCTGCTGCAGGGAGCAAGAATCTCCTCCTGGTTATGTGTCGTTCCCCCTCACTTCAGAGGACGCCATTAGCTTCGTAATCTCGGAGCATTGGCAGCGGGTATTACTGGTCCCCGAGAAACTCCAAGCTGAGCTCGATGCGTTTCTTGATGATTCTTTCCATTCACATTCAGTGCCGAGGAAAATGGATGAATATCTCAATGCATACAAGAAGGAACTTCAGCTTGCCACCTCATTCCTATCATATTTGATGCCTACGCTTATTGAAAATGCGGGAGAATACAAACAGGTACTCATGCTGCCAGACGGAGCGAGAGGCGAGCTCATCGAGTATCGAAATATCCCTCGTGGGGCAGCTCATCCACGAAACGGTATCTATCTGTGGTTCTACGCGCAAGATCGAAAGTGTAGGTATACCAAGCTGCATCCATCGATCTGGGACGAGTTCGAAGTTGGATCACATGAGTGTCTCGATTGGTGTGAGCAGTACAAGGACTCGCTCATCGATGCTTTTTCTTGAGACGAACAACCGTACAAGCATGATGGACCCAGTAAGCCATAGAATTACCGTTAGGAGAAGTCACTTGATGCAATTGCAGCACTACCGAATAGCAATCGAATCTGTTCACGCCCAACTCGATCCAGACTTTGCGACGTACTTCCCACGACACCTCAGAGCCGATTTGAACGGCTCGATGACAATCATCTCGCAATCAGAGCACAGGGTAGTGTCTCCACAAATTGTCTTCAAAGGGACGTACTTCAGTCGCACGTTGATCCAAACACGGCATGACGACGTCGGTGCGTACCAAATTCAAACCTTTCGTTTGGACTCTGGAAGCTGTCTTGTTCTGCGGCCGATTCATGGGCAATTGGAATCAGAGTCTAATGAGCATCACTTTTGTCCAGCCAGTGAAATAGGCCCCGTCTTCCAAGAATGCCTTTCGGCCTATTTGCTCACGCGCTTTGGGAACCGTCCCCTGCAAAGACTCTTGCCGGCGAAGGAGGCCACTGATTTGCTGGACGAGCAAGAGGAAGAAATTACCAGGTTGTGGCGCGAAGCAAAGAAGCAGGAAAGAAGGAGGCGGAAGAACGATGCAGATTGGTGGAAAAGGGGAGAGGAACCGCCGTACTAGTCAAAGGTTTTCTCGGACTTGAATCAGGAACCGACTGGATCGCTCTCGAGCCAATCAACAGTTGATTCAAAATTGACATCTACCATTGAATGGGCTGAACTATGTTCTCGAGGTTTAAAGAATCTTTTCCCTCTGTAGTTGCTTGCGTTCTGAGAGTGGGTGGAATGGCGGCACTGATTCTGCTATTCCCAGTTGCCCTGTTTCTGAAACTCTCCCTCACGCTCATCTTGCTATTGGCGGAACTTCTGGCAGAGGCTTTGAGCGACTGGAAGAGCGTTCTTTCGGAGTTTCATCGTCGCACCGTGCCGCTTGAGATGAGACGAGGGCGGCCTCGAAATGACGGTGTCTTTGGGGGAGTCGGAGCTAAAATCATTTCTCAGCTTCCTCACAATCAAAGGCTTCTCGCGGAAGCACCAGCAGTCATTCGAGAGGCTCTCAAGAGCGGTCCGGTCGTCAAAGCACCCTATGGTTGCTTCAATCCCAAGTTGCGCTACATCGAGTGGATCAGTGACGATGACAGGCGGGTGATTGCTCACGTGCCGACCGGAACACCTGACCGAGATGCGTTTTGGTTGTATGGCTTTTGCTACCAAAGGGAAGCGAAGCGAGCTTTTGAAATCTTTGTGCCTATTTACAAGAAGCAGATCGAAAACTGAGCCACTCGCTAAAACGCCCATCTTACCTGATGGAATGAGGCTGATGTGAGGGGCACTTCAATCAATGCAAAGTCGCACCTGGGTGACCCACCACCAAAAACTGGTCCAGCCTTCGGGTGAAAATCCAAGGCCTCAACTGGCCAGGCTAGCCTGGCCAGTTGAAACGAATTCCTTGGGGGCCAGGTTGCCCAAGGCGCTATGGGGTCGGTGTTCGTTATAGTCGATTCGCCAAGCCGTTATCTTCTCCTGGGCGTCTTCCAATGACAAGAACCAGTTTTCGTTCAAGCACTCGGCACGCAATCGACCGTTGAATGATTCAATCAAAGCATTGTCTGTAGGCTTTCCAGGTTTACTGAAGTCGAGTTGGACACCGTTGACATAGGCCCACTGATCCAATGCCTTGGAAGTAAACTCCGTGCCGTTGTCCACACGGATCGTCTTGGGCAAGCTTCCACGCTCCGCACCAAGCCGAGTCAGCACACGAGCAACATCCTGGCCGCGGACCCGTTGGCCAACTTCGATTGCCAAACTCTCACGTGAAAAGTGATCCACTATCGCTAACACCCTGAGCCGGCGACCGTCGAACAGTTCGTCGGCCATGAAATCCATGGCCCAACAATCATTGATCTGCTCGACCTCGGGGCGATGCACCCGAGTTCGGCAGGTCACCCGTCGGTTGGGCGTTCGAGTCCTTAAACCCAAGTTCTCCTCGCAGTACAGCCGGTAGACTCGCTTGGTGTTGATCTGCCAACATTCCCGCTTGAGAAGTATGTGTAGACGGCGATAGCCGTATCGTACTCTGGCGTCAGCCAGTTCCTTCAATCGCATCCTCAAAGCTGCCTGCTCGTCTCGTCGAGGTTGATATCGCTGGCTCGATCGGGCGGCATGTAAAACTCGACAAGCCTTCCGCTCGCTGATCCCATAGTGTACTTGAGCTTCCTGGACCAACTCACGGCGACGCGCAGGCTTTGCAGAGTTTTGACAACACATCCTGCAGGATCTGCTTGTCGAGGCTCAGATCGGCAACCAACACCTTGAGCTTCTTGCTTTCTCCTTACAGGAGCTTGAGACGACGTACTTCCGATGCGTCCAAACCACCGAACTTCTTCTTCCAGCGATAGAACGTCTTCTGGCTGATACCCAGCTTTCGGCAGACTTCTTCCACCGGCAACCCGGAATCCGCCTGCTTCAATGCAAATGCAATCTGCTGATCCGTAAATCGAGATTTCTTCATGGCCTGTGTCTCCCTTTCTGCATGGCCAAAGTTTCGCCTCAGATTCTCATAACAGGTGGATCTCTTCTTGGGAAGCAGGTCAATCATCAACGAATCAAGAAGGAGTAACTAAATGAGCAACAGCAGCGACGAACCAGTCCAGGAGGTGCGCGACGGTGGCCTGAGGATTGCTATCTTCCGCAACGAGCCCAAGCAGAAGGGGGACCGCCCCCGCTATTCGGGCAAGCTGACTAGGAGCTACCGCGATACCCAAGGGGAATGGCGCGAAACAGAGTAACTGTCGGGGACCGAGTTCCTTCGCGCGGCGCGACTCATGGAGAAGGCCTACGAGGCCGAGCTTTCACAGAAAGCGACGAATAAGAACGAACCGCCAGAACCGACCGCATAGAGATCTTTTAGGGCCGGGCCGATGTCATTGCGGCATCGGCCTGCCTTGATTCGATCAGACGGCGGTGAATACCACCTCAGCGCCGACGGCCTCTTGTCTCTCCGCTGCGGTCAATGCAACCGCCCGGCCGAATGAGAAAGCGAAACTCGCGTCGGTTAAATCACCTCAGTTTGCCTTCGCTAGCAACTGAAGATGGCTCGACTTAAGGGACAGGCCTGCAGGGATTCGACTGGTCTCATCCTAAGCCGGGCTCAGGAGTCTTGATTCGTTCCACGAGAGCTGTTCAAGGAGTCCAGCCTGGTGGGCGTTGCGGATCGATGCGAATCCGAGGCTTGACGTCCCTAGTTCTCGCTGGTCGCAGCTTGGGCGGATGTCGAATTGGCACGCTCGTAACGGAGCGATAGTGCCCGTTGCACGTCCTTGTCACTGGCATAAGCAAGAGCCGCTTCGCGCATCTCGGTTGTCCATTCGGTGCGTTCGTGGATTGCACCAACGACCGCGTCCCCCGACCCGAGATCTGCAAAGAGTCGTCTCACCTCAAAGCGGGCCCACTTTTCATCGACGGAATAGATCGTGGCATCCCAAACCTTGACCTTGCCGTCGGCGAAGCCCGCAGCAAGGCGCTGCCTGACTGGACTGAAAGCAACGCTTTTGGCGCGGAAGCAGTCACTTTTCAGCGTCCTCACTTCCTCCCCGGTCTCGACATCCCAGAGTTTGACCGTGTGGTCCCAACTTCCCGAAGCCAGTCGCCTCCCGTCAGGACTGAATGCCACGCTCGACACGTGAAATGAGTGACCGACGAGCGTTCTGACTTCTTCGCTCGATTCGATATCCCACAGCTTAATCGTGTTGTCGACGGATCCAGACGCGAGTTGCCGACCATCTGGGCTAAAGGCTACACATATGACCGAATTGGAGTGACCAGCTAGCGTTCTGATTTCCTCGCCCGAATCGACATTCCAAAATTTGATCATGCCATTATGCAGTTCGTTCTCCCAGTCGTAGCTCCCTCCGGATACAAGCCGCCGACCGTCTGGACTAAAGGCCACGCTCTCGACGGATGCTGTGTGACCATCAAGAGTCTTCAATTCATCCCCGGTCGCGACATCCCAAAGCTTGATCGTCTGATCATAGCTTCCCGACGCCAGCCGTCGGCCATCTGGGCTAAAGGCCACGCTCAGAATCGAATCGGCATGACCTTCGAGTGTCATTACTTCATCGCCCGTTACAACATCCCACAGTCTGATAGTGCCGCTCGGTGGGCCATTCCCAGAGTCAAATAATCCCTCTCCCGATGCTAGGAGTCGGCCGTTCGGGCTGAAAGCAACACTGTTAACCCAGGCACCGACTTGACCGGGGAGCGTTCTCGATTCCTCCCCCGTATCAGCATCCCACAGCCTGATCGCGCCGTCGCTACTTCCCGTAGCCAGTCGCCTCCCGCCAGGACTGAATGCTACGCTTTGGATTTTCACACGGGGACCGTTGAGAGTCCTCACGTACTCGTCCATCTCGATGTCCCACAGTTTGATCGAGTTGTCTGCACTTCCTGACGCAAGTCGCCGGCCGTCGGGACTAAAAACCACGCTTTGGACGTAGAAGGAGTGACCTTCGAGCGTCCTCATTTGTTCGCCCGTCTCGACGTCCCAGAGTTTTATCGTGTGGTCTGCGTGTCCCGACGCTAGCCACTCCCCGTCGGGGCTGAAAGCCACGCTGTAAGCTGTGCCTTCAAGTGACCTCTCTTCCTCACCGGTCTCGACATTCCACACCTTGATCGTGTCATCACCATTGCAACAAGTCGCTAGCTGCCGCCCGTCCGGACTGAAGGCCACACTCCTCGCTGGTGCGGAGCTACCAGCAAGCGTCATGATCTCCTCACCCTTCTTAACCTTCCACAGTCTGATTCCGTGATCGCCTGCAGAAGCCAGACGCTGCCCGTCCGGGCTGAATGCGACGTCCTTGACCGCACGCGAATAAGCTTCGAGTACCCTTTCTTCCTCGCCCGTTTGCACGTCCCACAGTCTGATGGTGCCGTCGTCCCGATTGTTCCCCCAGTCAACTCCCCCACCCGATGCTATTGAGCGCACGTCGGGACTAAAGACCACACTGCTGACCCAGCCGATATGACCGACTAGTGTCTTCACCGCTTCGCCGGTCTCGACATCCCACACTTTGATCGTCTTGTCTGCGCTGCCCGAAGCCAGTCGCCTGCCATCGGGGCTGAAGGCCACGCTGTCAATTCGACTTGTGTGCCCGGCAAGTGTCTTTATTTCTTTGCCCGTCTCGACCTCCCACAGTTTGATCGTGTCATCACCACTGCCCCCCGACGCTAGCCGCCGCCCGTCCGGGCTGAAGGCCACACATTCGACCCCGTAACTATGACCAACAAGGGTCCTTAACTCGAGGTGGGCGAGCCTCCATTGATAGAACCATTCCCAACCACGCAAATCCCCTTCACCGGGCTGCGGCCTCGTGACTTCTAGTAGGCGTACCACGTCACGAAAATCTCTGTCCTCCCATCGCTGTTGAGCCAGACGCATGCTGGCGATGTACTCATTGCGACGGGCAGCGTCGCGTTGCTGACGAGCAGCCGCCATGTTTTGGTCAGCGCGATTGCGCTCTTCCTTCGCCCTGGCCAAGGCCTGTCGTGTGGTCTGCCTTTCCCGCTCTGCGCGATACCACTGCCAACTGCTCACCCCGGCACCGATCGCGAATACAAGCAACAGGGCCGTCACGGTCGCAGCGAGTGTGCGGTTTCGCTTGGCCCACCGCCATCCGCGACCGAGGCGACCGACCGGTCGGGCCTGAATTGGCTCGTTTGAGAGCCAGCGCCGGCAATCCTCGGCCAACGCGCCTGCGCACGCGTACCGCCGGTCGGGTTCTTTTTCCAGGCATTTGAGCGTGATCGTTTCTAGGTCGCGCGGGACATTTCCATTGAGCTTCCGCGGACTTGGCGGCTCTTCGTCCATGATCTGGACAAGCAGCATGCGTTGCATGCCCCGGAATGGCAGTTCGCCGGTCAACAGCTCGAATAAGATCACGCCCAAGGAATAGACGTCACTGCGCGCATCCGCCTCGTGCCCCTTTCCAGCTGCCTGCTCGGGGCTCATGTATGCCGGAGTGCCCAGCACGTTGCCTTCGACGGTCATCGTGATCTCACCGGTTTCGCGCTTGGCCAGTCCGAAGTCGGTGATGTGCGGGCGACCGTCACGGTCAATCATGATGTTGCCCGGCTTCATGTCACGGTGGATCACGCCGGCTTTGTGAGCGTGCTGAAGGGCCTCGGCCACTTCAACAACCAACTCAACGGACTCGCGGATCGTAAGTTACTGCCCCGTAATCCAGTCTGAAAGCGTTGCACCGTCGATGAAGTCGCTAACGATGTAGACCGTGTCTTCTTCGCGGCCCACTTCATGCACTGTCACGATGCCAGGATGTTTGAGCTGCGCTGCCGCGCGCGCTTCGCGTAAGAAGAGTTCCGATTCGCGTGAGTCGAGCTGTTGCTTGCGGGGAACCTTGACCGCCACAGTGCGGTCGAGTTCCATGTCGCGAACCTTCCAGACGCAGCCAAAGTGGCCGACCCCAACCTGCTCGACGAGTTCGAAGTGGGCGATCTGTTTCGACGCACCGCGATGAGTCTGGGTGGTGTCGTTGCCAACTAGACTGATTTGACTACCGCATGACGGGCATGAGATATCCGTGAGTTGAGCCTCTTCGACCAGCTCGATGGGATTGTGACAGTGCGGACAGCGGATGTGCATCGCGGGCCCCGTGCATGGCATTCAATAAGTCGGACAAGCAACCGTCCATTATGGCCGCTTGGCCCGCCACATGCTAACTATGGCACCCTGACCGTCAGTGAGCGAGTGATGGGTAAATCTGCAGCTGCACGATTACTTCGGCACCAACAGATTCCTGGCAACCATGACCCGCGCGCTAGACTACAGTCCCGAGCCACGGGAGTGTACGCCCTGGACTTGTTAGTCCGGAATCTGCGCTTGGCGACGTCGACCGGCCGCACTTCGCGGTCGGTATTCGTGACGGATGTTGGACTCCACGTGCGATTTCCGGCACTGGCTCAAGGGCAACGGTGTTCCATCCGCGAGGACACCTACTTCAGTTCGGCGGAATCTTCAGTCCCACGAGCGATGCAACTTCTTGCAGATCGAAGACTTTTTACCCTGAATCGGTCTGCTTACCGTCGCGCTTTCGCAGTAATGTGTCGCTTTTCTTCGCCGATTCGCGCAATCTCTCCTTCCTGGAGTACCAGCAAGAGTTTGCTCTTCAAATCTAGCGGGAGCTCGCCCACTTCATCGAGAAATGGGGTCCCGCCGGCCGCCGCCTCAAAAACGCCTGATGCGAACACGTGAGGTCCAGGCACGCTAGCCAAAAGGGCCAGGTCTCTCAGCCTTCGCCTGGACGCACAGCCAAAATTGTGTCAGCGCTACTGATTCAGAGACGCCGATTCGCTGCATCAGCATTTCAAGCCAAGCGGGTAGGTCTAGATGTAGACAAGGTCAACCAATAACCGCATCGGGTCGGCGATCAGTGGGGTACTGTCCGTTTTGCTCTTCACATCACGACCGTGGCGAAATTTCGTTGTTCAGCAACGAGATCTCGATGATTGGCGATATCTCGTTGTTTTTCCCACTACCGATTGATAGCCATAAGTGATTTCTAAATTACGACTTATGGCATGGAAGGCGGTTTCGGCACGCAACTTGTACTGAAGGCTTCGTAGCTACACGTTCGCTCGACTCTCTGACCTTCTTACAAGGAATCAAGTCATGTCCCGTTTACTTCAAATCGCCAATGATCAAGCCAATCAGTGCCAAGCCGAATTGTTTGCTGCTGTGAAGAAAAAGCTTAGCCGCGTGCCGAATTTGATCCGCGCACTCGGAAATTCGCCCGCAGCCCTTGAGGGGTACCTCGGGTTCTCCGGCGCTCTTAGCGATGGTGAGGGGCTCACCGCTCAGCAGCGCGAGATCGTCGCACTGACGATTGCCGAGGCAAACGGCTGCGAGTATTGCCTCGCCGCGCACTCTACTCTCGGCAAGCTGGTGGGTATGTCGCCCGAGGAGATCGAAGCCGCCCGTCTCGGCGATGGAGTAGACGAGGCGTCCCGCGCCGTCGCTAGATTCGCCACGTCTGTTCTCGAGTCGCGCGGTCGCGTCTCAGACGCGGACCTCGAAGCATTCCACGACGCTGGCTTTGGAGACGACGCGGTCGTGGAAGTTGTGGCACACGTCGCCTTGAACGTATACACGAACTACTTCAATAACCTCGCCGAGACCGACCTCGACTTTCCCGCCCCCGCGCCACTCGCCAAGGATAAATCGGAGGTCTCTGCCTGATCGACCTCTAGCGGTTGCAGAGTATGAGTGAATCGCGAGTTGGGTCGCAATGACGCGGCCCGCTCTTTTCCCGAATCAAGTTGCCAAGGAGTAGAGCCATGCCAACACCAACGGACATCCGACCGCCATTCACCCCCGAAACTGCAGCGGCCAAGGTCCGAGCGGCCGAGAACGCTTGGAACTATCGTGACCCAGTGCGTGTGTCCCTTGCCTACAGCGAAAACTCGACTTGGCGAAACCGCGACCAATTCATCCAAGGACGCGAAGCGATTCGAGCCTTTCTCTCCCGCAAGTGGACACAGGAACTTGACTACCGACTCGTCAAGGATCTCTGGTCCTTTACTGGAAACAGGATCGCCGTTCGCTTCCAGTACGAGTACCGGGACGCAAGCGGGCAGTGGTGGCGAGCCTACGGCAACGAACTATGGGAGTTTGATGCCGAGGGCCTGATGCGTCGCCGCGAAGCAAGCATCAACGATCTCGCCATCATCGAAGCCGATCGTAAATTCCATTGGCCGCTCGGTGAACCACGCCCGAAAGAGCCTGCAGTCGTGCTCTGTGTCGCTTAACCCTTGTTTCCCTACCAGTATCACTACCCATGTTGCCGTTCTGCCTGAGGCGGCTATCACTGAGGAGAAAAACAATGCTCGCCAGAATCACCAAGTTCATCTTGATCGTTGCTGTGCTGCTCACACTAGGCCTATCTAAGACTGCCTTGGCGAAGTCGGATATCCGCTACAAGACTGTGCAGATCGACGGACAGGATATCTTTTATCGCGAAGCCGGGCCGAAGGACGCTCCGACAGTGCTATTGCTGCATGGCTTCCCGACTTCGTCTCACATGTTTCGCGATTTGATCCCAAGGCTTGCCGACAAGTACCACGTTGTCGCTCCAGACTATCCAGGTTATGGGTATAGTTCCGCCCCTGCAGTTGGCGATTTCGATTACTCCTTCGACAACCTCGCCCACATTGTGACCAAGTTCATCGATCGGGTGGGCCTGGAGCGATACTCGCTCTATCTAATGGATTACGGCGCGCCGGTTGGTTTTCGGATCGCCGCGGCTGCTCCCGATCGCGTCGATTCACTCATCATCCAAAACGGCAACGCCTATGACGAGGGGATCGACAACGAATTCTGGGTACCGATCAAGAAGTACTGGAACGACCGTTCGAAGGAAAACGGTGACGCTCTTCGTTCGTTGCTGACACTCGACGCGACCAAGTGGCAGTACACACACGGGGTGCGCGAAGTGGAGGCGATTAGCCCCGACACTTGGGACCATGTACAGCCACTATTGAACCGCCCAGGCAATCAAGAGATCCAACTAGCGTTGTTCTACAGCTATGGCAGTAACCCGCCTCTCTACCCTCGGTGGCAGGAGTACCTGCGAGAGCACCAGCCGCCGACTCTGATCGTGTGGGGCAAGAACGACGCGATCTTTCCGGACGCGGGCGCATACCCTTACAAGCGAGATCTGAATGACTTGGAGTTTCATCTACTTGATACCGGGCACTTCGCCCTGGAAGAAGACAACGCAAAGATCGGGCGGCTGATGCGTGATTTCCTGGATCGCAAGGTAAGCCAATAGCTGAGTAGTCCGCCGCCCTACGCGGGTGGCGGGCTTCTCCTAGAGCACTCGAGGGGAAAACCATGACTTCCTTACCCAGCGATATTGCCTTCACACCGAAAGTCAAAGCCATCCAGAGTTCCAAGGGATCTCGCGAGGCGTACGGCCGCATGGAACAACGTGGCGGTTGGCAGACGACCGTCACGTCCGACCTCGAAGTATTCCTGGCGGGACTCGACATGTTCTACGTTGGCACCGCGAACGCCGCCGGACAGCCTTACATCCAGTACCGCGGTGGGCCCGCTGGATTCCTGCGGGTGTTAGACGACAAGACTCTGGCGTTTGCCGATTTTGGCGGCAACCGCCAATACATCACGCTTGGCAACCTTCAGGACAACGAGAAGGCTTTCTTGTTCTTAATGGACTACGAAAACCGCCAACGAATCAAAGTTTGGGGCACGGCTCGTGTCGTTGAAGACAGCCCCAAGCTAATGAAGCAACTCGCCGACCCAAGTTACCCTGGTAGCGTCGAACGAGCGATCGTGTTCACGATCGAGGCCTGGGACACCAACTGTCCGCAACATATCCATCCACGAGTCCGTCTTGACCGTATAGAACCAGTCGTGGCGAGCCTCAAGGCCCGCATTGCGGAGCTCGAAGGCACACTCAACGGATCTGAATCAGCAAACTGAACCAACAAAGTATCCTATTTCGATTAGGAACCAAAGAATGTCTATTCCAGTACCAGGATTTGATATTACTCGCGGCGACACGGCACTGGTCGTCACCGACCCGCAGAACGATTTCCTCAGCTCAGCCGGCGTCACATGGGATGTTGTGGGCCAAAGCGTTACCGAGAACAAGACCGTGGAGAATATAGAGTCGCTATTCCGTGCTGCCAAAGGTGCGTCGCTATCGGTCTTCATTTCGCCCCACTACTACTATCCACACGATCACAAGTGGCGTTTCGAAGGAGCGCTGGAGCGGCTAATGCACGACATCAACATGTTTGACCGTCCGGGTCCGCTCGACCTAACGGGATTCGAAGGCTCAGGCGCCGACTGGCTAGACCTTTATAAGCCGTTCATCAATGACGGTGAGACGGTGATCACCAGCCCGCACAAGGTGTTCGGACCGGAGTCGAACGATCTCGCACTGCAACTTCGAAAGCGGGGTATCGACAAGGTGCTGCTGGCTGGCATGTCGGCGAACCTGTGCGTTGAGTCACATCTACGTGATCTCTTGGAGCAGGGCTTTGAAGTAGCTGTCGCTTGGGATGCTACCGCTGCGGCCATTCTGCCAGAGTTCAATGGCATGGCGGCTGCAAAGACGAACTACCACATGCTCGCCAGCGAGACGATCGATACCGCAGAAGCAGTCCGTCGCATCGCCTCGCTTTGATGCCGCGGCAAATATGCCGAGCGCGCCCAAGAATCCGTCCTAATTTACGCGATCCTTCATACCAACAGCTATCCGACGAAAACCCATGACGACAATCCTCAAACTCAACGCTAGCGCCCGAAGCGAGCGCTCACTTACGCGGCGCCTCTCTTCGCTTTTTGTGAGAAACTGGTTGAAACACCGTCCGGAAGATGTGGTCGTTGAACGAGACGTTGGCAGAGAGCCGCCACCGCCCGTGACCGAAGAATGGATTGCCTGCGCTTTCACGCCTGCTGCCGACCGATCAGAAGAGCAGGTAAAAATGCTCACGTTTTCGGATGCTCTTATTGCAGAGCTCGCGGCTGCTGACATCATATTGCTTGGTACGCCAATGTATAATTATGGTATGCCTTCATCGCTGAAGGCGTGGTTCGACCAAGTCATTCGCGTCAATAAGACTTTTTCTTTCGATCTCGACCGCGGAGACTTTCCGCTTGAACCGCTTCTATCCAACAAAACGCTCGTTATTCTTACTTCATCGGGGGAATTTGGATTTGAAGCTGGGGGAGTACGAGAACAGATGAATCACTTGGTTCCTCACATAAAGACTTGCTCTTTCTATCTGGGCGTTAGTGGGGACGACGACATTCACCACATCGGGATTGAATATCAAGAATTTGGTGATGACCGCCATCGCAGATCTATTGACGAAGCTCAAGATGGCGTCGCTACTCTCGTCGAAAAGCTGGTCAAGACTTGGTAGCAATTTGTTTCAAAATGTCGTGGATAACGTTCGTTCGCCAGGGTTGAGCGTGTTTCGAAACCGCGGGCAACCCTGCCGGAGTCGAGTCACCGCTGCAGGTTTGGTCCGTCGCCAAGGCGAAGCGGTTTTGACCGCCTCAGGGCCGAAGGTTTCTTGTCTCTCCGCTGCGGGCGATGCAATCTCGGCAAATCCGATCAGGTCGGCGATCCCATCGTATCCTGGCACTGCCTGGACGGCGGCGTTGGTTCTTTTGGCCGGTGATCGGGCTTTCGGATTCGGCGTAGTTCAGTGCGATTGCGTCCTGAGTATCGCAAGTCGAACGGCGGGGGGTTTCAATGCCGGTAAGCCGTTGCAAATCTTTCCCGGTGGCGCACGCGACTCTTCGACCGTGGCGCGTCTAGGCCGCCATCCCGCAGATCGCCCCTGAGGTGCATCATGAAGTTAGTCCAAGCACTGGCACTGTTGCTGTCTGGACTACCAACCGTGCTTGCTGCTCCGCGTACGCAAGCGGCGGACATCGTGCAAGACGCCGAGTACTACATCCTAGAGGCCCAGAACGGTGAGAAGTGGGCCGCTGAGGATCGAGACCTCGACGCGCGATTAGAGGCGCTGCGGGCGAAGCATGGGCGGCCGCCGAACATCGTGTACATCCTTTGGGACGACACCACGTTCGGCGCCGTAGGCATGCCGGCGTTGCAGAAGAACTTCGGCTTCACTACGCCCAACCTTAATCGGATGGCCGCCGACGGCATCAACTTCACACGGATGTACACCGAGCCCTCCTGCACGCCGACGCGCGTCGCTTTCCTGACCGGCCGCCACCCGGTGCGGAGCGGGATGGGTGAGGTCGGCATGCCGCACGAGATGGCGGGGTTGCGCGATGACGAGGTAACGATCGCGGAAGTCCTTTCAGAGGCCGGATACTCAACCGCGCATTTCGGCAAAGGTCACCTCGGAGACATTGAGGAGAGCTACCTCCATAACCAAGGATTCGACGAGACACTGTTCACGCCGATGAACCAGATTGTCTCACAGTGGAACCAGACAGGCGACGCGGTCGGTGCGGCTCGTGGCTTCTGGCTCGATAACTACCCGCCCGACCCCTACGGACTCGATAATCCCGGACTGTTGCCCAGCGGTTTGGTGATGGCCATCGAGGGCCGCAAGGGCGAGCAAGGCCACGAGTGGAAGACGCCCTCCCTGGATGCCTACAACGCGATGGACCCCGAGTGTGAGAAGCGGACGCTCGACTTCATCCGCCGCAATGCTGAGGCCGGGAAGCCGTTCTTCGTCGAGTACTGGCCGAACTTACTCGCGCTTATTAAGACTTACCCGAAGAAGAAGACGCAAGCCGGCACCATGGTCTCTGAAGAGCTACAGGTCCTCGACGACTTCGTCGGGCGGCTTCGCGAAGAACTCGAGAGGCTCGGAGTCACGGAGAACACGCTCATTGTTGCGATGGCCGACAACGGCCCGATGGTGCATAGCCCCCCTCCGCAGTTCGGTATGCTCAGTCTCATGTACCGGGGCGGCAAAGGCGACTTTCTCGAAGGTGGGGTTCGCGTCCCTGCGTTCGCCGCTTGGCCCGGAATGATCGACGAGGGACAGACCGTCGGTGACATCGTCCATGTTACCGACCTGTACACGACGTTCGCCCGCCTCGCCGGGGCTACCGAACACATTCCGACAGATCGAGTGATCGACGGCATCGATCAGACCGCTCTGTTGATGAACGGCGATACCCATAGCCGGCGCGACTATGTGTTCATCTACACCGGTCAACTTTTGGGGGCGACAGTCAAGGGCCGCTACAAACGCCATTGGTTGGGCGGCGGTGAGGTGGCCGCCTCGGGGATGCCAGAGGCTTACTACGATCTGTACGTCGATACCCGGGAAGACAACCCGATGCTCGTCCCGCTGATCCACACGCAGGGTCAGTTCAACCGGATGCGTGCGCGACACGAGCTTATGAAGAAGCAGTTCCCCAACAAGAAGAAGGCATACGGGGTTCCCTACACCGGGCTTGCCAACGCGCGACCGGAGACGCGTGAGATCGCCAACCAGATGAAGCGAAACATCCAAAACTTGCCGATTGACGTCCAAGACTACCTAGAGTTCGAAATTCCAGGCGCAAAGGCGGACCCCGACTTCGGGGAGTAGTCTAATTTCACGAAGAGGCAGGACTTAGTCGCAGTTCCGATTGCAGGGTTGGTGGTAGGACGCGGAGGTTGGACCACCCGCTTTTGTGGACTGTCCGGTCACACTGACAGCGGTGAGGTGTTCCGCAGTGTCGGTATCAATTTGACGACGCCGCGCCCTTGCCATTGATGACCTGAGCGGGCAATCCCCAGGTGCGTAATGAGGGCGTTACTTGAGCGCAAGAGGCAACACATCCTAGGGAAGAAGTTTTCCTGCGGCGGTGAATACACATTTGGAAACTCCAAACTGCTTCACTGTAGATCTTCACCGAGGTGGGGCTCATCCGAAGGCGTGGCTGACGCGGTCTCGAAAAAACCGCAGGAGTTTACGGCTGAGGCAGATTCGAATAGCCCATGGAACAACGTATCTTGCCGGCTTTTGGCGTCCACAACTGCCCACCAAGCGGCAGCTACTCGACCCCCGCCGCGATCGAATCTCGGTCCCAAAAAAGCTGCTGAGGAAGTGGGGCCGGCTGCACGCCGTGCGCAGCATCCCGGGCACCACAGCCACCGCGCTCGACACGTTCGAAACAGCGACAACGTGACTAGCGCCCTTCCGCCATCCTACTCTGATCGCCTATGCGGCTTGCTGCTTTACTCACGAGGGGCACCGTCAAGAACCAGGAGCGTGGACTCGGCAATGGGGCTGGGCCCATCGGCGCATCGAGTGGGCAATCGATAGATCGTCGCTAGGCCGACCATAGACGCAGCGGCAACGCCGGCAACTGCTACCGGCGGCAGGCCGGTAGCGAGAACGATGACAGCGACGGCCACCGCGACCATTGCCATCGCAGTGATCTTCACGCGTCGTGTCACGGCTCGATGCTGTTGCCAATTCTTGAGAATGGGTCCGAAGATGCGGCTGCGCAACAGCCAGCAATTCATCCGCGGCCAGGATCGCGCCAGAAAGTAGCTCGCAAGCAACAGAAAGGGAGTCGTTGGCAAGCCAGGAATCACAATGCCAACAGCCCCCAGCACGAGGAATGCCAGGGCCATCGCAAGGTAAGCGACGCGCCGAACACCGTGCGTGCATGGAGCCGTGCTGGGGCCGGTCGCTTGCATCTGTTTGGTCCACAGGACGTTAGGCGACGGGCTGATGCGCACCACGCAGCATGATCGCGGTGATCTCGCTATAGGCGTCGGCCCATGCAGCGTTCAACTCGTCGGTCCATCCATCCCCTGCGACCTCGGCGAGGGTCTTGAGCAACGTCTGTCCCACCGCCGGGTAGTCTTCCTCTCGCGTCCCGTAGTCGACGTGCCGCAGCCCGAGATTCTCTAGTGCGGGTACTAAAGCCTCGGGTCGCCGCAGGTTCTCAACCACCAACTTTAGTGACGCGAGCAGCTTCTTCTTCTGCTCGGCCATATCGACATCTTCAAACAAAGGCTTGACTTCGGGAAAGTCCGCAAACAGGTGTCGATAGAACTTCTCGGTAACCAATTCGCCATTGGGTGCCACGGCTGCAAAACTCTGTTCAAGCAACTCTGTCTGTAGTGCCATTGGAATACCCAGTTAATATGCTCGGTTGAAAACGAATCCCTATTAGGAGATAGGTCGCAAAACAGACAGGTGCAACGGCAGGCCGCACATCGCCCAGAGGTATTCCGATTGCACGGAAGACGCCAGTCGTAGGGGTTGCTGGCAAGAGAACCGTGCACGCACGCAGGTCCATTACCTGGCGATGGAGTACTGATTCTCCAACGGACGGCAACCGGCTGATTTGGCGCACTGCAACAGGTCGTGTTGGCGGCCTATCATGCGGAAAACGGGACGACACTGAAGCAACCGACGGCTAGAATTCAAGTTTCGACGAGTGACTGACTGCGCGTTAAGTCGCACTTTGGCGCCCCACAGGATAATGAGAAACTGTCTGATAACCAACTTAGGCATCACCATAGAGGATGATCAGTGGTTAAGAGAAAGACCGTCTGAAATAGTGCCAGCGTATCCAAGTACATTGCATCCCTTCCTGAGGAGCAGAAACGCAAGGACGGTCGACAAATCATCAAACTGATAAAGTCAGCAACTCAAGAAGAACCGATCATGTGGGGCGATAAGATTGTTGGCTTTGGTGTGTACCATTATACATACTCGGATGGAAAGCTCGGAGAAATCTGCAACGTGGGCTTTGCTCCACGCTCTAGATCTTTCGCTTTCTATTTATCAAACTTTCCAGACAGAGACAAACTTATCGTCACACTTGGCAAACACAAATTCAGCGGTGGTTGCCTCCATATAGCTAGACTGGAAGAAGTTGATGAAGCAGTGCTTGAGACAATAGTCCAAATGGCCTACTTGTCCAGACTCCAGGATGACGCCTAACAACGCCGTGAACTGGAGTGACCTGCTATTGAAAATCTGATCCAGGTGTTATGAAGGTCTTTACGCATGTGAGCGAGGAGACCGAGATGACGACGAAGCGACGTAAGCGGCATACGCCGGAGCAGATTGTTCGTAAGTTGCGAGACGCGGACGCGATGCTCAATGCTGGGAAGGACCAGGCTGCTGTATTGCAGGCCCTGGAAGTGAGCGAAGCCACGTATCTGCGTTGGCGAAACCAGTACGGTGGGATGAAGGCCGAGGAGGCGAAGCGGCTGAAGCAACTGGAAGACGAGAACAGGCGGCTGAAGGAGTTAGTGGCCGAGAAAGAACTCGACATCAAGATGCTGAAGCATATCGCGGAGGGAAACTGGTGAGCCCTTCCCGGAAACGAGCGGCGGTCGGCGAGCTGCGCGAGGTGTTCGCAGTTTCCGAGCGAAGGGCGTGTCAGGTGACTGATCAGCCACGCAGCTCTCAGCGTTACCAGCCGCAGTCTCGTGATGACGAAGCGGCTTTGGTGAAGCGGATGCGTGAACTGGCCGCCGCTCGACCGCGTTTCGGTTATCGTCGGATTGCCGTGCTATTGCGTCGCGAAGACTGGGAGGCCAGCAACACGCGGGTGCTGCGGCTATGGCGTCGCGAAGGGCTGAAAGTGCCACAGAAACGCCGTAAGAAACGCTACTTGGGCGACAGCAGCCAAGCCTGTCACATTCAGCGAGCCGAACATAAAGACCACGTGTGGTGTTGGGACTTTGTGTTCGATCGCACGGAGGCCGGCAGCCCGTTGAAGTGGCTATCGATCGTCGACGAGTACACGCGGGAGTGTTTGGCTTTGAAAGTCGACCGCAGCATCACCAGCGAAGATGTGATCGACTCGTTGGCCGAGCTGTTCGCGATGCGGGGCGTGCCCGGTGCGATTCGCTCGGACAACGGCCCGGAGTTTGTAGCTGGTGCAATCCGGCGATGGCTAAAGCAAGTCGATGTCGAAACGCACTACGTCGCGCCGGGCAGTCCATGGGAGAATGGTTACGCGGAGAGCTTTCACAGTCGGCTTCGCGATGAGTTCTTGGAGATGGAAATGTTCGAGAGTTTGGCCGCGGCACGGAAGCTGACCACGGCCTGGAGAAAGGATTACAACGACGTGAGGCCGCACAGTTCGCTGGGGTATGCCACCCCGTCCGAATTCGCGACCCGCTGTGCTGCTTCCGTTCCGAAGTCGATTTCGGCTACGCCTCAATCAACTTCTCCACTCCAGCAGCACAGCGAAATACCCCAACCCACACCTTCATAGCAAGTGGTACAGAAATTTAAGGCTGGTCAGGAGCGTCGAAGTCGGTCGGAATTGAAATGGACAGATCTAACGCCTCCCGGTTACGCAAGTCATTGGTATCGAACTGCGTAATGAGGGCGTGACCTTTTGCTTGAGATCTGATGTGAAATGACGGTTCGACCTGTGCGCGTAACGACCAAGCTGGGCGGGCGGCGGCCTGCGATGTCGATTCCACGCTCCGAGCCCAGGCACCGTTCCCATTGAGCGACCCGTTTGCCAGCACCAGAATCAAACCTGAACAACGAATTCCCAGGAAAGCAACGAGAACGATGGGTGAAAGCCAGCTGTGTTTGAAACAAACTCACGCAATTCCGTCAATGATTCTTGTGGTGCAACAGTGGCTGAGACATCTTTCAAATGAAAGCGAAATGCTCCAATGTGTCGCCATTCGCGCTCGCGGTACATGATGACTGTACATCTGTGGAGAAGTCTGTAATCTTCACATAATTCATGAAGAAATCCTGTACCTGTGAGCGATCGACGATTGCTTCCTTTGTCTCATCGAGCCATGCCTTTTCAAATAACGCCATTCTTTCAACTCGCTGATCCCAGCCGCGATCCAACATGTAATCAATTTGTTTCGTGACCTCGGGATCGATACCCTTCAGCCGCTCGACTATGGGCAGATTGGCCTTGGGTACGTATTGAACTGGAAGAAACGATTCGTGAATCGCCCGCGCACAGAAGCCGATTGCCACTTTCCCATAATATGGCGCATGCGAGGGCAGATCCTTGAGAGGAATCTCCGTCACGCAACAGAATTTGTCAGTAGTAAAGTTGTCGGCAACAGGTTCTGTACATGTGGCCCGCAGTTCTTGGGAGCGGAGGATCTCCAATGCTATTCCCGCCGCCTCATTCGCTGGACGTGGCTTGCCTTGGCGTAAGATGTCAGTAGGACACGCTACATTGTGCCAATCCACACCGCTTGGTGAACCTGTGAAATGCCAATAGACGTGCGAGTAGTAACGCTGTGACATTGCATCAGTCTTTTCGGCCAACTCGGTCATATGAAGTGTCCGCCAATCAGCTGGGGACCCGAATGTGCAAGCCATAACGCGGGCAGCCATTCGTCACAATCTGAATTGTATACAACGGTTTGTCGTGCGTCTCGTCATCAGATGCTCTATTGGCGGTCTTTGCCAGACCTGCGTCGGGCCGACGAGACAGCGTTCAGGTGTGCCGGCACAGGAGGGCGTGCCAGTTGCAAGTGCGCTAGCTGCTGAGGTCGCAATCACTGCCCGCAGATACAAGCTTTTCCACGGCGCAGCGGCTGGACCACCACGTGCGACTTCCGGCACAGGCGAAAGCGCCGCGGTGTCCCGTCGGCACTGGCACCTCTTTCAGTTCTACGGAATCCTCAGCCGCACGAGCCCGATGCAACCGCTGCGAGTTTGTGAGCCCTGGGATTGCGTCGATGCGCGGGCAATGTGGATCTCTGAGTTGTTTCTGATCACCGGAAACCATACGGCCAATAGGTATAAAGGGGGATGGAGGTTGCACTGCGTCTGATACCGCCAAGGCATCTGTCTAATCCAACTTCGCCAGATGGCTGGTGAGTGAAGAGTATGGCAGCCCCAATGATTGTCGCCTAAACTCAGCCAGAGGGGCTGCCAAGAAGGTTGGATTTATCTCTTACGTTTAATGCTGCATGTAGTCTCAGAATGTAACAAAGCTAAAATAGGCTTTCTCAATTAGACGAGCCGCTCTCTGACTGCCCAGACAGCAGCTTGTGTACGGTCCGCCACTCCAATCTTTCTAATTAGTGACTGCACTTTTTCCTTGACGGAGGCAGTGCTTACCGTGAGCTCTTTGGCAATTTCCTTGTTCACCTTGCCAGCCGTTATACGGTCGAGCACGATCCTCTCACGTTCCGTGAGGTAGACGTCAGAGTTGTTGTTCTGTCTCAAGTCAGCCATGCCTGGCAATGCTATTCGCATCAACTCATCTGGCCATAGCTCGTGGCCTCGTGACAATTGACGCACCCCATATGCTAGCTGAGCCGCGTCGGAAGTCTTAAGTAGATATCCACACGCACCTAATTGCATGGCGCGAGAGATGTAACGGGGATGGTCATACCCAGTGAACACTAAGACGCTCGCATCGTCATGCCGAAGTTTCAAGTGCTGAAGAGCAGTTAGCCCATCCATATCTGGCAACTTGAGGTCGAGAATTACCACATCCGGGTTTAACCTTCCCCATTCGCGGAGCATACAAGTTGTCGTCGCCAGATCGGCAACGACCTGAATATCATCGAACGGCGTGAGCATGGATCGGATTCCCATACGGACCAGCGGATGATCATCCACAACCAGAACTCGAATGGGTATTGGTCTCATTTACACTGGACCTAACTGAAATCCGAAGAGTTGTTCTGCCTCTAGAAACCACACAGAAAGAGCCGTTGTCCCGTAACGTCCGTGTTTTGAGCCGGCAGCAGCACCCCTAATCGTTGTCTCGTATAGTCCGAGCGATTCGAAAACCGCATTGATAGTACATTGTGGAGGGACTGTCGAATCTGCGATTCGCCGATCGTGTTCCAAGAGCATCCGTAGCGAACGAGCCACCTCGATTCAGTCGACCTGTTCGGTCAATCACAAATAGCGTGTCCTCTTCATCTTCTGACTTGGCCTCGTAAGACAGGTAGCGATCTTGGCACCATTCTCGGACATTGCCGTGGGTATCGAATAGGCCTAAGAGATTCGGCATGTAAGAGGCAACGTTTGACGGCGTTCCTAAGGAGTTTTTCACAATGCAGGAATAGCCTCTATTCACTAACGGATCGAGCCCGAAGAACCATGGGGTTGTTGAACCAGCTCGACAGGCGTACTCCCACTCCGCTTCAGTGGGAAGACGGTAGCCTGTGCGTTCCAAATAGTCATCGAACGGTTTCATGAACTGCTTGATCTCATCGATGGGTGGGTAGCACATCTCTTCCTCGGGAATACCCTCTTTCTCACTCAGAAGCCTGCAGAATTTGACTGCATCGTACCAAGTTACAGCGTTTATAGGCTGCTGTGGGTGATCACAAAATGAGTTAGGCGCGTGCGAAAACTCCGGCATAATCTCTAAGAATTGTGCTTGGGTAACTTCAGTTGTGGCAATTGCAAAGCTGCGATCAATCCATCGGATGCGACTTTGTTCATCCGCCTCTTGGTATTCCGAATCATCTTGCGTACCCAGCTTCGTTGCACCAGGTGCGGGAATCTTGACCATCGTCGTCCCGTTAGCCATCTCGAACCACGAGTTCTGTGGTACTGTTCCCAAGCCCTTAGGCTGGTCACCCACTTTATTCACATTGAATGTGATATCCCATTGAGCTATGGCCCATCTAGCTGCGGAGTGCACCCCGCTGTCTGGGTCTTCGAAGAAAAGTGTCGTGAGGCGATTGGAGACGGATTCAGATAGTTCCTCAGGACGAGCGAGCTGTCCCAGACATAGCACTGCAGCATAACGAGTGAGGGAGTCTACTGAGTGGGTCCAAGACAAGATTTGTTGAACACAATCATCGTAAATCTTGGGTGACATAGGTACGCGTCCAACTCTATCGAGGAAGACGCTCCGCAAAGTGGGATCGACCTCTCCGGCGAGAATGTCAGAATGCACGTCTTCGCCCAGAAGGACAGAAATTATTGCAGCATTGGCCCTGCGTTTTGCGACGAGAATCTTCTGTGGATCAGCTAAGAGCTCGCTCGGGTCTTGGAAAATCGCCTCCTCAATCAGTGGGTAAGCACTTGGCCACTCGACACTCATTACATCTAAGAATGGTTGCAAGTGCTCCGGTTCTGCGCGCAACGCTAGGTCAACCAGGGTCTGAATTGGGAGGGTTTTGCTTGTGGCCAACAAAGTCGCAGACGCTTGCCGCAATGGGGCCGAGGCTTCATTGGACTGGAGTATTTCAGCAAGGAAAGGTTGCAAAAGACGCAGCTTCGATTGGAACATTGAAGCCCAGGATCGAAAGTGTGCTGGTCGTGCTGCCAATTCGCCAACTAATATGAAAGCGATTTGCTTGACGTTCTGAGTCCAGCGATCGTCGATGATCTCAGTTGGGGCACACGCGAGACAAGCACAAGCCAGTAAGCGTTGCTGGTCGGGCAATGTCTCATCTTCGAATTGTTGCCACATTCGATTCATGATCTCGGTTGCATTTCCGAACTGCCAAAGATGGCCAGCAATTACCTCTGCTTGTTCTGGACTGGATACTAATAGCTCGTCTCCGAGTGCATTCAGTTGTGATGGGTCATGGGGGAGCAGTGCCATTCGCGTGTTGAGGTCAGCTCCTGTTGTTCGGTCGGGTGACATCAAGGTGCTCTTGAGCAAAGGAACTATCCTGGAGTCATCCCTGAGCAACTCTTCAACTATTGCAGGTACCTCACGAATATCAGCTCGTGTCAATGTCTCGACGTGAGAGGTAGCCCGTCGCGTATGCTTCATTTCGATGGCCGCCCAACTGCAGACGGTTGTTGCTAGCAGAATCATTGCAAGCTGCCGAAGCCGCATCCTAGAAGCCGCACGAAGCATGCGCTGCTCTTGTTGGGACCTATAAGAACGTCGCGTGAACGCGAGAATACTGAGCCACTCTAGCCAAGTTGGCAGCTGCCGAGGTAAGGGAGACGTCGTCCAAGCCTTGCTGCGCTCAGATAAGCAAAGCTCGGCACGACCTCGCCAAGTTTCCCGTTGTTGTTTTGTGATCCAAGAACGGAGTGCAGGTATGAGATAGTCATGTGAGAGTTGATAGTACAGGCTCACTTCCTGGGCGTGTTCTGGTTTAGAGTCGACTTCGCGCTGCTGCGATGTAGTCTCTTCTCCCTCAGGATGGGTTGGAGTGATCAACCGCAGTTGAATATCGAGCAGCTGCATTAATTCCCGAAAATCGCTTGGACGGTTGCTATACCCTGAGACAACAGTCAACTCTTGGCTGCTGAGCATTCGCCCTCGGATGTCTTGCCCTTCGGGGGGAAGCAATGCCTTGAGAACTTGCCGAGCTGCTGCCACATGTTTTTTGCACTTAAGATCAGCTCGGGCATGATCGAAGGTAGTCTCCAGATATCGGACGGCAATTCCATCAATGCCTCCGAGGCTCTTAAGGGTCGAAGGCTGCCAAGGCAACTCGCCAATCGTCTCGGTCAGCAATGCGAGTCGAATTGGGACAACAACTCCATCCTCGGCCAAAGCAAGTGCGGCCTGTTTGGAAAAGCTTTCGAGATCTGGGGTGACCGCTTTCCCGCAACTGACAGCGAAACTTTGCAGCACGTGCGAAGTGTGAGAGGGTGTCAAGAGTTGAATGGGGGCAGCATTGCGCCCCTCGATAAACTCTGAATCAATCGCCTGCATGAATTGGCTGACACTCATCCAGAACTCTTCGCGTACCACGATGAGAGCTTGAACGCCAACGCCATCGCATTGTCGTAGTGCATCGACAAGCTGAGACGCCATTCCGGGGGGCTGGCCGTGCAGCCACTGTTCAAATTGATCGATGACCAGAACTACTTTTGGAAACGGACGTTCGCGAAGATGAGCAACAACTTCCGGAAGCGTCCAGTCTCTGTCCAGTTCAGGAACAGCTTTGCGAATGGCCTTAAGAATTCTGACTTCTGTATCTTCCTGGGTAGCCTCAACATGGATTGCCACGATGCCATCATCGAGGTGTGGAAGCACTCCAGCCTGGATTAGAGATGATTTGCCGGACCCACTTGGTCCAAACAGTACTCCGACCGGAAACGCATGATCGCTCTCCCGTTCCTCTAGGAAGGACTTCCAAAACCTGATCTGCAGCGGCAATCCAAACCGGTCGCGTGGACCTTCTAGCAGATCGCAGAAGAACGCAGCGTCATCCTTCGTGTAGCTGCGCAGCCCCTTAGGTACTCTCATGCCTACTAGGCTGCTGCTTAGCTGAGCACGCGATCTGGTAGATGACTGGCATAGTTGCAATTCATCGGCAAACTCTTTGGCCGATGCAAACCTTCTTGCGGCTTGTTTGTTGAGACTGGTCTCAATAACCCTTGCCGCACTCTCGGGAACTTCCGGGCCGATTGAATGGTGAGTGCAAGGATCATGACGAATCGCTAGGAAAAGATCCTCGCGTGTCTGGCCCACGAAAGGCCGCCGGGTGGTAAGCATTTCGTGCAAGATTACACCCAGTGCCCAGATATCGGTCCGTACGCTGATACGATGCGTTTCTCCAGCAACTTGTTCCGGCGCCATGTAAGACGGGGTTCCCGCAAGTTCACCTTCGCGGAAGTGCCCGAGGGTCGCATCAATCGCTAAGCCAAAATCCGTGACGAAAGGGCGGCCGTCTCCATTAAGTAATATATTCGCGGGCTTGAGATCACGGTGGATAATACCTTGCGAATGTGCGTAGTGGACCGCATCGGATACTGCGGTCAAGATGTCAAGTGTTTGAGAGAGAGGGAGTGGGCCGTGCTTCAAGCGGTCGGCCAGAGACTCTCCCGCGATATACCCCATGATGATGCAAGCACGGCCTGCTCGATCACTGCGAACTTGAAAAACAGGCACTATCGACGCATGTTGCAGCTTGGCTGCCGCGCGAGCTTCATGCAGAACGTGGCGATGCCCATCCGCATTAGCTGTTTTCTTTTTGAGAAGAAGCTTAATGGCTACTTTGCGGTTCAGGTCTCGGTCATGTGCGAGATAAACTTGTCCACACCCGCCAATACCAATGCTCGACTCGATCTCAAATCCATCAAGCTCTGGCGGATCTGAGATAAGGAACAGATCCCGGCATTCTTCGGCCAACTCCCCAAAACGGACTTGGCATTCTGAATAAGTTACGCTCTCATCTTCTCCTGAACGGATCTCTATCTCGATTGCAATGAGTTCACGAAACAACGCTACCCGTAGTGCCGGCGGAACCTCACTCAAGATGGATTCTATCGGCCGAGATCGATTCTCTCGAAATTGCTGTTCGAATTCCGAGGCGATCTTGTCAATTAGGCGAGCATCCTCTATTTCCTGACTGCCCCAAGAGCGGCTGCTGCGATGAATCATGGGGAGAGTTCCTTCTGCCAAATCTTCCGGATGACCGCCACCTTCCTCTCCACGCTCCGAACGGTCATGCCGCGCTTCTCAGCAATCTCTGCGTTAGTCCACCCCTCCATTCGTTCCAGGGCGATTTGCTCCAACTCTTCTGAGTCGAGCATTAGAAAAAGACATGCAATCTCCTCAGCGCTAATGACAGCAGCGTCTGGGGCGATCGATGTGTCCGTCGCTGGGAAATTATTTTCTATGTGCTCAAGCACAGAATCTCCACGCACTAGCCCATGCCCACGTTTGAGGGCCGAATATTTTCTGTGGTGGTCGATTGCCTCATGGTCGATCAGCGTCGCGAGGATTGCCCAAAGATCATCCCGATGCGCCAATTGCGTAAATCCTCCTTTGCCTGCATGAGAAACGAACTTGGTGAACGCCAGGCTAGCTACATCGTCTTCGTCAGCCACCCGAGTGATTGAACCTCGCAATTTCATTTTCGCTCGGTCCACCAACCGCTTGACATACCTCGACCAAATTCTGTGCGCCGCGTGTGGATCTCCGTTCTTGACCTGAGCAATCCAAGCAGTTACCGAATCTTCACCGCTCACAATCCGCTCCCGATTTAATAGCCAGCATATTCCATATTGAATACAGTCCGCGCAATCCCCATTTGAGTAAGAGTTTACAGCGTTCGCAATCCTTGATCAGCCTTTTAGCCCTCCTTATGTAGCAATTTGGCTTCTCGTGCCTCACGAATAGGCCCAACCAGTTTCTACCAGGCCACGTTGCGTGGATTTCGTCACAAATTGTTGTCGGTTGTGTTGACCAATCTGCGTTGATGCTTGTAGAGCACGTCTGCCTATCAGTTTCGCACTGCGGGTGGTAGCAGCGTGTTGCAGGGGCAGACGTAAACTCTAATCGCTGGATGAATTGACCCGTGGGAGCGGCTCGTCGGGAATCAGACCGTCAAGAGGAACTAATCGAGGATCTCAATCGACTGCTTAGCGTGGTAGTTAGGCACGTAGAAGGTGCGCATCGGTCGAATGCAACTACCGATCCATCGCGAACCGAAGGCCCTAACCTTGCAGACGCCGAACGCCGAATTTGCCAGGCCCAACGGTTCTTGGCAAGTCGTGAGATTGGTGCAGCCAGATATGAAATCAAACACCTAATGCATCATTTCGGAATATCAGATTTGTTGATGCCTCCTTCAAAGACTTCTTGAATGGTTTGTGCGTGGAACTAGTCATCATACATACGAAGCCGGTTGTCGTTGCCGGATTGATCGACATGTTGGAAGGGTCGGGCATTCACATTCGCAACGTGCTTCAGACCATTGGAGAATCCATCGAGACGATCCAAAACGATCCTCCGGATGTTGTTTTGATTGGCACTGAGCATGCCGGTGCGATTGATCATGGGCAACTGCAGGCTCTACGCGACGCAGTTCCCCATGCTGCGATCTTGCTCTTGACTGAGGAGGTGATCGAGAGCGAAGGATTAACCAATCAAGTTAACCTTTCAGGATGTATTCCGCAGCATGCCAGTCCAAACTTACTGACCACATTTTTGCACGAGGCTCACCTCCAAGCAAAACAAACACTAAAGCGAACTCGACCTCTCGATGACACGGACATACTCCGCAAGATCATTGGATGAGATCATCGCTGCTGCAAGAATGCCCCTGTAACTCGCCGCATCCCTTAGATCGAAGGAATCGCTATGGCAAGCGGACCCACTTTGTTACCCCCAGGCTGGGAAGAAGCTAACCAGCAACAGCGTCTAATCGAATGCATTCAACTATTCAGAGAGACGCTTCCTTTTTACTACGAGAATATGACGCTGGTTCATAGCGTCAGAAACATCAACGCGGGCTGCCTCACCGTCTGGAGACGATGGGAAGATTCACCACGGATGGCACTCGCGTTTCATCTGAGACGAGATCCTGTCGGGTCTGCCGGAACACCCATACTTCACTACGTAAGCTTTGGTATCGAGGAAGAATACGATCCCGCCGTTGCCTGCGATGAAATGATGGCGGCAGGCCAGGCCTTCAAGCAGGCGAGTAACTTGAGGGTCTGCTATCTACGTCAGCCTGAACTAGATCCAGATGTATCGCGATTAGGGCCTCTGCTCGCGGAAGCAGCCTCGAGACCGGGCCTGTTTGGTCCTGAGACATCGAGACCCCGGGTGGGCCCTTGGCCTGCCGGCTTCGAGCGCGAATTGAATCCGTAAGCTCGAGACAGGATGTTTGCTCACATTGGCAGCCCCGTATGGCTCACACACGAGAAAGAACCAAACAATGACCAGACGAAATAAATCGAGTTCAGATCGCCCATTTCCTGACCCCACTCCAATGGTGCACACCGATGTCATCCGTCAATTAGGGGCGTACACCGGTGTAAGTCGGAAGGCATTTGCAAGCCTCGTAGTCGCACTGATCATCTGTGTGACGTTCGTTCTGCTGTGGGTATAGCAATCCGAGGGAGATAGATGTGAAGTCCATCATGGGCACTGAGAAGTCAAGCACATCAGATGAAGTGGCATTGCCCGAAGTGTCGATAATCGTCACCTCCTACAATGAAGGTACTGAACTGTATCGAACACTTCGATCCATTCGTGAGAATACGAAGATTCCACACGAGGTTGTTGTCATTGATGATGGCTCAACCGATGGGTCATGTCGGGTAATCGAAGGGCCGAATGTCCGGGTTTTTCATCATTCGAAGAGGATGGGAGTTGCCCCGTCTCGTAATCGTGGTGCTGGAATTGCTCGAGCGAGCACTCTCTGCTTCCTTGATGGCCACCAGAGACTCAGCCCTGGCTGTATCGATGAGTGTGTGTCATTGGCCTGCCGAGAATCCGCTATTGTGAGCCCAGGTGTTCGAGGATTCGGAAGATTCTCGTGGACGACACATGGAGCCAAGTTCTCGTTGTGCCCCCGAAATGGCTACTTTTCGGGGACATGGAAACTTCGCAAGCCAAGGAGCCGAGTTACCACCTCGAACACCCTTCGTGCTCCTGGGTACGTTATGCCCAGGAGCATCTATGAGAAAGTGCGGTGGAGCGAGGCGATGCAAGGATGGGGGGCCTCTGAAGCGGCAATCGCCGTCAAAGCTTTCTTTCAAGACATCCCCATCCTACAGCTCACCGGCCCAGTGGCTAGACACCTGTTTCGGCATTCATTCCCTTACGCCACGAGATGGGAAGGTGTGTGGAGGAATCATGCTGTCATCGCTCGGATCTGTTTCACAGACAAGACATGGCATCGTCATTGGCTGCCCAAGCTATTTTCAAAGCACCTCAGCTCTCAATCACTTGAACTGCTGGAGTCCAAAGCGATCGCTCTTGAACACGCGGAGTTTCAACGACGAAAGACGAAAGAAGATCAATCGTTTTGGACCGAAATGGCCCAGATTCAGCCACCAGCTGCGGTGCCGACTGCGGCAGGGACCAGTCAATCCGTCGCAGCTTGATTTCGCGGCAATGGCATCATACAGCATGATGGGTAGTAGACCATGCGTACGGCCCAATTAGAGCGTGTCTTGCAGATAATGCGGGCTGCACAAGAATCTGCACCCTGCACATCGGGCCGGTTCGCCGCTGAGTTTGGCGTGAGTCGCAGAACTGTCTTTCGAGACTTCGCCCTGCTTAGAAACGCCGGTATCGAAATAGGATATGACACCGATAGCGGCTGCCTCAAGATCTACAACGCTATCGCGACCCCTCCACGCCTCTCAGTGGTACAGCTTCTCTTGCTGGTGACTTCCTGTTTAACGTCTCCTTTATATACTGATACGCCCAAGGAAATTGACTCCGGACTAGATTCACTTCTGAAGAAGCTTCCGATGGATGAGCGCCTCAAAGTTGAGAGACTTCGCAGCATGTTGCAGGCTACCGTGGCTCGCGAATCGAAAGGAGTTATCCGGGGGTATTGGGACATCTTCAGAGCGATGGCGGACAGTGCAATGCTTGAAATCGTTGAACGCAACCCTCAAGCAGATCTGCCAATCACACACGTAGTGACACCGGTCGGGGTTCGAGTCGGAGAAGACGTCCAGGACATCCATCTAGAATGTGTAGACTATCCTAGAAACAAGTCTCGAATAATTCGACTTAAGGACATTGAGCAGGTAAGAGCCCATGCCGTGTGAGCGACACCTCGATCAAGGAATTCCTGTTGGACACGAAGGACTTGCATATTGAGCCGAAGATCGAACACACCATTCAAAGTGGATCGTTCATCTTTCTTCTCCGAATGATGGCACTTCCACACCTGAACCAGGAACAACGGGACCTGTGGAAAGCTATGCTTGCCTGAACTTTCGCCGACAGCACGGACACTCACCGTCAAACCCGTGCACCAACGCGGTAAACGCCGTCGGCTGGGGCATCGACATGATCGCCTTGTAGGCCAGCGGATCACGGTGAGCGTAGTGCCGGTACGTCACGCCGCCCACGGAGTGCCCCAGAATCTCGATGGACGACTCCGGCATGTGCTCGTCGTAGTAGGTCGCGCACGTTTTCCGCAGATCCTTTAGGACCCAGGGCTTCTCTTCACCTGTTTCCACGTCTTGCTTCGGCTTGACTCCGGCCAAAGCGCAGAGCTGTTGAAACTGCGCGTTCGGACGTGAACTGCCGCAATGAAAAACCGGTTGGTCCGGCTCGATCATATCGGAATAAAAGCTCTTGAGATGCACCTGCACAACCCGACTCATAGGACGATAGAATTGCTTCTTTGTCTTCACACGGCGGTAGTACAGCCAACCGTAGCGAGAGGCTTTGCCTTGGCCGTTTGGTGGTTCGGGTCGCCAGCACACGTGCCGCCACAGAATGGGCTCATGGAATGCGGCAGTCTTGAAGACCGTCCCGGTGTCCACCCCATAGTTGAAGAACACGACCAAGGCCGCTCGCCAATAGTGGCCGACCGTCAGCGAGTGTCTCCATCCTCTTGGACGCTCCAGTTCGTACGTGGCAAAGTAGAGCGCATTCAAGTCCGCCTTCGTGAGGTAGTGCCGTCCGGCGACGTCACGCTGCGGCTTAGGCTTTGGAAACCGCGGTAGTTTCTCTAGGAAGTCCTGCTCCCAGGCCCACGACAAGATCGCTCTTAGATTCTCCCGGGATTTGTTGGCCGTGCGGCCGGCATTAGACCCGCCGTCGGCGGCAGCTTTTTCGTGGACCCAGTCGAGGAAATCGCGGATGTCGGCTCGTCCAATTTGATCGACATCGGGACCTCTTCCCCACGCGAGCCACTTCGTGACCGTGCCACGATACTCCTTGCAGGTACCTGACGAGAGTTGCTTAGCGGCCATGTATTTAATGGCGACATTCTCAAAGCTGTAAGACATGGTGACGGCTCCAGGCCGTCGGCATCTGCTTCCGTCCCGGCTCCGCCCGCCTGCGGCCTCGGTCGGCCTCCTGCAAGACCTCCTGTCGATTGGTCAGATTGGCAGCCCACGCCGGCTGCATAGATGCCTCTAGCGTACCTACAAGGACGACAAGTGTGTACTTGGTCCGGGTGTGAACCCGCGCAGACCGATGCAACCTATGCAACTTGTAGTAACGGCGGGGTACGGTTGAGGACGTGATCGAAGTGTGGATGGATTTTCGGGGCGAATTGAATGGTGGTCATTCTTCTTTAAGTCGTGCCAATTGAACTGAGAGAATCGTAGACCGTGCGAAGCCCGGAGAGGATTCTCTCAGATGAAGCGAACTAGGAATACGACCAAGCAGATCATTGAAAAGGTGCGTTTAGCAGACGTTTCTTTTGGCAAGGGCCAGAAGGTGCCGGTGATCTGAAAGACGCTTGGGATCACCGAACAGACGTATTCCCACTGGCGTCAGAAGTACATGGGATGGCTCCGGAGATGGTCAAGCGACTGCGGACTTTTGAGAAAGTAAACGCCCGGCTGAAGCTAGTGGCCGAACAGGCTCTGGACATGTAGATCCTGAAGAAAGCTTCCAAGGGGAACTGGTGAGTCCCGAGCGGCGGAGACGAGCCGTAATCGAAGTGCGTCGTCGTTTGGGGTCCGAGAAAGTCTCGGAACGCCGTGGTTCAGAGAATCGCACAGAAAAAAAGGTGGACATTTCGCGAGAGATGTCCGCCCTACTAAAGGAAGTCGAACGATTAAAATGACGCTTTAGAGGGGATTGTAAGTTAGCTTCCAGCGTATCGGCCTACCTAAGCAAAGTAACTCAATCCCTATACTCCAATGCATCGACCGTCCGGTTCCTGTCAACGGCCGCGTAGAAGACGTATTTCAAGCGAAACTGGCAAACGGTTTATTTAATGTCGGCGTACTCCATCTGGACTTTGAGGATGTCGTCACGCCGACGCAGAAAGGCGTCAAGGACCCAGGGGTCGAAGTGCTTACCGCGTTCATCTTCCATAATGGCAATGCACTTGTCGAACGGGTAAGCAGGCTTGTATGGGCGCTTGGTGCTCAGCGCGTCGAAAACGTCGGCCACGGCCACAATCCGTCCTTCGATCGGAATGTCTTCACCAGCAAGGGCGAGTGGATACCCTGAACCGTCCCAATGCTCATGATGCGTTAGTGAGATGGAACAGGCCACTTCGATGAGTTTCGACCGACATCCACCCAGAATGAGCGATCCCAGTCGGGCGTGATCGCGAATGTGTCGCAGATCGGCCTTAGGGCTCGAGTCAAGCGCATTCTTGCCAATGCGGACGTGAGTCTGCATGTATTCGTACTCTTCAGCCGATAGCTTTCCGGGTTTCAGAAGAATGGCATCGGGGATCCCGATCTTGCCGATGTCGTGAAGCGGGGCAGTGCGCTCGATGTAATCAGCTAACTCTTGGTCGATTCCCAATTCTCTCGCAATTATGCCCGAAAACTGGCCGACCCGCATTGCGTGCCTGCCAGTCTCGTTGTCCCGATATTCTCCAACCTTGGCTAGGCAGTAGATCAGCTCGCTTTGCGCCTGCTGGAGTTCCGCGGTCTTCGCGTTAACTTGTTCCTCAAGAGTGGCCGTGTAATGACGGATCTCGTCCTGCTGTTGTTTAATTCTTAGTGCGTTGCGTACTCTGGGGACCAACTCAACGGAGTCGACTGGCTTATGCAAGCAATCGGTCGCGCCACACTCGAACGCCTCAAGACTGGTTTCGTGGTCAGTGTCTGCTGTCAGGATGATGACCGGCAGTGTGCGGGTGTCACGGTCCCCGCGAATACTCCGGAGGATGGTAATGCCATCAACCTCAGGCATTAGGATATCTAGTAGAATGACGTCCGGCTGGACCTGGGCGATATGCTCTAAGGCCATCGATGGATCGGTACAGGTGACAATCCTCGAAATGCCAGCCTCTTTGAGGTACTTGCCGACAACCGCAAGGATGGTCGGCTCGTCATCGATGACCATAACAGTGCTGGATTGCAAGAGTGTGTTCCCTGAGAGCTGGTCAATTGCTGTGGTAATGGTATTGAAAGCACTGGGGACCATTTCTTGCAGTCTCCGAGTTGAAAGTAGAGACCCGTCCGATTCGCCTAGGGATGTCTTTGGAAAGGTCAAATTTGGTTTAGAGAGGATGCCTATAGTGGACCAGCTGTGTATCGTCTAATGGATCATGTGCAGGTGGGCTGCATGACCCCGGCGACCATCTCGCCGATCCGATCGACGGCTACCGCGACCTCATCGGTCTGTCCAAGTTTGGCAAATTCAACAAGCTCACGTGCTGGCTCTGTGAAAGCTCCGAACCCAGCCGTTCCCGCAGAGCCGGCCAACCAATGGGCCAGCTTCCCCACAGCCTCTAGGTCCTGCTGCCTCAATGCTGATTGCATTTGTCTGAACCTTTCATCGAGGCGCTCAATGAACTGTTCGACTACCGCACGGAACTCCGGGTCGTGGACTGGCAACGACGAGTGTAAAATTTCAACCGGGGTATGAGAGGCCGAGGGAGGCTTCCTTGGCGCGGACACACACGGTACGACAACATCCGCATGCCGGGCAACGTCGGCCACCAGTCGGTTCATGTCGACCGGCTTGCTTAGAAAGCTGGTGCAGCCAGCGTCCCGACAGCGTTGTTCGTCGACATCCATGGCATGCGCCGTGAGGGCAACTATAGGTGTCTCAATGCCCTCCTCACGCATACGGGTGGCAGCCGTATATCCGTCCATGACAGGCATCTGCATGTCGAGTAATATGACGTCAAAGTTCTGTTCCAACGCGGTGCGAAGGCCAACAGCTCCGTTTTCGGCCATGATCACTTTGGCTCCACAACGGCGGAGCATGATGTCGAATAACTGGCGATTCGTGTCGCCATCCTCGACAAGTAGTACCCGCACGCCGTCCAACTGCGTCTCAGAGCAGCACTCTGATTCATTAGAATACTCTTTAAATCTCTGGTTATGCCTGGTCCAGGTGATTTGCTTGGCCGCCCCGACGTCGAGTGTCGCCACAAAGGTGCTACCGGTACCTACCTGAGAGTCGACAGCCAGATCGCCGCCCAAATTCTGCGTTATCCAATTGCAAATGGTCAGGCCCAACCCGGTACCGCCATGGGTGCGCGCTACTGACGAGTCTGCCTGCTCGAAAGGGGAGAAGATACTGGCCAACTTGTCCTTAGGAATACCGATGCCCGTATCACGCACAACCATGCGCCATAGACAGCGTTCGTTGCGAACCTCGAAACGATTGAACAACTGCACTTCACCCTCTTCGGTAAATTTGAGGGCATTGCCGATCAAGTTGAAGAGCAATTGTGCGACCCTTGCGCGGTCCGTGTTAACAGTAATCGGTATCTCATCCGGCCATATGTCAGTCAGCTTCAGCGACTTGGATCTCGCCTGTCCGCGGAGACACTCGATCACGCCGCATGCGATGTCCGTTGGGGATGTGTCCTCCAGCGTGATTTGCATCTTGCCGGCTTCGATCTTCGACAGGTCTAGGATGTCATTGATCAGTTGCAGCAAATGGTAGCCACTCGACAAAATGGCATCCAGCTTGTGACGAATATCGGCATCCTGCACTTCGGCGTGCAATACCTGTGCGAACCCGAGGATGGCATTCAGCGGCGTACGAATCTCGTGGCTCATATTTGCCAGGAAGTCGCTCTTAGCGCGGTTCGCCTTGTCGGCCGCTGCGGTCGCTTGCCGCAGTTCCTCCTCTCGCAAGTCCCACTTGGTCAGGTCCTGTACAACTGCTGTGAAAAGCCGCGAATCTTCAGTCTTAGCTTCCGTTACGGTCAGGGTCACGCGGACCGGAGCGCCATTCTTACGTTGGGCCACTACTTCACGGCGTCTGCCTATTAGGTCGACGCCGAAGTCGCCGGTAATAAAGCTTGCGAATCGCTCAACGTGCCAATCGCGGCGATTCTCCGGAAGCAAAAGATGGACCGGTTGCCCCACAATTTCATCGGATTGGTAGCCGAAAAGCTCTTCGGCTGTACGATTGAAACTTCGGATTATACCCTGATCATCGACGCCTAGGATCGCGTCCGCTGCCGCTTCGAGCACCGACCTGTTCCAGGCCTCGCTATCGGCCAGCGAATCGGTGATCGCTTTGCGCTCGGTGATGTCCGCATGCACACCGTTGACTGTACTGGGCAGACCGGCCTTGTCGCGTTCAAGCCTTGCACGAGTCAAAACCCACATCACCGATCCGTCATTTCGTTGGAGCCGATGCTCCAGTTCGACCCCCTCAACATAACCTTCGGAAAGCTGACGGAACTGAACCTCGAGCGAGTGTCGGTCGGCCTCGTGGACGCGGCACAGCCAATCCTTAAAGCTGCGAGGCAGGTCATTCGGTTCCAACAACAGCATGTGTTGCAGATACGAAGCCAAGTAGACCGTGTCCCGCTTGATGTCCCACTCCCACAGTCCGATTCGGCCGGCCTCGACTGCAACACCATAGCGTCGTTTACTGCGGTCCAGTTCCTGCTCTGCACGCCAACGAGCCTCGATCTCGTACTGCAGTTTTGTGTTGGCGTGTTCCAATTCGAGTAAGGAGTCTCCAGCCTTTAATGCCGATTCGATGCGTGCCAGCAGAGCCACAGCACCGAATGGCTTGCCTATGAAGTCGGTTGCGCCCGACTCAAGGCAGCGCGCCAACTCCGCCTCGTCGCTTTTGGCGGTGATCATGATTACCGGGATACTGGCCGACTGAGGGTTCTTCTTAAGTTGGACCAAGATCTCCGTCCCTGGAATGCCTGGCATGAGTATGTCCAATAGGATCAGGTCTGGCGGCGCTGCTCGGATCTGGGCCTGCACGCCGGTTCCGTCCGGCAGTTGGTCCACGACGTAGCCTGCAGAGGTCAGCACATCGGTGACCTGAGCGCGAATCACTGTCGAGTCTTCGACAAGCAGAATTCGCCGAGTCGACTCACGCTCTGACGACGAAACCTGCGGTGATTTCCGAGGGTCTGAGGTTTCCACACCCGACTCCTACATGCTGTCTGAGCCCACAGCGATTCGGTTTTGCAGGATCACTCCAATCAAAACCTCGCGCGTGATTGGCTTCGTGATGTAAATATCGCAGCCCGCCTCCTTACACTTGACCTCATCGCCTTGCATGGCATTTGCGGTCAATGCGATGATAGGCCGCTGGTAGCCCGCCTTTCGGAGTAGGCGGGTGGCACTGTAGCCGTCTAGCCGTGGCATCTCCATATCCATTAAAATCACATCGAATTCGCAGGACACCGGCGAACTCTTCCTCTCACCGAGGACCAGCTCAACGGCCTTCTGGCCATCCTCGGCCATGGTTACTTCGGCACCGGCCTTCTCAAGCAAGCAGGTGACCAAACGCCTGTTGTCTGGGCCATCTTCGGCCAGAAGGACTCGCAGCCCGCTAAGCGCGGCGTCGTGAGGAACCTCTGAAGCAGCATGAGAAGTTCGGGTGCCTGCCTTCTCGTAATTCGCCGGCTCGACGTCGGCGTCGTGCGTTTTCTCCGCTCTAACACGCAATTGAAAGCAGCTCCCTACGCCCATGCGGCTTTCCACCGAGATCGAGCCATCCAGAGCCTCGGCCAGTCGACGACTGATCGTCAGCCCGAGCCCAGACCCTCCATATCGCCGAGTGGTCGATAGATCGGCCTGTTGAAAGGCCTGAAATACGTTTTCTAACTGCTCTGAGTCGATGCCGATGCCAGTGTCGGTCACGTCAAAAGTCAGTTGCTGTTGACCGTGGGGTGAGCCAACCGCACGCAAGGTGATGACCACCTCACCATGTTCCGTAAACTTGACTGCATTTCCGACCAAGTTGATGAGCACCTGTCGCAAACGATGCGGGTCGCTGATGATGGCCTCCGGCACGTCGCCGCATGTGAGACTTTTTAGGTCGATTCCCTTTGCGGTGGCCTTGGGTCGAAGCAGTTCCACTACCTCGTCAACTATCAACTTTGGTGAACAGGCTAGGCGTTCGACCTGGAGCTGCCCGGCCTCGATCTTCGACAGGTCCAAAATATCGTTAATCAGCGCCAGGAGGTACTCGCCGTTGCGCCGGATTGTGGTCACCCACTCCGTGGATTCCGAGGAAAGTTCGTTCAGGCTAGTGTCCGCCATCAACATGTCGGCAAATCCAAGAATAGCCGTCATCGGCGTGCGGATTTCGTGGCTCATCCGGGCCAGGAATTCGGTCTTGGCCTGATTGGCTCTGACTGCGGCCAGCCGAGCTTCGTCCAGCTCATGCTCCACTGCCTCTCGACGATGGACTTCACTCTCCAACAACCTTACGTAGGACCGCATTCGCTCTTGCAATACAGTGGAGGCAATGCAGTTGCGGACCCGCGGCAACAGATCCTTCGGGTCCAATGGCTTGCTCAGGAAATCCGAGGCCCCAAGAATCAAAGCGTTTTGTTTGATCTTCGGGTCCGTTGCGGCGGTCATCATAATGACAGGGATGCGAGCCGTGGCGTTGGCCGTGCGAAGCGACCGCAGAATGTCGATTCCGGAGTGATCTCCAAGAACTACGTCCAGCAGAATCAGGTCTGGCTCGACTTCAAGAACGACATCCGCGACGACCTCAGAGTCCGTGCATTCGTACACTCTCATGAAGCCGGCATCTTTGAGGTACAGACGCACGACGTCGATGCACAGCGGTTCGTCATCGATCACCAGGATCTTAGCCGAGACGATCGCCTCGTCCGATGCCGGAGCAGCGCAGTCAAGCGACATAAACGACTTGCTGAGCATCCGAGCCCTCCATCTGTGGTACAATCCGGCTGAGATTCATCCTCGCCTTTCTCCGTACAGGGAAACTCATCTAGTTTCGTCGAGTATCCGTCGCAACGTTGCTCACTTAGATGCGAGCGCATTCCGATCACTGTTGCACGGCTGATGGAGGTATCTTCGATAGGTGATTCAGCTAAGCCGCTATCGGTTACTCGGCCGTCCTGCGTTGTTTCTCTGAAAGCATACGTTGTGGGATGCTTTTCGGATGCGGCTGAAGCAAGCAAATGGGGCGGATTTCCGCCACACCTCAGGCTGCGATATGCTGCGTTTTAGACTGCAAATGTGGCTAGTACGCCGATCCAGAATGTGAAAGCTGAAGACTGTACCGGCTAGAACAGTCAATCTGGGTCTAGCAGGTGCGTGAGCAGTGATTGCTCCGCCTTTGACGGCAACCTCGCTCCTCAGCGATGTACAGTATTGAAAAGTCCTTAAAGACCCGCTGCTTAGGCAACGAACGAAGCTTCATGAATTCCATTAACTAAGTCGCTGTTCACTACGAGCTCCTAATTCGTCTTTGCCTATTTCTGTGGAGGCCGCCTTACACCAATCGCCTGCGAATCAGTGTCTGAGCCGAGACTCTGACCAGTTTCTCTGCATGTTCATGATTTTTGCCCTGGGAGATAAGAGTTTCCTCAACTCGGAGCTTTGCGATGATCCCCTCGACATTCAACTTACTCCTCGCGGAATCAGATGCCTCACTCAGTTGCGTCAAATTTCCGAGGTTAGCACTCAGGCGATAGACTCGTTACAAGGGGCCTGGTCAAGGCAGCAGCCAAGAGAACTGCAGCAGCACGACACGCCTCTTGAATCAATAGACGGTCTTGTCGATCCGTTCTCCGCCGCAACCACGACCCCATTGAGCTACTCGGTCAATCCATCGAGAACTCTATACGTGCGAGAACAGCCTCCGAATCTGCTCTAATGCACAACGCGGCAATGCAATCCCCCTCAGGAACCGTGAGCGAGTGTTTTGCGCAATGGGTCTTCTTAAAGGTTCCCCCGGCTTCCCAGGATTTCTGCGAGAGGTAAATCAGATTTTGCTCACCCTCAGGGAGGCTCTGCCTAACACACGCTTTCACGGAGCCCTTGGTGATGTAGAACCTCCACTTTATCTCTGTCTTCTTTCCCACAAACTCGTCCGGGATGACGACGCCCGCTTCACCTCCGAGAATCAGGTAGCTCTTCAGGTGGCGTGCATTCAGTCTGGGTGAGTCAACACTGATCGCCACCGAAGACGACAGATTATTGTGGTAATCGCAATGGCAGCCTGGAAAGTAATGTGACTGAGACATATCCCAATTCCATCTGGACGAAAGTGTCAGTTTCGAAAAGTGGCCAGATGAGTGGCAAGCTAATCGCTAGGCCGCATGAGGTGGAGGGATTCCGCAAGCACTAGCCGATCGGGATTGTAGGTGGAGAGCAGAGATTTCCTAGCGTCACTTCAGGGGGTGACACGATGTGTCACTGGAAGTGAAGTCCCGAGGCCTAAGCTTTGTAACTAAGGCCTGGATTCATCACTTCTTTGGGCTTAAACACCGCCGATGTCATTCCCATTCGGATTTCGGTGGGTTCGCTGATGTCTTTCCACCACGGCAGCCACTACGAACAATAGCCCGGGCGTGCCCTGTAGTAGGCACAATGGGCCATGATGTGAAGCTCCAAATAAACTAGGTCGCAGAATCAGGATCCCACCAGGCTACTAATCACCAACGGCCTTTGGCAATCTCTTACTGCGACGCACAAATAGGCCCGCCAACATCCCAGTGGTAAATAACAGCAGCCTTAGCCTTTCCGTCCTCGTGGACCACGGCCCCTGGTTGCCCAAAACTGCGACAACGACAAATGTACCGATGAAACATATCGTGGCAGAACTTCCATCCAGCGATGGTTCGAGGGTGCAATTCCAGGCGTTCGGTTCGGTTAACTTGACGACCACCATGGTGACACAGTGACCTGCTATTGAAAATCTGATCCAGGTGTTATGAAGGTCTTTACGCATGTGAGCGAGGAGACCGAGATGACGACGAAGCGACGTAAGCGGCATACGCCGGAGCAGATTGTTCGTAAGTTGCGAGACGCGGACGCGATGCTCAATGCTGGGAAGGACCAGGCTGCTGTATTGCAGGCCCTGGAAGTGAGCGAAGCCACGTATCTGCGTTGGCGAAACCAGTACGGTGGGATGAAGGCCGAGGAGGCGAAGCGGCTGAAGCAACTGGAAGACGAGAACAGGCGGCTGAAGGAGTTAGTGGCCGAGAAAGAACTCGACATCAAGATGCTGAAGCATATCGCGGAGGGAAACTGGTGAGCCCTTCCCGGAAACGAGCGGCGGTCGGCGAGCTGCGCGAGGTGTTCGCAGTTTCCGAGCGAAGGGCGTGTCAGGTGACTGATCAGCCACGCAGCTCTCAGCGTTACCAGCCGCAGTCTCGTGATGACGAAGCGGCTTTGGTGAAGCGGATGCGTGAACTGGCCGCCGCTCGACCGCGTTTCGGTTATCGTCGGATTGCCGTGCTATTGCGTCGCGAAGACTGGGAGGCCAGCAACACGCGGGTGCTGCGGCTATGGCGTCGCGAAGGGCTGAAAGTGCCACAGAAACGCCGTAAGAAACGCTACTTGGGCGACAGCAGCCAAGCCTGTCACATTCAGCGAGCCGAACATAAAGACCACGTGTGGTGTTGGGACTTTGTGTTCGATCGCACGGAGGCCGGCAGCCCGTTGAAGTGGCTATCGATCGTCGACGAGTACACGCGGGAGTGTTTGGCTTTGAAAGTCGACCGCAGCATCACCAGCGAAGATGTGATCGACTCGTTGGCCGAGCTGTTCGCGATGCGGGGCGTGCCCGGTGCGATTCGCTCGGACAACGGCCCGGAGTTTGTAGCTGGTGCAATCCGGCGATGGCTAAAGCAAGTCGATGTCGAAACGCACTACGTCGCGCCGGGCAGTCCATGGGAGAATGGTTACGCGGAGAGCTTTCACAGTCGGCTTCGCGATGAGTTCTTGGAGATGGAAATGTTCGAGAGTTTGGCCGCGGCACGGAAGCTGACCACGGCCTGGAGAAAGGATTACAACGACGTGAGGCCGCACAGTTCGCTGGGGTATGCCACCCCGTCCGAATTCGCGACCCGCTGTGCTGCTTCCGTTCCGAAGTCGATTTCGGCTACGCCTCAATCAACTTCTCCACTCCAGCAGCACAGCGAAATACCCCAACCCACACCTTCATAGCAAGTGGTACAGAAATTTAAGGCTGGTCAACTTCGCTTCCCACATCGACATTGAGTGCAACGAGTGGCCCGGACACCTGGAAAGAGAGATCGACTTCGTCTTTCGCTGCCGCCCGACCAGGGAATTCTTGGCCTTGAATCGCTTTCAGGTCTCCCACTTTAATGGCGCGAACCGGCCGGATCGATTCAGATTCTGAAGGGGGCTCACTGCATCCACCTAGCGCGATTGCCATTACAACGCATAGCGTCGCGGCAACTAGTTTCTTAAGCATCGCTTTTCACCCAATCCTGGAGCCCCGTCAAGTTCATGTGGCGACATGCAATAGATTGGCAGATTACAGGCAGGCTGTACGGCCTGCCTATTGGACTTCGGCATCATATCGAGGATTGTCGTCGATGTTATCGGTCACCGCGTTCCGCAAAGCCTCAATGACGAAGCGGGGACTACGACGACCTGCAAGGTTGGCTGGCTAATGCACGTCCGCTTGCCCCAGACTTCGTTATTTCGCGACAGCTCAACGAAATGCGATATTGGGGGATAGTGTGGCATGAACAGCTTCCCGAAGGCATTAGGGAATTGGCAGGTCGCGCCGTTGGAGGATCTAAGAATCGGACTGTCCGCAGTGTGGGGCACTTTCCTGAAACTGCTGTATGCCATCCGTTCGGTGGTCCAAGCGTTACTAGGGTATAAACGCCCTTTGGCCCCGACTTCTTTGGATGAGTAGGAGGCAACGCGGGTTCATCCCCCGGGCAATGGTGCTTGCTGCAAAAAGGGTAGCCCGATGAAGAACTTGATCACTAGTGCGTTGAGTAAGTCAATAAAAAAAGCGCCAACGAGCGGGATTACTAGGAACGCTTTGAACGAGGGCCCATATTTTCGGGTGACTGCGCTCATATTGGCGATCGCCACCGGAGTAGCTCCCATCCCCAGCCCGCAGAAGCCGCCGACGATCACTGCTGCGTCGTAATCACGGCCCATCACGCGGAAGATCACGAGCACAGCGAATAGCGTGAGGACGACTATCTGAATCATCAGTACGAAGAAGATCATACCGAAAGAATTGGCAAGAGACGAGAGATCCATGCTCATTAAACTCATTGCCAAGAATAACTGCAACGAAATTTCTCCGACCTTCTCGAAGTGACCAGCAGGCAATGGATTGTCGAAACGGTCCGCTAGGTTGGTGACTAAGATACCAACCATCATCGCCGTCAGAAATCCGGGCAGCTTGATATCGTTGGAGAAAAACCAGCGGTTAAGGATCTCACCCAGGGAGAGGCACACCGCGAGCACGAGCATTACGCCCAGCGCTGACTCCAACGAGTAAACATCAGGCTTGATCGAGTCTTCCACGTTGTTCGTCTCTTTTGATGTGTCTTTCGGTACGAGGCCCCTTCGTTTGATCAACCATTCAGAAACGGGTCCACCGATAATACCTCCCGCAACCAATCCGAAAGTCGCAAAGGCAATGCCAGCCAAGCCCGCGTTCTGAAGGCCAGCGGCTTCCGCCTCCTGCCCCCATGCAATCGCTGTCCCATGCCCACCGGCAAGTGACACACTTCCGGCGAACAGCCCATACCCCGGGTGCGCTCCAAAGGCCTTCGCGAGTAATACACCAGTGAAATCCTGCACCACCAGAAAGACTCCCGCACAAATCGCCATCAAGCCAAGAGCTTTACCCCCGGCCGCTAAGCGCGAGAGTTTTGCCGAGACGCCGATTGTCGTGAAGAAAACCATTAGCAGTGTGTCGCGCATATCCATATCGAAAACGATCTTTGGGCCGCCTAGGACGCTTATCGCTGCGACGATGATACTGCAAAACAGCCCTCCGGTCACAGCGATCGGAATACTGTACTTGCTAAGCAATGGGACAGCCCGCGTGATGCGGTTGCCGACCCAGAGCACTGCGATCGCGACGATGAGTACATCGACGCCTGTCACTTGCATGCTAGTCATCGAGTTGCGTGGCTCCGATTCCAGTGCGTTCCTTCCACATCCTCAATACCGTCTCACGGTCGCTCGTTCTCGGATTCCCACTCCCTGACCCGCCGACGCGCTTCATCGAAGATGCGCTCGTAGTTTCCCTTCAGAAGCAGGTGTCTAGCTTCAGGGGTCAGCTTGGCCAGCAACGGCTTGTATAGTTTGTAGACATGGAGGTACTGCTCTGTGTTCTGGGGCGCGACGCTGTCAGTTCCAAAGAGGAAATGTTCTGGAAAGCGGTTGATGAGGTCCGCTGTCGCCTCGATGGATTCGGGGCTACCCACTAGATATTTCGCGGTCTCGTCCCATGAAATGTCAAAGTGAATATTTTTGGACGCGCGGTCGCGCAACCCTCGCTCTGCCATTCCCAATTGGTCTTCAACAGGTCGAACGACACGGCCCAGACCTAGATGTGCCCAGATAATGACGGTATCAGAATGTCGATCGGCTAACTCTCTCAGTTTTGTAACGATATAAGGGTCTTGGTTTGGGCGGGGAAAGGGTGTGTTGACGTCGCAGTGGAGCACGACGGGCATCCCAACCTCCGCGGCAAAATCAAGTATGCGATCCAAGGCTTTGTTATTCAGCGTCGCTACCTCCCCAGCGATCTTAGAAGAGACGAACTCTTTGTGGATCGAGAATTCACCTATCCCTGAGAAGACGCCAGGAAACATTAGCAAAACTCTGCGGATGTGATCCGCTGCGTACATGTCCGTCGGGTTAAAGCCCGTGATCATCGGATCCAGTCGCTGTTGCTCATCTGGCTTCAGCCGTAGGTACTCGTGAGCAATAATCGCGTCGGTAAAAGAGTAGTAATAAAGCGGTGCATCGGTCTGAGTGTAATAGGTCGGCGCAAAGTCGCCGGTATTTGCGTACATCCACTGCTGCTGTAAGGGGATGCCACTCAACATACTGCGTCCAACCTTGTCCCCCATGATCTCCAGGAATTGACGAATGTCAGTGCCTTCTTGGACGTAATTGGTGAGGTGAAGGTGCGAGTCGTGAAACAGGTAGCCATCTTGGCCTGCTTGAAGCTCTTCTGCACGTGTGGGCGGTGATACAGAACCACCCATGAGCAGTAATACCAAGAAACAAAAACGTAAAGCAGTTGACCTCGACTTGATCATAAGTGCACCTGCAATGAAGTTGTTGCTACGAGAAATGGCTGCGAGCAGAGATGTCGACTATCCCATTGGGAGTATCTATTCGAAATTGGCCTTGGATTACCCAATATAGCCTCAAAAGGCCTGAGAGTTTGCAGTCAGACTTGCAGGTCCTTCCACCTCGCCCATTTTGTGCCGGCAGCTGGAGTGTCTGCTTCGATCTCTTCGTAGCAGTACAGGCTATATCTCACCTTATGCCGATTGATACGCATATATAGTCGTTCGGCAATTCTCGATTCCCCTGCTCGTCAAGATATCATCTTGCATTCAACTTGAGCCGACCAGAAAGCTAGAGGCCTTCTCCTGCGCGAGGCATGAACAAGGAGTCTGAACGGATGAAGGCTGGTACTTTTCGGTGAATGGAGCTTCACCCTGCGATGTTCGATGATCCGTGGGCCACCGCTTCTGGGGTCCTGGCTGCAGCAATCATTGTGAGTATTGTTCCCACGGCAACGGTCATCCCAGGAAACCATTCAGGTTTCATGGAGGCCGTCGACCAGCAGGAAGCCAAGCCAGCTCAACGTAAACCCATTCATCTGAGAACACGGAATAGGGGATTACTGGGTACCAGAGGGGGAGGGGCTCGCTTTCAATCAGTTATGCGTGTCGAGTAGAGGTTTCTTCGAAATTCCGTGCTGTCCCGTGTCATCAATCAGAATTTATCGATGTCGACGACGGGCTGGATGTCGTAGGTGCCAAATTCCTCCCAAGCCTCGCAGGCCTGCTTTACCAGAGCTTCGTCTTCGCTTTCCCCAAGGGCATAGACTGAGTCGGACCTGGTAGCTACCCATGCCCCCTGAAACGACACTCCCAAAGTACGGTTAGGGCCATGCATTTCGAACGCCTCAACAAATCTGTTCTTGCTTTCTGGCTTGAGTCGGAACTGGACGAGAAACTTCATATCTGCTCACTCTATTGAGACTGCGTTGACTTCGATGCACCGGCCTAGTGCAAACTATCAGAGCTAGGGAGTGGTTTGGGGATCGTCCAATCTAACCATGAGCCATTGTTGGGTTTCCCCATCGGCGAAATGTACCAGTGCGGGGGCTGTGTCTTCAGTAAGGTTGGAGATGCCGGTCTCCATGATCGGCCGAGTTTGACCGACAACATTCCATGCACAGCGCTGCGTTGCCTTATCTACGTAACCTTCGATTGTCTGAGTGCGATTGGTCACCGAATTATTCAGCGTTCCGGTAATGACCCCCTCTTTGCTGATTGCTAGTTGCAGGAAGAGTGACGGATCAGGGCCGGATGCTTGTCCGTCGGGCGTCAGCGCAAACACTCCCAACGGCATCCATTCGGCGGATGCCGGTGCAACCTGAGGAGCCGCCGCCACTATGTCTTCGGCTTGCTGAGCGTACTCTTCCTCGGTGGCTACTACGTCATCGTTGTAGTACACCGAGCCATCATCGTAATAGACGTTTTCGCCATAACTGTAAGGCGTCGCATCGCTCCAACCGTAACCAACCCAACCCGTGATGGCAGCCCAAGTCGCCCACCGATAAGGTCGGTTAATCCTCCACGCGGCCCAGCCTGGGTGGTCAGACCAGAAATCGAGCCTGGGGTGGTTTTCTTGAACTTGGTCGCGAATTTCATCGCGCCTCTGCATTCGATTGTCGTGCCATTCTTGTCGGTTGTTGATCCGTGATGGAAGGTTTTGCACACGTGCATGCCCACCGACTGTCGGGCGCTGCCCCGCTCCAGGACGATTCGCTCCCGCACGATCGCCTGCCCCCGGACGTTGGCCTGCTCCGGGTAATGTCTCTGCTCGAGGACCGGAACTGCGAAGGAACTCGGCGGCTGCCCCCCCCGCAACTCCTCCGGCTACGCTGCCGGGGAGATTGCTTGGCCGTTGAGAAGCAGCATTTCCCGGGCGAGTTGATGGCGAGGAAGGAGGACCGAGGTCAAGAAAATTTTGCAATTGTCCAGCTGTCGGCCGGCCTGCAGGCGTTTGCCCCGGGCGGGCTTGAGTACCACTTCCCGGTCGCACGCCAGTCGTTGGACGCTGGCCTGCTCTGGGTTGTCCGCCGCCCGTTGCTGGACGCGTGCTAGGAGCCCGAGGGCGACTATATGAAGATGTGGGACGGCTCACAGCTGGCGAGCGACTAACTGCGCCGCTTGGCCGACTATATCCGCCACGTGAGGCACCTCCTCCACCTCTTCCGCCCCCGCCGCGGCCACCGCCCCCGCGGCCCCCTCGGGCCAAACCATCGTCTATCAGCATGAGCACAATTGCGAACGTCAGAAAAACAATTCGACTAATGGATCTCATTTCTCAGAGGACTCCTTCGTGAGAACAACCTCTTGAACATTTGGCAGGAGTTCTCCATCGACTGATCGGTTGATGGATTGCAACGAGCAGGTAGTGTCATCGAGATAAGTGATAACATTTACCGACGAGGTGATCCGTCCATCCGGAAGAACACCACTTTGCTGCACGTACCACATGTTACCCTTGTTCGACCAGGTTCCATGACCAAATCCGCCATCGGAGTCAAACACCCAAGAGCGAATCTTTTTCGTCGATGGATCCCACCCAATGAATTGCAGGCCGGCCATCTCGATGCTGTCACGAATCTGAATCGTAAACGATCGAACCAGAAAGTTTTCGTTGCGAGACCAGTAACAGTCGATAACTACCGTGGCCGACTCATCTTGGTCGCCCCAAGTGCCGGTGAGCCACTCCAGGGACTTGAGTTGCTCGAAGTGGGAGGGAAGCTCCATTATATTTTCTTCGGACACGCGATCCAGCAGCCACTTGCCATCTAACTTGACGTAGACCGCGGTGTATCGGCTTACTTCCCGCTGCTTATCCGGCCGGACCACCTTGGCAGTTCCCCGCTCGATCGCTACTCCTGGTGACACGAATTGGATGCTATCGGTAGTCGCTTCTAAGGTGGCAACTTCCGCTTCCGCAAAGATTTCGGTGAATTGCTGTTCGATGGCCTCACGCCCTGAGATTTGTTCGCCACTGAGCGGATTTGTGTAGACGGCCTGCGGTGTCCATAGCAACGAGAGGGCTTTTGAATCACCTTGGTTAAAGGCAGTAATGTAGGCTCTTACCGCTTCATGGATCGCCATCTCATCTGGACTTTGTACATCGGGTTCGCTGCTTAAGCAAACCGTGGAGCACGACAGTACTACGACTGCAATGAAGGTTATGCGCATCATTATCTTCACTCCGCATTCGAGTCCCATTCGAACCCAGCTCTCGATTCCATTGCGACCAAGGAGTCTAGGTACTCGTAAGGTTATCACGACGAACGATGACTGGCAAAACTCTTAAATTAGTCTCCAGCACCTGACCTTGGCTGACCGGGCGTGGTGAATTACGACGTAGCCAATGGCGTTGCTTCAGCGAAAGAAACGCCGTCATTCTCAACATGACCTTGACGGCTAACTTTTCCTGAGCCATGTCGGTCCCCTGTGAGTTTCACGATGACGAAATAGAAGACCGGGGTCCGTAGGAGTCCAAACAATGTTACTCCGAGCATACCGGAAAAGACCGCGATGCCTAGCGATTTTCTCATTTCTGCTCCCGCGCCTACAGCGAGCGCCAGAGGCACCACGCCGAGAATGAAAGCTAAAGATGTCATCATGATTGGACGCAGACGAAGTCGGCATGCCTCAACCGTCGCATCAGTAGGTGAAGCACCTTGGGCACTTTTCTCTTTGGCAAATTCGACAATCAGAATCGCGTTCTTACTGGTTAGACCTACCAGCACAACAAAGCCGATTTGCAGAAAGATGTTGATATCCATCCCGGCCCAGGCCACGCCAGCAACCGAGGATAGCAAGCACATCGGGACTACAAGAATTACGGCCAGAGGCAAAGTCAGGCTCTCGTACTGAGTTGCAAGGACAAGGAACACCAAGACGACCGCGAGCCCGAACACCACAATCGCAGTGTTCCCCGCCAAGATCTGAAGCAGGGTCAACTCAGTCCATTGGAAGTTCATGCCCTGCGGTAGAACTCTCGAAGCCAGCGTGTCAATTGTGCTGATGACCGTTCCCGAACTGACCCCAGGGAGGGAGCCGCCATTCACAGCGGCCGCCGTCACGCCGTTGTAGCGGACGATCATTGCTGGCCCACCCGTGGGGCTAATCTTGACAACACTTCCCAGTGGTACCATCTCGCCTTCGGAGTTGCGGACCTTCAGTTGGCGTACCTGATCGGGTGTCAATCGAAACTCGGGGTCGCTCTGTAGATTCACTTGCCATGTGCGGCCGAACCGATTGAAATGGTTAGTGTAATACCCACCCAGATAGAGCTGCAGCGTAAGGAAGACTTCGTCGAGGGGCACTCCCATTTGCTTGCACTGCTTTCGGTCTACGTCTACATACATCTGGGGTGTTCGGGCACGGAATGCAGTGTAAAAACCTACAAGTGCGGGCCGATCATTCCCCTCTGCTACAAGGTCTTCGGATGTTGCCTGCAACAGGTCTAGCCCAAGATCGCAAATGTCGCGAACCATCAACTTGAAGCCACCAGCATTCCCGAGACCCTCGACGGCCGGAGCGCCAAAGACGGCAACGGAGGCTTCTTGCACATCACGGTAACAGGCGTTTCGTAGTTTGGCGGCAATCGCATCGGCGTTTAAGTCGGCACCGTGACGGTGATGAAAATCATCTAAAATGACGTAGATGAAACCGTAGTTCGAGCCAATCGCGTTCTGCACGGATGACTGTCTGGAAATGACAATCGTGGGGCGATGCCGGGAATGCTGCCGCCTGTGCTGTGCTCTTCTTGGGTGTCCCGATCGACCTTCTCGACAGAGTGATTACTTGATGTACCTTGGCCGCGGGCGATCTCGTCTATTTGCGCCATTCCGGCCTCAGTTCGCTCCAACGATACGGAGTCGGGGAGTCGAACATTGACTAACAGGTATCCCTTGTCCTGCTGAGGTATGAAACCGGTCGGCACACTGGTGAAGCTCACATAAGTGAGAAACAACAAACCTCCGTAGGCCAGGAGGACGATGAAGCTGCCCCGCAGTAGCAGGCTGACACCGCGCGAGTAGTAATCTGCTCCGAGATTGAAGCCCCGATTGAACAGCTTGAAGAACCAGCCCAACAGCGCATTCGACAAACGGGACAGCGGGTTGCGCTGCTCATGCTTGGGCCGCAACAACAGCCCGCTCAAAGCCGGGCTGAAGGTGAGTGAGTTCACGGCCGAGAAGAAGGTCGACACCGCGATTTTCATGGCGAACTCACGGAAAAACTGGATAAGCGGACTGCCCCATTTCTAACGCGCTTGCTTCTCGAAATCTGCTGCCGTTTCCTCGCTGATGAAGTAGTAGGTATTGCCTTGTCGATTTCGGGTTGCCCCTGCAGCAAACTTGGGAAAACGCACGTGCGCGATGGGGTCTTCGACCATGTGGTCTTTTAGGTAGTACTCATTCTCATGTAAGGCAAGATATGTGTGTACGAATCCTACAATGCGATCGTCAAACCACTTGCCAATCGCTTCTGGGTCGATGTCGTCAAGGGGAAACGAAATCTCTGCATGTCGCTCGAATTGCATCAGTACCGGCAATATCTCCAGATCATAGATCAGTATCAATTCGGTAACTTCTGGATTCGACAGTGCAGCAAAACTCAACCGAATCCTGGCCAGCGACGATTCCACCTTAAAGGCGGCTTGACGTTGCCCCTTACTGATCTTTGGCGTGGTTTCCAAACGGTCGCCGAATTCATGGGCTAGAGCCTCTAGCCGAGGTCGCCATACCTTTTGAAGCTGATCAAAGATCTGTTCAAGCCGTTCAAGGCGATCTAACTTCTCATGATGTGCCTCGACCTGATTCTTCTGGAACTTCTTCAGCTTCTCTTGACTTTCAGCAAACTCATTACGGATTCTTTGCACTAGGTCACTAACATCGGCCATCGCGCGGTTCCTTTCCTAAATCCTGAATATCCGATTAGCCATTGACGCTCTCGACGTCTCAATAAGAAACTTGGTTGCAACCGCCCCAACCTCCGACATCATTTTGCCACTTGAAGGAACCGCCGAACAAGTAGTTGCTCCTAAGAAATGTGCCTCGCACCTTGTAGGCCCAACGCAGTAACCAAGTGGCGGATCTACGACCTTGCAGGATCTGCGATCCAAGCCAGAAAATTGGTGAATGGGATACCGCTTGGAGACAATCGTTTACATTTTCCGGCAGCGGTTGGATCGGCTCGTGCGGCTGAGGATTCCGTAGAACTGAAAGAGGTGCCGGTGCCGACGGGACACCGCGGCGCTTTCGCCAGTGCCGGAAGTTGCATGTGCTGGTCCACCTTCATTCAATTCTGGCTGGAACGAACTGCAGGCGGTCCAGCCCGCCTCGGCGATGTGCCGTCACACCACCAGGATTCCCACGGGCCGGACTATAGGGCCAACTGGCAACGTCCCTATATTTACTGGGCCTGGTTGTCGCAGCCTAAAGATCGGCTCCGCTGCAAGGGCTTCGGCAGGCTAAGAATTCGTCGAGCCCAAACATTCAACGGGCCAACTTAGCAGCGCTTGGTCAATTTAGTCCAGTCCACGGTTGTTCCCGCGCGAGGATTTGATTGGCCGAAATGGTTGCTGCTAAATGAAGTATCGAGCGTGACGGCCAAGAATTTACCGTTGATCAGCTAGACAGATGCACTGGCGCCTACGTTTTTCTTCCCGGTGATGTTCACGATCGAAGCATTTGCGAACCAAACTAATTTAGTCGCGTTAGGGAGAAGGACACCATGGGACATCGTTACTGGTTGTACCACCTTCGTGCGTCTCGTCCTTCTCGCAGTGATCCTTGAAGTTTCACGGCCTTCAATCACTCTCTGTTAGATTCTGAACAAAGTCCAATTCCTTCATTATGAAGTCCATTTCTTTCATTGTTAGTAACGCCTGAGTTTCAGCGGAGAGGGTCTTTCCTAGAACGACATCTGTCAGTTCTTTGTCCGTTTCCTTCAAGTAGTCAATCTCTTCCTCTAGTAATTCCTCTGCCTTGGCGGCGGCGGCGAGATCTAGGTAATAGCGCACCATCATGTTGAAAACCTGGTAATATGCCTTGCGGTCGATCGCGTTGGACGGGGCGGCGAACTCGATGTTGTGACGTTGCATGTAGGCCAAGAATGCTTCGATGTTGCCTGGCTTAAACTCCTCTGAGGGCATCACATCCTTCATGCCGGAAGCCTCGACCACTTGGTAGACGGTGCAAACAAGCTTGTTAATGTGCCGCTCGGCGTTGCAGAGGTCTCGATACTTGTGGGACCGCGATTCGCCAGATGATGGTGGGCTCTGAATCCACTCTTTTCGATACTGCTGAAAGTCTCGATTCAAAACGGCCACTGCTTCGCGGAGCTGTGCCTCTAATTCGGGCGTGATCCCCTGGTTCGACCCTAATTGGTTGAGTAGCGAATCTCGTCCTGTTTCGATCATCGACCGATGCTTCTCAAAACGTTCGTGCTTCAGCTCCGCAGGCCAATTGATATCCATGGGTGCATCATTGAAGCGTCCGACTGCTTTTGCTCCCAATGTCTTCGACTGATAAGAAAGATGCTTAAGCAGATCTCCATCGACAAGCGTGGAGGCAGTTGCCTCATACAGCGGGGTTGCGTGATCGGGGTTGGCCCGACGGGCGATGTCATTCTGATAAGCCGCCGCCCCCACATGTTTCAACAGGGTATTTAAGGCTTTCCCCGACTCGATTCCCCCGGCACTCTTATCTGGAAACTGAAGCAATCGATGGATTTCCTGTTCCCGATGATTCTGCCATCGTTGCATCAACTGAGAGACAAGCTCAGGCTTATTGATTTCATCGCGCTCTGCCAGATTGAATTGGGCTTGGGTCCACTTGCGAGTTTCATCCAATCGCTTTTGCAGCCTCTCAATCTCTTTGCGATTCTCTTTCAGCAAAGCTTCGGCTGAGCGAATTCTTTGTGCCTCGGCAGACTCCCTCCGCTCGTTCAGGCGAGTCAAGTCGATGTCTTCGGCTTGACTGGTCGAGTTCGTAACGAGCGGTGCAATCAAAAAGCATCCGACAATAAGACTGCGGTAAACCATGATTCACCTCGGTCCGACTAGGGATTAATTTCTGCTAATGAGGCCAAATGAGTTATCGGCATGACGACCACCTCTCGATTGGCGGAGACCGCACAGCCAACTACGCTGCCGACAGAATCGAATATGGGGGCCCCGCTGACATCGTCCTGGGGTTCTTCAGGCCGACAATAGAGCAGCATGGGAGTTCCGTCACCGTCACGTTCAATGCGGTCGACCGTCAGACGGACGAACTCGCATTGAATTGAATCGGGATTATCCTCGATGGCTGCCCGAACGCCCAGCATAGCTAGGTGTTGCCCGGGCACTACATTCACGGGCTTGGCACTATCGATCTTGCATATCGCTTCTAGTGGTGCTTCGAGCCTTACGAGAGAGAACCCCTCCGCAGAGTCCTTTCCGACCTGATGTTCCAGAATTGCCACCTGACGCCCTCGCTGAAAGATCGACACAGCTTCGTCGACTTCATTTGAGTCCTCTTTAGCCGCATGCAAGTCTTCCAATAGCTTAGTGGGGCACAGAGCATAGCTGGGAGCAAAAGACCACGTAGTGACTCGAGTCAAGTACGACTCGCTTCCGCCGAATCGTAATCCCAATACTCCGAGACTAGGCTCTGCCGAACGGATAGCAGCTTCATCAGGCATCGACGATAAATCAATTAGCTCCGTGCCAGAGGGTCTAGTAGTCGTCGATTGTGTTGTCGACCGCTTGGCCGAACTGTCCCTTTCGCCAACTGCTTTCTCTGGGGAACTCGAATTCCATTGCTCATCTACTCCGGAGCTCAACAGCCGCTTGCCTCCAAAAATGACACAAAGGCAAAGAACGCTAACTGCGATACCGATTAACGAAGATTTCGTGGAGCGGAAGCCTTCGGGCAAAGCAGGGATCGATGCACCGGCTGAATCATTGGCTGGGGGTTCATTGTCCTCGAAGATGGAAGGCTTCAGGGGAGACGATTCGAGAACCGTTGCCGCGCGGGGAATATCTCGTGGCAGGCATGCGATCAGCTCAGCTGCAGAAACACGGTGAGTTCCAAAGAAAACCGCATCCTTACGTGAAAGCGGAGCTCGAGAGATCTTATTGGAGGGCGTATGTATTGCCGTACCATTCGTCGATCCTAAATCGACTAGATAATGTTGGTTCCCCTCTCGCTCCAAGCGGGCGTGGGTGCTCGAAACCGCGTCGAAGTCGATGACCAAGTCGTTCTCTGAGGACCTGCCAATTGTGATCGAGGTCGATGACGGTGGCCAAGGCAGCGCGACCGTTTTCCCCAGTGTAACCGTATCGTTACGTCTCACGATTGTGGGTGAGGCAATTCGTTGCCCCCCGACGAGTGTTCCGTTGCTGGAACCAAGGTCTTCCAGTAGGTAGCCATCACCGCACTCCGTTAGTCGACAATGCTGCGCTGAAACCGTGGAGGCCTCAACGCGAAGGTCGCATACAGGGCTGCTGCCTACAATCCAAGTACGATTAGACATTCGTAACTCTCGGCTTATGAAATCTTGAGCATGAACTGTTGCTCACCCAGAAGGAACCGGCATGAACCAGTAAGCCGGATCTTCTCCACGCGTAACCACACCCCATTCGGCGACTTGTTGTTCTCAATAAGCCACCGTCCCTCGTCGTCACGGCGGATTCGGGCGTGTCTCGCGCTTACGAAAGGGTCATCGGTGAGAGTCATCGAGCAGTAGGCAGAATCTTTGCCAACCCAGGCCTCGCCTTGAGCGAGCATCACCCGCTTACCCGGACCTTGCTCTTCCAATCGAACCATCGAGGGCACAAGGCCCACATTAGCGCCGCGTTGCCAAGGTCGCGTAGTCTGATCTGCACTTGTGGGCTCGGCAGAATCCGTTGCAGGTGGATTGTCAAATTGGAGTCGGGTGCGACCGATAATGAACTGCTGCCCATGCGATAGCACTGCGTGATTGATGCGAACATAGGTTCCGTTCGTGCTGCCAAGGTCGACTAGGTGCCAACGTAGCTTTTCTCCAGAAATCACTCGCTTAATACTGGCATGACGGCTCGACATCTGGCCGTCGTGTGGCACAACGAAATCCCCATTTGCTCGACCGATGACGTACTCGTCCTGCCGGATGCGAATTTGTTCCCCGTCTTCTACACCATCATCGAACACCGTGAGCACAGCCATGGCAGGCCGCTCGGTAGGTCGAAACATCGGCGGGGCATCGTCGGCCTTGACCGAACCGTTACTCGCCTCCGCCTTTCCACCCAGCCTATATGCCCTCAAAGCCTGCTGCACATCCTCGTCAGATTCGAGGCGGGTTTTTTGGATTTGCATAATCGGTTCCTAGAGGGAGTAGAAGTCTCTTATGCTTTCGAAAAAAGGCACGGTGATGCCTTATCAGTCAAGGTGTCTATACCATTCACAGACAAAGCCGGGTTGATATTTTGATGCTCGATTCGGCTGGGAAACCCACATTCCCTTGTCTTGCTCAACTACCATCATAAGATATTGATCGTCTTTGTTGCTGGTAAGAGGTTGTCCAGCCTGCCAGTTTGTGTATCTGCTTGTAACCCCATCAACCCACTTCCAGCTACGCTCCTCGCGTTGGTAGTTTGCACCTAACCATGCCGATGAGCATTCTGCAACGCTTAAGTGTGTGGCAATAAGATTGTTTTGAGAAGGGCTCGTAACGATTGCCAAGTGGCCCCCTTGCTCACGGCAACGGTCTTGAGCTTCTTGCCACGTCACCACGTCTGTAAAGAGTTTGTAAAATCGCCCGCGATCAGACTCCGCATCTTGCGGCGCTCCTACCCATTCTCGTAAGACCTCCTCCGCGTCGGACCACTGGCCATTACGTTTGAAGCTTTTTCTGGCTTCAGAGTATTGATGCTGCAGGAGACTCTCCTGCTTCGAGAGTTCTCTCTCGTACTCTTTCGATATTCCCCCTGAGGGGATAGTGCCTTGGTTCTCAAATGCCAACCTTTGCGAGCGTTTCTCTTCTTTATCCGGCGTTGTCCGCGCGAGCTCTTCGCTTCGCTTCAGCCTGTCGATGAAGGCTTTTCTGGCTTCGGCTAAACCTTCCTCATAGGCTGCTTTGGCTTCATTGAGTTTAATGATCTCCGGATCTTCGGATTCTTGCGGTTCTGCAATTGATACAGTCCCATTGCTGCGCTTGACACGAGCTCGCATCGCCTCGGAACCATTAACATCAAAGCGGCCAATAGTGACAGCGCCACGCTCAACATAGAGCCCGATCGATCCACTTGTCTCTTCCCATCGTCGCCGATAGGACACACCCGAGGTGGTGACGTCGTTCACCTTAAGCCACATAACTTCATTCTTTAGATTGGCATGCAGATGGAAGGGAACGTCGTATTCAGCATGCTCTGGGTGCATTCCGTGTTCTGCAAAATCATAAGAGTGAAATTGCATACCTGCTGAAATGGCTTCACCATTGTCATAGATTCTTGAAGTGATTCCGGTCCACTTTTCGCCATCTTTCTTGCCTCGAAAGATGAGCCATGCATCAGTACCCTCTTGTGCTTTCAATTCCAGATCGAGATTCACGTCTCCGTAAGCAGTTTTCGACATAAAAAAGTTGCCCGTGGAGCCAGCCTGAATGGTGGTTCCTTTTTCTTCGGCATGTAACAAGGAGGGTTGAGAGATGTGCCAGCGATCTAGGTCAAAGGTCTTAGGCCCTTTTGCCTCTTGGGCATCCTCGCGCAGGGGATCAGTCGAATCCTCTGCTGCTGTCGCGTCTGACTTCTCTGGCAACTCAGGCAAGCCCATCCAAAGCAATTCCCCACTAGAGTCTGTGATTTTGATATTGCGAAATCTGCCGCTGGTTCCGGATGTTCCAAAGCCGATGCGCCCAACTCTGTAGAGTCCATCGAACTGGGGTCGAAAAAGAGCCTTGTCATCCACTAAACATTCGCATTGACCTCCACGCACCTTAATCCTTACCTCGTGCCACCCAGGAGATACTTCTCGCTGTATGGTTTCCACCGGGACAACTTCATCTCCGTTGATGCGATAGAGATCCTGAGAGGTGAGACCGAGCCTCAAGGCCCGATAGTGGGTGGGAGTAGTACCATTAAACGCCACATAGACTCGTGGATTGGGGTGGTCCGGGAATTTCACCTCTACTGAGAAGTCGAGATCTCCCCAAGCTATATTTCCGAACGCGATCCCCTTGATCTCAAGTTCGGTCGATAACTGGACTAATTCATTGCCTTCAATGGTCCAGCTTCCCCCAAAAATCTCAGCTCTGCGGGCTTCTACATCAGAGGGAACTAGCTCTCCAACCGAAACGACGACGGGACCCGATTCGGGTTCTTGCACGTGTGGTACTTCAGCATCTTGTACTAGATCTCGCAGTTTTGGCAGTCCAGACCAAAGCACTCTACCATCAGGTCGCTTGACTTCTATGTTGCGGAAACGAGCTGCAGTCTCTATGAGGCGAAAACCGATTCTTCCAGCAGGCAACTCAGGATCTTCGCTAGAGAGTATTTTGCCATCAACCATGCACGTAGCTTTGCCACTACGCACCACCAGTTTAATCGGATGCCACTTTCCCGATTCCATATCCCAATGTGTCGACTCTCGGACTTCGGGGTCCCAATCTCCCCGCCAAGAATCGAATTGAAGTACCCTTAGTCCTAGCCCTCCGATGGAGAGGTTACGACCATGATTCTTAGAGTTACGCGCGAAAATAATGATTATGCCATGTTTCTCACCTTCTTCGATGCGAGCCTCCATCGTCAGGTCGTAGTCCGTCCATCGAGGGTCTCCGAATAGGAGTTCGGAATCCCCTGTTGATGTAGTTCGAAGAAGCTCGTCTCCAATTATCCGCCATTTGTCATCATTAACCTGGGCGAATGGAAACTTGCTCATGGCTTCAGGTGTAGCAGCTGGTTCTGGCTTTGATTCCAGACCTGGACCCTCAACTGTAGATTTTGTTGTCGGATTAACATCCGTACTCGTCACCGGAGGTTCATAGGCTACGCGAACCAACTCCTGGCCAATCGGCAAGGTAGCATCCGAAGCCCACACTTCCTGTCCATCTCGCAAGAACCTCAAATGATGATCCCCTGCCTCAACGGCGGTGATCGTCAGCGTTTCGTCATTGCGAGTTAGCGTTACGGTTGAGCCATCAACCTCCACGTTCACATCCGCCGGGACTTTATCGATGATGATGGATCCTTCGGGGGTGTTTGCCCTGAAGCCCCCAAAGAGCCACGCGAAAAAAAACGACGAAACAAGAATCCCAGCGCCTGCGGATATCCAATAGTTGCGCCGTCTACCGCTTGACTGGGGCTTTTCTATTCGTGTTTTGGGCAGGGCGGAGACTTCGGCCAGCTTGGCGATGGCCTCCAATTCCGTGGCTTCCTTCTGGGTCGTATCCGCTTCGGGCCCAGCGGTGTCGAACTCGCCTCGGGCGTACGGGGCCAAGGCTCGCCCACTTTCCACAGGCGTCTGCGGACGGTCGGCCGGATTCTTCTCCAACATCCAGGCGATCAGTTTAGCCAGCCCGTCGGGGACATCATCGCGAAGCTTGTTAAGTGGCGGCGGGACGTCTCGCTGATGGGCCAGCAAGATCTTCATCTCGGTATCGGCCTCGAAAGGCGGACGGCCGGCAATGAGATAAAACAGTGTGCAGCCGAGGCTGTAGATGTCTGCCCTAATGTCGGCCGTCTTGGCGTCCAAGGCCTGCTCGGGTGCCATATAGTGCGTGGTGCCCATGATGGCGTTCGCACTGGTCAGCCCTTCTCCCACCGCCTGCGACTCGGTGAGTTTGGCGAGACCAAAATCAAGGACCTTGAGCTTTCCGTCGGGGGTCAGCATCAAGTTGTGCGGCTTCAAATCTCGGTGAACCATGCCATGCTCATGAGCATGTTGCAGGCCCGCCAATGCCTGGCGAACACAACGGCACGCGGTTTCAATCGGCAACGATCCGACGGAAGCCAGCAGCTTATCCAAGCTCCGTCCCGGCACGAATTCCATGATTAGCGCCCGCATACAGCCGAATTGGTCGGCATCGTAGGCCCGGGCAACATTAGGATGATCGAGCTGGGCAGCCGCGACCACTTCCAACTCGAATCGCTGCAAGGCCTGAGGATCGGAAATCAGGCTCGGGCTGATCACCTTGATCGCGACCTTTCTCCGCATCATGGTGTGGTCGGCTTCATACACAGCCCCCATACCACCCCGGCCCAGTAGTCGAAGTACCCGATATTTTTTTTGCTGACGAAGTTCCGGCGGGATGGTCTCGGCGGCATTGGATGCACCCTTCACAGGAGAACCTCCAGAGCTGAGCTGAGACTGCTGGGAATTTGAAGCCTGCCGCCGCCGTCCCGACATGGTCGACTGATCGTGCATGGCGGGCGTCGACTGCTGGTGCAGGCTCGTGGCCTGATGTTCTCGAAGGAGCCTTGCTAAGTCATCACCTGGAGTCTTGGCGAGAAAGGTTCGACAGGTGTTGCATTCTGCGAGATGCTTCTCGACTTTAGCTCGATCGGCCTCACCGAGACGCTTGAGTGCGAAGGCCGCCAACTGCACTGCGTTCGGATGGGTTTGTTTTCGTATTTGGTTCAAGGTTCTTATGCCCTATTCGAATCCATTAAGCAGACGAAGAGAGTGTGCGAAGCTCTTCGCCACCTAGCACCTCAAAACAACAGCAAAACAGCACAACTTACGATGACGGTCAGCACTGGTAACAAAATCGCGGGCGTGAGGAATCTTTCGTAGTGACCCGCAATGCCAAATGCTTGAGAATCATCAGGCTTCCCCTCACGCATGATTTGGTCCAATTCCCCAATGAGCAATTTGGGCGACTGCGGCCGGCTGCTGGGTTTCTTAGCCAGCATGCGAGCGATGAGGTTTGCGACATTTTCAGGGACTTCGGGGCGTACGGAGCGAATATCCGAGGCCGGCTTCTTCTCGTGCATTTCGATCAGTTTCAACGCCTTCCTGCTTTGAAATGGCGGCTGACCGGAAAGCAGAAAATAAAAAACGCAACCCAGGCTATAGATATCGGACCGAATGTCGGCTCGTTTAGCATCGCGGGCTTGCTCTGGCGCGACGTAGCTGGGCGTGCCCAGCATTTGCTTATCTGCAGTCAAACCCGAGTGGCTTGCTTGATCACGCGTAAATCGGCCGAGCCCAAAGTCCAAGATTTTGATCTGGCCATCGGAACTCAGCATGATGTTCTGCGGCTTGATGTCGCGATGCACAACGCCATGACGGTTGGCGTAGTCCAGACCAACAGCAATCCTTCGAATACAGCGGCAAGCATCCGCCACCGACAAGGGCCCCCGTTCGGCAACGATTGCCGCCAGGGTTTTTCCACGTACAAACTCCATGCACAAAACGACCGATTGATCGATCTGTTCGGCATCCAGCAGACGAGCGATGGAGGGGTGAGCAAGGCTGCCTGCCGTACGTGCTTCCTGGAGCAGGCGAGCTGTTGAGATAGAGGATTTATCACCATCCAGGCTCGCTACCTTAAGAGCTACCTGCGTTCGCATTAACTTGTGCTCTGCGAGATAGACCAACCCCATCCCGCCTCGGGCGAGCAATCGCTTCACCCGATACCGTGGGTGATTGTTAAGAAGCGAGGGCACCTGCTGATCGGAGGCGTCGCTTGAAATGCGTGCCGCTTGAGAGGAAGCCCGCAGTAGCGTGACGAAATTGTCGGCTGGCACCTCGGCAATGATGGCAGCGCAATGGTCGCAGCCCTGAGCATGATGCTCGATCATGGCCTCTCGTAAGGGGTCGAGTTTGCCGATGGCAAACTCGACCAGTTCATTCCTCGGCGGATGCCAGTCTTTGGTTGTGTGGACCACTGCCCCATATGCCCCGCGGGGTGCCAATCGATGTCTGCGGCTGGAGATATTCCAACGCTGCGAGTTGACTACCAGAATAGCGTCTTGCATGGGGTTCGTCGCTACTGCGCCCGAGGGAAATTGGGCCAAATGCACCGGCTCTATATAGGGAAATGCGCCTCCTGTTCAGAACCTTTCAAGAAACTAATGAGCCTCATCGAGAAAACCGCTTGCCTCTCGTCGCAAACGCCCAAGAATTCTGGACTTAGCGATATCTACAGAATTTTTGGAAATGCCCAGCTCAGCGGCGACTTGCGCCGTCGGCTTCTCCTCGAGCACCCTCATTCGGAACGCGGCCCACGAGGTGTCCGAGAACTCTGGCTCGATCAGTTCTTGGAGCTTCTGGAGAATGTGCGCAGCGTGTTCGCGGTCCCACATCTGGCTCAACTCGTGGGTTGGATCCTGCAGGGCTTCGAGCACTGATTGTCCATCCTGGCCAGCAAGACGTTTGGCCCCTCTGACTCGCCTCCAGAAGAGATTCACCTCGTTGACCGTGACCGTCTTCAGCCAAGCCCGGAACGACCCGTCTCGCTGCCGCTGAAACTGCGGCACTTTCCGCACCACCTTCTTCATCACCTCCTGGCAGATATCCTCGGCGTCGCTAGCCATCGCCGGATCCAAGCGGATGAATCGCCTCACGAATGGGTGGTAAAGCTGCACAAACCTATCCCAGTCTTCGAACTGCGGATCCTCTTGCAGACGAGCCAGCAGCGTTACCGAAGTTGGTTGCATTCTAAATTGCGAGAGGTGCGCGAAGGGCAAATGAATGTGGACGTGTTTTGAATGTCCGTAAGATGATACATCAGTAGACTACTTCTCTTGCCGGTGTGACATCTGCAGCCTCTATGAAGTAGTAACCGCGAGACCAATCTTTTTTCGGGCTCAAGAGCAGGTTTTCCAGGGGAGCAAGGTGATGGGCCAAGAAAACTGAGTTTGAGCCTGGCGGTTCAGAAAAACCTTTTGGCGATTCGGCATTGCTAAACGAGGCGGCTGTGCTCTGCGAGTAGTCTCGACCGGCAACCAATAGTGGCCTCTCGTTCCCATCAATCGTTGTAATGATCAAGTAACTGATCGAGGGGCTATTCTTCTGTAAGGCAGTTGCCAAGTCTCCCATCTTCTCTAGTGCCGCTACTACCTCTTGGAGACTAGCGATCATGTTGGTATTTCGAGTGATCTTACCTTCAGCCCTTTTCATCGCACTGTTGGCGTCACCTACCTGTTTCTGCCAAGCAAACTGTTTTCTCGGGTCGCTCGGTGGCGAACCCAATCTTTTACGATAGGAATCGGCGCCCTTAAAATCTTGCTTGGCTGCCGCTAGGTCGCCTTCACCTTTTGCAAGAAGCCTTTGCTTTAATGTGAGCTCCTGCTTTGCAAGCTTCGGGGTCAGGGGCTTGTAAGAATCGCCCGACTTGAAATGCGAGCTCAATGAGACTCTCACACCATCGTCTACCAACTCACTCTCAACCCTAAGCCGAATCTCTTTCTGGTCACCGACATAAAGCTCCACCCTCCCCCGGTCATCAAGTTCCATCCTTCCGTCACCCGGGACCATCTCAATCACCGCCCCGAATCCATCCAACTCCGTGAGCTTAAGGGCCAGGGATTTGCGAGGTGGGAGGTGGTGAAGTGAGTGTTGCGTCTCTTCCTCTTTCTCTTCCAACTTCACTAAGAGCGGCGCAGTCCGCTCAAGACAACGGAGACGAATCGCATGCTGTTCTTCCGCGTGCCGTAGTAAGAGAACGCAATTGCTGAGCTGGCCTGCAAGATTCTTGTCTTGATCTGTTCCGAATGCCCAGGGATTCTGAGAGTTCCAACTGAACCTCAGTTCCCCATCACTGGCTTCGAGAAAGGCTATGGGTGACTCGTAGTCAACCTTATGGCCCCCAGGCGGAGGAGCAGGCAATCCGACCCCATCAAGCTTTGCCAGAATGATCTCCCATCGCCTAGCAGAATCTGTTGCACGCTTAACCTCGTAGTTGTGGCCCCCGTTCAGATCGACATATCTAGTGTCCAATTCAATCTGAAGTTGACCAAGCACGCTCTCAGGAATCGTTCCCAAGCGTACAGGACCGCCAGTTGAATTCTCATTGACTAGCTCGCTCGCTGGCAATTCAACTTCCGGTTCAACAGTCAACGAAATCGGCTCATGCAAGACAGTTGCACCCTCGGATCGTTCGTTTGCCGACGGGTCGATAGGTGGACTTACTGGTAGTGAGTTCTCCCAGGGGCCTCCGCTCGAATGCGCACCTGCATTCCCATCCGGCGAGTGCCCCATGTCGCTTGCTGCGATATCCGCTGACGAATCTCCAAGAGATGGCGAGGGGGCCGGGGTTGAAGTACTGCTTTTTTCTGCAGTTCCCTCTGAATCCTCTCCGAATGGGACTTTGATATTTCCAGAAACTTGCGGATGCTGCTGAGCAGCTTCCGGACGCACCTCTAGCGACGAATCGGGGACCTGACCAGTTTTGGCCGCATCCTCGTTTGCTTGCCGAAGGCTTGTTTGGTACGAGGCTGGATCGCTCGACGCTGAATTCATACTCAACACCAAGGCAAGAATTCCCACAACCGCTAGTCCGCCGACAATTAAAAATGACTTACTCTGAAGCTTTGTCCCAAAAGATCGACGTCTTGCGTAGGACCCCCAGCGATCTTCAGAAGCCTCAATTTTTGGAGCGGGTGGATTCGAACGCGACTCCACACGATCCAGCTGAGGGTGCGGAGCTGTTTCGAGTGTTGTGCGTCTTGCATCGGTATCGGATTTCACCTGATCTGAGAGGCTCGATACCATTACTGTGGGAGGCTCAACCAAAGCCTTGTTGCTATTCGCTATGTGCGTCTGCTTATCCGCAAGCTTCTGAACGCCTCGAAGATTCTCCAGCACCCTAAAGCGAGTCTTACAACGAGGACAACTAACCTTCCTGCCTGCATGCTGACGGAGAACAACAAGCGTCGTTCCGCAAGACGGGCAAGGGATACTTGCCTGAGATGATTTCCTCGCGAGCTTCTCGCTCTGGTGCTGGGGCAGAGTGGAACCTGAAACTCTCTGAGGCGGCAGTAGAACAGCTTGCGCGAATTCCGCACAAGACGCGTATCGAAGACCAGGATCTTTGGACAAAGCCCGCACGATCGCGGCTGATACTGGAGAAGGCAGTTCCGAGACAATCGACTTTGGGGCCGACGGCTCGTGGTTTATTTGCTGAACCAGGATCGCCGCTGGAGTCGGGCCATCGATTGGCAACTGGCCGCAAAGCAGTTCATAGACGAGGACCGCTAATGCATACTGATCAGCGCGTCCATCGAATTCTTCCCCCATAATCAGTTCAGGGGACATGTAATGTGGCGTGCCCAGTACAAGCCCAGTCGACGTCTGCGAAGTCGCTTCCACCTCCCGCGCAGCATTCAACACAACTTTGGCAATCCCAAAATCGCTAAGGTAAGCGTGGCCGTGCTCGTCGAAAAGGATGTTGGCTGGCTTAACATCCCGATGCACATATCCTCGGTCATGAACAAAGTCGAGGGCCGCAGCAATGTCGGGCAGCCACGGCCTTAGCGACTGAGGTGCCAACGGAAGCGGTTGCCCCCCTTGGTCCAATTGACGTTGGTCTGCCAGACTCCCTCCCGACAGATATTGCATTACGGCGAACGGCCGGTCATTGTGCTCGCCGACATCAATCACTTTGACAATGTGAGGATGAGAAAGCTTGACGAGTGAGCGAATCTCGCGAGTGAATCGTCCCGCAAACTCAGGGTCGTCGCTCAGTCCCGCATGAGGGACCTTGATGACCACATCGGTCTCAAGGTTGGCATCCCAGGCCCGATAGACCTGCCCCATGCCACCTTCACCCAACTCGCCAACAACGCGATACCGGCCGGACGAGAGTTCTCTTCCAACCCAAGAAGCTACGGGTAGACTCATCGATGCTTGCCCCATTTCGAGCCCAACTTGAATACCTCAATGGGATTCCGAATCGCAGTGCGGCTCTTCTCATTCCAGCCATGGAGCCATCTCCAGCGTTTGGTAAAGTCCAGGTATGGCCCGTAAGCAATGACACAAAATACCCTACGGGCTGAGGGCTATCAAGATTCGATACCAGTTTGGCAGTTTCTGACAGAGCCTAATATGGGAACTCCAAGCAATCGCAAAAAACACTGCAAGACTTTTAGTCTTCAGTTTCGCGAACTACTCGAAAACCCACGCGATGGCTTCGCCCATCCGGCCCGTGGCCGATACGGTTAGCCGATCTTTGGTCGTCGCTGGAAAGATCCCAGCTTCCGCCTCGATCCACACGGCTTATGCCGGAACTGGGTCCTTGAGTATCTATGATGCTCTGTTGAAAACAACCCACACGCCTGAGAAGCATCAGGTTATGGACCAGCACTCGCAGTAGCATTTCGCGGGCTTGGCTGGCATCGGTGCGGGCGCGAAGGGCGGCGCCGAGCAGGCGTTTGTAACGCGAAAAGACGCTTTCGACTTGCCAACGCTGGCCATAGTCGCGGCGATACGCCGTGCGTTTCATCTGACGTCGATACTTCGTGAGTGGCCAGCGGCGGCCCATGTTGCGACGATTGAGTGTAATGATCGATGACTTCATTCCCAACACATCACGGCAGAACTCGTGGTTGTGCTCGGCATCGTAGCCGGCATCGGCGAACACACGGTACCAACGCACGTGGCAACCCGCTTGATACATCGCCGGAAAGAAGTCGGGTGAGTCTTGGCTTGGTCCGCGTGCCACGCTCGCGCCGGCGATGAGGTGACTGGCCGTGTCGCAGACTACGGTCAACTTTGGCCAATCGCTGCGCAGGTATCGCTTCTGGCCCGCTCTCGACACGTAATGTCGTGATGCATGACGGCTTTCCAAACCAGTCGCATCGACGGCCGCGTCCGGCTTCTTACCAATCAAGCCGAGCCGTTCTGCGCGCTGAAGTACGACTGCAAGCAAGCTTGTGAACGCCCCTTTTTCAGCAGCCGAGCTTCGGCGTAACAAAGCGTCGAATAATGCGGTACCCGTTTGAGACCGATCGCCTCGCGCAACTCGCCTATATCTTCCAGCAACGCAACGATGCCACGATAGTCGGTCTTGAAGAACTGCCGCAGCACCAAGACGGCGAACAACTGCGGCTGCGTGAATTTCTTCGGACTTTTCGCCGCCGAGTAACTCGGCAAGCCCTCTTCGCCGATACGTAATGCCTCTCGCGCTAGCCGCACCGGCGACTTCGTCATCCTTCGTTGAGCCGTATCGGCCATCGCGTCCCCTCCTTGGGCGATTGAATCTTGATACCGTCAACAGAATCATAGAGAACCAAAGCTGTTTTCAACAGAGCATATCTATGACTAAGGGAGGTTTATAGCCATCCTCATACCAATCCAAGCACCATTCGAAAACGTTCCCATGCATATCACATAGGCCGATGATATTAGGCTTTCCCGCTTTACTTGATGGAAATGCTGATGTAAAGTGCGTTCTCTTATCCGCTGACACTGTAATCATCCGGAAGACTCCCAACTCGTTAGTTCGGAAACACGGTCCACAGGTCAGGTCAAGCACCCCTCGCCCTTGAGTTTTTGCCTTTTTAGCAGTAGCTCAGCCCAAAGTTCGCTTTGGCCACTACTGTAATCCAAAAATCGCGGCGAAAGACAGCAACGATTGCAGGTTCACAGGTTTCCAAGTCGCATCGGTTGCATCGTCCGTGCGAGTTCCGGGTCAGCCGAACTTACACAGATGCTGCTCATTCGGCGTAGATTTTCGTCATCTGTGCGAGTTGCAGCTGCATTCCCTCGTTTCGGCTCTGGCGGAACTGGGACTCGGGCAATGGGCCGAGTGTCATGCACACGATCCAGACGATGGCGATCAGGGTGAGAGCAAACTCAGGGAGTATTGCTAGACTGGCAGGGCCTAATTTCGGCCGTGCGCAGGTTATTCACGCCAGTAGAACGCTCTAACTCGCAGCGGTGGCGTCCGTGCCAGGTGACCTCTGCAAGTTAGCCTCGTCAGCAACTCGCGTTTGGTGGTCCTTCCGACGGCACTATCAAAGAGGGTGATTTGCAGGCGGTGTACGTGAACCGTTGCGGCGAAGTCCAGCGTAACCGGACGGCGACGTTACGCGTTAGCCAGCCGGGTCAACCAGTTGAGTAGATAATATGCGCCTCCTTGGCGTCATCAGAAATCGACTCTTGCTCTTTCTCATACTCTGCTTGCATGTTCTCACGATATTGTGCAGTAAGGTCACGCAAGATACCAACGTCCCGATCGTATTCGGCAGAGCCACGCGCGTGGGGATAGGGATAGTCGTCTCGCTGGGGGATCATTGGCGCGCCGAGCACGAACATATGTGGAATACCGGTGTCGGCCAGTGCTTTGCGATACCACTTGTTGTGTGCGTGAAGCGGCACATAGAAGCCCGCGTCCGCCAAAGTGTCCTCAAGAAAGTCACGACGATCGCCCTGTACATTCATGGTGTCGAAGAATGCGAGACCACCATCTCGAAGTGCGGAGAAGTGAGACTCAGCGGCAGCTTTCATGCTGGGGGCAGGCAAAGCCTGAAATGACTTGATGTTGATAATGACATCAACCGTGAGATTAAGTGGCGTACGGAAATCGTGAAGGGCCGAATTGATACCACCCGATCTGGGAGCCTTACGTTCGACAGCAATACCCGACAAAAGTGGTTGGACCATATCGGAATTCTTGGTTTGAAATTCAACGGCGGAGGGAGCGATGTCGGTTGCATGCACCGTGAATCCAAATTCGCTCATTGCGCGGGGAAGGGGCGAAAATCCGCAACCCGGGAACCAGATCGTGAACCACTCGCGGGTATGCAGGTCATCGATCAGCGCACCAAGGCGATCAAAGGCAAAACTTCCCGAATCCGTTGTCGCGCTCTTGTCCCAAAAATCATCAGACGGCAACGCGGCGTAGTAGGCTTCCCAACCACGGTGGTTATCCCAGTCAGATGGCATTTCGATTTCAGGTGGCACGTAGTCTCTGCTGGCTGACGGCAGGGTTGACCGGGGCCGAACGAAAGATCAACCATTTGAAATACGCTTTCGAGGCCTCCGCGTCCAACCGATTGTTATTTGCTGTTTGCGTCAACACATGTGCGGTTCCACGACCTCACCATCGAGCTTGTTAAACAGGCGAGCATCAAGAACTTCACGTTCGCGATCCGTTCCGCGAGTCATCGGTTGGCCCATTATATCGAATGGATCGCACGCAATAGCAGAGCGTGCGAAATCGTCCGACATCAGGCGAGTCTCGATGTGGCGCAAGAATTCGAATGCAGGCTGTTCGTGTTCGGCCAGTTTTCCGTCGCGATGTCGTTGGTAATAGTGCGTCGGTTGGCCAAGCCAGAAAATCATCATCGCCGTTCCGGCATCACATTCTGGATGTTCGATCACAGCCGCAAGTTCGTCAGTACCGCAGTCCCAATTGAAGTTGCACGCAAAGTGGTGAAGCTCAATCGAAGACATTAGACGGAGCGTTGCGCGAAAGTTCTCCAATGATCGCGCCTCGTCGTCGTCCGCACCAGTGTCCACGACCCATTCATCGGTTGCGAGGTATTCAACACGCTTCTTTTGTTCTGATGTCAAGTCAGGCATTGAGAACAGCGATCATGATGCAAATAACTTGGCTTTAGAATGGTCACCGTATTACCTGTAGACTGCACGCTTGCAGCCTAACGCGCAGGTCACCGATCTTCACAAGTCAGAATCTAGCCGTTGGTTGCGTCCATATCAAATCTCTCCCTGTGTGATAGGCTGTTTCCGCCTAGCGCTCATCTCTGCTTCGGTCTAGTCCATCGGCTGGGCTGCGAACGCCGCGGCTGGGGTGTCTTGATTGATGGAGACCGCTGCGTCTTTCAGGATTCGTCAAGAGCAGGCGGCTGCATCGGTCGATGCGGCTGAGGATGCCGTCGAACTGAAGGAGGTGCCCTCGCGGATGGGACACCGCTGCTCTTGCGCCAGTGTCTGAAGTCGGACGTGGAGGTCCAGCCGCGGTCACGTGTGGCGTTAAGATTACGTTCGCCGATGCATCCTCGCTCAGTTTGAGCGGCTTTGATCTGCGGTCGGTGTCTCGACCGCTGGCACTTGGCCAATTGTAGTTTCTGCTCCGCAGCGTTTAGCCCACTGGAGCGAAGAGTGTGATCAGCCGTGCCGGATCCTGTCGAAAGACGCAATGGTCCGCCCGGTCGCAACCGCGCCTTTCCGTATGTTCAACTTGAGGACTCAGACCTGTCAGCCCTCATGCGCCGTGCACGCTTCGAGACATGCGACCGACTCCTGAATTCACGATTGCTTTGTTGCATTGCCCAGTAGGCCATTCGCCCAGGAAGCCTCCTCCGGGTGCCGCCTTGATCCACTCGACAGGCACCTCAATTATCAGCCAGCGATTCCAGCAACCGTTTGGTGCGGTCGATGGCGTAATCGTACTCGTTGCGCTTGAGCGGGTAGCGGTTGAGCTTGTGGTGCAGCGCCGCAAGGTCGGGGTTCGCTACGTCCCCAAAGCGTGGGAGCCAGAAATGCACCTCCTTTACCATTTCGTTGACGGTGCCGGTCATGCTCCGATCGATAGTTGCGGCGTAGCGGACGTTGCGGCACTCATGAAACAATCGCGTTACGTGCTGTGGCTGAAACCCTTCGTCGAGCAATAGCCGAAAAAGACCGTCGCGAAACACATCATCGAGTCGACGAATACGGGCCTGCGATAGTGCGGGTACGAGGAAACAAAGCAGTGTCTTGTCGCTGGCAAAAAGGACGCACTTCTTGCGATGCTCGTAGAGGAGGGTCGCGTACCAGTCTCCCAGCAATGCCTCACTGCCCGCTTCTTTAAGGTCGGCCGAGCGAAGGCCCATGACCGTGCGGAGCTTTTGCGTGCAGCGGAGAAGCGTCATCAGCGGAAGTACCGTTCACTCTGCTTCTTCGAGCGCCTCGTGGGTGAACATCCAGCGGACAATCTCCGTGATCTTCGTCGCGCTCGGGCCGTTGAGGCTGTTGCCGTACGTCGGGTCGTAGTTCTGGCAGTAGTCGGCGGCGAGCTTGTAGCCCTCCGAGGAATGCGGATCGTGGCTTGTCGCGATCGCCAGGCCCTTCTCGACGAGCAGCAGCTGCCAGTGGCGGACGATCCGGACCCGCCCCCAGCGGTCGTTGCGGTACTCGTTTTGAAACTCTAGGAGGCGATGGCGAAACGACTCCACGGCTGTTGTGTTGAGGTCATTCCCGAGCCGGTCGACACCGGCCAGTAGAGTTCGGACCTCGACAAACAGCTGGCCTGCTTCGCCCTTGGTCTTGCCTTTGCGGGAAGCGGCGCGGGTGGCGACCCATAACGCAAACGGCTTCAGTCGACCGGACGTCTCAAACCATTTCTTGAGCACTGTCAGCCGGGTCAGGTTCGCTTGGCCGTCGGCGTGGATGTCTTCGACGATCTTCAGCAGTTTTTCGGGGACAGGGGTTCGCATCGTGCATCATGTCGAGGGTATTTTACTCAGTTTACCGATTTATCAGGACCCTAAACACTATAGGTCCGCCCCACCTCAGTGCGTGAGCTGTAGGCCATGGGCATGCGTCATCCTCGTCATTTGCTTGAGACACGAGCAGGAAAGTGGCTTGGTCAGCGCTGTGGAGTTGCTTGCATCTGAAACTCGGACCGCTTGTCGACAGACAAATCTAGTACCGTACTGGCAAAAGTTATCAGGTCTGTGAATGACGAGGATGACGGGCGGGCCTCCAGGTTCTTTTCGCAGGTGTGCTTTCCGCTTTTGTCCGCACTGGGGCGTCACAAAAAAGCTCTGCAGCCTCACCCTCTAGTTACCCCGCCTCTCGCTGGTCGTCGCTTGGACCATGGCGACAATGCCTACGCGTACCGATTCAGGCAACTTCGACCATGCAGCGATCACTGTCTGAAGATTGGCATCGTCAGCGTTCGGGACATCGACTGATGGTATCGAATGCGAAATTGTCGGCACCATATTGGGCACCCCGCTTGAGTCGAGTCTGCGTAACCCGTTGATGAATATGGGGCTTAGGGGAATGTGGCATCGGTCTACGGAACCGAAGGTTAGAAGTTCGAATCCTCTGGGGTGTACTTCTCTTGATGAAGGTCGTTGGAGTCCTCTCCGGCGGCCTTCGTGCGTTTAGACGCTGCCGCCCCAACTTCAATCAGGCTTAAGGGTTGGCGAAATTCCACTGTCAATTCGCTATTAGTCCAGCTGGAGTTTGAAACCACAAAGTCTATCTAACGGCGTTTCTCAGCCGCACGATCGGCTAGTTCTAGAATGCCAACGCCTTCTTCCAGGTAGCTCTGGTTTGCATGTCGGTGCTGCTAGAGCCGGTGCTGGATTAATTCTTGCTCACGTCGCCGGTCGGCCGACTTCTGATCGAAGGAAGCCAGACTTCTTTTCCCCTCCAGCTTATTGATGTACATCTCGTCGATTCGCTTCCGCAGTCGGTTGTAATCTGCCTGCAACCTTTGAATTGCTTCGTCGTGAAACCGCTTTTCCTCAGTATGACTTTCTTTTGATGCTGAAGAGACGAGTTTCTAACACCTCATCATCAAATCGCAGTTGGCCTCGTCAGCAACTCTCGCTTGGTGGTCCAACATCAGGTGGTTCTCACGCAAGAATATTCACTTCGTCCATGTTTCCTACTTCTTGGATCAAAGTGCGATCGTACGAGGTGAACTGAAGCTACGTTGCTTTTATAAGTGCTGTTCCCACAATTTGTGCAAAACTGGGCAACGAATTATTTCATGGATACCGAAGTGGAGCGCCCCTCGTCTCAACAAGACGACCCCTGAATGTTCGTTCAACTCAGTCGACCCGGTACGCTCAAGGTTGCTGCAACGGCCAAGAGATTTGAGATTCGTGTAGTTGCACATCTCAATGCGACGATTTGATGCGTTTGGTAAGCTTCGGCCCGTGCCTCAATGAATCGCTTCGCCCAGCCTACAAGAATTTCTCTGGCGATGTTCTTGTTCTCCTCTTAGCTTCACACGTTCTGCTTAGGCGGATAATGCCGTGATTTCTTTTTGTGGGGGATGATAGAAATCTAAGCTCTCGGCGTTTTATGAAAGATCTCGATGATGCTCCAACGTCGTCCTAAGGCAGAGCCCGCATCTCAGAACAAGACTAAACGGAACTTTATGACGTCTTTACCATTCGGGTAATGCCTAGGTTCTGGGTGACCGATGGTGAGCCCTAGAGCACACAATTACCACACGGACGTGAATCCACTTGTAGCTCCATTGGGGGCAAGGGGGGCGATCCGTGACGAACGAAAAACTCCAACTTCTTTTGGTCGACGACAGTTGGGCCGATGCGCAGGTGCTTCGCGCACTACTTCAAAGGTGTCGGCCCAACGGCTTCGAGCTCATCCACCGCACTAGCATTGAGGAGTGCTTGGTAGCTCTGGAAGAACAGTCATTCGACTGTGTCTTCCTTGATTACCTTCTCGAAGACTGTGATGGCATCGATGTGCTCCGTGCCATTCGTGCAGGTGAGTACGATGTGCCGGTCATTGCCGTATCCGGAAACGGTAGCGAACAAGTGGCAGTCGAGTCGCTCAAGGCAGGAGCACAAGACTACATGGTCAAAGGTACGTTGACTCCCGAGGCGGTCGAACGAGCTCTTACGAATGCAATCGAAAAGGTTGAGCTAGCTCGACAACTTGCCGAGCGCCGGCAGGAATTAGAAGACTTTGCTCACATTGCGGCCCACGACTTACGTGCCCCGTTGGGTAGCATCTCCTTGTTCGTTGATTGGTTGGATGACGAAATCGCAGGCAAGGTTGATGCTCAGACTAGTGAGGCAATTAGCAACGTAATGAGCTGTGTCAACAACATGTCGCGGCTGCTCGATTCGCTGCTCGAGTACGCTCAGGTGGGCCGTTCAAAGAGTGAACTAGAGCCGGTCTCCCTCGAGCAAGTAGTAGCAACCGTGCTCTTGCACTTGGAAGATACCATCCGGAAGGCGCATGCCACAGTTAGGGTAGAGCAGTTGCCGGCAGTGATGGGGCACCCAGTTGCGCTCAGTCAACTCATTCAAAACCTGGTTGCCAATGCGATCAAATTCCGTGGCGAGCGGGATCCGATTGTGACAGTTCGCGCTAGGCAAAGCGCGGAAGAGGAGTGGACGATCTCAATCGCCGACAATGGTATAGGAATCGACCCCGCGCATCACAAGAAAATCTTCGCGGCATTTCAGCGTCTGCACAGCCAACAGGAATTCGAAGGAACTGGTATTGGCTTAGCAACGTGCAAACGAATCGTCGATCACCACGGTGGACACATCTGGGTCGAATCTGAAGTCGACCGAGGGACGACTTTCCAGTTCACTCTTCAAGCGGTCACTGAGTCCGGGCTGAAAAGCCCCAGTGGAACGCCCAAAGAAGTGTGCGTCTAGTTTCCTTCACGAGTGCCCACGGTGCGGGGCAGAGTAGTGTGACTTCCTTAGAATTGCGGAATACGCTCATGAGCAATGTCCGAACGATTGTGGTTACGGGTTGTCTGATAGTCGCATGTGGTTGTGCTGAAGCGAGCGAAGGCAATTTTACGGGATCTGTCACGCCGGCTCATGTGTTCGCCCGGGTGTCTGAGCTAGATGCAGAGCTGGAAGCATTGCGGTACTACATGGGTAAACCGCGGAACGATCAACCTGAGATCGATGTCTCGAATGCGGAGCCGCGAGAAGTCTACTTTCAGGCGCAATCACTCTTCTTCAATGCCGATCGCCTGTGCTGGGAGCATCTGAAGGAACACGTCGATCACCCGAGTAGTGAAACCTCGGATATAGAACCATCCGATGTATTGGATTGCGTCGATGCAACGATGGAATGTGTGCTGCGAGTCAAGCAGCACTTGGGAATCGAGGATCTAGCTATCCAGGTGGAGTTCGATCCAACCAGAACTCCAACCGACGTTTTTCGGGCAGTTGTTCAATCGAATCGCCAACTCAATATCCTCTTGGACCGACAGGTTGCGCCGAGCGATGTGTTCGAGAAGGTGACCCAAGGAGTCGGTTACGCGGCGCGTATTCTCGAACAGTTCCCCGACTCGACGCCCATCCCGAAACCGCCGCACTATGAAATAGGAAAGCGACCTGGCGACGTCTATCGTCGCCTTGTCGCCTGCTTCTCTCACGTAAAACGATTGGCGAGTGCATCGGGATTGAGTGTGATCGACCTGCACGTAACCGAAGAACAGATCGATTCGGCTGAGCCGAGTGATGTGCTTCATATGGCTTCGTTGGTCGTCTCTGAACTAGCACATTTGCATGCGCAGCTTGACGTTCCAACAGCACCCTCGGCCGTCTTCTACGTTGGTCGGAAGTTCCCTTCAGACGTTTACCAACGGGCGGGCCTATTGGAATTTCAGCTTCTGGAGCTGGAATCCTGTTTGAATCAGGCATCTGACTCGAAAAGTAGCGAAGGAGCCGGTCGATGATGAAAGTGCCAGGGTCAAACGCCAACGTCGAAGAGAGCAGAGGTGGCGGATCATTTAATCGGGAGAGTCTTCGCGGCAAGCTGCTTCGCTCTCATATGATTGTTGCCAGCATTGGTTTGGTCGCCATGATTGCGATGCTCGCGGTTACGCTTTGGCTTCGGACCTACACAGAGCGTTTGACAAACTTTCGAAGCCCTTTATTGCGAAGTTCAATGCAAGCCCGGGCGGGAGTTCAGCAATCGCTGGCAGCTCTGCGAGGATGGATTGTCTTAGGAGATCCTGCTTTCAAGGAGGAACGCGCCAACGCCTGGGAGAATGAAATCGAACCAGTATTGGCAAAGCTCCAGAGATTGGAATCCAGTTGGTCGAACTCCGACGACGAGGCCCGCCTTACACAACTAAAAGTTATTCTGAAGCAATTGAAGGATGCACAATGGTGGATCGAGGAGATGGCCCAAACTCCCGGAAACGAGCCTGCTCGCGCGATATTCGAGCAGGAGATCGAACCCACCGCCGACACGATCTTCAACTCAATCACGAATGCGATCGACATTGAAAAAAACTTGCCTTCTCAGGGGAGAAAGCCACTGCTCTCGGCCATGGCCGACGTTCGGGGGTTTTTTAGTCGAAGCCGTAGCCTGCTTGTCGCAAGCATCGATCAAACCGCAATCGCCGACCAATCTGAATTGAAGTCGTCGATCGAGATCGCCAAGTCTCAAACGGCCTTCCTGCTGGACAACCAGGAACTGCTTACTCCTGATCAGCAAGCACTTATCAATACCATTCGAGTTGAACTTCATGCTTACGAGCATCTCTCTGATCGTGCTCTTGCTACCGCCCAGTCCGATCAGTGGAACATCGCACAATATCAGTTGGGCACGATTGCGGTGCCTTTGGCACAGCAGGCCACAGAACTGTTGTTAACCATTACCGACGAGAATAGCCATCTGGTCGCCGCAGACACTCGCACGATCGCAGGACTGGCTAATGCGGCGATGATTGCATCCATCGCCCTCATGGTTGGCATTTCGCTCACCGCCTTGCTCGTTTCAGCAAACCGAGCCAACCACTTGTCCGCTCCGATCGAGGCCCTCTCAGACGCGACCCATCAACTCGCCGCCGGAAAGCCACTTCGAGATTTGCCGGTTACTGCTGAGGACGAAGTTGGAGATCTAACCAGGTCTTTCAATGCCATGCGTGAAACTCTGAATGCCCGCACGCAAGAACTCGCCTCCACCAACCAAAGCCTGGCCCACATGGAGAAGCGATTTCGTGATACCGTCGAGTCGATGCCTACGGCCATCGTCATGGCCAACCAAGCGGGCAATATCGTATTGGTTAATGGCGAGTCGGAACGATTATTCGGTTACGATCGCAGCGAACTCGTAGGGCAGCCAGTAGAAATGTTGTTGCCCGAGCGTTACCGCAATACCCATCCGTTGATGCGGAAGCAATTCTTTGAAAACCCATCGTCTAGAAAGATGGGAGCAAGCAAGACTGTGTTCGGCCTGCACAAACGTGGGTACGAAATGCCTCTCGAAACTGGCCTAACCCCGATTGAGACTGATGAAGGCATTCTGGCGATTGCCGCGATGGTCGATGTCACAGAGAGAGAGCTGGCGTTCAAGGCGGTCGAGGAGAGCGAAAAACGGTTCCGAACGGTGGCAGACTCAACTCCGGTAAGTATGTGGACCTGCGATGAAGAGTCGCAGTGCACTTGGCTTAACAAGCAGTGGCTCAGCTACGCAGGCAACACTCTTGAAGACAATGTGGGACGCGGGTGGCTGAACATTATTCACCCCGAGGACCGTGACGAAACACAAGAAGCCTATATGAGTGCGTTCGACGATCGCAAGCAATTTGCAATCTCTTACCGCTTGCGCCGACACGACGGAGAGTATCGTTGGCATACTGCGATTGGGACCCCTCGTTACGATGATTCAGGACATTTTCATGGTTACGTTGGTCTGAGCATTGATGATCACGACATGCGGGAAGTGAGGACTCGCCTGGAGGAGACGAATGCATCGTTGCGGACTTCGGAAGAGCGTGCCAAGTTCGCCTCCCAGGCTAAGTCTGAGTTTCTTGCGAACATGAGTCATGAAATACGTACGCCGATGAACGCGATCGTCGGATTGACCGAGTTGGTTCTAAGCAGCGAATTGGATCCAGTTCAAAGAGACTACCTGGAAACTGTCTCGTCTTCTGCCGACTCATTGCTGTGTGTGATCAACGACATCCTCGACTTCTCCAAAATCGAAGCTGGCAAGATGTCTCTCGAGAAAACAGAATTTCAGGTCCGAGAGGTGCTTGATAACACATTGAAGTCGTTGACGGTCAAGGCGATGCATTCCGGCATCGAAATTACTTGTCGCGTGGCCTCCGACGTACCAGTTGTGCTGATCGGCGATCCTGGCAGACTGCGACAGATATTAGTGAACCTTGTGGGAAACAGTCTGAAGTTCACCCCGTCGGGTTACATCTGCGTTGATGTAGCCATGCAAGAGACTTCGCAAGACGACCCTCTCTCCACCACACTCCATTTCGCGGTTGAAGACTCCGGCATCGGCGTGCCAGATGACAAACTTCAAGCCATCTTCGAAGCGTTTGAGCAAGCAGACACGAGTCCGACTCGGAAATTTGGCGGCACCGGTCTGGGGCTTTCAATCACATCCCGCCTGGTTCGGCAGATGGGCGGAAAGATCTGGGTCGAAAGTGAACTTGGCCGTGGGAGCACATTCCACTTCACCGCCAACTTTGAAACCAGTGATCGCGCGCCTCGTGAGCCATGGAAAGAAGTCTCGCATCGCCTACAAGATGCGCGCGTACTGTTAGTCGACGACAATGAAGTCAATCGGGTCATTCTTACCGAAATGCTCGAAGCGGCCGGAATCAAGCCCGACGTAGCTTCCGGCGGGGCAGAAGCTCTGGACCTGCTTGAAAAAGACGGGTTCCGTGAATCACTCCACTGCATTGTTCTCTCGGATGTAGAAATGCCAGAGATGGATGGCTATGAACTGGCATCTCAGATTCGCCAGCACGAGTCGTTTTCCGACTTGCCGATCATCATGCTTGCTTCTTCGTATGGCTGCGAAGAAGCGGAGCAAGGAGTGGAACTTGGGGTTTCTGCACGACTCATGAAGCCTGTGAAGCAATCTGAGTTGTTCGAGGCCATGATCCGCGCGTTGGGATTGGCCGACTATCTCGAACAATACGATGTGGATTCCAGCTTTCAGGCCCCTGGCACTGAACGAATGCTGGATAGTACACCTCGCAAGCTGCGAATTCTTCTGGCAGAAGACAGTGTTCCTAACCAGAAGCTTGCGCTCGCACTGTTGGGGCTCGAGGGCCACGAAACCACCGTGGCGCACAACGGTCGCGAGGCAGTCGCTGCGGTGGCTTCCGGAGGTTTCGACGTTGTGTTAATGGACATCCAGATGCCGGAAATGGATGGCTTCGCAGCGACCACCGCGATAAGACTAATGGAGCAAGATGGCGACAAGCATGTGCCGATTGTGGCGATGACAGCCCATGCGTTGAAAGGCGATCGCGAACGGTGTCTCGAAGCAGGTATGGATGCCTATGTCTCGAAACCGATTCAACGACATGCTCTCGTTCAGGCAATTGAAGAAGCGGTGGAGCTGAAGGACCAACGTTCCACCAACGGGGAGCCGCCTGTCTCAGGCATTACACAAGATGATGGCTCTCCAGCAAAGATCGATATTCCGTGGGAAGAACTCCTGGAGACTGTCGGAGGAGATCAAGCGACGCTGTCGGACATTGTCGATGCGTATAGAGAGGAAACGGTAGAAGTCCTCGAGAAGATTCCTCATACAGTTGCCGCACATCGCAGCGCTGAGGCTCGCAAACTTCTGCATAAGTTGAAGAGCGTGCTACGGTTCTTCAAGCAGGCCGATCTTGCCCAATTGGCCCAGGAGTTGGAAACCCAAGCCGAGCAAGGACAGGTATCATCGGCTGCTTGTCAAGAACTGACTGTCGAAGCAGGCCTGCTGATAGCACATCTTGCAGAACGGCAAGCAACTCAACCAAGCTGAACTAGTTAGTCGCTATTCGATTCAGAGTCAGTACGTTCCGCGTGCGAGTCCAGGCACCCTTCGAGTATTGCCCACAACTGCTTCCATTTGAACGGTTTCGTTAGAAACTCGTGTGCCCCAAGGTTTCGCATCTGACGTTCGATTGCTTTCTCGTGTCGACCGGTTAGAACCACGACCGGGATGTCTTGTGTGACTGGAGACTCCTTCAGTCGACGAAGCACATAGTCGCCATTACCTTGCGGTAGTTCGTAGTCGAGAATGATCGCCTGAGGTGCTGTGAGAAAAGCCTCACGGTATCCCTCCATTCCGGCGGCCGCACGCAATACCTGTACGCCAACCTCTTCCAGCCTCATTTTGAGGGCAAGGGCCATGTTGTCATCGTCGTCGATGGAAAGAACCCAGGGCTGGTCGATTCGGCTTTGAGCGTCGCACTCAGTATCAACAACCAGCGAAGCACCGTCTTCCGCCTCAAGAATTCCGAAGAGAGTATCCATAGCTTCCGTCGTGTGATTGGAAGTCAGCATCGTCTTGCTCATGGAACCATTTCCAGGGTTTGGGGTTGCGATTACTATTCGCGAGAAGTGTATTTAGCGAGTTCGCACGCTCTGGTCGCACCTTAGCTACGTTTCTTCAGTTCGATAAAGCGACTGATGTGGTCGTGTAGCTGGCTGAATCTCAACGGCTTCCTTAGGAACTCGTTGGCGCCATCTTTCAAAACGCGACTTTTCAGCGCGGGGTCGCACATTCCCGTCAGCACGATGACTGGCACGTTGCTTGTTTCTGCGTTCTGGCGAATCATCTTCACCACGTAGCTGCCATCTCCGTTGGGCATCGCAATGTCGGTAATGATGAGGTCGGGGCGACAGTCAATTGCCTCAACGATTCCCTGCATGCCAAAATAAGCATGCTCCACACGGACATCGTACGCCTGCATTCTCATTTCGACATTGGTATGAATATTCGGGTCGTCATCAATGCAGAGGATACAAGGCGTACCCTCATTCTGTGCATGCTGCGGACAACTTTCGGAGGTAGGGTCGTTGGTCAATGTAGTCATTCGCGCATTACCCTCCCGAAAACGAATGGTTGAGATTGACAGGTATGAAAAGATCGAGTGCTACAATCGATAGATGAGAGCCCGTATGGACTCTGTCACTTTGACCGGATTTTCTGGCAGCTTTCGGCTGCGGGTGGAATCCTAGTGAAATGTAGCTCGAAGAGAGACTAGCGGCTCTGCCTAATCCGAGATGACGGTTGTGTCATTCAATTTCTACCTAGCTCTACAGGGCCGTTGAGAGTATAGGTCGCGATTCACATTAGGCAAATGCTCGATCTGAAAAAGCATGGAGTAACAGCGTGAGAGGAAGAGCTGATCTACACACTGCTGGACCGCACGGCCCCTGGAATGAACTTCAATAGACACCGGCACTATCTCACGATGGCGGGCTTGAATGCACTCTACTTTGCCACAGATGGGCTTGAGTGAACAAGAGAGTCGAGGCAGTCACTGACGGTCGGCCACTACTGGCGAGCGGCCTTGTTCGCGTTCCTCATTTAGGGGTGGACACCGGTCGGGTCATTAAAACCGCCTCATTCCACGAGCCCATTCTGTGGCGGCACGTTTGTTGTTGACCCGAACCGCCAAACGGCAAGGAAGGAGCTCACGCTATGGCTGTCTGTGTTACCGCCGCGTGAAACCGGTACTACGCCCACTGCGATACGCTGGCCTACAAGGCGATCATGTCGATGCCCCAGTTGACAGTGTTCACCGTGTTAGTGCATCGGGGTGACAGTGAGTGTCCCCGCAGAAGGCGAAAGTTAAGACAGGCGTAAGGATGGGCCAGAGCGACGAGCCCCCACGCCGGTCTGTTCAGTTCAATAGAAGCCGGTTATCCCAGAACCCGTTTGGAATCAGACAACGAACTGGCCGTCATCGGAGACATCGTTAACGGATGGGCAACTGAACGCGCTGTTATGGATGCGAGGAATTGTGTGATCGTTCTCGCGATGGCTGTGTTGGCTGATAGCGGCAAGTGCAGTTAATCGCGCAAGAAGAATAAGCAGATCATGAAGGCCTCGCGACGGAGCGTCATTAGCAATTTCCCCTAAAAGTACTCTATAAGTACGAGGAGCTCTGGAGAGAATTCTGCATGTGCCTCAATGCCAGCGTTGGGTAGATGATTGACATGGGTGTAGTACCCGCATGTCGCCCAACTGCAAGAGAAAAGGTAAGAGGGAACTTCCCTAAGTTCGAACGTGCACCTTCGCCGTAAGATCTGACGAGCATCGCCTTGATGTGTGCATCACTGTTCGCCGCGACTTATGTCGAAATGGGGCAGGGGGGATGTGCTAGCCGTCGATCCCGTGCTGTTTCATCATGCGATACAGCTTGCGGCGTTCGACGCCGAGGATTCTGGCGGCGGCGGACTTGTTGCCATTCTCTTTTTCAAGCACTTCCTTGATATGTTGCCGTTGCAGAGCCATTAACGATCCTTCTGAGGCATTGAAATCTGGATTGTTGATTGATGGCTGGGACTCGAATTCGTCTGGCAAGTCTTCGATTGTAATGACATCGTCCGCGAGGATTTGTGCTCGCTTGATGATGTTGATGAGCTGTCGAATATTGCCGGGCCAATCGTATGATGCGAGTGCTGAGCGAGCGGCATCATCCAGTTCGAAGGTGTCACCTAGAAAATGATCGAGCAGCAAGTTGATGTCGTCACCGCGTTCTCTGAGTGGGGGTAGGTCAATGGTTAAGACGTTGAGGCGGTAGTACAGGTCTTCGCGAAAGCGGCCTTCTTCGACTTCCTGTTTTAGATTGCGATTCGTGGCGGCCACGATTCTAACGTCGACGCGGCGTTCTTTCTCGGAACCGACGCGTCGCATCGAACCATCTTCCAGCACCCGCAATAGTTTTGGCTGTAGCGCGAGGGGCAACTCTCCTACCTCATCGATGAACAGCGTGCTTCCATCGGCCACTTCGAAAAGTCCCGGTCTTGCGACTGTCGCACCGGTGAAACTCCCTCTTTCGTGGCCGAACAGTTCACTCTCAACTAGCTGTCCCGGTAGTGCAGCACAATTCATCGTGACCATGGGACGCATGCATCGCGAACTGCCTTGATGGATTGCTTGTGCGACCAACTCCTTACCTGTGCCACTTTCACCTTCGATGAGCACGGCGTTCTCGGTTGGTGCAGCCCGGTCGATCAAACGTAAGACTTTCTTCATCGGTTCCGACTCGCCAATCATCTTCACGGCGGGGCGCTTGGTTCGGTCGATTACTTCGCGGAGTTGTGTGTTCTCCTTCCTTAGTTTTCTTCGTTCAAACGCACCAAGGCAGCGACGCTCTAGTTCATCCATTGGGAACGGCTTGGAAAGAAAATCGAACACGCCCCGACGCATCGATTCAACGGCGTTCTCGATTGTGCCTTCGCCCGTCAGTACGATAATCTCCGTCTCAGGGTTGAGGTCGCGCATTCGCTGGACTAGCTCCAGCCCACTGAGCCCAGGTAGATTCCAGTCAAGTACAGCAATCTCGAAGTCCTGTTTTTGGCATTGGTCAATGCCATCTTGACCGCTAGTGGTGTGGATTACCTGATGGCCATTCTTCTGAAACCAGCGGACGCATCCGGCCGCAAAATCAGCGTCGTCGTCCACGAACAGAATGTGGAGGGTCTCGTTGGCCATGAGTGCGAATGTTGGAGTCGAAGCAATTCACTGTAGAATTGCATTGTACTGAAAGGGACGATCGTCAGGCAGTCTGTCTGTCACTCTTCTTCGAATGCTAGTGCGAACGGGTTTGTGCCCGTACTGCGGAGGATCATGGATAAGACTCAAGACCTGCTCGAGAGCGATCTGCGGGGCCAGACTCGGGTACTAAGGCGTTTGGCTCAAGGAGCTTCGCTCGACGAATTGCTTCACACGATGATTGAAGTAGCTGAAGAGTCTCGGCCAGACATGATCGCTTCAATTCTGTTGATTGATGAAGAAACTGGCTGCTTGCGAAATGGGGCTTCACGCCGACTGCCGGACACCTACTGCCAGGCCGTCGAAGGCACGATTCCCGGCCCAGAAGTTGGCTCTTGTGGCACAGCGGCTTATACAGGCAAACGAGTGGTTGTTGAAGATATTGCAACGAGTCCGCTTTGGAAGCGAGGTCGCGACGCTGCGTTAAAAGCGTCTCTACGAGCCTGCTGGTCTGAGCCGATCATCGGCTCAACCGGCGAGGTGCTCGGTACTTTCGCGGTCTATTATCAAAATCCACGTTCTCCAGAAAGCAGCGAGTTGGAGTTCGTGGCCAGTTGTGCGAATTTGGCGGCGCTCGCCATAGAGCGGGTGCGTTCTCAGAATGCGGTCGAACGCGAACGTGCCATTTTGAAGACAATCGTCAATGGCATTCCCGATGCATTGATTTCCAGTAATCTCGAGCGTGAGATCACGCATTTTAGCCGTAGCGCGACACGGATCTTTGGTTACGAACCCCAAGAGGTGTTGGGCAAGACCACCGAGCTTCTGTATGCCAATCCAAAGGATTTTGAGCGCCTTGCCAAAGAGCGATTCAATACAGGACTTGAAGAGGTTTTAGAAGTGGTTGAGGTCGAGTGGCGACGGAAGTCTGGGAAAGCATTTCCCGGTGAGATTGTTGGGACGACAATCCGTGACGAACAATCCAAACCAATCGGCTACCTGGGGATGATTCGTGATATCTCAGATCGGAAGTGTGCCGAAGCCAAGCTTGCCGAGAGCCAAGGAAAGCTAGTACAAGCCGAGCGATTGGCGGCAATGGGGCAGATGGTATCGGCCATCGCTCACGAGAGTCGTAATGCATTGCAGCGAATTCAAGTGGGCGTGGATGTACTAAGATATGAAATCGAAGAAGGCTCAGAAGCACTTGACGATCTCGAGCGTATCATCCGGGCCAAGGCTGACCTGGAACGTCTTCATGATGAGCTTCGGAACTTCGCGGGCCAGATTCAGTTGAACACCGCCAGCGGCAACCTGGCCCAGGTCTGGCGACAAGCTTGGGCCAACCTGCAATTCCCACATGGCAGGAGAGATGCCCAACTCATTGAAGAAACCGAGGGCGTCGACCTATTGTGCGAGATTGATGCTTTTCGGATTGAACAGGTGTTTCGCAACCTTTTTGAGAATTCGCTGGCAGCGTGCAGCGATCCGGTTCAGATTACGGTGACTTGTCGTAATTTCGACATAGAGGGCACTCACTTCGTGTCTATTTCTGTCCGCGACAACGGCCCTGGCCTTCAGGATGAGATCCGTTCGCGTATTTTCGAGGCGTTTCACACAACGAAAGCCAAGGGAACAGGTCTTGGCATGGCAATTGCAAAAAGGTTCATTGAAGCCCACCAAGGCACCATCGAGATAGGAGATGACCCCACCGGCGGTGCAGAATTCGTAATCAATTTACCGCGAACGTAGAACACTGATCCCCTTTCGCGAGTGGGAGGGAAACCGGCAGCGGCTAAGAGAACCGCACGACCTTTGCTTATGACTTTCCGCCTGAGAATTGTGATCGCAGATGACGAGGCTGACATTCGGCACGGTTTCCGCCGCCTGTTATGCAAACTCGGCTGTGAGGTCGTCGGCGAAGCGGCGGATGGGCGAGAATTGGTCGAACTGTGTTTGGAAACGCAGCCCGATCTTGTCATCACGGATATTCGTATGCCGGAAATGTCGGGAATCGAGGCCGCTCGAAAGATTGCAGAAACGCGATCTGTCCCGGTAATAGTTGTCTCCTCTTATGAATGCCCAGTCGGTGAAGACTGCTCGGCAGTTGCCGATTTTCTGCTCAAACCTGTCAGCTTGCCAGACTTGGAAGCGGCTATCTCCAAGGCCTGTCCTGGTGCTTGATGCCGAGCCGCCTCACCATCCCTAACTAATTAGTATGCAAACCAATTAGAGAGCGAATCATCTCTCGGGGTTTGGAACACTGAAAGCCGAAAGCAAGCATTGCAATTGGGCAATTGCTGACCGGTTATTACGCGTGGAACGAGGCCATGCAGGCTGCGCGTATGTGGGCAACTACGACCTGCAAGTGTGCATACTTGGGCAAAAGCTGACGGACCAGATTGAATACTTGGTGCGAAACGCCACCGCAGAACGTTGGCACACTCTTTGCAGCCGATAATTCCGGAACCAAACCCGCCCCCTGTGGAAATACGAAGTACTCACTTGCTCTCGACATGTAGGTATTTCGGTCACGAACTCGCATCTGCTTTCCCGAGACACCCCATGCGCTACCTTTCCATCCCAATAATCCTGGTTTTCTTGACGGTCGTTGGGTGCAGACGTCAATCTATAGAAGGCCCGCCTCATGTGACTCCGATGATGACGGTGGCTCAACCCGTCGTGAAGCAGATCGTCGAGTGGGACGCCTACACGGGACGCCTGGAAGCAATCGATTTCGTAGAAGTGAGAGCCCGCGTCAGCGGCTACCTCCAGACGATTCACTTTGATGAAGGACAGATCGTCCGCGAAGGCGATCTCCTGTTCGTGATCGACCCTCGCCCGTTCAGAGCAGAATTGAACGGGGCGGAGGCTGCATTGCGGCAAGCGAGCTCGCAATTACAGCAGTCGAAGGCGCAGCTGGAAGAAGTAAAAGCCCAGAAGCTACAGTCTGACGCACAACTGACACTCGCCGAAGCCAGAGTTGAACGCGCCCGAGAATTGAGTGCACAAGACGCTGTAACCCAAGAAGAACTCGATGAGCGAGAGGCCGAATATCTGCAAGCTTTGGCCGATGTAGCCGCAAGCCAGGCAGGAATTAGCTCTGCGGGAGCGGCGATTGCCACTGCAGAGGCAACCGTCAGGTCGGCGGAAGCGGGTGTCGAGACGGCTCAATTAAATCTCGACTACACGCACATTCACGCACCAGTCAGCGGACGCATCAGCCGTGAAGGGGTTACCGAAGGAAATCTTGTCAGTGGAGGCAGTGCATCGTCCACGTTATTAACGACCATCACATCGGTCGCTCCGATCTACTGTACCTTTGATGCGAATGAGCAGGAGGTGCTCAAATACGTCCGCCTAGCGCTTTCGGGGAAACGAGCAAGCTCGCGTGTCGCTAAAAACCCGGTCTTCCTCGGGCTTGTGGATGAAGACGGGTTTCCTCATGAAGGGCACATGGATTTTGTGGACAACCGTTTCGATGCAGGGACTGGGAGTATGCGTGCTCGCAGTGTCTTTCCGAACGAGGATGAAGTGTTGATCCCGGGAATGTTCGCACGAGTTCGTATACCCGGCAGCGCGGCGTACGAAGCAGTCCTGATTCCAGATTCAGCGGTTGGTACGGACCAGTCGTCACGGTACGTCTACATCGTTGCTGGTATGAAGGTCGAACGCCGAAACGTGACACTCGGGCCGATTGTAGATGGGTTAAGGGTGGTTCGTGATGGACTTTCCGGCAACGAGTCTCTTGTTATCGAAGGCTTGCTTCTGGCGCGTCCTGAGATGGAAGTCAGAACAAAGGACGGCACCATCAAGGTTGTGGAAGACGGTCTTCCGGATAGCTACGAACCTCTGCCGCCGGAAATGTGGATTTCGCCGGAACCAGATCCGCTTCCCACTGGGGATGAGTCACTAGCGAGGCAGAAGACGAGCCGTACGGGGCAGGGGGGCGAAGCTCAATGAAGTTTCCGCACTTCTTCATCGAACGACCGATCTTCGCGACGGTTCTCTCTTCCTTGATCTTGCTCGTCGGCGGGATTACCTATTTTTCGCTTCCCACTTCGCAGTATCCAAACGTTGCTCCACCAACAATTGTGGTACGCGCGAGCTATCCTGGAGCGACTCCACAGGTCATCGCTGACACCGTTGCTACGCCGATCGAACAGGAGATGAACGGCGTCGATGACATGCTTTACATGGAATCGTCTTCAAGCGCTGACGGAACGATGCAGCTAACGGTGACCTTCAAGCTGGGTACGAACCTTGATGATGCCCAGGTGCTGGTCGAGAATCGCGTGGCGGTAGCTGAGGCACGTTTGCCCGATACGGTTCGTCAGATCGGCGTGATGACGCGAAAGCAAATTCCTGACATGTTGATGGTGGTTCACCTGACGTCTCCGGATGAAAGCCGAGACGATCTTTACATCAGCAATTTTGCTTTCTTGCAGATTCGCGACGCCTTGATGCGGTTGGACGGTGTCGGCGATATCCGAATCGCTGGCGGAAACGAATACGCCATGCGAGTGTGGCTCGACATCGAAAAGCTGACGCATGTCGAAATGACCGCGGGTGATGTCTTGCAAGCCATCCGCCAGCAAAACGTGCAGGTTGCCGCTGGTGTGATTGGGCAGCCGCCCACAGACCAGACCGGCGCATTTCAGTTGAATGTTACAACTCAGGGCCGCCTTACCGATGTTGAAGAGTTTGGCAACATCGTGGTTAAACGAGGCGAAGGTGGTCGCGTCACTCGTTTGAGCGATGTTGCCCGGCTGGAACTTGGCGCTCAGGATTATTCACGCTTGAGCTACCTCGATGGTAAGCCCGCGGTGGCCGTGTTGGTCTATCAGCGTCCTGGAACGAATGCAGTCGATACTGCCTTTGAAGTCAAGAAGACGATGGCGGCACTGCGGGAAGACTTTCCCGAAGGAGTGGACTACGAGATCGCCTACAATCCTACCGATTACGTAGAAGAGTCCATCCAAGAAGTATTCTTCACGTTGTTGATAACCACCGCGTTGGTTGTGTGGACCGTATTTATGTTCCTTCACAACTGGCGACCAACCATCATTCCAGTCGTTGCCATTCCCATTTCACTCATCGGCACGTTCGCCGCCATGCAGTTCTTGGGAGTGACGTTGAATACGCTGTCACTCTTCGGACTGGTGCTGGCCATCGGGATCGTTGTGGATGATGCAATCGTGGTGGTTGAGAATGTCGAGCGTCTGATTGCCGACGGTATGTCGCCGCGCGACGCCGCTCACAAGGCAATGGACGAAGTCGGATCGGCGTTGATCGCTACAACTTTAGTGCTGATCGCCGTATTTGTTCCAACCGTGTTTGTGCCCGGGATCAGTGGGCAGTTCTATCAGCAGTTCGCACTGACGATCTCAATATCGACCGGGATTTCGACGTTTGTTTCACTGACGTTGACGCCCTCACTGTGTGCATTGCTCTTGAAGCCAAAAAACACCAGCAATGAGAAAGCAGCAGCCAGACCTGGAAGACTCAAAGCTCTCCTGACGCTTCCGGCCCGACTTTTCAACCGAACGTTTGACTCGGCCAGTAATGTTTATGCGGGAATTGTGTCGCGCATCGTACGGGCGTCAGCTGTTGCGCTGCTGGTCTATGCCGGATTGCTCGCCTTCACGTGGTACAGCTTTGGGATCGTCCCAAATGGATTTATCCCTGAGCAGGATCAAGGTTACCTCATTGTCGCAATTCGTCTTCCTGATGGGGCAGCGTTATCGCGAACGGATGAGGTGACCAAGCGTGTTGCGAAAGTAGGCAGCGAAATCGATGGTGTGGCCCACGCAGTCGGGATTGTTGGTCTCTCCGGCTCGACTTTTACGATCAGTCCGAATGCGGCCGTTTCGTTTTTACCACTTCAAGATGCCAAGGATCGGGCCGCGCGTGGACGCGATGCCAACACCATTGCCGCTGAAATGCGAGCTGCTGTGAGTGACATCAACGAAGCTGAAGTGTTTGTTATCCCGCCTCCACCGGTCCGCGGCATTGGACGCGGCGGTGGCTACAAGATGTATGTTCAGGACCAAAGCGGGGCTGGACTCGACGCGCTCAGCCAAATTGCCGATAAAATGGTCGAGGATGCGAACGGACGGCCTGGGGTGGAACAAGTGTTTTCGAATTTCCGTCTCAGCGTCCCACAAATTTACGCTGACGTTGATCGTACGAAAGCTCAGATGCTTGATATTCCTATTAGCAATGTGTTTGAAGCGTTGCAGGTTTATCTGGGGTCAAGCTACATCAATGATTTCAACATCCTTGGTCGGACCTATCGAGTGACCGCACAAGCGGAGCCCCAGTTTCGAGATGAACCTAGCGACATTTTACGTCTGAGAACTCGTAGTGCGAGTGGCGAGACGGTGTCGTTAGGGAGTATTGTCGAAGTAAAGCAAACCGTCGGTCCAGACCGGTTGGTTCGCTACAACCTCTATCCATCTGCGGATATCAACGGGAATACCGTTCCGGGTTTCAGTACCGGTCAATCGCTCTCAACGATGGAACAGCTCGCCAACCAGAATTTGCCCCCCGGTTTTGGATATGCTTGGACCGAGATGGCCTATCAGGAGAAGCAGGCTGGCAACACGATCTTGTTTTTGTTCCCGCTAGCCGTCTTGTTCGTTTTCATGACATTGGCAGCTCAGTACGAGAGTTGGCTGTTACCTTTGGCGATTATCTTGATCGTTCCTCTGTGTCTGCTGTTCGCAATACTCGGCATTTGGTTTCGCGGGATGGATAACAACATCCTGACTCAAATCGGATTCATTGTGCTTGTTGGGCTTGCCTGTAAAAACGCGATTCTGATCGTCGAGTTTGCAAAGCAGCAGGAAGACTCCGGCAAGAATTGCTTCCAAGCAGCGATTGATGCCTGCCGTCTTCGGCTTCGCCCCATCCTAATGACAGCCTTCTCCTTCATCCTTGGCGTCATTCCTCTGTTGATTGCCACAGGGGCTGGCTTCGAAATGCGTCGAGTGCTGGGAACCGCAGTTTTCAGTGGAATGCTCGGGGTAACGTTCTTCGGTTTGTTCCTGACACCCGTGTTCTACGTTGTGATACGACGCATCGCACAGCATGTGACTGCAACTTGAGTAGTAGTCGTGAAGAAGTCATTTCGCATGTCGATCCGGATAGCCCCAGTCAGGCTACGACGCTTGTCGCTTTTCTGGTGAGTTTTGACCTCAGCCCTGATACTCTCATCTGGAGCAAATCGAACTCGTCGTGACTTGTCGAATGGGTAGACGCATTTTTGGAAAGTACCTCATCCGAGGAGATGAGGAGTAGGAATCGGAAGAGATTGTCTCGAAGGTTCGTCAAGAGGAGATGTCTCTGCCTTAGGTTATGAGACGAGACTTGTCGGCAATGCAGACAGATGAGACGTCTGTCCGAAAATGCTTCTGAGAATCTATATGCGGCGAACGGTTGCCAGATTCTAACCCGTTCTCACGGATCTTCTGGGGGAGGTATGAGGAGTTGTTGCTCTTGCCGAGAAAGTCGTTGACAATGTTCGTGTTTAAAATTGATGCTATCTCTTGGTTGATTTCAAGGATGCGGGGCGAACGCGGCAATGTCATTAACGACCAACAAAATCACGGAGCTTGCGCCTGATCAAGCTTCGCTCAATGCTGCCAACAAGTTAATAAAGCCGAAAAAGTGGCCCACGCTCTCTCAGCACGGTGATCTAGTGTGGGGCGAGTGCCAAGGCTCTGGAGCAAACCCTTACCGAACCGTCTTCGACGACTCGAATGCTGGCTACAAATGCACGTGCCCCTCTCGTAAGTTTCCTTGCAAACATGTGCTGGCGCTCATGTGGATGTACGTGGAGGACCCTGGACCATTCACTGAAGGCGAATTGCCCCAGTGGGTGACCGATTGGCTAGGGCGACGCCGTAAAACGGGAAGCGATTCTCCCCAGGAAGAGTCGAAATCTAAGCCTACCCCCAAGGCTCGCGAGAGTCTGCTGGCAGCGCAGCAGGCAGTGACTGATAAGCAGCCAGATCCCAAAGCTGAGGCAAAACGAAAAGCGGCTACGGAGAAGCGTGCTAAAGCCACTCAACAATCGATTGCGGCTGGAATCGACGATTTGCAGCAGTGGCTTAATGATCAAGTCCGAGGTGGTTTCGCCGCGTTCTTGAACGACCCGAACTCGCGATGCCGAACGATAGCTTCACGTTTGGTCGACGCGAAAGCTCAGGCCTTGGCGAGCCGCCTCGACGAGCTACCGTCTCGCTTGATGCAAACTCCCAGTGATTCTCGGCTTAATCTACTGATTCAAGAACTTGGTCGGATTGTCCTGATCTGTCGTGCTTGGAAAGCGAACCCAAGTGACCCTGAGCTGACCCGGCTGGTGGGAAGTAGCGAGAACCGCGATTCGATACTGCAATCGAAAGAGGCGATTCGCCTGTCGTCGACTTGGGAAGTGGTCGGAGAGCAGGTAACGACCCGACGTGACGGATTGGTAAGCCAGGCGACTTGGCTCATGAATCTGGGTGAAGGCAACCGTTTCGCTTTGTTGCTCGACTTCTTTCCGGCTTCACTTGGCCAACGAAGCAGCGCCTTCGCGGTCGGTGAAAAAATAGCAGCGGAACTTGCCTTCTATCCAGCTCGGCAACCGTTGCGTGCAGTCATCGCTGAACGAAAATCGAGTAGCGAGGACAAAGACCACGACATCAAAGAGAAGAAATGGCCGGTTGCAGGGGAACAACCGCTGGGTACATACCGCGATGTTCTGCGACATGCGCCTTGGACCGGCGAGGTTCCGTTGTTGCTGCCCAGTGGGCGAATCGCCCAAGCGGGCTCAGGCTACTGGTGGGAGTCTGAAGATCGTTCCCTAGTACTTCCGGTTGCTGGCACACCAGCGAAACATATTGCGAGTATCGCCACACACCAATCAGTGGCGTTGTGGGACGGTATCAATCTGACATTGCTCGTGGCTCAGTCCGACTGGGGTAGGTTGTCCTATGGCGAGTGAGTTGCTCAAAGCTCTGGATGACGTGAAGGGCCGCTGGATGATGGGGGGGTCGGCTTTGGAGAAAGTACCCTCATCTTGGCGAGCCATCGCTGAGGGCGACCCAAGTCCAGATTTGATTCTGCTGGCATTTGCCGGGCAGGCAATGCAGGTCGCTTTAAGATCGACACCCGGTGGCGAACTTCAGCCATTGGCGCCCTTACCCCGCTTGAAATTGCCGGCACTACCGCCACAAGCTCGACAGCAATTCCGCAATTTGGTGCGAGTAATTAAGCTTGCCGAGTCGCAGATCGCAGTAGTTACCCACTTGTTGGCAGCGCGCGGTTACGTCATTCATCCGACCGACTACATGCCGAGAGGCTTTGATCAGTTGCCGGATGTCTACTCACCGTGGGCATCGTGGCAGCGAGTTGAGGAAACGAGTCAAGTTTCTGGCGAAGACGACAGAATTAACGCAGACAATTGGGAAGGCTGGATGCCTGCCGAGCGTCGTGTTGCTATATCACGTTTACGTCGTGAACAGCCCGAGGATGCCCGCGAACTGGTAGCTGACAAAGTGCCTTCACTTCCGGCGGAGCAGCGTTTGCAAATCATGGAGACGTTGGGCGAGTGTTTAAGTGCTGAAGATCAATCGCTTTTGGAGGGGTTTACGAACGATCGTTCGGGCAAAGTGCGTACGTTAGTGGCACAGTATTTGGCGCGGATGGGTGCCGTGGAGGACGAGGTGTCGGAAGTCACCGAGTACGCAGATTTCTTTTCGGTGGCAAAGAGGCGTCTCCGGGGCGGATACAAGATCACCGCCAATCGACTAAAGACAAAAGCCCAGCGCAAGCGTCGCGGTGATTTGGCTGCAAAGCTGAGTCTTCGCAGTTTTGTGCAGGGTTTGAACTTGGCCAATGAAGTCGAGTTGCTAAGCAGTTGGGAGCACGTTGACGAAGAAGCAACTGATGAACTCGTGCGAATGACTGCGGCGACCGGAAGCGAGCAGGCAGTGTCCATATTGGCATCACGCATCACGGCATTTGATGGAATCACAGCCGAGTCTTTCCAACGCTTGTTTGACCGTCTAAGCACGGAGGCCCGCCGCGACTATTTGCCACAAGTGCTCCAGAACGACGATCCGAACTTTTCCGCTTCTGTTGTGTGTGCTCAAGGCCTGTGGGGTGAGATTCAGTTCGCTCAACTGAAATCGCTACCTGCATTGAAAGAACTGAAAAAGCTCGCTGGTGAAGATCACTCCACTAAAACCGTGCGGCATGAAATGCTTCGTAAAGGGCTTTTCTCGCTTGGCTTACTGGCAGACCACTCAGCTGCGAATGAACTCTTGAAACTGTTTACGGACACCAACCTGTTTTCATCTGACCCAATGCTTGGCTTACTCAAACTGAATGCGTGCTTACCACCAGGAGAGCATCTGTGACTGAAGTGTTACGCGAACCGGTCGAGAAGACCTACGAAGATGATCTTAAGGTATTGAGGGCTAGAGATGATCGCCCTAAACCAACGGGATGGGTGCTCAGCCCTCAAGCTGTGGTCACTTACATCATCGGTGGCAAAGTAGGGAAACACCAGATTCACGCGAAGTATGTCGGTGATCGGCGCATCATTGAAACTGCGGTGGCTACGTTAGCGACAGATCGGGCGTTGCTGTTGATGGGCGTTCCAGGAACCGCTAAGAGCTGGGTGTCAGAGCACATGGCGGCAGCGATCAGTGGAGACTCCACTAAAATCATTCAGTGCACGGCCGGCACCGACGAAAATCAGATTCGATACGGATGGAATTACGCACAACTACTTGCCAAAGGTCCTAGCAGGGATGCATTGGTGGCAACGCCCTTATTCCGCGCGATGGAGAACGGTAGTCTCTGCCGCTTGGAAGAACTAACGCGAATGGGATCCGATGTCCAAGACACGCTGATTACCGTTCTCTCGGAAAAAATGTTACCGATTCCCGAGTTGAACGATGCAGTGTATGCGAAGCAGGGATTCAATGTTATCGCAACGGCAAATGATCGCGACAAAGGCGTCAATGAGTTGTCGGCCGCTCTGAAACGTCGCTTTAATGTCGTTGTGTTGCCGTTGCCAGACGATCTTGATCAAGAAATTCAGATCGTCACAAGGCGCGTCGGCGAGATGGCTCAGTCTTTGGACCTCCCGGAGCCAAAGAATGTTGTCGAGGAAGTTGCTCGGGTGCTGGCAATTTTTCGCGAGTTACGAAGCGGCGAAACGGCTGATGGAAAGACAACTTTGAAAAGCCCATCGGCGACGCTTTCCACGGCCGAGGCGATCGCGGTCATGGTCAGCGGATTTTCTCATGCTGCCTATTTCAACGACGGTGTCCTTTCGGCCGAAGGACTTGCTCCAAATGTGCTTGGGGCAATCGTGAAGGATCCAGTTCAAGACAAAGCCATCCTAGAAGAATACCTGGAAACGGTTCTGAAAAAACGCCGCGACTTCGCTGACTACTACAGCACATTGACTGAGTTAGTATGATGCCAGGTGAAGTGAACTACTTCGGCATACGACATCACGGTCCCGGATCGGCACGTCGATTGATAGAGTCGCTCGATGCATTGATGCCGGCCGAGATACTGATTGAAGGTCCTTCCGATCTATCGGGCTTGATTCCGATGTTGGCCCAGAAGGACATGGTGCCCCCCATCGCCCTGTTGGCCTATCCAACCGGCGAACCCGAACGTTCTGTGTTTTGGCCGTTCTCCGTGTTTTCGCCTGAGTATCAAGCGATATTGTGGGGGGCGAAGAACGATGTTCCGACTCGTTTTATAGACCTGCCTGTTTATTGGCGGTTTCTTGAGCAAACTGAAATCGTTCCTGAGGCTGTTGCACCTGAAGACAATAATTCAAGCGATGAGAGCAATAATACTTCTCAGACGGATGCTCCCGTGAGTCCAATTGCTCGAGTCGAGAAGGATCCGATTGGGGCACTTGCTTTTGCAGCTGGCTACGAAGATGGAGAGAGTTGGTGGCAGCATGTGATCGAGGAAAACCCCGAGCCGGGACCGATTTTCGTTGCAGTCGCCGATGCAATGCGTACTCTGCGTGAAGACCTTCCGCCACCCCGGAAAGAGGAGGCGGCACGTGAAGCACATATGCGGCGGGAGATCGAGAAATCGCGCAGACAATCCGAAGGTCCCATCGCTGTCGTCTGCGGAGCTTGGCACGTACCGGCGTTGACCGAGAAGCACGCCGCCAAGGATGACCAGTCATTGTTAAAGGGTGTGAAGAAAAGGAAGGTTTCTGCAACCTGGACACCGTGGACTGCCCCACGCTTGGCTATGTCGAGCGGCTACGGTGCCGGCGTCGCTGCACCCGGTTGGAATCGGCATCTGTGGGAAACACCACGGGAAGAACAGTCAACTCGCTGGATCACTCGAATCGCTCGCTGCATGCGAGCACAAGGCCATGTCGTGTCGACCGCATCACTGATCGAGACTGAGCGACTAGCGGTTTCCTTGGCAGCGATTCGCGGGCGTCCGCAAGTGGGATTCGAAGAATTAACCGATGCAACCGTGGCCTGCATGTGCTTTGGAAATCAAAGAATATGGCAGTCGGTCGCAGCAGAGTTGTTGATCGGCAGCGAAGTGGGCAGCATTTCTGACGGCGTGCCTCTAGCACCCTTACTGGAAGACTTGCAGCAGCAACAAAAGGCTGCGCGGCTAAAGCCCGAAGCACTGGAACGCGAATTGTCCTTGGATTTGCGAAGCGAGAGCGGTTTATTTCGTTCAACTCTCTTGCATCGGCTGAATGCACTGAATGTACCATGGGGAAACTTGAATGATCCGGGACGTAGCCGAGGAACATTTCGTGAACGTTGGGTACTAAGATGGGAGCCGGAGTTCTCTGTCGCTTTGGTTGAAAATTTAGTTTATGGAGCCACAATCGCACAGGCTGCAGCAGGCCGAATCGTTGCTGGCTTGAAGGAAGCAAAGAAATTGGGCGAGTTGGCGAACTTCGTCTTTGAAGCTTTGACTGCTCAACTACCTGATGCTGCGGCTAAAGTAAGTGAGGCGCTCGAGCATCGTGCGGGACAAGCCACCGAGTGCCTGGAACTGTTGTCGGCCTTGCCGAGAATCGCGGACGTTGTGCGTTACGGCAAGGCGCGTAAAGTCGATACTGGCCAGATGGCGGCTTTGTTCGACCGAATTGCCGTCGGGGGCTCAATCGCACTTCACCATGCGGCCCGCGGTCTGGACGATGAAGCGGCGGCCATGCTGCGGGATTCGATTCGTGAGGCCGATCGTTCGCTACAGTTGATTGAATCTTCGGCAATCGAGGCATGGTTGGATTCGCTTCGCGAAGTTATAGACGATGACCAGGCGACACCACTGGTAGCCGGACAAGCAACTCGCTTACTGTATGAGGGCGAACACATTTCCTCTGAAGACGCTGTCAGCTTGCTGGCTCGTAAGCTTTCGCCCGGCACGACAACTTCCGAAGCGGCGGGTTTCTTCGAAGGGGTCTTGGAGGGAGCCGGACATCGTCTGATCCACGATGAGAAACTCCGTGGTTGTGTTAGCGAATGGATTATGTGTTTGGACGAGCAGACTTTCGTCGAGTCACTGCCACTGTTCCGACGAGTGTTTTCGAACCTCGATAAGATGGAACGCCGCAGATTGTTGGACGCAGCACTTGGTCGACAGACCACTCAGACCGGATATCAAGTAATCGAACATGTAGACGAAATATGGCCTCAGCAGATGGAGCGAGTCGCAAAAATCTTGACTGGGGAGGCTTTCGATGGATGAGCTGCAGCGCCGCTGGCAAATGATGTTGGGTGGTGAGTCGATGGGACTGTGTGCAAGAGACTCACGCATATGCACGGCACTAGATGCCCTATATGAACCGCATGACGGTTCCGAAAGCGGAAAAAAGGGGGCACGCCGTGGTGGACTAGGGCAATCCGCACCGCGAGTGGCGAAATGGATGGGGGACATCCGCGAGTGCTTCCCGACTTCGGTCGTCCAAGTCATTCAAAAAGACGCGTTCACACGGTTAGGCCTGCAACAGATGTTGCTCGAGCCAGAGTTTTTAGCAGCCATGCAAGCGGACGTGAACCTGGTCGCAGACCTGATGAGCTTGCAGGGCATGATGCCGGAAAAAACGAAGCAGATTGCTCGCGAGGTCATTCAGAAGGTTGTTGCGGAGTTGATGGAGCGACTCGAGCGGAAAACGGCCGAAGCACTGCGGGGTGCACTTGATCGAAGCAGACGAACGACACGACCTAGGTCTGTCGATATCGATTGGCCGAGAACCATTCGTGCGAATTTGCATCAGTACCTGCCACAGTATCAAACAATCGTGCCCGAACGGCTGATCGGGTTTGCAAGAAAGCAACGTCGACTGGTTGATTTGGACGAAGTGATTTTGTGCGTTGATCAATCAGGGTCAATGGCACCCTCAGTCATCTACTCGTCCATCTTTGCCTCGGTGATGGCGTCGTTGCCTGTTGTACGAACGCAACTGATTTGCTTTGATACTGTGATTTTGGACTTGACCGAAAAGCTCTCGGATCCGGTGGAAGTTCTCTTCGGCATTCAGTTGGGGGGCGGTACCGATATTAATCAAGCGGTTAGCTACTGCTCTGAGAAAGTCCAACAACCTCGAAAGTCGCATCTCATTCTGATCACCGACCTCTGCGAAGGAGGGAACGCCGACGAGCTCATCACACGTTTGGCCAGCCTTGTCGCAGACGGTGTAAATGTCATCGTCCTACTAGCGCTTAGCGATGAAGGACGCCCCTACTATGATGCAGAGATGGCCAGCACTGTTGCCGGAATGGGAATTGCTGTATTTGCTTGCACTCCCGATCAGTTCCCCAATTTGATGGCCTCTGCACTTCGCCGTGAAGATATTTTTCAGTGGGCTGCTGGTGAAGACCTTAAAGTCATCGTACCTGGGGAGCAGTCTTCGTCGGAAGACTAAGCTGAGTATCGGAGTGATCACATCGTCCATCACTCATGAGCTCGACATTGTGTGCCAAGAAGATACCCTGGCTAAGTTTCGTGAGGAAGAATATCGTGGTCGCAATGTCAATTGCTGAGAGAAGCTGTCTGCCGCACTCATCAGAGTCTTTTACACGATAGAGTTCGGCTTAGGTGATACTATCAATTGACCGGTTGTGATCCAGCAGGACTGGTCATACGGCATCTTCTAGTGGTAAGCCACGGGCAAGTTGAACTGCGGATCGGTGGATTTGCAACTCTTCAGTCCGGATCAGCAACTTCACCGTAGCCTATTGGTTGCTGCGTTCGGCCAAGGGCGTTTCCCCTCCTCCGCGTCTCATAGACTTGATGCACATGATGGCTTGAAACTCAAAGAGCATCCGTGACGTAGTTCGACTGGACGCTTGCTCCTAGTGCCACGTGATGTCGAAACGCGTTACCGACTCGTAGCCTCCAGGTGCTTGGGACCGCAACTGAAGTGATGTCGCACTAACTTCATTACTTCAGTTTCATCGAATGGCTTGGTGATGTAGTCATCTGCCCCGGCATCGAAGCCGGCTTGCTGTTCAGAGGGCATTGCCTTGGCAGACACCATGATGATCTTCGTTTATGACAAGCTGGGTTCACGACGTAAGAGCCTGCAGGTATCACACCCATCACGGTCGGGCAACATCACGCCCAAAAGAATGACCCGTGAACGAAAGCTTTTCGCAACTCTCAATGCGTCCCGCGACGTCGATGCCATGCGAAGGATGAACTCATCACCGAGTAGCTCCTCAAGAATCTCCAGATTGATAGGATTGTCATCAACAGCCAAGAGTTTGCGACTAATTCCCATGAGCAGGCTTCTCCAAGAGATTAGAGGCTTTGTGTTGAGAGCAATAATTCACTCAGTGATCGGTTATCATCAGCATCTGGCGAGTCTGCCTGATCTATGCATATTTCCTCACACTCTTGAAAGCTCGATTCAAACGCACGCACCACCGCAGGATCAAAGTGATGACCACCGGCCTTGCGAATAATGTCACGAGCACGGACAGGAGTCATTTTCTCTTTGTATACTCGTTGAGATGTAAGCGCATCGAATACATCTGCTAATGCAATAATTCTCGCTGGCAAAGGAATGCAAGCTCCGCGCAGAGCATCCGGATACCCGGTTCCATCGATCTTCTCATGGTGGGAGCGCGCAACGATTGCTGCCATCTTGAGAAATCCTCCATGGGTGTTCTGACCGATTGATTCTTCAATGATCTGAGATCCCAAGACAGTATGCTTCTTCATAATGTCGTATTCATACGGTGACAGAGGGCCAGGTTTCTTTAGGATACCGTCGGGAATACCCACCTTCCCTACATCATGCAGCGCACTCGCACGATCGAGACTAGTCAAAAAGTCATTGTCGATGACTTCTTCAAACCCGTGATAGTCGCGGAGATGCTCCGCAAGAACCCTGCTGTACAATCGCATTCTCCGTAGATGCCCACCTGTTTCGGTATCACGTAGGCGCGCCAGATTCACGAGAACAACTTCGGCTAGATCCTGAGTGTGCCCGATGGTTTCACGCAATGACTCAACTTCTATTGCCGTTCCCATGCGGCATAACACCCTTATTTTGGCCAACACTTCTTGTCCCTCAAATGGCTTGGTTATGTAGTCATCAGCGCCCACTCTGAATCCTCGGAGTCGATCGGCCAGTTCAGTCCGCGCGGACAACATGATGAGTTTCACCCCATCAAGATGAGGCATTTGTCGAAAGTATTGGCAAGTCTGAAAGCCATCCATACAAGGCATAGCGACATCTAGGAGCACAATGTCAGGGACAAACCATTGGGCTATCTCAATCGCATCCAAACCGGATGATGCGATTTCGATATCGCATTCTTCCTCGAGTATCTCACGGAGAACATATTGGTTCACACAATTGTCATCTACAACTAGTACTTGATGTTTCATAGTGCGCTTTCTTCCAGTGCAACTGAGACAAGTGATGTCGGTGGACTAAAATCGTGATGTCTGTCGGACTTCGAGAACTCGAATCCACGGATTAGTGGAATTGCAAAAGCAAATATGGCACCCCCATCGGGTCGATTCCCGCCACGAATTCATCCGTTATGCAGTTCGACAATCTCATGGCATATGGCTAACCCAAGACCGGTTCCCCCTGAATTGCCCTTTGTATTGGAAGACTGAACAAACTTGTAAAAAATGTATTCGATTTCGTCCTCCGGAATACCAGGGCCGTGATCGTAGACTGAGATGACGGCATGCTCGTGAAGACTGGATATCACTACATCAATTTCGCTATTGTCCGGGGCAACACGTAGAGCATTGCCGAGTAGGTTGCGTAGGACCTGGGCAAGCCTCTGATGATCACCTCTAACAACTAGAGCGCATCCCAAAACATGGTTTTTGCTAGCTGAACACTTGTGGTTGGTGTTTCGTAGTAGGGTTGCTCTGTTGAAAACAGCTTTGGTTCTCTATGATTCTGTTGACGGTATCAAGATTCAATCGCCCAAGGAGGGGACGCGATGGCCGATACGGCTCAACGAAGGATGACGAAGTCGCCGGTGCGGCTAGCGCGAGAGGCATTACGTATCGGCGAAGAGGGCTTGCCGAGTTACTCGGCGGCGAAAAGTCCGAAGAAATTCACGCAGCCGCAGTTGTTCGCCGTCTTGGTGCTGCGGCAGTTCTTCAAGACCGACTATCGTGGCATCGTTGCGTTGCTGGAAGATATAGGCGAGTTGCGCGAGGCGATCGGTCTCAAACGGGTACCGCATTATTCGACGCTTTGTTACGCCGAAGCTCGGCTGCTGAAAAAGGGGCGTTCACAAGCTTGCTTGCAGTCGTACTTCAGCGCGCAGAACGGCTCGGCTTGATTGGTAAGAAGCCGGACGCGGCCGTCGATGCGACTGGTTTGGAAAGCCGTCATGCATCACGACATTACGTGTCGAGAGCGGGCCAGAAGCGATACCTGCGCAGCGATTGGCCAAAGTTGACCGTAGTCTGCGACACGGCCAGTCACCTCATCGCCGGCGCGAGCGTGGCACGCGGACCAAGCCAAGACTCACCCGACTTCTTTCCGGCGATGTATCAAGCGGGTTGCCACGTGCGTTGGTACCGTGTGTTCGCCGATGCCGGCTACGATGCCGAGCACAACCACGAGTTCTGCCGTGATGTGTTGGGAATGAAGTCATCGATCATTACACTCAATCGTCGCAACATGGGCCGCCGCTGGCCACTCACGAAGTATCGACGTCAGATGAAACGCACGGCGTATCGCCGCGACTATGGCCAGCGTTGGCAAGTCGAAAGCGTCTTTTCGCGTTACAAACGCCTGCTCGGCGCCGCCCTTCGCGCCCGCACCGATGCCAGCCAAGCCCGCGAAATGCTACTGCGAGTGCTGGTCCATAACCTGATGCTTCTCAGGCGTGTGGGTTGTTTTCAACAGAGCATAGTAGGGTCTGAAAGGAGACCCTTCAATGATGGACCGATCCCGCTGTGTTGCGGGGTCCAGGATGGAGCCCGAGACCGAAGACCTGCAAGCCGAGCTCAGCGACGAGCACTGGCTGCTGATCGCCGACCTGTTCGAAAACCCTAAACCCAGCCCGAAGGGCGGCCGCCCGATGGTCGACCCGCGAGCTTGTTTTGAAGGTGTGCTGTGGATGCTCCGTAGCGGCGCCCGCTGGAAAGATCTGCCGTCGCGTTTTCCATCTCGATCAACGGTCCATCGCCGGTTTGTCGAATGGGTTGGCGAAGGCACACTTGATCGGGCGTGGAAGCGTTTGATGCGGTTGCTCGATCGTGAAGGCAAGATCGACTGGCGGGAAGGTTTCGCGGACGGGACGTTTGCTCCGGCAAAAAAAGGGGCGAACGCGTCGGCAAGACCAAGCGAGGCAAAGGAACCAAAGTCATGGTACTGGCCGACGCGCGAGGCTTGCCCTTGTCGATCGACGTCGCTTCGGCGAGCGAAGCCGAGGTGAATCTCGTCGAGCCGCTGCTGAACATGGCCGCGACGCGCTACGTCCCCAACAAACTGATCTACGACAAAGCGGCCGACTGCGATGCATTGCGTGATCGGCTCGCCCGGCGAAACATCGACCTGATCAGTCCGCACCGAAAAAACCGGGTCCGACGGAAAACGCAGGACGGTCGAAAACTCCGCCGCTACCGTAGGCGTTGGAAGATCGAACGCACCGTCAGCTGGCTGCACGACTTCCGACGACTGCTCGTCCGCCACGAATTCTATTGGTCGCTCTACCAAGGATTCTCCAAACTCGCCTGCATCATCATGGCCGTCCGAAGGTTATTAGATACGCTCTAGTCTGATGTGTCGCTGCCAGCTCACGAAAAACCAAGGAGCTAAAGCGCCCACCACTCCAATTGGAAACAGGATCCAGATGGAGAGGACACTCAATAATCCCAGTCCAGCGGTGAGAATCGGGACGACCAGCGAGGATGCTAGAAGTTGCCAGCCTGTAACAGGCACTCCGGACTGCTGCAGATGCATGTGGAATTGATCACGCCAGTTCGCCCGTGCTGCTGTATGACTCGCCATCTTCCTAAGATCACGAAACAGGGGGGAGGCTTTGTGGCTGTCTGATCGTTCTTCGTCGAACGTCTCCGACAGGCGCTGCGTGAGCTCTGACCGATAGCGGAAGAATATGTCATAGACGAGCGTTGCAATGCCGCCCACCAGCAGGCTAACCGCAGCGAAGGTTAGTACGGTGATCCAGAAACTCATGCTGTACTACCTCGCAGCTACGCGATCTAAACGTTCAACTGGGATATCCCGACGCTCGAACATCGCGGGGGATAAGAAAATGCCGGCTCGTTCCAGCCGACGCTGGCAATGAGGCCGCATCCCCGTGGCACTAAAGGTTCCCTCGGCTTGGCGATCTTCATTCATGCCGGTTTGCTCGAACACGAACAGATCGTGCATGGAAATTGCGTTGCCTTCCATACCTGTGACCTCGGAGATCTGCGTGATCTTCCTGGCCCCTCCAGGCAGACGATTGGTTTGAACGACGATGTGAATGGCAGAAGCGATCTGACGATGAATGAACCACATGGGTAGTTCAGGTGCAGCCATGCCAATCAGCATTTCCAATCGGCTGATTGCATCGCGGGTATCGTTGGCGTGAATCGTAGTCAGGCTGCCCTCGTGACCGGTATTCATTGCCTGCAGCATGTCGAAGGCTTCAGCTCCACGACACTCGCCTACGATGATGCGATCGGGCCGCATACGCAAAGCGTTGCGGAGCAAGTCGCGCGCAACAACTTCCCCACGTCCCTCGATGTTCGGCGGACGTGTTTCCATGCGTGCCACATGTGGCTGCTGAAGCTGCAATTCCGCTGCATCTTCGATTGTTGCTATGCGTTCGTCTTGGGGAATGCATCCGGACAACATGTTCAGAAGTGTTGTCTTACCGCTCCCCGTACCGCCCGAGATGATCATGTTCATCCGAGCCCGCACGCAGGCCGCCAGGAATTCAAGCATCTCTGGCGTGGACGACTGACGGGCGACTAAATCTCGAGCCAACAGTGGAGTTGCCGAGAAGCGTCGAATAGAAACCAACGCCCCATCCAATGCTAGAGGATGGATGATCGCATTCACACGACTACCATCCGGTAGGCGGGCGTCAACCATCGGGCTCGACTCATCAATGCGACGCCCGACACGGTTGGCAATCCGCTGCACGATACTGGTGAGGTGATCCAGATCGTGAAAGCGCACGGAGGTGCGTTCGAGTTTCCCGCGGCGCTCGACGTAGACCGTGTTCGGGCCGTTTATCAGAATGTCCGACACCGTGGGGTCGAGCATTAGCGGCTCCAAAGGACCAAGCCCGAGTGCTTCGTAGATCAGTTCGTCGATAAGTCGATCACGTTCGGCCTGACTTAATAGTTCTGTCTGCGAGCGACACAGCTCACTTGCCGCCCGACGAAGCTCTTCCCGAAGACGCTCGGGGTGAACTTTCCGTGCCGCGGCAAGATCCATACCAGCGATCAGTCGCTCGTGGAGCTCTCGTTTCAAGCGGATGAACCGCTCTTCGTCGCTGCTCGGCGTTGGACTCGCAGATTGTAATCCGAAGGTTGATTCCATTTGTAATCTCAGCAAACATTAGAGGAATTCCGAGTTACAGGAGCCAGCTAGCCGCTCCTGTGAGTGAGGCTTTCATTGCTTGGCCCCATCGACGAACGCCGGGAGCTGGTGTTGCCTCAGGGACTTCGCCCGTAATCTCGTCGACGATTCGTTCGATTGCCTTGGTAAATGGGGCCTTGGGGTATCGAGCAACCGTTGCATGACCGAGATTGACTGCTGGAAGAATGTGATCCGGGTCGTCGGGAATCTGGTGAGAGATTTCTGCGCCAAGGGCCTTGACCGCCTTATCTCGGGGCACGTTGCTCGACCCCCCACAACGGTTCGCGATCAGTACCATTCGCTCACGTCGAATCCCGGAGTTAAGCAAGTGCTCGATGTATTTGCGAGTTCGCATTAAGGCCGGGAACTCAAGTCGAAAGACAACTAGAACATAGCTGCTACTTGAAAGCGTCCAGAGTTGATCTCGGTGAATCACGTCCTCAAGATCGACGACAACGTGTCCAAAGCTACCACGAGCCATTTCAACGAGTGCCTGGATCTGTTGAGGACTGGCGTGCCTGACACTGTTGAAGAGGTCGGGGCCGGCAAGCAGGTTGACACCGCCGGAGAGTTCCGAGACCGATTGCTCGAACATGGCGCGATCGATTGTTGTGGTCGAACCGAATAGATCAGCAATCGTGTGCACAGGGGTGGCATTCAGCAGGGCCGCCAAGTCACCACCCTGAAGTTGCAAGTCGAGCAGTCCGCACAACAGATTTCGTTGTGCCAGCACTGCGGCAATATTTGCAGCTACAACGCTGGCACCACATCCTCCGCTCGTACCGATGACGGAGTACAGATCCCCAGTTTCGCGAGCCGAGTGCTCTTTATCCGGGGTGCGCTACACAAGCGTTTTCAGCTCAGATTCGAAATCAGGACCATCTTCCAGGTAATCATCTGCACCTGCACGAATAACCTCGAGTATTTTGCGTGCATCACAGTCCTGACCAACCGCGACCACAGTTGCGTCACATCCTCGCACGGATTCAATGGCTCCCTTCGCTATCGCGGAGCTGAATTCCGAAGCAATGAAGAGAATGTCTACTCCCCTGGTACAGTGGTCGCCGTTTTCGATAAGCAAATTGAGTGGCGTGATTGAATCCGGGGAGCACGCGATGTTACTGGCTTTCAAACCCCGACAAATGCGATCGGTCAGTGCAGGAGAGTCGCTGGCCACAAGCACACTCAGGGTCGAGTTGCTATGTGGTTCGGACACTGAAGTAGATGACTGAGCCTCTTGAGCTAATTCCGGAAAGAGTGACCAACTCAACGACGGGGAAGAGCCATTGTTCTCATTAACGGCTTTTTCCTGCATGCTCATTGCGGTGTCCGACATGACGTTCTCCCGTTGCCCCATCGTCACTCTGTGATTCGTTTCGTATGTATCAACAAAAAAAGCCTCGGCTGCGCACAGGTTGTGCGTAGCCGAGGCGATCATGGCCTCAATGAGCTCAGGATCGTCGTGGACCCTGGCTTGGATATTGTGTTGCCGTGTGATAGGCCACTAAAAGCCTACTTCACCAAATAGATAGCTCGGCAAATGCAACAGCGAAAGAGTTGAAGGCGCGAATTGAAGCATGTGGCGGCAAGGCGCCAGCGGGCAATTGTGTGCAATACCGCACGTAGTGAACCTTAAGAGGCGACTTTGCGTCACACGCCCGTTTCTTCACCATGGTTTTTCTAGAACCTTAGAGGGGTGAAGTATATTCACGATAGCAATAGGAGTTTGAACGGAAGACCAAAGAAAAATGCCTGAGTCACTGGACATTGCGATCGCGGACGACGAACCAGCCGTGCTGGAATTCCTCCAGGAAGTTCTCACAAAGCTTGGTCACACGGTCACAGTTTCATGCGAATACGGCGATGACTTGCTGGATCACTGTAGACGGCAGGCTCCGGATCTCATCATTACAGATATACGCATGCCGAGAATGGACGGACTCGAGGCGGTCTTGGAGCTGAACTGTGTGTGTTCAGTCCCTGTTATTGTCGTGTCAGCTCTGGTTGACGACGTCAGCATGGAGAAAGCTGCGGAAGCTCAGGTGTTAGCCTACCTATCGAAGCCAATCAAAGAGCGCGATGTTGCTCCGGCAATATCTATAGCTATGGAACGCTTCAATGAGTTGCGATCGCTCCAAGAAGCTACTACCCACCTTCAGAAAACTCTCGCTGAACGGAAAGTAGTGGAGCGAGCAAAGGGAATCCTAATGAAGCACGCAGGATTGGACGAGGGCGCCGCTTTTGGTCGGCTCCAGAAGATGGCGCGTGATCGCGGGCAAAAACTCATCCAAGTTGCGAATACCATCTTGAATGCAAGTGATGCATTCGCAAGGTAAAGGGCCGCACGTGGGCCAGGTTCCAGATTTGTAGTAAGTAATGATTGGTTGGCTTTGTCGGTGGCGGACTTCTGCATTCTTCAATAATTCGAGTCATACCACTAGTCCGTGCTCTAGCTTACTTACGAAGAGCATACTTCTTATAGACACTTGCTTTCTCGTTCCGGATGACTGGAAATGCAGCTTCAGATCCACACCAAAACCAAGCCAAACCCTGCCGCACCACTGACGGGAATGATGATCTCCCTTGTTGAAGACTGTCCGCAACAAAGCAGGATCTACACCCGATTCCTCGAAAAAGCTGGTGCACACGTCCTCACTGAGAGTGATGGCGCGTCTTTAGTTCAACTAACATCTACTGAACTTCAGACTCTCGACGCGGTCGTACTCGATTTCATGCTGCCCTATGAGGACGGGATCGATATTACAAAGCACTTGCGAGGCTTGGGATATCAAAACCCGATTGTTGCCATCAGCGTGTGTGATGAGCCCGATCTATGCCAACGTTGGCTGAATGCTGGCTGCGACATATTTCTTGAGAAGCCGTTTACACGAACCATTCTGATCGCCACGATTGTGCAGTTGCTCGAGGTATCCAGGGAGATGGCCAGAGTCTCAGCCACCGCATCCCTTTCGCGGACCAACGCCTCTGTCTCCCTGGTATGTCACGACTCATCAAAGTGAACCAGGACGCAAGAAGACTTTTGCGTGTGGCAGTTGTACAACCGTGACCAGTTGGCTCCTCTCTTTTTAGTTGGAAAGCGCCGCTGAAGGAGAAGTGGCGCTGTAGGTGGATGTCAGTATGAGCGTTTCACACAGGCCCAAGCGATAGGCCAAGAAGTGTCACATAATGCTGATCGTCAATCGCGCAGGGTTAAACTGTTGTGGGAATCTGGTTCTGGGGCCCTAACTGCTGCGGCGGCGAATGCGTTTTATGGCAACCATCAGTAGTGCTCCACAGGCAGCCAGGGCTTTCGTCGTCGGCTCGGGAACAGCTACCGTCAGCGCCTTCCCTCTCAGGTCGAAGTACAGCGTTCGCCCTGCGTTGCCGAAAGCAGCACCCTCATCGGTGACTAGCCATAGTTGCGTTGTCATATAGCCAGAGTACTCGAGGGGGCTAAACTCCAGGCCAAGGTCAAAGCTCTCGCCGGGGCTTAGCACTGTGCCGGGCGTGAAGTTGGTAAGCCTGAATTGACCCGTGTCACCACCGACAAAATAGGCATCGACGAGGGTCAGGCCTACGAGACTCTCGGACCCACTGTCGGTGGTAATGTTCTGCACCGTTAGAAACTGGGGAGAGCTTACTTCATCAAGGTTGACCTCTCCGAAATCAAAGGGGAACTCCTCGGGGAGCGACGCTGCTAAGTCAAGTGGAGTCGTGTGGGCAATGGGACCAACCGCCTGCCCCGTAAGCGTGAAACCGACGTCGTTAGCGAGGTTCTGCCCATCAGCCGAGCCGTTGAGAAACTGAATTTCAAAATCGTGGCTTTCCGGGCCTGAACGAGAAGTCGGATGATAGGTGTATCGTAAGTCGAGCGATGTCGCATCAACCATGCTGTAGTTGAAATTGGGGCTGTCGAATGAACCACCTGATCCCCCAGCGAAAAATTGCAAGTTGCTGACAGCCCCTAAGCCCGATAGATTCCCATCGCCCACATTCGCGACGGTGACCGAAACGGTTGACGTACTTCCAATGCGCGTGAGGCCAAATTGTTCGGAGGCATCAACGGTGGCCACCGGGGCAACGCCGCGACCTTGGAGCGAAGAGTTCATGTCCCCAGCGTTGGTGCTGACACCTGTGGTGGAAATCGACTCTCCGCGTATGGTTGGCGAGAAGGTGGTCGGTCGAATGCCCGTCTCGTTTTCACTCAGTACGAACGGCAAGTCGGCGAGTGAACTGAACGGCCCTGACGAGAGTGGCGCAAACGATCCGGTGAGCACACTTCCCAAGTCACCGACGTTCGTGACAACATAGTCTTGTGGGCTGGACTGAGTACCAACAAGCACGTTTCCGAAGTTGAGCGAGGGTGTGACATCAACTGCCGAGTCGGCATACGAGATGATGAGTTTATTGGACGCGACGAGATTGGAGTTCGTCGTGAAGCCAAAAAGATATTCTTCACCGGGTGGTGCCAATCGATTGATCGCCCCACCTACGGCGAACGTGCTTCCTGCCGCCGTGCGAACATCGCTCGCGAAGGCATTGGACAGTCCAATCGCAACCTGCTGGTTCACCTGCGTTGAGGAAACAGTGGTACTGCCGTATACGCCGGATGCGGTTCCCAGATCTTCGAAAACTTCGGTGCGATCGGTACCTCCTTGCAACAGAGACGAGACGCTCGTCTGCACCTGAGTGACAAACAACTCAATCGAGGGCCCGCTGCTACGATATCCGTTTGACGGATTGAAGACTGAGAGGGTGCCTCCAAGAATAGTACGGTTCGACACGGCGACTGACTGCGGTATAGAAAACGCAAAAAAATCTCTCGTTTCAATCCAGCCCGCGGTTGGGAACGTGCCATTGTGCTCGCCAATAATGTAGTTTGTGCGCGTTGGATCATGAAAGCCGTTGTTATTGTACCAGCCGGCATCGAAGGCGTCGAGGACGATGGTGCCTGCAGAACTGATCGAATTACTCACCGTTACGGTGAACATCAAAATGGTCGCGACGGCGATTCTTATTGAACATGCCCGGAGATGACCGTTCATCATTAGCGTTTCCTATTAGGGTGCGTTTAAACGCGAGAGTCCATCTGAGTCGAATGCGCCATCGATCAACTGGTGGCGACAAGTGTGAATTCAGTGACGGCGACACCCAGTGAGCTAAAACAGTCCAAGATGTCATGTCCAACATTATTCGTTTCAGGATTTCGATCCAAAAATTCTTTCCGAGGGCTTGAGAGCAGTCCTAGCTTCCCTCAAGCAGTGCGACAGCGAAGGCGTACACATAGAACAAATGCTAGAAGACCAATTCCCGCAATCACGAAAGACGATGGCTCAGGAACAACGGCAACCCACGCTTCGGTATTGCCTTCCGGATTTCTGCCGTAACCTACAATCGTGCGTCCGTCGGCGGAAATGCCTTGGGCAAAAGTGAGGGTCCACCCCGATAGATCGAGCCCCCAGTCTATTGTGAGAACGTCCTGCAAGTTCCGCATGCCGTTCTGCTCGTCCCACATGAATGCAGCAGAGCCCGAACTTGTCGACCCATTGCCGACGATAATCGATCCATCACTAGAAGCAGCTCTTGCAGTGCTCTGAAAATATCCTCCTGGCAAATCTCCGAGACCGATCATTCCATCAGTGACCGTCCAACGAAAAGCTTCGTAGCCCAACGAAGTGTCGCTATATCCAAAAACAACCGACCCATCAGCAGATATGCCTTGAGCTTGACTATTAAAAGACCCGCCTGGCAGATCACCGAGTCCGACCAGCCCATCACCAGCAGTCCAGCGAAAGGCCTCGTTACCCGAGGCTGAATTTGAGGTTCCCACGATAATGGAACCATCCGCGGAGACGCCTGCTGCAACGCTGTAATAGCTGCCGCCTGGTAAATCCCCTAGGCCAACCATGCCGCCGCCATTAGTCCAGCGAAAGCCTTCCGTGCCCGCGCCAGAACCTCCGTATCCCACGACGACCGAACCGTCGGCGGAGACACCTAGGGCAGCACTGTAGACAGCTCCCCCGGGTAGGTCGCCTAGTCCAACCAACCCGCCGGCGGAGCTCCAGCGAAACGCTTCAGGCCCGAGACTTCCACTGCTGTATCCCACGACAATGGATCCATCAGCAGATACTGCAGTTGCAGCGCTTAGAGCAATCCCACCCGGGAGATCACCGAGTCCAACCAACCCTGAACTGGAAGTCCAACGAACGGCTTCATACTCGGGGCCTGGTACTCCGTTTCCCACGACAACATTCCCATCGGCAGAGACACCCTGAGCAATGCTAGTAAAACCTGCTCCAGGAAGGTCACCGAGCCCGGTAAAGCTGGGACCGCCGAGCGCGACTGACGTTAACAGAAGCGACGCGATCGTTGTCGCAAGAAAAACTGTGGTACGCAACATTAGCGGACTCCTAGCGGAAGCTTTTTTGGCTCATGAAACTCTTGTGAATGTGATCAAGCAGCACGGCAACGACGCCGTGCGTGGAATACGAGAACTATCAAACCAAGTCCGGATAGAACGAAAGACGATGGCTCAGGAACTACGGCAACCCACGCTTCGTCGTAGCCATTCGGGTTGATGCCATGACCGACGATGGTGCGTCCGTCGGCGGATACACCGTAAGCTTCTTGTAAGGCCCAGCCAGTGAGATCGAGACCATACTCGAGCGACAGGATGTCCTGGAGGTTTCGCATGCCATTGGTTTCGTCCCACAGAAAAGCACGCTGCCCCGAGGAGGTTGTCGTCGAACCAACTACCCTCGAGCCATCTGCAGAAACTCCAGTCGCCACACTGTAAAAGCCGCCGCCAGGCAACTCACCTAGGCCGACCATTCCGGAATCTGATGTCCAGCGAAAGGCTTCGGACCCGAGGAGGCCCACGGAAAAACCCACCACAACCGAGCCGCTGGCCGAGACGCCAGTAGCAACACTGCGATAGTCTCCACCGGGCAAATCGCCGAGACCGACCATGCCACCCTCGGATGTCCAGCGAAATGCCTCCGCGCCGTTTGGGTAATAATCGGCATAGCCTACGATGACTGACCCATCAGCGGAGACGCCCGTTGCGAAGGTGTTCCGACTGCCTCCAGATGCCTGTCCAAGGCCGACTAAACCCAGGCCCGGAGTCCAGTAGAAAGCTTCTAGTCCGGAATCCGTTTCTCCGGTGCCCACAACAACCGAGCCATCAGAAGAAACCCCGGTTGCATCGCTGTACGCCACCCCTCCAGGCAACTGACCGAGCCCCACCATGCCGTCCCCGGGAGTCCACACAAATGCTTCGTAAGACAAGTCGATACTCATCATTCCTACGACGGCCGCCCCATCGGCCGATACGCCATAAGCGATGCTGTAGGAGCCGTATTCCGGCTGAGCGCCTAGGCCAACCATGCCAGTTTCGGAAGTCCAACGAAAGGCCTGGCCACCCTCTTCAGCAAAACTCCAGCCGACAACAGTTGAACCATCGGCCGAAACTCCATTCGCGACGCTGTAGACACTTCCACCAGGTAGATCGCCTAACCCTGTGAAGCTGGCGGGCCCTGCCAGGGTCGCGCCGGGAATGAACAGGAACAAGCTCACTGCAATCGCCTTCGTCGTACCATTCATCACTAGCTGCATCCTGGAAAATAGTTGGGACTGGAAAGGGAGAGGTATTGTCTTGCATGCTCACGCAATGCCAGGTCGACGTCTTGCAAACAACACGACTGAGCTGCAGCCCATTGCAGCCAACAAGAGCGACGATGGCTCCGGAACGACGGCAACCCACGCCTCGTTGTAGCCATTTGGGTTGATGCCATGACCGACGATGGTGCGTCCGTCGGCGGAGACGCCAGTGGCTTGGGTAAGCCTCCATCCCGTCAGGTCAAGACCGTGTTCCAGCGAGAGGACTTCTCTCAAATTGCGCATTCCGGCGGACTCACTCCAGATAAATGCCTCTTCGTTTAGTCCCGAATATCCTTGTCCTACGACTACCGATCCATCGGCAGAGACGGCATTGGCCATGCTGAATGGGTAGCCATCTGGGAGATGCCCCAGCCCGACCATTCCACCCTCGGAAGTCCAACGAAAGGCTTCCGAGCCCATTGACCCGATTGATAATCCCACGACAACCAAGCCATTGGCCGAGACTCCATTAGCCAGACTGTAATTAGCTCCATCGGGTAGATAGCCGATGCCGACCATTCCACCTTCAGAACTCCAGCGAAATGCCTCTACTCCGGTGGGTGAACCACTGAATCCCACAACTACCGATCCGTCTGCGGAGACGCCGTTCGCTTGGCTGTAGTAGTCGCCTCCAGGCAAGTCACCTAGTCCGACCATCCCGTTGCCGGAAGTCCAACGAAAGGCTTCAAGGCCACTAGACGAATGTCCCTGGCCCACAACGACTGATCCGTCGGAAGAAACGCCATAGGCATAGCTGTAGGTGTAACCTTCCGAAAAGTAGCCCAGTCCGACCATTCCACTGTCGGAAGTCCAGCGAAAGCCCTCGTTGCTCAACGTGGAAATTCCCAAACCCACGACGACCGATCCGTCGGAAGAGACGCCCCGCCCCGAACTCTGAAAGCTAGCTCCAGGCAGATCGCCAAGACCAACCATTCCAGTGTCAGCAGTCCAGCGAAAAGCCTCCGTTCCTGAGATCGACTCACTCCATCCAACCACCGTTGTGCCATCGGAAGAAACGGCCCCTGCGAAACTAGAGGTCAATCCACCAGCCAAGTCACCCAATCCTGTGAAACTGGCAGGTCCGGCGAGTGTGGTGTGGGAGGTCAGTAACAAAGTGAATAAGGTCAGGATGTTGGCTCTGCTGAGTTTCATTGGCGGGCTCCGATTTAGAGTGAACATTGGAGGTATTGGCGGTCACGGCTAAAGGCACTTCTCCAAACCACTAGGGCTGCTTTTCCCAAGAATCCGACACAAGTTGAGTAGATTTTTTGGCAGGAAAAATTGACGAGCCCTAAGTCCCTACATAAACTGGCTTTACCTTGGGCGGTCGCATGCCAGAGGGCGTGGATCGCACGCCGGCTGCGTAGAACCACCGACGCCAAGCTCACGTGGTTTTTGGAATGCGTGATGGGCGGCTTGTCTGTAGATGAGTCTGAACCCGATGTCGGGCAGTTGGCCGAACGGCTGCAATCCGCGCGCTGTGGAACGGACAGTGAACTCGGGCAGCTTCTTGAAACCACCCGCCGTTATTTGCTGCTGGTGGCCAACCACTCTTTGGACTCGCAGTTGAGTCAGAAGGTTGCCCCCAGTGATTTGGTTCAGGAAACCCTGATCGACGCTCACCGCGACTTTGCGAAATTCGAAGGGACAAACGAGGCGGAATTCTTCGCCTGGTTGCGGCAGATCTTGCTTCATAAGGCTGCCCATGTCCGAGCAAGATATCGAGGCACGGTCAAAAGAGACCTGAACCGCGAACTGCGACTTTCCGGCCCCGGTCAATTGGCAAGCCTGGAACCTTCCCCCAGCGCGCTGGTAATGAACCAGGAAAAGCAAAGCCGGCTGACGATGGCTTTGGAGCAACTCCCAGAGCACTACCGGCAAGTGATCGAGTTGCGGAGCTTCGACCGATTGGCATTCGCTGAGATTGGGAGACGCATGGGCCGTAGCGAAGACGCGGTTGGAAAGCTGTGGTGCCGAGCGATTGAGAATTTGCGTGAGCAGATGCTGGCATTAGGTGAATCCAGGTTGCTCTAGACATGATGAACAAGCCCGCTGGCGATTCATCGGCCACAGAGAAGCTCGACAGCTTGCTTCAGCAGTACGACGAAGTGCTTTCCTCTGGCGAGTGCACGGAACAAGCAGGGGTTGATGTCTCAAAGCTAAAGCAAGCAGATGTCGAGAGATTCGAGCAGCTCCGTCAATGCGTCGAGCTGCTCGAGGAAGCCCGTCAGCAACGCGACACCGCAGCTTCCCAACAGTACCCGTTGGATGCCTCAGCCACACTCATACCCTCGACCGAAACACCTCAACAGATTGGGCGGTTCGAAATCCTCGATGAGATCGGCCGCGGAGGTTGCGGTGTCGTCTTCCGTGCGCACGACCCGAAGCTAAACCGTGACGTGGCCCTGAAAGTGCCCCGTCCGGAGGTCCTCCTCTCGGAAGATCTCCGCGACCGTTTTCTTCGCGAGGCTCGCGCCGCAGGTTCGGTCGACCATCCGAATATTGTCCCCATCTATGAGGTCGGAGCCGAAGGCCCCATCAGCTTCATTGCGGCTGCCTACATTCCTGGACCAACACTCGCCGCTTGGCTCAATGATCGACAAGACCCAGTCGATGTCGGAGAAGCGGCAGTCTTGATTGCAACTCTGGCCGATGCTCTGGAGCATGCCCATGCTCGAGGTGTCGTGCATCGCGACGTCAAGCCCGGCAATATTCTGCTTCAACCCCAACACTTGCTCAGCCCGCGAGGCAGCCTTGCTGACTATGTTCCAAAAATCGCCGACTTTGGCTTGGCCAAGCTCCGCGAAACAACCGAGGGGGTAACGCATACCGGAGCCGTCATTGGTACGCCGCTCTACATGGCTCCGGAACAGGCAGAAGGTCGACTCGACGAGATAGGACCGGCGACGGACATCTACGCACTGGGGGCAATTCTTTTCGAGTTGCTCACCGGACAGCCTCCGCTACGCGGCGAATCGGATGTAGACACCTTGCGCCGCATTGTCAGCGACGACCCTCCCCTGGTGCGGATCGCGCGTCCACGTGTACCGCGCGATCTGGAAGCAATTTGTTTGAAGTGTCTAGAGAAACGCCCGGCACAACGTTATCTCACGGCTGGGGAACTGGCCCTGGATTTGAGGCGTTTCCAAAACGGCACGCCCACGATTGCCCGTCCGATTGGGATATCGCACCGCGCATGGCGGTGGTCACGTAAGCGACCTGCCATTGCGGCGCTGCTGCTTATCAGCTCAGCACTACTTGTTCTGCTAGCCGGAGGAGCGGGGCTCTATAACGTCCGAGTCTCGAATGCATTGAAAGAAGCAGAAACCGAACGTATTCGAGCTGAAAACGAGACGTTGCAGACGCGGCGATTACTCTACACGGCCGACGTACGATCAGCATACGATGCCTGGCATTTGATGAACCGCAACAGTGCGCTGGAGCTGTTGAGTCGACACATTCCCAAACCTGGCCAGCCCGACCTTCGGGAGTTCTCCTGGCACTGGCTATCGGGGCAATGCCACGGAGAGGTGCGCTCGTTTGTGGGGCACTCTGACGAAGTGTTCAGCGTTGACTTCTCGCCCAATGGGAAGAATTGTGCCACAGCTAGCAAGGACGGGACCGCAAGAATTTGGGACGTGCCTACCGGAAAACAACTGCATGTTCTTTTGGGGCATACGACCGAAGTCACCTGCGTCCAGTATTCGCCAGACGGCACGAGGCTCGCAACCGGAAGCGAAGATCACCAAGTGATCGTGTGGGATTCCCTGAGCGGAGAGTCTCTGTTTACGCTCTCAGGTCATGAAGATCATATTCTCACAGTTGCTTTCTCACCCGATGGGCAGCAGCTTGCATCCGGAGGTCGCGACCGGCAAGTGCGACTGTGGAACCTCGCGGATCAACGGCCACTTGCAACGATAACGCCTCAGGGGGGCGTGATCCGCTGTTTACGCTACTCGCCAGACGGTCAATCACTGGCCGCCTGCGATGAGAGCGGTTTGATTCATCGCTGGAATACGGAAACCTGGCAAAGCCTTCCAACCTTATTCCAGACCGATGGCCCGCTGTTCGCGATTGATTTCAAAGAGGACTCGGAGCATTTGGTGGCGGCCGGGAGAGATTCGATCGCCTACTACTGGGACCTTCACACAGGCACTTGTTCGACAATCTCAGAATCGGATAGGCACCGAAGCTGGATAAGGGATTCTAACTTGTCACCAGACGGTTCGCTGTTGGCCAACGCCAACCAGGCCGGAACGGTGCTGCTGTGGAACCTGCCTAGCGGTGAAGCGACAGATCCTCGGCTAGAAGCAACCATCCAAGGTCACGCAGGTCAAGTCTGGAATCTAGCTTGGTCGCCAGACGGAAAATACTTAGCCACCGCAGCTGCAGATCACTCAATCAAGCTGTGGGATATCGCAAGTCTGCATGGCAAAGATTGCTATCAACCAGCTTCTGGACATGTCTGGGACATCGCCATATCTGGTAACCCCAGTACGATCGTGTCGACTCACGAAGGCGGAACACTTCGCACCTGGGATATAGCTTCGCGTCAAATGGTATCGGAGCGGCCAGTTCCTTGGGTTAACAATAAGACAATCCTCGCTCTCGACAAATTACACAACCTGGCTGCCGTATCCGCCGTCGACCACACAAGTGTGCATCTTGTTGACTACTTGACCGGCAATGAAATCCTTACGAAAGATCTCGGCCCAGCAACGGTCGATACGATCGCTTGCAGTCCAGACGGATCGGAGCTAGCCGTAGTAGACGAATCGGGCAAGGTAATCACACTAGAACTTCCCACAGGAATAGAGCTCGGAACAATTCAAAGCAACGACCGAATCGGATGCGTTGCTTACTCGCCCGATGGCAAGCACCTCTTGACAGGTTCTCGCGAACTTCAGTTGTGGGACGCTCGTACGGGCGAACTAAAATGGGGGCATCGCCACCTCGATTCGGATTCTCGCCTTGCCAAGTTCTCTCCTGACGGGAAATCAATTGTTGCCGCAATTGGCCACCATTTTCTAGTCATGATTGACCCTTCATCGGGAGAGATCACTGAAGAGTTGCAAAACGACGAGGGGCAGACCAGTTGTTTCGCATTTTCTCCAGACTCACAAACTTTAGCCGTGGGCACATGGGACACAAATGCTGTAGTGCTGTGGGATGTTCGCACCAGCCAGAGATGCTGTTCTCTGAAGACGAATTTAAAACATGTTTCCGCTTTGGCCTTCTCGCACGACGGAACCCGATTAGTAGCCGCGGGCGAAACCCAAGGCAACTACGTCGCTCCTCACGGCTCATCCCAAATTGTCGAGTGGGTCTTGCCCCCGATCTCACCACTGCAGTGACCTTCGGAAAAAAAGTTCGAGGTCCAAGTGGCATAAATAGTTTTGGCCTTGTCCCATTTTTGTTCCGTTGTGGATGAGAAAGTCTGGAATCAAGTGTTTGCTGCGAGTTAAACTGCTTTCGGTATCTCGCATCACCTGAACGCGAAGGAGTCGTGCTCTACTTGCGCTGAAATCGAGCAGGGCCTCATGCTGGTCGCTCCTTATGTGTGATTGTTAGAGCAGTAGCAAAACAAAGTGTGCGGTACCGCGGTAGCAGGAAGTACTGTGAGGGTGAATGTAAAGCTGAGACACCGCACCGCACAACGGGGCAGGCTGCTGAAGTTCCGGGTTGCAAAGCCAAGCGAAGCCGCAACAGATAGGGCAGGGCCGATTAGTTTGGAGGCACCTTGGCATTGCATCTGTACGAGGGCGAGCCTTACGTGAGTGAACTGGTGTGTAACACCTGTAGCCAGGAGCGTGGAGGTAGAAGTGGAGCGAATACGGACGCATGTATCAGGAGTAATGGTTGCAAACGAATTTCATGGTCCCTTTACACTACTCCAGGTCGCATATGGGATGAGTTGAACCGCGTTCGACTCTAGAGTTATCTTGCAATGCAAAGTGAATGCACTCAGTCCGGCTCGGGGTAGCAAGTTGTCAGACTACGTCTTACGCTAGTGACTGATTCATCGCGCGTGCCTCCGATGTAAACCCCCTGCTGAAACCCTGGCTCCAAGAAGTCTGATGCAGAATCGCGAAATCAGACCTGTCCGCGTCAAGCCGCTCGTCCTCTCCGCGGTTCTCCTTTCGGGCGTCTTTTGGATGTGCTTAGTCTTTGACAGCTTCTCGGTCGAAGAAGGCTGGCAGGGGGAGAACTTCAAGACATACCTGATGATTCCTGTCTTTGCGACTGGTGTCATCGGTGTCGGGGCTGTACTTATCTGGTGGCATCTACACAGTGTTCGCCAGCATGGAGAATTGGCTGAAGCGACACTGACTCGGTTTGGCTCGACAGTTCTCAATGGCACTGAGGTTTACCTGACGGTCGCCTATAACGGCCGCGACTATACCGAAAAGAGGATTGTGGCCGCGGAGTATGCGATGACTCTCAAGGTGGGCAGCGTCGTCAGAGTTGTCGTCGACCAGCGACGGCCCGAGCGGTTCTACATTGAATGCCCCGACACCAACGGCGACTAGTCATGCTTCTGCAGCGGTAAAACTGCCCAATTTCGCGTGCTGTGTTTCGTCTCGCTCAGAATCCGGCAGGGGTGGCATTTCGCGATCTGCTGAAGCGGTGTTACCGCGTGTGCGGTTCCTCCACAAACAGACATGGTCGATAAGTGGCTGGGAGTAAACGAAATACTGCGACTTGATTGTTGCTCGTGCCTGCTGCTGTCACTTCGTATGTGATTCAATGACTGCAGCCGGAGAGTTGGTTGCGGAATGGAACCATCGCTCTTTCAGGACGCTCAGCATTGTGATTGTGAACGCGTGCAACGAATGTACGCCACAGTGACAACTAAGGAGGTGACAAGATATACCGATAAGCCAGGCTCCGGCACGGTCGCAATATTTAGCGTTACGCTGTTTGCTCCGATGGCCCAAGCGTAGGAGCCTGCAGTGAGTCCAAGCGAGCCGAGCGTCTGAGAGGCATAGGTCGAGGAGGCGGCGAGCGTGCTTCCGGTTGTGTAGCCATTCGGCAGGATCAATGCGGCCGAGCTGCCTAGCGACGGCCCGTTGAGTCCCATCAAGTCGCCGCTTCCACTGGTCGCGTAGAAGCTTGTCGAGCCGGGGCCAATAGAACTTGGGCCGGTCACCGATCCTAGATATAGGTCCACCGCGGTGAAGCTTGTTGGTCCTGTCCTAAAGAGACTTGCAGGATTTACTTGAGCACTTGTGGCGGTGTCGATCTTAGTTAACCCTGCAAGATCAACCGAACCACTTCCCGAAAACACGACGTCTTCGCCAATCTCTGAGATGTTGAATATCAAATTGGCGCGAAGTTCGCCACACGAGGAGATGGCCACGACGATTGCGAGATAAAGTACTGGGTTTATTGCTTTCATCATCTTTCTCTCGTAGTTGATACTTGAGAATGAGGCACCAAGAGCGCCGGATCGATTGGCGGTGGCCGTTCGCCAGCAAAGGGCCGAGTCACGAGCCCACCTGGACTAGTGGCCAGCATGGCTCTAATAGGTAGCCTTCTTTCGTTTTCTCCTTCTACTGGCCAAACCGCACAGCAAGAGCCCGCCACCCCCTAACATCAAGATTGCTCCGCTGGGTTCTGGAACACTGACCACAGTCAGAACAATTCCGTTGCCACTGGAGCCTGCGTTGAAGGAGATCAGGTAGTCGGCGTATCCGCTGCTGATGATGTCACCGTCGGCCAACGGCACCAGCGGATCGTGGGGGGAAGCGAAGCTGTTAGTCGCCGCAATCGGCAGATTCGTGTCGTTGGCTACGATCGTGAACTGGTCACCGATCTCCGGCTGAAACCCATTGACGAAATCGACTTCGAGGATAGCTAGCGAGAATAGCTCCACTTCGCTCAATGTGCCCCCTCCGTTGTATTCATAAAATTGGTCGACCAAGATCTGATCGTACTCGGACACCTGATCACCACCGAGGTCCAGGTTGATTTGGTTTTGCAACAGCCCGCCAGCGATGTTGAGGGTGCTAATAACCTCGCCATCGTCCATTGCGTCGCCGATTGCCAGTGTGCCGAAGTCTCCATAGATCCAGAGATCTCCACCTGCGGAATTGTCAATCGCAAGCGTTCCACCAGATTGATTGATGGTCAGGTTTTCTGCATGGCTGACACTGACATCGCCTCCGTAGATGTCTGCCGATGTCTGGGAAGAATAGTCGCCCAGTAGGTAATCAATCGATAGCTCGCCCCCGTCCACGGAAAAGCTTGAGTTGGAACCGTAAATTTGCACCGACTGAATCACAGCACTCGGGGTATTGCCTAGATAAGACGATTGCTGGTAGGTCGATTCGAAGAGGTCCAGGTTGGTGAGATTTAGAACGCCACCATCGAGATTTATGTTGGAGCTATCAAGGATGAGGTCCGGTGCGCTGGCTGTTCCAACCGTACCACCCTCGATTGTGAGCGAACTGTTGTACGACCAAAAATTGTTGGCGGAGAGCTCAAGGTCACCATCGTACACGGCGACATTCGAGTTGACCCACTCGCCGGCCATATCTACCGATCCCCCGCGGACCTCGATGCCCCCATAGGCATCGTTCAAGTTTTGGACGTACGCATTCCCCCCGCTGACTTCGACAAGTCCTCCCCCTGACAGCTCATACGCGTCGAAGTAACCTCCGGACTGTCGAAGTTCTCCTTCAACACTGACTCTCGAAGCCCACAAAGATCCGCCCTGCAGGAGGTACTCTCCGCTTAGATCGAAGTACGGTGAGGAGGAGGCATCGAAGAAACCGCCGGTTTGTGATATCGAGCTGCCGGATGAAACCGACACGTCGTATGAAACAGATAGATTTGAGTAGTCTCCGGTTAGGGACAGGGTCGATCCGCCCTGCAGCGACATTTGATCATGGACTATCAGGTCCGCTCCCGAATTACTCGACTGAATTACAAGGTGGCCAGCAGCACTGGTAGACCCGAGGTAGAGGTAGGAGGTCTCCGCATAGTCGCCATTGCCGACGACGGCTGTTCCGTCGTTTTGGATATAGGCTTCGGTGAAGAAACCTGGGACATCGGCGTCCCAATTAGCACTGTCTAACCAAGCACCTGAAGTGGCGTTGATCCACTCCGTGGATTGCGCAATTGCGTCTGGTGAGATCGCGGCATTAGTAATGACTATTGCGAGAAAACTACACGTAATTCTGTTTTGAAACAGGGAGTTAATTGTGTGGGTCATCAGCGGTACCGGCTGTTCGGAGGTTGGAGAGGAGTAGGAGGGAGAGGCTGTATGCCCGTTGATTACTGTTGTGTGGAGGCATTTGTGTACATTTCAGCCTGAGAGCCGTCTGAGGGAGTTCTGAAAGAGCGTGAAACTCTTGCAGCGCTTACCACGGCAAACCACTAACAGGAATGCGAGTCCTGTAAAGGCTAGAACGAGAGTTCCCGGTTCGGGTACTGAGCGTAGCTCTTCACCGGCAGCGAAAAGATTATTGCCGATTGGCTCCAAACCTGGCGGTGAGAATCCCCCACCAAGCAGCGCTATTTCGGTTGCAAGTGCCGAGAAAGCGTTTTCCACGTCATTTCTGAAACCATAGAGGGCGGCACCTTCGGCCTCCATCGCGTTCGCGGCATCGGAAAAGTTGAGTAAGCCCAGTTCGTTGCCAGCCGCGAACAGATTGTTGCCGATTGGCTCCAAGCCTGGTGGTGAGAAGCCCCCGCCAAGCAGCGCTATTTCAGTTGCAAGTGCCGAGAATCCATCTTCGACGTCATTCCTGAACCCATAAAGGGCAGCACCTTCGACCTCCATCGCGTTCGCGGCATTGGAAAAATTGAGTAATCTCAGTTCGTTGCCAGCCGCGAAGAGATTGTTGCCGATTGGCTCCAAGCCTGGCGGTGAGAATCCCCCTCCAATCAGAGCCAGTTCAGTTGCAAGTGCCGAGAAAGCAGACTCCACATCATTCCGAAAGTCGTAGAGGGCGGCACCCTCGGCCTCCAGCTCATCTGCTGTAGATGTCGGACTAGCAACAGCACAGGGGATAATGGAAAGCGCGAGTGCAAATGCTGACAATGGGGCGAAGAGAACCTTTCGAGGATGAGAGATCATTAGCTAGGCTCCGTGTTGTATGTCTTAGGAGAGGCTAAGCAGCTTGCCGTGGGCAGGAATTGATTTCCTTGGAACAATCCTGATCGCGTATATGAGGAACCAAGAACGGGCAGGGGAACTAAGCTCGCTTTCGCCGCCGTCGAGCGAGGAAAGCCAGACCGATGGATCCGATTCCCATCATCACAATGGTCGTGGGTTCTGGGACGAGGACGTTGAATAAAATCGTGTCTTGACCACCGTCACCATCAAACACTCGAACACCAAGTGCGAAGCTATTAGGAGGCGAAGCCGGGGCCGTAAAGACTACGCTGTCGCTGGCGAGTCCACCGCTGCCCTGATTCGTAACGGAATCATCAAACAGGCCGTCGCCGTCGAGATCCCATGCAAAAGTAAGGTCATCCAACACGCCTGGATCATTCGCCGAGACGCTGAATGTGGCCGTTTGTCCAGAGCTAATCGCGGTACCGGGAACGTTCAGCCCGAACAAGCTCGGAGCAACATTCAGCACCGTTACCGAGCGACTGAGGGTTGATGTGGTGTCGTCGTCCATTACGGCGAATGTGTTGGTGAGGGTTCCCTCGTCTACTGCGGCGACATTTGTGATATTCGACGTTCGGGTTCCGACTGTTCCTCCGGTGCCGGCGCTGGTGCCATTGATGGTGAATGTCTGCGCGTCGGTTCCCGGATCAGTGGATTGCATCTGGAGTGCAACGGTCGAACCCTCGTTAACTGTTATGTTGCCGTCGGTTCCGTTCTGTGTGGCGCTAACGATCGTTGGTGCAACATTTGTCACGACCAGATTACGAGTGACCGTCGTGGTTGTGTCATCATCCGTTACGGCGAACGTGTTGGTGAATGTGCCGTCTTGGTTGAATGGCTGATTGACGCTATTCGAGGTTCGGGTTCCGAAGGTATCAGTATCTATTCCCGCGGTTGTGCCATTAATGGAGAAGGTCTGGGCATCCTGTCCAGGGTCTGACGACTCCATATGCAAGGCTACCGATGAACCTTCACTAACAGTGATGGTGCCGTCCGTACCATTCTGAGTCGCGGAAATCACCGTCGGTGCGACGTTGTTCACGGTAACCGTGCGGCTGTTACTTAGTAGGTAGCTTCCAGGATTGGTTTGAGAACCCAAGCTGTACGAACTGTTCTGCACAGCTTCTAATGGCACATTGTCTGAATACGAAATTGTGTGCACACCATCTTGACCGAACGAAAAACCACCACCGTGAAGTTGGAATGTTGCATCTGTTTGTGACGGGCTAACATAAGACGAGGAACCCGATGGTCCCGTCCGACTGAAGACAACCGAGTTCGATGTCAATCTGGTAGTCGTCGTTCCGGCAAAGCCACTTTGACTACCGGCAGGTTGAGCCCGGATTGAAATATAGAAAGTGGTGGCTTGCCCTTCATTAATGGTAATGTTGGCATTGACTTCGTTCACCCGGAAATACTCTTGAGAAGCCGAACCGCCATCGAAGTCCGCTTGTGCGGGGTCCGCAGTCAATGCTATGGCGACGAGAAGTGAAGCCGTCATGATATGACATGCTCGAGTCTTGTTTGTAGAGTTCATGAGCGGGCCTTTCGATGCGTTCGCTGTAGAAGTTCCAACTATTCCGAGTTGACTGCACCGCCTTGCGGGAGGAATTGTGGTCGTGTGTGGAGTTGAGGGGGCAGCGGTGCAATTCTTGCTGGTTTGAGTCATTGGTGCGTTACTGGAATAAAGCCCATGCGATGGTGCAGCGCATTGGCACTGCCATTTATTTGCGAGAGAGCCTAACCAGGCCGGCGACGACGCCAGGCGGAAAGAACGAGTGCAACCAGGCCGAAGCCGGCTAGCACGAAGCTCGAGGGCTCGGGCACGACAGCGACCCAGGCTTCGCTTCTTCCGTTGGGGTTGGTGCCTGTGCCAACAATGGCGCGTCCGTCGGCGGTGATCCCACGGGCTTCGTCGAGAGTCCAGCCAGTAAGGTCCAGCCCATAATCGAGAGTGAGGATGTCTTTCAAATTGCGCATCCCATTGTCGTCGTCCCACAAAAAGGCTTCTCGGCCCTGGGAAGTAAAGCTCCTTCCGACAACAATCGATCCGTCGCCCGAAACTCCGTAAGCCTGACTGCTGAATCCGCCGGGGAGATAGCCGAGCCCAACCATCCCACTACCGGAAGTCCAGCGAAACGCTTCTTGACCCGAGGCCGAATCCCCCCATCCGACGACCACTGCCCCATCGGCCGAGACGCTTTGGGCAGAACTGGAAAAACCTCCGCCGGGAAGATCGCCAAGACCAACCATCCCGCCACTAGAAGTCCAGCGGAACGCTTCGAATCCAGAGGCAGAATTTCCTTCTCCTACAATGACTGACCCATCGCCCGAGACGCTGTGTGCGGAGCTGGAGAAACTTCCACCGGGGAGATCACCGAGTCCAACCATCCCGCCGCTGGAAGTCCAGCGGAACGCTTCGTAACCTGAGGCAGAACTCCCTTTTCCCACGACGACCGATCCATCGGCTGAGACGCCCCGCGCCTGACTCTCAAAATTTCCGCCGGGAAGATCGCCAAGCCCGACCAATCCGCTGCCCGCAGTCCAGCGATAGGCCTCCTGCCCCGAGGTCGATAGCCCATCCCCCACGACGACCGACCCGTCGGCCGAGACGCCATATCCAATGCTGGAAAAACCTCCGCCGGGAAGATCGCCAAGCCCCACAATTCCACTACCCGAGGTCCAGCGAAACGCTTCTCGCCCCGAGCCTGAATACGACGCTCCGACGACGACTGTGCCATCGGCCGAGACTCCATAGGCAGAGCTGAAGAAGAATTGACCAGGCAGATCGCCAAGCCCTGTGAAGCTAACGGGGGCGGCATCGGTGATGTTGCTTAGCAAGAGCAGGGCTGCGGTTGTGGTTATCGTGGCTGAAGTTTTCATTGTTAGCCTTTTCCGGTTGCAAGTTGTTCGTGAGCAAGGCGGGTTCATGCGGAACTTCGAAGCGGTGGGGTAATCACTCAGGCCTGGAAGGTCGAAGGGTCACTTGGCCCGACGACGCCAAGCAGACAGAACGAGTGCAATCAGGCCGAGTCCGGCTAGTAAAAAGCTCGAAGGCTCGGGCACGACAGCGACCCAGGCTTCGCCAAAACCATTGGGATTGGTGCCATAGCCGACAATCGTGCGCCCGTCTGCGGAGATTCCACGGGCTCCCCTGAGATTCCAGCCGGTTAGGTCCAGGCCGTACTCAAGAGTGAGAACGTCTTTCAGGCTGCGCATGCCATTGGCGTCGTCCCACAAAAAGGCTTCGCTGCCTAAAGCAGAGTAGCTGTGTCCCACGACGATCGACCCATCTCCTGAAACTCCAGAGGCTTCGCTACGGACAGCTCCCCCGGGTAGGTCTCCGAGGCCAACCATCCCGCTGCCGGAAGTCCAGCGAAACGCTTCCTCTCCCAAGGCCGAAAAACCTCTACCGACGACTACGGAGCCATCGGCCGAGACGCCTGTTGCAAGGCTGTAGTAATTTCCGCCGGGTAGATCGCCGAGACCAACCATGCCGCCGCTGGAAGTCCAACGAAACGCTTCCACCCCCGAGGCTGAAGTCCCCTGTCCGACGACGACTGTGCCATCGGCCGAGACGCTATGTGCATCGCTGCTAAAGTATCCACCTGGTAGATCGCCGAGGCCGACCATTCCTCCGCCGGTTGTCCAACGGAATGCTTCGTAACCCGAGGCTGAATCCCCCCGTCCGACAACGACCGAGCCATCGGCTGAAACGCCATGAGCTCTGCTGTTATATGAAGAACTTCCACCGGGTAGATCTCCAATCGCGACCATCCCGCCGCCAGAAGTCCAGCGAAATGCTTCCTGACCTGATGATGAGTAGGACCGTCCCACGACGACCGACCCATCGGCCGAAACGCCATATGCAAGGCTGCTAAAGCTTCCGCCCGGCAGATCGCCGAGGCCAACTATTCCTCCGCTGGAAGTCCAGCGAAAGGCTTCCTGGCCTGATGATGAGTAGGACTGTCCCACGACGACCGACCCATCGGCTGAAACGCCATATGCACCGCTGAAAGTAGCTTCGCCAGGCAGATCGCCAAGCCCGGTGAAGCTAACAGGGGCGGCGGTGGCAATGGTGCTTAGCAAGAGCAGTTTAGTGATCGTGGCTATCGTGGCTGAAGTCTTCATCATTGGCCTTTTCCGGTTGCAAGTTGTTTGTGAGTGAGGCTGGTTCATGCGGAACTTCGAAGCGGTGGGGTAATCACTCGGGCCCAGAAAGTCCAAAGGTTACTTTGCCCGACGACGCCAGGAGGAGAGAACGAGTGCAACCAAGCCAAAGCCGGCTAGTACGAAGCTCGAGGGCTCGGGCACAACTGCGACCCAGGCTTCAGTGTCTCCATCGGGGTTGACGCCAGTGCCGACGATGGTACGTCCGTCGGCGGAGATGCCACGGGCGTCGTAGAGTGACCAGTCAGTAAGGTCCAGCCCGTATTCGCTAGTGAGAACGTCTTTTAGGCTGCGCATGCCATTGGCATCGTCCCACAAAAAGGCTTCTGTTCCCTGGGCAGAGGAGCTTTGGCCCACGACAACCGATCCGTCAGCTGAGACACCTCGTGCTGTGCTGTTAAAACTTCCCCCCGGCAGATCGCCGAGTCCAACCATGCCGTCGCCAGAAGTCCAGAGAAACGCTTCCTGACCTGAGGCCGAATACCCCCGTCCTACGATGACCAATCCGTCGTCCGAAACGTCGTACGCCGTGCTGTAAAAAATTCCTCCAGGTAGATCGCCGAGACCAACCATTCCTGAACCAGCAGTCCACCGAAATGCTTCGTAACCCGACGCACTTGTTCCCCATCCCACGACGACCGACCCGTCGGGGGAGCTGGCAATTGCATAACTTCCATACCCACCATCAGGCAGGTCACCAAGCCCCACCATTCCGCTACCGGACGTCCAGCGAAAAGCTTGCGAGACCCCACCTGATTCCGACATGCCCACGACAACCGACCCGTCGTCCGAGACACCATACGCATAGCTGGAGGCATAGCCGCCGGACAGATTGTCGAGGCCGACCATTCCACTGCCAGAGGTCCACCGATACGCTTCGTAAATCGGAGTTCCGTAAACCGAATTTGAATACCCCGATCCGACGACGACCGCCCCGTCGGCCGAGACGTCATATGCATTGCTAAAAAAACCTCCGCCCGGTAGATCGCCGAGGCCAATCATCCCGCCGCTGGAAGTCCAACGGAACGCTTCTGTCCCCGAGGACGAAGACGCCTGTCCGACGACGACCTTGCCATCGGCCGAGACTGCAGATGCGGAGCTGTTAAGAATTCCGCCGGGCAGATCACCAAGTCCGGTGAAGCTAACGGGGGCGGCATTGGTGGCGGTGTTTAGCAGGAGCAGAACTGTGACCGTGGCTATCGTGGCTGAAGTTTTCATCGTTGATCTTTTCGTGTTGTTTGTGGTCGTGAGCAAGGCGGGTGTATGTGGAACTTCAAGGCGATGGGGTAATCACTCAGGTCTGAAAAGTCGAAGGGTCACTTTGCCCGACGACGTCTCACGAGTAGGCCAATGCTCAGTAAGCCCATGCTCGCCAGCGCCAGCGAACTGGGCTCGGGGACGGTTGCGACACGGAACCCGATGCTTGGGTTTTCAAAGGTAGGGTCGTAGCTTTGTGGGACTGACGCACGAAGGGGGAACTCGTTGGTCAAGAAGGAGCCTCCCCGGAGACCGCGGAACAAACCTGAAACCAGCGTTTCGTTCAGCTCAGAGACATTGCCGCCTTGGTCGAACGTACCGTAGGGACTGGTGGAGAAGCTGTAGGCGCCGACGTCCGTTAGATTGTTTATCGCAGATTCGTAATTCGCGGAGTTCGAACCACCGACAGGTAGTTCTGCTGTTGGGTCGATATCGCTGCCTGTGGGATACAAGAAGTAATTACCGGTATTGCCATCGTTCTTGTGATAGGCGGCTTTGTACCACTCATCTTCGCTGGGAAGCCACCAAGCAGCGTTCGGGTTGCGAGTAATGCTGAGTCCGTTGGTTGGCGTGGCCGTGCCGCCCAGGATCGTGTAGGCACCGGTCTCCGTATCGCCTGCTCCTTGACCGTTGTGCAGCCAATTGGCGAAGCGAATCGTGTCGTACCACGAGACATTGTTAACGGGCTTGTTTTCGCGCCCGCTGATTGGCGCGTAGGTGTAGCTCCCACTGGAGCCACTGCGGGAAATTCCCCCGAAGCCGCTGGCCATATTGGTGTTGTATAGCCCTAGCGGATCGCTGGCCGCCTTGGCGTTGAGGAAAGCCGCGTACTGGGCGTTGGTAACTTCAGTGGTGCCGATGTTGTAGGCGTACGAGACCGCACCCAAACCTATGCCATAGGTATCGGCACTGTTCCCGAGATTGCCGATTGGCACGGTGTCGATCGTGATCGGAGCAGCCGTGGCGGCTTGTGGCAAGAGTAGATAGATCGCGCCGAAAACTAGGTGCGCAGCGATGGTGCGAGACATTAGCGGCCCCCCCTGAGCGAGCTTTTGTTGCTGACAGAATGCAGATTTACGTACTTGGCCTAAGTACTAGATGCGGTCCCGCGGAAAACGTGTCGCAAAAATGAAAAATAAAGTGATCGGCTCGCAATTAGGGGGCGGGCGACTATACTGGGGCACTATTCTCGAAAAGATCTCGACGTCGCTGCCTTCAGCAAACAAGCATCGCCGAGGCCCATTCATGGCGAAAAGCGATCTCACACAGCTCATTGACATGGCCCGCACCGGCTGCCAGGACTCGCTGGGCGAATTGCTGGGCATGTATCGAAACTATCTGTATCTCAATGCATCTCTGCAGATAGACCCTGAACTGCAACAGAAGTTCTCCCCGTCGGACATGGTTCAGGCCACGTTCATGCAGGCGCAGAAGAATATTGGTGCCTTTGTTGGCTCTCAGGAACGAGAACTCATCGCATGGCTTCGCAAGATTTTGTGCTCGCAGATTGCAATGGAGACCCGACGGTATTTGACGCAGGGGCGAAACTATAAGCGGGAACTTGAGTACCATCAGGACGTCAATCAGTCGTCGTTCCATTGGACCGCGGCACTGGTCTCCCCAACCGATTCACCCAGTCGGAGTGCCATCCGCCGAGAACAGGCGGTGATCTTGGCCGACACCCTGGCAGAACTGCCGGAACACTACCGAGAGGTTCTCGTCAAACGGCATCTACAAGGAAAACGCTTTGAGGAGATTGCCAGTGAGCTTCAGCAAACAGTCGACGGGGTGAAAGCTGTCTGGCGACGGGCAATCGCTCTTCTACGAAAGCAGTTAGACGCTGGACAGGTCTGATGCAGAAATCGGACAGCGACAACGCGACGCCGGTAGAAGATGGGGCAAGGGACCGGCAACTCCAAGATGCCATGGAGCAATTCTTGCTTCAGTTGGAAACTGGGGTTCGTCCCAACCGGAACTCTTTTACTGCCGATCACCCCGAGATTCGGGAAGAGCTGGAAGAGCAGCTCGAAGCGCTTGAGTTTTTGCACTTGGCTACAAGCCAGTTCGCAGTGCAAGAGGAGGAACCACTGGCGGTCGACCCGGTTGGCCAGCGATCCACTCTCGGGGATTTTCAACTGATTCGACCCATCGGGCGCGGTGGAATGGGAGTCGTCTATGAAGCGATTCAGCTTTCGCTCGACCGCCGGGTTGCAGTGAAGGTGCTCCCCTTTGCGGCACTACTGGATGAGAAACACCGCAAGCGTTTTCAGAACGAAGCGCGAGCTGCAGCGACGTTAGAACACCCCAACATTGTTCCGATTCACTTCGTCGGTCAGGAACGTGGGGTACACTTCTACGCGATGCAACTGATCGAAGGGCAGAGCCTTGCAGAGGCGATCAAGAGTCTGAGGAACTCCTGCGACGGGCGGCTTGAAACCAGCATCAGTCGTGGCACGCTGCCATTCAAAGCCCATGGGAACACCCCGCGTGGTAATGAAGACCGTTCTCGCGCGCTATTGAGCAGTTCTTTGCAAACCGACAATCGCACGGCTTTCTACCGTGCCGTATCCGAGTTAGGCATTCAAGCAGCGTCGGCGCTGCAATACGCGCACGATCATGGCATCGTGCACCGCGATATCAAGCCAGGCAACCTACTTCTCGATGAGAACAGCAAGCTCTGGGTAACTGATTTCGGACTGGCCCACAACGACAAGAGCGAATCGATCACGGCTGATGGTGACGTGCTCGGAACACTTGCCTACATGAGCCCTGAGCAGCGGTCTGGTACCCGGCTGATTGATGCCCGCTCTGATGTCTTCTCCTTGGCGGCAACGCTTTACGAGCTTCTGACATTAAACCAGCCATTCGACCATGTAAGCGGGCAAGGTCCTGGCCGAGGCAAGGGAATGCCGCCACGTGCGCTGCGGCAGACGGATGCACACTTACCGGTCGATCTTGAGACGATCTTGCTCAAGGCAATGTCTGATGAGCCTCAAGATCGCTACCAGACGGCGGGCGATTTTGCGGAGGATCTAAGGCGGTTCGCCGCGGGACAGACTATTCGCGCTCGTCGGCCCTCAACGTTAGAACGGTGCATGAAGTGGGCGCTTCGGCACCCGAGCCTTGCCGCCACTTTCTCGCTTAGTTCGCTGGCGCTCTGCGTCGTACTATTGGCTTCAACCTGGCTGGTGTGGCAGGCGAAAGAGCAAACTCAGACCGCGCTTGGCCTGGCGGAAGAACGCGCCGAACGAGTGGAAGAACTGCTCTACCTCGCGGACATCCAACGGGCATACCAAGTTTGGAATGGCAACCGGCCAGAGCTTTCGCAAGAGCTGCTTCATCGACACCTTCCAGAGCACAGCTCGGCTGACCGCCGAGGTTATGCCTGGCACCTGCTCAATTCTCTTTCGAAACAGCCGCCAGCAACCTTGGTTGGGTCCCATGATGGCTCCGTCAACCAGATTGCAGTCTTTCCGGATGGCCTTCGCGTGGCATCCGTTGGTGACGACAAAAAGCTTCGTATCTGGGAGATCGAGTCGGGGAGGCTGCTTTCTGAAATTGCAATGGGGGACTCGAGTGTCGAGCCGGTTTTCTCCGTAGCGGTCTCGCCAGACGGCGAAACTGTGGCCACAGGGAGTGACGTGGTCTTGCTGTGGGATGTTGAGAGTGGAGAGCTGAAACGTGAACTGACCAGCTTCGATTACAACGTCCAGTCAATCGCCTACTCACCCAACGGTGCAATGATTGCCGTGGGCTCGCGCTACGATTGCGTGAGAGTATTTACAAGTGATGGGGATCTGGTCAAAGAAATCGAAGATACTTCGCGACATGAGTCACTCGAATTCACGCCCGACAGCAAACGATTAATCGTGCCGAGCCGTAAAGCAATTCCAGACTGGACTGGAAAAGATGGCTTCATACGCGAATGGGACGTTGCCACTTTCAAGAATCCTGTCAATTACATGGAAAGTAATGACGAATGGATCAGCAACTATACGCTTGCCAGTTGTGCACCAGATGGAAGCTATTACGCAACTTGTGGGAGTACGGCATATTATCCCATCGATATCATTGAGCCTGTATCAGGGCGTTCTCTATTGAAGCTATTGCAGTCTAGGGATCGAGTGAACTCACTGGCAATCTCTCCCAATAGTCAAGCTCTGGCGTCTGCATACAGTGATGGCACAATCGGATATTGGAGGCTGACGAGTAAAGAACAGGGCCATCTCGAGCAATCCAGTCGTCCGCAGATCATTGAAGCTCACCAAGGTAAAGTCAACGACATAGAGTTCGCTTCGAATACATGTCTACTCACCTGTTCGACCGATGGGAAGATTGCATGTCACGACCTAGGCCGATACTTCGAGTTCCGCTCGTCGGATCGTGATTTTCGTGATTTACTCATCCTGGACATTTCCCCCGACGGCCATGCCATCGCGTGTTCAAATCGCCGTTCGCCCTTTCGAATGCTCAACGCTTTGGGTGAGAGTATCTTTGACATAAGCGGAGATACAGAAGGTGATAAAGTCGCCTTTACCCGTGACTCCCGATTTGTAGGTTTGGCGTTTCGGGGGCAGAATACCGTACAGATCAGAGAGGTGACCACCGGTTTGTTGGTCGATACATTTTCAATAGATATAGAAGCCAAAGATCTTTGCTTCTCACCATCCAATGAGAGGCTCGCCGTGATTGATGAGGTTGGCGATCTCACGGTCTTCGACATCACAGCTCGCCAGAAGAAAGCCACGTTGTCACTTGACGGCCTTCAAGATGGGCAAGTCTACGGATGTACGTATTCTAATGATGGAGGTTACTTGCTTGGTGCTACCGATTTGACGGGGCTCCACCTGATTGCGGCCGAAAGCCTCGAGCAAATTCAAAACGTTCCCACGCCCAGCATTACCTTGTGCTCTTGTTTTGACCATTCTGGAAAGGTGCTCGCAACTGGTCACGATGATGGAATCATCCGTCTTTGGTCACTTCCCACACTAGCGCTTGCCGCTGAACTAAAAGGGCATCAAGGCCCAGTGAGAGCGGTTGCCTTTACTCCCGGCGATTGCTTGATCTCAACCAGTTTCGATTCGACAACCAGAATTTGGTCGGTACGCCACGAAACAGAAATAGGTATTCTTGATCGAGCCGATGGAGGGGGGCTGTGCGTAGTCGTTGGAGAACGTGGGGAGTTCGTCAGCATGGGGTACGCAAATGCGATGCACACTATCGAAGTCTCAGACTTTCCTGGCGAGCCCGAGGGACAGGATCGATAGGGTGCCCTTGGGTATCGAGAAGACTTCTAGCCGCTGGTGGGCGAAGCTTCACGATGCAGTCGTGTGATCAGCTCCGTCTTTTCGGCTCAAGCAGCGGAGAGATTGTGCACCACTTCTGAATGGATTATCAGTTAAAGAGGCTTTCTTTGGCGACGTCGGATATGGCAACAACTGCTGGATGCCGAATCCGCCGTTCCACGGAGATTGCGTAAAACCGCTCGCGAACTTCATCAAGTCGACCGACGGAGGCGACGCGATACTGCTGTTTGATTTCCTTTTCGATGGCCGTGGGTGCCGGGAACAACCCTAGCCCTGATTGGCCAAACACTTTCAGCAGTGCACTATCCTCAAATTCGGCGACAATTTGAGGATGGATATCGTTTAGCTGGAACCATTGGTCGAGCGACCGCCGGACAGATGTCTTCTCCGCAGGCAACAACATGGGTGCGCCGTTCAAAGAATGGGGAAAGCCTTTCCGGTACTTACGTGCAATCTCGGGCGTGGCAAACACCGTGACAGCACAATCGCCAAGCAGGTGATTGAAGGCTTTGACATTGACGGTCGGGCTCACGGGGGCATCGGCCAGAACGAGGTCCAAGCGGTGAACCGCCAAATCTGCCAATAGATCGTCGAGCTTGCCCTCGTTGCAGACCAGATGCACCGTGTCCTGCATCTCAAGGGCGGGTCGTAACAAGCGAAACGTAATTAGCTTCGGCAGAACATCTGGGATACCTACGACAAACTTCGAGGGACGCGATGGGAGATTTCCTCGGAGCGCCTCTTGTAGTTCATTGCCTGTGGTGAAGATCTCGTCTGCGTAGCGGAAGACGAGTTCACCGAAGTCGGTTAACACCAAGCGCTTTCCGACCTGATCAAAGAGCTGGTCGCCGAGCGCCTTCTCCAATTGCTTTAACTGGGCGCTGACCGTGGGACGGGCAAGATGCAATTGTTCCGCGGCTTGAGCGATTGAGCCAGCCTGGGCCACGGTCCAGAAGTAGAGCAAGTGATGGTAGTTGAGCCAGGTCATGCCAATATTATACGTAGCTTTTTTCTACGGGTGATAGTCATATTATCTGCTTTTTCAAACAGGTGCATTCGCCGTATATATACTCTGTACACCTGAAATGACCCAAACACGGCGGATCTGATGCGTATCTCGTTTGCAGCTGAAACAGTAGAAGGCGACGAGGAGGTGAAGGAGACCATCGAGCGGAAGTTGCGATTGGCGTTAACTCGCTACTCCCCCCGAATAACACGACTGGTCGTTACTTTAGGTCCTACCCCCTCCTGCGGAGTAAGGGAGTTGAAAGAGTGTAACGTTGCAGTGCACTTTCAAGACGGAAGCGCCACGGAAGTGAGCGGCAGGGCACATGGGCTGGCTGAAGCCGGGGCTGAGGCCGCTCAGCGAGCCAGCCGGGTGGTCAGCAGGTTGCTAGAGTTTAGCTGGCAGCCATCCCGCTGAGCGCTAAGGTACGAGAGCCAAGGTCGAGAGACACAGACATTATCTAAGTTCTGAAGTAGTTGCCTCAAGCCATGAATGAATCAAACCAAATGCGCGACACGCTGGCAGTGCTCGAAGGAGTCTGCAATGCCGCGGGCATCTATTTCGATCGCCTGCTCGCGAAGCGTTCATTGGCAGAGGCCGTGCGGACCTGGCCTGGAGATGATCGGCGCTTGAGGCCCAAAAGACTACTCGAGGTCGGGGAATCGCTCGGGATTCGGTTCAAAGAAATTACGTGCTCGGTTCGTGAAGCGCAAAAGCTACTCCGGCATGGTGCGCCAATCATTACCGATTCCAGCGGCAGCGAATCAACCTTTGAGTGGTGCATCCTGACCGGCTCCTCGGGGAATCGGGTATTGCAAGGTCTGAACGAGGAGAAGCAGCGTTGGGTTCACGTAGACGAATTCGCTAAACGTCTCGGAGTTGAATCAGCCGATGCACCGGTGCAGTGGTTGATCGCTCAGCCGACCCTCACATGCCAAACAGTTGCTAGCGATTCGCACGATCCTCCTAGCCCGTTCTCACGTCTACTAAAACTACTCCGCCCCGAGCGTGGCGATGTAGCGATGATCGTTGTCTTCGCTTTGTTCGTGGGCGTGTTAGCGTTAGCGACCCCAATCGCCGTTGAGGCGCTGGTAAATACAGTCGCATTTGGTCAGCTGCTACAGCCGATAGTTGTACTGTCGATTCTGTTGTTCATCTTCCTCAGTTTTGCTGCTGCCCTGATTGCTGTGCAGACTTATGTAGTGGAATTGATTCAGCGGCGAATGTTCGTACGAGTTGTGGCCGACCTTGCCTTCCGACTGCCTCGTGCGCGGCGCGAGGCTCTAGACCATTACTACGGTCCTGAACTCGCGAATCGCTTTTTTGACATTGCAACCGTTCAAAAGACGGCTTCCTCACTACTCTTGGACGGTGTAGCGATCGTTCTGCAGACTGCGATCGGTATGTCGGTCTTGGCGTTTTATCACCCCTTCCTGTTGGGGTTTGATGTGTTCTTACTCATCTTGCTTGGCATAGTCATCTTCGTTTTTGGTCGCAACGCCGTGAAGACTTCGGTGGAAGAGTCGAAGACTAAATACTCAATTGGAGCCTGGCTGGAAGATTTAGTTCGCAATCCTATCGCGTTTCGCACCTTTGGTGGTGGCGAGTTCGCGCTCGACAAAGCAGACCAGCTTACGCACAAGTATTTGATTGATCGTCAAAGCCACTTCCGAATCTTGTTGCGGCAGATCGTTCTAGCACTGGGGCTGCAGGTTGTCGCAAGCACGGTCCTGCTAGGGTTGGGCGGATGGTTGGTCATTTCCGGACAGTTGACCCTCGGCCAATTGGTTGCGGCCGAACTCATCGTAGCCGCGATCGTCGGAACTTTTGCCAAGATGGGTAAGCCGTTGGAGAACTTTTACGACTTGTTAGCTTCGGTCGACAAACTCGGCAAGCTGTTCGATCTGCCCGTCGAATCGCACGACGAGTACCTCCATCCGCGGAACGACTCACCTGCATCGCTCAAGGTGATCAATATGTCTTATCACTTTCCCAATAGCGGGCGGGGCATCGAACATCTCGAGATGCAATTAGAACCTTCTGAACGCGTTGCCGTTGTTGGTCCTTCAGGTTGTGGTAAGAGCACGCTGATGGATCTGATCTTCGATCTTCGTCAACCAACCACAGGCCGAATCGAGTTTGATGGAATTGACCTGAAGGAACTCCGTTGCGATTCCGTGCGCGAACGAATGACGCTTGCTCGCGACGTTGAGGTGTTCCAGGGCACTGTTGCAGAGAACGTTCACATGCATCATCCCGACATCAGTATCGAAGATGTCCGAAAAGCACTGTCCACCGTCAACATGCTGGAAGAAATTTTGGCACTGCCCGAGGGGCTCGAGCAGGAGTTGACCAGTGGAGCACTCCCACTGACCCGCTCGCAGTCTATTCGCTTGACACTTGCCCGAGCGATCGCAGGAAGGCCTCGTTTGCTCTTGATCGACGGACTACTCGATTCGATTTCCGACGAAGAACTGGCAAGCTTATTGCCAAGAATTACCGACAAAGACAATCCCTGGACGCTGCTTGTGGCGACCGGGAGAAATCAGATCGCTGTGCAATGCGATCGTGAAATCCGGCTACCAGCCATAGACAACCACCTGCAAACGAGCTAATTGAGAATCGGTTTACTTAGACTCTGCAGTCAGGTCGATTTGAGAGATAGCAGTCACATTTCAGTACTTATTGAGTCATTACCCGCATGGCAACTTTACTGAAGCGAACCGAAGCGAAACCAGCCGGCACGGAAATGGAAGTGGCCCAGCCGGACGTGGTTTTGCCTGCGCTACGTCTAGTCGAGACGCCAGTTGGTGCACGCCGCCTAGGAAAGCTTTTGCTTCTCCTGCTGGTGCTTTCTGTAATCGCCATGCTGTTTGCTCCGTGGCAACAGACGGTTTCTGGTACGGGGAAGGTCGTCGCTTATGCGCCGTTGCAGCGGCAGCAGATCGTTGAATCGCCAATCTCCGGACGAATTGTAAGGTGGAACGAAAAGCTCTTCGAAGGCGCAAAGCTGTCTGAAGGAGAGTTCATCGTTGAGATTCGCGACATTGATCCCTCACTGGTAAGTCGCTTGGAAGATCAGCTAAGCGCGTCGCAGCAAAAGGTAGAGGCCGCGGAGCTTATGGTCGAGGCCTACCGCGGCAAAGTCACCGCGTTTGAGGAGGCACAGACAAGTGTGATCGAGGCTGTTGAAAAGCAAGTAGAAATGGCCAAAGAAAAAGTCGAAGCTGAAATTCAGGGGTTGGAGGCAGCCAAGGCTGCTGAACAGCAGACGGAGGCCAACTGGAAACGCCAGCAGCTCCTAAATGAGGATGGCCTGGCGTCGGAACTCGCCTATGAAGTTGCCGAGCGGTCCCAGAAAGAGGCCGAATCAAAGGTCGAGCAGGCGCAAGCATACCTGCGCTCCGCAGAACGCGAGCTGGAGTCGAAAAAAGCCGAGGCCAAGCAGAAGGAACGCGAAGCAAAAGCAAAAATTGATACTGCAAAAGCCGAGTACCAAAAGGCGCTCAGTGAAGTTGCCTTGGCCAAGAAAGAGCAAACCGATGCCGAAGTCAAGCTGTCACGCCAGCAGAGTCAAACCGTTGTCGCTCCGCGCGACGGTACTGTATTCAGGCTACTGGCCAACCAAGGTGGCGATATCGTGAAGGCGGGCGATCCCCTACTGACTATAGTGCCTGAAACGGCACAGCGCGCCGTTGAGATCTGGCTTTCTGGCAACGATGCTCCACTGGTCACTGAGGGCCGGCATGTACGTCTGCAGTTCGAAGGTTGGCCGGCCGTTCAGTTCGCCGGGTGGCCATCGGTTGCTGTCGGTACTTTTGGTGGCACGGTTGCCAGCGTTGATGCTACCGACAACGGTCTTGGGCAGTTCCGGATTCTTGTGCTACCGGATAAGGGCGCCGATTGGCCATCGGATCGCTATCTACGGCAAGGCGTCCGCGCTAATGGTTGGGTTTTGCTAAGCCAGGTGAAGCTGGGCTACGAAGCTTGGCGGCAGTTGAACGGTTTTCCTCCGGTCATCTCTTCGTCAGAGCCGAAGAAAGATGCATCCGGAAAAGATCTCCCAAAACGCAAACTCATCAAGTAATTATATCAATGCGGCTTCTCGCCTTGCTATCACTGGCCTGCATCGCCTCTGCGCGATTGCTGCTAGCAGATGAGCCTGGCGCTGCGCGCTCGCCTCAATCAGAACTCTGGCGATTGCCGCCCGCCTCGGAGATTCGCGAAGGGGCAAATCTACCAGGGCCGCCGAAGCTTCTGCCTCAGCAGCAAGGCCACGCGGCTCGCCCTGTGCCGAGTGCCATTTACGATCAGAACGTTCAGCCGGCGTCGCTCCAGGCGCCAGTGGTCGATGGCTACATAGACATAGAGGAACTTCCCACTCCAAATCAGGAAGAGAATGCCTTACAGTTGGATGACGTGGTGGATTCCATCTACGCCACATTCCCGCTGCTGCAAATTGCCTATCGCCAACGCGAAGTCGCAGCAGGCCAGCAACTCGCGGCTTGGGGCAAGTTCGACACTGACCTGAACGTTGGTGCAATCGAAGAACCGATGGGCTTCTATCAAAACTATCGCCAAGGGATCGAGGCAAAACAAAAAACCTGGGGCGGCGCAGAGGTCTTCGGAGGGTATCGAATCGGGCGAGGCTTGTTCGAGCCTTGGTACGGCGAACGCGAAACAGATAAGTCGGGTGAATTCAAGCTCGGAATTACGGCACCTCTACTCAGAGGGCGTGCCATCGACAAACAGCGTGCAGACGTGCTCAAGAGCCAGGTCGCACTCCGGGCTGTCGAGCCAGCGATTCAGACTCAGATCATTGATTTTGTTCGAAATGGATCGCATGCGTATTGGGAATGGGTGGCTGCAGGGCAGAGCTACCGTGTGGCCCAAACGTTGCTCGACATCGCGGTAGATCGTGACGAAGGCATCCGGAAACGGGTTGAACGGGGTGATTTGGCCGAAATCGAAGTGGTTGATAATCAGCGGCTCATCGTTTCCCGGCGGGCGAAGCTGATTCAAGCTGACAGGAAGCTACAGCAATCGGCAATCAAGCTCTCGCTTTGGCTCCGCTCTGCAGATGGAGTTCCGAGGGTGCCGGTACCTGGATTGCTCCCTCAGTCATTTCACCCTCCCGAGTTGCCCGACGTCGTGGTGCTCGACAATGCGATTAGCATCGCGCTCCAGATGCGTCCGGAGCTTCTGGAAATCTCCCTCGCCGCGCAAGAGGTTGAGATTGAACTGGCCAACTCAAGAAATCAGATGTTGCCTGGACTGTCGGTTGGACTAGTTGCCTCGAAAGATATTGGCCCCCGTGCCAGCCCCAAAGGCGATAAGCGTCCTTTCGAACTCGAGGCCGCGGTGTTGGCCGATGTGCCCCTGCAGCGTCGATACGCCAGCGGCAGCATCCAAGTCGCCCAGGGCAAGCTGGCTCAACTCAACGCCGAACGCCGATTCGCCAGCGATAAGATCACCGTTGAGGTCCGCGACTCGATTGCTGCGCTCACGACTGCGATGGACCAAGTGCGACAGGCGAAGGAAGCCGTAGAACTTAACCTTCGAATGGAAGCAGCCGAACAGCGCAAGTTTGATTTAGGAACGAGCGACTTATTGGTTGTGAACTTGCGAGAACAAGCCACAGCAGACGCGGCCCAAACCGAAGTCGACGCCCTGCTTGAGTTCTACAAAGCCCAGGTCAACTTCGACGCCGCCATCGGCCGGTCGATACTTCCCGCCGAGTAACTCTTCCCGTCTCCTAGGCGGCTCCTGGCGTAGCATAGCCTCGGGTCAACTCTATTGACCTGCTTCTTAGGGCCTGTGCAAAGATAAACAATGAATAGATTGCTGAATACGCAAAGGCTGAGATCACTCAGTATTGCAGCCACACATGTCAAGAAGTTACTCGTCGACCTTCAATGAGTGCGGTATCTGTCGAGAGGCCTGTGACGCACATTCTGATTTGTTCCAATCTCATGTTGGGTCAGCTTCGGGGGCTTTGTAGCAGCTTCAGTGCACAGTTGGGGCCAATCGCTATAGCTCCTACGGGCTACTTGGCCGCCCTTGTGCGACCAAGCAGCCCCGGGAGGCATTATCCTTAAGAGACTGGACTGAGGTTACGTTTCCTTTTCCATACCGCGAGGCCACACAAGGCTCCGCCGATGAAAAGGAGTAGACCAGTTCCCGGTTCTGGAACGGCTACTGCGAAATCGCTGACGGCAGTTTCGAATTCTTCTGAATCAAGTCCGCGATTGAAGACCAGATAGAACTCTAGAGAATCAGCGATTCCTTTAGGAGCCAATGAGCTATTCAGTGCAGATAGTGTGATTGGCACGCCGTAAGCACCTACAGGAGCGGTGGTCGTAATCGAGTAATCGATGTGTTCGTGGAAATCACCCGTTCCGCTAGCTTGACCGACGTAACCAAAACCCGACAACGTAGAACTCATTACGTCTACGTCCGATCCAAGCGCGTCGTGAAAAGTGAATGTTTCGCTGGTTGCGGCAAATGCTGTTCCGTTGTGGTACAAGAGCGGACCTACAACATTGAAAGCAATCACATCACTAGGGTCGATTCCAAAACCTTCGGATACTTCTGACCCATAGCCAGGATCGTCGGTGCTGTATGGATTGGGGAAATCACTAAAATCCCCTTCAAACACGTACCCTTCTGGTCCAAACGCGACAGCAACCATTCCGCTTTCGTAAGAAAACTCGATGTCCGTGTGTACCGCATGGGCGGTGTCCGCAGTGGTCACGAGCAGGGTGGCTGCAACAGATAGCACGCAAAAAACCCTCATTAGAACTTCCTCCGTCTCAAAAAACATAGATGCAAAACTTATGCAGGTGCATGTCGGCATCTTAGTTAAATGCAATCGTACTGCAAGAGCCCTACCCAGTAATTGCTGTTTAATTGAAACTGCGGCCAAACGTCGCTTTCTTCGGGATTGCATTTGCAAGTAATGTGCAGTAGGATTGTGACGGTATTTGCCCTACACATGCGATGCGAGGATCTCGGGTACCAGTCGCCTTTTGGTCGGGAGACGACAGAAATGAGTCGCAAAAAGAAGATGGATGTGCGCTCTCTAATTCGCGAAAAAGGCCTTCGAGCTACGCCTGCACGCATTGCGGTCTGCGAGGTGCTAGTGCGAGCCGCGGGGCCGCTCACACATGCGGAAGTTGCCAAATCGCTTGATTCGCTTGGCACGGATCAAACAACCGTGTTCAGGAACCTAAACGATTTGGCCGAGGTCGACTTAGTTCGACGGCTGGAAGTAGGCGATCATGTCTACCGTTTTGAGTGGCGGGGGGGAGTCGATTCGGAAGCTGGGCACGCACACTTTGTTTGCATAGATTGCGGCGAGGTGTCTTGCCTGCCGGGTGTACAGCCCACTACTCCGGCCGCAGTCAAGCGAGCAGGGAAAGAGTTGATCGGCGATGTCACAGAAGTCCTATACAAAGGCCACTGCACGCACTGTTCGTAGTGCTAAGCGGAGTCGCTTGAAGACTCCCCATGCCCCCTACGGAGTTGCAGTACTCAAGCGGCGTCTTTAGTCCTCTTGCGGCGTAAAGGCTTCACGAACTCGGCGGTGTGACTCGGATATTTCCCAGTTGGAGTCACGGACTTCATCGAAATCATGCTCGGCTTCGAGCAAGTCTTTGAGTCGCTCTAGGCGGCCCCGAAGCACACGCGCTCTGGCTTGCTGGAATTCGCTTAATTCGAAATTTCTCAGGTAATAGCCAACTTGTAGTTTCCGAGTCAGATCGTCATAGCGTTCGATGCTTTTAACGGCATTTTCGACATCTCCGCTCGAGGCATAAGTCAATGCATCTGCTTTCACGATCTGCAGGTCTTGAAGCGTGTCTTCCGGAGCAGGGTAGAAGACATAGCATCCTGCGACGCTCATGGCGACAAGCCCAATCAAGCTCACAGCCCCAAGTACGGGACCAGGGAGATCGGCGTGGAAGACCGATTCGGTGTCGGACCTTTGTCGTTCTCCCCAGCTAGCGAGCTTCGAATCAAGCTGGTTCTCTGGATCCATCACGCGTAGTACAGCCCCGACAGCTATTAGGAAGCAAACTCCAGCCAAGCCCGCCACTTCATACATGCGGGCGTCTTCCCTGATCTTTGTCCACGCTTTGGATGCGAGGTCACTTCCATTGCCCGTATAAGGGCAGGCATAAACATCGAAGGCGTGCGTGTGCGGATGATCAACTTCTCCCGCCGAGTAGAGCGGGTCTTCAATTGAGTATGCGATGGCTGTGACGACGACAACGAAGACTGCCAGAAAGGCGGTCGCTTGCTTGAGGCCATACATTCGATAGGCCCAAGCGAGTTGGCCTAGATTTGCTCCAGCCCCCAATGCCAGAAGTACGTACGCCGCGCCCACGGAGTTTCCATGAACAAACATGCCGCCTACTTGCATCATGACGTTCAGTGGTGTGGCATATGCTGGAATGGCAACCAGCAGCATTTGCAGCGGCGCCATAGGGTCGGTGTGGGCCATTGAATCGGTGAGGCTGCTGTAGGGGAAGATGGCAACTAAGAGGATGCTTCCAGCCAAGCCAATTCCACAGTAGATCAGGGACGGGCCGCATGCATACCGAGCAGCGACAACGCCTACGGAAGCGAGGCGACCAAGCCCTGGAGGGGTCGGTGGGTCCTCGGCGGGGGGCAGTGCCGAACCTGGAAACAAATAATCCCAGACGAACCCTACTGTTGTGACGACCAACAATGAGGCTACCGCAAATGCCATCAAAACCGCCGGCGATGAGAGTGTCAGTCCGTAGAGCAGCGAAAGTGGATTGAATAGCGGTGCAGTAAGGGCGAAGGCCATGATCGAGCCTCCCGAAAGTCCCGACCGACGTAGCTCGTAAGCGACTGGGATGACACCGAGTGAGCATACCGGCAGCAACATGCCCCAGCCCCATGCCAGCGGTAGGCTGCACCATGTTTTGCCGCCGAATGCTTTAAGCGTTGCCTCGGGGCCGAGCAGCTTTCGGAACACGCCAGCTACGATGAGACCAACCAGAAATGTTGGCGCGCCCGCCAAGGTTGCTTGACCGAAACGGAGCATACCGCCCCAAAGTATGGCGTCTAGGGAACTCATCATTAGGTGTCGCTCCCGTCCGAATGCTCTTCTGGAGAAGCCTCATTAGGTTCGTCCTGGCCATGGTCGTGTTCGGACGAACTATTGCCAGTTGCTGGAACGTCGGCGTCTGCAGGAATCCGCTGCGAGATTTGTTCAACCGCGGAGTCGATTGATTCGGCGACCCCGTCGTAGACGGCCTGGGGATCACTGTCTTCTACGTGGAAGCTTTCGTCCAGCTTGCCGAAAGCCTCCGACAGTTGCTCGGACGCTTTCTGAATCTCTTTCCAGTCTTGCTCAGTGAGATCAGTATCGGCCGCGACGTCGGGAAGCTCATCGACCAGATGTTCCATTTCGTGTAGCAACTCGTGGGCTTCATCAATGTTCCCCGACTGGATTGCGTCTCGAATCTCAACATTGATTGTTTGGATGCTATCTACCGCAGCCTGGAGTGATTCGGGACGATCTGGGTGATCGTGTGTATGCCCGTGTTCATGGCTGTGGCTGTGTGAAGAATTCTCTGTTGGCTTGTCTGTGTCACTGCAACCACACGTCGTGATGAACATGAATGCAATAATTGTTAAGGCAGTCGTCAGTTTATACATCTTCTCTCGCTTTCCTGTGATTGATCTTCACTATGTCGTAGGGACGGGCATTTCCTCGAGCAGTCTCGAAACGATCTCATCAGACGATGAGAAATTGCCCAAGAGTCGAACACCGAGGACCGGAGTCGCGACGTCTTGCACATCTTCAGGGCTAACGAAATCGCGACCCCGCAGAAATGCCCTGGACTGAGCAACGCGCTGCCAGGTGATCAATCCGCGTGGGCTAAGGCCCACGTCAATCTCGCTGTCGGTGCGCGTCGCCTGGGCCAGGTCGACGAGGTATCGCCGCACCTTCTCACCCACGACTGTCTGCATAACTCGCTGCTGCAGTCTGCAAAGCGAAGCAGGATCGAGAACCGGTTTCACCTCATCAGTGCCAAGCTGTCCTTTGGAATCCGCTTCCAGTAGTTCAAGCTCGCTTTCTCGATCGGGGTACCCGATCGATAGTTTCGCGGCGAAGCGATCGAGCTGGGCCTCCGGGAGAGGGTAGGCGCCATGACTTTCAATGGGGTTCTGAGTTGCAATGACAAAGAAAGTGCTCGGTAGCGGGCGATGGACTCGGTCAATAGTCACTTGCCGTTCGGCCATGGCCTCGAAGAGGGCGCTCTGAGTTCGGGGAGTCGTTCGATTGATCTCGTCAGCAAGTAAAACGTCTGAAAAGACCGGCCCTTCATTGAATTCGAATTCGCGTGTTTTCTGATTGAACATGCTAAATCCGGTAATGTCGCTAGGCATTAAGTCGGGAGTACATTGCACCCGTGCGAATGTTCCGCCCACTGCAAGCGCGAGCGCTTTGGCAAGGGTCGTCTTGCCCAGCCCTGGCAAGTCCTCCAGCAGAAGATGCCCGCGAGCCAGAAGGCACGCCAGGACCATCTCTGCGACGTCCGGCTTCCCGCGGAGAGCGCCGTTTAATGACGCCCGAAGTCGGTCGACCGACTCATGGTCGTGTGCGCTGGCGTTGGTTGATGGGGTGACCAATCCGTTCATCAGGATCCTTTATGCCGTGGAGTTTGTGATTCATGTTGCGCTTTCGTAATTCTCATGCGGGCTACCCTGGCGCAAGCAGTCCGAGCTTCCTTCACACTGCAGGGTGCAGCGAGCCCATCGCCGTAGAGCGACCAAGCCGCGAGCTGAAGGAAGTCGTCTTGACCTGCGAGTACCTCCCAACGCACGAATGGGACGCCTTGTGGGCGTGGGCATTTCCGAAGCCTGGCGCGCCGCTCAATTAGCAGCAAGGTTGAGCGGCCTAAATACCCTACATCGCCCACAAAGTGAGAAAGGCACCACCAGCCGAGAAGGACTAGTTCACCAATCGCCAGGCGCAGGTAGACAACAAGACCGCACGTGACCATCCAGAGCAACGTAGCGATCGGGTGTGCGATCATCGCTTGGTAGGCATTTCCCGACTGGCGAACGACCCAGGCCCAGAAAGTCTCTGGCGCATATTGCAACTCGTAACCCGGTGTGGGCTCGAGGGTAATCCAGCTACCGCCGTCGATTTCACCGTTTTCGGTAAACTCGCGGCCCTCACTGGATCGCACCTCTAGCCAGAAATGAAGGTCTTCCTTAAAGACCGCAGTAAGGTCTGTCAGGCGTTCATAGTTTTTTGGGTTCACGTAGAGCCCACTGATCACTCGGGTCTCGTAGCCAAGCCCGCTGAGCATCACTGCGGCAGATGCTGCAAACAGGTAGTCTGGCCCTCGCTTGGACTCAAGCAGGAAGTGCTCCACGGCGTCGGTCGTGTCTTCGGGAACCTCAGCAAGTGGGTCATGTGTGTATTCAGACCGCAATCGCTGAATGATTGCTTCGACTTGCGGCCAGCCGCGTTGCGAGCCTATCGTCCAAGCTTCTGCTAAAGCGACAACCTTGGGGTTGCCTTGCGATCCTGCGCCTCTTTGGAGCTCAGGAGCTATTGAGCGATCTCGAAGCGACGACTCGAAGTTCAGGATTGCCAACTGCGGGATGAAGTCTACGTTCATCGCCAACGAGCCATCGTCGGCAAAGGTGAAGATCGAAGCCGCGTGCAGGCCGTCGATTGTCACGGCCGTGGTGTTTGCCGGAGTAGGAACCCGCTCGGTGCGGAGATTCACAATACGCACTTGCGTTAGGATCGATTGAGTAAATAGCCGGCCTGGAAGTTCGCTCAGCAGGCGGAGCCAGCGTCCTCTACCTTGGTCTGGGGGATCGAGCCTTACTTTCAAGGGGTCGGTTGGCCCCTTCGAAATCAGGGATTGCCCATCCCAATGGTCGTAGACTTCGAGACCGAGATGCTGTGGGGTGGGGCCCCGGACCAGTAGTAAGGCATGAGATTTCAGGTCTTTCGAGATTACCCTTGACTTCGTCCGCTGACGAATGGTCTGAAACTCGCGGGTAGGCTTATCTGTAGTCCCCCGACGTTGATGGTTCTGCTGAACCTGTGTAATCGCTAGAGGAATCGCGCGACGTGGTCGCTTCGCCTTGAGTGGTACTCCTTCGGAAAACTCATTGGCGATGTCGTAGAGACTCGGCATCTTCGATTCCAGAAAAAGCTCGCTATCGATGGGCCCAAAACTCGAAGCTTGCTCTTTGGCAGCGACCATCTGGTCGCCATCGCCCACTCCGCCGACCGCTCGGGCGTCGTGGTAGCGGGTCCCTCCGGAACTCGGGAAGAAACCATTCAGTGCAGAGGTCGCGTCAAGCTTTCCGCCGACGGGGGAAGTGGCGATGACGAACACGGCAACCAAACTGAGAGCAAACAATGCCGGACGAAACGGGATGGCACTCTTAGTCGAGGCTGCGGACTGAACATCGATCACTTTCCAGTGTGAATCGACCAGCCACCAGATGCCTAGCGTTGCATAGACTACCAGTAAGCCTGCAGTCCAGAGATTGATTGACCACATAAAGCCGAACAGAACCAAGAAAAGGCTAGTGGCCGTGGCCCACCGCAGGGCACGTGGATCATTCCAACGCGAGGCGAGTGCCAGCATCAAGTTTCGCAGAATGTATGCAAGTTGCACTTCGTAGGGATCGCTGCCAAAGCCAATTCTTTCGATTGCGATATTCCACAAGAGGGGCAGCGCGGCCAGTCCCGAAGTGACCAGACCGGGCAATACCTTCCGGTTCCCACTGCATCCCTGGAAGCAGTAGCCGAAAACTACTGCCACTGCTACTGAGGCGATGAGCAGCACCCAACCCGGAGCAATGGTGGACTGACGAGTGTAGAGAGCCGTTTGCACGAAAACGCATGCCACCGCGACCATTAGCAAAGTCAGATTGGTCAAGCTGCGGCTACCCGACATAACGACCACTCCGAACAGTCGCCTGCCACCCGTTCAGCATCTGAGTCGCGACGTTGTCCGGTGAATCAATGAGAATCCATCCTCGTCGCTCCGGACAAACTGTCGCAGTATTTCCCTCAAAGCCCTGCGTCACCAAGACGATTTCACGATCGCCGAAGCTGGGACTGTGATCGGTGGCGATGTGAAATGTAGGGCTGCTGTTCTCTTTCCAGGTTCTGATAAGCCCGGAGTTTCCTGTTTCTGATGTTTGAGGATTGAACCTGGCGATCCAATCGAACAATCGGTCCAGTTCGCCACGCTTCGATAGCGCCGATTTGCTTTGATCTCCTAGCCAGACTACGACGCATCCATGATTGGAAACGATCGACTCGCAAAGGCTAGCCGCTATTCGCAGTGACCACTCGAGCGTTGAGTCGGGTCCAATACCCCGATGAGTGGCCATGTCGACATTCACTCGAATTACGGCCTCGAATGTCCCGGTGCCTTCGCGTTCGCTGACGATCAAACGATCGCAGCGGGCGGTGTTCGCCCAGTGAATATCGCGTAACCGATCACCATGCCTAAACTCTCGGGTGGTAAGTCTGGCTCCTTCGAAACCGATCTTCGAGTCGATAGGGTCTCCCCACCGATTGACATTCGGAGTCGTGGATTGCAGGGCGGGCAACCAAAATGTGCGTGGCCAAACGGTCAGGGTGCCATTGACCTTCGCTTGACGTTTTGCACGCCACAAGCCGAAGGGAAACTCGGTCACTAGCGCCAAGTCGCCATTAGGGTAAAGGCCTCGTTGTCGAGGCACATACTTCCAGCGATAACGTGTTTGAGTCCAGCCTGCGACGCGAGCCAGCCCAAAATCACCGGAGTCGAGTCCGCCGCCTTCAAGTGTGAGGCCCCACACCGGCATGGGCCAACGGTTTGTTACATCGACATAGACCGTGCATGCCTCACCCTCACGTCCACGTGGAGCGGAGAAGCTAACCACGCACTTGATGCTTCGTATCGCAACCCATGGCCACACAAGCCCAATAACGATCACACCGCAGAGCGCGGCAAAGAACGCGAAACCTTGAGGCACAACAAATAGCCCACAAAGGAGGGAAGCCATGGCAGATAACAGGAGCACTGACATGGGAGTCTTCAGCATCGCCAGGTATGTTGTGCCCCATGAAGAATGTTCTTCGAGCAACAACCACTTGAGCCATTCGCTCCAGGTGCGAGAGGAGGAGGACGGAGTTATCTTCCGACGAAATGCTTTCACGATTGAAACTCTACAAGGTCACAGTCAGTTGCAGGCCTCGCAATACGACTGCCTTTCTGTCGACCGCTTCAGGTCAGCTCAGATGCTCGAACTGACCGAGCTGTTGTATCTAAGTCTGTAGTGTCGAACTCTTACGAACGGATGCCGGCGTGAGTACATGAATATCTGTAAGCAGCGCTCATGTTTGGGAATCCAAATCTTCCTGAGCCAAGCAGCAGTGCGTAGTTCGGCAACGACAGGCCCTTCTACGGTTTGAGATGTGACCAATTACTAGCAGAAGGCCACCGACCGGTGTCATCAGCGGCGCCAGCATGTTGCCAAAGCCGGCCTGCTGTACCTTTACCGTTGGAGCCTGCGGTTCGAGTTCGCATGCGGCACATGCCTCTTCGCAGCAGGCTGGTACTGCAGCGGGCTTTGTCACTTCATCCGAGCAAGTAGGGCAGCAATCGCTTTCCATGCCATACGCGGCGATCGTTAATAGCAAGACTCCGCTTACCCCAAACCCCGCAGGGATAAAACTCCGATGCTTTCGCCAACCGGGTATGAACGCAGCCGTCGCCAGAATGACGCAGATCACCGCCATCCACTGGTGGAAGCCCTCGGCGGCCAACCATTCGAGGCCGAGCGTGGGGAGATAGGCGATGAGCAAAGGCAGTGAGGCACAATGAATCGCGCAGCCGACGGAGGCCAGCATGCCTGCCCAATCGGCCCATGCTTGACGCCCAAAGCTCTCGACTAAAAGACTCGGTGCAATTGATTGATCACTCATTGAATATCCTCGACAGCGTCCGTTTCTATTGGTTGCATGGCGGGCGGTGAGGCGGGCAGCCTTGTGCCCACCAGCCCTCATATATTCATCCCCAGCAACTGGACTACTTTCCAGTTGCGAAACAACCGCCGGCCAATCCATGTTGCTCCGACCGATGGCGGATCACCCAAGGATTGGTGAAGCCTCAGGCTCGCCGCGGCTTGGTCCAGTGAATCGTTGGACCGCAATTGCCAAGCTCTTGTAGGTGTACGAACCAGTAGTTGCAATGGTATTGCAAAAGAGTAATATGTGCAAGTGATGCGGCGTAGCATGTGCTTCGCGCATCGGTTAGCGCCGGCCGTGGCTGAAGGTGGACTTTGGTTCTCCTGTACGGGGGTACAGCAGTTCTTGTCGCGCCTCTAGGTCTCTGGGGCCTCGTCACCGGAACTTTGCCTGCCTTGTATCCCCTTAAGTGAGCCCGACATCCAAGCTCCTCTTACTTTGGAATCAACAATGAAGCGACTTCCCGTTACCGTCCTCTCAGGCTTCCTTGGGGCAGGTAAGACAACCGTCTTAAATCACATTCTCGCCAACAGGCAAAACCTTCGCGTTGCCGTCATCGTTAACGATATGAGTGAGGTAAACATCGATGCCACGCTGGTCCGCGGAGGTGAAGCCGCACTCAGTCGCACTGAGGAAAAACTGGTCGAAATGACGAATGGATGCATCTGCTGCACACTCAGAGAGGACCTGCTTCAAGAAGTGGCAGAATTGGCCAAGAACGACAAATTTGACTACCTGCTGGTCGAGTCCACCGGAATTAGTGAGCCCATGCCGGTGGCGGAAACCTTCACCTTCGCCGATGAGGAAGGCCAGAGCCTCTCTGACGTGGCTCGATTAGACACGACAGTTACAGTCGTCGACGCCCGTAACTTTCTACAAGACTTTGGCTCGCAGGACGATCTGACGGATCGTGAAATCGGCCTCAGTGAGGAAGACCAGCGAAACGTCGTCGATCTACTGACCGACCAAGTTGAATTTGCGAACGTCATCTTACTGAACAAGTGCGATCTGATCGACGAGGATGAGAAGGTCACGCTCTTGGGTATCCTTCGCAATTTAAACCCGAAGGCCAGAATCGTCGAGACAGTGAGGGGCCAAGTTGACCCGATGGCGATCATTGGGACAAACCTGTTCTCGATGGAAGACGCCAGCGCCCAGCCGGGGTGGCTTGAAGTTCCACGAGGTCAAGAGCAACCAGAAACCGACGAATATGGCATCACCAGCTTTGTCTATCGTGCTCGCAAGCCATTTCATGCCGCTCGCCTGTGGGATCAACTCGACATGCAAGATGGCATCCTGGCGGACGTGATCCGCTCGAAAGGCTTTTTGTGGATAGCCTCTCGTCATAACCATGTCTATTCGTGGTCGCAGGCAGGCGTTTCGTTTCAGCTTGGCGTGGCAGGACTGTGGTGGGCGGCAGTGCCACGAGAAGAGTGGGCCCAACACTTCGAAGAAGATGAGGAAGTGCTGGCAAGTATTCAGGATGAGTTTGAGGGCACCTACGGGGATCGCCGCCAAGAAATCGTCTTCATCGGCATGGATCTTGATCGACCAGTGATTGAATCGCTGCTGGAGGAGTGCCTGCTCACAGATGATGAAATGGCGGAAGGCCCCGATGCTTGGTTGCAGTATTCCGACCCTCTGCCTAGCATCGAGAGCAATGAACACGAAGATGTGGAGAACTCACCATGACTAAGGCTTCATCTTGGCGGAGGGCAAGTACCCCTCAATTCATCGAGGGGATGACCGGCGTAAGATGAAGTCTACATTTCCAATCGCCTTAGTTCTCGCGATGCTCAGCGGTGCCGCAGCGCTCTCGCACGAACTTTTGTGGACACGTCGGCTAGTCGACCTCTTAGGTGCCACAGGCGAAGCGACCTCGCGAGTGTTCGGTTGTTTCTTTCTGGGACTCTCCCTAGGTGGACTGCTCGCTGCCCTCATGCTCCGCCGAATCGAGAGACCATGGCGCGCGGTGCTGTTTAGTGAACTGGCAATCGCGCTGCTGGCTGTACCGGCACTTTGCCTGCCTTGGTGGAGCGATTGGATCTGGCCGTTGATTGGCCCAGAGCGACTCGTGAGTTGGCAGGGGGCGTTGATCAAGACGGTTCTTAGTGGCGTCGTCGTCCTTCCCCCGGCAATGTTTATGGGAATGACACTCCCTTTCTTTGCAGCAGCAGTATTGCGTCGCAAGGGTACATTACGTCGTGAGGGTGTCTGGCTCTACGGTGGCAATACCTTCGGCGGAATGTTCGGCTTGCTCATCAGCAGTGGCATTCTGCTTGAATCGCTAGGAGTCTTCGGGTGTATGGCTGTCGCGATCGCCACGAATCTAGTTGTGGCACTCGCTGCCTGGCGATTGAGTCGCAAAGAGATCGTGCCCCATCTGCAGCCCGATTCGCGGCAGATGCGCAAGCCTGCCAGAACACGACACCTAGCCGCAGACGAATCGACCGTCCTTGACATGCCCAAGTCGATCACATTCGCCTTTATCTCTGGAATGGCGATGCTCGCCTTAGAGGTGTTAGCGATTCGCATCGTTAGCTTGGTGGTCCCCTCTTCATTCCAGGCAACTGCCAGTGTATTAGCAGCTGTCATCCTACTTTTGGCAGTCGCAGCCATGGCTACGCCCTTCTTTTTGCAAGCGGCACTTTCGCCGCGAAAATGGCTGCTTGGTGTACTGGTTGCCTCGTCGCTGTTCACAGCGTTGGCGCCTCTTCTCTTGTATCGGCAAACAGAACAGTTGATTGACGTAGCCCATTTGACAGCTATGTCAGGAGGCCGCCTCGCTACGACGACCGAGTTCCTATTTTCGGTTTGGGCGATTGCGATCGTCACAGTTGGCCCGGCATTATTTTTCGGAGGTATGGTCTTGCCCATCGTCTTTGCTTGGACGGGCAGTCAAGAGGGTGATGCACAAGGAAGGCAGTTCGGATTTCTGCTTGCTGCGAATGGGGTAGGAGGGCTCATCGGTGCTGAAGTTGCAAGTCTGGTCGTGCTTCCCACTTTGGGAATTTACCTGGGCTTCACGGCTGTAGGTTTGCTCTATTCCCTGGCATTCGTTTTGCTTCTGGAGCCATGGAAAAGCACAACAGTGTTGAAAGTTCTGGTGGCGTGCTCGGTCGTTGTCGCTCCAGTTCTGTTCGCCCAGGCTGAATTGATTCACATACCTTATCTCTCTCCTCGAACGACGGTTCAGTACAAGACGCTTGCCACTGAGTTCGGCCGAGAGGGAGTTCTGCTGGTAGTTGAGAGTCCCTCAAAAGGCATGGGTATTCTTGTCAATAACCAATACCTACTAGGCAGCAGCGGAAGCGTCCGCGACGAACGGCGTGAAGTGTTTCTTCCAATGCTGCTGCATCCCGCACCCGAGCGAGTATGTTGCGTCGGTCTGGCAACCGGGATATCGGCCGGTGCTGCACTCGACTATTCCGCGAACAGTCAGCTGACTGCGGTTGAGATTTCTTCACTGGTGGCTGATGCTGCTGAGAGGCACTTCGGTGAGTTCAATAACCACCTCTCCGAAAACCCACGATCCAGTGTCGTAATCGAAGATGGGCGTACCTACATCGCGGCCACGAAGGATCACTTTGATGTAATCATTGGTGATTTGTATCGCCCTTACGGCGCCGGCGAGGGTCGGCTATTCAGCGTCGAACACTTTCAGGCAGCACGCGAGGCACTGCGAAACGGGGGACTGTTCTGCCAGTGGCTGCCCATGTACCAGCTCACCGAGTCGCAGTTTCACATCATTGTGGCTAGCTTTCTTCAGTCTTTCCCAGACGCCGCTATACTTCGCGGCAACGATAAATCAGACTACCCCATGCTTGGCCTTGTGGGCTGGAAAAACAGTCAGTTCAATCCTTGGGCCCTGGCTGAGAATTGTTCCGCACTCAAGCAGCTTCGCTCATTCAGCGATACAGAACTAACAGAACCGAACGCCGTTGGTCGCCTGTACCTCGGCCCCATCAGTTCCTCTAAATTCACAGAAGATCCTCTCAACACGCTCGACAATGCGCGGATCGAGATCCTAGCCGGACGACGAAAGATCACTCGGGATCCTCGTCAAGGCGATGCAGCCAGTTCTGATCAGGAGCCTTATCTCGTAGGCCCTGCCTGGAAAGATTTCGAAAGGCGACTGCCGGAGTTGCTCGAATAGATCCAGACTTCAGGTCGGAGGGATCTCGATTGTCCCCTTGCGAACCCGAATTTAGCTGACTACTTCAAGCCCCGAGGCAAGCCGAGAACTACAGATTCAGGCTTTGGCTGTGAACAAAGAAGCAAATCCTGGTTTCAGTGGTGATCCTCGATGTCGTTCGAACCGAGGGCAGGGGCAATCGAGTTTTCGGCCTCAGGGAGTGCTCGTCACCTAAGTAGATAAGGCTCTGTCTGTTATGTTTCCTGCTGGTCTGCACAGCAACATTGCGTAGAAAAGTACGCTCAAGATCCAGCCGACCAGGTTGCCCAAATTCGATCTGTACAGACATTCCTAGTGCAGAACTCACACTGGTACGTGCCGGGGTACGGGTGCTGCAGCTTTAGGCACTGGTGTGACGTGGTGTCTCACCAGTCACCTGCTGCTGCCTGTTGAGCTCGCTTTGACGCGATGGCCGGGCGCGAGAATGGCAATGAGGATAGGAAGAATCGTGGCAATACAATACGATGGTGCGGTTGAGCCGATCCCGGATGTGTGGATTGGCTAATCAGAAAGGCAAGCAGGTTAGCCGCGGAGAAGACGATGAACGAAGAACTGCCACGCTCCTATCAAAAAGTAAAAGACATTATCCATATTTTGCGTCGCGTTCATGACGAGATGAGCCAGGTTTGCAAAGCGGCTGCGAGTGCTCAGGGAGAAACCAAGACTGGTATGCTCCTTAATACACTGGCCGAGCGTCAGCAGCACATGGTGGGTTTCTTCGACACCAGCGAAGTTGATGTGGATAAGAAAATTCTCGAAACATGGGTCCAATTTGTGCCGAGCGAGCACGTGGAACAACACTTGCGTAAAATGGAAGCAAGTGAAACCGGTCCAGAGGATTTGCCCTACCGGATCCAACAAATCCAGCACGACATCGCAGAGCTTATTTCTGTGATCGAAGATGAGTCAGACACAGAAAAAGCGCGAGAATTCATTCATTCACTCGGTGACCGCGAACTCGCCGAAGCTAAGCACACTTCGGAAGCGATCGTCGAGATCAATGATTTTTAACCACCTGCCTTACAACGACCAACTGACCGGGAACGACAGCTAATCTGCAGTAGTGTCCAGTCGGTCTTCGCAAGCATGGGGAGTTGGCCGACTTCACGATCACTCAATTCAGGGCAGCTGTTCTCGATGGCACAGAGCTTCTGCTGGAAAGTTCTTTTCAGCGGCTGAGCTACCTTGTCCCGATATGAGAGTTGGAGTGCACACATGCAGCAACGCTTGGGGCAGAAGCATGGTCAAGATGGTCTTCGACCGTCGAGCGAGGAACCTTCGCAGTGATGTGACTCACTGGTTTAGCTGTTATGAGGTTGTGGTCGCAAGCCAAGAAGCATGGCGTGGCCTTTGAAAGAGCCTTCTTCCAATACCGTCATACGCAGCTGCTCGGAACAATCCTGTCAGTATCCCGCGATGCGCTCGCCATCGGTCTTCAGCGGATCGCCAACCCGAATGTGTATTGCCGGGATATTGGGAGTACGCAATAGCAGGGTGAGCGTGTGCGGGCCTGTTTTCTTGGGGGTGAAGTGTAAGTAGGCCGGGCTCCAGTTGTTGTCTTGCGTGCGAGGTGAGAAGTTCAGTTCCTCGTTGAGTAGCGATGGCTGGCCGTCTCGGGCCACGGTCGCTCCGATGCGAATCTCATAGTCTGCTCTTTGCAACGTTGGGGGGCGGAACATTGGGCCGATCATCAAGTCATGCTCGACGTTGGGATGTTCCACAGAAAACGTGATGCGGTGGGCAGCCTCGCCATCTACAGAACCACCCGCCGTTGAACCATCCAATATGACTTCGTGCAACGTTGTTTTCCGTAAGCCACTATCGGCCCAGAATGCATACCAGCCGAGCACGACTCCACAAGCCACCAGGAACCACATCTTCCATTGAATCGTCCGTCGTTGTCGTCGTCGGCGTGTTCGCCGAGCCACAAGCCAAGCACCACCCGCCGCCAGCAGGAATGCCCCCAGCGTCACGATTGCCAGAATCCAACTATTGATCATTTCTCAGGTCCGACTCGACGGGTTCTATCTAGTTGGAGCATCTGAATCTCAGTTGCTCCCTCCAAATTCTAATTCACTTGTGAAGCGAAGTTTCCGCAATCTCGCTATCCAGGGTACAGCGGGAACCCTATTTCTCTAAGTTGTTCTGGTCTGGTGGCCTACTTCCTTTCCCAAAAACAGGGCTTGTCAAAGCATCTCTATGGTCTAGACCACTACTGGATATAGTTTGCAGCACATTGGTCAATTGCCGGGTGATTGGCCCGCAAGCCAATATAAGTACCTGCTTTCAAGAATCTTCTTGCGCAAGTCTTATTGCTACGTTCAATCTCTGCCATTTCGGAAGCTAGTAATGCATACCACGAACCGCCTGACTTGTCTCAAAGCAGACTATCTGTTGCTGATAGTGGAGCGGCCCTCCGACTGGCAACCCTGCAGCCTGGAAAGCGTTCCGCAAGAATTGAAAGTTCTAGCAGTGAATCATGTGGCCAGCTTTGCCGAGGCACATGACGATCTCAGAAGAATTAATCAGCATTCTCTGCAGCACCATCTCCGGCAGTGGGCCGTGATTCAATCTGGTGGTGGGGACCTATAAGAAAGCTTGAAGGGAGACAACTCATGGACCGTGGTCGCACCTATGAAGATGCATCTAAAGCAATTGGTGACACCCCCATGGTGCGGATTAATCGCCTTGTCCCTCCCGGGCACGCCACGGTCTTCGCTAAGTGCGAATTCTTTCAGCCGCTGAATAGTGTGAAAGATCGGATTGGCGTAGCGATGATCGAAGCCGGTGAGCGGGAAGGAAAGGTGGGAAGAGAGACGCATATCGTCGAGCCGACCAGCGGAAACACGGGCATCGCATTAGCGTTTGTGTGTGCCGCGAAGGGCTACAAACTCACACTGGCTATGCCAGAGTCAATGTCTACCGAGCGTCGCTCCCTCTTGCGAGCAATGGGGGCCAATTTAAAGCTGACACCAGCCGCTGAGGGGATGCCTGGAGCTATCCGCAAAGCTTGTGAACTTGTTGAGAAAGACCCAAAGGCGTGGATGCCTCAGCAGTTTGAGAATCCGGCGAATCCTGCCATCCACGAGAAAACCACTGGGCCGGAGATTTGGGAAGACAGTGGGCACGACATTGATGCGATTGTGGCGGGGGTCGGAACCGGCGGCACCATTACCGGTGTCGCAAGGTTCATGAAGTCTGTGAATCCCGACTTCAAAGTGATCGCTGTTGAGCCGGCACATTCGCCTGTGATTAGTGGCGGGAAAGCCGGAAAGCACCGCATTCAAGGTATTGGCGCCGGGTTCGTTCCAGCGAACCTCGATACTGCGCTGGTAGATGAAGTGGTCACCGTCGAAGACGAAAACGCGTTCGAGTGGGGCAGGGGGCTCGCTCGAGAAGAGGGCATAGTGGCTGGGATCAGCAGCGGGGCCAACATGTGGGCTGCAGCCCAGGTCGCGGCTCGACCGGAGTTCGCGGGCAAGCGGATCGTCACCATCATGTGCAGTCTAGGCGAGCGATATCTTTCCACCCCGCTTTTCGGTGAAACTATAGCTTGAATCGAGAAACCGATGAGCAACCCCGATGTTCTAATTGTTGGCGCCGGTTTATCGGGCCTTTGTTGTGCTCACCACCTGACAAAGCGTGGCATTACTTGCGATATCCTCGAGGCTTCCGACACGATTGGCGGTCGAGTGAAGACAGATGAGGTCGACGGTTTCTTGCTCGACCATGGTTTTCAGGTCTTACTCACATCTTATCCAGAAGCGCAAGCGGTCTTGGACTACGAGGCCCTAGATCTACGTAAAATCGAACCTGGGGCGCTCATACGTTCCAACGGAACCTTTCATAGGTTCGTGGATCCGTGGCGACGGCCGAAGCACTTGTTGGCTACTGCGACCTCTCCAGTAGCATCGATCGCCGACAAAATCCGCGTGGCTGGCTTGAGAAGGGACTTGTGTTCTCAGTCTTTACACGAGTTATACAACAGGCCCGAGGTCTCGACCCTGGAAAGACTGCGGGAAGACGGATTTTCGGAGTCGATCACCGAGCGGTTTTTCCGCCCTTTCCTCGGCGGGGTTTTTCTAGAATCCGAGTTGAATACTTCCAGTCGAAAATTCGAATTCGTCTTCAGCATGTTTTCAACTGGCGACGCGGTATTACCAGCGAAAGGTATGCAGGCGATTCCACGGCAGATCGCAGATGGCCTACCCAGCGGAACGATCCAGACGAACGCACCGGTCAGACGTGTAGGCTGCAATCATGTTGGGCTTGCCAGTGGCGAGACAAGATCAGCAAGGGCAGTGGTTGTCGCGGTCGAACAGTCGGCTGCAAGCGAAATTCTAGGTGAGTCAGCGAATGAAGGCTCCTGGAACGAAGTGATGTGTCTTTACTTTGCCGCTGAAAAGTCGCCCGTTAAGGAACCAATCTTGGTGCTCAATGGTGAGGGCAGGGGGCCGATTAATAATTTGTGCGTACAAAGTCAAGTAGCTGCATCCTACGCACCGCCCGGCAGTGCATTGGTTTCGGTCTCAGTCGTAAATGGCCTGGGGGATGATGAGGATCAGATTGTCACTTCCGTGCGACGGCAATTAGGCGAATGGTTTGGCCCCGAAGCGCAGCAGTGGAGACATCTGCGCAATTATCACGTACGACATGCACTGCCGAAACAATCTTCACTCGAACCCGTAGAGAAGCCTTCGCTTCGAGAAGATGGTGTTTTCTTATGTGGTGACTATCTCGATGCTGCTTCGATTCAAGGGGCAATGGCTTCTGGCCGTAGAGCGGCAGAAGGCGTGTTAGAAGCAAGTCAAAAGTGGAATGTGATTGCCAGTTAAGCAGAGGCTAACTCCTTTCCTACCTCCTGCTACCTGACTTGGGGCGCGCGACTATTTCACCTTTCCCGGTGAAAGCTCCATCTGCTGAGTCCAAGCATGCCACGCGGCGCTCAATTGTTCAACTCGTTCAGAATGGTCTGCCGCTAAGTTGTTCGTCTCGCACCGATCCTTCGAAAGATCGTAGAGTTCCCAGGCTTTGACGTCTTTGTCCCAGACTAGTTTCCAATTGCCCTGGCGAATCGCACGGTTGCCCGACCAGAACCAGGCAAGCTGGGCAGGGGGCGATCGGTCATCGCCAAGCAAAAGTGGGAGCATCGTCGAACCTTCGCAGGGTAAAATCTCGTGTCCGTCGAATTCGCTAGGGTAAGTGCCTCTGGCCACGTCGAGACAGGTCGGCAAGATGTCGATGATGTGAGCTACTTGCCGGTTAATGGTGCCTGCGGGTACATGCTCCGGCCACCAGGCGATCATCGGCGTTGTGATGCCCCCCTCGTGCAGCCAGGATTTGTATCGCCGAAACGGTGAGTTTTGTGCCCAACCCCAGGAAGGGCCCACTGCCACGTAATCATTCTTTGGTCCCGGGGTTCGTTTGCTGGGATCGCGCCCACCGGGTTCTTCCGAGCAACCACCGTTGTCTGAGAAGAACAGTACAAGCGTGTTCTCGGCCTGGCTAGTTTCTGAGAGAGTTTGCAGCAACCGCCCGATATTCTGATCCATGCGATCGATCATCGCTGCGTAGACCGCCATGCGATGATCTTCAAACGTGTGATCCGCATTCTCCCACGCGTAAGCCTTTGGATCATCCTCAGTCAAATTCCAACTATCACTAGCGATCCCCATTTCTTGGAGCCGTTTCCAACGAGCCTTCCGCAAGGCGTCCCAACCCTCGAGGTATTTCCCGCGGTACTTCGCAATGTCTTTAGGCAATGCATGTAGTGGATAGTGCGGTGCTGTGTAAGTGACGTGCACAAAGAAGGGTTGCTCGCGGTCCGAGGCACTGCGGATCGCCCCAATCGCGGCATCGGTGAAGGCGTCGGTCGTGTAGAAGTCCTCTGGAAACGATTCGATACGGCGATCGTTCTCTGCGAAGTAGCGGACCCTTCCACCTTTGTAAGTGGGGTCAGGCTGCGATGGGTCGAAGAAATTGCAGCAACCATCCAGCAAACCATAGAAATATTCAAAGCCCCGGTGGAACGGGTGCGTTTGCTCGCTATGTCCCAAGTGCCACTTGCCACATAGTGCGGTCGTGTATCCAGCTTCGGACATCACCTCGCCGAGTGTGACCATGTTCTCGCGCAGATGACCCGGCGAACCAAACCGCGGGTACAGCCCCGTGACCAACGACGCCCGTGTGGTTGTGCACTTAGCATTGTTATAAAACTGCGTGAACCGCATTCCTTCCGCTGCCAGCCGATCGAGATTCGGCGTCTCGACCTCCCCGCCATAACACCCAATGTCTGAAAACCCCATGTCGTCGCACATGATCAGGAGCACATTGGGGGGCGACTCGGCCTTAGTGACATTGAATTGTGTGCACGCGATCGACACGAACAGCACAAGCAACGAAAAGCGAAGATGGTGGCGGACTTCCTGCGCCAATGTGGCAAAGTGTTGCAACAGCATCCCGGTGCTCCGGAGGCGATCTTTCATGTACCCAAAGGGGCATTATCGCTCAAAGCGGGAGCACTGTCGAAGCGCCAGGGCCTGATCTGTCCATTAGGACGGGTCGGCACTTCGCATGCCCAGGGAAGTGACTCGCTTAGATGGCGGACAACTCCGCCGGCAGGGCCTCCAGGAGTTCAGCCTCAAAGTCCCAGTCTTGAATCGCGTCATCTACAGCATTTGCGTTTGCCTCAGCTTCTCCTAGATGCATCTGGAGATCGAGTTCGCCGTCTTGAGGCAAGAGCGACTCAAAATCTCCCGATGGATCATGAATCACGGACGAGACAACTCGTGGGTCCAGTACCTCTGCGAAATCTTGTTCGGAGATGCTCTCGCTCGAGGAGATGCTCTTCAAATAGCCTTCCCATCCCGAAAAAGCGCGTCTTTCCAAAATCCCCGGCTCGGCCCGAAGGCCTGGGTCGGTGGCGAAGCGGGGGGCGACGTAACAGATGACTATCTTCGGATCATCGTCATAACGATAAGCCTCGCCTGGCTCTGGTTCGCTCAACGGAATTTGGTCAAACTCCACGATGGCCAATTGCTCGTCGAGGTCATGTATGTTGTTTACCTTCAGGTGGTCTTGCGAGATCGTTACGAGCGAGGTGCCGAAGAGAATGCTGCGACGGGCTTGGCTGTCGTGCTCGACGCTGCCGAGTGTGCTCAGGCTGCCACCGCCCTGTTGATCGACATCAACTTGGAATGTCCAGATCGCCGAGTGGCTGTCGTAGTAGTCGTCCCCTTCGTACCAACTCACCGGTAGGGTAAGTATCTGGGACTCCTCGAAATAAGCCACTGCGTGGTGGTCCCACCAGGCTTCTGAGTAGGACCATGTCGTGCCCTCCATCGACACTTGGTCGACCAGCGTTGGGTTGCTCATGTCGCCCACGTAGAACAGCGAGATCTGAACGGGCCCAAGTTCACCGGTGATTTCGTTCGCATCGCGTCCAATGCCGAGCAGGTAATCTTCACCGACTGGATGTAAGTAGTCGGAATAGCCGGGAATCTTCAGCGATCCGGCGAGTGTGGGATTCGTCGCATCGCTTAAGTCGATCACAAACAGGGGATCGATGACCCGAAAAGTGACGACGTAGGCCACATCATCCATGAAGCGAACAGACTTGATCGTTTCAGTAGGAGCCAAATTCTCGACACTGCCAACTACCTCGAGCGTAGCCCCGTTCTGTTCCAAGACGAACAGATGATTCACTCGCTCGAGTTGGCGAGTGCGCTCGTTCCCGTACCGGTCGATATACGTCTCGGTAAGTGTGTCGGTCGTAGCGATGCGGAATCGCCCCTCGTGCTCATCGACCGAGAATTGGTTGAGAAGTCTTCCGTCGACCTTTCCTGTCGCCACCAGAGTGGGCGAGCCCTCCTCGTCGATTGAGAATTTGAAGATCGTTGTTTCGTGCTGGTCACTCCGCATGACGTAATACGAATTGCCCGACATGTAGACTTCAGCAGCCGCCGAGGTAAAGATACCGGCAGAATCAAGGGGGCCTGCCTGGTCGTCGCTCACATCGAAAGTTACCAGCGACAGCAATGAGTTGTCCGCTTCATTCACGGGCTTGTGAATCATCGTCGGGTCGGTCAATAACCCAGAGGCGACGAGGTTGCCCTCTCCATCGTAGGTGCGATAGTTGGGCAGTGCCTCTTTAATAAGCGTCTCGCGAACCCGGACGACGTATTCGTCGAGGGTTTCGTACCGCATTGCCTCGGTTTCCCCCGAGGTGCCATCCGTAGTAAGGGGGCGAAGTTCCAGCGGTGGTAGATTCAACCCGCTTACTGTGACATAGACCTGATCCCCGACTGCGCGGCTGTCGACAATCCGGCCATCGATTTCAGTCCGCTCAAGAATCGTCGGTGCCGAACGATCGGAGAGGTCGAGCACAGTGACCACGGCCGAAGTATTGTAAGGAGCGATTCTCAGACCGAATCCCGTGCCACACCAACCGGAATATCCACCGCGATGAATCAAGGTGAGGCGATCACCCTGTAAATACATTTCCGAGTATGAGTCGCCAAAGTCAGTTAGCGAGACCACCTGCGGATTCGCGGGATCAAGAAGGTCGACAATGGCCAGTTTGCCATCGGCGAAGGTGTAGATAAACCGTCCGTCGGTTTCGGTGATGTCGGCCTCGTCGATGCCCGTCTCCTGGGTGTTGGTCGTACTCGCCAGGGCCGCCATATTGTCAATCGACAGCATGGCGAAAACGGCTGATTCCTCATGTCTCAGACTTAACATAGGCCAAGCGTTCGAGCGGGATACCCCAAATTGAAATCCGTATTGCGCGACCGCCTGTTCAATCAGGAAGTGTTCCAGCTCGCTCGGCGAGATGAACTTGGGCACTCCTTGGCTGGTGTGGTCGTCTGCAGTCACCAACAGCGTGACGGTTGCCGTGTCGCGGTGTCCATCGGCATCTTCCACCGTATAAGTGAACGTCTCTTCTCCAACGAATCCGGCCTGTGGTGTATAGCGGATTCCTTGGGGACCTTCGAGACTGATCGTTCCGCCTTGGCTGCCCGTGCCGACTTCGACGATCGCCAGCATCGCTTCCGGACCGTAAAGGAACCGGTCGTTCCTCCAGGCTTCCAACAAATTGCTACTGCTGTTGGCGGGAATTGAGTACCAATCGTCAACGGCCAAGAAAGAGTTATTGATTTCGACCGTGGAAGATTGCTCAACCCGTTGGTAGTCGTTGGGGCCGTATTGAACCGTGTAGGTGAAGCTGCTTCTTCCGAGATAGTTGTCCCATGGGTCGAACAGCAAGCTGCGTCCATCGTCCGAGATGGTCAGCGTTCCCCCTTCGGTATCCGAGACGTCGACAATCCGAGGTTGCTCGGGAGTGCCTGTCCTGTGCCAATCGTTAGCGAGGACATCCAGCTCATGCACGCCAGGGCGAATTACTCGAGAGATCCAATCAGGCTTGGTAGTGAAGGGTTTCTCGATGGAGACAGTGAACTGGAAGGTCTCGCTTTCACCGGCTTCCGTGGCAACGGTGTATTCGTAGGTTTCTGCTCCGGTAACCCCAGGTGCCGGTTGATAGACCAACGACTTGCCATCGTCCGCGATCGCAATCGAGCTGCCGAAGCTGGCAAGTGCCCGGATTTCTACGATCTCGCCTTGGTCTTGGCTCCTTAGAACTTCGAGATTTCGCTGAGGGCCATCCTCGTAAACGCTGAAGTTTCTGCTTCGATGCTGCGGAAAGATGGCCTCATCGAAAGTTGCAAGAACGTCAACGTGCACATTCGCCTTACCAAGATTCCCTGCACTGTCCTCGACGATGTAGTAGAAGGAATCGCGGAGGTCTCCCTCCACCGGGGTGTAAATGATCCGCTGCCCGTCGTCGGAGATGGAGACACCTGCCCCAAGGGCTGTCTCGCTGACGCTCTTAATGCGTAGCGTCTCCCCGCCGGCGGGCTGCGGATCGTTGGCCAGTACATCGAACCGAATCTGCTCGGTGTCGGTACTCAGCTCGAAATAGTCATCGTGGGCCTCCACCCCGGCGACACCAATCACGGTCTCCGTGTCCTCGGGCGGGTTGGTGTTCACAAACCCGGCCCCGTCCATCACAAGTCGAGCTTCAAACTGCTCGAGGCGCAGTGATAAGCCTTTAGATCGTAAACGATTACGAAAATTCGCCTGCTGGAAATCCTTGCCTAATCTGCGTAGGAAGGAGTTAGAAACCTGCCTGCGATGCCCCATGGCTGTCACCCCAAAAGAACCGGAAGAACTAAGCGAAGTTGTGTGCTTAGTCCCATAGGCCGGCGGTGGGGGGAAATGTCACGCCGGAAGCAAGAAAAATTGCCGTAATCGCGAATTTCCTACTGAGCAGTACCAAATCGCGAGCCGCGGGCGGGCTCCTGCTCGTCGTCTGGCCGAGCAACTCGCTGCCAGGCGATCAGTGCCGCACCCACGGCGGCCCGCAGCACCATGGGGCCGGGGGCGGAGCCTAGAAGTGAGGTTTGGTTCGATTCCCGGCTCTTGTCGACGCTGGAGACGGGCACACCCTCTGGAGGTGCAGATAGGGCTTCTACGTCGATCTGGGAATGTTCCCCGGGGGCTGGGGTGCGTTCGTCGTCGTCGAGCACCATTTCCAATGCCATCGCCCTGGCCAGTTCGCCTTCCAGCGGAAGCTGATTAGAAATGGCCGGGATATGGACGACTCCGTGCTCTTCAATGACCGCCGCCACCGCAGCAAACACGTGGTCTTCTTGTGCCTGCTGCGTTTGCTGCACGGCAACTGCCACGTCGACAGGACCACCTTCTGAGGTGAATTCCAAATCTCTCTCGGCTGCTTCCAACCCAACAGCTAGCGGCAACGGCTGGATTCGATTGCTAGACTGCGGGAATGCCGAGACCGGGGGGGCTCCCTCGCTGTGGTTGCCAATCGGCTGGGAGCTGGCTTGCTGTTCGTAGCCGGGAGTGTCGACGTTCGCTGAGTCTAAGCCAGTCTTATTAAGGGCTTCTCTGCCATCAGCTTCGTTCAACAACCCTTCGGTCGAACTCTCAGACCGCTGCTTTCCGTCGGTCGTCGCCTCATCAACGACAAGCTGATCGCGCGCATTCAGTTCCTGGAAAGCTGCCGTAGATCGACTCAGACCTTGCCGTAGATCAGATGGAAGTGTGCGGTCTGGTACATTCCCCCGAATCACCGTGCTTGGCATCAGTGCCTGAGTGCCCGGCCCACCATTTCCCACCGAGCCAATACCGCCAAGTGATCTTTGGGGATTCGACTGGGGAAGATCGCGCTCAGCATTTCTCCACGGATCGAACGGAGGTTTGACCGTGATGTTGTCTTTCACGCTTTCGTCTGCGAATGTTGAATCGGCCCCACTGCTATCTGGGCTTGGCGATCGAACGTGAAATACGGGTTTCCCTCCGAAGTTCAGAGCTTCAGATGAGCCAAGATATCCGCCAGCATTTAGTGTGTAGAAACCACCTTCACTTGAGGTAGTGGCCGTGGATACGGTCTGAATGGTGATATTGTGCACCCAGACCGGAAGGTCTTCACTTTGAGTTGCAGCCTCCCCTGCGAGCGGAATGCTCGACAAAGCAAGTCGCTCTTCACATCGCTCCAAACTCAAACGTCGTGCACCACTCAGGTGCGCAGCACCGCGTCCCGTGGATCGTCGCACTGGCCGAGATGGACGTGGGAAGGGAAACATGGATTGCACTTTATTGAGCGAAGTAATTTCTGCTAATCTTCACCAAGTCTTGGCGTAATTCGAAATACAATCTTGCTTGTATTTGAATCATTCGTTTCGGTCGAGATCGTATCAATCCCATTTATGGGGCATGCTCGGCTCCGCTGGTCTCATGGGAACTTGCACTTTTCAGGTGTTTGTTAACCAATGTCTTGAATTCCGGCAGATTTTGCAGCGATACCAGTCGCGGGTCGTGCGATAGTTCGTTCGAAGGCTCATAGCCGGCTTCCAACGCCTCACGAAGGGTTTCGAGGGCTATTGAAGCGTCGAGAGGCATGTCGGCCTTGTCGCTTTGTTCAAGAATGTGAGCCTGCTCGACGGCCACACCAAACAACCGCTCGCCATGATCTTTCCACAGCTCGCGGCGCAAGGAGGCGAGTTCGTAGGCCTCTTGGAATCGACCGAGTTTCTGTAGCGATTGGCCGTAGTTGTAATACACGCGACTGAGCGTCTGTCGGGCTGCTTCCGATGGTTGAAGCTGGGCACTCACCCGTTGTTGTACTTCCACCGCCTGTTCGTATGCCGCCACGGCATCTTCATGCCGATCGATGCGAGCCAAGGCCAGGGCCTGATTGTTCAACAGTGCGGCCCAGCCACTTGCGTAAGCAACCTGATCCGGGAAATCGGCCATCAGAGCGGCGAAGAGATGATTCGCATAACGGAACGACTCCACAGCCGAGGCAATGTCCTCGGTCGCGATCTCCAATAGTGCCAAGTTGTTCAAGCTGGCCGCCAGTTCGCTGCGGTACTGCACCACCTCGGGCGACTTTCGCAACAGCGATTCGCGAAGTTCAATCGCACGATGATACGAGTCGATGGCGTCGACTGTCCGCTCATCCGCAGCTTGGATAGCAGCCAGGTTGCTGTAGCACAGCGCGAGATCGGCCTGAACGCCTTCCGATACTTCGGGACTTTCGGCGAAGCCCTGAAGTATTTCGACGGCCCGCACGGCGGACTTTTCGGCCAAATTTGCATCTAACGGGCGTTGGATGTAGCTCAGATTGTTGTACGCCACCGCCAGGTTTCGGGCTTGTTGAGGGTCGTCTGGAGCGGCCGCGGCAGTCTCGTGCAAAATGGTCACGGCGTGGGTCAACGATTGAATTGCGGCGGCACTTTCGCCAAGTTGGCCCAGCAGCGTTCCACGATTTACGTGGCTCTCGGCCAGGTGCCCGGCGTAGGTCTCATTCTCAGCGTGGCTGGCAACTAAGTGCTGCTGTGCTTCGATGGCCTGTTCGTATTCGTTGAGTGCGGCATCGGAGTCTCCCTGTGCAGCAAGTAGCAATGCCAGGTAGTTACGCGAAAGGGCAAGTTGCGACCGCAGTTCAGCATTCTCGGGGTCTTGTTCGATGAGCTTGGCCAGAATCCGTTGCGCGGTTCGATACTCGGCGATTGCCTTATTGCTCGCGCCAAGCTTCGCTGTGACGACACCCGCCTTGAGGTGAGTCATGGCCATCTGTTCTTGCAGATCGTCTGCGGTGCCAATCTTCTCAAGGAATCCCCGGTAGTAGTTCAATGTTTCCAGCAGCAACTGTTGCCGCAGGCGCTCTGTGCCAGGGGTGCCTTGCAATTGGTCGGCCAACTGAATTCCGAAGCGGTCGACCACATCGCGAGCCTGCTGAAAGTTCTCTTGCGACTGGACCAAGTGCGTTCGAGAGAGTTCGAGGGCCGCTTCGGTCTTGTTTTTCTCTTTGGCCAACAGCACTGCAGCCACGGTTGATAACGTTGTGAGCAACAACAGCACAAACAACGCAGAAGCCGCCACCAGTCGGTGCCGACGCAGCCACTTAGCGGTGCGGTCCGCGATCGTCGGTCGTCGGGCGAGTGTTGGCTTGCCTTGCAGGAATCGGTTCAGGTCGTCTGCGAGTCCCTGCGCGGTCGTGTAGCGACTTTCGCGTGACTTCGACATCGCCTGCAGAACGATCGTCTCCAGGTCGACAGGTACATCTGGGTTGAGCGATCGTGGCGACTTCGGGTCGTCATTGCCAATCGCTCGTAGCACTTGATGCCGATTCTGCCCTGGGAAGGCGGCTCGCATGGAGAGCAATTCGTAAAGCGTTGCCCCCAAGCAATAAATGTCGGTGCGAGTATCAACCAAGGTGTGCTCGCCGGCAGCCTGTTCGGGGCTCATGTACCGCAGAGTTCCGACGACATCGCCCGTGACAGTAATTCCCGGCGCGTTTTGAACCCGTGCCAACCCGAAGTCGGTGATCCACAGTTTACCGAGATGATCGACCATCAAGTTCGAGGGCTTGATATCTCGATGCAACACGCCGTACTCATGGGCATGGTGCAAAGCCTCTGCCGCTTGAATGCCCAGTTGTGCGACTGAGCGAAAATAGGCCGCGCGATTCTTGGAGTACTGCTCTGAAAAAGTACTGCCCGGCTTCGCAACTCGCTTCGTGGTAACCGCCAATCGAGTTTCGCTGGGAGCCCCATTGAAGTCGGTGGTGGGCTGGTTGGCCTCGGCATCGCGACGCAATTCGCGAATGGCCTCTTCCAGCGATTGCCCAGCGATAAACTGCATCGCGTAGTAATGCACCCCACGCTCTTCACCCACGGCGAACACGGGCACGATGTTCGGATGGTGCAACTGGGCTGCCGCGCGGGCTTCGTTGTGGAACCGGGCGATGTGTTTCTCATCCCACACCGCCGCGAATGGCAGCACCTTCAGTGCTACTTTGCGATCAAGGGAGATCTGCCGCGCTTCATAAACCACGCCCATGCCACCGCGACCGACTTCATCGCCAATCTCGAAGTCGCCCAATCGACGGGCGTAGTCGGTCTCCGGGCGGTCTTTTGCGGTGGAACGAAACTGGTGTGTCACCTGGTGAAGCACATCCAGCCCTTCGGCAAAGGCTCGAATATCGTCGGCCAGTTGTGGGTGCTCGGCGATCAGGCGTTCCAAGTCGAGTGGGGCCCCGCTTTGGAGCGAGGAGAGGTAGTCGTCGAGCAGCCTGGCCAGAAGTTCTTCCTTGGAAGTAACTTCGCCAGTTTCAGTTCTCGGCGAATTCATGGTGACGTCGTTCATCTCACACGTCTCACGACCGCATGTCTTCTCGCAGGGCCTGCAAAGCCCGGAGCCACAACATGCGGGCAGCCCCCGCAGAGCGTTCCATGCGGAGGCCGACCTCTTCAAATGGGAGTGCCTCGATATTTCGCAGCACGATCACCTCGCGATAGTCTGCCGGCAGTTGCGCCAACTTGTCGGCCAGCTTGATTTCCATCTCAAACTTCTGCACGTTTCCACTGGGTGATTCACCCGGGTCGGGCAGAATGCTTTCCAGTCGGGCGGCCGATTGCTCGAGCGAATTGGCCAAGGCTTCGATTGAAACTTCTCTCCGCACATCTCGCTTTTGTGTTAGCACATGTTGCTCGACCACTCGATGCAAGTTGTTGACCAGTATTTTCCGCAGCCAGGCCCAAAACTCGTTGCTCGTCGATCCGCGAAACTTCTCGAAATCGCGGGTCGCCTCGAGAAAGGTTTCCTGAAGGATATCCGAGGTGCTCACACGGGTGAGCAGCTTCTGCTCCAACTGAGTCATCACCAGCAGGTTCAAGTAGTTTCGATACAGGTGCAGCAGCTTACCGAAACACTCATGCGAACCCGCAAGTGCTTGTGACAAAAGGATATCGGCATTGGAGGCTGAGCTTTCCGTCATAGACCCTTCTATAGACATGGCCGAAGCCCTCGAAGTTTGTCACGCGAAATCTCAAAAAAGATTGTTCGCCAAAATGCCAGCCTTCAGGATAGCTGGGCCAGAGGAATCGCGGCAACTTCCGTCTCAGGTTTAGAGCGGAAGCAGACTTGGAGGGAAGAGTTCTCCGGTGGCAAATGCGGCCAAGAGTGACCGCCAGCAGGCCTGAATCGCCGTAAGAGTTTCGGGCTATTCCACCGGAAGCAGCTCAACCACCGGCTCGGAGGCGGGTGGTGGGACCGGCTCGGGGTCGGCATCGATGATCACCGGCATCGGGGGCTGCCAGCAGCGGATCTGCCATCCACCGCCCAGGGCGCGGTAGATCTGAATCAGCGAGATCGCCACCTGGGCTTCAGCCTCTGCGAGATTGTCCTGCTCGGAGACCAACTCCCGCTGCATGGTGGCGATGCGATTGAAGTTGCCTTCACCGTTACGGTACTGCACCAACGCGATTTCGTTTGCCCGTTTCAGTGCGTTCACACTCTTCTGCAGCGCGTCGACAAGTAACTGCGACTGGAGATAGCTAACGATGGCGTTCTCAGCCTCCTCGTTGGCTCGCAGCACCGATTCCTGATACGTGAATACGAATTCCTGGAAGGTTGCGGTCTGCCCACGAATGTTATTCGCGATACGCCCGTAATTGAGGATCTTCCAATTGAACGAGGGCCCGATGGTGCCCGAATTCGCTGCCGAGTTGAACATCGATGGGAAGTCGTTCGCGTGCCAGCTAAGTGTGCCCATGATTTTGAATTCTGGGTACAAGTCGGCGGCTGCCACACCAATCAGCGCACTCTGCTCAGCCACGCGACGCTCTGCCGCCCGAACATCAGGTCGGCGGCGGATCAACTCGGCGGGGATACCGACCACCACTTCTTTGGGCACATCGGGAATCGGGGCAGGGCCCAACTGATCGGCCAGATTCATGGGCGGGATGCCAAGCAATACGCAAAGTCGATTATTCGCGATTCGCAGTTCGATGTTTATCGCGGGAATTAATGCTTCGGTATTGGCCAATGTCGCTTCTGCCTGATCGACATCCAACTGCGAAACGGCACCTTGATCGTAGCGCGCTTTCGCAATGTCATAGGTCATGCGTTGCAGTTCGGCATTTTGTATGGCCAACCTCAGGCGTTCCTGATACTCGCGCACTTCCACATAGGCGGTGGCCGTGTCTGCGAGCAGGGTTACGAGAATCTCGTCGTAGTCGAACACGGATGCGTCGAGACTGGCATCGGCCGCTTCGATCGCCCGCCGGAAGCGGCCCCATACGTCGATCTCCCAGCCCAGATTGAACCCGGTTTCCCAGGAGTTGAAGTTGCGAGGGATCTGAATCGGAGTGGGCAACCGATTGTTCAACTGGTTGAGCCCGGTAAGGTCTCCTTTCTCGGAACGTTGGATCCGCGTGTATCCTCCCCGCATGGATTGCAGTTGGGGAAAGATTGAACTGTCGGCGATCGCCAATTGGGTTCTGGCTCGAAACACCCGCATGCCAGCAGCTCGAAGGGTCAGATTCTGTCGGTGAGCTGAGAGCACCAGCTCGTTCATCAGTGGATCGTTGAAGTTCTGCCACCACGCGAACTCATCCACTCCGATCGAGGCGTTGATCAACTTCGGATTGTTGAAGTCGATCCAGTCGGGCGCGACCGGAGCCGGCGGAGTGCGATAGTTAGGCCCGACTTTGAACCCGTTGCGAAACCAATCGATGGGACGCACGTCGTGTAGCCCGGCGCACCCAGAAAACAGTGGGGCTGTAAGCAATCCCAATACCAGCGTGGCCACGCGGGCACACCTGATAGGGATCGATTTGGCGTGTGTTAGCAATCTGAATTGCATGGGCCTGCAACACCGCCAGCGTTCGGTACCTTGGATAAAACCGGGTCAATTCGCTAAATCGGTACATCCGCTACCTTGTGATTAGGCTGTACGACCGAGCGTGCCGAACCACTACAACCGTTAAGCTTTCGCAAGGCGTCGTAACCTGTCCCCGCTCGATCGAGCAGAAGCCGTCTGTCGTCTCTCTTCTCCACATCGATTGCGACACCTTCAGCCGCGTCGTCCCAAGATGTGTCGAAAGCGATGGACAAGTGCCGATGGCAGTGAATACGGAACGCCCTACATCCTCAGTGCGATGCACTGCTAGCTATTGCGTCGCAGCCCGAAAGTCCATCATGCGTCTGTTTGTTTCTAGATATTTGGTTTTTATTACGCTGGGAGTTGTCAGCATCTTGGGGTGCAAGCCCAAGGCGTTGGAGACCGGTTCCGTCGAGCCAGTGACGCTCACTGTGAGCCACCCCATCGAGCGTGAGATTACCGATTTCCGCATCCTCACCGGTACCACTGCGGCTGTGGAGTCGGTGGATATCCAGGCCCGGGTGACCGGCTACCTGGTGAAGCTTCCTTTCAAGGAAGGGGATGAGGTCCACGCTGGCGAGTTGCTGGCCGAGATCGACCCAAGGCCTTATGAAGCAAAACTGGAGGCTGCCGAGGGCCAAGTGGCCGTGGCCGAAGCACAGCGAGAGTTGGCCCAGAAAGAAGACGATCGTTCGAAGGCAATCAAGGCCCAAAACGCGGGAGCCGTTAGTCAGCAGGAACTGGACATTCGCGAGGCCAAATTAGAAGAAGCCATCGCTTCGGTCAAAGCGGCCAAGGCCAACATGGCCGAGTACGAACTCGATTTGGAATTTACCAAGGTCTATTCCCCCATCGACGGCCGCGTAAGTCGCTACTACCTGACGGTGGGTAATCTCGTTACACAAAACGAAACGTTGCTCACGACGGTCGTTTCTCAAGATCCAATCTATGTTTATTTCGACATCGATGAGCAGACGATGTTGCAGGTTCTGCGGTCGATGTACTCCGGCGATACCCCTCCGGCTCGATCGCGAAAGCTGACCGTCTATGCGGCCCTGCAAGGCGAGACCGACTTCCCGCACAAGGGCGATATCGACTTTGCCAACAACGAAGTCGATTCGTCGACGGGCACGATCGTCGTGCGTGGAGTTTTCGATAACCCGGCCAATCATGCGGGCGTACGAATGTTGCTGCCGGGAATGTTCGTTCGTGTGAAGCTCCCGATCGGCAAGCCGCACAACGTTCCTTTGGTTGCAGAGAAAGCGATCATCAACGACCAGGGGCAGACGTTTGTCTACACGGTTGATGACCAAGGTGTGGCGCAATACCGACGAGTTGAAATTGGCCGCATGACCAAAGATGGGCTGTGGTCGGTCACTGCAGGTTTGTCCGTTTCAGATCGCGTTGTGGTCAGCGGGACCCAGTTCGCACAGTCGGGGGACAAGTTCAAAGTGAACGAGGTCCCCATGCCTACTTCAGAGTCGGGAAGTGGCTCCGGCGGGGCCGCCGCTCCCGCAGATGCGTCACCTTCTTCCGACGATACGGATTCGAGTTCCAGCCAACCCCCACGTTGATTCGAACGAACGCCAGGAGCGAAGGGCGCTTGGCGAGCACAACCTTGGTTCTCATGGCGCAAGAAACCGGTGATCTCTCGTTACTTTATCAACCGACCTGTGTTTGCGTCGGTCATTTCGATTCTGATCACGCTCGCCGGGGGACTCGCTGTCTTCACCCTTCCGATCTCGCTGTACCCCGAGATCACTCCGCCCACGATTCAGGTTATCTGCACCTACCCCGGCTCGAATGCTGAGATTCTGGCCGAGACCGTTGCGGCGCCCATCGAGCAGCAAGTCAACGGTGTCGAAGACATGCTCTACATGTCTTCGCAAGCCGCCGACGATGGCACCTACATGCTCACGGTCACGTTTGCCTTGGGCACCGATATCGATCAGGCCATGGTGCTGGTGCAGAACCGAGTCTCGCTGGCGATGCCTCAGTTGCCAGAGATCGTGCAGCAGCAGGGGGTGAACGTAAAGAAGAAGTCGCCCGACATCCTGTTGGTGGTGAACCTGTATTCACCCGACGGGCGATACGACGACTTGTACATGAGCAACTACGCCACACTCCACGTGCAAGATCCACTGGCACGGTTGGACGGTGTTGGTGATATCACCTTCTTTGGCGAGCGAGACTACAGCCTGCGTGTTTGGCTCGACCCCGAGGAGCTGGCCTATCGTGAGATGACTCCCAGCGATGTCATTCAAGCCCTCAGGGAGCAGAATCTCTCGGCCGTGTTGGGGCAGGTAGGCCAGGCACCTACGGACCAAAGTCAGCAAATTCAGTTGACCATGAGCGCCCTGGGAAGGCTCTCAACCGTCGAGGAATTCGGCGAGATCATTGTTAAGACCGACGATTCCGATCAGGATCGCTTCGGGCCGACTCCACGAGTAGTTCATCTAAAAGATGTTGCCCGGGTTGAAATGGGCGCGAAGACCGAAGTCATGTCTTCCACGATGGACGGTATGCCCAGCGTTGGCCTGGCGTTGTTTCAATTGCCGGGGGCGAACGCGCTGCAGGTTGGCAATGAGATTCGCGCGAAGATGGAGGAACTGAAGGCCGACTTTCCCGCGGGTCTCGACTATGCCATCGTTTACGACACCACGCCCTTCACTGAAGAATCCATCCGCGACGTTTTCCAGTCGATGGGCGAGGCCATTGTGCTGGTGGCCGCCGTTGTGTTGCTGTTCCTGCAGAACTGGCGAGCCACGATCATTCCGTTGATCGCCATCCCGGTGGCCATCGTGGGCACCTTCGCCGTGATGGCCGTAATTGGCTTCTCACTAAACATGCTCTCGTTGTTTGGCCTGGTGCTGGCCGTAGGCATCGTGGTCGATGACGCGATTGTCGTGGTCGAGAATGTTCAGCGATGGCTGGAACAAGGCCACAGCCCCAAAGAGGCAGCCTGCTTGGCCATGGACGAAGTGACCGGACCGATCGTGGCGGTCGCTTTAGTGCTTTCGGCCGTGTTCGTGCCGTGTGCGTTCATCCGCGGCATCACAGGCGAGTTCTTCCGGCAGTTTGCCGTAACGATTGCCGTCTCCACGCTCTTCTCGGCTTTCAACTCGCTGACGCTCAGCCCCATGCTTGCTTCGCGGTTGCTCAGGGCAGGGGACGCCAAAAAAGATCTGATCTCCCGAATCTTCGATTTCTTTGTCGGGTGGTTCTTCCGTTTGTTCAATCGGGCTTTCACTGCCACGTCGAACTTCTACGCTCGCATGGTCACCAGAATCGTCCGCATGAGCGGGTTCGTGTTGATCTTTTACGCTGGGCTGCTGGCCCTCACCGCCTGGTCGAACCACAAAGCCCCCAAGGGCTTCATTCCGCTGCAGGATAAGGGTTACCTGCTGGTGAACGTTCAGTTGCCGCCGGGGTCTTCGCTTCCCCGTACGACCGAAGTGCTGAGTACCTTGGACGAGCAGTTCCGGCAAGTGCCCGGGGTGGCCCATAGTATCACCATCGCGGGTCGTTCGATTCTGGTGAATGCCAACAGTTCGCACTACGGCACGATGTTCCTCATCCTCGAGCCCTTCAGCGAGCGGAAGACACTGGCCAAGAATGGTCTGGTCATGCTGATGAAGCTGCGGAACGAGTATCCCGGCAAGTTGAATTCGGCCGTGGTCGAAGTATTGCCACCTCCCCCGGTTAGTGGCCTGGGAGTCGCGGGGGGCTTCGAGTTCATGCTCGAGAACCGGGGTAACCTCCCTCAGCAAGAACTGCAGACCATCACTCAGAACGTCATCGACACGGCGATGAAGCAGTCGAACATTTCTGATGCCTTCACGCTGCGTGAGTCTAAATACCCCTCGACCTATCTGGATATCGACCGCACCCATGCCCGGGCGATGGGCGTGCCGGTGGAAGAAGTCTCCGACACCCTGCAGGCCACCACGGGTTCGGTGTACGTCAACGACTTCAATCGTTTCGGTCGCACGTGGCAAGTGAATGTTCAGGCCGATGCCCAATTTCGCAGCCAGGCGGACAACATTAACCAGTATTACGTGCGTGGAACTACCTCGGGCATGGCCCCGCTAGCCGCAATGTTGCATTCTGAAACGGTCACGGGTCCGCCGATCGTGTTTCGCTACAACCTCTACGAGGCAGCTCCCGTCATGGGGCGGGCCCAGGCAGGCACAAGCTCAGGTGCGGCTCTGGCGACAATTGATGATGTCAATAAAAGTGTGCTGCCGAGCACGATGCAAAGTGAATGGACCGGCCTGAGCTATTTGCAAGTTGAGGCTGGGAACACGGCGATGTATGTGTTCGGAATGTCGGTGATTTTTGTATTTCTCGTTTTGGCAGCGCTTTACGAAAGCTGGTCGCTGCCGTTGGCCATCATCCTGGTTGTTCCTCTCGGCCTACTGTTCGCCATCCTGGGCGTGTGGGCATTCCCGTTTATGAGCATCGATATCTTCACCCAGATCGGGTTTGTGGTTTTAGTCGGGCTGGGTTGTAAAAACGCGGTACTGATCGTCGAATTCGCCCACCAACTGCAGAGTAAAGGCACGGGACTGTTTGAGGCCACCATCGAGGCTTCTCGCTTGCGCTTGCGACCCATCGTAATGACCTCGTGTGCGTTCCTGCTTGGGGTGGTGCCCCTCATTATCGCCACGGGAGCCGGCGCCGAAATGCGACGGGCCTTGGGCGTCGCGATGTTCTGTGGCATGCTGGGCGTGTCGATCTTTGGCGTGTTTCTCACGCCGGTGTTTTATTACGTCATCCGTTGGTGCAGTAGCACGCGTTTCTTCTCGAATCTAATGGTGCAGGGCACGGGCACCATCTTGATCGGGCTCACCATGGGAGCCACCTTCGGTTTTCTGCTGGGGAGAACGCAATCGATTTCCTTCTGGTGGGCAATGCTCTCCGGCCTGACCGCTGGGCTACTTTCCAGTGGCGTGGTGCTTGGACGACGCCGACTCCGTCGCTACAAGGCCGCGCAAGATCCGGTTACCCCAGACATCAATGAGGAGCCGGCCTAATGTCTCGATTCTTTATCGACCGCCCGATTTTCGCGGCAGTGCTTTCGATCGTGATCACCCTCACGGGCGCGATCGCCGTATTCCAATTGCCGGTTGCGCAATACCCGAACATCACGCCGCCAACCGTGGTGGTCTCTGCCAGCTACCCGGGGGCGAATGCCGACGTAGTTCGCGATACCGTGGCCAGCGCCATCGAAGAGCAGGTCAACGGAGTCGAGAACATGCTGTACATGTCCTCGGTATGCACCAACGACGGGAGCTATCAGCTAACAGTAACGTTTTCGCTCGGCTCCGACGTGAAAATGAACCAGATCCTCGTGCAGGATCGGGTTTCGCTGGCCTTGCCGACGATTCCCTCGATCGTGCAAGAGCAGGGCATCAGCGTCAAAAAGAAATCGCCCAATACACTGATGATCATCAACCTGATGTCGACTCGTGATAAGGCGACCGGCCAGTTGATGCGAGACAACTTGTACCTCAGCAATTACGCCACGCTGCAAATTAAGGACGAGCTTGCCCGGCTGGATGGGGTGGGCGATGTGACTTACATGGGGCAACGCGACTACAGCATGCGGGTCTGGCTCGACCCGGTGAAGCTCGCATCCCTAGGGCTAACGGCCCAGGACGTCGTGCAGTCGATTGAAGATCAGAACGCCCAGGTCACCGCCGGGCAACTCGGCCAACCGCCTGCTCCCGCGGGACAGCAGCTTCAACTCACCATCACCACGCTTGGTCGCTTAACCACGGTGGAAGAGTTCGAGCAGATCATCGTCAAGTCGAACGTCGGCGGAACTGGGAATTCGCCCACGCCCAGGCAGAATACCATCTCGATCAAGAACACACGTTCCTCTGAGTACGACCCGTCACAACCGCAACGAGTCCAGGCTGGCGGCAATCCTGCCTCCGGGATTATCCGCATGCGGGATGTGGCCCGGGTGGAACTGGGGGCTCAGCAGTACGGCCAGGCTTGTACTCTCAATGGCGAGCCATCGGTGGCTCTCTCGATCTTTCAGCTTCCAGGCTCCAACGCCATCGCCACGGCCAAAAACGTCTATGCCAAAATGGAGGAACTCGCCGAGCGTTTCCCTCCCGGTGTGGAATACAAGATTGCATACGACACGACACCGTTCATTCAGGAGTCGATTCGTGAGGTGTTCAAGACACTCCGTGATGCGATGATCTTGGTTGGCATCGTTGTCCTGGTCTTCCTCCAGAACTGGCGGGCAACGTTGATTCCACTGATTGCGGTACCCGTGGCAGTGGTGGGTACGTTTGCAGCAATGGCCGCTCTGGGGTTCAGCTTGAACAACCTCTCCCTGTTCGGACTCGTGCTTGCCATAGGTATCGTGGTCGATGATGCGATCGTGGTGGTCGAAAACGTCGAGCGCTGGTTGGAACGCGGCGAAGATCCACGCACAGCTGCTATCAAGGCCATGGACGAAGTTTCCGGCCCAGTGGTGGCCGTGGCGCTTGTGCTTTCGGCCGTATTTCTGCCGTGTGCCTTCATCACCGGGATTACCGGGCAGTTCTTCCGCCAGTTCGGTGTCACAATTGCAGTATCGACTCTCATCTCGGCCTTCAACTCCCTCACGCTCAGCCCTGCACTTGCGGCACTGCTGCTGAAGCCCAAGGGGGCCAAGCCGGACATCTTCACGCGATTGCTCGATGGGCTCTTGGGGTGGTTCTTCAAACTGTTCAATACGGGATTCGAACGCAGCACGACCGGGTATGTATCCGTGACCGGCCGGCTATTGCGGGCGAGCGTGATTGTGTTGGTGCTTTATGGAGGGTTGCTGTACCTCACCTACGACAGCTTCCAACGCGCCCCTACTGGCTTCGTCCCGCAGCAGGACAAAGGTTACCTGCTAGTGAACGTGCAACTGCCCGATGCGGCATCGCTGGAACGTACCCAAGATGTGATGCAAGAAATCGATGCCATTGCCCTCAAGACCGAGGGGGTGAGTAGCACCGTTGGGATCTCCGGCGCTTCGATTCTGCTCAACACGGATGCCCCCAACATCGGATCACTCTATGTGATGCTCGACCCGTTCAGCGAACGCGAGTCTGACTCTCTTTCGGCCGATGCGATTGGTGCGACCATTCGTAACGCATGCCTGCGTCAAATCAGTGGTGGCAAGGTTGGCGTGTTCGGGGCACCACCCGTCGACGGGCTAGGGACCACGGGTGGGTTTACGATGATGATCGAAGCCCGCGATTTCCAAAGTCACGATGCGTTGGTCGCTGCGACGGATGAGATCATTCGCCAGGGTAACGAAACCGAAGGTCTAACGGGGCTGTTCACCGGATCGCGGGCCGCCACACCATGGTTGCGACTGGATCTGGACCGCGATAAGTGCGAGCAGCTTGGCGTCAGTGTTGGCGATGTCTTCGCCACCCTGCAATACAACTTTGGGTCGTACTATGTGAATGACTTCAATGAGTTCGGCCGCTCGTGGCAGGTGAACGTGATGGCGGAACAGGAGTTCCGTAGCCGCATCGACGACTTGGCCTTGGTGAAAGTGAAGAACCGGCAAGGTGGCATGGTCCCGCTTTCCACGTTGATCAGCGTTCATGCCGCAACCGGGCCGGCCATGATCCAACGCTACAACACCTACCCATCGACCACAATTTATGGCGATTTCGCCCACGATACGGGCTCCGGCCAAGGCATTGTGATTATGGAGGATGTCGTCAAGCAATCGTTGCCGGCGAGGATGAAGTCGGAGTGGACCGAAATGATCTACATGCAACTCGCGGCGGGGAACACGGCCATGTACGTATTCGCACTGGCGGTAGTATTCGTCTTTCTCGTTCTGGCCGCCCTCTATGAGAGTTGGTCGCTACCCTTGGCAGTGATTCTTGTGGTGCCGATGTGCCTGTTGAGTTCGATCGCGGGCGTGGCCAGCCAGAGCCTCGACGTGAACATCTTCACGCAAATCGGGTTTGTGGTATTGGTGGGCCTGGCAAGTAAGAACGCGATTTTGATCGTCGAGTTCGCCCGTCAGCAGCAAGTCGCAGGGATGTCGGTTCGCGAGGCCACTCTCGACGCCTGTCGTCTGCGGCTTCGTCCGATTTTGATGACATCTTTCGCGTTCATACTCGGCGTCGTTCCCCTGGTCGTCGCCACGGGGGCCGGAGCCGAGATGCGTTACATGCTGGGCACGGCAGTCTTCTACGGAATGCTGGGCGTTACCTTGTTCGGCATTTTCCTGACGCCTGTATTCTATTTCGTCATCATGTCCATTCCCCGTCGGTCACAAGCGGCAGTGCCAACCGAGGCCGATCGTGCCGAAGATACTTGATTCTCCATCTTAACCATGAGAATCGTCACGGTTGTTGCGGGAGTTCCTGTCCTTCGAAATGGCGATCTGGCGACGGGAAGCTAGAATTGTCGACGCTGAATGAATCAGCCATAGACATTATTCCGAAGAATCGACAAGATTCGTAGGACCATTTGCCTAAGAGGAGAAGTTCCTTGTCGCGATATCTCCCGTTAGCAATAGCAGCCGTCTCGATCGTCTTGTTCTTGTGGTTGGGCGTTGCTTACCACTGGGGCTGGTATTTTGTGGCCGCCTTCGGAGTGTTCGTGCTCGCGGTGGGCGTGGTCGACTTGGTGCAGCCGGTTCATAGTGTTCTACGCAATTACCCCGTGATGGGGCACTTTCGCTGGTTTGCCGAGGGCATCCGCCCTGAGATGCAACAGTATTTCGTCGAACGTGATACCGATGGCGAGCCCTTCAATCGCGATGCACGCTCATTGATCTACGAACGTGCCAAAGACACCCACGGCGAAAAGGCTTTCGGTACCGAGTGCGATACTTACCTGCAAGGGTACGAATGGTTCACCCATTCGATCGCCCCCAAACGTGCTCGGGGAACTACGGAAGAAACCCAAAGCGATGCCCGCCATGGCCGCTCGCCCACAGTTCATGACGACCACGTCGAGAAACATCTGCAAGACTTCCAGCCGCGTGTGAAGGTGGGAGGACCCCAGTGCAGCCAACCTTACGAGATGTCGCTGTTTAACGTCTCGGCCATGAGCTTCGGGGCGTTGAGCTGCAATGCCATTCGCGCTCTGAACACCGGGGCCAAGAAAGGTGGATTTGCCCACGACACCGGAGAGGGTGGTCTCACGAAGTATCACCTCGAGCCGGGCGGCGATCTGATTTGGGAGATCGGCTCTGGCTACTTCGGTTGTCGCACGCCCGACGGGCATTTCGACCTGGAGAAGTTCACCCCCAAGTCGCAGCACGAGAATGTGAAATGCATCTCCATCAAACTCTCCCAAGGCGCCAAGCCCGGTCTCGGTGGCGTGATGCCGGCCGAGAAGGTGACGGCCGAAATCGCCGAAATCCGGGGAGTACCCGAAGGGAAAAAGTGCATCTCACCCCCGTATCACTCGGCCTTTCACACCCCGCGGGAGTTGTTGGAGTTCGTTAAGACACTGCGCGATGCCTCCGGAGGCAAGCCAACCGGCTTTAAGCTGTGCGTAGGCCGTAAGAGCGATTTCTTGGGCATCTGCAAAGCCATGCTCGAGACCGGCATTCAGCCCGACTTCATCATCGTCGATGGTGGCGAAGGTGGTACCGGGGCGGCTCCGCTGGAGTTCGAAGACCACGTCGGCACCCCGCTCACCGAGGGCCTGATCTTCGTCCATAATTCACTCATCGGTTGTGGGCTTCGCGAAGAAATCAAAATCGGTTGCAGCGGCAAAGTCACCAGCTCTTTCGAAATGGCCCGGCGAATTGCCCAGGGGGCCGACTACTGCAACGCAGCCCGCGGGATGATGTTCGCCCTGGGTTGCATTCAGGCGATGCGTTGTCACACCAATCGCTGCCCAGTGGGGGTCGCCACACAAGACCCCAGCCGCTATCGAGCGCTGGTTGTGCCCACCAAAGCAGACCGTGTGTTCCACTACCACCGAAACACAATCCTGAGCTTCAACCAACTCATCGCCTCGCTCGGACTCGACGGACCGGAGGAGCTTTCATCGCGATTGCTGATGCGACGCGTCAACCCGACCAAGGTGATGTCGTATGAGCAGCTTTACCCAACTTTGAAGAAAGGTGCGTTGCTCGAAGACGATATCCCCGAGGATTGGGTCGAAGACTGGAATCAAGCGGCGCCCCACATGTTCAACTAGGCAACGGCCCGTTGCTCATTTGCCGGTTGAGATTGCCATCTCTTTCAGCTTGGCCAGACTGAATCCCCAGGCCTGCGCGATTTCGATCTTGGGCGGCATCGTCAATTCTTCGCCGTTGCACACCACGTCGACCAGGAAGGGCCCCGGGGTGCTGAACGCCTCTTTGATGGCGCCTTGAAGTTTCCCCGGCTCGGTAACACGAATCCCCCCGCCACCGCAGACCTTGGCGATGGCCGCGAAATCGGGGTTTTTCAAGTCGGTGCCGTACTCTGGATAGCCGGCCACTTCCATTTCCATTTTCACCAGGCCCAGCTTGCCATTATTGAAGACGATCACCTTGATCGGCAGATCGAAGTTCACCGCGGTGATGAAGTCACCCATCAACATGCTAAAGCCGCCATCGCCCGAGAAGGCGATCACTTGCCGCTTCCGGTCGAGCGCCTGAACGCCCAACGCTCCCGGCATGGCGAACGCCATGGAGGCCAGATTGAACGACATGAGATAACGCTGGGTGCCGCGAAGTTTCATATGTCTCGCTCCCCATACCGTTACCTCACCGGTATCGACGCAGAACACGGCGTCGTCGTCGGCCAGCTCTCCAGCGATGCCCGCGATGGCTTGGGGGTGGATCAGGTCGGAGCTTCGTTTGACATCGGCTTCCTCATCCAACGACTTCTGCCATGACTCTCTTCGCTTTTGGATTTCCTTGAGGAAACTGCTGTCGCTCCGTTTGTCGACATGCTCAGTCAGTGCCGCCAGGGTGGAGCCCGCATGACCGACCAGTCCGGCCTGTACGGGACAACGCTTTCCGATGTGCTCGGGCCGGATATCGATCTGCACCACTTTCTTGTCGTGCGGGAGCCAGGCGCGGTAGGGGAAGTCGGTTCCGACCATCAGCAGCACATCGCTCTCTTCGATGGCGTGATGGCCTGCTTTCGAGCCCAACAGCCCGGTTCCGCCGACCCAGTAGGGATGATCGTGCGGAACCAGGTCTTTTCCCCGCAAGGCATGCACGATGGGCGCTTGCAGTTTTTCGGCGATGGCCAGCAGTTCTTCGGTCGAGTCGCGACATCCGCAGCCACACATGATGGCCACTTTCTTCGCGTCGTTGAGGATCTTCGCCACCTTCTGCAGATCTTTGGCCCCGGGTGTTACCTCCGCAATCGGCTGGATCGCGGTGGAAAGTTCGCCCGGGTTCTCGACCTTCGCAGGCCCTAAGTCCGAAGGGATCGAAATGTGGGCCACGCCACGGCGTGAAATCGCGGTGCTCACGGCTTGTTGAATCAATCGCGGCATCTGCCCCACGCTGTTCAGAGTTTCGTTGAAAATTGAAACATCGCTAAACAGAGCGTCGAGGTTAACTTCCTGGTGATAGTCGCTGCCCACATCGTCGCGCGGCACCTGACCCGTAATGGCCAGCACGGGCGCCGAATCTTTCTTGGCGTCGTAAAGGCCATTAAGAAGGTGAATTGCTCCCGGGCCAACCGTGCCGGCACACACGCCTAGGGTGCCCGTCAGCTTGGCCTGCGCACTTGCGGCGAACGCAGCCACTTCTTCGTGGCGAACGTGAATCCATTCAAATCGGTCATCACGGCGGATGGCATCCACCAACGGATTGATTGCGTCTCCAACCACTCCGAACAACTGGTGTACGCCGGCCTCGGCCAGTACGTCCAAAATCGTTTCGCACACGTTCTTCTTTGACATGACTGGTGACCTCTATCATCCGTGGGTGCGTGAAGAGTTCATGCTCGTGGCAGTCAGCTAACCGCCTCTAGCCAGAGACCTTACTAACCAGCACAACGACTGGCAATGTCCAGATTTCCAGGTCTTCACGATAGGTGTTCGTGAATCCAGCATCTTCCAACAATTGCGCCGCCGGAATTGGCTGGCAGTCGACTGCGTGGGGGAAGTGCTGGTGCATCCATTTGTATGTCTTTTCCAGGAGGCTGTCTTTTTGCCCCTCCGGCGTTACCGACATCGAGACCACTCCCAGACGTCCCTCTGGACGAAGCACCCGTTTTACTTCTTCTAGAACGCCCGGAATCTCGTCGAGCGGAAACAATTCCAGCGTGAAACTCATCGTGATTACGTCGAAAGAGTTGTCGGGCCATGGAATCGGGGGCACGACTCCCACTCGGAGATCGACTTGATCGGCAAAGCCTTCCTCCTTGAGGCGATTTAGTGCCGCTTCTTGCATTCCGGTGGAGATATCTATGCCGCAAACCTTGCCTTCGGTACCAGTGAGACGGGCGAGTTCGACTAGAGAGTGTCCCGTGCCGTATCCAATCTCTAATACCTCTTCGCCCGACTGGACTGCCAGGGCGGCAAGCCCTTTCTCTCGGGCGACATGCTCATCCCTGTCTGCGAGCATGTCGTAGGCAGAGCTAATTCGATCGTAGAAGCGACGGGTCGACTCAGTATCACTCTTTTGCATAGTAAACAGTCCACAGGCTTGTGGGGTCTTTTATCTGGAAGTTGGCAACTGTTCGATTACCGACCTTCAGGGCGATTCTTCATTGCGATAGGTGATTGCGGTGCCGGGTTGTTTTGTGGACCTGCGCAAGATCAACAGATTCGGCATGATTTTCTCAAGCGATTGCGGTACCATCATGACGTTCTTCGGGCGAAACCGGCAATGGATTGGTGTCGATCCGCGCAATTACTCCGTGTCATGGCCTGAGTATCGCCCTCTGGCGGCCTCGAAGCAACAGAATCTTCATAACCTATCGGAATGGAAGCCCCTGGAATGTCTAAGAACTATCTCTGGCAACTGGTTATTTTCGTCGTTGTCCTCATTCTGCTGAACTTCTTCTTTCACTTGCACATCTCGATCATCGGCAGCGTGGTGTTGACACTGCTTCTCAGCTTTGCGTTCAGTTTCGCAGGTCGACGTTAGCGCGAGCTCGCGTAAGCGAAGCATTGAAGAGCTTTGCTCAATTCATCCGCAGCTGATCGAACGAGCACCTCGACGGCCATCGTCTTTACGGTGCTCGTTGTTCATCTTGTCCCAGTCCATTTCAGGTTGACCGGAAGATTTGTGTTGACAGATGTTTGCTTAAGGGTGGACATTATTCTGAAATCTGCGACATTCTTGATGCAGAAAGAGTTACGGCTGGGACAAAGGACTTCCCTGAAAGAACCCGTGCAACGTGTTGAAGCACTCCGTAGCAAGATCGACTAAGCGTTCTGCGTGCTCGCCAGGTGCGAGTCTCGCGCGGCTCGTCTCTCGAACTCGATGGCTGCTCGTGTCGGTCACGAGCGCCTTGTGCTTAGGTCTTGGCCTCGTACAAGAGTGCCACGCCGCCATGCCGGAAATGTTTAACCCGGCGGGCTCAGCGGCCGAGTACATCCGCGACCTATTCATCCTTGTGATTGCCATCTGCTTCGTCATCTTCGTTGCAGTCGGCGGGGCGCTCGTCTATTTCATCGTTCGCTTTCGCGACCACAACGGCTCCGACAACACAGAACCGCCCCAAATTTACGGCAGTAAGCCCATCGAAGTGGCCTGGACGCTTGCCCCGGCACTTACCGTATTTGTGCTGGCGCTGGTGGTGGTTCGGTCGGTGTTCGACCTGCGAGGGCAAGAGCCAACCGCCAACGATCAACGGGTGCGTGTGGTTGGACACCAGTGGTGGTGGGAGTTTGAGTATCCCGAGCACGGGGTGATTACTGCCAACGAAATGGTGATTCCTGCCAGCGACGAGGAACTCGACCGAAAGGTCTTCCTTCAACTCGAATCGGCGGACGTGATCCACAGCTTCTGGATGCCCAAACTCGCCGGGAAAACCGATCTCGTGCCGGGCCGAACTAACCACATGTGGATCGAGGCCAACATGGTCTCACCTTATTTTGGCCGTTGTGCTGAGTATTGCGGAACCCAGCACGCGAACATGCTGTTGCGGGTGGACGCGGTGTCGCAAAAAGAATTTGATGCCTGGATTGCTGCCCAGAAAGAACCTGCCCGAGAAGTTGCCAGCGCGAAGCCAGGCAAAGAGCGATTCATGGCCCTGGCCTGCGCGAACTGCCATACCATCCGCGGCACACGTGCCAACGGCAAGTTTGGTCCGGACCTCACCCACTTGATGAGCCGCAAGACCATCGCCGCCGGGATGGTGGAAAACAACCGTGCCAACCTTGTCCGTTGGGTAGAAGACCCGGATGAGATCAAACTCGGCTGTCGCATGCCCGATATGCGACTCAGCGAAGCGGACGTGAAGCAAATCGTCGATTACCTCGTCACGCTGGAATAGCAATGACCACCGCCGAAACTACTCTCGCCCCACGCACGTCGCCGCTTGTATCGCTGCTGCACGGTTGGGTTACGACGGTCGATCACAAACGCATCGGCGTGATGTACTTGCTGATGAGTTTGTTGTTTCTGGTCCTTGGCGGACTCGAGGCGCTGCTGATTCGCCTGCAGCTTTGGAAGGCCGAAAACACGCTCATCGAGCCCGATACGTTCAATGAGCTGTTTACCATGCACGGGACGACGATGATTTTTTTCGTCGTCATGCCCATGATTGCAGGGTTTGCCAACATCTTGGTACCCCTGATGATCGGTTGCCGCGATGTGGCCTTTCCCCGGCTCAATGCCATGGGCTTCTGGCTGTCGCTGTTCGGGGGCACTTTGCTCTACATGAGTTACTTCACCGGCGAAGGGCTCTACGGAGCGGGTTCTGCTCCCGATGTTGGCTGGTTTGCCTACGCTCCATTGACCTCACCCGCGTACGCACGGGGTGGTAGCGTCGATTACTGGATTCTCGGCACTACGCTCACGGGTATCGGCACGTTGACCTTCGGGGTCAACCTTATTGCGACCATCATCGCCCTGCGTGCCCCCGGAATGCGGATGAGCAAAGTCCCGTTGTTCGTGTGGATGATGCTCATCGACGCCATCTTGATTATCTTTGCCTTCCCGCCACTTACGGCGGCCCAGTTCATGCTGTTGATCGATCGAAAACTGGGGGCCCATTTTTTCGACACGCAAGCCGGCGGATCGGCCATTCTGTGGCAGCACCTGTTCTGGTTCTTTGGCCACCCTGAGGTTTACATCATGGCCTTGCCGGCCTTCGGCATTATTTCTGAAGTGATCCCGGTGTTTTCCCGCAAGGTGATCTTCGGCTACACGTCGATGGCCATGGCAACCGCAGCGATTGGCTTCATCAGCATGGGCGTCTGGGCGCACCATATGTTTACCGTTGGTCTCAGCGACGGATTAGATGCGTTCTTCTCCGCGGCCAGCTTTCTCATCGCAGTTCCGACGGGCATCAAGATATTCAACTGGACCGCCACCTTATACGGCGGGAAACTGCAGCTACATACACCCATGCTGTTCGCATTGGGTTTTCTGTCGATGTTCCTCATCGGCGGGCTCACCGGCATCATGCTGGCCGCCGTACCCGTCGATTGGCAGGTTTCGGACAGTTACTTCCTCGTCGCTCATTTCCATTACGTCCTATTCGGCGGCAGCTTGTTTGCCCTTATGGCGGGTTTCTATTACTGGTTCCCCAAAGTCACCGGCCGAATGCTGGGCGATACCCTGGGCAAAATCCACTTCTGGCTGCTGTTCATCGGCTTCAACCTCCTGTTCGGCCCCATGCACATCTCCGGTGTGTTGGGCATGCCGCGACGTGTTTTCACTTACGAAGCTGGCAATGGGTGGGAAATCTGGAATCAGATTTCCACGGTCGGCGCGATCATCATGGGCGTTGGCTTCCTGGTGTTCTTCTGGAACCTGCTGGTTTCGCTGAAAAGCGGGAAGATCGCCGGCGACGACCCTTGGGATGCCTGGACGCTGGAGTGGGCCACCACCTCGCCGCCAGCCTCTTATAACTTCGAAGTGATTCCCGAAGTCCGCAGTCGTCGACCGCTCTGGGATTTGAAACACCCCGAAGACCCGGATTGGAAGTATGAGTGACGCAACCGTAAACGCCGTTCGGCCCGATCACGAAGGATCGATTGCTCCTGCGCACGTCGGAATGATGGCCTTCCTCTGCTCCGAGGCGGCCTTTTTCAGTACCTTGCTCGTGGCGTACTTCCTTTACATGGGCGAGAGCAGCATTGGACCCTTTCCAGGAGAAGTGCTCAGCCTTCCGTTGGCCGTATTGAACAGTATCTTCCTGATCAGTTCCAGCGGAACCATCTGGTTTGCTGTGCGTGCTCACACGCGTGATCAACGTGGTGCGTTCGCATTCTGGATGCTCATCACGATCGGTCTGGCCGTATTGTTTCTCTGCGGAACCGCCTACGAGTGGTACGGCTTGATATTTCACGACGGCTTGACGATTAGCCGTAACCTATTTGGCACAACGTTCTTCACCTTGATTGGATTTCACGCCGGCCACGTTACCGTGGGCATCATCACGATGAGTGTGTTGGTTTATCAGAGTAACCACAGTCGACTTCCTGCCGAGAACGATGCCCCAGAGCTAGTCTCTTGGTACTGGCATCTGGTGGATACGGTTTGGATCATCATTTTCCTCATGGTTTATTTGTTTGGCCGTTAGGCCTTTGTGGAGTCGAGCTTGTCAACTGAAGTGCAAGACGAACGACCGATTGCTGATCAAAGTATCAGCATGCCGAAGCCGACCTACTGGCCAATGACCTTGGCCGCTGGGGCCGCGTTGGTAGCCTTTGGGCTGCCGACGAGTTTGGCGGTTTCGGTTGCAGGCTTGGTGATTTTGATCATCTCGCTCGGGGGTTGGATCTCGGAATTGGCTCCCGGGGCCGGTGAGATTGAAGAGCCACTGGAGCCGCCAGAAAAACGGGCCAAGCCCGTCGTCGTGTCGAAACGCAAAGTTGCGGAAGCCGGTGTCGGAATGCCAGGACATCGAATGCACTTCCCAGAGAAGGTGCATCCTTATTCTGCCGGGGCCATTGGCGGGCTCTACGGTGGATGTGTCATGGCGGTTGTCGCATTACTGTTCGGCCTTATTAGTGGACGTGGGTTGTGGTACCCCATCAACCTGCTCTCGGCGATGATCTTACCGGAATACCACGAAGCGACTGTCGAAACGATTAGTCAGTTCAGCTTTGTCAGTTTGATCGTCGCCACGCTGATTCACTTCACTACATCGGTGCTGGTGGGTTTGTTTTTTGGAATTCTGCTTCCCACGCTGCCCAAGTCGCCAAGGTTTTGGGGGGGCGTGGTCGCCCCGCTGCTGTGGTCCGGGGCGATCTACGGATTTATGCACATTCTTAACCCCGTGATGAATCGCTACGTCGATTGGCCCTGGTTTGTCGCTTCGCAATTCGCCTACGGCTTGATCGTCGGAAACTATGTCGTCAAAACCGAGAAGGTGACTGCGAAGCGAATCGAAGGTGGGGCGAGCCCCGACTGGGCGAATCAGCCCCAGAGTGAGACGACAGGGGGCGATCGATGAAATTGCAGTGGCAATTTGCTTCGCCTCTCTTGATGTTGGCCGTAGCACTCACGACCGGTTGCGGTAAGCCAACTGAAGCAGAGCGATATGTACGGCCGGACCAAGTGACCAACTTCCAAGAGCTGTTCCAACAGAATTGCTCAGCTTGTCATGGGAAAGATGGCAATTTTGGTCCCGCACCGCCGCTCAACGACCCTCTTTTCCAGGCCATCGTCTCGGACGAACAACTGAACGAGGTCATCACCAACGGCCGGCCCAACACACCGATGCCGGCCTTCGGACAATCGAAAGACGGTCCTTTCACAGAAGAGCAAGTGAAAATCGTCGTGAAGGGAATTCGAGAACTCTGGGCCAAACCTGTGGACGAAAAGCCGGAAAATCTGCCTGCGTACCAGGTCAGTGCGGATGATCCCGGTGGTCTTACCAAAGGTGACGCTGAACGCGGCAAGACGTTGTTTGCAACGGTCTGTGCCGACTGCCACGGCGAAGGAGGGCAGGGCGGTGAGGCGGGAGCCTTAAATAGCCACGCGTTCGGTGAGTTGGCCAGCACCCAATTCATTCGCCGCATTATCATCACGGGCCGCCCCGACTTGAAGATGCCGAATTTCATGGAGATGGGCCGGAAGTCTTCTTTAGACCGCCCGCTGACCTCGCAAGAAATCGTCGATCTGACAGCATTCATTCGCTCGATCGATCCGCTTGCCATCAGTATTCCAGCCCCCGAACAAACCGCGTACACCCCGAGTCCTGAACATGAGTGAACACGACTCCCCCCGGATGTCGTCCGAGCCTTCCGCCGCCCGGCGTGGACTATTAAAGTGGGCCACGATTGCGTTGAGCGCCCTGGCGGCCTCGGCCACGGGGATTCCGATCATCGGTTTTCTGCTCAGCCCGCTGCGTCGCGAGAGCGACAAATGGGTCGATGCCGGTCCTGTCGACAAGTTCCCACAGGGTGAAACCCAGTTAGTCGACGTGCTCAACCCATTGGGCCGCGCAACCGATGGTGTGACCGAAAAACTGGCCGTCTATGTGCGACACGTTACCGATGGAAGCTTTCAAACGTTCGCCGTGAACTGCACGCACTTGGGATGCCCCGTGAACTGGTTCCCGCAAGCGGGGCTGTTTATGTGTCCTTGTCACGGCGGTGTTTACTACGAAAACGGTGCCCATGCTTCGGGCCCTCCACCACGAGGGCTCTATCAATACGAGCACAAAGTCGAAAACGGCAGACTCATGGTTAAGGTTGGACACATGCCGACCTTGCAGCAACCTGCCTAACAAGGAGCGGAGAATCCATCGCAGTTGCGAATCGGAATAAACCAGAAATGAAGTACCTGAAAAACACCATTGCCTGGTTTGAGCACCGCCTGGAGTTGAAAGACTCCATTTGGCCGGTGATGCGGCATCCCGTTCCCGCTTCGGTCGCTACCAGTAAGGGCTGGTGGTACGTCTTCGGTAGCATGACGATGACGTTCTTCATGCTGCAAGTGGTCACGGGCATTTGCCTTGCGATGGTTTACGAGCCAACCGCTGAGGGAGCATACGACAGCCTGCTCTACCTCAACTACGGAGTTCCGTTCGGCTGGGTGCTTCGAGCGATTCACAACTGGTCGGCCACAGGCATGGTAGTGATGATGCTCATCCATATGGCCCAGGTATTTCTTATGGGGGCATTCAAATACCCTCGCGAGCTAACCTGGATTGCCGGCGTGGGACTGTTCCTGCTGACTATGTCGCTGGCTTTCTCCGGACAGGTTTTGCGGTTCGATGCCTCGTCCTACTGGGGCGTCGGGGTACTGACCGCTGCTGCAGGGCGAGTGCCCTGGGCCGGGCCATCCATCGTTCACTTAATGTTGGGCGGTGAGTTCATCGGCGGTGATACGGTATCTCGCTTCTTCGCGTTGCATGTCTTTGTCTTTCCGGCATTGCTCATTGCCGTGCTGAGCGTGCATCTTTATCTGGTCGTAAAACGAGGCATCTCCGAACCGCCAGAGCCCGGGGTTCCGGTGGATCCTGCTACGTACGACAAGAAGTACCACGAAATGCTCAAGGGCGGGGTTCCGTTCATCCCGCATGCCCTTTATCGCGATGGGATTGCTTGTGCCCTCGCCGTGCTGGTGGTGGTGATCGTTTCCCTTGTCGTGGGTCCCAAGGGACCAGGAGAAATACCCGATCCCACGTTGATTCATGCCAACCCTCGACCCGACTGGTACTTCCTTTGGGTCTTCGCCATGGCGGCGCTTTCGCCCCCACAAATGGAAGCATTCTTGATGTTGGGCATGCCCGTGCTGGGCATCCTGGCGCTCATTGCCGTTCCGTTTGTCGCGGGCCGAGGAGAACGCAGTGCAAAGCGACGCCCTGTGGCGGTTCTGTTCGTTACCGTCGCATTCGTTTTGTTCACAATTTTGGGCTGGTACGGGTACACATCGCCCTGGTCGCCAGAAATGTTCGCCTGGAGCGGCGAGCCCGTGCCCAAGCGCATCGTCCAGAAGTTGACCCCGCTCGAACTGCAAGGGGCAACCGTCTTTCAGCTCAAATGTTGCCGCAATTGCCATGCTTTAGACGGCATCGGCGGACAACGCGGGCCCGACTTGACCGATGTAGGAGTCCGACTCAACCCCGATGCACTCGTCCGCCAAGTAGTGCAGGGCGGGGGAAACATGCCCGCCTACGGTGAGAAGCTTAGCAGTGCAGAAGTCGACGCCCTGGTCGCTTTCCTGGTAAGCTTGCGTCCCGAAGGAGAGCCCCCGGCCCGGGTGCCTGCGGCACCGGCAATTGCGAGCGATTCGTTGTGACACGCGAAGATTTCGTCGCGCTGTTCAGTTCCTGGTCATTCAGCCCATTCGTCATGCTTGGGCTCGCGCTCGTGGCCTGTATTTACGGCCGCGGCTGGTATCGGTTTCGCAGCCGCGGGGCCACGAGACTCACGCCGTGGCATCTGGCTAGTTTCTACGGTGGACTTGTCGCAGTCTTTGTAGCACTGCAATCCCCGCTCGATGCATTCGGCCCGTTCTCGCTGCAAGTGCACATGGTGCAGCACCTGCTCCTGATGGTGGTTGCTGCTCCGCTGCTTGTGTATGGCTCTCCGACTTTGCCAATCATCGCAGGCTCCCCGGCGTGGTTTCGCGAGGGGTGGATTACGCCCTTTGCTCGTTGGCCGAAGTGTCGCTTCGCACTGGGGCGACTCTTTCATCCGGTGACCACGTGGTGCCTGTTCGTCTTCACCCTGTGGTTTTGGCACTGGCCGGCCATGTACGAGCTGGCTTTGAGGTCTACTACTTGGCACCAGTTGGAGCACGCCACCTTTCTGGCCAGTTCCGTCCTCTTCTGGTGGCCGGTACTGCAGCCTTATCCCACCCGCTACCGGTGGTCGCGATGGATTCTTGTGCCGTACATGGTGCTTGCAGGGATTCAGGGAACCATGCTCGCGGGAATCCTAACCTTCTCGAACCATGTTCTGTATGCCCACTACGCAACCGCGCCCAATATTTGGGGGCTTCCACCACTCACCGACCAGGCACTAGCCGGGGCAATCATGTGGGTGCCGACATCGATCCTCTACTTGGTGACGCTGGTGTGGATTGTCGGGCAGCAAATGACCGAAAGTTCGGCGAGTAGCCAGCATCGTCATCTCGCGAGAGGCACCAAGACGAGAGTCACTCGAAGGCCACAACCTTCTGGGGAAGGCATTGCTAAACACCCACAGCCTTCCCGGCGCAAGGCTGTCTTACTCGGCCCTCTGTTCAGTCAAGCTGGCGTACGAACCGGCTTACGCGTAACAATCCTGATCTTGGCTGCGATTGTCGTGGCCGACGGTTTGCGCGGCCCGCAGGTCTCCTCGATTAATCTGGCCGGAGTACTCCCCTGGGTGCACTGGCGTGGGGTACTGGTTCTCGCCTTGGTGTTAGGCGGCAACTTTTTCTGCATGGCGTGCCCTTTCACAACCCTGCGGGGATTTGCCCAGCGGATGTTCAGGCCTGTACGTCGTTGGCCAAGGTCTTTGCAGAACAAGTGGCTGGCGATCGCATTATTGATTGTATTCTTCTGGGCCTACGAAGCATTCTCCCTGTGGGATCGCCCCTTTTGGACGGCAATAATTGTCCTCGGCTTCTTCTGCGTTGCGTTCGCATTTCAGGCGATTTTCATCGACGCCCCGTTCTGCAAGTTCGTCTGCCCCATCGGGCAATTCAATTTTGTGCAGTCAATGGTCTCGCCAACGCAGGTTGCGGTTACAACTCCTGGAACATGTACCGATTGCAAAACTAAGGACTGTATCGTTGGGAACGATCACAGCCGCGGCTGTCAGACTGCATTGTTCCAACCACAGAAGGTCGGCAATCTCGACTGTACCTATTGCTTCGACTGCGTGGATGCCTGTCCTCACGACAACGTCGCCTTAGTTCAGGTGCAATCTCTCGCTGATATTGCTGCCGATCAACGCCGGTCGGGGATTGGTCGTTACTCCGAACGCCACGACCTAGCCGCACTGATCGTTCTTCTTTTCTTTGCTGCCCTGGTGAACGCCGCTTGGATGACTGGGCCCGTGATTGCCCTAGAAGATGCTGTCGTCGCTCGGTTCGGAATTGGTCGTATCCCTGTGTTGACCACCGGAATGCTCATTACTTTGATCGTAGTACCGCTGGCCATCGTGTGGGGCGTGGCCTATCTCAGTCGCCGTGGGGCGAATGATGAGGTACCCATCAAGCAGAACATTGCTTCTTACGCCCCGGCCCTTGTCCCGCTGGGCCTTGGTATGTGGCTTTCGCACTATTCGTTTCACCTGTTTACGACTGGCGATACCGTGATCGTGGCCGCCAGACGTGCGTTGGGCGATCTGTTTGGCACTGGGTACTCGGTGGCGCCCACGGTCTGCAACTGCTGCAGCCCCACGATGATTAGCTGGCTGCTTCCGTTGGAATTGATCTTCCTAGACATCGGATTGTGCGCCTCGCTGGTGGTCGCGTACCGCATCGCCCAACGGCTACACGACACGAACCCGGCCATTTACCGTTCGGTGGCGCCTTGGGCCATGCTCATGGTTTGCTTCTTTGCCCTTTGTGTTTGGGTCTTGCTGCAACCGATGCAGATGCGCGGTGCCTATATGGCGGGGATGTGAGATGCGAACCAATCGATTCATGAACATAAGTGCCTTGGCATTAATCTTGAGCCTTCTGGCAGATTCCACTCCCGCGTTGGCCGATGGTGGCAAGGTGCAGTTCAGCCAGATTATTGCTCCCTATCGTATTACTGTGTTTACCTCGCCCACACCCATGCAGGCAGGGCTGGTTGACGCCAGCGTTTTGGTGCAAGACGCTGAATCGGGCAGCGTCATCCACGACGCCGTGTTGGAGTTTAAGTGGAAGCACGAATCAACCGGCGTCGTGCTGCGCCACCGCGCTACCCATGCGCAGTCAACCAATAAAATGATGCAGTCCGCCAAGTTCGATCTCCCGATGTCAGGAGTCTGGGACGTTACGCTAGACATTCAAAAGCCAACACCGGCAAGCGTCAGTTTCAAGATGCTGGCCTATGAGGAAACGAACAATTCCTCGATGGTAACGTTCCTCGTGACCCTTCCGTTTGCTGCTATAGGCTTGTTTCTGCTGCGCGAACATATACGCGTTCCTCGCCGGTCTAATCGCGGCTAGCGGCAAGGTCGGGCCATCGGGCTCCGGCATTTCGCAGGGCTATGGAAACATGCGGCTCTGAAGAAGCGTCAGCCTTCGGCTCTTCAGCATTATCGCAACCGCATAGCCCTGCCCGAAACGGTCCAAACTCGTTAGGCTTTGGCAACTGCATTATTTATCTGCTGCTCGAGTAAAGGGATTCCCAATGGGTTGGGCCAGCATCCTGGTTGCGATTCATGTATTGATCGAGATCGCATTGATCTTTCGCGTGATATTACGGCCGCACCGGGAGCCGGCCTCGCGAATTGCCTGGATCGTTGTGATCGTCACGGTTCCAGTCGTCGGAATTGTGGCCTATCTGCTCTTCGGTGAAGTGAGCATCGGGCGGAAACGCATCGCCAGAATGCGGCAAGCCATCGAAAGTCAGCCTAAGTTTGCCGGCCCCGTCGCTGGAGAAGAGGAGAATTTCAAACCCTCCGTTCCTGAGGCCTGGGATCATCTGTTCCGAGTTGGCGAATCGATTAGCGGATTTCAGCCAGTGGGTGCTAACCAAGCAACTCTAATGGCAGATTCGAACACAATGGTCGAATCACTCATTTCCGACATCGATTCCGCAACCGACCACGTGCACCTGTTGTTCTACATCTGGCTGGCCGACAACAACGGCTGCAAGGTCGTCGAAGCGCTCAAACGCGCAGCCGCCCGAGGCGTGAAGTGTCGGGCCATGGCCGACGGGCTCGGTTCTCGATTAATGATCAAATCAGAACACTGGCGCTCGATGCAGGCAGCAGGAGTCCATGTGGCCGAGGCCCTACCAATTGGCAATGTCCTTCTACGGCCTTTCATGGGGCGTATCGATCTTCGCAATCACCGCAAGATCGTGGTGATCGATGGTAGGGTTACCTATTGCGGAAGCCAGAACTGTGCCGATCCCGAGTTTCGCGTTAAAGCGAAATACGCCCCTTGGGTCGACGCGGTAATGCGTTTTGAAGGACCCATCGTTCGGCAAAACCAGCACCTGTTCGCTAGCGATTGGATGACCTTCGTCGATGAAGATCTAACCGACCTGCTTCGTTCTCCCATCCCGGCACCTCAAGCGGGCTTTCCCGCTCAGGTGATTGGCACGGGGCCTACCGTACGCTACTCGGCGATGCCTGAGACGTTCGAGTCGCTCATGTATGCGGCCCGTCGTGAGTTGATTGTCACAACGCCTTACTATGTTCCGAACGAATCACTGCAGGAAGCATTATGCGCAACCGCTCGCCGTGGAATTGAAACCACGATCGTGTTTCCAGCTAACAACGATTCGTGGATCGTTGCTGCAGCGAGCCGGAGCTATTACTGGGACCTGTTAGATGCGGGCGTGAAGATTCATGAATACGTCGGGGGGCTGTTGCACACCAAGTCGCTGACCATCGATGGCGAGGTCACTCTGATTGGATCGGCCAACATGGATCGCCGTAGCTTCGATTTGAACTACGAAAACAATATCCTCTTTTGCGATCCCCGATTGACCGAAGCCATCCGCAACCGGCAGATGGAGTATCTGCAGAAGTCGACTCCTGTTACCCAGGAGCAGGTGGCGAATTGGCCAATCACACGGCGTTTCTGGAACAACGCCATCGCCATGTTGGGGCCCGTTCTCTAGGTTGCAGAACGCAACTTGCCAAGCGAACCACCTCGCTTTCGGGTTCTGGGAGCTGAGGCGAATCCCGCAATTCCGTTGCAAACCCTACCAGCGGTCGCTTTCACTCGGGTCGCGAAAGGGTTCTCAATGAGTGACGTGCAGAGCGGTCTTTCGGGGGGTCGATAACCTTCAGTGGCACGGACGATGCCGTTTTTTCCAGCACGGTTGCTGCTCCCCCCCAGTGAAGGCCTCACTGGACGATCTCGCATTCGGGTCGCACCGTGCCGTTTCTTCGAGCCAACCTTCTAGCAATCACGCTTGTCCTCACGGTCACGTGTTGTGTCGGTTGCAGCTCGTGCCCCACGTGGCAGGCGCCTTCAATTCCCGGCGTATCGCAAAGCACGGCCGCGGCGAACTCCGTTTATCTGGCGTCGAACCCCTGCGACCCCGCAGGCTACCGCAAAGCAATCGATGAGCGGATCGCTTGGTACGAAGCAACCGGCGACCCCAAGATTGCGCAGCAACTCTCCGAGACGTTCGTCGCGCTAGCCGTGGAGGCAGATCAGGCCAGGCACTCGAGTGTTGGCGGCTGGTACTATTTGGCTGCGGTCTATAGCTGGAAAACTCTCAGCGATGGCGCGACCAGCCCCGCCCTATGGAGTCGAGCTTCTCAAGTCTATTGCGAAAGTCTTGCGCGCGTAGTGACCATCGCCCAATACAACGGCTGCTACCAGCCCGGGCGGGCGATGCAAGTGGAGACTCCCTATGGCCCTGTTCAGATTCGACTGCACGCCCACGAGTTTCCTTGGCAGCCGAGCGACTTCCAGGAACTCTATCCCGTGGGTGAGTATGAGACGAGCGTCATCACACGTAAGCACCGCCGGCCAGGCTATGGATTGCCCATCGTTGTCCGACGTAGTCATCCGACGTGCGCTTATATCGAAGAAGCGAATCTGATCGACGGACTCTGCTTTGCAGCTACCGCAGTGTTGACCCCGAACGATGACGAATGCCCGGGCACTCCGGGGGGAATCCCGAGGAGTGCCACACTCAGTCTCTACAACCCACTAAACACGGCGTCAATTGAGGAGTGCGGAGAGTCGCTCCCCCTCGCAGCGGATGTCACGGCGCCGTTTGCTTACCACGCCATCAACCAGGGTGATTCCGATTTCTGGTTAACCTCGTTCCTCGATCCAGACGCCGCGGCGGATGATGGGTTGTTCCTAATCGAACCCTACCAGCCGGGGAAGATCCCTGTTGTGTTCATCCATGGGCTGCTTTCCAGCCCCGCCACATGGGTCGACCTGGCGAACGATCTCAGGGCCCACCCGGGTTTCAACGAGCACTATCAGATCTGGGCATTTCGTTATTCCACCGGTGGCCCTTTCCTCGAAGCTGGGGCTCAGCTTCGACGTGAAATGGGCCAACTTATATCCATGGTCGATCCCCAAGGCTGCGACGCTGCTCTGGAACAGATCGTCCTGCTAGGTCACAGCATGGGGGGGCTCGTAGCCCGGCTGCAAACCTTTGACAGTGGGTGTCAGCTTTGGAACGCAGTAGCGAACCGCCCCCTGGACCAGATTGTCACCGACGAGCAAACGCGGGCGCTCTTAGCCGAACAGTTCTTTTTCCAGGCCCAAACCTCGGTCAAACGGGTGGTCTACCTCGCCACGCCACATTTGGGCTCAGAGTGGGCGAACCGGCCGATCGGGCGGTTGGCCTCGGCGATGGTTCGTCCCAGGCCGGGTATCGAGAGACGCCATGAGCAACTGATCCGGGACAATCCCGGCGTTTTCTCCGGGGAACTGGAGCGGGGTATTCCGACCAGCATCGACATGCTCGACCCTCAGAGCCCGCTGCTGAGAACCATCCGATGCCAGCCAACCGCTTGTTGGATCGAGCTAGATTCGATCATCGGTACCAAGCACATTCCCGTGTTCGAAAAACCCGGTGACGGAATCGTGCCTATCAACAGTGCACTGTTTCCCGGCGTCGAAAGCCAACTCTTCGTCTACGCCAAACACACCGAGGTCCATCGTAACCAAGATTCTACCTCAGAAGTCTGGCGGATTCTCCAGCAACATCTGGGTGAAGTTTCTGTCGAATTGAGTGAGGGTTGCAATACAATGGCAGTCGGGCCGTAGGTTTCTTGAAAATGTGCCGGCCGGGGCGGGATTCAAACGCTGTGCCAGCGTCTATCATTTCTCGCTGTAGTGCCAGCAAGCCTCATTGGCTTCATCATTCAGCCTAAAACAAACCTGTTGTTTCAAATATGAATCAGAATAATCGAGATGCCGGCAGCCAATCGGAAAGCTCTGAGGGGCTGTGGGTTGCTGATATGACGCAGGAAGTCGTTCCACGAATCGTGGAAATGCACCTACAGGCGTTTGAAGGATATATGGGCGAGCGGATGGGGCCCATCTACATCAATGCTCAGTTTCGCTGGTTCCAGCAGAACCCTCAGGCGATTTCAATCGTGGTGAGAGACCATGCGGGAACCCCTCTGGGCTACGCGATAGGAGCTGAAACGAATTACTCTAAGGGAATGAATCGAGATCTACTTCCCTACGCATTTGTGGCCGTACTCACTCGGCCTAGGTTGCTGGTAGATAAGCAGATCGTTCGTACAGCCCTGAGCCGGCTCAAGCTCCTGATCAGAAAACAAGAAACCGAAGGAGAGAGCTTGAGCCTACCCGAACCAACCATGGCACTAGTCGGAATTGGTGTATCGCCTCAGGCTCATGGTCAGGGAATTGGCCAAAAGCTTCTTCGTGCGTTTGGCGATCGTTCCAAGGAATTGGGGGCCCAGTCGATGTTGCTCTCGGTTTACCCGGACAACCATGGAGCTCGAAAATTGTATGAAAAGTGCGGCTGGGAGCCGTGCCGCGAGCCCGAGAGAGAGGATACGACGATGTACTACGTGCAGAGATTTTAGGTTCTCGCTGAACAAAATAAGGGAAGTTGAAGATGCGTCACAGGATAGTTGAATTCCCCAATTTCAATAATGACGCTTTCGGCCATGCTGCGGAGTTCCGCAGGATCATGCGGAGACCCGCAGGTAACCGTCGTCCTATAAAGGAGTTAAACGGCAATATCCGAGCTGGCATTTGTGTCGGTTTAACGTCGGACTCTGACATTGTTCTACCTGGGCTGTAAAGCATTGAGGATTACACGTCTATCCCTGAAAAAGCGAAGTGCATAGGACTGGACTTAAACGGGATGAATCTACACCTGGGATACGTATGGCACCGGTCGAAAATGGAATTTTTTGTTGCTCCCGGCGCAAGCTGACGGTACTCTCAGTTCAGGGGCGATACTCCTACCTAGTGGCAGGCATCTTTTAGTGCCGGCATCTGATCGCGTACCCAGGAACAGCCGGCCGTCCGTGTTTCGCAACTTCCGGCGGAAACGACGGCTACCGGTGCAACTAATCACCCTTATGCGGAATGGTTGCGCCCCGATCGGTCGGGCCATAGCTGAAGCCACTCGGTGTGCGTCGCCTTGGCAGTTTTTGCAACAGTACAACGCGATGCCGACACTGATGCAGACGGGGTAGTGCCGTGGCGATAGATTGCAATCCAACCCTCGCACCACAGCTTGAAATCACCGATGAACCACCCATGGTTACGGTGATCATGCCGGTCTTCAATGAAGAGTTATTCATTGCTCGCAGCCTGGACCGGATTCTAGCCCAGAATTATCCAGAGGAACGACTCGAGATTCTGGTGGTCGATGGTCGCTCGAATGACAATACTCGAGCGATTGTCGAGTCGTATATCGAGCGAGACCCTCGTATCTCGCTTCTGGAGAACCCTGAGCGTCTCCGTGGGTGTGCCATCAACGTGGCAATCCCACATGCGAAGGGTGATGTCATTGTCCTCGTCGATGGGCACTGTGAAGTTTCCGAAGATTTTTTGCTAGAAGGGGTCAACCTTCTTCGCGACCATCCCGAAGCATGGTGCGTCGGTGGTCCGACCAAACACGTGGGTGAGACTACGTTTGCCCGCGCTGCCGCAGTAGCAATGTCTAACGTAGCGGGAGTCGGAACTGCGACTCACCGCTTTGAAAACTTCGAAGGCTATGCAGACGGCGTTCAGTTTCCTGCCGTTCGGCGCTGGGTATTTGACAGCGTTGGGATGTTCGACGAAAAGATGGTTCGAACAGAAGACGACGATTTTACGTTTCGTGTTCGTCAGGCTGGGGGAAAAGTATTTGTATCGCCCCGGATTCGGTACAGATACTTCGTTCGCGACTCTGTTCGAAAGCTGTGGCAGCAGTACTCACAGTATGGGTTCTGGCGGGTGCCCATGATCATTAAACACAAACGACCTACGACCGTCCGCCAGATGGTTCCGCTGATATTCGCTTTTCTGCTGATGGCTTTCTTTATCCTAGGGCTGGTGCTGGGGAAACCAGCGGTCGCAGTCGCGTTGCCGGCGTTATACCTCACGGCTCTATTGGCTGTCGCCTTTTGGTCGGCGTTCACCGTCGGGCTTAGGGCCGCCTTGTTCGTTCCCGTGGCCATTATGACCATGCACACAGCTTATGCCTTTGGAATGGCATGTGCGTGGGGTACGATACTGTTTCGCTCGGGCGTTTTCGATACCACCGGGTCGATGTCCCAGCAGAAGCGATAGCCACCAAGATTGGCCGAAGGGAATGCAACTCGATAATGGCGACCGCAGTCCTTCAGGCCGGTGGAAAGTCGGAGCGCATGCGGCGCACCGCGGGACCCGGTCATAAAGCCCTACGCGACGTGCTAGGAGTGTCGTTGTTGGAGCGGAATCTTTGTCGCTTCTTAGCCGCGGGTTTCGATTCTGTGGTTGTCGTCATCTCTGAATCTGAAACCGCTCTCGATGAGTACATCTCCAATCGCGGACGTCAGTTGGCCGAGTGCCGTGGTGCCAAACTACGCACTCTTGTAGAGCATGAGCCATTGGGGACCATTGGCGCAACGGCCATGCTGTCTCCGGACGATGCACCGGTTTTGGTGGTGTACTCCGACAATCTTACTTCGCTGGATTTTCGTGAGTTAGTTGAAACACACCAAAGGCACAACGCGGCCATGACCCTGGCTACGCACGAAGAACCTTTTCAAATACCTTTCGGTGAAGTCGTTGCGCAGGATCACAAGGTTGTGGACTACCGCGAAAAGTCGATTCATCCGATTCGGGTATCGAGTGGGCTTTACGTTCTTGGTGCCAGAGCCTTTCGCTGTCTAAACGAAGGGGAACGAGTCGACTCGCCCGATCTCGTGCATCGGCTACTTCGTGAGAATGAGCTAGTCGTGAACCATCCACATAATGAACTGTGGCTGGATATGAATGATGCGACTCGGCACGCCGAGTTGGAACAATTGATATTCGAACATCCCAAGCGACTCGATTGGCTTCAAGCCACGCCAGATCGAGAAGGTCGCCTAATCGTGGAGTGGGATGATCGGCTCACGGTTCGCGTGGTACCGTCCGATGAATCGATCGATGGGGTTGGCTTGCAACCCTCTGATCAGATTCTCGGAACCTTCGACGAGATCGATCTTGTTGATGGAGGTATCGTACGGTGGACAGTTTCGCTTGCCAGTGGGGCAAAACCATCGATTGATGAGCTTTCGCAAGGTAAGCAACTCGACGGCTACGAAGAGTCTTCAAAGGCGGCTCGCGCGGTAGCGTACGCGACCGCCTATCTTACTTCAGTCCAAGCTGTTCAAGGTTCGTCGAACAAGTAGGGTAGGGCTGAAGTTATGATATGCAGCAAAGTAGTCGTCACTGGGGCGGGTGGGTTTCTAGGCCAGTACGTTCTCGCGCGTTTTGAGGAAGCCGGTCTGTCTGTAAGAGCACTGTGTGGGCAACCCCACGAACTGCCAATAGTCGAGCCTTTGTGTGATCAGGTGGTTGTCGGCGACATTCTTGATCAGCAGGTGGTTGAGAATCTTGTCGAGGGATGTGATGCCGTAGTTCACCTGGCGGGTCCTCCCTTTGTACACGAATCGTTTCAGCGGCCCCTTCAGTACGCCAAAGTGCATGTGCTGGGTACCATTGCCGTGGTGCAAGCGTGTTTGAAATTCGGGGTTCACCGGCTTGTGTATATCTCATCGGCTGAAGTATACGGACCAGGTGGTTCTGAGGACGTGCACGAGGACCAACCGCTACGGCCTCAATCACCCTACGGACTTGCAAAAGTCTCCGCCGAGCAGTTCATCGATAACCTGGTCGCCGGCAGTGAACTAAGCAGCATCATTCTTCGGCCCTTCGCTGTTTATGGTCGCGGGGGGCATGAAGCAGCGCTAATTCCGACAATCGTGCAGCAGATCCAAACGGGCGAAAAAATCGAACTTAACAACTTGCAGCCCATTCGAGACTATTGTCACGTGCAAGATGTCGCCCGCGCCGTCGAGTTGGGGCTTCGTTGCAAGTCTAGTGGCGTAGAGATGGTAAACATCGGTAGCGGGCAAGGGCACAGCGTTGAGCAGCTTGCGAGGAAAGCACTAGAGGTTGCGAATCGGGAGCTTCCCGTTCTGCAGCGTTCCTCTAGCGATCGACCGCGGCTGCGAGATGTAGACCGGCTAGTTGCATCAATCGACCGAGCAAGAACGCTGCTTGGATGGCAGCCCCGGATTAGCTTAGAAGTCGGACTAAAAGAACTCCTGAACGAACGCATCATCGAACCTTCATCTCAAGAGTAATCATGAGCACAACCTATCTAGTAACCGGGGCCCAGGGGTTTGTGGGTCGGTATCTGGTATCGCACCTTTTGGCTACTGACCCCGAAGCTAAAGTTATCGGAATAGGGCGTTCATCTCGAAATGACGAGACGTTTACGCACCACATCATGCTTGGGCAAAACAATGTGCCGGCTCCGTTGCCGGAGGAGTTGCTGCGTTCTGGTAAGGATCCTCGCTACAAGTACGTCGATGCCGATCTGCTTCAGGTGCCGCGGATGGTATCAGTGCTCGAACGCGAGCGACCGCAGGTGGTGTTTCACCTGGCGTCTGCACTCCGCGACGATGCTGTAGATTCCTTGTTTCAAATTAATACGGTAGGCACCGTACGACTCTTGGAGGCCTTAGTCGCAGCCAGGTTGGATCCACTCCGGGTCGTCTTCGCATCTAGTGGAGGAGTATATGGAGTCCCGCCGGGTGGGGAGTTGCCCCTTGAGGAAAGCGTGCAAGGGCGACCGTACGACCTGTATTCGCTGAGCAAGTGGACCACCGAATGCGCAATTGAGATGATCGCGCGTCAGACGCGCACCCCCGTCATTGTTGGTCGCGTCTTCAACGTTTTAGGGGCAGGTCAGGATGAACGGCATGTCTGTGGTAGGATCATCAGCCAATTGACGGCGATTGAATCTGGGGCAAAGTCGAACGCCTTGCAAATTGGGTCGCTTGAAACCACACGCGACTTCATCGACGCTCGAGATGTGGCCACAGGGCTCAAGGTTTTGGCAGATCGTGGCGAGCCGGGTGAAATCTACAATGTAGCCAGCGGAAGGGAGACCTCGATACAAGAAGTGCTCGATCTGTCACTAGAACTGACCGGGCAGAAAGAAAAGACCGAGATTTGCCATCTGCCCCCCAGGCCGGCCGATATTCCTCGGCACTTTGGTTCCATCGACCGCTTGGCCAAACTGGGCTACGAACCACAGCATCCCCTGTCTGAGAGCTTGCAGAGTATTCTCGACTACTATCGCGATTGCTGGGGCAAGCTGGAGAGCGAACCCCAGTCAAATTAATCTGATGCCGTACGATGGGCTACTTCGGGCTGGCCGCAATGAATAGCGTCGTCGGCCCTTGTTTGGGCACAAACGGTCCCAGTCGATAGCGAAGTTGAAACTCGACCCATTGGCCTAAGGAGTAGATCCCTTTGACCTTGCGGAGCTGGCCTTGCTCAGCGGCTTCTCCGTGCCAAGGGCGGGCTCCGGCGCCGCGTCGCAACTGAACCAGCGGCTTAATGAATTTGCGGCCCAGCACCAGCGGCAGCATCGATGGCACCAATCCGAATTGTTTACTCTGCTCGATCTTGAGCCCCGCCTGGTCGAGCACGTTGTTGATGCCTTCAAGCGAGAAAAACCATCGATGGTCGGGACACGCCAGCCCGCCATTCCAGCGATACCAACGAGTATCAACGCCGCCCAGGGTTCCAACCTCAAAGCAGAGTATCCCACCAGGACGAAGTAACCGCGTCATTGCCCGAAGCGACTCCACCGGATCAACAAAGTGGCTCAGCAAGTCGACATGAAATACGATGTCGAACTCGCCCGCGGGCAAGTTGGAATTCTCGATGTATGCCGTTTCTACGTCGATGCCGTGAGTGCTTCGGCAGAGTTCCGCCCGCTGCGTATCAGGCTCACAGCCTGATACCTCGAAACCCCGCTTTCGACATTCCACCAGAAAATGACCAGCTCCACACCCGACCTCGAGCAGTTTCCCGCCGGGACGGATCGATTCAAGCCAGTCGGCCCTTAGTTTTGCAGGCCGAGAGTAATATGAATCGTCGTGTAACTCGGTAGTCAAGTCGACCTGCTCGGGGGGAGGAGGCGGGTCAAGGTATGCCACGCCGCAATCTGCGCAGTAGTGAACGTCGTAGCCGTGCTCCTGCCACACAACGGGGCCCTCGTTGCGATTGCAGAGCAGACAGGCCCCACTCCCCGAGGTCGTTGGCCCGTCGCTGGAAATGAGAGTCTCTTGATTGTTCATACCGCGGTCTCCCATGGGTGCGCGGCACCCTGGTTCAATTCTATCAAGCAGGACGGGTGATGTCCGATTCTCGGCCTGCCAACTTCAGGAACAGGTTCTCCAATGCTTTGGCCATAACTTCAGGGCGGTGTCGCTCCTCGTACCTCTTGCGTGCATTTGCTCCAAAGCGAGCTGACGTCTCAGGTTCGGTAAGCAGGCGAATCAACGCTTCGGCCAAAGCTTGCGGGTCATTCTTGGGAACAATAAGACCGCTATGCTCATGAATGATCAGTTCGGGAATGCCCCCTTCGTCCGTACCCACGGCCGCCTTGCCAAGTGACATCCCCTCGTGGATGGAAATAGGAGAAGAATCTTTGAGCGAGGCATGTACTTGAATGTCGATCAGTTGATGAATGTCACCGATGTATCCTGGGTACCCGAATACAAACAAGCGGTCGCCGAATCCATAATCCTTGGCCATCGCCCGCAGTTGTTCGGGGTAATCGGGAGGACACCGTGGGCTTACATAACCGCACAGAATGAAGATCGTCTTAGGGCACCTCTCAAGCACCGTCCTGGCAGCTTCGACAACCACGCGATGCCCCTTGGTCGGGTCGAGGCGGCTAACTTGCCCGACGATCGTGTACTCCGGATCTAAGGGGAGGCCCAACTCGGCAGCCACTTCTTCTTTTGAACGAGTTGGCTCTGGTTCAGCAATGCCATTGGGAATGACGTAGGTGGGAATCGGCCGCCAGAAGAAACGGTTCATCTCTTCGGCACGTTGATTCGAGTCGGTGATGAGTGCTTTGTGCAGCAAGAAAATGCTGCGAGCCATGGTGCGCCAAATGGGGCGATCCCAAAAGTGCATGTCATAAGCCGTCATGGCGAATGCCGATCTTGCTGAAACGGCTGCTATGGTGCCCAGCACAATCGGAACGTGGCCATGTAGTTCCACAACGTCAATCTTGTCTTTTCGTAAGGCTTGGCGCACTCGCCATATCGTCTTTAGCGATCTCCACACCCCTCGAAAAATTGTACGAGGGTCGAGCCTAGCGAGTCGATCGTCCCAGGGCGGCATGTCCAGATCGATTACACGAATGTCTGCTTCGCGAAGCTGCTGCCTCACCGAGCCGTGGATTTCATCTCGCTGCCGAGATTGGCTGATGACGATGAATCCGAAATCAACCCGCTCGCGGTCGGTGTGCAGCGCAAAGTTAGACATCCGGGTTTCCGGACCACTCACGTGAATGTTTGGCAGTAGAGTGGCGACGCGAAGTGGGCGCTGAGTGGTACGATTCTCAGGTTCACCTGGAGCTGGGACGGATACTTGCTCGCGCGATTCTGTCATTTGCGACGAATTCGTTTCTAGCTGTGACATGTTTGCTTAATTGACCTCCACCCAGCCGCCCGAGGTGGTGGCCTTTAGTAACGCGTCGGTCACGCGTTGTGTCCGAATGGCATCTTTAAGATCACTCTGAATCAACGAGCGATCGCCCGTGCGCACCGCTTTCAAAAATGCCTCTGCCTCAGTAGTGAATGGGTCCGCCTCTTCAAGTCCCGCTTCGTCTCGTAATACCAAGTCCCAACCATCCAGGCAGATGGCCCGATTCGGGGTGAACACTTGCAGGTCGATTTGTTTCGTTTCTGCCGCGCAACTGGCGAACATGGTTGCCAAAACGCCTTCCCGAGTTCTAAACAAGGCGGCCGCAGACTCGTCGACGTCGATCTCGGCATCGGGCGAACTGGGTTTGGCCATGGCGGCAACTTCGACTACTTCGCCACAGAAATGACGAATTAAATCGATGAAGTGGGTGCACTGCTCGTTGAGCTGCCCCCCAGACATGTTGCGTTGCCCCCACCAAGGCACCCGATAAGCATTTCCCACCCAATGGCACGCCAAACCCAAGACTCCCAGTTCTACGGATAACTGTTTGGCGCGTTGAACCGAACTGCGGTAGCGATTCATGTAGCCAACCGAGGTGAGGGTGTCATATTGCTCCACCACTCCCAATATCTCGGCCGCGGCCAAACTGCTTAGCGCGATAGGCTTCTCAAGGAAGATGGCCACTCCTGATTGAGCAGCTTCGCATTCGACGGGACCCCGAGTGAACGGCGGCGTGCAGAAAAAAGCCGCGTCGATTCCCGACCAGTCAATGCTTTCAGCCCGTTCGACGGCCGTTGTATTGGGCAAGGTTCGTGCCAGCTCTTCGGCGCGCTCTCGGTCCGGATCACAAATCACTTCTACCGATTCACCGAGAGCATGGCACGCAGCCGCGTGAATCTTACCCATGCGACCCGCACCGATGATCGCCACCTTTAATCGCTTGCTCATGAAGTATGTATCCAGGAATGATCTGTATTGGCTACTGTTTTGTCGTGCTAAGGAGGTTTCGGAGGAGCTGTTCGGCAATCGTGCGTTCTTTTCCACATGGCGTGAGAGGGTCGAGTTCAACGGCCTCAAGAATACGGTGCTCGCTTGGCTCTAGAGTAGCTGCAAGAACCGCTCTCTCATGTCGTTCGAATCGCTGCACCCAGTGATTCACAGCTTGGTTGGCTGGCGGTTGTTTGGTCTCCGTCCAGCCTTCGTTACCGATGCTGACCGGCAACTCGCGGACAATGCCATCGGACAGTACATTGGCCACGTGTTGACGCCCGTCATTGTTCAGAATGGATGCAATCACCGACACAACTGACATTTCGTACCAGGGCATATCTCGCTTCGACAGGCTTTTCGGTACAGCTTGGAGATTTTCGGCCAGTTCTTTCAGGATCTGGCTTCGAAGCGTTTCGAGTTCTGCTGCCCTTCCTTTGGCTAAGACATACTGACCCAGCATCAGCCGAAAGTACTTGGTCGGCACCGCCCCTAACTCGCGGATGACTTTGACCGGAATGTTTCCAATGGTGATATCATCTGAAAGCCGGGCGAGTCGTTCTACCAGATCCACGTCACTGTTTCGCAGGTGGTACACAAACCCACGGTGATTTAGCCCGGTGTATGCCCAGCTTGTGTCTTCTAGCGAAATGCCAAGTTGATTACATGCCAGCATCGCGGTTTGAAGGGGAAGCTCGCATAGCCCTATGCATTTCTTGCCGACATGCTCTGCCAGGCATGCTGTTGCCACACTAAGAGGATTGGTCAGGTTCAGTACCCAAGCTTTGGGAGCCAGGTGCTTAATCCGCTCGCCTAGATGAGATAGAAACGGTCCCGCCCGCAGAGCAGCTTGTAGCCCGGCGGGACCTAGAGTTTCATCGGGTGGGCAACCGAAACTGGCTGCAAGCCGTTCGTCGTCATCCCTTCCATTGAGCCCGCCATATCGAATTTGGTGGACCACAATCGTCGCGCCTTCGATCGCGTTATCTAGATCGGTTGTAGAACTTACCGACCAACTGGAACCAAGGCGACGCTGCGAATAAGCCTCAAGCAACTCCAGAGCTTCAACGCTACGACCCTGCAGTACCAATCTGGCGGAAGGGACACCCTGAGCAGGGTCGGCTAAGGCTTCGACCATGGCTACTGTGAATGGGCTACTTCCGCCAAGCACGGCGATTGTCGGTGTCATGGTCGATCACCCTCCGGCGAAGAATGCTCGAATGGTGTCGCCCACATAGTCGATTTCATCGACCGACATGTCAGGGCGTATTGGCAGTGCCAGAAGTTCGCTACACAGCGCCTCTGCAACGGGGAACTGCCCTTCCTGCCAACGACCGGCAAACGCCGGTTGGAGGTGAATCGGCTGCGGATAACGCGTGACCGCATCAATCTGATTAGATTGCAAGTGATTTAATAGCGCATCTCGCCGGTCACAGCGAATTTGAAAGAGGTGGTAAACGTGCTGCTCATCGGGGTGCTCACATTGGAACGTCAGCGGAAGGTCCTGAAGCCGCTCCCGATACGCAGCAGCGACTTGCCGACGTTTCTCATTCCATGCGTCGAGATGTGGCAGCTTTTCGGAAAGCACCCGGGCTTGTATGGTATCGAGTTTTGAGTTGCCGCCGATTAACACGTGTTCGTTTTGCCCGCGTTGACCCAGTGACCGGGCTGTTCGCAAAAAAGTATCGCACTGCTCGTCACCAGTCACCACCATCCCGGCATCGCCAGCAGCGGCCAGATTTTTGCTGGGGTGAAAGCTAAAGCAAGCCAACCGACCAAAGCTACCCACGCGCTTACCACCAAAGGTTGCTCCATGCGCTTGGGCTGCATCCTCGACGACCTCAACACCTGCCGACTCAGCGATCGGCATAATCGCGTCCATCCGACACGGTTTGCCATAGAGATGAACTGGCAAGATCGCTTTTGTGCGAGCTGTGAGTGCAGCTTCGAGTTGATCTGCGTCCAGCAGGAAGGATTCGGCATCTGCATCGACCAGCACTGGAGTCGCCCCAACCAAGCAGATCGCGGCCACGGTGGCGTGGAATGTGTTGGCGGCCGTAATCACCTCATCGCCCTGGCCAATGCCGAGCGCCGCGAGTGCGAGAATCAGGGCATCGGTTCCGCTATTGACCCCGCAGGCATACGGAACCCCGGTGTACTCAGCGAAATCGTTCTCGAACGAGGCAACTTCTTTCGAAAGAATGTAGCGGCCTTCAAGCAGCATCTCTCGGATATCGGCGACCAACGAGTCGACGCCTTCGCCGAGTTGGTGAGGGTAGTTGTAACGTTTTACTTCCATTGATGTCTTTCCAAGTGTGCCATAGCCGCATGTCCCGCACCGATGAGCCCGGCGCGATCGCCCGCCGTGCCCAACTCCAGCATCTGATTCCAGTCTTGCCCTAAGTTCCAGCAGTTTGTCTCGCACAATTCAGCCAACAGAGTGACATAGCGTTCTCCCAAGGCCAGGGCAAAGCCGCCCATCATTACGAATCGCTCGATGCCGATGGCATTATGAATGGTGGCCAAAACGCGAGCCAAAGGTTCGGCCGCACATTGCACCTGGGATGAGACCCACTCGTCTTCAGCACGATAGGCTGAAGCGATGTGCTCGTTGGTGATGCTGTCTATCATCCCTTCCACAGATTCAAAAAGAACCGAGCGCTTGAATCCTGATGGGTCGGATTGTGCTGCGCGAACCACAGAGGCGAGGGTGCCGCGGCCCGAGGCTATTCCTCCCAGGTGGCCGCGGCCTCCGCAATCACAAGGCGGAGCATTCGGAGAGGGATCGACCACGACGTGACCGATCTCGCCTCCACGACCCATAGGGCCAACGACAGGTTCGCCGTTGATGAAAACCTTATTACCCACGCCGGAGCTTACGGTGGTGATGCAGAAGCTTTCCGTTGGACTGTTCAGGTAGTAGTAGCCTGCGGCGGTAACGTCGTTAAGCAACTCGATGTGGGCTGTGGGCCACCGCGAGGCCAATTCTCGGCCCACCGGGCGGGGCTTGGTCGATTCACCGCCAAACACCGTAGGGACCGAAAGGACATTGCCATCGGGATCAATCGGGCCGGGAAACGCGCAGCCGATGCTCTGCGGAGGAGTGTCCCCACAAAGCGAATCAACCAGTTTCTCCATCGCCGTGTATAGATGCTGGCTGCGTTCATCAAGCGAACAGCCGGGCATTATGTGATGGTTCGGCGTGTCGTGGTGAAGGATGTCCCCGATCGTGCGAGTCTGCGGATCGTAATTGGCCGCACGAACGCTCGTTCCACCAATATCGAAAACGATGCAACGATTAGGTTGGTCGTCTCGAGTCATGGAACTTGCCTACGCACCGGTGAGAGTTTTCGATTGCTGCTAAGCTTTGGGCTCAATTGTGGGTTGGGGGCAATTCGTTGACGACGGGTATCGCCATAAGATCACCTTGCCTCCGGCACGGGGACCTCGATCACAATCAATCGCAACTCTCGGTCGCCAATGTTCTTGAGTCCGTGGGTTCCGCCGGGGCGGTTTACAATCACATCGCCGTCGGAAACCTCGAATTCTTCACCGTCGACGTGCATGAGCCCCCGTCCAGAGAGCACGATGTAGATCTCTTCGTTGTCCATCGTATGCGTGTGGATGCCGATATCGGCGCCCACAGGAACAATGGAGGCATCAATAAAATTGGCAGAACTGCCGCCGGCTCGGTCGACAAGTCGCTTGAACAGGATCGGCTGTTCGCCATCGTGAGCGATCACCGAATCGAACTGGTGGTCGGTGTAGCGATAATACCCACACTTGGCGGCCATCGTGCTGGTCCTTGGCTACCTCGCGATGGCCGAAGCTCGAGTACGTTCTAATGCTTCGACAACCCGGTCAAGGTTTTCGAGCGCGTCCTGTATGAGATCGGCATCAAGGTTGTCGAGTTGGCGAACAAAATCCACCTCACCCAAGTCCACGGGAATCACCAGATTGGGATTTCCACCGCGATGCCTGGCGGCCTCCACCAACGCTTCCAAGCAAGTGTCGGTGTCTAGCAGGTTCGATCGTGTTGGCAGTTCAAGGTCGTCGAGCAGTTGAATGATCTGCTCCAGGCAGACCTGAGGCAGCAGCCCCATCTCGTGGGCGATAGCCGAACTAATGGCCATATCTGCAGCCACGGCATGGCCATGTGGAACGCTGTAGTCCGACAACGCCTCCAACTTGGGGCTGAAGGTATGTCCGAAATCTACCTTCCGCTCATAGGTTTGGTCTTCATAGATATTCGGAGCCAGTTCGTTAAGCATCAACTGGCAAGACTGCCAAATTACCTCGCGGGCCCGGTGGCATGGCTCGGCAATACCGCTATCGAGAAGTTGAGTTCCGTGGTGATAGAGGTCGAGAAACAATTCACGATCACAGGCCAGGGCAATCTTCACGATTTCCGACAGACCGGCACTCAGTTCTGAACGCCCCAAAGTCTGCAGATAAATAGGGTCGATGAGCACTTCTTCAGGTGGGTGAAAACAGCCGAGGTAGTTCTTCTTCTCGCCGAAATTCACACCGCCCTTAATGCCGATGCCTGCATCAACCTGTCCAATCAAGGTGGTCGGAATTCGGATATGTCCGATCCCGCGTCGGATGAGCGAAGCGGCGAGCGTCACAATATCACTGCAAACGCCACCACCGAAGGCAACAAGTACATCGCTGCGACCCAGCCGAATCTCGCCGGCTGTTTCACAGACTTGCAGTACGTTGTGCATTGACTTCGATGCTTCGTCGCAAGGAACGGTCAACACGTGCGCGTCGAGTTGCCAGTTGGCGAGCGCTTCGCGAAGTCGACCACCGTAAATGCGGTCAACGGTTGGTGTGAGTACCACCAACGAGCGTCGATGGCCGAGCAATCTAGCCAGGTAGTAGGAGTTCGATCCAAGGAGATCGTCAACCAAGCTCACCGAATAACTGGGTACCGTCGACTCGCAGGCCACACGGTAAGCTCGCAGCACTTTGTTCGGAGGTTTAGGCTGTGTGTGCGTGCGGGCCTGAATATTCTGTGTTCCACTCACTTGAAATGCACCCTCATCCTACGATCCACCGGAAGAAAACCCAATTGACCGCCCTGCCCAAGGTAGACCGCCCCTGAATTGCCCGCGACGCTAGCGTCCCCCCATTGTACTTGGTATTTCTGCCGGTGCACTGATTCTGTGGGCATTTTTCTCGCTGGCGAACAGCCGATTTCATCGGGTATCCAGGTCGATTCGGGCGGTCGCTGTTGAAATGCCTGATTTGAGCTAAGCCTTTTCGAATCTTCACAAAGCAGATTGCACAGATTGAGTCTGGCATTTCTTTTATGGGCCAATGAATGCGCTTGTCATCTGGGGCAACTTCTCCACCCTGGGTGAACAATGAATCGATTGCTTTAGTCGCCTTCAACCTGCACCCAGGCAGAAGAAGACTTGGAATTTTGTTCCTGGGGATGATGGGGCTGTTTGCCAGAAGAGAGCTAGCGTTCTCAGCTTTACAATCCCCACATCCCTTAAAGACGGAGCTTCAGCTGGGCCGATCCAAGAATTGTGGTACATCATGGCTTTATGGAGTCTCCCGCGGTGAAGCGATACAAGACGCTAGCTATCGGGGTCTCCGCGAGTTGGCTTGTGTTGGCATCTGCATGTATGGTGCCTTCGGCCGCAATATTTCCGACGTACTACACGTGCACTTCGTGTGAGGGCGAGGAGAGTCATGTAACTTACCCGCGCTCGAAAGCATTTCAGCTCGATGTAGATTGTCTGCTATGCGAGTCTGCGCACTCAGTGCTAAGAATTCGTTGCGAACCAAGTCGCTGCTCGATGGCCTGCGAATGCCCGGCGAGTGGTCGTTGCCGACGAAGTTCATCCCCTCAAGTACACCCAAGAAAAAGCTTTGAGACTCACCGAAAATACTTATTAAGTTTCGGTCCTACCTCCCACCCACCCAGTGGCCAGCTACTTTGTCTGAGTGGTTATGCAAGACAAAGATGGTCAGGCCCGACTTTCACCGCGGCACAACGCTGCATACATCTCTCCCGCTTCCTGACATGATCTGGTTTCTAACACTGCACCAATAGTTGCTGCGATATGCCCAGCCGAGTTGGGTGTGCACATGCGTGGATACGCGGTGACTAGGCATCGCCCGAGATGGTTGCAATCGCTCAACGGGCACCCGTTTTGGCAGCCCCTCATCTCCAATCGATTACGTCCTTCGGTGTTGATTGACCCCAAAAATCCGCTGGATTCACCAGAACAAAATTATCGGCGAGGCTCATGCTGTATGGGCTTCGCCGCAGAAAGGATTCGACATGAAATTCAATCGAATGTATAGATCGGCACTTCTTTGTTCGTGCGTGCTGGCCTCGCTCCCGATGTCAGCCGCCCACGCCGCAAGTCGTGCGGAAAATGCTGTTACGCAGTCGTCCCAAGAGGGAAAGTTCACTTTCTTGATGTTCTTTCGCCAGAAAGATGCAACCACAGACGCCATGGCTGATTCACTCAAGCAGAATCTGGCCGACAGGGCGGAGGCAGCCACCATCACGTATGTGCATGTTGGAGACCCAGCCGAACAAGCTCTAGTTCGCAAATACGGGGTCGCTCGGGCCCCCATGCCACTAACCATCGCGCTGGCCCCCAATGGTGCCATTACTGCCATCAGTCCCCGCCGTATCGACGCGGCCAAGGTGATTGAAGCTTTTGTAAGCCCTGCGAGTGCTGACTCGCTTAAGGCACTCCAGGCTCAAAAGTTGGTGTTCATCGCTGTGCAAGATGCTTACCACAGCGGTGAACCGAGCGCGATCCAAGGCTTTGAGCAAGACCCTCATTTCAATCAACGCATGGCCGTTGTCTCGCTGAATACGTCCGACCCCAACGAACAGGGATATCTGGAAGACCTTCAACTCGGCACAGATGCATCCACTCGACCGGCCTTGGTGGTGCTCGCTCCTCCGGGAGTGGTGGTGGGCAAGTTCGCCGCCTCGGCCACGAAGAATGAAATCGCGGCCGCAATCGCAAAGGCGGGAAAATGCTGCGACGACCCAAATTGCAAGCATCACAAGTAAGCCTTGCCGCATCGTCGTTGTTTGCACGGACGCAACTCAGCCGCAAGAAGGATTTCTTACATGAAACTCTCGACCCTGGTCTGTAGAGAACTGTGGGCCAGACCCACGGCCCTACTGACTGCCGCGGTGGCAATTGTCTTAAGCGTGGCAGCGCTGATCGCTATTCGGCACATCACAACGTTTTCTGAGCACGCGGTTGCTGGCCAGCTTGAGCAGTTGGGCGCCAATATCCTGATTCTGCCCCAGGAAAGCACGCTTCAGAACTACTACGCGGCCGATCTGACCGAACGCACACTCCCCGAAAGCCACGTCTTCACCATTCTCTTGGAAGGTCTACCCGGGGTTGAGCAATTATCGCCAAGGCTTTGCGTAACTACAGAGGTGCAAGATCGGGAAGTAACGCTCACCGGAATCTTGCCGCAGAGCGAGTTCGAGGCCAGCGCCGCCTGGCAATCCGTGGGAATGTTCAACGACGAGCCCACGGGATGCGGCCGAGCGAGTTGTGGAGCCAAGCAACTCGATCAATCGAAGGAGGCCCTCACCTCTCAGCGAGCCATTGCCGAATTGGCCGATGATGAGGTGGTCTTGGGTTCCGATGTCGGTGAGATAACCGGCTTGGTCGCAGGGCAACGGATCAAACTTCACGGAGAACTGTTCAACATCAGTGCCGTGCTGCCTTCTACTGGGACCGTGGACGACAGTCGTGTCTATGCCCATCTTCACACCGTGCAGCGACTGACGAATGCCGGAGAAGTCGTCAATGCCATCGAGGTGATTGGCTGCTGTGACGATGCGGCCACGGATCTAGTTCCGAAACTATCCAGTCTGTTGCCCGACGCCAAAGTGGTCACCATCTCTCAAATCGTGGCCACCCAAGTAGGTGTGAACAAACTCCTACAGCAGATCTCCGTGGTGGTCTTCGTAGTGTTGGTGGTGATGGGCGGTGCAACCGTCGCTGGAACCATTTCGGCCAACGTACGTGAGCGTCGTCGAGAGGTCGGCACCCTCATGGCGATCGGTGCAACACCTCGCCTGGTGACCTGGGTATTCTTGTTGAAGGCCCTCTGGCTTGGCATCGGCGGAGCTCTGTTAGGGGCAGTTCTCGGAGTGCTGACCGCCGTGATATTCGGGGGGGATTGGGCCGGATTGGCGATTACACCATTGCCTGGGTTGATTGCCGGCGGGGTCGCGGCAGCCATCGTAGTGACTGCGTGTGCAGCCTACTTGCCCGCCCGTCACGCCGCCAAACTGGATCCTTGCATTTGCTTTCAAGAGGTTTAGTTATGTTCCAGCTACAAGAGATCCAGAAAACCTATTCTCGCCGCGGCGAAAAGGTGCTCGCCTTTCAGGCAGATCGACTGGATATCGCATCGGGCGAATACCTGGCAGTCGTTGGGCCCAGTGGAAGCGGGAAAACCACCTTGCTCTCGATTCTAGGCGGGATGCTTTCTCCGGATGAGGGGCAAGTGCTTCTCGAGAACGTCGACCTATACGGGCTCGATCCGATCGAACGCACCGAGCTTCGCCGGCAGCGAATTGGCTTTGTGTTTCAGACTTTCAACCTGCTGCCCTACCTGAGTGCCGTAGAGAATGTTCAGGTGCCCATGTTTTTGGCCGGGGTTATTCCCTCGGCTCAGCAGGAACGTGCCACAGAGTTGCTCGAACAACTCGGGCTTGGCAACCGACTGCATCACAAACCCTGCGAACTGAGTACCGGCCAACAACAACGGGTTGCGCTTGCCCGAACTCTAAGCAATAACCCCAAAGTGATTCTGGCCGATGAACCGACGGGAAACCTAGACCCCGAGAGTCGGGAGCACATCCTCGATCTGTTCGATGGTTTCGTCGCCCAGGGACGCACGATCGTGATGGTGACTCACGATACCAGTGCCGCGAAAAGAGCGGGTCGTTCGGTCCGTCTCGTCGAGGGAAAAATCACCTCGGCATCGTCCACAAATACTCGAGTTGCGGCGTAGCATTCAACGTACGTGTGCCGCAAGAAGTGCAAAGCGAAAACGAAGCAAGGCCTGGGAGCAGCGTCTGAAAATTAGACGCCGTTCTCAGGCCTTGTTTGTGCAAATTCTCGCTGGTCCCAGGTTTCTGCCACAGCAGATACGGACCAGTAAAAGATATTCAGCACGCCCGGTAGGATTCGAACCTACAACCCTCGGTTCCGAAGACCGATGCGCTATCCAATTGCGCCACGGGCGCTAAGCCAGGGAGTATTGTGTGGTTGCCTGATCGGCAACCCCTTTCCCTGGCAGTAATTTACCAAAAGCCGGCTTTTGGGCAAGCCACATCGGAATGCGGTATACCAGCTAGCTCTAGGCTGCGATGCAGATCAGTCGCATCACTCGTAACGCAACGCTTCAATGGGGTCGAGACGGCTAGCTTGCAGGGCAGGGTAGTAGCCGAAGAATATGCCGACGGCCGCTGCAAACAGGATGGCGATGGCCGCTGCAGGCAGTGAGATGACGACTGGCCAGTCGGTTCCGGCTGAGAAGGAATTGATGGCCGTCGTAATCGCGATCGAGGCTCCAATCCCCAGTGCCAGCCCAATGAGCCCTCCAACGCAAGAGAGAACCACCGACTCGACGAGGAATTGCCGCAGGATGTTTTGAGACCGCGCTCCCACGGCCATGCGAATGCCGATTTCTCGGGTGCGCTCGGTCACGGATACAAGCATCGTATTCATGATTCCGACGCCGCCCACAATCAGGGAAATTCCGGCGATCGAAGATAGCATGATGGTCATGGTGCCGGTAACGATACCCAGCACCTCGGCAATTTCAGTGGTGTTTTGCACGCGAAAATCAGGGGCATCGCCGGGGTGGATGTGATGGCGTTCGAGCAATAATTGATTGATATCACTCTCGGCCACCGACATGGTCGAGGTTGATCGGGCCGAGACCATGATGACGTTCACATTGTTGAACTCGGATCCTTGCAACCGCTTCTGCACGGTGCTGTAGGGCATTAACACCACGTCATCCTGATCGTCGCCGAATAGATTCGCTCCCTTTTCTTCCAAAACACCAATCACTTCGAAGGGGGTATTGCGAATGCGGATCTTTTGCCCAAGCGGGTTCGTGGTTTGGAACAGCTTGGCAACCAGCGTGTGACCGATCACACAGACCTTAGCCGCTGAGGTTTCATCGCGTTCGGTGAAGAACCCGCCGTGTCGCAATCCCCAGTTGCGAACCGCTAGGTAGTCGGCTCCCACGCCCAGCACTTCTTTTGGGCTCCAATTCGAATTCCCGTAGATGACTTGGGCCGAAGTGAAAACCAAAGGGGAAGCCGCCAGTACGGACTCGCACTGATCGCTGATTGCTTTAGCATCGTCGGCAGTGAGCTTTACCGAAGCACCTTGCCTTACGCCTCCACGCCGTTGGCTCCGCGGCATCACGGCGATGACGTTCGTACCCAGCGATTCGAACTGCCCCTGGACCAGCGAACTGGCGCTTTGCCCCACCGAAACCATGGTGGTCACGGCGGCAATACCAATCACCACGCCAAGTACGGTCAGCCCTGCCCGCATCTTATTTTTGGCGAGGGCCCTGATCGCAATGCGAAAGGTGATGAAAAAGTCCATGTTTGTGCTTCCAACGGCCTAACGATAGGTGCGGTCCATCTAGCGCGGCTTGATACCAGTGACTAGTGCCTGACCTTCTTCAAGATCACCAGAAACGATGGCGGTGTATCGGTTGTCGCTGATCCCGGTAACGATTTCAACTGCTTTGAGGTATTGCCCGTCTTCGACCCAAACATGCCGTCGATTGCGTTCCCGCCCCGACTCGGCCTTCTCGCGAGCCGATACGTCGGTCTCGATATCCTCGTCCTCATCGTCGTCGACGCCGTCCAGCAACGCTCGATCTTCTTCACGGACTTGTCTCGCACTGGGGTAGAACCGCAAGGCAGCGTTGGGCACGCACAGGGCATCTTCCTCTTCATCGATTTGAAACGAGAGATTCGCCGTCATCCCCGGCAATAGCTTCAAATCGCCATTCGCGGCCGCAACGACTACGGGATAAGTCACCACACTCTGAGTCTCGGTCGAACTGAAGCGAATTTGCTCGATCTCACCGACGAAGAGGTCGTCTGGGTAGGCGTCGACCGTGAACTCCACAGGGTTGTTTTTTTCTTGTGCCGAGCGAATTAGCCCGATGTCAGCCTCGTCCACCGAGGCGAAGATGTGCATCTTCTTGTCCATCTCTGGAGCGATGATAAACAGCTCGGGGGCCTGAAACTGGGCCGCCAACGTCTGTCCCGGATCGATTTTCCGATCGATAATAATTCCATCAACAGGCGAACGAATCTTCGTGTAACCGAGGTTGGCTTCCGAGTTGTTCAAATTCGCTTCTGCCTGATCGATGGTGGCTTCGGCCACCTTTAACTGAGCCTCTAGTGCCACGCGGCTGAAATGGAAGCGGTCCATCTCCGTTTTCGAAATGAAGTCAGCGTTTTCTGCACGCAGGGCGATCGATCGGTTTTCATTATTGATGGCCTGCTGGAGTTCGGCTCTTACTCGTTCGACATCGGCTTGGCGTGTGATTAAGGTTGCCCGATCGCGTTGAACCGAGGCCTCGTAAATCCGCGGGTCAATTTCCGCCAGCAACTGCCCCTTCTCCACCCGGTCGTTAAAGTCGGCATGCAGATCTTCGATGGGACCGGAGACGAACGAGCCCACCAACACCGATAGAACGGGCTTCACTTCGCCGGTCGAATTTACCACCGAGGTGATTGTTCGACGCGTAACTTCCTCGGTGCGGAAAGAAGGCCGGTTCCGCTCTCTCCAGTAGCTCATGGCTGGCTTGTAGGCTGCCCAGCCGGCACCGACGATGATCGCGGTAACAATAAGTAGCTTTACAAAGAATCGCATAGTATCTGCAGAAAGACTGAGAGTTCCGGAGGTTGCAATCTTCTATTGTAACGCAAGAGGCGGGCGCCGAAGAGCTACTAACCCAAGCTTTCAAGCCAACCGGAATCCGGGACCCACGCGGGTGTTAAGACGACTGCCGTCGCCTTCGCGATGCCCACCAAATTAGGGGCAGGGCGGTGGTGGCAAGGAAAATGGTGCTTGGTTCGGGGACCAAGAATGTGACAACCAGTGAACCCGAACTTGGAAGGGTAAGACTGCTGTAGCCAGATAGATTCTGGAACGAAATCGCAGAACCATCCAGCCAAGCGCCGGCAACCGGGAGTTGGTCGTAGAGGAACAATTGCGATCCGGGCACGAAACCATCGCCCGAGAGAGTTCCCCGAAGTTCGTCCTCGCCAAATAGGAGGGTCATGGTCAGCGGCGATGTCGTTTCGAGAAGGGTGTCGCCCTCATAAGCAAGAAGCGAACCGTTGGCCATCATCAGCGAGTTGACCATGCCGTCGACCTTGCGGAAGTAGGTGTATTCCGCATTGGTTTCGATGTCGCCCGCAGTGAACAAGTCGCCGGCGTTCTGCTGCACCAAAATGGTGTCGACCCAATTCTCAGCAACGTTCGCGACCTCGGCCGCCAGATGCTGGGTGCTTGAAGCCAGCTTGGTGATCGCAAGCTGGGAAGCCGTTCCAGCGGCACCCGTCTCCAGCACGCTAAGGAACAAGCCATCTTCAGCCGACATCGTTGCGTTCATGCGCTGCGTGGCTTCAAAGTCGTTGAAGGTGTCGTGCATCCACAGGCTCTCGGTGCTAAGCGTAAGGCTATCGCTGGCCAGCAAGTGCTCGATTACCTGCGATCCATCAAATTCCCACTTTACGGCCACGTAATTGGGATCGGAACTGAGAATGGTCTGAGTGCCACGGCCCACGAGGTTGAATCCATAATCGTGTGATGCATCGCCCTGCATCCGATCGGCGACCACGAAATAGTCTTCGTTGGCAAAAGCTGTACTCCGGCGGACGTTGACACCACCGTAATTCGTCTCCAGCGTGGCAAAGTCGCTCACGCCGGCAAAGCCGCCGTGTTCTGTGCTGTCTAACCGGTGTGTGTGGATGAAGTCTTCAGGCCGCATTGCGCGTCCCAAATTGTTTCCGCCCACATCGCCGTCGACCAATACGACGTTGTGCCAGTGGGGCGACTTCACATACAAACCACTAGGTGAGTTCGAAAGATCCGTTCTGTCGTAGCCCGGGGCGACCAGAATATATTTTCCCTGCGATGAAAGCAGGATTTCGCCAGTGTCATTGTGGCTGTGAAAAGCTGCGAAGCGGAGGTCTATCGGTGGGTCTTCACTGTAAAACTCCACGGCCGGGCTATCGATGCCAGGCGACATCAGCAGGTAGTCGCTGGTGGGGCCCCAATCGTGTCGAAACACCGTGATCTTGCTCTGACCTGTAGCAAAATATGTGGGTGACATCGAAGGTTCTGCAGCAGTTACGCTTTCCACATCGGCCAGCGCGAAAGGTGAAGCATGGGTGTGGTCTCGATTGGTCAGATTGGTGCTATTCCAAGGGTAGGGGTGCGTTGCTGTCGATTCGAGGTACCAGCGAAGATTCGATGCGCTTTCGGCATCGGTCGATGACATGAGGTAGTGGATGCCGACCGGATAGTTCAATCCGTTCGATACGTTGGGCGTTGTGCCATCCGGTTTTCGTAGCGCGATGCTCATGTCGATGTAAGGCTGAAAGTTGGTCGATAAGTCGACACCAGAGCCCTGCTCGTAAGCGCGAGCAAACAGGGCGATGTGCCGCATCGTGTAGTTAAGGTAGTGGCCTTGGCTGTCAGTGAACCACCCGTCATCAGTGGTGCTGTAATCGAAGTGGCCCTGAAGGTCTTCAAGCCCTTTATTGAGCAACATCTGGTCGCGAAGCATAACACCGGCCAAAGCGCGAGTGGCACCAATCTTTGCCCGGGCGTTGCTGTAAGTGCTGTTCCCCGTGTCCAGGCTTTGGGTCACCGTGAGTAGGCGATTCTCGATAACCTGACGCGTGGCGGCCGGCAGGTCGGTTTGAGACGCTCCTCGGATAAAGTCATATGCCGACAGATAACTCGTCAGCGCTTCTGGCCGCGTAATGAAACTTCCGCCAGGAACATCGAGCACTTCCAAAGCTGCCACGGCTTTATTGAGATCGGCCAAGTTGCCGGTCATCGCATACCGCAGGCCTGCTGATTGGGCGATACTGGCATCGGCGACCGCCGTATCAAAATCGGTCGGAACGCTGCCACTTGTGCTCTGATTCGCCCTGGAAATGATGCTGAAAATCCAAACCTGTTGATCGGTAGTGCCGCCCGATAGCCAGGATGATTGGAGCGAAGTGAGGTTGTCGCCCAGGATAAGAGAACTAGTGGGCATGCTCGGCGGCAACACACCGGTGGTCGAACCAATCGACATCTGGGCAATGGCCGGAGAAGCACACAGCTCCAACAGCAGAAGCGCGACCGCAAAGAGATTGATTTTCCGGAGCAATCGCGAGATTTGAGAAGCCTCTTCAATCATTAACGTTCCCAACTAGCAAAGCGAGACGCCCCAGTACGCATAACTGGGCCGATACCCCAATAACGGCGCAGATTTCGCCGATGTATAGCAAAAGCCCTCGCACCCCCTGGATGGGCCCCAGCACCTGCTCTAATGTAATCGTTCATGCCGGCTGGGGCCACATTTTTTGTAGGCCGATATGCCCTAGAAATGGCCTTTTTGGCGAGTTTAGGGCTGGCCCGGCAGTTCGTTCGGTGAGTCCCACAGAATGCGGGCGCAATATATGCGGTTATCGCTACCGTATTCCTCAACGCCCACCGGCTGCATCCACTCGGTCACTGTGACCCAGGTTTCGACTTCATTCACATCGACCACGCCAAAATTCCCCAGCCGCGCACCATGCTCGGGCACAAGCACTTGCTCGGTGTCGCGAAGTACACACAGCCGATCGGGGTCGACCTGTGCGATGAACAGCGGAGCGCGATGCCGAAAGACGTGGTCGTTGTCGGCACCCCGACGCGTGTACACAAGGAACAATCCGTCGCTGTGGGTAACCCAGTGCTGCTGAGTGTTGTAGTTCCCCAACTCCTCGCCGTCGTCGAACTTCCATTTGATCGGCTTGTCGAAATGCAAGCCATCGGTCCCGCTAGTCACATAGCCGGATTCATCGTTGCGGAGCGTCAGAAAATAGCGGTCGCCAAACTTTGTGATGGATGGTTCAGCGAGCCCACGCTTGATCGGAACGGTGTGTTCGCTGCCGTGTTCGATGTAACGAAGCTTTTCCCCATCGAACGCGCAGCGCAGAACGGTCGTAGAGAATTGGGTCTCCTCGGGACGCTTGAAATAAATCGGCAGCAAGATCTCGCCATTGGGCAAGTCGTAACGTTGTCCAGATCCCGCCCCCGCGTTGTGAAAGTCTTCACGAGCCTCAGGTAGCTCCACCGATGTCCAGGGGGACCAAGTGCGGCTTTCGGCATCGTAAACCGAATACGCCACCTCGCGTCGCCGAACTTTCATGACGTGGTTGTTTTGGTAGCGAACACTCTGTCCCGTGCCCAGCAGTTTCCCCGTAGCCGCGTGCCACTTGGGAGTAACATCGCAGATGCAGACCTCGATTCCATCCGGCTCATCGCGTCGTCCCAGCGTTTCATGTTCAATAGGGCCAACCCAGGTCTTTCCCAAGTCGTCCGTTCGCATCTCATTCAACGCGTAGAACACGTCTGACCCGGATAGCAGTAGCTTCTGCATGGTCATGACGATTTCGGGATCATCTTCGCCCTCGCCCGGGATTGCCCCGGCACGCGCGTGAACCCAGCAGGTTTTCTTGTCAAAGCCCTGACCGGCGGTTTGGAGTTCGATTCGAAACCCAGGCGAATTCACAGGCTCGTCGGAGCGGGCAGGCAGTGCTCCAGTACCAACCAAAATCAGTACAAGTACGGCTGTGAGATTCTTATCAATCCCGAGGTATCGGTTCATCAGTAATTCTCTCAAGGTGTGAGTTGTGCTTTGCGGTTGCTTGCGTAGGTTTTACGTAAGATATCAGTTATGGGTTGCATCAAAGCATCGATACGAGGGTATTGCAAGTTGAGAGGTGCTCAATCGTTCAAAGAGAGCGACAATAAAGAGAGGAGACTACGCGATGGAATTGAACGAAAAGCAACGTCGAATGTGTTCGGAGAGTAAGTGGGACTTCTCCGACTTGAAGGCACTGTTTCTGAACTGCACGTTGAAACGCTCACCAGACATGTCTCACACGGATGGGCTGGTGAGCATCTCTCGAGCGATCATGGAGGTCAATGGTGTCACAGTCGAGTCACTCCGGCCGGTTGATTTCAAGCTTGCAAGTGGCGTCTATCCAGACATGACCGAACACGGCTGGGAGATAGACGACTGGCCGCAGATCTATAAGAAAGTTGAAGCGGCTCACATCCTCGTGATCACTACGCCAATCTGGCTGGGCGAAAAGTCATCGGTTTGCACCCAAGTTATCGAACGACTTTATTCCTCTTCAGGTGACCTCAACGAGCAAGGTCAATATGCCTACTACGGTCGCGTTGGCGGCTGTTTAGTCACCGGTAACGAAGATGGTGCCAAACATTGTGCTATGAACATCCTTTATTCATTGCAACACTTGGGCTACGTAATTCCGCCCCAAGCAGATGCCGCTTGGGTTGGCGAGGCGGGACCTGGGCCGTCCTATCTCGATCCAGGGTCTGGTGGTCCAGAGAATGACTTCACGAACCGAAATACTACGTTCATGACCTGGAACTTGATGCATATGGCTCGCATGATAAAAGATGCCGGTGGTATCCCCGCCCATGGAAACCAACGTTCGGAGTGGGACGCCGGTTGTCGGCCCGACTATCCCAATCCAGAACACCGCTAGCCGTAGAGACGGTTCGCCTCGCCATAAGTGATCCGTCGCGCCCGAATCAGCCCATCTTTCAGCTCCTCGCCGTGCGGATCGAGATACACTCGACCGGTTTTCAAGCCAGTATCGGGGCGGACGTTCAGCACGTGGATATTGAACAAGAAGCTCGGTTCTGCCGTCGCTTTGAACCAGTGGACATTATCCTTGTAGTCCGACACGGTCGAGCATTCACCCTGGGTGAAGCCACGATCGATCGTCGGCTTGATGATGATGTGGTCTTCTTCGTCTTCAACGCGGTCGTAATGCTTGCCGGCGAAAATTCCATCGAGCACCAGGAACGCCGTGGCCATATTGTTGTGACCATGGGGGACCACCGAGCGTCCATTTTTCACGGCAAAGATCTGCTTGCCGAACACCAGATTCGTCGGCAGCCCTTCAACCTTCGGAAAACTACACCTCAAACTGCGGGCGCCCTTCTCGACCAGCTTGGCCTCAGCCGCAAGTTGCTCCAGATCGACAAACTTCAGTAGCTCCGGCAGATTGACCTCGCCGAAAAGCTCTTCGACTTTCTCCTGCCATACCACCTGCGACATGGCCTCGTCGCGCAGTTCACGTCCCAAATCATTCAGCTCATTGAGCCATCGGGCCATAATGGGCTGGACCTCTTTGCCGAACGCTTCGCAATCGAACAGGGTCTCCAGCAGCGAAAACGTCATCAGCGAGCCGAGCGCTTGCGTGGAAAAATCGCGGCGTGAAACGGAAGACATAGGACTTCCTCCTTGGCTGTTGTGTGGCGAGCAACGATTGCAGAATCGTATCACCGGTGATTTCAGGAGGCAAAGAAAGTTCTCAGACGCCGGCTTACTGCCGATCTAATCCTTTTTCTTTTTGCCGGCCTTGTCTCTTGCCTGATGCTCTGAGGCTGCAAGTTCGGTGGCCTGCCCGAGATCGCCCTGGTCTTTCATCCAGCCGTCCAACTCACCTCGTAACTCAGACAGCACCTCTGCATACTGCGGATCATCGGCCAGGTTGTTCAGCTCGAAGGGATCGGCATCCACATCGTACAGCTCTTCCGCCGGGCGATGCTGAAAGCGATGCACCAACTCGGCGGCGTCGGCGTCGGTTTTTGCCTTGTCCCTCCACGAATCGAAGATGTCGGAAAATACCATGGTGTTCTGGAAGGTCATTTCAGGCGTCAGGTTCCGGATGTACTTAAAACGGTCGCTACGTGCCATGCGAATGCCGTAGTAGTCAGAGCCCTGATTGATCCCCCGTGTGGTCTGAAGCCCGAACACGTACTGCTTGTGGTCGGTGGCCTCGCCGGTAAGAACGGGAACATAGCTCCGGCCTTCGAGAATCTCAGGCACCGAGCCTCCTGCCGCATCGATAAACGTCGGCAACACATCGACGTATTCAACCAACGCATCACTCACGCTGCCCGCTTTCACTTTTCCAGGCCAGCGAACTACGAGCCCGTTTTGTAGCCCGGTGTCGTAACAAGTCCATTTGCCGAAGGGGAAGCTGGAACCTTGCTCAGTGGTAACGATGACCAGCGTCGAATCATCAAGGCCGTATTTTTCCAGCAACGAAAGACAGCGGCCCACCTCACCGTCGAAGTAGGTGATCTCGGCCAAGTATTTGGAGAAGTTCTCACGCGTCTCCGGCGTGTCCACAAAGTACGGAGGTAGCCTTAGCTTCTCGGGGTCGTATTTGCTCGGGTCTCCCTTGGTCCACGGTTGATGTGGCTCGGTCGAGCAGACGAATAGACAAAAGGGCGTTTCGGTTTCGCTGGTCTCAGCAAACAAAGATGCGATCGCTTTCCACCCGGGCGTCTTGTTGTTCTTGCCTGCACCGGAATACTCGAAGGGGAAGACCGACTTCGGAGCAATATGCTTCTTGCCAGTCAAGGCAACCCGGTAACCCAAGGGTTCCAGGTAGTGCACGACGCTACGAGTTCCCTCCTTGGCGAACGTGTGGTTCGGGTATGCCCCCGTCCGCACCGGGTACAGTCCGGTGTAAATGCAATGCCGCGTGGGTGAGCACATGGGCGCCGCTTGAAAGCTTTGGGTGAATCGCATCCCTTCGCTTGCCAGCCGATCGATATTCGGAGTAGCGGCCTGTCCACCGTAGCATCCTAAGTCGCGATAGGTGCAGTCGTCGGCGATGATGAATAGCAAGTTCGGCCGCGAGGGTGTTTCGTCACCTTTCGTGTCTGCCCCAATAAACAAACTTGCGACCACAGCCATACATATGTGGCAAAAAAAAGACAGTGTGGGGCGATACGTCACGGTGGGACCTTCTATGGCTGGCGTGGACAAAACTTACTGCTACTCGATTGGTATTTGCAGGGGGCTTGTGGGGGGAGATTGTCGTCACCAATTACAGCCCTCCCGCCTGCGGCTGTCAATTTTGCGGTAGGGCATTTCACAATTTGTACCAGAAGGGCAGTCGGACGATCGGGGGTCATCAGGCCAATCGAGATCGGCTATAGTGAGACCAGACGGAAAACGATCTGTTCTTGGTGAGGTCCTTCGGAAATGCGGTCCAGACAGTTCTTGACGCTTGGCTTGCTGCTGCTTTGTTCAGGCTGTAATGAAACGGAGTCTCCCACGTCGGAGTCTGCCTTTCCAGATTACTCTCCCGTCGCTTCGCAGCCGGCAACCGATACGCAGCTCGCGTTGGCTCGTCCCACCCCGGAAGAAGTGCCCAACCTGTGGACTCGCAGCAAGGGTGTCGATTGGCCAGGGTTCCTGGGACCCACCGGCGATGGGAAATCGCCCGAGAGAGGCATACTCACTGAATGGCCCGAGGATGGTCCACCCATGGTGTGGAAGATGCGCCTGGGCACCAGCTACGGATCGCCCGCCATCAGCCAGGGCCGGCTGTTCATGTTCGACCGGCACGATCCACGCCCGGGAGCGCCCGGCAAGGCGCGACTCACTTGCTACAAGGCCGAGACGGCTGAAGAGCTGTGGCGATTCGAGTATCCCACGGCCTACGAAGACATGTACGGCTACAACAACGGCCCCCGCTGTGCCCCAGTTGTGGACGAAGACCGCATCTACATTCGCGGAGCAGAAGGGATGCTGCACTGCGTGAGCGTTCTCGACGGAGAGCCGCTCTGGAAAGTAGACTTGGCCGAGCGTTTCAACATCATTCAGAACTTCTTCGGCGAAGGCAGTTCGCCCGTGATCGAGGGCGACTTGCTGATCGTGCAAGTCGGTGGCAGCCCCAAGGGCAGCAATCCGCACAACCTGATGGGGCTCGAGGGGAACGGCTCCGGCGTGGTGGCGTTCGATAAGTACACCGGTGAGATTCAATATGCCATCACCGATGAACTGTGCAGCTACGCCAGTCCAGTTCTGGCGACGATCGACGAGCGCCGGTGGTGTTTTGTTTTCTCGCGCGGAGGGCTCATCGGCTTCAACCCCAAAGATGGGGCCGTCGACATGTTCTTCCCCTGGCGGGCGAACATCCTGGAAAGCGTGAACGCCAGCAATCCGGTGGTGGTGGGGAATCGCGTGCTCATCTCAGAAACCTATGGACCCGGTAGCGCGCTGCTGGAAGTCGAGCCAGGCTCGTTCGACATTGTGTGGAGCGATGATGAACGCGGCCGGAACAAGAGCCTGCAAACCCATTGGAATACGGCCGTCTACCACGACGGGTATGTGTATGGATCAAGCGGTCGCCACACCAACAACGCCGAGCTGCGCTGTGTCGACTTCAACACCGGCGAAGTTCAATGGAGCGAACCGGGGCTAGGCCGGGCCTCACTCACTTACATCGACGGGCATTTCATCTGCCTGTGCGAGTACGGCGAACTGCTATTACTGAAAGCCAACCCCGAGAAGTTCGAAGTTGTCGACCAGGTCGTCCTTCAAGGCGACAAGGACGAGCGAAATATTCCCGGTCTAAGTGAGCCCCGTCTGCTGGCCTACCCCGCCTGGGCTTCACCGGTTATTTCCCACGGCCTTCTTTTCGTCCGTGGCGACAAACACCTAGTGTGTTTGGAACTCATCCCTGAGTGATGCGGCAGCGATTTCGTCTGTCAGGCTTGGGTGCGCATTGCACTTCTTCGGCATCTATACTGGCGGTGCGTTGACCGAATCCCGCACCCAGAGCGAGAACGCAACCGATGAAGGCTTGGATAACTCTCTTTGCACTGCTCCTCAATCTCATCGTCAACCAAGTGGCATCTGCGCAAAGCGATACGCCCGTTACGGACAGTGGTCCAAAACCCTGGTTCGAACGCTCACTTGTTGGTCTCGAGGTCGGACCGACCGGATCTCAATTCGGAGGATCACCCGAAGATGCTGGCTTTGCCGAACAGTTCAACGGCAGGAAAATCGTTGAGGCCAGCAAGAACTGCGGTGCCGAATATCTTGTGATTTGGGCCCGCGAGGGTGACTGGGCCTACTACGATTCGAAGCTGCAACCGAAACCGCCGGGTCTCGGCGACCGCGATGTCTTGCGAGAGGCAGTTGAGGCCAGTCAGCAGGTGGGGCTGCCAATCATCGCTTACTGTCAGGTTCAATACCCGGGCCATACCCTGCGACAGTATCCTCAGTGGCGACTGGTCGCCGCCGATGGTCAACCAATCGACGGCCGAGTTTGCTATCGCTCAGGCTATCTCGAGTACATGAAGCAGATGGTCGAAGAGCAGCTTGCCTACGGAATCGATGGCTTTCATCTCGACATGGTCGATCAGGGATTCGGCCCGCCGCACGGTTGCTGGTGCGAAACGTGCAAACAGCAGTTCGAGCAGAAATATGGCCACGCAATGCCTTCGGGAGTGACTTGGGATGACGATTGGGACCGCATGCTCGAGTTTCGCTACGCAAGTAGTGCGGAATTCGAAATGCAGCTCACCGCTCACATTCGTCAGATCAACCCCAAGGCGACCGTCGACTACAACTATCACGGGAACCCGCCTTTCTCTTGGGAAGTTGGGCAGCGGCCGGTGCAGCATGCCGTGAATGCTGACTTCGTCACGGGCGAGACAGGCATTTGGGGATTTAGCGCACTAACCGTGGGGCTGAACGCTGAGTTTTACAAAGCCGCTACGCCGGGCCTGCCCTTTCAAATTGCCATGCAGCGTGGAGTGCGTTCGTATCACGATCAAACCACACGCCCTCTGAACGATATCCGCTGGGAATTACTCACGCTGTTGAGCCACGGCGGGTTTGTAACCATGGTCGACAAGACCGCCTTCGATGGCTGGCTCGATCCAGTGGCTTACGAACGATTCGCAGCGGTCTTCGACGAGGTGCACAAGAATCGCACTCATTTTGGTCACCAACCGGTCTATGAAGTTGGCCTGTACTTCAGCAGCCGCACTCGCGATTGGGTCGGGCGAGACAATCCCGCTGATTACTACCGAGCCTTTCAAGGCGCCCACAAAGCGATGGTCTACGAACACATTCCCTGGGGCGTGATTCTTGACGAAAGCGTCACGCTCGAAGCCCTCCAGCAATTCCCCGTGGTATTGCTTCCCAATGTAGCGATACTCTCGCCTGAGGAAGTTGCAGTGTTGCGAAAGTACGTCGAAGGGGGAGGGCAACTCATCGTTACCGGTGGTACGGCCACCTGCGACCGGATGGGGAATTCAACTTCCGAATCAGCCCTGGCGGAGTTGATCGGAGCGAGAGTCGTTCAGCGGATGAATTCAACCGACAATTGGGTTCGGTTTTCGGGTGAAGATGTTGTTGCCTCGAATGAAAACCTGAAGCAACTCATTCCCCATGGTCGAACCGACTGGCCATTTCTAGTCCGCGGACCCGCGGTGGTTTACGAAGCTACTTCCGCTAAAACGGCCGGAGTGCTACTCAAGCCGCACCGAACCTGGCTACATGCCGAAGGGAGGTATCACCCTGAGTACCCACTAAGCGCTGACGAGCCCGTTGGTCCTGCGGTATTGATCAACCAACTCGGCAAAGGAACCGTCCTCACGTTCGCCACATCGCCCGACTGGGCCACCGGTAGCGACCATGCGATTCCCGAGGCCCGTAAATTGCTGAGTTCAGCAGTGCGTCTGCTGCACCCTAACCCTCGCGTAAAGATCGATGCTCCCACCAATGTGCAAGCCGTAATCACCGACGATCCCGAGTCCCGCACCCTGCGAATCCACCTGCTGGGCTACAATTCTCCGCCGCAAACCACGCCGGCCACCAACCGCCCGTACGTGTTGCCGCCCCCGATTGAGGATGAACCGATCTATCGGCTTGCCATCCGGCTTGCTGCAGAGCCTCGTGAGGTAACTGCCGTTTCTACCACCACCGAACTAGAACGTGATGGAAAAGAGGTTTCCGCGCTGATCGAAGGAATTCACGAGGTAATTGTGGTCGAGTATTGAGTCGAAGCTCTCACCACGGGCAACCGCACGGCGCGCGGTTCACTTGCGTGTGAGTTGCATCAGAATGCCGGAATGTTCGAAAACCGGGGTCCTCCATTGCGAGCTTTGCTGCCACGCTTGGCCACATACTCCTGGGCGAATTTGGAACAACGCTTCCATTCCTCGTCAGAGATTTCTTTCTTTCGCTCTTTAATTCTTTCAATGTCGTACGACACGAACTCAGCGATGATGGGAGTGAAGTTCGACCATCGCCCATAGGCTCGTGGACCAAGGTCGATATCGCTGGCTACCCCCGCACTGGTCATGTACTCGTAGGTGTTGACCGTCAACAGTTTCACCCCGGGCTTCAGGCCATACTTCTTGACGAAAGATTGGGGAAACTCCAGCAGCACAATGCAATCGAGTTCGCCGGAGAACGCTGCCACGCGAAGCGGATTAACCGTCGCAACGACTGCCGCTCTGCTGTCGCCATACAGCAGATGCTCCTTGATGTGAAGCTTCCAATTGCGGATCCCCTTGCGGTACCGAACTTTGGTTACGATGCCTGAGATGTCGTACCCCGGGTAAAGCTCGGGGTCGAGAATCTTTAGCTTCTCTTCGGAAAGCTCCACACCGCCGGGGTCCGATGCCACAATATCGTTGTTCATGGTCTTCGAGTTTTGTCGCGGTCGAGAGGGCTTCTCTGCTGCAGGTTCCGACACCTTGGGGTCGGGAAGTCCTGCTGCGACCTCTGCGCGAATTGCCAGATGGGCAAGCCCTGCAACCACCCGCATATAGAGTCGAGTGATCCGTTCGTACATCTGGCTTGCGGCATCGTAAACTTCGCCGAGATCGTTTGGATCAGGCCGGGAAGGCATCGCGTATTGGCCGACGGATCGTATCCCCTCGGCATGCTGATACGGGTAGGGGAATTTATTGAGCCCTGCGAAGAGAGCTTGCATCTCTTGTAACATCGTCGGCAACTGTTCGAACAGCAGCGGTTCTACGTTCTGTGGCTTACCGGTCGCTTGGTCGACGTGAGCCCCCATGGAGGCAACTACCGAGAACTGCACGAGATGAGTCTCAAGCGATGCCAGCTTTGGGATCAGTTTCTCCATCGCCCTCGCAATTGGCATGAGTGTCGCCAAACGACGTTTCAGAGACTCGCCATCCTTAAGTTTTTCCATCACATCGGGGCAACGGAACAGGGCGAAGGCCGCAGAAACACGTCGGACCGAGAGCTGCTCGAAGCGTGGCAATATCTTCTCAATTTCAGCAATTTCCGCTTTAGCCAATCGCACCATGCGTTGCGCATCAACGCGATTTACGGTCGCCGTGTTGAACATGCCCGGAGGCACTTCGAGACCCGCGCCGATCACACGAGCTGCAGCGATAGCAGAAGATAGACGAGTTCGCGCATTTTCGAGGCGAGTACTGGCTGCTGTGTACTCGGGATGGGCGCTTGTCATCCGTTTACGCAACGTGGCGATCGCTTTTGCGAGCTCTCGGGTATCTTGCTGGGAGGGAAGTTCTACAGTGGCCATACCGACGCTGCGCGGCCATGCGATACCCCCGCCATAGAACGCCATAGCGACCGTGTTCTGCGACTCGACCGATTCCTGTCCCCGCAACAGTTGGGCTACCTCGATGAAGTGCGCCTTCTTCGCCTGCTTTCCCAGTGCTATTTCGTAGTACTCAAGCGTGGTGGCCTTCGAGATCGCTTTGAAGTCGGCGAACAAAACCCGGGCAGGTCGTTCATCGGTCACGATACCCGGGGTTGGCTTGCTCTCAGCTCTTGCCACTCGTTCTCTGAACGCTGGGTGCGTATCAAAGTACCCGGTCTCTTGCTTAGACGCGTGCTCGTCTAGGGCCGTCAAAAGTTGCGGATCAATGCGATCGACTGAGGCAACAGCGAGACCCGGCAGGTCATTGACCAAGCGGCCCTCCGACCACATCTCGTTCACGTGCCGCGAAGCAACAGCCGCTGCGAGATCCAGGACCCGAACACGTCGCAGTGTCTCGGCAAAAACCTCGCTGCCGGAAACCGTCGCCTTATAACGGTCGGCGTCAAATTCCATTTGGCGGGCTGTGTAGCGACTCACAGCATGCCCGGCCATCATCAGCAGCCATAGGTACCGCCGCGTCAGCCAAATCAATCCTCGGGCAGTGTGGAACAGCGAACCAAACCTGTATTGCGAAGAGTCCGACCAACGTTCGAGGCGTTCGTCCCACACATCTCGACCGTAGACAACGCTGGCGAACCAGGCGTTAATCGCGTCGACCACCCTCGTGAGCCGCATCGAAGCACCCTGGGCGAAGTGCCCTAACTCGTGTGCTAAAACGCCGGAGAGCTGACGCAGGTTCAAATCGCCCGCCAAAGGAAGGCCGATAATTAGTTTCATGTCCCGACGAAAGATGGCTTTAAAACCGAAGCCAAGGCTGGCGGCCGCCGTGGGGTTTACGTCGACGTAGATATTCGCCGGCTTCGGTGCCCCCACCACTTCGCAGAGTCGATTCACGTATGCGAAGAGTAGCGGTTCTTTGCGAGGGTCCAGCGGCCTGGGTTCAATCGCCTTAGGACGACGAGCCAGCAGGGGCTTCAGCATGAAGAACAGCAGGATTGGCCCCAGTAGAATCACGAGAATGCTGGATTTGATCGAGTTGACATTCTCTGAAGCGAATATCTGCACGGGGAGGAGGTAAAGAAACAGCCATGCAATCAAGAGTGCCATACCGATGTAGAGCAGCGGAAGCAGCAGCATTACCAACGCGGTAACCACAACAGCAAGACGATAGCCCAAGCTTAGACTTCGCTTGGGAACTCTTTCATTGAGCAGTGCAAGAATGTCCTCCGCTCGAGGTTGGGCAGAAGCTTGTTTCGAGGCCACACGCGAAGGTGTCTTCGCTTTTGTCGATGGTCTCCCATCCTGATTCTTGCTTCGCGAATCAGGGCCCAGGGAAACTCCACTGACGGAATTCGTCCGCGCGGATTGAGAGGCCTGGTTCAGTCGTGGGACGATCAGCTCGGCACCACATTTTGGACACGAACCCCGGTGCCCAGCGTACTTGTCCTTGATTTTAAGGACCGTCTGACATTGCGAGCATGATGTTTCGATAGACATCGCGAGTCGCAATCCAATAGAAGGGAATTCAGCGCCAAACTCCCAGGCTAGCAACGCCAACTTCGGGTGGCAACGTTTTTCGTCGCGATCGGATTCACGTTATCAGTTGATCTTGTTTGAACTTCGCAGCAACTTCATAAACTCTGCAACCAGCGGGCTCCGGTATCGCTGTTTGTGCCAAATCATAGCCACTGTTCGACTCGGCTTGTCGCCCGAGAGTGAGCGGTGGTTGCGTCGCTTATCTTTGTCTACGGCAGCGGCCATTTCAGGAATGAGCGAAACGCCGTGACCGCTGGCGACGAACTCTTGCACCGTGAGCAGTTGGGCACTTTCGCAAGTGACCGCGGGTAAGCAATCTTTTTGCCGGCAAAAGCTCACGACCTGTTCGCCCAAGCAGTGCATTTGGCTGAGCAGAACAAATGGTTCTTTGGCTACGTCGTCCATGGTAACCCGTTTCTTCTTTGCCAGAGTGTGATTGGCCGCCGTGACCAACAGCAATTCTTCTGTGAAGAGCGGTTCCACGGCCAAGTTCGGGTGCTCGACCGGCAGGGCTAGGATCCCAACGTCAAGCTTGCCCTCCAGGCAGCCCTGGATGGTGTGCTCGGTTAGATCTTCGTGCACGGTCACTTGAGCTCGGGGAAATCGCTTAGCGAACCGCTTAACGAGCGGGGGCAGCAGGTAAGGGGCAATGGTTGGAATCGCCCCGATGCTGATCTGCCCGACTTCGGAGTCGTCGCTTTCGAGGACCCGCCGCTTCGCTTCATCGACAGCGGCGAGAATCGTCACCGCCTGGTCATACAGCCCCTTTCCCGCCCCAGTCGGTCGAGCAGGGGATGCCCCAACTCCTTCTCAATCTTAATAATTTGTTGGCTTAGAGAAGGTTGGGCGACCAGGCATTTCTCCGCTGCCCGCGTGAAATTGCCCAGGTCGGCTCATGGCCCAGTTTGAGGAGATTCTCGACTTCCCCCCGGCCCCCAAGCTCGATGTGTTTGGCAAGCTCGACTCTGAGAAGGCTACTGAAGCCGAACTGCGGGGCGAGGAAATCTTCACCACAAAGGGACGGTGTGCTGAATGCCATCAGGCGCCCTACTACACCGATAACCTAATGCACAACCTTATGGCCGAGCAGTTCTTCGAGCCGCGGATGGTGAACGGTCGCATGGCTTAGGCCGACGGGGCGATCAAAACATTCCCGCCACGGGGCATTCGGCATTCACCGCCTTACTTACACGACGGACGTTTGCTAACTTTGGAGGATACGGTCGAGTTCCACAACCTGGTCTCGGGTACGAAGTTGACCGACCATGAGAAAACCGATTTGGTGGCATTCTTGCGATGTCTGTGAGATTGCCGTCTCGGAAAATCCAAAGCTATTGGCACCGACTCAATCCACAAGCGAAGGAGAATTACCGTGGCAAGCGAAGAATTAATCAAAGGACTGAACCACGCCATGAACCGCGAGGTGTCGACCTTCTTGCGATACATGTTGCAAGGAGCATCGATTAAAGGGGCCGAGTGGGACCCGGCCCGTCAGATGTACCTCTCTGAAGTAGCCGACGAGATGGGGCACGCCCAATACCTGGCCGACAAGATCATCATGCTCGGTGGTACACCCAAGCTCGACCCTGATCTGACGCCGCCTCCCTCCGATGTTCCTACCATGCTCAAGAACGACATCGCCGAGGAAAAAATCGACGTCGAAGGCTACATGAAGCTCTCAGAACTTGCAGAGAAAGAAGGCCTGGTCGAGTTGAAGCTCAAAATGGAGGATCAGGCCGCCGACGAAGCCGGTCATGCCGAGGCCATGCAGCGACTATTGGGTTAAGAGCCCCAAAGCCTTCCAATTTGCACAGTCAATTTGTCTGCGGGAATTGCCTCATTGGTTTTCCCGCAGGCTTTTTCATGCGCAGTCGGTTTTGCGGCTGTGTCGATGTGACAGCATTGTGCAAACCCCCAGATCGTTAGGGGGTGCGCGCTCGTCGTTCGTTGAAGTCCCGAGGGCCATGTTGGTGAAGCTAGCCTCCTAAGCAGAAACACCAAGCAGATAGCGGTAGCTGCTATTAGGTGCTACCGTATAGGCTTTCAAGCAAACTCAATGCTGCATTGTTAAACTACGAACTAACTTAATGCCAAGGCCGGTATTCAACTGACATTTCACCTATTGAATAGGTCCACGGTTTTGCAAAACGCATTCCCAATGCGACTAACAGCTTTCGCCTTTATCGCTGTCGCCATGACCTGCGGTATTGCCAACGGTGGGATGTTTGTCACGCCGATCGGGGGCACGCCCTACGAGGATTGGACGATCGTGAACTACCTCGATCTTCAGTCAGGCTCGGGCCGGGTTGACTATCGTGGCGGCAACTATACCTACAATGGTCACGACGCCATTGATTTCACATTGCCAAACTTTGCCGCCATGGATGCGGGCGTTGACGTGGTAGCCGCCGCCGACGGCTTTGTTACTACGATTCGTGATGGTGAATACGATCGCTGGTCGCGAGTGAATCCCAATCCCGGCCACAACTCCAATTTGGTTTACATCTATCACGGCGATGGCATCATTACCCGATACCTTCATCTGAAGAACGGATCAGTTAGCGTCAAACCTGGCGATTTAGTGGTTGCTGGGCAGAAGATCGGGGAAGTAGGAAGCTCCGGCAACTCGACCGACGCTCATCTTCATTTCGCAGTCTATGAGAACGGCGATGCTGTTGAAACTTATCTCGACACCGATCGCTGGTGGATCGATCCATTGCCATACTCAGGCGATGTCGCGGGGTCCCTAGATCATGGTATTACCAACTTTGTTCCGACAACCGCAGACTTAGTCGAGCGTCCGGTTGATCACGATGTTTACCGGCAGATTGACGGTCCGGGGCAGGGGGTTGTGTTGTGGGCCCATCTGCACGGCTTTAGCTCGGGAGACGATATCGATGTCTTATTCTACAAGCCGGACGGAACGGAGTACTTCCACTTCCACGAAACCGTTGGGCAGATCCGCTATGGATGGCGTCTTGCAGCCACCACATTGCCCGACATCCCCGATCTTGGAGAATGGCAAGTCGACTACCAGAAAAACGGTACTTCTCTTTTCACCGAGACATTCACAGTCGTTGTGCCAGAGCCGACAGGATTTACTTTGGGAGCATGTAGCATCGTGATTTGGTTGGGTTTTGCAATGCGAGGACGCTCCAGAAGCTGCGGTTGAAGACTCTAACTCATCAACCAAAGTTGAACTGCGGCGAAAAGTAACGTTGCAAGGGTGACCGGGACCCCGATCGTGGCATGCGTCCGCACGCTGATCTCAACGCCGCTACGCCGGGCAGCCTCGACCACGATGATGTTCGCGATGCTGCCCACAATGGTGAGGTTCCCGGCCAAAGTGCTGCTCAGCGCAAGAAGTGCCCCACCGGCTTCTCCCTCGGTCATCGGAAGCAAGAGCATCACCGCCGGTACGTTGGAGATCAGATTGCTCAACACGGCCGTGGCAATATACAGCGAGGTTGGTTGCTTGAGTGAAACTTCAGCCGACTCGCTTTGCGTGACTAGCCACTCGACGCCGCCACTTAGCTCGAATGCCCGATTCACAATGAACAGGCTGATGAAGAGCACCAATAGCTGCCAGTCGACCAGCCCCATAATCCTTTGGGAGTGGAATTTCCGACTTAACAACAGCACGCCCGCCCCGCCCAAAGCAAGCAATTCACGTGGCCAACTAGGGACGAAAATGAATCCGGACACCAACAGCCCTAGCACCAGCAATCCCTTGTTCGTTTGCCATTTGTCGAAGTGGTTCTCCGGTTGATCGTTCTCTCTCGCCACAGTGCGAGACCAGTCATTGCGATAGCGCACCGCGATCACCGCCCAGATCGTAGCTAACCCTAAAAAACAGGTGGGTAGGGCCGTGAGCAGGTAGCGGTTGAATGACATCTGCAATGCTTCGCCAATTAGAATATTCTGGGGATTGCCGATTAGCGTGGCAGCGCTGCCAACATTCGCGGCGCAGGCCAAGGCAATCAAATACGGCACCGGGTTGAGCCCCTTAGTCAGACACAACCGAAGTAATAGCGGAGCGATGGTGAGGCAAACCACGTCGTTGGTCAGTACCGCGCTCAAGCTGCCGGAAAACGCAATAACCGCCCCCAAGAGGAGCGAGGGCGTTGTGTCCATCGAGACCACGCGACGGATTGCCCAACCGTAGAACCCACCCAGTTGAAACTGGGCGGAGACGACCATCAGCCCGAACAGCAATGCCAGCGTAGGCACATCGATGGATTCTATTGCAGCCTTTTCGTCGATGGCCCCGCCCGCCAAAAGCACAATTGCCCCCAGCAGCGCCGCACCGGCTCGATCGACCTGCAAGCCCGGGATGCCACCAAGGATCATGCTCAGATAGACCGCAACGAAAACAGTGACGACGAGCGTGGTCATTTGAAGACAGAAAGACCTGTAAAGAAGTGCCAGGCATCTAACATGAGGCATGGCACCAAAAAAAGAAAATCCCGTCGCCAGTCACTTTCGCAACCAACAACGGGATGATGTGCAAAATCCAGTCGGGGCGAGAGGATTCGAACCTCCGACCTCTTGACCCCCAGTCAAGCGCGCTAACCAGGCTGCGCCACGCCCCGTGCGTGTGGATGTCAACTTGCTGAGAGAATTGACACCTATTTCATAGCGAATGCGATTTGCACTTCGCTTCTAAGTCGGCTGGCACGTGGGGGTAACTCAATCTTATGTGCCGCGACTTGTAAAACTCTACCGACTCCGCCACATTGTGTCCAGTTGCTCCGCTATCGGGGGCGATATTTCGACCATCGCGGGGGCTGTGGTCGCGAAACAAGGGAGAAATCTGCTACATGGAGAGACGCATCGTGCTTAAGCGGGGTTCGGGGGTGGCTTTCCGACTCGCGTCGCTTGGAACGATGCCTAGGGCCAAGAAACTCTTGCTGAGGAGATAAGTGCTTTGGAAGCTTTTGCTGATCGACTGGCGGGGGCAGTAAGGAAGCAAGGCAATCCGGTCATGGTGGGGCTCGACCCGCGGGTGAAAAGCATCCCGCAGGCTTTATTAAAGGGCGAGCCTGACAAGCTCAGTCCGACAGAGATCGCAGTTGCGTACCGCGACTTCTGCTGTGGCGTGATCGACGCAGTGGCACCCCTGGTGCCCGTGGTGAAGCCTCAGGTGGCGTTCTTCGAGCAAATTGGCCCACCGGGCATGGCAGCGCTCGCAGAAGTGATCGCCCACGCCCGAGCGGCAGGCTTGCTCGTGGTAATGGACGTAAAACGCGGCGATATCGGCTCCACAGCCGAAGCTTACGCCGATGGCTGGCTGGGGGCCGGAAGTGCCTGGGGTGCCGACGCAGTTACGGTGAACCCCTATCTCGGCGACGATAGCCTCACACCGTTCGTCGATGTGGCCCATGCCCGAAATTCCGGGCTGTTCGTATTGGTGAAAACCTCGAACCCCGGGGGCCGCTGTTATCAGGACCGTCCTAGCGGCGAGGGCAAGCTGCTCTACGAACGAGTCGCCGAGGACATCGACAAACTCGCACGTGGCCATCGCGGCTCCAACGGCTACGGCTCGGTCGGTGCGGTTGTCGGGGCGACGTATCCCGAAGAACTGGAGAAGCTCCGCGGCATGATGTCACACTGCTGGTTGCTGGTGCCCGGCTACGGCAGCCAAGGCGGAACGGCCTCCGACGTGGCGGGCGCGTTCGACAACCAGGGTCTGGGGGCGGTAATCAACAACTCCCGCGGCATTATCTTCGCGCATAGCCGAGAGCCTTATGCCGAGCAATTCGGCGAGGCCCGCTGGCAAGACGCGGTTGCCGCGGCGACCCAAGATATGATCGACCAGCTTCGCGCAGAAACCAGTGTGGGCAAACTATAGAGCAACGGCCGAACCTGCGGGCGGCGAGCTAGTTCTCGTCGCCTGCACGCAGCCAGGGCGTGAGGGTCGGTTCGTAATCGCAGATTTCGTTCGCCGAGAAGTACAGCTCACATTCCCGCTTCGAGGCCTCGAGCCCGTCGGAAGCGTGCACCAAATTCATCTGCTGGCTTGAGCTGAAATCGCCACGGATCGTGCCGGCCGCCGCCTTCAATCCGCTGGTGGCTCCCAGCATGTCACGCACCACGCGAATGGCTTCCAGGCCTTCTATGATGGCCACCACGACGGGGGCCCCGGTGATGAAGGCTTCGAGCGAGGGATAGAACGGTTTCTCGACGTGCTCTGCGTAGTGCTGCTTGGCCAATTCAGGGGTGACCCGCATCAGCTTCATGGCCACGAACTTCAGGCCCTTGTCTTCAAAGCGGCTGATGATGCGGCCGACGAGGCGGCGCTCGATGCAATCGGGTTTCAGAATGACGAGCGTACGCTCCATGACCGTTAAACTCCCGGGCTTGAATTCGCGAATTGGACTGAATGAGCCGCGGATTTTAGAGGATCGTCGCTCATCCCTCAAGGCACCGCCACGAACTGCGGGAGTAGGGCAAGGTCTGAGGAAATGGAGCTCGCGCCCGACAGCGCTCAGGCGTAAGGGGTGATTGCGGCCGCGTTATCGCCGCGCGTCGGAGGGCCAAGGCACAGAAGGATGGGCTGCCGTGCAGGATGAGCCCTGGACCCCGGCATCTGGAACTACCGGGCCCTCGTTCCAATTCACCAGCGGTAAATGAATGGGCTGTGCACCCTGCGGCGGGACGGGAGCTTGAGGCTGTTGCCCCATTAGTGGGTAATATCCGATGGGGTACCGCCGAGTAAGCTGCCCCACCCGTGGGGGCGCAACGACGGGCTCTGCATGCTCGTAGGTGGGGACCGCTTCATAAGGCAGCATCGAAGGCGGATAGATCGAGCCGTCGCCATATCCGGGGCAGTCGCAGCAGGTGTAGGCATGATAGCCTGGGCCCCACAGCCAGCCCTGGCTGCGAACCAGCCGGTAAACCGGCCCCTGGGCCTGCGCTGTACTGCATCCTGCGAGTGCGATGAGTGCAAGCACCGCGAAGATTCTCACCACCATTTTGCTGTCCACCATAGTTTGCTGCCGCTCCCTTCGATTTCCACAGCGCGCAGGGCGGCGAAAAATGTGCTGTTACTGCTAGTTAATCGCCAAGGTGGAAGCAGAAAATCAATCGCAAAGGACTCTTCGGACGACGATTCACTCACGTCGTTCATTTGGCACCGGCTGGGTCATCGCTATGGGGCGTAGCGTTTACCCCATCGCGCGGAAGTGTTTGCGCTGCTTGCCTGAGCTGCCAGATTCTTGCCGAATATGCAGAAACATTCACCTATTCGGTTTGCGGAACGGCTGTGAGTGCTGCCGATAAAGCGTATTAGGCTTCTCGCACGGCCTACTACTCCTTCTCGCATGCCTCCTGCTTGACCCAGGTTCATGATGCAACGTGTTCGTAGGCGGGCACCACGCCGGCGCCGATCGCTGTTTGCGCTCAGCGCCGTTGCAATTGCCTCGGTGAGTTTGATTCACGCCGCTTGTGGCGTCTCGCAAGCGCAATACGCTGGTTCTCCGGTGTATCGCGTGTCGCCCAATGGCCAGGTGACTGCAGTGCCCACGGCAAACGTTGGGCAAGCGTATCCTGCCGCGGCCTACATTAGCGATGCTTCCATGGGACGAAGTTCCATGGCTCGGCAATCGATGCTGGAGCCGGGCTACGATCCCTGGATCGGCGACCAAAGCCCACCCCCGGAGCCGGTCTGCACCAATTGCACCCAGTGCGAAGAGCCCTGGGGATGGCATGTGGTTCCTGAGGGGTTGATCTACCGCTCTTATCTGGCAGGCGTGAAAGAGCCCCGGCTGAGCAACGTCTGGTACTACGACCCCGATGATAAAAATCTCTGGGACCCCACGCTGGGTGCCCGAGTTGCCTTGATTCGTTACGGCACCGAAGGCGGACCACTTCCGCAAGGATGGGAATTGGGAGTCGAGGGCGCGGCCTTCATTCGGCTCGACATGGATGAAGAACGCGACTTTGTCGTGGGCGACTATCGGGCCGGAGTTCCGCTGACTTATGCCAATGGTGGCCACGAATACAAGCTGGCCTACTACCACCTCAGCGCTCACATTGGCGACGAATACCTGTTGAAGAATCCCGATTTCGATCGCATCAACTACAGTCGCGATGTAATCGTGCTGGGTTACTCATATCGCCCTAACGACTTCTGGCGGCTTTATGCCGAAGGTGGCTACGGCGTTTATGTCGATGGCGGTGCTGATCCTTGGGAATTCCAATTCGGAATTGAATACAGCACGATGCGGCCCACCGGTTTTCGGGGCTCTCCCTTCGTCGCAACCAACGTGCAACTGCACGAAGAAGCCAACTTCGGTGGACGCTTCGTCTTTCAGGCCGGATGGCAATGGCGCGGGGCAGGGCCGGGGCACTTGTTCCGCTTTGGCTTCCATCATCTCAATGGCATGACCCCACAGTACGAGTTCCTTGGCAACAACGAGCAGCAAACCGGTGCCGGGATATGGTTCGACTTCTAAGCGGTCGCCGAGGCATAGCTAGATTCGCATCTGCTTGGCGATGATCTCGTACATCACTTCGGTGGCCCCACCGCCAATGCGGTCGAGACGGATATCGCGATAGGCCCGTTCGACGAGTTGATCGGAAAAGTAGCCGTATCCGCCATGCAACTGCAGGCAATCGTCGATGATGCGGCAGGCCGTCTCTGAGGCGAACGCTTTGGCCATGGCCACTTCCTTCAGGCTGGGGATTTCCCGAACGACGCGCCACGCAGTGTAGTAGACAAGCTGTCGGGCAGCCTCCAGTTCCATAAATGACTTGGCCAGCCGCTGCTTGGTCACCTGCATGTCGGCCAGTGAGCCAAGACCAAACGACCGGTTTTGGGTGTACTCGACGGTTTGATCGAGTGTGGCCTCGGCGGCCCCGACACATCCGGCGGCGATCACGAGCCGTTCGTTCTCGAAACACGACATGATTTGGTAGAAGCCGCGGTTTTCTTCGCCCAGCAACGCGTCGCCGGGAATGCGGCAGTCGTCGAAGGTGAGTTCGCCCGTGTCCGATCCACGACGGCCGAGCTTGCCCTTGAGTTCATGCACATCGAACCCGGGCGATTTACGCTCGACGAGAAACATGCTGATACCGCGGTGTCCGGCGGAGGTGTCGGTTTTGGCAGCCACGCAGTAAACGTCTGCATTCACGGCGTTGGTGATGAAGATCTTCGAGCCGTTGAGAACCCAGTCGGCCCCATCTCGTTTCGCGCGGGTTTGAATTCCAGAAACATTGCTGCCGGCTGCCGGCTCCGTGATTCCAAGCGCAGCAACCTTTCGTCCTGCCACCAACTCGGGCAAGTACTTTTGTTTTTGCTCTTCCGTTCCGAAGCGAACGATGTGCGGGATGGCGATCTCGGTATGAGCGCCAAACGCCATACCCACACCGCTGGTATGGGCGTGGCTTAGCTCTTCAGCCAGGACGACCGACATCCGGCAGTCGGCCCCGTAGCCGCCATAGTCCTCCGGAACTCCGTGACCGAAGAAGCCGAGCTCCCCGCCGCGGAGAAACAACTCCCGCGGGACAATCCCGGCTTCCTCGAGTTCGTTAGCGCGGGGATTGATTTCGCGTTCTAGGAACTGCCGCACCGTACGTCGGAGCTGGTCGTGCTCTTCATCGAACAAGAAGTCGGTACGCTTGGTGGGGATGTTATCCCCGATCTTCGTTGACATGCGATCAATATCCCGTGAAGTTTCTCAATTGGCTTCTTAGTTGATGCGGCGTTCGCGGTTGGACCAATAAGGTTCGCGAAGATCGCGTTTCAAGATTTTACCGGCTCCGCTTTTGGGGAGCTGATCTTCCACGAACGAGATGCTTTTGGGGCATTTGTAGTTGGCGATTCGTTCGTGGCAGTGCACGATGAGTTCTTCTTCGACGATTTGAGCCCCGGGTCGCAGCACAACAACCGCGTGAACCGCTTCGCCCCATTCCTCGTGCGGAATGCCAATCACGGCCGCTTCCAGCACGCCCTCGTGCTCGTGCAAGGCCGCTTCGACTTCGACCGAGTAGACGTTCTCGCCGCCACTCACAATCATATCCTTGGTACGGTCGACCAAGTAGACGTACCCATCTTCGTCCATGTAGCCAGCATCGCCGGTATGCATCCACCCATTACGCTTCGCTTCGGCCGTCGCTTCAGGTTGCTTCCAATAACCTTTCATCACCATGGGGCCACGCGCGCAAATCTCACCGATTTCCCCAAGAGGTAGTTCGTTGTCCTTTTCGTCCATCACGCGTACTTCGGCGGTGAACAACGAGAACCCAGCGGACTTCAGCCGCATGAGTTGCTGCGGAGTACCGTCGATCACATGGTCTTCTGGCGGAAGCATGGTGACCAACGGTGACAGCTCCGTCATGCCGTAGCCTTGCACGTAGTCGGCTGGAAGTACCTTGAGAGCTTTCTTCAAAACGGCGGTTGGAATCGGCGACGCCCCGTACAACACGCAGCGAATACTCGAGAGATCGAACTCTTCAAATTGGGGATGATTGATGATCATGTTGAGCATCGTCGGGATCATCAGTCCCAGGGTTACGCGATATGCTTGCATGGCCATCATCATGGCGACGGGATCGAACCCGGGGATGAAGGCATGCGTGGCCCCCACCATGGTCAGACCCCAAGTCGACGAGCAATCGGCCAGATGAAACATGGGAGCGACGTGCAGATAGACGTCGTCCTTGGTTGCCCGGTTGGCCAGTAGCCCGTTCATGGAGTTAGCCATCAGGTTATCGTGCGTCAGCATCACCCCCTTCGGACGACCGGTGGTTCCGCCGGTGTAGAAAATGCCAGCCGTGTCGTCACCGTCTCGTTCGGCATCGGGTACTGGATCGGAACTGGCCACCAGTTCATCGTAAGAGAGGCAGCCCTCGGGCGGCGGATTGGGGGAGGCGAAGATCACATGCTTCAGGTTGGGGGTCTTCCCGGCCATGGCGGGCAAAATAGCGGCGAACGTGTCGTCGACCACCAGCACGGTGGCGTCCGATTCGTTGATTTGATAGATGATTTCCGGCGGGGCGAGGCGGATGTTCAAGGGAACCATCACGCCGCCGGCCCAGAGGGTACCGTAGAACAACTCGAAGTAGCGGTATCCGTTGAGCATCAGGATAGCGACTTTGTCGTCGTCGCCGATGCCGAGCTTTTGCAGTGCCCCGGCGAGCCGCGGAATCCGCTCACCCTGCTCCTGCCAGGTCATCCGTGTTCCGCCGTCGAGAATCGCGGGTTGGTTGCGATACAGTTGCACCGCGCGACGCAGTGTATGCGTTACCTGCATTCGTAGTCTCCGCCCACTGAGGCTATTTGTTCTGATGAGGGGCGCGGTGGCGATTTGATCGAGAGGCCGGCCACGGCGCTGTAGACGAGCATGATTCTCGCACAACCAGCGCGCCGGTCAACAAAGAAATGTTTGAAGCACCTCTACCAGAGAAACGTTCTGGTGGAGGTGCCAAGCGTTGTAGGAAAGGGCAGAAGGCAGGCTGTGCTTAGGTTGCCAGCAATAGTCGCCCTGGCGTTTGGAGGAAGTTGATCACTTCGTTGAGGAAGCGAGCAGCCGTGGCACCGTCGATCAACCGGTGGTCGTACGACAAACTGAGTGGCATGTGCAAGCGAGGGACAAGATTCTCGCCCAAGTACACTGGCACTTTTCGCGAGCGGCCAATCAACAACACTGCAACTTCTGGGTGATTGATGATGGGGGTCGAATACTGCCCCCCGACGGCACCCATGTTGCTGATGGTGAACGTTCCGCCTCGCAGTTCATCTACGGAAAACTGCGACTTACGGGCGCGGCTGGCCACATCCATGATCTTCTTGGCAATCGTCGGAATGCTGAGTGTGTCGACATCCCGAATCACCGGAACGACAAGCCCCCGGTCGGTGTCGACCGCTACGCCAAGGTTTACATAGTCCTTGTAGATGACTTCCTCGCTCTCCATGTCGATCGAGGCGTTCATCATCGGATGTTGTCGCAAGGAATGCGCTACGGCCTTCATCACGAAGGCCATCATGGTCAGCTTCACGTTGGGGTGACTAAACTCGTTCGAGCTGTCACGCCGGATGTGCTCCAAGTCGGTGATGTCGGCATCGTCAAAGTTCGTGACATGCGGGATCGTCGATGCAGAACGAGCCATGTTTGTGGCGATCGTTCGACGGATCTTCGACATTCTCTCACGACGGATCGGCCCATAGGCGTCTTTGTCGCTCTCGCCAGATATAGCTTCCTTAGCGGCGGGCTCTGCTTTGGCTGCCGGGGCGGGGGCCTTGGCGCGAGCCGGGGCAGGAGATTCGCCTACCGATGCGTTCAGGTCCCGCACGGCCTTGATGACATCTTCGCGAGTAATCCGCCCGCTGGAGCCGGTGCCTTTCACACGACTAAGGTCGACTCCCAACTCGCGCGCCAAACGTCGGGTGGCGGGTCCCGCCGGGGCGGTGTCGTCATCCACGTCCTCAGAGTCGTCCTCTTCTGGGTCGCTCTCGGCTTTAACTGCCTTCTTCGGCTCTGGCTTGGGCTTCGACTCGGCGGCCGGTTTTTCTTCCTTCTCCGCTTTGGCTTCGACTTCGGTCTCTTCCTCTGCGGTTTCTTCTTCCGGTTTTTCCTTAGGAGCCTCTTCTTTGGCTTCTTTACCGCCTCCGGAATCTCCCCCTGAGAGCGTGAGCACCGGGTCGCCAACCGCGATCGTATCACCTTGGGATACGTGAATGGTTTCGATCTTGCCGGCCTTGGGGCAGGGGACTTCAACCACGGCCTTGTCGGTTTCGATTTCAACGACGGCCTGATTGGCTTCGATCTCATCCCCCTCGGAAACCATCACACTGACGATGTCACCCGAGTCGATGTTTTCGCCCAAATCCGGAAGCTTAAACTCGTAGCTCATTATGTTCTGGTCCCTACTGACCTTTGGATTGTTCTTAGTTGTTTCGTGGTTCTTATCGGTCGCTACGGCCGCTTGGTGAGCCGCCGTGCCAACTTACACCGAGTAAGTCTGGGTGAATGGGTCGGGTTTGTTGGGATTAAAGTCTAGCTTCTTGATTGCATCGGCCACGACGCTCGGTTCGCATTCGTTACGACGGGCCAAGGCATGCAGGCTGGCGATGGTGATCGACTCGGCGTCCACTTCGAACAACCGCCGCAACGGGGCCCGCATGTCGCTACGACCGAATCCGTCGGTGCCCAGGGTGGTGAGTCCGCCAGGGACCCAGGGGGCAATCTGGTCGGGTACGCCACGAACGTAATCGCTGGCCGCCACGAACGGACCGTCGAGCCCTTCGATGCATTCTTCGAAGTACGACTTTTTAGGCTCGCTGTCGGGGTGCAGCATATTCCAGCGGCGAGCCGTGTGGGCTCCCATGGCCAGTTCTTTGTAGCTGGTCACGCTCCACACGGTGCTGCCGATGTCGTAGTTCTCGGCGAGGATCTTCTGTGCCCGAAGCGATTCGCGGAGAATCGGTCCGCTGCCGAACAGCTGAACATGTGGGCGACCCTCGTCAGATTCAACCGTCGAAACGGCATACATCCCTTTAACGATCCCCTCTTCGACGCACTCCGGCATCGGAGGATGCACGTAGTTCTCGTTTTCAACGGTGATGTAGTAAATCGCGTCGTCGCCTTCCTGGTACATCTTCTTCATGCCGTCGAAGATGATGACAGCCGTTTCATAGGCATACGCAGGGTCGTAGCAGCGAACGTGCGGGAAGGCCGAAGCAATCAGGTGGCTGTGGCCGTCCTGGTGCTGCAAGCCTTCGCCGGCGAGCGTGGTTCGCCCCGCTGTAGCTCCCAGCATGAAGCCCTTGGCTCGACCATCGCCGGCAGCCCAGATCAAATCGCCAATCCGTTGGAAGCCGAACATCGAATAGAAGATGAAAAACGGAATCATGTGGATGCCGTGTGTCGTGTACGACGTGCCCGCAGCGATGAACGAGGCCATCGATCCGGCCTCGGTGATTCCTTCCTCCAAAATCTGGCCATCTTTGGCTTCGCGATAGTACAGCACCGTCTCCGAGTCGACCGGCTCATAAAGCTGGCCACTGTGGGCGTAAATACCGCACTGACGGAAGAGGGCTTCCATACCGAAGGTGCGCGATTCGTCGGGCACGATCGGCACCAGGTACTTGCCGATGCTCTTATCGCGAAGCAACTTCGCCAACAGTCGCACGAAGGCCATTGTGGTTGAGGCCTCACGGTCTCCGCTGCCTTCGAGGAACTCTTTGTAGTCGTCGACCTTCGGCACCTTCATGGGCATGGCCTGCATCGGCCGTCCCGGTACGAAACCGCCGAGTTTCTTGCGGCGGTCGCGGAGATACACCATCTCAGGGCTGTCGTCCGCGGGGCGATAGAAGGGCGCGGCGGCCACGTCTTCGTCCGAGATCGGGATTCCGAATCGGGTACGGAACTCGCGAAGCTCTTCCTCGTTCAGCTTCTTTTGCTGGTGAGAAATGTTGCGGCCTTCACCGGCTTCACCCAGGCCGTAGCCTTTCACGGTCTTAGCAAGAATTACCGTGGGACGATCTTTGGTGTTCACCGCTTCATGATAAGCGGCATACACCTTCTCGGGGTCGTGCCCACCACGTCGCATCCGCTTGATCTTTTCGTCGGACAGCGCCGCAGCCAGTTTTTGCAACTCGGGATCGGCGCCAAAGAAGTGACGTCGGATGTAATCACCCGAGCTGACGGTGTACTTCTGGTACTCACCGTCGACAATCTCACCCATGCGTCGCACGAGTGCTCCCGTGTGATCTTTGGCCAGCATGGGGTCCCAGTCGTCGCCCCAGATTACCTTGATCACATTCCAGCCGGCCCCGCGGAAGATACCTTCCAACTCTTGGATGATCTTGCCGTTGCCGCGAACCGGCCCGTCGAGACGTTGCAGGTTGCAGTTGATGACAAAGATCAGGTTGTCGAGCTGCTCGCGCGAGGCCAGCGTGATGGCCCCCAGCGTTTCGGGCTCATCGGTTTCACCATCGCCCAGGAACGCCCAAACGTGCGATCCGCTGGTGTCTTTGATCTTACGATCGGCCAGGTACTTATTCATCCGGGCCTGATAAATCGCCGTGATGGGGCCCAAGCCCATCGAGACCGTTGGGAATTCCCAGAAGTACGGCATCAGCCAGGGGTGCGGATACGAAGTTAAGCCCCCGGTGAAGGTCACCTCCTGGCGGAAGTGTTCCAACTGCTGTTCCGTGAGGCGGCCCTCCAAAAACGCCCGTGCATAGATGCCCGGCGAGGCGTGGCCTTGGAAGTAAATCTGGTCGCCAGAGTAATCGTCGCTCTTACCCCGGAAGAAGTGGTTGAAGCCAACTTCCAACAAGGTGGCCGACGACGCATAGGTGGAAATGTGTCCGCCGATGCCAGAATGCTCTCGGTTGGCCCGCACGACCATGGCCATAGCGTTCCAGCGGATGATGCTCTTAATACGTCGCTCGATCTCGCGGTTGCCCGGGTAAATGGGCTGCTTCGAGACCGGAATCGAGTTGATGTAAGGCGTGTTGGCGGTGAAGGGAAGTTCGACACCTCCGCGGTGGGCCGCCTCACTGAGTTGGGCCAGCAAGAACTTGACGCGTTCTGGGCCTTCACGATCGAGCACGTACTGCAACGACTCCAACCACTCATTGGTTTCGGCTGGGTCAGCGTCGTTGGGAACTCGAGAGCGTTCGATGTCGCTGGTGGCCATGAGGGACCTCGTCCTTTTCTAAAGGGCGTATGGGTTTTGCCTTATTATCCGCGTCGCGCCGATTTGCGTAAAGGGATGCCTGGTTTTCGGTTAGCGTCACCAGGGTAAGGGTTGGCACTAAGCTTGCTGCCGCTGTCGCTTGGGTCGGTAGATTTCCGTGGCAATTCCTAAATAAGACTCGGCGGCGAAAGCAAACGTTTCGCTAAGGGTCGGGTGGGGGTGGATCGATTCGGCGACATCGCGAGCAGTGCAGCTCATTTCGATGGCCACGACGGCCTCGGCCACGAGCTCGCCTGCCCCCGTGCCAACAAACCCGGCACCAAGGATTCGCTCGGTCTCCGGGTCGATGAGCAGTTTGGTCAGGCCGTCGGTGATGCCCAGGGCCTGAGCTCTTCCGCTGGCAGCCCAGGGGTAACGACCGACCTCGACCTTAATATCGTCACGTTTTGCCTCAGTCTCCGTTAATCCCGCCCAAGCGATCTCTGGGTCGGTAAAAACGACCGCAGGGATAGCAAGACTGTCAAAAGCCGCAGGACCGCCATGAAGGGCTTCAACGGCAACTTTGCCTTCGTGTGAGGCCTTATGGGCGAGCATCGGTTCGCCGGCAATATCGCCAATGGCAAGAATATGGGGATCGGCCGTGCGCTGCTTATCGTCGACTACGGCAAACCCCTGCGGGGTCAGCTCGACCTCGGTATTTTCCAGGCCAATGTCTTGGCTGTTGGGGCGACGACCAACCGAGACAAGAACACGGCTGAAGTTCAGCGTCTCCTGCCCATCGGGGCCGTTGATCTCAACAGCCACCCCGTCGCCTTCTTCGCGGAGCGACTCGACCTTCGTTTCCAGGCGGATCGACTTGAAGAGTTTGCTCAACCGGGTGTGAAGCGGCTTGACCAAGTCACCATCCACGCCGGGCAACAAACTGCCGGTCAGTTCGACGACTGTGACCTCCGCGCCGAGTTGGGCATAGACGGTACCCATTTCCAACCCGATGTAACCCCCGCCGATGACCAGAAGCGACTTTGGAACATCGGCAAGGTTCAAGGCACCAGTGGAGTCCATCACCCGATCGCTACCAATATCGAATGCTTTCAACTTTGTCGGACTGGAACCGACCGCTAGCACGCAGTGGTCGTAGGTGAGTTGGGTATCGTCAAGCGACCCGCCATCGACCGCCTCGAGCCGCAGAGTCGTGGAGTTCTCAAACTGGCCGTTCGCTTGGATGACATTGACTTTGCGTTTCTTCGCCAGCTGCTTGAGCCCGCCCGAGAGTGTATTGATGACTTTTTCTTTGCGCTCCCGCATTGTGTCGACATCGACGCTGGGGGCTTCGTAGCTCACGCCCCATTCACCCAAGTCGCGGGCTTCGCTGATTACCTTCGAAACGTGCAGCAGAGCTTTCGAGGGAATGCAACCACGCAGAAGGCAAGTGCCGCCCAAGCGTGGATCGCGTTCGACGAGGGTGACCTCCATACCAAGATCGGCCGCCATGAATGCGGCGGCGTACCCTCCTGGCCCGCCTCCCAAAACAACTAGTTGCGAATGCATGAAGTCCGTTTCCTCGTCTTAGAGGTGCTCGAGGATCACTCGGTGGGTCGCAGTTCTCTTTCAAGCAAGAACCACGATCTCGTGGCGAGCCGCAGGTATGCCGACATTACGAAAACGCCAGCAGCATAACGGCTTACCAGTACCGAAGTGCCCTGGCATGCGTTATCTTACCGGCGTTCTGTCATTTCATACAAGGACTGCCAGAACCAGAGGTGCCTCGCAAAGGGCGCATTTGACCTGCAGCATGAGTGGGCCGCGAACTTACTATCACCTTCGTGAATACTGAACGTCGAATCGGTGACTTATTTCACAAAGTTCATGGAGCTTTCATATGGCTGAACCGACCACGAATACGGCAGATGCGATTGTTATCGGCTGTGGGGTCGCTGGAGCCAGCACGGCCATGCAACTTGCCAACCGCGGGCTGAAGGTGATTGTTGTCGATCGCGGAATGCTGGGCTCCGGCTCGACCGGCCGAGCGGCCGGGTTACTTGGACAGTTGCGTTCGACCCGGGCCGCCACCGCCATGCTGATGGACGGAATCGAGATTGTACGTGAGTTAGAACGAACGACCGGCGCGGAGATTTTCGTTCAAACCGGGTCGCTGCGCCTAGCTGCCGACGAACCACGCGCGGCAGAGATTCGTGATCATGTGGCGATGGGAAAGGCCATCGGGTTCGACATCGACCCCATGGACCGCCAGCAGGTGGCCGAGTTGTTGCCGTACATGAAATGCGACGACCTGATCGGCGCTTGCTATTGCCCCACCGACGGTCATCTGCAGCCGGCCGAATTACTCGCAGCCTATGTCCAAGTCGCCCGCGATGCTGGAGTGGCGTTCTACCCGAACACTCCGATGGAGTCCTTGCTCACCTCAGGCGGCAAAGTCACAGGAATTCGTGCCGGAGGGCAGGAATTCTTTGCCCCTGTGGTCGTCAACTCTACTGGTCCATGGTCGTATCTCACCGCCGAGCGATGCGAAACCCGATTACCAACGGCGGCGATCGGCCACTGTTACCTCACGACACAGCCGCAGGAAGAAATACCGATCGATCGGCGTAGTCCCGCCATTCGCGATCGTGCGAATCGCATCTACTCCCGGCCCGAAGCCGGGGGACTGATCGTCGGCTGTTACGAGGCCGATCCACCCACCTACGACATGGCGGCACTCGACGACGATTTCGATATGTCGCAGATGCGGGCGGCCCGAAATGATATTCATGTGGCCACGCTCATCGACGCCGCACAGCGCCGGTTCCCCTTCCTGAACGAACGCTCTGCGATGTCGGTCACTGTCGGCATCATGACGTTCACGCCGGATGGTCGTCCATTCTGTGGGCGAATGCCGGATATCGAGGGGCTATTCCACTGCTCTGGGTTCTGCGGGCATGGCATCGTGCAAAGCCCCACCATCGGTCGCATCATGGCCGAGTTGATCGTCGATGGCCGATCAAGCTACGACATCAGCGAGATCGAAGCCGATCGGTTGTTTGAAGAGGCTGAGCTGTTCGATCGTAAGAACGTGGAGGGACGATGCTTGGAGACTGCATCGTCGTATTACGGAGCCGTGGCCGTAACCGATGGGTCGAAGTAAGTGCTGCGGGAGAACCCCGCCTTAAGACACCACAAGCTCTTCGCAGGGGGTTGTAAGCAGTTGTTCCACTTCCGGCATCAGCCCATACGCCAGAGCCATCAGTTTCAATGGGTGGATGGTCGGCTTCTCGGTGCCCTGTTCCATCTGAATCTTACAAGCACTGCACTCGGTCGTGCCGCCTTGAAGGCTCGGGTGTCGCAAGCTAGTAATCAGCCCCCAGCCTGCTCTTAGGCTGTCGCGGAAGTTTTCCTGTTTCAACCCGAAGGTACCCGCCATGCCCGAGCAACCACTTTCGGTCCGGTTCACCTTCAATCCGGGGACCAGACCCAGCAAGTGAAACGCGGGTTCACCGATCTCGAGTGCCTTCATATGGCACGGTTGATGATAGCCAAGCGAAGTGTGAATGGGCTGCATGTCCAGACGCAGCTTCTGCTGCTGGTGCATCGTCCACAGATAGTGACACGCCTCGCTCGAGTTCTCGGCCACCAGGCGGGCATCGGAATCTTCAAGCAGAATGGGGTACTCGTAAGTCAGGCATAACGCCGCAGCCGGTTCGGTGGCCACGATGTGATAGCCTTGCCGCACCGCTTCAACCAGGATGCCCACGTTGTGTGCTGCCATACGGCGGGCCTTATCGATCATACCTGCAGAGATGAGAGACATGCCCGAAGGAAGTTGCGCAGGGTGCACATACACCGAAATGCCGTGGTGCTCGAGCACCGAGACCAGCGATTCGGCTAGCTGAGGATCGTGGTAGTTGGCGTAGGTGTCAACGAAGTACAAAACTTTGGGACCATCGCCTGTGGGTGGTCGCGTCAGCCTGCGACGTGCGGCGGTGCGGAGAAAGCTACGTGACGCGTATCTTGGCAGTTTGCGCTCGTGAGCCAGCCCTAATAGTTTCGCCAGAAACCACCGGGTCTGCGGATTGCGGATGATCCAGTTCGAGAAACGCCACAATCGAGCCCCGATGGCGCTGATCAAATCGAGCCTGGCCAGCAATCGATCGCGAAGCGGGAGGCCGTTGACCGCCACATACTCGCCCTTGGCTTCCATCACCAGCCGTGGAATATCCACGCTAGCCGGACACTCAAGGCGACACATCTGGCAGTTCACACACAGGTCGGCCACCGCCTTGAAGTCATCTTTCGAAACCGTCTCCGGCGGAAGTTGTCCGGTAAGCACCGCCCGAACCAGGTTCGCCTTTGCTCGGGGTGAAGCTTCTTCGCGGGGGGCGAAGCGAAAGATCGGGCACATCCGCACTTCGGAACTCTGGCTCCGGCAGGCACCACATCCATTGCAGGCTCGAGCCATGTGAGCCATTTCGTTCGGAGTCCAGTGCAACTGCAGCGGTACGACCATGGGAGGAAGCTCAGCGACGGCTTCCTCGCCCGTCGCGCTTCTCGCAGCAACCGCTGGCAAGTTGACTGGCCGAAGTCCGGTACCGATTGGAAGTGGATCGTCGGTGACGATCTTGCCTGGGTTTAGGATGTTGTGTGGATCGAAGACACGCTTCACTTCGCGGAACGTGCTGTAAAGCTGCTGATACTGCCGTTCGACAAACGGAGTACGGGCCAAGCCATCGCCGTGCTCACCACTCACCGTCCCTCGCGCATCCAATACGGCCGCATAAACATCGTCGGTCAGCCGCCGCAAGGTGGTTACGTCGCGGTTTTCGGTAAGGTCGAGAAACGGGCGAAGGTGAACCTGCCCTTGTAGGGCATGAGCAAACAACGAAGCGGTGACTTGGTGACGTTTCAGAATGTTCTGGATCTCAACCAGGAACCGAGGCATTACCTCGGGGGCAACCGCCATGTCTTCGATGAACGGCAACGGACGGGTTGAGCCCTTCAGTCGATACAGCGTTGGAACTACTTTACGTGAAAGGTCCCAGAATAGCTGCATCTGCTCATCGTCGAAGCCAATCCTCGTATCGAATGCCAGCGACCGAGTCCCTGTAACTTGTTCAACTACCTGATTCGCTCGTCGTCGAACTTCCTCTGTGTCGTCGCCTTCAACCTCGACAAGCAAAGCCGCCTCGGCTTGAGGGGCGATCAGCAAGTCATAACGGACATCGGTATCGCGAGCCAAGCTAAGACATCTTCGATCTAACAGCTCGCAGGCCGTGGGCCGCAAATGCGCCAGTTCCAGCGAGGCCCGAGCAGCCGCTTCAAGTTGTTCGAAAAGGAGAAGCACCAGGGCTTGATGCTTCGGGAGCGTGTCGGTGCGAAGCGTGGCCTCGGTGATGATTGCCAGCGTACCTTCAGATCCGCATAGCAACTTGGGCACATCGATCGAGTCTTCCAGCAGAGCATCGCGGAGAAGGTACCCACTCGAGTTCACCAAAGTTCGCGGTTGGTTCTTTCGGATAACTTCTGCTGATTCAGTGAGTACCGTATCTAGTGAGGCGAGTAGTGACGTTTTGCGATCATTCAGGGCAGGGTGGGGGCCAGGACGCGGTTCGCACCCTAGCTCGCAGAGTGTTCCATCCGCCAGCACTGCTTGAACACTGACGACGCGATCGCGAGTTGAACCATACCGGGGCCAGCGAGCACCACCCCCGTTGACGGCAATCACGCTTCCCATTGTCGTGACACGGCTCGTGGCAGGGTCCGGTCCGAACACCCTGCCCGAGGCCTGAAGGTGAAGATTCAGCCGATCTAAGACCAAGCCCGGCTGGATACGAACGGTATCCCCCGTGGTCTTTAGCACCCGGCGAAGATGCTTCGAAAAGTCGAGCACGATGCCTCCGCCCAGCGATTGACCGATCAGGCTGGTTCCCGCCCCTCGGGCATGGATGGGCAGGTTGTGCTCGTTGGCATATTGCACGCAAGCCACCACGTCGGCCGTGGTGCGAGGCATTGCCACCGCGAGTGGACGAATCTGATAGACACTGGCGTCGCTCGCATACAACTGCAGAAAGATGTCGTCGCAGCGCACTTCACCCTGAAGCACACCGCGCAGGTCTTCCTGGATGCGAACTCGCTGTTCGTCCATTACCGTTAGCTCTGAGACTCGAAACCACCTGGATACATCCGATGATAGGCCATCGGACCGGTGAAGTCAGTGAGAAAGGGCAGCCAATGGCATTCGGTGCATCGGCCGATAGTTCGCTTGAGTAGTTGAAAGTTGCCGCTAACTACTAGCGGCCAGCAAGCAGGCGTCGCATCCAAACCGTCAACGATTCCCGCCATAGATCAAGGTCATCACTTCCGAGCGACTGGACAAATTCGACCGGAACAGCCCCCGCATGGCCGAAGTAACGCACAAGCTGCCGGGCTTGCGAATTCCTCGGATCGTCATGCAGCTATGGGTGGCCTCGATCACGACGGCCACTCCCTTCACCTGCAATTCTTCGACCAGCAAGTCGGCCACAGTTTCAGTCATTCGCTCCTGCACTTGAGGTCGTCGGGCCACCACATCGACCACTCGGGCCAGCTTGCTCAGGCCGATCACCTTCCCATCGGGTACATAACCGATGTGGGCCTTGCCCATGAATGGCAACATGTGGTGCTCGCACATACTGTTGAAGCTTATGTCGCGAACCAGCACCACCTCGTCGTACTTCTCGGTGAAGAACTTCTGTAGGTGAATCCGAGGATCTTCATGTAGCCCGCTGAACAACTCGGCATACATGCGGGCGACCCGGGCGGGCGTTTCAAGCAAGCCTTCCCGGTCGGGGTCTTCCCCCACGGCAGCCAGAATCTCTCGCACGGCCCTTTCGATACGGGCATGGTCAACCCCACTGCCCAGAGGCTTGTCGCCAGCCGTTTCAAGATCGTCGTCGGCGCAGCCACCGCCGTTGCTAAGTGCGGAGTCGTTTCGCGAAGTCATATATCTATGAACCTGATCGTTTAGTTGCGTCCCCGTCAGAGCGAGGACGCCAAGAGCGTACCTAAGGTGGGATATACCCCACGTTTCCACCCATCGGATCGTATGAGTGCGACAGCCCGCGGTCAAGTCGCCGTAATAGGCCTTCCCGGCGTCAGTTCTGACTGAAATCCGGAGGGAATTGCTCTGGATGCTTCTCGCTCGACCCTTGGGAATCTTGCAGATGTTCGAGCAACAACTCAATCCGGCGGTCGATGTTGAACTCGCACAGAATGCGCGTTTTCAAAGACAGGGGGATCGGCAAGCTGTAAGCCAGTAGATCGGCTAGAACGCCAAGCGCGGTTTCGGCCCCGAGCATTTCTTCGACCTGCACGTGTTGTTTCACCACCTCTGGTACCGAGTGCCGAACCGAATCTAACAGTTCCCGCTTCAACTCGCGGCGGTGGGTGGCTCCCTCGGGCAGACAATAGTCGCCTCGCAATTCGGCCTTCGCCACACGAAACGCCCGCGGAGGGTTCAGCTCTTCCCCCAGTGCAACACGGCCCAGGCCTTGCAGCAACAAGTGGTAGCGACCGTCTTCAAGCTGTTGGCTTTGCACTATCTGACCAAGGCACGCCACCGGGTAGAGGGCCGGGCGACTTTCGTATTCAGCTTCCCAGCCAGGTTGCAGTACGGCCATGGCAATCAGCCGATCGCCGTTCAGTGCATCTTGAGTCATCTCGCGATAGCGAGATTCGAAGATGTGCAGTGGCTGCAAAACGTGCGGGAACATGACCAGGTTTGGCACCGGAAAGAGCCGAGCCTGCCCTGAAAAGCTCGCGGGGTCGAAGCTGAAATCGTTGGGAGTTCCCATGGATCACTCAATAAATGCTGGACGAATACGCGCGCGCTCCCTCCGCCTCGATCTTACCTTACACCTTCGTTCAACTCGTCGATCGTGACGGTCGTGCGAAGAATAAGGGAACATTTGCGGCAAATCCCACACTTCCAGCGGGAATGAAGGACCGCCCGATGTCATTCTATTGTCACGGCAAGCACTCGCTTGACAGAACGTGGCTTCCCCCGATCATGGCCTCTAAGTACTCCCTCTCTGGGATATAGGGATGAAGCACGCGAAGAACAACGTGGAGTCTGTGATGCCGGAAGATTTTACCGGGTTCTTGAAATTCGCCACCCGACGTGACAACAGTCCGGCCCGTTTTTTGGAAGCGGAACACTGGCAGTTGCAGAAAATCGCCCCCGGGCAACTCGAGGTGCAGTGCCACCTGCCCGACCAGGTTTTGAACTCCGCCGGGATGCTCTTCGGTGGATTCACACCCACGTACATCGACTTGATCGCCATCTGGGCCTCGATGACGACCCTCGAAAACACCACCGCCTGGATGATCACGGTGAATATGAGGGTCGATTACTTCGAGCCGATCGTTCCGCCGGGGTTTCGGGCCGTGGCACGGGTGCTGAATGTCCGTAAGCGCGATTACTTTGTAGAAACCCGCTTCGAAGACGAACGGGGCACGCTGCTGGCCAACGGGTTGACCACACTTCGCAAGCGAGGCGAAATGCCACTCGAGGTGTTAACCCAAAATGCAGTCGACGACGAAGGCTAGTCGAGCACCACTTCTTCGTGGTCGGACGATGGGATGAATGGCCATCCCGTGAGCACCAAGGTCATCACGACCCCCACCAGCAATCCCTGCCACGCGCCGAACAGCACAAGCACCATGCCAGTCGACATCGCGACACCGCGTTCGACGTTGTTTCGCGGTAATGCCATCCCGATATAGCCGCAAGCAAAACCGGTAAGCAAGATCGTCATCGAAAGCGCCACCGGCAACATCGGTTCCAGGAAACTGGTGATTGGTTTCACGAACAGCAGAATCGGAATGCCCCAGAAATAGTACGCCCCGATTCCGCCAAAGATCGAATCCATCGCCTTGCGGCCATCCTTGTAGCGTTCGGTAACCACGACTTGCACGCCGGTCCACAGGGGGCCATGCACCACCGGAAACGGTCCGGCGGCCAGCGCCTGCAGAGCATTGCGAATGCTGATGTTGAAGTGAGTCCGTGTGGGATTAATGTCCAGCTTTTCGTCGGGACGATGCGGCATGGCCGAACGGAGTAATTCGTTGGCCGTGATGATATCGCCGAAGCCAATGATGTAGACAATCACGGCCAAGGGGACCACTTGCCAGAGCACCATCGACCAGAATTCTGAGTCGCTTGGAAGTCCTAAGCTCAAGGGGCTGAGCTGCTCGTACATTTCCGCGAACGGCGGCGAGTGGATTCCCCATTCCACGTTGAATTGAAACTCGTTGGCCATGCTGCCAACGATCATGGCCACAAGGAAACCAGGGGCGAGCCCCAATCCCGCAAGAATCGCGATCCAACGGTATTTGTGCTTCAGTCTCGCGATAGGAACCGAGAACATGAGGATCAAACAGATTGCCACCGCACAGGTAGCACTCAATGGTGCCCTTGCCAGATAGCTTTTGGTCCCCTCGCCGAAAGAGAATTCGTGATGGAACGCGGCAACCGCTGCACCGAAGATGATGCCGGCCTTCAGCGGAATGGGAATCTGCTCGACAAACACCCTTCCCAACCCGGTTATACCAGCCAGAAAGAAGATTGCCGCGCAGGCCAAGGTGAAGACCGTGACTAGTTGAATGAGCCGCATCTGGTCCATGCTTGGCTCTTCGATCACATGGCCCATCAACGCCAGCACTAACGGAATGGCCGGCGTGATCCAGCCATGACAGTAGGGATCACCAAAAATCAGCGGGGCCGACGCGATGAGAAACGACTGCACGATAACCACTGCCAGGGCCACTTCGAAAGAGAGCCCCAGGTAACCGACAAGAATCGGGATTAACCCCATGCCCGTCGCCCCGGCCACCACTAAACCCTGAATGGTCTCCGGCCATTCGAAGCGGAAATGGTAGAAAGGAATCCGGAGCGTGAACATCCCCCAATGAATTCCCGGCTGTTCCTCACCATCGACACGTCGTTTAATAACCCACCTCGCTGTCCAATGTTCGAGAAAAATTGCTTTGTCTACAGGACGCAGTTAACGGAGTTTCAGTGTGTCGCATCAAAGTTCCGGAGCAACCTTCCACTCTCTGCGTTCCATCTGTTCCGCGGCCTGTGCGGCAATATCTAGTCCCACCAAAGAGCCCCAAGCTTGTAGAAGCCTCATCGTCACCGGTCCCACCTTTCCATCTCCCACCGGAAGACCGTTGAACCGTGTGGCTGGCATCATGCAGTAGGGTGTACTCGTGAAGAACAACTCATCGGCTGTGTAAAGGTCGTAAGCTGCCAGATCCATCTCGCGGACCGCAATGCCGAGTTCCTGGGCCAACTCGATGACCGTCTCCCGCGATATACCCGCCAGTGCATTCCGAGCCACCGGTGTTTGCAACACTCCGCCAGAAACGGCGAACAAGTTGCCGCCCTTGTTCTCGGCCACATCGCCGTCCACGTCTAGAATCACCCCTTGCGCCTCGGGATCGACCAGTTTCACTTCAATCTCGGCCATCGTATACGGCAGCCGGCTACAGTTCTTGATCCGCGCATCGAGCGCCTGGGGCGGCACAGCTCGGCTCATCGCTGTCACTGCATGACAGCCTTGTTCGTAATATTCGGCCCAATCCCTCAGGTCCAGCGGCCAGCAGTAAATCACTACGGTGGCCCGCGATCGCTGCCGCGTGGGGTCGGCCCCTGAAACCGCCAAGCCGCGACTAATGTTGTGCACGATCCAATAATCGTCCTGGTCACCAATCAGCGGTAAGTTGGCCTCGAGCACCTCCAGCGAAATCCGCGTCAGCTCCTCCGGCGAATAGCCGGGTTCGATTCGCGTTACTTTCAGCGACCGGTAAAGTCGCTCGATGTGCTGTTCGAGCTTGAAAGGGCGGTGCCCAAACGTACGAGTCGACTCGGTGACCGTGTCTCCGAGCTTGAACCCTGAATCGAAGATGGAAATCTTCGCGTCGCATTCAGGGACCATCTGCCCGGAGAGAAACACCTGCCGCATACCGTCGTCCACTTGAAGTGCAGAGAACCCAAGAGCCCACCAATCGCGACGCTAGTGTAGAGAAGGTTTTCGCGGTACTCAAGCAATTGCAATAACTTTGGCAGACTGCGTCCGGTTGGACACGGCGCAAAAAACAGCCCCGCATGCGATCGTGAGATCAGTCAGGCGAGGCTGTACCGAGGAAATCGTCGATTGCTTACTGTGACTAGTTCAATTCGTCCTCGGCGGCGGTAACAAACGGCTCGAACATGTTCGCGAAGGCACCGCGATCGATGTGGGCCAGGTACAGTTCATCGTAGAAGACGTCCAGCGTAGCAGTGGTCAACCAGAAGTCGCTGCTGAAGAGCAGGCCATAGTCATTCATCAAGATACGACCAACTGTGATGTCGAGATTCTTTTCGCGAACCGCGTGATAGAGTTCAACGGTCGGCTGAAAGCCCTCGGGGAAGTCGAGCAACCAACTGTAGATGTAAACGATCTTAACGGGGTTGCCATTGGTGTCGTTGTACATCGTCACTTCCCAGGCTGTGATGACTGAGACTTCGCCGTCGGCTTCGTAGGTGATGCGGTAGGTGTCATTCTCCATTTTACGGTAGGCCAGCCCTGAGGCGTCCAGTAACTCTTCCAGCGAGGAGAACCCTGCCGCGGCCGGTTCAACCTGCTGTTCAGTTTCCCCCTCGGGGTTTGTCAGCGTCACTTTTCCGTTGTCGGCATACGCGGCTGTGGCACTCAGCGAGAGGCCAACAAAAAGAACCAAAGCGGCGAGACCTTCGTGAAACTTCAACATCGGATTTCTCCCTCGGTAAAAAGATGGCCCAGATGGCAGAGAGCCCGCCAGGGGCAGTTTAGATCCAGAGCGGGGCGGCCTGTCGCAGTGCGTTTCAGGCTTCGTCCCTCACTCGCTTACGTAAGGTTTGACGCACAACGTTTGCGAGAGTTCCCTGGCGCGAAGATTTTTTCTCTTGACTCACAGTTCTTTCTTGTGAGCCTCCCCCGGGGTGTGGCATCATGAGGCTGTTTTGCTGCTGAACCATGATTGTTTCGCCCGGGAACCAACTGGCAGAGTATTGGAATGTCTGAAGGCGACGAGCAAACCGAAGCTGAACAGAACCAGCGGAAACGCCGCGGAGCACGGGTGCTTAAGGGGATCGGCATCCTGATCTTCCTGGCCGTTCTCTACTTACTCCTGTGGCCTTCGCCCATCGATCCCGTGGCCTACCGCCCGGCCGTTGCGCCGGAGATGACTGGCCTGCTGGAGCCGAACGAAAAGCTGCGCGATGCCGAAGTCCTCGCCGCAGGTCAGGTGGTTGGCCCGGAAGATGTGGCGGTTGATTCCGAGGGGCGAGTGTATGGTGGAACCGTCGACGGTCGGGTCATTCGCATCTCTGCGGACGGGGCACTCGAAACGTTTGCCGACACTGGCGGGCGACCGCTGGGGATGGAGTTCGACGCCAACGGAAACCTGATTGTGGCCGACGCCGTGCTGGGGCTGATCTCGATCGACCACGAAGGCAATATCACCGAGTTGGCCAATTCGGCCGGCGGGGTTCCTTTCGGATTTGCCGACGATCTCGATATTGCTTCCGACGGGCGGATTTACCTTTCCGACGCCAGCGACACCTACGGGGTGCACGATTATCTCTACGACATGCTCGAAGCCCGACCGCACGGGCGGTTGATTCGCTACGACCCTGACACCGGAGAATCTGAAGTCCTGCTTGACGGGTTGTACTTCGCCAACGGGGTGGCCGTGGCCGAAGATGACAGCTTCGTACTGGTGAACGAAACGTACCGCTATCGAATTCGCCGCTATTGGCTCACCGGTGAGAAGGCCGGCACCGACGAGATCTTCATCGACAATCTCCCCGGATTCCCCGACGGTGTTTCGCGAGGCAGTGACGGTCGCTTCTGGGTAGCCATGTTCACAGTGCGCAATGAAACCGCCGACGACCTCCATCCCCGTCCGTGGCTTAAACGCCTGCTGGCCAAACTCCCCAGCTTCGTCTGGCCCACCCCCGAGGCCATCGGCTTCGTGCTGGCAGTTGATAAGAATGGAGAGATTCTAGAGAGCCTGCAAGATCCTGGCGGCGAAGTGATCAACGAAGTCACCTCGGTGCACGAAGACAACGGCACCCTCTACTTCGGCACACTCCGCGGCGACCGCATCGGTAAATACAAGCTGCCATAGCGACAGCGGTGCTTGTGCCCAGCTGCTCTACGCTAAGATGTCTTTGACGATGTGAACCTCGTCCACCCCGGTCAGCTTCTCGTCCAAACCGTTGCGGTTGAAGACCAACTTCTCGTGGTCGAGTCCCAGGAGGTGCAGCACGGTGGCATGCCACTCGCTGATGCTTACGGGGTTTTCGACCGCAGCGAAGCCGAGGTCGTCGGTCGTGCCGTAGGTGAGGCCCGCCTTCACGCCTCCGCCGGCCATCCAACCACACATGGCCCGTTTGTTGTGATCGCGCCCAGCGTTCGACTCGCTATCGTCGCTGCGTAACTGCGCGATTGGCAGTCGCCCCATCTCTCCGCCCCAAAGAACAAGTGTCTGATCAAGCAAGCCCCGCTGTTTCAAATCTTTCAGTAAGGCCGCAATCGGCTGGTCGGTTCGCTCGCAGGCCGATCGCAATTCCGAGGCAATTTTTGAGTGGTTGTCCCAAATCTGTCCATCGATAAACAACTGCACGAACCGCACGCCCCGTTCGACCAAACGACGGGCCATCAGGCAGCGGCGTCCATAAGAGTCGGTCGGTTCGCGACCGATTCCATACGCGTCCAGCGTCGCCTGACTCTCTTGCGAGATGTCGAGCACGTCGGAGGCCACCAGTTGCATCCGGGCCGCCAACTCATAACTGGAAATACGGGCATCCAGCCGCGGCTCGCCCGGGTGCGATTGCCGGTGAATCTCATCCAGCTCTGATATCAAATTGCGACTCAGCTCGGTGACCAGATCGGGTTCGCTGAAGTCGCGGTCGAGATTCAGCACTGGCGAGCCCGTCGAACGGAAACGCGTGCCTTGATACACCGGGGGTAGATAGCCCGACTGCCAGTTCTGCGTTCCATTGACCGGCAGTCCCTTCGGATCGTCGAGCACCACGTATGCCGGCAGGCTTTGGTTCTCGGAGCCAAGTCCGTAACTGATCCACGAACCCATCGTTGGCTGGCCGGGCAACATGCGGCCGCTTTGAATCTTGAAAATCGCCGGCTCGTGAGTGATGTTCACCGTATGCATCGATCGCAGCAGCGTGATATCGTCCACGCACTCGGCCAAGTGCGGCATCACCTCGGAGACCCACGTGCCAGACTCGCCGTGCTGCGCGAACTTATAGGGGCTGCGGAACAAGGCCCCCGCTTCGGCAGGGAACTCAACATCAGCCGCGATCTCGTCGAAGTACGGCTGACCATGACGGCGATCGAGTTCCGGCTTGGGATCGAACAGATCCATCTGACTCGGACCACCGTTCATGAAGAGCTGAATCACGGAAGTCGCCCGCGGCGTGAAATCGGGCGCACGACGCTTCAGATCGAACACGCCACCGGCCCCACGATCGCTTGCGAACAGGTCGTCGCCCAATAATGAAGCTAGCGCGGTGCCCAGCATGCCACTGCCAACTTGCTGGAAGAAGCCGCGGCGATTCGATGCGTTTCTTAGCGAGTGAAGCGACATGCTGCAAATCCTCTAATCGATGTAGACGAGCGTCGCGGAGTTGAACAAGGCGTGACAATAGGTGTGCAGAGCCCGTCGTGCCGCCGCCTCTGGGTTGGGTTCCGAGCTATGCACAACCAGCCGCGGAGGATTGTGCGTCTGCCCGTACACGCCGTCATCCCAATCGCGGCGGTACACCACGCCGTCTTCGTCAGCCATCAACACCAGGGCCAGCTTTTCGCCCGCCGCAATCCGTCGGCGAAGTAGGGCAAGGTCTTCGGCCGTGGCTTCGTTCGTTTCGGCATAGTTGCCAATTCGATCGGAGACAGCGGCCGCAGCATAGTGGCCCAGTCCGGTGAGCACTTCCAAGTGGGCCGCCTTCTCATCCTGAAACCTTCTCCAGGTCAAACCGTCGATTCCTGCAGGCATGGCCGCTGCTGTTTGACGAATGGCATGGTCGTCGGTGGTTCCCAACTCCAGACGCGCATCGATGACGTCAATATCGCGTAGCGAACTCAGGTCGAATTCAATCACCCCAAACCGGCGTCCATTCTCCCCGGCACCGCTCGACCAGACAGAAACGAGATCGTCCTCCGACACCCGATCGGGCTCGATCTCCCGCAACCACAGATGCTTGTCGGCAACCAGAATGTGCTCGGTTCCCGGGTCGGCCTCAAACCACTTGGCAGCAATTTGTTCCAGAGCCGCAATACTGGCAGAGCGCTCGGCAGGCGTCGGCGGGCGTGAGGCGACCATTCGATAGACCGCTTCAACCTGCTCGGTGGTATTCCCGCCCGTTTGCTCCCACACCTGTTCGGCGAACGCACCGGCCAGCTGGTAAACCATTTGATTGTTTGTCAGGTGCAATGCCTGCGGGGCGACGATCGACTCGGTGCGTTCGATATTGTTAGGGTCCATCTGGGCAACGTCGAAGTTGCTCAAGATCGTCAATGGCTGGGTGCGCCGCTTCTGCATATAAACACTGCGGCGATATTTTCCTTCGCGCGGGGCCGAAGTTACCAAACCATCAGGCCGAGACTGCACTGCATCGGGCGGTCCAAACGGCGTTAAGTCCAGCTTGCCTGCCAAGGCCAGCAGCGTATCACGAAGCACTTCCCCTTCCATCCGCCGCAACGGCATCCGACTCAGCAACTTATTCTCAGGATCAAGCTCCAGATGCTCTGGCGTCACTTGTGACGACTGACGATAAACCGACGAGTTCATGATCAGCCGGTGCAGAGACTTGACGCTCCAGCCGTCCTTCACAAACTGCACAGCTAGCCAGTCGAGAAGCTCAGGATGCGTTGGCGGAGTTCCCGTCTTGCCGAAGTTGTCCAGCGTCTTGACGATCCCCGTGTCGAAATGGTGCTTCCACACGCGGTTCACCATCACTCGAGCCGTGAGCGGGTGATCATCCTTAACCATCCAGCTCGCAAGGGCTAAGCGGCGACCCGTCGACTTCGCCCCCGGCCGAGGCGGTTTCACTTCGAACGGAGTTTTTCCGTCGGTCAGTACCGAAGGCACGCCCGGCCCAACGAGCTTGTCGGGCGTCAGGTAATTCCCTCGAGAAAGAATATACGTGGGCGACGGCTCCCCCCGATCCCACAAGGCCCGAACCAGCGGTTGATCTTCCGGCTTGCCACCAGCTTGTTCCCATGCCTCACGCTCGGCGTCGGTCACATAAGGCAAGTAGCGATCCCGTTCGCCAGGCGGGTGATCAGTATTGCGGCCCGGCACCAGCCAATCATGTTCGTCCCACGCACCCTTGAACACGGCGGCCAGTCGGTAGTAATCCCGATGCGGAATCGGGTCGAACTTGTGTGTATGACATTTTGCGCACTTGATCGTCAGCCCCAGCAGTGCCGAACTGAAGATTTCAATCTGATCGTCGATCAACTCCAGCCGATCGGGTACGAACGCCGTAATCGGTGCGTAGGTCCCGTCGGCCGCCATCCGCAGAAAGCCGGTAGCTACTAGGTTGTCATAAATCTCCGGTGTGATCTCTTCTGCATGCTCGTAGTCGGCCAATTCGTCGCCGGCCAACTGTTCGAGCAGGAAGCGATCGTACGGCTTGTCATCATTGAATGCTCGAATGACATAATCGCGGTATCGCCAGGCATGCTTTCGCACGTTGTCCGCGTTTTGAACGCCTTCGGAGTCGGAGTAGCCGGCCACGTCGAGCCAGTACTGCCCCCAACGCTCACCGTAGCGAGGTGACGCCAGCAGGCGATCGATCAATTGTTCGTACGCGTCGTCAGACGGATCGGCAACAAAAGCCTCCACCGCTTCGGGCGAGGGCGGTAGCCCAGTCAGATCGAAATAGGCGCGGCGAATCAGCGTCCGGCGGTCGGCCTCGGGTGAAAATGCAAGGTCAGCATCTTCCAACCTCCGGAGAAGAAAAGCATCCACAGGAGTGCGAACTTGTCCCGCATGTTCAACCTTTGGCACGGGAGCTTGCTGTGGTGGTTGAAACGCCCAGAACTGCCGATCTTCCTCGCTGACTAACTTATCGGGCTCGGTCGTAGCAACATCGGGTGCAATATCGTTGACCGGCATACTTTCGGCGATCCAGCGAGTGATAATCTCAACTTCGCCCGCCGAGGGAGGCTTCACACTCGCCGTGGCCAACTGACGATGCGGCGGCATCTCGCCGGCATGAATTCGCTTTAGCAGTAAACTCTCTTCCGGCTTGCCTTCTACGACGGCAGGGCCCGACTTACCACCGGTCAGCAAAGAGTCCTTCGAGCGGATATCCAGCCCGCCTTCCTGAGTGCGTGCCCCATGACAGGTAACACAACGCAGCCGCAATATTGGCAGTACGTCGTGCTGATTCAGTCGGTCCTCGGCCAACACCAGTGGGCCTTCCATGTGGGCGCCACGTGCGATCCAGCGGGAGATCGTCAGGATCTCGGTCTCGCTAAGCTGCTCCTCATCTTCCGGGGGCATGTAGCCCTCTAGGACATATTCAAAGAGCACACTTTCCTCGGGTTCGTGGAAGTCGATGATCGGGCCCGACTCACCACCGCGTCGAATCCCCGCTGGAGTACTCAGATCAAGGGCAGCTTTTTGCACCTCTTCGCCGTGACATTGGATACACTTTGCGGCTAGGATCGGCTCCACGTCGGTTGAGTATTCCGGTGGCGCCGCCTCTTCGCTCGCAGCGGGAGATGGATCCTCGGCCTTTACCGCCGAAGCCACGAGCAGGCTTCCGGCGATCAGCAAGGGCAGACTCCGCCCGCAAACCGTGAGCGGTAAGCATATTTTCAGGAGCTGCGCGGCGTTTTTGGGCAGGGCGTCAGTGCGACGCATATGCACGAACCTCGACGAAGCAAGGTACTGGTAAAGGCTTCTAAGCGACCCGCTAGCGGCAAATCCTATATTGGATACAATATCCAAGTCAAGTTGCTCTCCCTCATTGTAACCCGAATCAGCCGAGTTCCTCCAATTTCAGGCCGAAAATGACTGCGCTGGACTGGACCTTGGTCGTTCTGCTCAACGGATCGATCATCGTCTACGCGCTCTTCAGGGCCAAAGAGACCCATACCAGCAGCGACTGGTTCCTCGCCGGGCGAACGCTACCCTGGTGGATTATTGGGCTCTCGCTCTACGCCACCGCGATTGATTCCACCGACATGGTCGTCGATTCCGGCGGCGCTTACCAGTTCGGCGTGAGCATGTTCATCGTCAGTTGGGTCGGCATTGTCATTGGCTGGCTGCTCATGGCCTACGTCATTGGGCTGCCCATGTATCGCGCGGGCATGTACACCAATGCCGAATATCTCGAAGCCCGTTTTGGTCCGGCCGCCCGCATCATCAGTGTCCTGGTGCAGGTTCAGTTCCGCACCATGGTCCTGGGCATGATCGGGCAGTCGTTCTACCTCACCCTCGTCATCGTATTGGGGATGAGCGATACGGCAGCTTGGAGCACGGTCGTTGCCATCGCGCTGTTGGCCACCATCTACACCATGGCTGGGGGGCTAAAAGCCGTGGCCGTAACCGACGCCATGCAGTCGGCCGTAATGGTAGTGGCCAGCGTTGCAATGTTCATGATCGTCTTCAACCATGTCGGCGGTTGGACCGGCATTCAGAACAAACTCACACAACATGGCGACGCAGAATCAATCGCCGCATTGTTGCACGTGGGAACCGATCGCGTCGCCCATACCCCGACCGCCGAAATGACGGCCCTCGAGATTGAGAATCTCCTCCTGCTTGGTGGGGAACACAACGAAACCACCTCCGCAATATCCGTGCGCACACCCATCTGGCTCGTGTGTCTGAGTTTGACCATCACCGGTGTGGCGTACTCCGTGGTGAACCACACCCAGTCGATGCGGATGTTCGGGGCCCGGAGCGAATGGGACTTCAAGCTCTCAGTTGTTCTCGCCTCCGCCGTACTGATCGGCGGCACCTTCTTGAACCTGATGCAGGGAATCATGGGCCGGGCGCTCTACCCCACGGCCGACCTGTTGCCCGTGGCCGCATCGCTGCAAACCGTCGACGCGATCTTTCCCGTACTACTGCGTGACCTTGTGGTACCGGGACTGAAGGGAATCGTCGTCGCAGGCATCATGGCCGCCTCATTTTCGACGTACGATTCGATCGGCTCCACGATCTCGGCCCTGCTCACACGCGATGTCTACGGCCGGCTCTTGGTCACCAACCGTGACGATCAGCACTATCTGTTCGTTGGGCGTTGGCTTACGCCGATCATCATCTTTGGTTCGTTCCTGTATCTGCCGTGGCTCGACGGGGGGATGTTCAACTTCTACCTGCAAATGGTCGGGGCGATCGTCTCACCACTCTTGACCGTATACCTCATGGGCGCGACCACCCGCGTGCACCGGCGTTCGGGCGCCATTGGGTTGGCCGTCGGTGTGGTCTACGGCATTTGGTGGCTCGCCGCGCAGCGGGCAGCAGCCGACGGTATTCAACTTCTACCCACGGCATTGATGAACCCCATGGCGACCGCGCCGGTCAGCATGTTGCTCACCGCGACCGCCATGTTGATCTTCTCGCTAGTGGCCGGATGGACACCTCGTGGTGAACTCATGCACGAAGAGCCCGAAGGCTGGTTGCGGACCACGCAACACGAGGTGGTCGTTCGTGGTGAATCGTCCCTTTCGCGAACCTCGAACTTAGTTCCCATGGTCTCTGGCCTGTTGGTGTTGGCCCTCGGTCTCTGGCTGAGCTTCGTCGTATTCTGGTAACCCTTCAGTCTCCTGGAAAACTCATGAAAATTACCGATATCCAGTGTCACATCTTGTTGATCCCCGAGGTCCAGAAGGACGCCACCTCCTCGGCCCAAGACGACATCGTCGTGCTCATCCATACCGACGAAGGAATCACCGGCATCGGCGAGACCGATGTGAACCCCTGGATCGCTCGAGCCTGCATCGAAGCTCCAGGCACACACACCATGGGGCAGGGGCTCAAAGAGATGCTGCTGGGAGAAAACCCACTGGATATCGAGCGGTTGTGGGAGAAGCTCTACGTCGGCAGTGCCATGAACGGTCGTCGCGGGGCACTCATCTGCGCAATGGGCGCTCTCGACATGGCTTTGTGGGACATCCGCGGCAAGGCCGAAGGCAAGCCATGCTGGCAGTTATTGGGCGACGCGGCCGGAGATCACATCACTCCCTACGCCTCCTTGCAGCCGTCGGGTACCAGTTTCGAGCAGTACAAACAGTCGCTGGTCGATTGGGCCTGCCGCGCCAAGGAATACGGCTTCAAGGCCGGCAAGATGGAAGTCACTTTCGGCGGCCCTTACAAGCACAACGGCCTCAGCGCCCCGGATGAGAAGGTGACCGAAGTGGTTGCCGCCTGTCGTGCGGCCGTCGGGCCCGATTTCGACATCATGGTCGACGTGCAATACACCTGGTCCGATGCAGAACGGGCCCTGCGAACGCTTCGCGACTGGAAAGACCTGAACATCTTCTTCGTTGAAACTCCCTTGGCGATCGACAACCTTGAAGGTTACGCCCGGTTGCACGAAGAAGCCCCCATGCCCATTGCCGCAGGCGAGTGGCAGAACACCCGCTTCGAGTTCGCCGAATTGATGGATGTAGGCAAAATCGACATCGCTCAGCCGGATGTGGGCCGGGTGGGGGGGCTCACCGAAGCTCGACGCGTCTGTGATATGGCCGCCGAGCGAGGGCTGCGAATCGTGCCGCATTGCTGGAAAACTGGCATCGGAATCGCAGCCACCGCGCATCTCGCCGCTGTAACACCGCATTGCCCTTACATCGAATTCCAACCCGCTTCGCTATGCGAGTCGGTATTGCGTAAGGAGTTGGTGGTCGACGAGTTAGAGATCCGCGAAGGTGTGGTGCCACTTCCGCAAAAACCGGGACTGGGGATCGAACTGAACGACGAGGCCATTCTCAAATACAGCGTCGATTGATGCCACAAATCGGAACGATCACGAGGATTAGATTGATGAATGGTTAAACACGACCTACAATTTGCGGATTATGTGCAGAGGGTGTTGGATACACCTCAAGCAATTTTACTTTCCCGTTAACAAAAGCGAGATGCGCCAAGGTGACCCGAAACTATGGAAGTTCCAGCTAACGATTCCGTCAAGCTCGATAAACCCTTGGCGCGGGGTTTGAGAGAGCAGATTGTCGACCGTCTTCGCTACGATGTGTTAACGGGGCGATTTCAACCGGGGCAACCAATACGGCAGCAAGATATTGTCGATCGATTCGGGGTGAGCCGCACCCCCGCCCGCGAGGCGCTGATCGAACTCACCAACGAAGGCTTGCTAGTCTCCAAGCCCAACTGTGGGGTGACCGTCGCCGAGTTCGCTCCCGATTCGATTCGCGAGTTTCTGGTTCCCCTGCGACGAACCATCGAAACCTATGCTCTACAACTCAGCTTCGATCGGCTGGGAGAAGATGAGTTCAAGAAGCTTGATGAGATCGTCGAAGAGATGCGGCTGGCCTGCGAACAGCCTGATTACCCGGCCATCGCCGAGCACGACATTCGATTCCACCGCACGCTGCTCCAAATGGCCAAAGAACCCAACCTGCTGGCCATCTGGTCGCTGATTGTGGCCCAAGTGCGGGCGCACTTCCGCGAGTCGCACGCACAATACAACGACATCATGGAAGTCTATCGCGAACACGCGGAGATTCTCCGGCTGTTCCGCGAGGGCGACAAGGAAGTCGTGCTGGAACACTTCGGCAACCAAATCGGCGCCGAGCCGAAGTAGCCTCAACCGTGCTTTGGGTTCGAGGGGGGTATCTGCGAAGGTGTCCGCCATCCCCGCTGGGATGAGTCGGGTTCTAGGCATTATTCGCATTGGGTACACGGTTTCGCCCTATCCCCGAACTCTTGGCGTTCAACCCGACTGGGCAGGGTAACCCGCTAGAGGTAGAATTCATCATCCCTCTGAAGAGCGGACACATTCTGTCAAGCCTGCCGCGGTTCGTTTGATCACCGAGTGTCGGAACCGCGTATAGCTCTCACCTGAATCGAAATCATGCTGATCACCACCGTCATCGCTCAATTGGTTGTCCTCGCAGGTCAACCTTCGCTACAGGTTGCCCCCGAACACAACAACCCTGTGTTTCAAACGTTAGTTACCGATGGCGTACCATTCTTCGGCGATGAATCGTTCCCCTTGCCCGCGCCCACCATGCCTGATGGGCTCGACGCGGAGGCCCAGCAACAGGCCATCGCTTCGATCGCCGATCTGAATCATCCGGTACGGCAGCTCATGCGAAAGTCGATCGTTGCGCCCTTCGTGCTCGAGATTGAGAAGGAACCAACGCCCAACCCCGATCGTCCGGCTCGCCGTATTGATGTCTGGTTCGTTGCCTACGGCGATATCAATGCTCTGGCCGACGAGGAGTTCCTCCGCGACCTTGCCCAACAATCAGAGGAACGCTCGGACAGTGATCTACCCACCGAGGTGGTGTTTCTGGAGGATGCCGAACTGGAAGAGCGTTCGCTGAGCAAAGATCCTGCGGACACGACCAAGGAGGTGTGGTTCCACAGCACCTTCAGTCTGTTCGACCGAATTCAATTGCACGTAACCCGACATGCTTTCGTTACCCGCACTGCTGAATCGGTGTTGGTCGCATCGCTGTTGGACGAGCGATTCACCGATGACGCCAAGTACCCCACCGCCTGGAATTCGCTTTCTAGAAACGAACTGGGGCGATTTGTGTTCGGAGAGAAACAATCCTACCAATCCGCGGGCTTCTATCTCAAAGCAACGCAACTGCAGGAACCGCCCAATGCGATCTTTGTGGAGTATCATCAGGTGTTCGACGAACCGGGTGAATGGTTCGACGGGGCGAACCTGCTGCGGTCCAAGCTTCCGCTGATGGTGCAAGACGGCGTTCGAAAGTTCCGCCGCAAGATCGATCTGGCCAGCGAGAACTAGTCGACGACGCTTAATCCTTGGCCACTGTTTCCAAATACGGATTGAGCAGCTCGATCAACTGTTCAACCTGCGGCGATTGGAACATCGTCAGGTGGCTTCCCGGCACTTCATGCACGTCGATGCCTTGTGAAGCCCAGGGGCCCCAGCCAAGCTGCGGGTCTTCGTGCATGGGCGTTGCCTGATCCTCGGCCCTAAACAGCACGACACGTCCGCTGAAGGAGCGCGGCTGATAGGCAACCACGGCCGCCATGTTGGCCTGAAACACGTGGTACACATGCTGAATCTGTGTGCCGGCCGACCCTGCGAAAAGGATCTGCGCTACTTCGGCACGTTCTTTGAAGAAGTTCATCTGCTCTTCGGGCTCGGCTTGCCGCAAAGCATCGATCTGTTCGGGGCTTTCCCCCGGGAACATCAGCCCCAGCATCGGGACGATGTCCTTTTCATCGAACGATTCGCCCGGGCGAGGAATACCTGCATCGAAAAGGGCCAGCAGCGACACTTCGTCCCCAGCGGCCTCGAGCTGGCAGGCCAGTTCGAATGCCAGAACACCACCCGAAGACCACCCACAAACCTGGTAGGGGCCTTGCGGCTGAACCGCCTTCATCGCTTGTACATAGTGGGCGGCCATCGCTTCCAGCGTGTCATGCGGCGGCTGTAAGCCGTCTAACCCTTGGGCCTGAATTCCATAGACCGGACTTCCCGAGCGAAGATGCTTCGCGAAATCCAAATAGCAAAACACTGTTCCCCCGGCAGGGTGAACGCAGAACAGCGGCGTACCTTCCCCCTCGGCACGTAGAGGAATCATCGTGTTGTCGGCCGCCTCGCCGGAGTGATTCTCGATCAGCGATGCGAGGTGCGCGATCGTGGGACGTTGAAACAGCGACACCAGCGGCAGTTTCGATTCGAAGTCGGACTCCAGTCGCGCCATGAGTGCCATGGCCGACATCGAGTCGCCACCCAACTCCAGGAAACTGTCTTCGACGCCGATCGGTTCCACACCCAGGATCTCGGCCCAGATGGCCGTGAGCCGCTCTTCCATTTCGGTCCGGGGAGGAACGTAGTCGCCGAGTGTCGGGTCTCGCGGTTGAGAGGCCCCAGGCAATGCATTGACATCGACACTTCCATCGCTGCTTCGCGGAATCTGCTCGACAACGCTCCACAGTCGCGGCACCAGCGGGGCAGCAAGCGATTGTTCCAAGTCGTTTCGCACCTGACTGATTACCAACGAACCGGTCTCTTGCGCGATGGCCAACTTGGCATCTCGCGCCGGCACCAGGAAGGCGGCCAATTGGGTCTCGCCCTGTCGATCAGGCTGGCCAATCACGGTCACGTCTTCGACCAGCCGACTCTTGCGGATCTCGGCTTCAACTTCCGCGGGATCAACCCCGTAAAGTCCGACTCGAAGCGGGGCATCGACCGGACCCAGCCGCTCGATTGTCCCATCACTAAAACGCACGGCACGCTGGTTGGTTGCGACGAACTCAATCTCACTACCGGTCCCAAGCAGACTCGCAGCGGTGAGGCGATGGGGATTGCTCCTCTCGCCGGCCATCGTCAGGCCTTCATCATCGAGCAATGTAGACGCGGCCCGGGGGCCGTTGCTTACACCCGCAGTCTCTTTTCGAGAAGTATGAAAATGTGGACGAGTACCGTGTGCTGATGATTTGACGCTGGCAATGTATAACTGCCCCGGAACACCGATCGGCGCAATCTGCCCAGCCGAGTCAATAATCAACTCATTGCTGCCTGCTTCCACCTCGGCGGCAAGTTCCTCCCGTTCCAAGGGAGAGAGTAGACGCAGGTCGCTCAGTCGAGCTTGGGGATTCGCAGCAATCTCACCCAGCAGCGTTCGCAAATGGTCGAGCATCCGTTCGACAGCGTCGCCATCGAAGACGGCCGGGTCATACAGCGCTCGCAGCTCAAGTTCGGCCCCGGGCACGACGACCACCGTTAGTGGGTATCCGGAACTGGCAGTACCGCTGATCTCGCGGATGGCGATTTCGCCGATTCGTAATGGTTCGGCGGCCGACGCAGCGTGGTTCTCGAACACCAGCATCGTGTCGAACGGCCTTCGTCCCGGAGGCAGTCCGGCAGCTTCGGCGATTTCCTCAAGACGGGTGTATTGATGTTGTTGGACGTCGGCCAAGGTACCGTGCAGTTTCTGCAACCACTCGGCACACGTCGCTTCAGGCGAAGCCTTCACCCGCAACGGAACTACGGTCGACATGGGGCCAACCATTTCGCTAGCCCCGCGTAGGTCGTCGGGCCGCCCCGACATCCCGACGCCGAACACCAAGTCGGTTTCGGCTGAATAGCGCCCCAGCAATGCGGCCCAGGCACCTTGAACCACGACATTCAGGCTCACCTTCATTGCGGCAGCCGCATCCCGCAACCGCTTCGACTCGTCTCCAGGCAGGCAGCGTGAAGCTGCTTTGCTCTCTTGTTTCACCGCAAACGCTTGGACCGGTCGGGCCATCGGAAGCCGCGACGATTGCGGATAGCCCGCCAGCGTCTCCCGCCAGAACTGATCGGATTGGTTTGCATCGCGTTTGTTCAACCAATTCAGATAGCTGCGAAACTTGGTTCGAGGTTGGCCACTCGACGGCAGGCTCGCTTCCACATCGCCTTGACCCCCGGCGGCGTAGGCCATCATGGCATCGCGAAACACGAGCGGAACCGAAAGGCCGTCTAAGATCAGGTGATGGCAGGTCCACAACAACCGCCACCGATTGTCTTCCATCCGCATCAGCTGCAGCCGCATCAGCGGAGCCTTCGTGAGATCGAACCCGCGATGCTGGTCGGCCTGCCGCAGCCCTTGGTATCGGGCTGTCTGATCCTCGGAAGAAAGCTGACGAAGGTCGTCCACCTTGCAGGAGAGCGAGACTTCACTCCGCACAACCTGCAGTGAGTCCTTCAGCCCATCCCAGAGGAAGCAGGTTCTCAGCACATCGTGCCGAGCGACGGTCGCCTGCCAGGCCTGCTCAAAACGGTCGACCTCTAGCGGGCCCTCAATCGTGCAGGTGAGCTGCTCGACGAGCGTTCCCGTATCGCCCCCTCCCAGGGCATGCGCAAGCATCGACTGCTGCACAGGGGTGAGCGAGTAGAGGTCGTCGACGTTCTTCATGAGCGTTTACTCAATTGAGAGAGTCTTAGTCGGACGACGATCAGTCGTCGAGTTGAGACAGCATTGCGGCAACGCGATCCAGCTCTTGCTGATCAACGTCCGCCATCGGGAAATCAGATGGAGTGGCTCGCCCTTCGTTCTGGTTGGTGCAATGTTCGATCTTTTCATTCAGGGTATTGATGAGCAGGTCGGCTCGACGTTCCATCTCCGGTTCCACATCAATCGAACTGCTGTAGTTCCATTCGATGCACAGCCGGCCCTGACGAATGTAAGCGTTGATTTCCCACTTGTGGGGACGAACATTCTGAGGATCGTACGGCCAGCCGGCGCTCTCGGTGGCTTCGCCTAGGAGTGAATCTTCCGGTATGAGCTGATCAAAACTGCCCAGGTAATTGAAAACGGTCTCGGGCCGGACGATCGGCAATTGCGAACGAACCTTTTCTTCAGCCAGCCATTTGAGAATGCCGTAACCAACGCCTCGATTCGGTACGGCACGGCTTTGTTCCTTGGCGGCGATAATCCACGACTGGCAATCTTGCTCCTGTGGCGCCTCAACGACCAGCGGGAAGAGCGAAGTGAACCATCCCACCGTTCGCGAAACATCGACGTCGTCAAACAACTCCTCGCGACCGTGCCCCTCCATATCGAGGACCACAGGAGAGTTGCTTGTCTCTGATGACAACGTCTTGGCCACGGCGGCCAGCAGCAACTCGGCCGCTGAAGTACGGTACGGCTTGATGGCCTCTTGCAGAAACCGCGTAGTGTTTTCTTCGGAAAGCCCCCGACGTGCGGTTTGGACAGTCCCGAATGTGTTGCGAGGGTCGATTTCCGCAGCTAGCAAAGCGTTCGGCAGGGGTGCGAGTTTCGGCCGCCAGTAGTTGAGTTCTTCCCCGGCTTCGCTCGACCGGGCATAAGTAGCAAGCCGCTCAGTCCACTGACGCATCGAGGCCGTCTTCGGCGGCAGCACCGCTTCTTTGCCACCGACAAGCTGCCGGAACAGCAACTCCATGTCACCTATCATCACACGCCACGAGACTCCGTCGATGGCCAGGTGATGCGCCGTAATCAGCAGCCGGGCCGGTTCCTTGCTGCCTAGAACGAAGTGCACAAAGCGGAACAAAGGTCCTTCGGCAATGTCCAAACTGGTCTGCCACTCGGCGGCAGATTGTTCGATCGCGGCGGACTGTTTCTCGGGTGGTGTATCGGAAAGATCTACGGTCTCGACGCTCGGAGTTCGCGGGTCGGCGAAAGTTTGCAGCCACTCGCCCGACTCGTCGCGATTGAATTGGGCTCGCAAGCTGTCGTGATGGGTGACGAGAATCTCAATCGCCCGCTGAATCATCCCCGCGGTGACCAATGGGCTAAGTTCCAGTATCACCGCCTGGTTAAAGTGATTCGGGTTCGCGAGTTCCTGGGCGAAGAACGCGTGTTGGATCGGCGTGAGCGGTACCGTCCCCGTCACTGGGCCTTGGTCGATCTGAGTTTCGGTGATCGGTTCGGCAACCAATGCCAGCTCGGCGATGGTTTGGTGCTCGAACATCTGTCGGGGAGTAATCCGCAACCCGGCATCGGCCGCCTTGGAGACGACTTGGATCGTTTGAATCGAGTCGCCCCCGAGCGCGAAGAAGTTGTCTTCGACGCCTACACATTGCAACCCCAACACTGCTTGCCATATCTTGCTCAGCGTTTCCTCTTCGGTGGAACTTGGCGCTCGATAGGAGAGACGTGCTTCGTCTTCCACGCTCGGCGGTTCTGGCAAGGCTGCAAGATCGACCTTGCCTGTGCTCCCACGAGGCAGTTTCTCTAGCAAAACAAACGCCGAAGGAATCATCGGGTCTGGGAGACGGCTCGAAAGGAAATCTCGCATCAGCTTGGTATCGAGCGATTGTTCCCCCTCGGTAGCGAGGTAGGCAATCAAGCGTTTGCCCGTCCGCCCGCCGTCGTTGGCCACAATAGCCACATCCCTCACGGATGGGTGCTGGACGATGGCCGATTCGATTTCGGCCGGCTCAATGCGGCAACCACGCACCTTGATTTGGTGGTCGATTCGTCCGAGGAACTCGAGGTTTCCGTCGTTCAATAACCGGACCATGTCACCAGTGCGGTAATAGCGTTCCTCGCCGGCCCCCAGGTCCAGATTCACGAATCGCTCAGCAATAAGGTCCGGACGGCCACGATAGCCGCGAGCAACGCCGGTGCCGCCGATGTACAGTTCGCCGGGAACGCCAGCGGGCACCGGATTTAGGTGGCTGTCGAGAACGAACAATCGCTGATTCGTGATTGGCCGGCCGATAGGCACCCGTTCAGTCGAACTGGGGGCGATGTTGTCGGTCGCCGTAAAAAGCGTGGAGGTGATTGTCGCTTCACTCACCCCGTAGGCGTAGAGCAATTTCACCCGCCCGCCGCAAAGCTGTCGAAAGCTGTCGAACTTAGCCCGTGAGAGCCCCTCACCCCCGCTGAGTACCGACTTAACGTGGGCGGCCGATTGCGGCCCTTCATCCTCGATTGCTTGACGAACCGATTCCCAGACCGGCGGCGGGATATGCAGAACGTTCACCTTTTTCTGCCGCGTCCAGTTAAGCAGTTCGGTTCCGATTAGCTCCCGCGGCGTGGGGTGAATGTGTAAAGCGGCCCCGCTGATCAGTGCGGGGAAGATTTCTTCGCCCGCCGCGTCGAAACCAAACGAGAGAAACTGTAGCATCCCGTCGCCCGGTTCGAGCTCGTAGCTCTTAGCCAGAACTCGAGCATGATTTACCAACCCCCGATGTTCGATCTCGACACCTTTTGGTGCCCCCGTCGAGCCCGAAGTGTAAACGATGTAGGCCAAATCGTCGGGGCCGGATACCGCTTCCAGCGGATCAGACGATTGGGCCTCAAGCTCTTCTTTGAGGGTGTTGACCTCGAGTGCCTTAGCCTGACTCGCGTTAAACCGGTGAGCATGTTCGCTCGTAGTAAGAATCAGGTGAGTGCCGGCATCCTCGATCATTGCCTGCAGCCGCTGTGTTGGTTGCTCAGGGTCGAGCGGCAAGTACGCCCCGCCGGCCTTCAACACGGACAGCAAGCCTGCGATCATTTCAGTCGAGCGATCGATGCAGATGGCCACGACAGTGTCCGTGGTAGTTCCACACTCGCGTAGATAGCGGGCCCAACGATTCGACAGGGCTTCTAACTCTGCATAGGTAATCGACCCGCTAGCGTCGGCCACAGCCACTTGTTCAGGAGTGTGGGCGGCCTGATCGGTAATCAACTCGTGAATGCAGTGTTGTGGCAACTCGCTGGTTTGGCCGTCCGCCCAAGCCTGCAATTCTTCCCGCTCTTTCGGCGGAACTAACGGAAGTTCCAGCACGGGTTGGCTCGGGTCGGCGATAATCTGCCGCAACACTTCTTCATACGAGGACAATGCGCGCGATACCGTCTCTGCAGTGAAGAGCGACGTGTTGTAAACGAACGACAGCCGTAGTTCGTCGTCCAGTTCGTCCACGTTCAAGGTGGCATCGAAGCTCGATACAGGCGCGTGATCGAAGCTCACGTCGCGAACAGTCAGTTCATCGAGCTTTCGCTCGGCCAACGGGATGTTCTGCAGGACGAACATCACCTGGAACAGCGGCGTGCGACTCAAATCGCGCTCGACATCCAAGTTCTCGATCAAGCGATCGAGCGGCATATCTTGATGAGCGTAAGCATCGAGCGTCGTTCGCCGCACTTGTGCCAGGAACTCGTTGAACGTCGGATTGGCTGAAACATCGCCGCGTAGCACCAGCGTATTGGCGAAGAATCCGATCAGCCGCTCGAGTTCGGCCCGCGTTCGATTAGCGATGGGGCTGCCCACCAGCACATCATGCTGACCACTGTAACGAGCCAGCACCACCTGGAACCCAGCAAGCAGCGTCATGAATAGCGTGGCGCTCTGGCTGCGGGAGTATTCTCTCAACGCCCGGGTTAGCTCCGGCGAAATCCTGCAGCGCTCAACCGCACCCTCGAACGTTTGCGCCGCGGGGCGAGGGAAGTCATGCGGTAGCTCCAAGTGCGGCGGAGTGTTTTGCAGTTTCTCGGTCCAGTATTCGAGCAACTCCGCTTCGCGGTTCTCGGTAAGCTGCTCTCGTTGCCAGACGGCGTAGTCGGCGAACTGAATCGAAAGCGGTGCCAAAGCCGGTTCGTAGTGGCCGGCAATTGCCTGGTAGCACTGCGTTACCTCATCGGCCAGCACCGCCATCGACCACCCATCGGAAACGATATGGTGCATTGTCAGTAACAACGTGTGCTCGTCGTCTGCGGTTTTGAGCAGCGTGGCCTTTAGCAACGGTGGTGAGGTCAGATCGAACTCCACCAGTGCCGCATCGCAAGTAATCTCTTCTTGTCGACGCACCCGGTCTGCTGGTTGCTCTGCAGAAAGATCGATCGTCGTCAGCTTAAATGCGCACTCGGGCAAGATCACCTGAACCGGCTTGCCTTCGTCTGTCCGAAACGCGGTGCGAAGCGATTCGTGACGGTCGATGACCATGCGGAGCGCTTGCCCAAGGACCGCTGCATCGAGCGGGCCACTCAATCGCAGGGCCGTGGCAATGTTGTATTGCGGCGACCCGGGCGAGAGTTGATCGAGGAACCACAGCCGCTGCTGAGCAAACGACAATGGGGCAGGGCGGCTGGGGTCGCGCGGCTGAATCGATCGCTCAGAAGATTTCTGGTTCGAACGCGCGGCCTTCCACCGCTCGAGCAGTGCCCGTTTCGCCGGAGAGAGCCGCTCTGCACGCTCAGCGTGTTTGGGCGGGAGCACTGGTAAGACCCTTCGGTTGACTCAGGGCGGAATGTAAGTCGGAAGAGTACGGCGCCAATTCCGAACGCAAATGTTTGACGAGCGGATCGCGATGAACCGGCTCTTTCCACACGGCCATCAAATCTTCGATGACGTGGTGCTGGGAAACCTTTTCCTCGTTCTTGTAGCCTCGCAGAATCGGGTGGATGGCCGTGCTGCGATCGGCATTCGAAGCATCATCTTTATGCACCCGCGAGATTGCGAACACGTTCTGCTCGGCGTCGATGCGTTCTTGGCCGAATTCCATCGTCAGCACAAAGAAGTGAGCCGACTTCCCGAAATCGCTGTCGTGCATGAAGTCGACCGGTAGCTCGTTGTAGTAGCGAACCGTGCAGCGATCGGGGTCGAGAACCATCAAGTCGCCCAGGAAGCCTGTTTGCTGCCACAGGGCTGAGTCGCTGTTGATGCGGTTCAGCATGTGCTCGGCAATGGCTTCGGCTTCCAGCGGAAGTTCGGTGTAGTTCAGTGGTTCACCTTCGTAAGTGGCAACCAGCATCCGGTTGAGCGCCCGCACGTTGTAGCGAAAGCCATGGATGAATGCCGACTGCTTCTTTTTGAAGTCTCGGGCCTGCATTAATGCCCCCGCGAAGTACAAGTCGGGCACATTCGTCGACTCCCAACGGCTCGTCTGGCTGGGGAAGCGGTCGTTGTGCATCAGTTCCGGGCGGCATGATTCATCGAACATCGAGTTGTCGAACTGGAATCCGGTGCAAACGATCACTCGATCGTAGTGCATCGTTTCTTCTTCGCCCGAGGCGTGAGCGTAAGAGAATGACACTTCGTAATGATCGTCAACCTTGCGAATGCGTTCGACTTTGGCGTCGAGCAGCGCGTTTTGCGACTTCAGTTGATAGGTGTCCAGGAAGTTGTTGTTCACCGCTCGCAGGTGACCCACGAAGTGAGTCTGCCAGGCCATCTTCACGGTGTCGGGGCTAACCATGTGAGTCAGTGAGGTGGCAGCAATCAAGCGATCGGCCGTCTCGAAGGCCGAGTTGCCCTTGCCGAGAATCAGCACGCGCTGGCCCAAGAAATCGCTCGGGTCGACCGAAACCTCAGCGTAATTCTCGGCCAGCTCAATGCCTTCCACTTCCGGTACAAATGGTTTGTGGCACCCGGTGGCGACAATCAAAACGCGAGAGATAAACTTCCGTCCGTCGGCCAGGGTGACGTGGAAAAGGCGGTCTTCTTTGGCAATGTTGACCACGTCAGCGTTGTAGTGGACCTTTTGCTGGGTCTCTTCGGCAAAATCTTCCAAATAATCAACCAAGGCATCGGCTTGGGGGAAGAACTCGGTGCTGTAATCGCGGAACGTCTTCTCACCGTCCTCGGTGAGCAGCGAGTTCCAGTCCCAGCGAAGGTTTACTTCGGGGTCGTCGTGCCCGGTGTAGATCTTGTTGATCGAGATAAGCATCCGATGGCGGGGGTACTGCTTGAAGAAGGTGCCCGCACCTTCGCCCCGCTCGAGGATGGCGTAATCGCGTCCGTCGCGTTGGAAGAAGTATCCCAACTGGAGGCCGGCTGGGCCCGCACCGATGATGAGATAGTCGAGTTCTTGAGGTTGCTGCGTTTCGGTATTCATGTTCATGGGTTCCGTCTCGTCATGCTCTGCCAAGAGTGCGGCGGCCTCAGAGTCTGACATCGACTCGAGGCGTTCGAGCAATGCGGCCTCCTCGTCTTCCTGTTCAAGTTGTAATACAACGATGCGTTCAGCAAGTTGGGCGATCGTCGGGTAGTCGAGCAATTCGCTCAGGTCGAGCGTCAAATCAAACTGTGGTTCCAGGCGGGCCGCGAGTTGCGTGGCCAGCAGGCTGTGGCCCCCTAGCGAAAAGAAGTTGTCGTGGATGCCTACGCGATCGAGCCCGAACACCTCGGCCCAAGCTGCGGCCAAGATGGTTTCGGTTTCATTTCGTGGGGCAACGTAGTCGGGTTGTGACTCCTCGGGTGAGTTCGCCGGTTGAAAGCAGGGGGCCATCCACTCACGAAGCGCCGAGAGCCGATCCTTCTCGAAGTTCTCTCGACAGGCGTGCCGTTGGACTTTACCGCTGCTGGTCTTGGCGAGTGTGCCCGGCTGAATCAGCACAACCCGATCAACCACGATGTCGTGCACTTCGAAGATGTCGCGACGTAGGTCGTCAATAATCTCGTCTAAGTCGTATTTCTTGGGGCGGCTCACTTCATGTACGACCACCACACGCTCACGGCCTTCATGCTCAACGGAGAACACCGCGCCGGCATATGGCTTGAGCGCCTCGTGACTGCTTTCAACCGTCCGCTCGATATCTTCGGGATGATGGTTCTTTCCGGCGATGATGATCAGGTCTTTCAATCGGCCGGTCAGGAACAACTCGCCTGCGTCGATGAAGCCCAGATCGCCCGTTCGCAAGAACGGCCCTCGACCGTCAGGCAAGTGTGCGTTGAATGTGGCCTCGCTAAGCTCGGGGCGATTCCAGTACCCTGCGGCAACGTTGGGGCCATTCACCCAAACCTCACCCAATCCTCCCTCGGCCAGTTCGATGCCCGATTGCGGGTCGACTATGGCGATCTCTTGCCCCCGGGGTGGCTGCCCACAACGTGCTAGGCGTCGGGTGCCCTCGGTGCTGTCTGGCTTTTCAATCGCTTTGCCATCGGCCAGGGCTTCAATGTCGAACGAGCGAGCCAGCCCTTCGTTGCTTGGCTCTGCACCGGTGATCATCAAGGTGGCTTCCGCCATGCCATAACACGGTCGGAAGATCTCACGGCGAACCCCGCAGGGGGCAAACTTCTCGACAAAGCGGTCGATCGTTTCAGCCCGAACTGGTTCAGCACCACTGGCAGCAATTTGCCAACTGCTGAGATCCAATCCCTGCAACTCTTCGGGCTTGATGCGATTCACGCACAAGTCGTAACCAAAGTCCGGGGCGCCCGTGGTGGTCACACCATATTTCGAAATGGTTTGCAGCCAGCGAAGCGGACGCTGGAAGAAGGTCACCGGCGACATGAGGTACATTGCCCGCCCGCTGTACCAAGCCTGCAGCACGCAGCCAATGAGGCCCAGGTCGTGGTAGAGCGGCAACCAAGTCGCACCGATGGCATCGGGCACGTCGAGCTTCTCTTCGATGTGGCCCAAGTTCTGTAGCAGGTTGCCGTGCTGAACCATGACCCCCTTGGGAGTTCCCGTGGAGCCCGAGGTGTACTGCAGCAGTGCCAAATCTTCTCGGCCGAGCGGCACAGTGCTCCAGGCACTCGAAAGCCCAGTGTCGATCTCATCAGTCGCCAGTCGAACTTCAAACTGCGAAATGTGGTCGAGCAGAGGGGCCGCACGCCGAAGATCTTCGGCGATGCCCAAGACCAACCGTGCTCCACAATCCTCGGCTATCGCCTGCAGTCGTGGCCCCATCCGCGCCATCCGCATCGGGTCGGGCGGATACACCGGAACGGCAACCACGCCGGCATAGAAACAGCCAGCCAACGCCGCGATGTATTCCAGGCCCGAGTCGTATAGCAGCAGGGCACGTTCGTTGGGACCGCTGACTTGTTGTAATCTTGCGGCAATCGCTCGGGCACGCTGGTCGATCTGGCGATAGGTGGCCGCGTCGGTCACTTCTTCACCGTCGGCCAGAAAGTGATATGCGACCCGATCGGGGTGCGCTTCGGCCCGTTCGCGGAAGATTTCGGTGAGGCTCGCGGCGCTGGCACCTCGCGCACCGGCTCCTTGCGACGGAAACCCGGCGATTACGTCGACCGAAGAATCTATTTGATGCGAAGGGTGCACGTTAGCCATTATGACGAATCGCCTCGGTGGGCAGCAGCGTCGCCGCGCGATAGGCAGGGTAGATCGCACCAAGCAGTCCAATGGAAAACGCGATCACGATGCCTTGCACAATCACCAGCGGAGCAACGCTGCCGCTGACAATCGCACTAGAAGCGGGGAGACGACTGAGAAAGTCAGTAAGTAACAGAGCCAACACTGTTCCAAGCGCGGCGCCAACCAAACAGAGCAAGCATGATTCCAACATCACCATTCGCACGATGCGTGACTTTCGCCAGCCGATCGCACGCAGCACGCCGATTTCGGCCGTTCTCTCAAAAACCGAAACCAGCATGGTGTTCAGCATGCCAATCGCCCCGATGATCAAGGCAATCGACGAGGTGGTCCAGGCCATGGCCGTGGCCCCCTGAATTTTGGCATCAGTCCCCACGTAATCTTCCGAGGCCATTGCCGAAGCACCCACACAACGTTCATCGATGGCTTGCACGGTTTGGCGAATCAACTCGGAATCGGCCCCATCAGTAACCATTACATTGAAGGCCGTAACATGACCTTCTTGCCCCAGTAGATATTGCAACTCTTCAAGCGGCATCAGCATCGCGCCGTTCTCGAAGATGTTAAAGCGATCGTAAATGCCGACTACTTCGAAGAATTCTTCTTCGTACACTTCGACCTGGTCGCCAACTTCTTTCCCCAGGCTGTCTGCCAGGATTCGCCCTAGCATGACGACCCGTTTGTCGCCATCCTCTAGATTGCGGCCGGCAACGAGTTTGTGGTCGCTGGTCAGTTCGGTGCCGGGCCGGAGCCCCTGGACCACTACGCCATACAAACCGTCGTCCTCGAACGACACAGCATCCAATAGCGTTGGCTCTACGGTTTTTACTCCGTCGATCTGAGCTATTTCATCTGCCATCGAGGCGTCCAATACGCTGGTCATACGGTCGGCAACCCGAGCCCTTACGACAACAATATCGACGCCGTGGCCCTGATAAAGTTCCAAAAAGGAACGCTTGAAGCCATCGGCAACGCCAACCAAAGCGACCACAGCCGCCACAGCGATTGCCATTCCCGTAATCGTCAAACCCGAGCGGACACGTCTTCGTGATACGTTCTTAAATATGAGCGTAATGAAACGCACTTTGATCATCCTAATCGTATGATTCGGCCCTACCGCGGAAACCCCTAATGTAACAAAATTGACAATCAGTACAGGTGGGTTACTTGTTACATCCACCACATCGGGTGGGAGTTTTAGGGTCGCCGCCGTCTCGATTTCAGACAGTGTCGCGATGTCGCGCCACCCCTGTGGTACACAATTCGTCACTCTTTGGAACTACGATGTTCAATCAGCAGTCTTCCACCCCTCAGCTACGCGATGCGGCTGGAATTGTACTATGTGGAGGCTCAAGCATCCGGATGGGAATGCCCAAGGCATGGTTGCCCTGCGGAACAGTTACTTTTCTCCAGCAAATCGTAGGCCGTCTATCTGAGGCGGTGCCGAAAGTGGTCGTGGTTTCGTCGCCCGATCAATCGCTGCCACCATTGGACTCTGGCGTGATTCTCGCGCACGACCGTAACCCTGGCTGTGGTCCCTTGGAAGGGCTGGCTGTGGGGTTGAGATCGCTTCCCGAAGCCATTGAGACGGCCGTCGTCGTGGCCTGTGATGTTCCGTTGTTGAAGCCTCAAGTGGTTTGCCACTTGGCCAATTTGCTGGAATCGCACGACGCCTCAGTACCGCTAGTCGATGGTCGACCGCATCCGCTGGTTGCCGTCTATCGCTGCAGCATACTGAAGCAGATCGAAGGACTTTTGCGGAAAGACCAACTCAGCATGCGTACACTTTTATCTGAAATCGACGTCCGTTACATCGAAGGCTCGGATCTCCAAAGCATCGACCGCGATCTGGACAGTCTGCGAAATATCAATCACCCAGACGAATACCGTGCTTTGGCCAAACAGTTAGGCTTCGAGGTGCCAGAAGAGTTGCGCGGTGACGAACCGTGAAGTTCAGCGATCGAGGGGCATGCCCGAGGCCCGCAGCAAGGTGGCCTGCACCGTGTAATCGTGGTCGTAAGAGAAGTCTGAATCTTTCTCGCCGCGGATGATCTTCGCCATGTCTTCGGCGTCGCCCACGTAGCGGTCGTAGTCACCGAACGGCACAGTCTGGTAATTCCGTGTGTAACCCCCACGCGGCTCGGAAAGTGCCAGACGAACATCGGGCCGGTCGAGCGGCTGGATGTGAAACGTTCCTTCCGTTCCACAGACAGTAAATTGACGCCGCGAGAATCCCTCGACTTCCATGGCCGACGATTTCACGGTCGCAATCGCACGGGGATAGGTGAGCACGGCCAGCATGTTGTCTTCCAGGTCGTCGTCAATCACCGCAGCATGCTGATGATATGGCGTGACCGCCTCCGGCTCCCCAAGTACCCCGATGACTAAGTCGGTGATGTGGCAGCCCAATTCGAACATCATTCCGCCCGAGAAGGCAGCCAAGCCTTTTCGACTGGAAGGCGGAACCACCTTGCTCATCACCGTGTGAACTTCAAACGGTTCACCCAGCCAGCCTTTTTGTAGGAACTCCCGCAGCATCACAACCGCCGGGTTGTAGCGATACATATAACCCATCTGCACCAACAGATGTTGCCGTGCAGCCGAGTCGAGGATTCGCTTGTAATACGGCAGCGAAGTGCCTGCCGGCTTGTCGAGGTGGATATGCAGCCCGGCGTCGATACAGGTCTCAGCCGTGTCCAGCAGATCTTTCACCTGCGTTTCGACCGCCACCGCTTTCAGCCCCGGAGTGTTGAGCAGTTGCTCCTGCGACATCCAGGGCAAGTCGCGATAAGTCGATCGCCCCTGGGCAGCATGCCGCAAGTCGGGGTCTGACTCGACTACCCCCACCACTTCAAAGTCATCAGAGTCGCGGTAAACGGCCATCTTCCCATCGGCGTGCGCGTGCCCGACGCCGATCTGACCGATCTTGATCTTATCCATGCCTCACCCCGACGCTTCAAGACAAACAGTAAGAACTAGAGTCCGTGACAGAAGGCTGCGGCGTGGACTGCCTACTCGACCGTGTTTCGCAACACGCCAACTCCCTCGATTTCCACTTCCATTACATCACCAGCCTTGATGGGCTTCGTCTTGCCTGGAGTTCCAGTGAAGATCAAATCGCCCGGCTCGAGAGTAACGTGATGGCTGATGAAACTCACCGCTTGTGCCACATCGTGAACCTGGTTCGCCGTGTTGGTCTTCTGGCGAACCTCACCATTCAAACGCAGTTCCATGTCGAGGTTGTTGTAGTCGATCCCCGATGCAATGAAGGGGCCGCACGGTCCGAATGTGTCCGAGCCCTTCGCCCGCCACCACTGAATGTCGTTCTTCTGCCACACCCGGGCACTAATATCGTTGCCGCACGTGATTCCCAATACATAGTCCAAGGCATCTTCTACCGAAATATCTTTGGCTTGTTTGCCAATAACAATCACTAACTCAGCCTCGTAGTGCACCTCGCCCGAATCTTCCGGGAGAACCACGGTGCCTTCGTGGCTTTGCAGGCAAGATCGAGTCTTGAAGAACGGTTCCGGTAGTTCCGGGGCAGGGCGGTCGCCCAGGTGATCGCGATAGTTACCTGCCAGTGCGATCACGTTCATGGGCTCGGTGGGGACGAGAACCGTGACTTCGTCCAGGGCGACGACATCATCGGTCGTGCTCCACTGGCCGAACAAGTCACCATCGAGACGACGCACCTTTTCGCCTTCGACGAGGCCGTAGCTGACTGTGCCGTCTTTCTCGTAGCGAACAAACTTCTTCGCCTCACCCGCTTCCGTCATCGAGCCCGCTGCACACACGATTAGGAATACCGCCATGGCCAAGCATGACAGACAAATCTTACGGAGCACTTCGAAGTAGGCCGTTTGCATGTTGTTCTCCACCGGGAATTGCGTCGACGTCCACAAGGTCAAGCTGAATCTGCCACGATCGTAGTCCATGGCCGCACCGGAATCAAAGAACCGCCGATTCCCGTTCCATTCCTTTTTTGCCGGAGCCTCAAGCCGACCTTATACTGCCCCTGCCGGGTATGCGTTCGCGTCTTCAGTCAATCGCGAGATGAACCATGACAGCAGCAGACTGGTTGTTTTCAGTGATTCGCTATCGAACTCTATTTGTCGCGATCCCTTTGCTGGCAGGCTATTGGTCGGCTGCCGCCGCCGAAGACGAATTGTTCGTCGCCACCCCGCTCACCGCAGACAACTCCTTCACCACGGGGATCGAAGGACCGGCCTGCGCTGCCGACGGTATCATCTACGCCGTAAATCTTGCCGAGCAGGGCACCGTCGGCCGCATATCTCCAACGGGCGAAACGGAAATCGCTTTCCGCCTGCCGGGCACCAGCGTCGGCAACGGGATCCGCTTCGACAAACAGGGGGCGATGTATGTGGCAGACTACGTGAACCACAACGTGTTTCGAGTCGACCCCGCCACCGGAAAGCTCACAGTGTTTGCCCATCACAAGGGCATGAACCAACCTAACGACTTGACCATCGCCGCCGATGGCACGCTCTACGCCAGCGACCCGGCCTGGGACAAAGGCACCGGCCAGCTCTGGCGAATCGATAGCAATGGCGAAGTCCGTCGCGTAGCCGCCGACATGGGCACCACCAACGGCATCGAACTCAGCCCCGACGGGAAGAAGCTATTCGTCAACGAGAGCGGGCAGCGCAACATCTGGTCATTCGATGTCGAGTCGAACGGCGACCTGAGCAACAAACAACAAGTCCGCAAGTTCGACGACCATGGTTTCGACGGAATGCGTTGTGATGTGGATGGCAACCTCTACGTCACCCGGCACGGGAAAGGTACCGTGGTGAAGATCACCCCAACCGGCGAAGTCCTTCGCGAAATCGACGTTCTTGGTGCCAAGCCCACGAATATCTGTTTCGGTGGGCCCGACGGTCGCACTGCCTATGTTACCGAGGTCGACCATGGCCGGATCGTCTCCTTCCGAGTCGACCGCCCGGGCCTGGCTTGGCATCGCTGGCAAGAAGCAGCGGCCGACCGTTGACTAAGTGCAACTTCTGTGAGGTCATCTCGTGCAACGACGTAACGAAGCCAGATACATCCACGTCTTTCTTGCCAGCTTGTTTGTTTTCTCGAGCCTTCACAATACACACGGTGACGAGACATCTCCCGAAGACCGCCCCAACATCGTGTGGATTTGGGCCGACAATTTGGCTTACCGCGACTTGGCTTGCTACGGCAATAAGAACGTCAAGACTCCCACGATCGACCAACTGGCCGCCGATGGCGTGAAGTTGACGCAGTACTACGTGGCCCACACAGTCTGCAGTCCCTCTCGGGCTGGATTCCTCACCGGACGCCAGCCATTTCGTACGGGTATCGTAGATGTGCTGCGGCCGGACGGCCCGTCGGGATTGCCCGACGATGAGATCACGATTGCCGAACTCCTTCACGATCAGGGCTATGCCACGCTGGCCGTCGGCAAGTGGCATCTCGGCGATCAGGTCGAATACCTCCCCACCCGCCACGGCTTCGACCATTATTTCGGCCTGCCTTACAGCATGGACATGCTTCCCACCGTGTTGTATCAGGACGAAGAGATTATCGAGCGGCTCCCCGGCGACCGCGTGGGCAACATCACCGAGCGCCTCGTCCATCGGGCCGTGGAGTTCATCGACAGCAATCGCGAGAAGCCGTTTTTCATCTACTTCAACCACACGCTACCCCATCCCCCCATCAATTTACCTGAGGGTGCTCAGCGGGAAGGGCTCACCACCTATGAAGCTGCCATCGAACATCTCGATCGGCAGACGGCCGAAATCCTCAACGTCATCGACGAGGCTGGGCTTCGCGATCGGACCCTCGTCGTGTTCACCAGCGACAACGGACCGATGAGTGTCGGCGGGGATACTGGCGGATTGCGAGGACGAATCCGAGAATCGTACGAGGGCGGAGTTCGGGTCCCGCTTGTCGCCCGCTGGCCGGGCAAGATTCCTGCCGGCACGGTGGTTGACACCCCGTGTATCGCCATGGATTTCTTCCCCACCTTCGCGGGCTTGGCGGGAGCGGACCTGCCTGACGACCGAGTTTACGACGGACAAGATATCTGGCCCGTTCTCGCAGAGGAGGACAGCATTGAAAGAAAGACACCGTTCTACTGGGTGCAAACCGACAATGTCACCGCCACCCGCGACGGGAAATGGAAACTTCACGTCGGCCATCGCACACAGAATCTGTCGGAGCCCGAACTCTACAATGTGACCAGCGACCCGGCCGAGGAGCACAATCTGGCCGCCGAACATCCAGAAGTCGTAGGCCGCCTCCGCCGTCAGATCGCTGAGTTCCAAGAAGAGGTCCCAAAAGCCTGGACCCTGGTCTATCCCGTTCGCGACCCCGCCAAGCGCCCCAGCGGAGTTCGTCGCGAGTAGTGATCCTTAGAACTACTCAGGCAGCTCACGCCCCTTGGTTTCCGGAGCGGCGATGAGCAACAACGCCCCCAGGATGAAAAGCAGGCTCAGCAGCGAAGCCGCATCCGAAACCGTGTACCCCTCGTCACGTTGCAACCAGCCCACGACGATCAAAATCGGCGCGGCCAGAATCCTCCCGAAGTTAAAGCAGAAGCCTGCCCCCGTGCCACGCAGTTTCGTGGGGAATAACTCCGGGAAGTAGACCGCATAGCCGGCATGCATTCCCAACGTTAGGAAGCCGAACACCGGCAGAGCCACGATCAATACGCTGGTCGACGTGTCGGGCAACAACTGAAACACAACCAGCGCCGAAACCAGCCCGCCCAGGTGATAAAACAGAAACGCACCCCGGCGTCCAATCCATTCACAAATCGGCCCAAACGAAACGAGCCCGATACCTCCGCCCGTGGTGACCAGGAACATCCCCAGCATTTCCCAATTCTTGACCGACGAGGCGTCTGCCGCCGAAATCGCTTCGGCCTCTTGCGGTGAAGCATCCTTTGGCATCTCCGCCGCCAACTCGGTTTTGCGAGCGTCACGCATCAGGTTCTTGCCGTAAACATGAACACCCCAGAACGTTGCTAACCCGATGGTGGCCAGCCCCACGCCGACCAGCATGTGCTTCAACTCCGGCGGACGGAACAAAGCACTAATCCGCCCCATCTCGGCCTTCGCGGCTCCAGCGTCCCGTTCGCGTGCTAGTTTCCAACTCTCCGGCTCTCGCAGGCTGAGGCGTATCCAAAGAATCAACAGCGCCGGCAACACCCCAATCACAAAACCCCATCGCCAGCCGATATTCGGATTGCCGACAATGAACACCCCGGCCGTAATCGCCAGGTAGGTTCCTAGCACACTTGATCCATGAAAGATCGCCAGTGACCACGCCCGGGCCCTCTGTGGAAACACCTCAGCCACCATCGAACTGGCCACGGCCCATTCACCACCAACGCCAATCGCCACCAGAAAACGCAACGCCGCCATCTGCCACCACGAAGTAGCGAAGGCCGACACACAGGTGAAAATCGAATACATCAGTATCGTGTAGTTCAGTGTCCTCACCCGACCGATGCGGTCGCTGAGCATGCCAAAGAACACGCCGCCCACGGCGCCGCCGACAAGAAACGAAGCGAAGATGATCTTGTTGTACGAGTCGACCTGAGCCGCTGGAGTTCCATCAGGCACCAGCTCCGGCATCGCTTCGGTCATGCAAGCGATGAAGATCTGGCCTTCGTAAACGTCGAAGATCCACCCCAGCGATGCGATCACCAAGACTAGCCACTGATAGCGAGTCACCCCGTCGTACCAGTGCGAAAATTTCAGGTCGCCCGCAGCCTGTAGATTCTTGTTTTCCAATTGCATTCGCTTTCGGCCCTAACTCTTCTTGGTTGCATCCCACGCTTCGCCGAACACCTCGTGCCCCATGTCGGTGTAAGGGCTGCGAAAACTCTCCCGCCACACATCCATTCCCGCGGTCGCACAGTGGGCCCCATCCTGGGCGGCGATGCCAAGTTGCCGGCTGTTTCGAATGGCCGCCGCGATGATCTGGGTGGGATATCCGTGCACCTGCAGCATACTGGCGATCTCGAGAATCAACGCTTCGGCCCCATCGCCGTAGGTCTCTTTCCACCCGATGAATGGACTCACATAGGTCGCCCCACAGCGGGCCGCGTGCCACGCCTGGGCCACATGAAACACAAGAGTGGCGTTCGTGCGGATGCCTTCCTGCGACAATCGGCGAATCGCCTCGAACCCCGCCTCGCTGGCACCGACCTTCACCACAAAGTTCGGCGATCGGCTGGCCAACTCTTTCCCAGCCGCGACGATCTCCGCAACGTCGGTCAACCGGGGGTTCACCTCCACGCTCACCGGCTTGTCCGTGCCGGCAAATAGATCGGCCACTTGACCGATCACCCGATCCAGCGGCTCCCCCGAGGCCTGCACATGCCGGGGATTGGTCGTCAGCCCGTCGATGTCCCAATGTTCCAGCGCGTATTTGATCTCGTCCGCCTTCGCGCTGTCCAGAAACATCTGCATTGTCTTCGTCTCGCAATAAAGAGGCATCCGTTTCAAACCGTCTCTGCCAGGCACCCGCCCGCCACAGTGTTCGACATTGTGCCCCGGGGGCGTTGCGAAGTCGAATCGATTCTGACACGATGATCGCGTTTGACCGAGATCTGGGGAGAGTACGCGGTGAAAGATGTTCGTTTTGGGTTGATCGGTTACGGAGCCTGGGGAAGCCATCACGCGCAGGCCATTGCCACAACCGAGGGTGCGCAATTGGTGGCAGTTGCCGCGCGAAGCGAAGAATCGCGAAATGCCGCGAAGCAAGCACACTCCGACTGCGACGTCCACGCCGACCTGCACGAACTGGTCGCCCGCGACGATATCGAGGTGGTCGACATTGTCCTGCCCAGCGATCTTCACACCCAGGCCGCAACCGCAGCGCTGGAAGCCGGCAAACATCTGCTGCTCGAAAAGCCAATGGCCATCACGTTGGCCGACTGCGATCAAATCATCGAACTGGCCCGCAACAAGAATCTGCTGTTGGCCGTCGGCCACGAGCTTCGTCTTTCTTCACTGTGGCACAAAGTGAAGGAGATGGTCGATGCCGGTGAGATCGGCGAACCCAAGTACGCCTTGATCGAGCTATTTCGCAATCCGTACCGGCAGGGCTCACAGAGTTGGCGTTACGACTTTGAACGGGTCGGAAGCTGGGTGTTGGAAGAACCCATCCACTTCTTCGATCTGGCCCGTTGGTATCTCTCGTCCGTGGGCGACCCTGTTTCGGTCTTCGCCCGTGGGAGCTCGCTGCAAGAAGGGCATCCCGAACTGCTCGATAATTTCTCAGCAACCGTTCGCTTCCCTGGCGACGCCTACGCGGTGGTGACCCAAACACTTGGCGGCTTCGAACACCATCAAACGGTCAAGCTCACCGGAACCAAGGGGGCGTTGTGGGCTAGCTGGAGTGGTGCTAAAGACCGCACCCGTCACCCCAGCTTCTGGTTGAAACATTTCGACGGCGAGCAAGTCCAGGAGATTCCCATCGAACGCATCACCGGCGAAGTGTTCGAACTCGAAGATCAAATTGCCATGATGGTCGCCGCCGTACGGAACAACGCTCCCCTGGCCGCAACCGGGGAAGACGGGCGATGGTCGGTGGCCATGTGCCTGAAGGCCGAAGAATCAATTCGGGCCGGCACCCCCATCTCGTTTTGAGCCCCCCGTCATGAACGATTTCTTGCCAGACTATCTAAACGTCTCTCGCGAGCAACTCGGTGCTGGGCAGCCCGTGGAAGTCCGCCAGGTTGGTGATGCACCCGATGTGGCTCGCGACATGGCCGCCACAATGCTCGAGACGATTCGGTCGCTTCTTTCATCGCAAGGACGAGCCGTGTTGATCATCCCGGTTGGGCCGGTCGATCAATATCCGCTGTTTGCCGAAGCTATCAACAACCAGGGCATCTCTCTTCGCGACGTGACTTTCATCTCGATGGACGAGTATCTCACCGACGACGATTGCTGGATTGACGAATCGCACCCGCTAAGTTTTCGCGGCTACTTGAACCGTCTCTTCTACGACCGTCTCGACCCCTCGCTCGCACCACCGCGTCAGAATCGCATCGTCCCTGATCCACAGAATCCGCAGCGACTGACCCAATGGATTCAAGACAACGGTGGGGTCGATGTTTGCTTCGGCGGAATCGGAATCAACGGGCACATGGCCTTCAACGAACCGCCGGAGCCCGGCGAAACCTGTACCGTGGAAGAGTTCGCGGCTCGCCCAACCCGAGTTCTTGCGCTGTCGCGTGAGACTCGAGCGATCAACTCAGTCACCGTCGGCGGAGAAATCGATGTCGTTCCCCGCCGTGCGGTCACCGTGGGGATGAAAGAGATCTTGGCCGCGAGGGCGTTACGTTTCTACTGCAATCGCCCCTGGCAGTCCTGCGTTGCCCGGCGAGTGCTGCACGGCCCGATCGCGGCCGCATGTCCTGCGTCGCTGATGCGTACTCACAACGATGCCGTGTTAACGGTCGCCGAATATGTTGCGCAGGAACCTGAGATCGGATTGCGTTAGAGTTTCATCCACATCCCAGCCCCGTCCCTTGGAGCCATCATCAATGCCGAAGCTGAACTTTGCGGGCGAGCGTGTCCTGGCGGTAGTCGCCCATCCCGACGATGCCGAGTTGTTGTGCGCTGGCACACTTGCCCGAGCAGCCAAAGATGGTGCGGAAATCGCCGTAGCCGTCATGTGCCGCGGGGATAAAGGACAGCCATCGAAGAAGATCAAAGACCTGGGTGCGGTACGAAAAAAAGAAGCCAAGTCGGCCGCAAAGCTACTGGGGGCCGGCTTTTATTGGCTGGGGTTCGACGATGGCACGTTGGCCGACGGTTTGGCCGAACGTCGCAAGTTGATCGAAACTTATCGCAAGTTCGGTGCGACGCTCGTGCTGGCCCACAGTCCGCGGGACTATCACCCCGACCATTGCGCTGCGGCGGCCGTTGCCGAGTCGGCCAGTTGGTTTGCCGCTTCACCAGGACACAAAACCCGCAGTGCCCCGCTGCCCGCCCCGCCGGCATTGTGGTGGATGGACACGGTGAACATGACCGAGTTCGAGCCCGAGTTGTTCATCGAGATGAGTGAGTACCTGCCGACCAAGCACGAAATGATGGCCTGCCACAAAAGCCAACTCGCACGGGCCGGCGATTCCAACTTCACCCCACTCGGGCAACTCATGGAACGCCAGGCCATCGCCCGCGGAGCCCAAGCCGGAGTGCCGGCCGCCGAAGCCTTCCAAGTCTGCCGCACCTTCAAACGGGCTCGTGCATGGTAAGAGATGCCGCGCAATTGAAGTGCTAATTCACCTTAATGACGCTTGCCGTGGATCGGTTGTCATTTCATGAGTGCATTCAACTCCCCTGGGACCCTCAAATCTGCTTCCACTTCGCATTCGAGTGGACATTAGCCTGGGCTTCATCATCGGCGAAGAACGACACATGCCCACATCCTTCACAGAGCACCACGTGAAACTTCACCGTGCGAAACCAGCCTCCTAGGCCTGGGAGCAAGACCGGGCCGTAAGGACCCGACGAGGCCGCCATCGTGGTGTAAAGGGACTGGCCATCACAATTGATGCACTTCTTGGGCAAATCCGGCATATCGACCTCAGTTTCGTCATTCGTTGCAGCACCAGGCTGTACAAACAAGGTTGTGCTGAGATGAAGTAGGGTAGCTCTACTCCTTCTCCTTGAACTTCAGCGAGGCCGAATTGATGCAGTAACGCAATCCCGTGGGCTGTGGACCATCGTCGAAGACGTGCCCCAGGTGGGCATCGCACCGGTGGCAAAGCACCTCCACCCGACGCATTCCGTGGCTAGTGTCGGTTTCTGTCTCGACATTCTCCGCCTTGGCCGGGGCCGTAAAGCTGGGCCAGCCACATCCCGAGTTGAACTTGTCGTCGGACTTGAATAGTTCTTCCCCACAGCAGACGCAGTAATAGGTGCCAGCTCGCTTATTATCATTGTATTCACCGGTAAACGGGCGTTCGGTCCCCTTACCTCGGGCAATCGCATACTGCTCCGGGGTCAGTTCCTGCCGCCACTGTTCGTCCGACTTCATAATCTTTTCGCTCATTCGTTCGACTCCACCCCTGGAAAAATCTTTCTGCCCCACGACCGCGAACCTAGCAAGTTGCAGAAATGGTGAAAAGCACCGGCGACATCGCTCCGCCTCATCTAGTAATACGACGTATAAGAACTCATTCTATTACCTGCTGAATATCGGCAGGGCGTTTTAACCGGCCAGATTCGCTCAATGGCCCCTTCACTTGGGTCGATAGCATTGTTGAGAAGTCAGGTCACTTGCTAGAATTCGAACGCCGCGGCGAGCCCACCCCGGGCCACCGCCCGCATCGCGAGAGTGGCGGAATTGGCAGACGCGCTGGATTTAGGTTCCAGTGGGGAAACCCGTGGGGGTTCGAGTCCCCCCTCTCGCACTTCGCTTGCAATGGCATGGACGCAAGGCTGACCTAGGATTGAGTGGCCCTTCCCGCGGGAAGGGCTGACATTTTTCTGATCGCAAGGGCAGGGCGGCTGCTTAAGGCTCGTGTTGCCCGCGGAAATGAATGCAAGGAGCTAACCGTGAGCGACCGGCCGCATGTTGTCATTCTTGGGTGTGGTTTTGGCGGTGTTGGTGCTTGCCATCGACTGAGTAAAGCCAACGTCGATATCACGCTCATCGACAAGAACGACTACCACACGTTCCAGCCGCTCATCTATCAGGTGGCCACTGCCGAGCTAGACGCCTCGACCGTGGGGCACCCCATCCGCGATCTGCTGCACAAGCACGACAACGTGCGGTTCCACAAAGCCATCGTTAGCGGGGTCGATCTGGAGAAGAAAACAGTCCAGATCGAAGGATCCGACCCGCTGAAATACGATTACCTCATCATCGGGCTGGGAGCCCAGGTAAATTTCTTCGGAGTGCCAGGAGCCGATGAACACGCTTACCCGCTGTACACCATCGAGCATGCGGTGCGGTTGAAGAAGCACATTCTTGAGGTGCTCGAAGCCGCCGATAAAGATCCCTCGCTGGTGGACGACGGGGCACTGAATGTCGTCGTCGTAGGCGGCGGTCCGACCGGAGTCGAAACAGCCGGGGCCCTTACCGACCTGTTCTCAGTCGAGTTTGCCCAGGACTACCCCAATCTGCCCATCGATAAAGCCCGCATTATTATCGTCGATGCAGGGCCGGCCTTGCTGGGGCCGTTCAAACCAAACCTGCAGGAATATACAAAACAGGCCATCGAAGCTCTGGGCGTCGAACTGCATCTGCAGAACCAGGTGGTCGAAGTCACGCCTTCGCACGCCGTGTTGAAGTCGGGCGAGACGATCCCCACGCACACGGTGATTTGGGCTGCGGGTCTAAAAGCAAACCCCGTGGCTCAAAGCTTGGGTGTCGAACTAGGCCGGGGAGGTCGGGTGCCGGTGGAAGCCGACTTGAGTTTGGCCGGGCATCCCGAGGTGTTCGTGGTGGGGGATATTTCACAAGCCACCGATGCGAAGACTGGCCAAGTGCTGCCGCAGCTCGGTTCAGTTGGCATCCAAGCTGGTACCCACGCCGCCGTGAACATCATGAAAAGCGTCGATGGGAAATCCACCGAGCCGTTCTGTTATCACAACAAAGGTACGATGGCCACCATCGGACGAAATGCCGCCGTGGTGGAACTTCCCGGTGGAATCACCCTCACCGGCGAACTGGCGTGGCTGGCCTGGGGTGCCGTTCACCTGGCCCTGCTCACGGGCGCCGAAAGTCGAGCTTCGGCACTCGTCGACTGGAGTTGGGAACTCTTCACCCACCAACGCAGCAAACGCATCGATATCGAGCTGTAACGGGCAGATGTAGACCTTCAGACTACCCCTTCTCGGCCTCAAGTTCGTCGAATGCTTCTTTGGCGGCCAGCAGTGCATTGGTGGCCCCCGGGAAACCACAGTAAGCGATCATCTGCGTGATAATCTCGAGGATCTCTTCCCGGTTCGCGCCACAATTCAGCGCCCCGCGAACGTGCACTTTTAACTCGGGTAGAGCAAACCCCTGAACCGTGAGTGCGGCAATCGTGGCCAGTTCACGGGTCTTCTCATCCAGCACCTTTCGAGTGTAAAGCTCACCGAAAGGGAACTCCACGTTCACCTTCGCGAATTCCGGGGAGATATCGGCCAGCCGCTTGATGTACGTATCGGCCACGGGCCCGAAATGCCGCCGCATTTCATCCATGCCCTTTTGGTACAGGTCTTCCGACATGGACTGCTCCTTTGCCACAGTTGACTACGAAAACGGCTGGAAGTCGACCAGACTCCAAGGGCCAGTGCCCATCAGAAAGAAAAAGAAGCCGACTGCTGCCAAAACGAAGTTTTTCTCTGCCGAGGTCACATGCCCGACCACCGCCAGAGTAGTAGCCCCCGCGGCGGCCTCCACGTCTTCCTGGCTCGCGGTCGAAGAAAGCTTGGTCGCGCCAGCCATTGCACCTAGTTTGTAATGCACCCGCGCCCCGCCCAGACAGAACAAGCACAGACCCGCGCCGGCCAGGCTGCCGTAGAGGCCGACTAGAATCATCACGGCGCCACCAATCATCAGGGCCATCGAACCGGCGGCAAACAGATTCGCCTGCCACTTGAACAGCAGGGCGGTGGTTTGCACCGTGGTAGGCCAGTCCTTCAATAAGCCGATCGCCGGATAGAGAAACATCCAGGCATACACAGCACGAAGCGTCAGCCAGGCAATGTCCGAGGCGTTCACGTCAATGCACCCGATCTGAGTGGACCGTGGCGAACAGGGCATCGTTCTCCGAGTAGTCAATCGGAACATCGATCAACACCGGCCCGGGAATTTCCATCGCTTTCCTCAGCGTGGGAATTATCTCGTCCGCGTGTTTAATCGCGAAGCCGGTCGCCCCAAAGCTCTCGGCGAACTTAATCAGGTCGACACTTCCGAAGCGTACCCCGAACTCACGGCCATATTTCATCCGCTCCTGGCTGCCAACCATGTCGTAGGAGCCATCGCGCCACACGAAGTGCACGAAGTTGGACCCTATCCGCACGGCGTTTTCCAGTTCCATGGCCGAGAACAAGAAGCCCCCGTCGCCCGAGATCGAGACGATCTTCTTCTCCGGTCGCACCAGCGAGGCCGCCATCGCCCAGGGCAGTGCGACGCCCAAAGTTTGCTGCCCGTTGCTGAATAGCAAATGCCTCGGCTCGTACGAATAGAAATGTCGGGCCATCCACATGTAGTGAGAACCGATGTCGCAAACCACCGTCGTTTCGTCATCCAGTTCGGCCCGCAGGTCGTGGATGAATCGCAAGGGATGGATGGGCGAACCGTCGAGTTTCGCACCGCGCTTCAGGTCCGCTTCTAGATCAGCACGTACTTTTTGCAGCGTGTCTGCCCTAGGAACTTCACTCCAGGGCTTGAGCTGTTCGGACAGGGTTTCGAACGTAGCCGCGACATCACCCAGCAGTTCCACCGCCGGTCGATAGCATCGATCGATCTGTGAGGCGACCTCATCGATGTGCACAATCGTCAACGCATTTTCAGAATTCCAAGTCGACGGGTCGTACTCCACAGGGTCGAAGCCCACGGTCACCACCAGGTCGGCCGTTTCCAGCAAACGGTCACCAGGTTGGTTCTTAAACAATCCGACCCGGCCTCCGAACAGATGCTCGAGTTCTCGCGAGATAGTACCCGCCGCCTCGTACGACATCACGGTTGCCATGGGGTGGCTAGCCAAGAACGCTCGAATAGCCTTCGCATTCCCCGGGCGACTAGCTTCCAGCCCCAGAAACAACACAGGCTCTTTGGCTTTTTTGATTAGCTCAACCGCCCGATTGAGCGATTCGGCTGAAGCCGCACCGGGCCGCGAGTCTTCAACCGGCTTCCAGGCCGAAGCCCCGGTTGTCTCGCCCATCACATCTTGAGGCAGGCTGACGAACGTGGCACCGCCCCGCGACCGACTTGCCAGGCGAAACGCGTTTTGAATCACTTCAGGAATCGACTCGGGAACTACGACCTCCACGCTGCTCTTCGTCACCGGTTTCATCACCGAGACGTTATCCAAGCTCTGGTGCGTCGCCTTCAATTGCATCGAGCGGGGAACTGCTCCGCCAAACGCCACCACCGGGTCGCCTTCGGTGGTCGCTGTGGCGAGCCCCGTCGTCAGATTGCAAACCCCAGGCCCTGATGTAACCACGACCACACCGGGAGAACCTGTAAGTCGCCCGATGCAGGCGGCCATGAAGGCAGCATTCTGTTCGTGCCGGCAGAGAATCAACTCGGGGCCACCGTCGGCCAGCGAATTGAACACGGCATCGATCTTCGCACCCGGAATGCCAAAGACGTACTTCACGCCTTCGTTCCTCAGGCATTCGACCAACAACTGCGCCCCAGTGGTATTCACGTTGTCGGCTCCAGATTGAAGACCAAGTTGCGGTAGGCAGCAACTGTTATTGCGACGTCATATCCCCGCGGGGATCCATCGGGTTGACCAGCACCGCCTTCAAATAGTCGCGATTCATTCTCGCAATGAAGTCGATGCTGATTTCCTTGGGGCACTGAGCTTCGCACTCGGCATAATTGCGGCACGAGCCGAAGCCTTCCTTGTCCATCTGCTCGACCATTCGCACCACGCGAGGATAGCGCTCGGGCTGACCTTGCGGGAGCATGCCCAGGTGGGAAACCTTCGCCGCGGTGTACAGCATCGCCGCGCCGTTGGGGCAAGCCGCAACGCAAGCTCCACAGCCAATGCAGGTGGCAGCGTCGAGGGCCTTTTCCGAAACGTCTGGTTCAACCAGCATCGCGTTCGGATCGGGTTTCGGGCCCGAATGAACACTGATGTAGCCGCCGGCCTGCATGATTCGATCGAAAGCCGAACGGTTCACGACCAAGTCGCGAACTACCGGGAATGAATCGCTCCGCCAGGGCTCGATGTAGATCTGAGCACCGTCGGTGAAATGCCGCATGTACAACTGGCAGGTGGTGGTTCCATGCAGCGGGCCGTGGGCCTTACCATCAATCACCAGCGAGCACATTCCACAGACGCCCTCGCGGCAGTCGGAATCGAAAGCTACCGGCTCTTCGCCTTTCTCGGCCAGTTGAGAGTTCAGCACGTCCATCATTTCGAGAAACGACATGTTGGGGCTGATGTCTTCAACGACATAGCGAACAAAGCTGCCAGCGTCTTTGGCGTTCTTCTGTCGCCAGATATGTAGCGTGAATTTCATGGCAAGTCGGTTGCTGAGAGTATGGTTGCAGCGATCGGCAACGAGCCCTGGCGGGTAAAGCCAAGTGGGCAGCATCGCAGACGTTTAGGTTTTGTAGTTTCGTTGGGCCAAGGGAAGGGCCTCGAACTCGAGCGGCTCTTTCCACAGCTTCGGAGCCTGGCCGTCTTCGCCATGCTCCCAGACAGAAACGTGGGCAAACTCGTCGTCGTTTCGCAGTGCCTCACCTTCCTCGGTGGCGTACTCCTCGCGGAAGTGACAGCCACAAGATTCGTCGCGGTCCAATGCATCGAGACACATCAGTTCCGAGAACTCGAGGAAGTCGGCCAGCCGCCCGGCGTGTTCCAGGTCTTGATTGAACTCTTCCGGGCCACCGCACAATTTGAGGTTGGTCCAGAACTCTTCCCGCAGCTCGGGGATGCGTTTCAGGGCCTCTTCCAAACCTTGGCGATTGCGAGAGATGCCGCACTTGTCGATCATCAGCTTGCCCAACTCGCGATGAAGCGAGCTGACCGGGCGTTTTCCGCCAATTGCGAACAGCTTTCGCGTCCGCTCGCGGGCTTCTTCCGCTACAGTCGAGAAGTGCTGGTCGTCCGCACCAATCTCACTCGAGGGGTAACGACTCAAGTAGTCACCGATGGTGACCGGCAAGATGAAGTACCCATCGGCCAGGCACTGCATCATCGAGCTGGCCCCCAGCCGATTGGCACCGTGGTCGGAGAAGTTGGCTTCGCCGATAGCGAATAACCCTTGCACGCTCGTCATCAGGTTGTAGTCGACCCACAGCCCGCCCATGGTGTAATGCGGCGCGGGATAGATCCGCATCGGCATCTTGCGGGGGTTGTCGTCGGTGATACGTTCGTACATTTCGAAGAGATTCTGATACCGGCCTTCGATCGTTTCCAATCCCCGATCCTTGATGGCATCGCGGAAATCGAGATACACACCGTTGCCCGTCGCTCCCACTCCAAGCCCTGCGTCACACACCTGCTTGGCGTTCCGCGAGGCCACATCGCGAGGAACCAGGTTCCCGAATCGCGGGTAGCGTTCTTCGAGATAGTAATAGCGCTCCTCTTCCGGGATATCTCGCGGGTGACGGTCGTCGTCCTGCTTCTTCGGCACCCAAATTCGCCCGTCGTTGCGGAGCGATTCACTCATCAAAGTGAGCTTGGCCTGATGTTCGCCAGAAGCTGGAATGCAGGTTGGGTGAATTTGCACGTAGCAGGGGTTCGCATAACCAGCCCCACGACGATGCGCCCGCCACGTGGCTGTGACGTTGCAGCCTTTGGCGTTGGTCGAGAGATAGTAAACGTTCGCGTAACCGCCGGAGGCCAGCACTACGGCGTCCGCAGCTACAGGGCGAATCTCACCTGTGACCAAGTCGCGAACAATGATGCCCCGCGCTCGACCGTCGACCACGACGATATCGAGCAGCTCGGTCCGGGGGTGCATCGTGACTTTGCCTTCGTGAATCTGCTGGGCAAGAGCCGAATTGGCTCCTAACAAAAGTTGCTGCCCAGTTTCACCCCGGCAATAGAAGGTTCGTTCGACCAGCACACCACCGAACGAGCGGTTTGCCAGCATGCCGCCGTACTCGCGTGCGAACGGTACACCCTGGGCTGTGGCCTGATCGATGATGCCCATGCTCAACTGGGCCAGACGGTAGACGTTGGCTTCCCGCGAGCGATAGTCGCCACCCTTTTGCGTGTCGTAGAACAGCCGGTAGACCGAGTCGCCGTCGTTACGGTTGTCCTTCGCGGCGTTGATACCACCCTGGGCCGCGATACTGTGGGCACGCCGGGGGCTGTCTTGGAAACAGAAGCACTCGACGTTGTAGCCCATCGAGGCCATCGACGAAGCGGCCGAAGCTCCCGCGAGCCCGGTGCCGACGACAATGACCTTATAGTGAGGTCGGTTTCTGGGACCTACGAGCCGGATGTGGTCGAGGTGGGCTTGCCACTTATGCTCGATCGGCCCAGAGGGGATTTTTGATTCCAATTCCATCGCTTCAAGATTCTCCGCTCGTGGCTGCCTCGGTGGTTGACGACGCCTCGGGAGGGTCCGCCATGGCACCGGTAAAGAACATGACTGGAACCGAGGAGAACCCCAGGAAAACAATCACTGCGGCCACGGTAGCAAACATGCGCAACGCGCGATTTCGATCCGGGTTGTCGAACCCAAGGGTTTGAAACAAGCTCCAAGCCCCGTGATACAAGTGCAGGCCCAACATGGCCATCGCCGCCAAATAGATTAGCGCGAAATACCACTTCTGGAAGGCATAGTACAGATTCGAGTACACATCCCCATCAACAATCGGGGTGATATTGATCGTACCCGTGGTGAATTGCAGCAAGTGAAACACGACGAATGTGAGCAATAGTAAGCCACTTACAAGCATCATGCGTGCCGGCCACGAGGCGTGATCGTAGTTGTGTTCGTGATATCCCTTGGTGCGAACCGTGTTGTTCCGCGAAGCCAGGCTAATCACGGTCACTAAGTGCAGGATGAGGGCGATGATCAGGATGATGCGAACCGTCCAGAGTGCCACCGAATAGGGAAGCAACGGTTCGCCCATCGTGCGGAGGAATTTCGCATACACGTTGATATCGGGCACGCCGGAACTGTTGTCGCCGACGAAAACCTTCAGGTTGCCGGCCATATGCATCACGACAAACCCGAACAGGATAGTCCCGGTCACCGCGGCGATAAACTTCTTGCCGATGGTCGTTTGATAGAGCTGGGCGAAACGTTTCAAGCTACCGAACCTGGTGAAAGTAATAATGTGCGGGGCAAATGCCTACGTTCAATAGCATCGGCCCATTGGCTTTTTAGTCAAGCGGCCCAATCGCGACCACCCTAGGTTGTCGTGCGAAAGTTCAGTGCAGCTTATGGAAGCATCCTTCTACCTGGCACTAGTAACACGGCATCCACATCGTCTCGTCGACCTGCTTCTCGAGATCTTCGGGCGAAGTTTTCTCGGCCACACCGCAGGCTTGGGCCTCGTGGGCCACTGCAATCGCAATGTGTCGTGTCACTTCGCGAATGGTGTGAAGTGGCGGCAACAGCGAGTCATTCGGGTTCTTCAGCGCCGGCGAAGTCTCTTTGAGAGCATTCGCGGCGGCCATGAACATCGAATCGGTCACCCGAGTGGCTTTCGCACTGAGAATGCCTAGCCCCATGGCAGGGAAGATGTAGCTGTTGTTGCATTGGGCAATTTTGTGCGTGACACCCTTGTATTCCACTGGGGCGAACGGACTTCCCGTCGCCACAATGGCCTTCCCGTCAGTCCATTTCATCAGGTCTTCAGGAGTGGCCTCGGCCCGCGAAGTGGGGTTCGACAGCGGGAAAATCACTGGCCGCTCTGTATGTTTGGCCATTTCGCGAATGATCGGTTCGGAAAACGCCCCGCTTTGTCCAGTCGCCCCTACTAGAACCGTAGGCTTCGCCTGTTTCACAACATCTTCGAACGAAATCGGCTGCGAAAGATCGCATCCCCAGTCCTTGAGATCCTCGGCCTTCTGAGCCAGAGGGCGATGAACTTCGTCGAGGTCCGCTCGCTCGCTGTGAATCAAGCCACCGATATCGATCATGTAGAACCGGCGACGTGCTTCTTCCTCGCTCATACCACTACGGGTCATGGCGAGAATGAGCTGCCGTGTGATTCCGATGCCCGCCGATCCCGCCCCCAGCATCACGAACCGCTGCTGGGAGAAGTCTCCCTTCGTGGCTGCGATGGCTGCGAGAATCGTCCCGGTTGCCACGGCGGCCGTGCCCTGGATGTCATCGTTGAACGTGCACAGCCGATCGCGATAGCGCTGCAAGATGGGTTCGGCATCGACCGAAGCGAAGTCTTCCCACTGCAACAGCACGTTAGGGAAACGCCGCATTACGGCCTGCACGAACTGCTCGATAAATTCGTCGTATTCCTTGCCCTTGATCCGCTCGTGTCGCCAGCCGATATAGCGCGGGTCGTTGCGGCGTTCCATGTTGTTGGTGCCCAGGTCCAGCACCACGGGTAGGGTTCGGGCCGGGTGAATGCCACCGCACAGCGTGTACAGCGAGAGCTTGCCAATCGGAATTCCCATCCCGCCGGCTCCCTGGTCACCCAGGCCGAGAATTCGTTCGCCATCGGTCACCACAATCACGTCTGTCTCGCGTTTGACGTTATCAAAGATCTCGTCAAGCGAATCGCGATTGGGATAAGCGATGAACACCCCGCGTGGACGGCGGTAGATGTGGCTGAACTGCTGACAAGCCAGCCCAACCACCGGCGTATAAACGATCGGCATCATCTCTTCGACGTGATCGAGCAACACGCGATAAAACAGCGTCTCGTTCTCGTCTTGAAGCTGACGCAGAAAAATGTGTTTCTCGATGTCCGAGTCTTTGACCGAAAACGCTTCGTAAGAGCGCGAAGCCTGTTCTTCAAGTGTGTCGATGTGAGGCGGCAGCAGGCCCATCAGATCGAGATCGATCCGTTCCTGCTCGGTGAAAGCCGTTCCCTTGTTCAGCAGCGGGTCTTCGACCCTGGCGACCCCTTTGACATGCTCTGCACCCTCGTCAAATGGCTTTGTCCAAGTCATGGAATTCACCGGTCTCTCGTTACGAACGTGCGAGTCAGGCAGTCGGTGCAGATTCTCATGAGGCAGCGGCCGTCATGGTAGCACTTCTGCGATTAAACCTCATCGTTGTTTTCTAGAGTCATCGTGAGAATTAGTCTTACATTTTCCAAACCGAAAGGTTTACCGGTTTGTTCCTGGACAGAACTTCTCTTGCAAAGCGTACGGCCCCTACAACAGAACCCGCGTCATGGCGCTACTCCGACCAAGGCGTCTGCTGGTAGAAGATCACTTTCCACTCGCCGTCGCGACGCACCCAGGTCGAGGAAGAGTAGAACGTACCGACTTCCTCTCCCTTCTTTCCTGGATTACCACTCCAGCTGTACTTGAAGCTCAGAATCCCGACTTCGTCCGTCACTTCAATTACTTTCACGTCGCTGATGCTGTACTTTTCGAGGTTTGTGCTGGCCAACCGATCGAGAATCTGTTCGCCACGCTGACGCCCCAACTCCGGAACCACGGTGTAGGCCCCCGGAGCCAGCATCGATTTCAGCTTCTCCGCATCCTTGGCCTGAATCGCATCGATGAAGGCTTTCTCCTTGGCGAGCAGCGTTTGCTCCAGCGAATCGGCCCGACACGTGGCGCAAGTTACCGCGACCACAATTAACGCCAACATTGAGATCCGAGAGGCCATGTCACTTCTCCTTGGTGCAAAGGGACCATAAAGATTTCGTGAACCCGCTGACTGCTTGCCAGCGGAGAGCCGGATGTTTGTTCCTCTAAAGCAATGCCGTAAGTGTAGCTTCAGAGCGAGCCCACGAATTCAAGCAGCGGGCCCCGTTTGGACAAAGAATACGATTTGCAACCGCCTGTAAACGGTTGTCAGACCAGATCAGGTAAGGGGCTCAAACCTGGTTTCTCGCACCAAGAATATGGCCGTTACCAGCGAGACGGCCCCCATCGCACTCACCCAGCAGCCGGGCGAAATCGGAATCCCAGTGGTCGCAACCAGCCACGCGGCGAGCAGGGGAGTGGTGCCACCCAAGCAGCCGGTCGCCACGTTGTATGCAAAAGCCAATCCCGTGCATCGCACCGGCGAGGGCACTAGTTCAACATTCGCTCCGGCCAATCCTCCGGAGAAGACACCAATCGCCACGGAGAATCCACACAGCCCCGCAAGAATCGCTGCTTGGTTTGAAGTGTCAATGAGCAAAAAGAACACAACGCCGCCGAACGTCATCAACGCGCTTCCGGAAATCAGCAAAGGCTTTCGCCCAAAACGGTCGGAGAGCCAGGCCGCAGTGGGCAGCACCACTAACAGCATCGCCATGGCGGCCGTGTTCAAGTTCAACGCGGTTCTTGCAGACTCGTGATCGAGCGACTGCACAAACGACGAAGCATATACAAACGCGGTATGGAAGCTGACACCCAGGCCAACATTCAATAACGTGACGATCGCCACCGGCTTGTAGTAAACCGCCAGTGTATCGCGAACAGGACGGGGGCTCTCGCTTGTTCGTACAGGAGCCTGCAGCCGATGACGCAGCAGGTATCCTCCTGCCGCTACGAACGCACCCAGCAGAAACGGCACCCGCCAGCCCCAGCTCGATAGTTGCTCTGCGGTTAGCACGTTCGAAATTAAGGCGCCCACAGCAGAGCCAAGCATGATTCCCGCCAGTGCCCCCCAGTTGCTCCAGATTGCGGTTCTCGCTCGACGCTCGGGCGGCGCTTGCTCTGCCAGGAAAACCAATGAGTTGGTGTATTCTCCTCCCACAGAGAGCCCTTGAACGATTCGTAGCAGAACCACAAGCACCGGCGCGAGAATTCCTACGGAGGCGTACGTCGGCAACAGTCCAAACAACACGGTCGGCAGGGCCATCGCAACCACCGACAGAACCATTGCCCGCTGCCTTCCCGTCAGATCACCGATTCGGCCGAACAGCAGCCCCCCCACCGGCCGCATGAGAACACCCGCAGCAAATGCTCCGAATGCTGCGAGTAACGAGAGGGAGGGATCCTCCGATGGGAAGAAACGTGCCCCAATGACGGTCGCAAAGTATCCATAGAGACCGAAGTCGTACCACTCCACCACGTTGCCGATCAGCCCCGCCAGAATGACGCGTTTGGAAGATGGATTCGATACCTGTTCGGTCATGCTTGCTAGCAACCCAGAAAGCCGTCGTGCGCAAGTGTCGAGTCAGCTTCAGACGAGACTCGAGTGGTGGCAGAGATGCGTACCATTTTCAACAGGCGAAATCCAGCCTGAAGCAGAGACCAGGCGGCTTAGATCACTCCCGGCATGGCAATTGCAACTGAATTTATGGAGTTGTTCATCACGGAGACAGGAGTCTTACTATGAAAACCTTTGCGCTCATTGTCATGGGGTTGTTCGTATTGCTGGTGGTTGTACTTGTTTCCGCTGGGGTGATTACCTTCTTTAATACCGAAGGTGAAACGGGCATCACAATCGACAAACAAAAACTGGAAGAAACCGCAGAAGAAGCAGTGCAGGAGACGAGACAGGCCGCAGACGCGTTGATCGAGAAGACCAGCGAAGGCTTTGAAGAAGCCGGCGAAGAATTACGTGAACTCAATCAAAATAAGGGCTCTGACTCTGCCGAGTCTGACGTCGACTCAAGCGAAACGGAGACCACAGGAGCAACCCCGGCTCCTCAATAGAAGCCTCGAATCCCGTTGGTAACGACCCTACTCAAAAGAGTAAAAGCAGGATTAATACCACGACCAGCAGCGTCGCCAGTCCACCGCTGGGATAAAAGCCCCAGGAGCGGCTGTATGGATAAACCGGTAACGCACCAATCAACAGCAAGACCACGATCAAAAGCACAATCAGCTCGAGCATTCCCATGGTGAAACCTCTTCTCGCAAGCCAATCAAGACTGGAAATCCTCAAGCTCATGACATGAGGGCATCTAGCTGGATTCGCAAACGTTGTGCCACTAGGTGGGCACAGGCCGTTTGTAGGGGTTCGGTTGACTGAAGCGGGATAAGGTGAGTTGGTCGCAGTATTCAGGCAGATCTTATCTGTCTGACTTGCGAGCACCGTGGCAGGCGGGCGTCCAACTGAGGGGCACGCCCGTGGCGTAGAGTAAGGAGTCGAGAAACCATTTCCCCGTGTATCAAGGCGTTTCCAGTTGCGGTGCCCCCACAGGTGGGCCTATATGTTCTGTGGCACGCCTCTTGCTACATCACACCTTCCAGTTACCCGTCCCGCTACGTCAGGAGTCTCAAGATGAGTGTGAAACGTTTCAGGAGCTTGTTTGCAGTTGTTTGTGTTGCCATGGCAGCCATGGTGTTTGCTCCTGGTTGTGACCGCAAAGAAGAAGTCCTCGACATCGAAACTCCCAATCGGGATATCGAGGTCGAACGCGATGTAGATAACGGCAACGTCGATGTCGACGTTGAACACAAAGATAACTAACTGCGCCCAAGTGGGATGCAGTTAGGGACAAAGAGAGGCGAGGAAAAGGGGGAGTGATGAGCACAACTGGTCAACCACATCACGATGCTTCGGATCGCCCCCCAACCTACCCGATGCCGCCCACGCCAGATTTGAACGTGGCGGTGCCTTCAACGGACTCACTCGGTTTGCCAACACCACCGAATGAGCCGAACGAACCAATCCACGGCGGCGAGCCCCGACCGTCTGCCGTGGGTTGGTTCACGAAGGCACTCGTCGCCTTCGTTGTAATTGCCGGCATTGCCATCCTGATTTGGATGGGCCAGTAGATTCAAGGTGCGTCATCCAGCGGCCGGCACCGCTTCACTGCCCTTGTCCGCGGGCGTGGGGCTTGCGGCTTCGCTCAATTCTCCGTTCAACACCGAGATCGCTTTCCCCGACAACCGCACCCGGTCGTTCTCCCAAGCTACGAGGACCACACCACCACGGGCGGATATCTGATGCCCGATGAGTTCGGTCTTACTAAGCCGCTTTCCCCAATACGGGGCTAAACAGCAATGGGCCGATCCACACACGGGGTCCTCATCGATTCCAGCTTTAGGAGCGAAGTACCGCGACACGAAGTCGTAAGCCGCATCGTTCGAACGACTGGTGACGATCATCCCCAAGCCCGGTTGGCTTGCGACCCATCCCAGATCGGGCTCCAACTCCCGCACCGAACTCTCCTCGGCCACCTCCACGATCAAATCGCGGGCATTACGCTCCACATGGATCACATCTGTATTCAGGGCCGCCTGCAAACCCTCAGGCATCTCCGTGGGGCTTGAAGCCTTAGCTGGAAAGTCCATCTCCATGAGTTCTCCGCGCCGCACGACGACCAGCAGCCCGCTGCGTGTGTTGAACTCCGCCGCAGCATCTGCCGGCAGAAAACCCTGCTCCCACAGCACGTGGGCTGCAGCCAACGTGGCATGTCCGCAAAGATCCACTTCCATCGTTGGAGTGAACCACCGCAGGGAAAACCGCTCGCCCTCCCGCAATAGGAAGCACGTCTCAGAGAGGTTCATCTCGGCGGCGACCTTTTGCATCCATGTGTCGGGCACTTCCTTCGATAACACACATACGGCTGCCGGATTGCCCGCGAAGGCCTGCTCAGTGAAAGAATCGACGACCGTAATCCGCTGTCCCATGGGTTCTTCTCCTCACGTTCCTCTTCAACTGCCCGGTGAAACGGCGACGACGGCGAACACTCGGTGCGGAACCGCCATCACCTCCGGCTCGTTCCGGTCATCCAAAAGTTTTTGCAGCGCCTGATCGAAACGCTCAACTTCTTGCGGCGACAAGCTGGCGGCCACCCCGGCACTTGCTCGAATACGTCCCCGCCAATCTTCCTGCCGATACGTTACATCCACATCGAACGAGAACGACTCGATCTCCACAAACCCCGCTGTTCCCAGGTCGGCCAACCATTGCGGATACATTCCCACCCCGCCCCCCAAGATCCAGGCAGGATTGAACGCCTCGATCAACCGTTCCGTCGCTTCAACCATATTGCCAGCCAGCGGGAGCCAGTCGAAATGCGCTATGACGATCCGCCCTTCAGGTTTCAGCAACCGCCGCACCTCACAGGCCACCTGCGGTCGGTCGAACCAATGCCAGCACTGTCCGGCAGAGACGATATCAAACCGATGATCTTCCAGCGGAACGCTCTCCGCGTGAGCCGTTAGATACTCACTCGTCAGCTCCTCCAGGCCATCTAAACGTCGCGCCTGCTCCAGCAAAGCCGAAGATGGATCGAGCCCGACAACATTGCAGCCCGCACGCGCGAGCCCTCGGCCCAGCACTCCTGTGCCCGTTCCCAGGTCCAGCACTCTCTGCCCCGGAGTACCAACTCCAAACTTGGCGAGGCGGTCAAATAACTCAGCAGGGAAGCCCGCACGATGGCGAGCGTAGTCTGCAGCCGTCTCACCGAAGTCGATCTTCATCGCTCTGCTGGTCTCAACAAGTTCTGTGGCTACCCAAAACTTTCGCGCAAGCTGCGCAGCCGATTCTACAACCACAGAAGGCAATTCTGCCAATCAGGTTCGCGCAGCCGGCGGTTCGGGATGATGGTGTGGGTGGTTGGCAACCCGCAGCGCAACCAGTCGTGCAACCAGCACCGCGAGATACAACTGTCCACACACAGCCTCTAGCCATGTGCCAGTTCGTGCTGCAGCCGAAATCGGGGTCATGTCGCCGAACCCCAAGGTGGTGAGCGTCGTGAAGCTGAAGTAGATAAAGGTTGAGACGAACTCCCAGGCGCGGGGCACCCCTTCATCCGGCTGAAATCGGGCGGGGAATTCAAAAGACTCAGGCTCGATCACCTCGAGCAGGCAATACGCCAGCGCCCAACTGATTCCAATCAGCAGGTAAACACTGATCGCACCGCAAATCGTATCGGTGCCCACCCGTCGCTCGTGCATCACATCATTCAGGATCAACGCTGCGGCGAATAGTAGAAAGGCGATGTACGTCACAAGCTGGAAGATCGCGGCCAGACGATTCGTGTTGGGGGCAACCCACTCAGTGACATGAAAGGCCCCCGTAGCCAGGGCAGCCAGAAACGCCAGGATCAAAGCCCCCGCCAGTCGAGCCGGAGTGCGATCGACGGCGAACGTGCCACTGATCACCACGAACACGAAAAACAGCTCGATCAAATCCCGCACATCGTGGATCCCCTCACTCACTGGGTGCACCACCACCATCAGCAGCAGCGTGAACAAGTGCAGCTTGAACTTGTGCTCCTGCAACCAAACTCGCCATGGCGGGTGTTTGGCTTCCATCGTTTCGGCGACCGATCGATCTTCCATGTGATCTTCCTTCATCCCCAGTTGCGGCACTTTCAACCGTGCCCTGCCACATCAGGCCCCGACGGCTGCCAAGATTGTAAGGGTTGCACGGCCCAGCCCGTGTTCCCGCCGCGGCAGAAACGCTCGAATTGCCTCAGAATTTGCCCAAGGTTACCATCGAGTAAGAGAGCATTGAAGGAGTCTGCTGAGGTGTCTTTTCTGCTTCGCGGCGCATGTATCTGCTAAACGCCGTCGGTGAGATTGGCCGAATGTACCTAACTGCCTGAGTGGCTGAGGTTCTCAGCAGGCAATCCAGGTGCGACCACGTGTAGGATTCGGAGTCGAGGGTGCGGAATTCCATTAAGCTCGGTCTTGCCGTCTTCGGCATCTTCGCCACCGCTGCGCTGGTGATCGGCGCCGATTGGTGGGTCGCCAAACCGCTCGACGCCAGCCGGACCTTTGTGGGCCGCGACACCTGCGCCAAATGCCATCAGCCGGAGTTCCAAGCCTGGTCCGGCTCGCATCACGACCTGGCCATGGACCATGCCACCGCCGAAACCGTGCTGGGCAACTTCGACGATGCGGTATTCGAGAACTACGGCGTCACCTCCCGGATGCACCGCGAAGGCGACAAGTACTTCATGACGACCGACGGCCCCGACGGCGAGCTGCAGGACTTCGAGATCAAGTACGTCTTCGGCGTCGAGCCGCTGCAGCAATACCTGGTCGAGTTCGACGATGGCCGCGTGCAATGCCTGCCCATCGCCTGGGACACCGAGCAGAAGCGTTGGTTCCATCTCTATCCCGACGAGAAGATCGACCACAACGATATTCTGCACTGGACCAAGGCGGCCCAAAACTGGAACCACATGTGCGCCGAGTGCCACTCGACCAACGTGCAGAAGAACTACGACGTCAAGACGGACACGTTCCACACCACATTCTCTGAAATCGACGTCAGTTGCGAAACCTGCCACGGCCCCGGCAGCCTGCACGTTGAGCTGGCCGAAGCGAACTCACTGTTTTGGGATCGCCACCATGGCTACGGCCTGGCCCAACTAAAAGGCCCCAACTCCAAGGGCCAACTCGACACCTGCGCCAAGTGCCACAGCCGCCGCCGCAACGTCCACCCCGGCTTCCATGGTGGCGACGAGTTCCTCGATTTCTACGAACCAGAACTGCTCGATCGCGAGCTGTATTTCGTCGACGGCCAGATTTTAGAAGAGGACTACGTCTACGGTTCGTTCTTGCAAAGCTTGATGTACCAAAAGGGTGTTCGCTGCACCGATTGCCACGACCCGCATACCACCAAGCTCAAGGCCGAAGGCAACAACCTCTGCATTCGCTGTCATCAGCCTTCGAAGTACGACACGCCGCTGCATCACCACCACAAGACGGACTCTAAGGGGGCGTCCTGCGTCGAGTGCCACATGCCCGAGCGAACGTATATGGTGGTCGACCCTCGCCGCGACCACAGCATTCGCGTGCCTCGCCCGGATCTCAGTGTGAAGCTGGGCACGCCCAACGCCTGCAATCAATGCCACGACGATCAAGACGCCCAATGGGCGGCCGACCACGTTGTCGAGTGGTACGGTGAGAAACGTCGCGACACCCCGCACTATGCCCACGCCATCGACGCCGGTCGCAAAGGCCTTCCCGAGGGAGAAGCACTCCTTCAACCCTGGGCACGCCAGCGATCGATCAGCCCCATGGTGCGTGCCAGTGCCGTCTCCTTATTAGGTCAGTACAACAGCCCCGATAGCCTCGAGACCATTCAAAGGGCATTAGAAGACCCAGATGCAATCGTCCGCGCCGCGGCAGTCCGCCAGATCGAACTCCTTCCCGATTCGCAACTCGTCGCACAACTCACGCCGCTGCTCGACGACCCAACGCGAGTGGTTCGCACCGAGGCCGCTCGCGTGCTGACGCGAGTCAACAACGAGGTGATGAGGGGCACACAACGCGAGGCCTACCAGCAGGCCCTGCAAGAATACATCGATGGTCAATTGGGCCTTGCCGATCAAGCCGCCGCGCATCACAACCTGGGCGTCGTCTACACGAACCTGAACCAGTTAGACAAGGCAGAGGCCAGCTATCGCCGCTCGCTCAAGATCGAACCGCTGTTCTCCGAGTCGCGTTACTACCTGGCCGTGATACTCAACGAGAAGGGCAATACGAAAGAGGCCGAGAAACTGCTCCGCGAGACCATCAAGGAAGTGCCAGGCTACGTCGATCCCCGCTATGCACTGGGGCTGTTGCTCGCAGCCGAGCCGGGCCGCATGCAGGAAGCCGCTGGCGTGCTACAGGAAGTCGTCGAACTCGCCCCCGACAATCCCAATGCCCACTACAACCTGGGGCTGGCTTGGCAGCAGCTGGGCCAACCCAGCACTGCTCAACGCGAACTGGAAGCCGCCGCACGGTTAGCCCCTGCAGTCGCCCGCTTCCAAAGGGCGATTGTCATTCTGCTTATGCAGCAGCAGCAATGGCGCGAAGCAATGTCTGCTTCCGAACGATTGCTGACCCTGCCAGAGCCCAATCCCCAGCAACAGGCCGAGGATCGCGGCCGCCATCAATTCCTAATGCAACGAGCCGGCGGATAACCAGATTTCGCTATTCCTCTTGGTCGGATTAAACTACGCCCATATCCAAGAACAATCAGCTCTGCTCGCACTCCCGCTAGAGACGGCATCGTTATGAAATCGAAGCACACGGCCAAAGACTATCTCCAATCCGCACCCCTCCCCTCGGTCAGTCGGCGAAACTTCCTTGAAGCTTCGGCGGCGGTCGCCGGCATGGCATTTGTCTCCCCCAATCTCATGGGCGAAGAACCCGCCACGCCGACCCCGTCGGATTTAGTACCCGGCAAAGACAACCGCCTGGTGGTTCGCAAGGTCGACCCCATCGTGATGGGCACCCCCGACAGCTTGCTGCGGGAGAAGCGGCTAACTCCCAAGCAATTCCTGTTCGTTCGCAACAACTACCTGCTCGAAGGGTTTATGAACCTCGACCCGAAGCCGCTGAAGGGCTGGACCGTCGAATTCACCGGACACCTTGATAAGACCAAGACGCTCAATGCGACCGAGCTGGAAGACCTACCCCACGTCGAACACGAACTCGTGCTGCAATGCTCCGGCAACGGGCGGTCGCTGTTCTCCAAGTTTGCCACCACCACCGGCACCCAGTGGGGGCGCGGTGCCGTGGGCAATGTTCGCTTCGCCGGTGTCACCTTGAGCACGGTTCTGAAGCATCTTGGGATCAAGCCGACCGATGCAGCCCGATTCCTCACGGCCGAAGGAGTCGACGCACCGGCCACGCCCGAGAGCCCCGACTTCGAACACAGCATTTTATTGTCCGAAGCCCTCGATCGCTCGCTGCTGGCCACGCACATGAATGGCGAACCAATCCCCGCCGTGCATGGCGGTCCTGTGCGACTCATCACCCCAGGCTACTACGCCACGATGAACGTCAAATGGGTCACGCGTCTCCGCTTCGAATCGGACGAAACAAGCAACGAGTTCCAAATCCCCAAGTACCGCACCCCCAAACGACCCATCAAGCCCGGGCAAGAATACGATTTCACATTCGACAACAGCGACCCGAACTGGGACATGCGGATCAAGAGCCGGCTTCTGAAACCTTTAACCGGTAGCAAAGTCGCTTCTGGAATGGTCGAAGTAAGCGGTGTGGCCTGGAACGACGGCATGACCCCGCTAGTCGCCGTGGAAGTATCGACCGACGAAGGAAAAACCTGGCGCCGCGCGAATCTCAAACGGGCCGACAGCCCCTTTGCCTGGCACGACTGGTTCGCCCAAGTCCGCCTCAAAGAAGGCAAGCAAAATGTATGGTGTCGCGCCATCGACGCCCTCGGCCATACCCAGCCCATCGATGGTTCGATCTACTGGAACGAACGTGGGTACACCTGGAACGAAGTCGATAAGATCACACTCGACGTGGGGTGATTGATGTCGAGCTGGGCTCAGCCCAATAACCCCGGGATTGGATCGCCGGCGTAGATCTGATGCGGGCGGTCGATCGTATCCCGCCACACGGCGGTTTGCGGAATGCCCAACGCGTGATAGATCGTCGCGGCCATATTCTCCGGCTTCTGGGGATCGCTCACCGGGTGGCCGCCCAACTTGTCGGAAGAGCCGATCACGGTTCCGCCACGCACGCCACCGCCGGCGAAGAACACCGATTGCACGGCACCCCAGTGATCGCGCCCGGGTGCCTCATAAGCCGATCGCAGCAGCGAAATCTTCGGTGTTCGGCCGAACTCGCCGGCCATCACGATCAGTGTCTCGTCCAACAGGCCCGAGGCATCCAAGTCATCTAGCAACGCACTCACCGCCCGATCGGTCGGCGGCAGTAGCTTGTCACGCAGATGGGGGAACGCATTGCCGTGCGTGTCCCAACATTCGTTGTTGCCTAGGTTCACCTGAATGAGCTTGATGCCAGTTTCCACAAGCCGTCGTGCCATGAGCAACGACCAACCGAACGAGTTGCGGCCGTAACGGTCTTGGGTCTCATCGTCGGCCCGCGTGACATCGAAAGCGTACTGCACCCCAGGGTCGGCCAACAGCGATATCGCCCCTTCGCGATGCCGGTCGAACTTCTGAATCTCCGCGTTGCGTTCCAGGCGGGCCCGCTGACCCTCGATTGCCTGCAATACACCCAACCGACCCTGAAAGCGAGAACTGGTCAGCCCATGCGGGAGACTCAAATTCGGGGCCTGAAACACGCGGGTGTCTTCAGCCCCACGCTCCTGATGATCGAAGTCGTACTCCGGATACGCTCCGTAGGACCGCGGATGGAACGGTGAGGCCTCCAGAATCCAAGGGCTATGATGCTGCCCCATCTGGCCGGCGAATTGACCGGGGATCACGCGTCCCGTGTTGTGCACCAGTCGCTCGGGCAGCACAACCGCGGGTGGCAGATTGTTCGAAGAATGAATCGCCCGCCCTGCGATGGCCGTGATGCTGGGGAAGTCGGTCGGCAATGGTTTGCTGGGATTGAAACCCGGCGGCAATTCCGACTTGCCGGTGAGCATGATGTGATGGCCGGCCGAATGTTCATTCGATGGATGTGTCAGCGACCGCACCAGGGCCCAACGATCGCTTCGCTGGGCGAGCATCGGCAAGTGTTCGCAAATATCGATGCCCGGCGTTTTCGTGGCGATTGGCTTGAACTCACCACGTACGTCTTCAGGAGCTTCAGGCTTCAGATCGAAGCTCTCATGCTGAGCCAAGCCACCCGAGAGAAAGATATAGATGCAGGCCTTCGCCTTCGGTCGATGCGCGGCGGATTCTCCGGTGGCCGCCTGCAAGGCTTCGGCGTGGTTCATCCCCAGCCCGAGCAGACCGATGGCCCCGGCCTGGATGGCCGTACGTCGATCGAGGAACTTCGGATGCTCGCAGCCTTGTCCTGCCGACAAAGGCATGGGCACTCTCCGCGAGTTGGGTTATCGCACCGCGTTCGGAGGTCAAACGCACATAAAGCAGGTGGCGGAATGCTAAGGTGGGTCGCCACCGCAACCGTAGGATTAGCCTATCGGACCGCCGCCCAAATCGCAACGGAATTCGAGGTCAGGCCCCTCTCAGAGGCTGTTCCCGATGCAATCCAGGCTCGTTCCGCAGGTCAATCCACGAAAAAAGGCCATCGACAACCCATGTGCCGATGGCCTTCGTGCGTTTGATGGTTTCATCCAGGGGTTACCCCATGATTGGTGTTTCCTGGTAGAAGATCGACTTCCACTCGCCGTCGCGATTGGCATAGACGACCGTACCGTAAGCCGATTCGTTTTCAAACGCTTGGCCTCCAGTGGTGCCACTCCAGGTGTATTTAAACGTGAGAATCTTTACGTTCTCATCCACATCCACGAGCTCCACATCGCTCAGATCATACGAGGTCAGTTGTTTGGCATCGAACGCCTTTTGCACTTCGAGCCCAGGCAAGCGACCGTTGTTCGCCGTGATGGAAAACTCCTGATCGCTGAGCAAATCCAGGAAGGCCTGCGCGTCGTTCTGCTTCATCGCATCAGTAACGGCACTCTTTCGCGCAAGCAAGGTTTCTGCCAACTCGTTCGCAGACGCCGTCTGCACCGTTAAGGCCAGGCCCGCAACTGCGAGCAATCCATAACGCAACATGGTTAGTCTCCTCAAGGTAAAATGAATCCGAAGCATCTTGCCGTTTGATTCGTCGGCTTCACTGCTCAACGGATCGCATGTTGAGACGCCTCACTAGCGAGGCGGCCTCGAGGTTTCGAAACCAAAAGGGTGGTTGCCTACTATTACGCCGTACCCCGCGCATGGTTCGAGAGAATCTCGGGGGGGCGAGCAAAAAAACCGAGGGTCTCCTGAAAAGGCCAGGAGAGTTCTAATTTCCCGGTTATTCAGCCGGTTTTGCTTGGGCCTCTTTCACCCGATCTACCAACGCTTGCATCACCACGGTGGCCGTGCGCGGCCCCACGCTGTTGCGTTCACCGTATTGGGCAGAACTGCGGCCATAACAGAAAGGCGGCTCGACATCCCATTGCCGCTGAGGAACCAAGTATCCGACCGCATCGTTGGCCAATCCAAACACCAGCATCCGGTCGCCGGGCAGGGTGTCGGCAATATTCGGTTCCGCAGGTGCGTTCGGAAAATCGGCTTCCGGCTCAGCCGTCTCCGAGACCTCGCCATACACCATTTCTGGGTACAGCTCGCCCGGGATCGCCGCCACATGCAGATCGCCCAACCGCACGTAGGCCACTTCACTACGCAGCGCCTGGTTAGCCTTCACTTCGCTGGCTGGTAACTCGGCCCCCAGCTCATTCGTAGCTTCACTCCACGCATAAGCAGGCCGGTTCAACACACCTGCCGCACGCGCCGCGCGAAACCCGGGGTTGTCCAGCGGTAACGCCAGGGACTTGGATGAAACTCTCAGCGGAGTCAGCTCAATGCTCGACACGCTATCAATCGCTTGGTTCGCCAACTCACTCACCGCACCGGCGTACATGCCCATGAACTCGAAATACGTCTTTGCCTTCTGCTTCCCTTCGTCATCCAAGAACAGATCGTCCGGCGTACCCATCAATCCACCCACCGCGCCGGTAAAGTAGATCACGGGGCAACCGTACTGCTTCTCGAGTTGATCGACCGTCATCCCAATCCAATCTCGCGTGATGGCATGATTCCCATCAGGCTCCACGGGATGGCTGTTCCATTGCACCAACAAGGCCCGGTCTTTGTTGTCTTCATCGCGAAAACGCAGCACGCGCAACACAGGGTCGAGCACAACCGGAAGCCGGAAGTCACGCAGCAGTTTCTTGTCGCTGGCTTGACCGTACTCAGCACTAACCGACGTCAACTCTGTGCGAGCAGTTTCGACCGCCTTCACAATCCCGTCTTCCAATTGTTCGAGATAGTGTGGATCCACTCCCGAGGTGGTCGGCGTTGGGCCCCAGATGCCAATGCAATCGGGCCCTTCATGCGTGTGGGTGCTGGCCACCAGGCAGTAATCGACTTCTGGCAATCTCTCGCGCACGTTCAGCACTAACGGATGTTGAATGCCAATCGAATCGACCGACACCAGGGCAATCTGTTGGTTACCATCGTCGAGAACCAACGCTCGGGCATACAGCGGGTCGTTTACTTTTGTCGCGCGGCGGTTCGACTCTTGTCCCGCCATCCATACAGGTCTCGGGCCATTCACATCAGGCGTGACATCTACGGCAGCGAAGCCCATCTGCAAATCAGCGTCGGCAGCAAGTGCGGTACTGCCCCCGAATAGAACCACGGAAATCAAAAGTAAATTCCATTGGATTCGCTTGTGCATGTGCATGGCGTTAAAACGTTCAGTGCGAGTGATCATCGTTTGCTCGAAGATTGTCAAAGAATTCAGATAGTCGACCATTTCAGTATGGAATGCATCGCCAGGAGGGTTCGTTCCATCTTACTTGGCGGGTGTCGTCTGTTGCAGCAGTACATCGACAATTCGTTCGCCCGCGTGCCCATCGCCGAATACGTCGGTTTTGACCGCCATTCGCCGATGTGCCTCGTTGTCGGTCAGTAGTCGCACCGCGGTCTCACAAATCACATCTCGCTTGGGTGTCGTCAAAAGTGCAACACCTGCCGCGAATGCTTCTGGCCGCTCGCAAGCTCTTCGCACCACAAGTGTAGGCACGCCAAGCGTGGCGGCCTCTTCCAGCACACCACCACTGTCGGTAATCACGACCCTCGATTGACATATCGCCGCAATGGTGTCCAAGTAACCTAGTGGTTCAATCAGGCGCACGCCGGCAACTTCACCCAACTGTCTTTGAATCACACTTAGCACTTCCGGATTGCGATGCATCGGGAAGACGACCTCAACCCTTTCGGCAAGTTTTTCGACGATTGCTCGGATGCCAAGACAGATTTCTGCCAGATCCGATTCGATGCTTTCACGTCGATGGCAGGTAACCAGCACTTGCTGCTTATCTGTTCTCCGCGACGTCCGTTGAGTCAAATCCATTTCAGCATCTTGAAAATGCTGTGACCGCGCGTAGCGTAAAGTATCAACGATCGTGTTTCCAACGACGTGGATGCGAGCCGCGTCGATTCCTTCGCGTTGCAAGTTTTCGCTAGCCGTCGAGGTTGGTGCGAAGTGCAAAGTTGCAAGATCGGCGATCAGCCGACGATTCATCTCCTCGGGAAAAGGATTACCAGCGTCCTGGGTACGCAACCCAGCTTCGATATGAGCCACGGCCACCTTCGAATAAAAAGCAGCCAATGCCCCCATGGCGGCCGAGGATGTATCGCCCTGAACGATCAGCCATTGGGGGGGGCTGGCTTCAAGAAACTGAACCAGCTCGCTCAACAAAGAAGCCGCCAGAGGGCCCAAACCTTGGCCCGGCCTAAGTACCTGCAGTCGATGGTCGGGCTCAATCCCCAGTTCAGAAAGCACCGGATCGAGCATCTCTCGGTGCTGCCCGGTCACCACAACCTGGCACGTGGCCCCGCGGTCTTTCAACTCTCGGATCACCGGAGCCAGCTTCACGGCCTCCGGTCGGGTGCCAATGAGGACGGCGATTTCCGCTGGGGCCCCCGTCATCGTTCACCGCTAATTAAGAGGAAAGACAAGAATCGACACTCAGTTGAATCTCCCAGTCACACCGTTGGGAACAGGGCCGTTTTACCAGAATTACCGACTTGGGAAGTCGTAACCTTTTTTCAAGTAAATATTTAGCCCCTGCCGTTCAACGCTGGAGCCATCCCGGCGTGAAATGAGTTTTGTAACGATTCGGCCCAGGATTCGCCTAGTTTGTGCAGTGACGAGTGCGAAGTGCGAACTGGCGACATCAGGATTGGAACCTAAGGTTGTGTGATAAGACCCCCACGGTCTCACCCACCCCAAGCAACCAACCTGACCGCGATATTCAGAGGTCGCAGCCTCGACCTGAGGCCCGCACTTCTGAACTCACCTCGCACAATAAGAAAGCATCCCAAGCCATGATTGTAGCGTCGAGTGCCGCCACGTGGGCGGGCTCACAAGCTGCACGGAAATTGGGTATTATGCGTAGTTCGCAATAAAACCGGTGATTGGGTCATATGGCTCTCGGGCTCAAAGCCTTACGCTGTATGATCAAGGAACTCCACCCACCAACAAAATGAGTGCCGCGCGACTTGGATAGCACCCAGTCCGTGCACACGGAGGAACGATCTCGTGCGTCGATGTGACATCTTGGTTCTAACACCTTCGACGGTCTTAGATCCGTCAATCGCGATCGCCGCCTGCCGAGCAGGCGCCAACGGAATGCTCGACTTCGAGTACTGCGATGACCCGACCCTTGCGGTCGAGAATACCCGCCGCCTCGAGCAGTTCACCACGACAGAATTCGGCATCAAGGTTGGGCTCAGCGGAGCGGACATCGTCGCGCCGCTGCTAGCAGATTTCCCGTCGCGATTGAAGACGGTCCTCATTGCCGGCAACGCTCTCGAAGCACTCAAGAACACCGCCAAGAAGCTCCGCAAGCTCGACCCCGAAATTAAGATCTTGGTCGAAGCGACCTCTCGCAAAGAGATCGAGGCCGCCGCGAAGTTCAAAGCAGACGGCATCGTGCTGAAAGGCCACGAAGCAGGTGGCCGGGTGGGTGACAACACATCCTTCATCTTGCTTCAACAGTGGCAACGCTGGATGCAAGCGAACGCCGACAAAGACATTCCGGCCTGGGTTCAAGGTGGGATCGGCACACACACCGCAACCGCCTGTGCGGCGGCCGGCGTTCAGGGTGTCGTCCTCGATACACAACTACTGCTGACCCGCGAATCCCCGCTCGACGATACTCAGCGGCAAGCCCTGGAAGCCTCCGATGGCAGCGAGAGCCTCTGCATCGGTGGCGATCTCGGCAAGCCCTATCGAGTGCTCCATCGCCCCGGTGCTCCTCTTCCCGATCTGCTGCAGAAAGCACTTCTGGAACTCCACTCGATCGAGTCGGAAGAAGAACAGCAATCTCGGTGGGAAACGATCGTTCGCGAGCGGATCGCAGAACATGCCACATCGCCGCTGGCACTTGTTGGGCAAGATGCCGCTTTGGCCAAATCGCTGGCCGACCGATTCGTTACCGTCGGTGGGGTGATCGAAGGCATCATCGAAAACGTGGAGACCGGTCTACAGGCAGCTCGTGAGACGAAGCCGCTGGCCGAAGGGGCTCCGTTGGCCGAAAGCCACCGGACGAAGTACCCCATTCTCCAAGGCCCCATGACCCGGGTGAGCGACACCGCACCCTTCGCCAAAGCTGTGGCCGACGCCGGAGGGTTGCCCTTCCTGGCGCTGGCACTCATGCGCGGCGGAGAAGTTCGCCGCCTGCTCGCAGAAACCAACAAGCTTCTGGGCGATCAATCCTGGGGCGTAGGCATCCTCGGCTTCCTTCCGCCGGAGATCCGCAAAGAACAAATCGACGAAATCCTCCAAGTGAAGCCCCCCTTCGCCATCATCGCCGGCGGGCGACCCGACCAGGCGGCCGAGTTCGAAGAGCAGGGCATCCCAACCTACCTTCACGTGCCCTCGCCGGGCCTATTGCGTATGTTCCTCCGCGACGGAGCCCGCAGATTCATCTTTGAAGGTCGCGAGTGTGGTGGTCACGTCGGTCCCCGCGGTAGTTTCCTACTGTGGGAAAGCATGTGCGACGTGCTGCTCGAGCACCTCGGCCCCAACGGCCGCGGACAAGACCTGCACTTGGTGTTCGCCGGTGGGATTCACGACGCCAGCTCCGCCGCGATGGTTGCCGCTATGGCCGCACCGTTGGCCAAACGAGGTGCCCGCATCGGGGCACTCATGGGCACCGCGTACCTGTACACCCAAGAGGCCGTCGACAAAGGCGCGATCGTCCCGCAGTTCCAAGAGTCGGCCATCACCTGCGACGACACCGTGCTGCTCGAAACAGCTCCCGGTCACGCGGTTCGCTGCATCCGCACGCCTTACTTCAAAGCCTTCCAAGTCGAGAAGAACCGCCTGCAGGCCGAAGGCAAATCGCACGACGAAATCGTCCGTTCCCTGGAGTGGATGAACATTGGCCGACTCCGCATCGCCTCCAAGGGGCTCGATCGGGTTTCCCAGAAGGGCGGGCCTTCGAAACTCACTGAGATCTCGCAGGCCGAGCAACTCGAACGCGGCATGTACATGATCGGCCAGGTCTCCACGCTGCGAAGCGGTCGCACCACCATGACCGAGTTGCACGAAGACGTCTCCTCCGGTTCGGTGCGATTGCTCGAAAAGGCATTCGTTGTCAACAAGCCGAAGGTGATCGAGCAGAAACCATGCGATGTGGCCATCATCGGCATGGATTGCGTCTACCCCGGGGCCGACGATGTGGCCTCGTATTGGACCAACATTTTGGATGGCGTCGATGCCGTGGTCGAGATTCCCGCCACGCACTGGGACTGGGAAGAGTTCTACGACAAGGACCCGCGTGCCCGCGACAAGATCATCTCCAAGTGGGGTGGCTTCTTGGGCGACCTGCCATTCAACCCGCTACGGTACGGCATCACCCCGGCCAGCATGCGTTGCATCGAGCCGCTGCAATTGCTTCTGCTCGAATCGGTACGGCGAGCCCTCGATTCGGCCGGCTACACCAATCGGCCGTTCAATCGCGAACGGGCGGCAGCCATCTTAGGCATCGGCGGCGGTGGTAGCCCCATGGCCACCATGTACGGTTTCCGCACCTGCCTGCCCATGTTCAAAACCATGGTCGATCTTCCCGACCAACTGAACGAGGCCATAGAACGCGGCAAAGACATGCTGCCCGAATGGACCGAAGACTCGTTCCCGGGTTTCCTCTTCAACGTCGCGGTCGGTCGCGTGGCAAACCGCTTCAACTTCGGCGGAACGAACATGGCCATCGATGCGGCCTGTGCTTCATCGCTGGCTGCGGTGTCTGCCTGCGTTCGCGAATTGGAATCGGGCACGGCCGACTTCGCCGTGGCGATGGGGGCCGACACGGTCTCCACTCCGTTTGCCTACATGGCCTTCAGCAAGACCCATGCTCTCTCGGCCCGCGGGCGTTGCAGCCCCTTCGATGCGGCCGCCGACGGCATTGTGCTCAGCGAAGGCATTGGCGTAGTCGTGTTGAAGCGCCTAGCCGACGCCGAACGCGATGGCGACAAGATCTACGGCATCATCAAGGGTGTTGGCTCTTCCAGCGATGGCAAAGAGAAAGGCCTCACCGCGCCCAACGCCTCAGGGCAACTTCGCGCACTGCGTCGCGCGTATGCCCAAGCCGGTGTATCACCTCGCACGGTGGAACTTATCGAGGCCCACGGTACAGGAACCGTCGTGGGCGATCGCACCGAAGCCGAATCGCTGGCCGCCGTAATGGCCGAGTCGGGTGCCGAATTGCAATCCTGTGCTCTGGGTTCGGTCAAGTCGATGATCGGTCACAGCAAATGTGCCGCCGGTATCGCAGGCCTCATCAAGACGACGCAGGCCGTGCATCGCAAAGTGCTGCCACCCATGCTGGTCAACGAGCCCAACCCCAAGGTTGGCTTTGACAAAACCCCGCTCTACTTGAACACCGAAGCCCGACCGTGGGTTCATCGCGATGGCGAACCACGTCGCGCAGGCGTAAGCGCCTTTGGTTTTGGTGGTACGAACTTCCACGTGGTGCTCGAAGAGTACTGTGGCGACTACCTCGGCGACGACGCATCCTTCCGCGACGACTGGCCGGCCGAACTGGTCGTGTTCCGTCGCAAGTCCCGCGAGGCACTTGGCGAAGCGTTACGCAAGTGCCACCAGTCGCTCAGCCGTGGTGCTAAACCGAAGCTCCGTGATTTAGCTGCCGCCGCCTGGAGAGCCAGTGGTAGCGATGCCTCGCAGCCCACCGTGGCCATGGTCGTCAACTCGTTAGACGATCTCAAAGACAAACTGCCCGCAGTGATGAAGGCCGTGCGGGGCGAGGAAGCCACCTGGCAAGATCCTCGTGGGCTGTACTTCGCCGAATCGCCCACTGAAGGGGCCGCGAAGATTGCCATGCTCTTCCCGGGGCAAGGCTCTCAATACACCAACATGCTCTCGCAAGTGGCGATGGCCTTCCCCGAAGTGCGTCATGGCCTCGATCACGCCACCGAAGTGCTGAAAGAAAAACTCGAACGGCCGTTGGGGCAGTTCATCTCCCCCGCCTCGTCGTTCAGCGACGAGCATGCGAAGACACTGGAAGCCGCCCTGGCCCGCACCGATGTGGCTCAGCCGTCTCTCGGTGCGGTCGATCTCGCCCAGTACCGATTGCTGCAATCGCTGGGGGTGAAGGCCGATTGCTTCGCCGGGCATAGCTATGGTGAATACGTCGCCCTGTGTGCCGCCGGCACCATCTCCGACGACGACCTGATTCGCCTGTCGTACCAACGCGGGCACTTCATTCGCGAGGCCACTCAAGAATCGACTGGCACCATGGCCGCCGTCGAGGCCGACGCCAAGAAAGTCTCCGCGGCTCTCGGCAGCAAGTCGAAGGTCACCATTGCCAACTTGAATTCACCACGCCAAACGGTCATCGCCGGCGAAGTCAAAGCCATCGAGGCCGCCGTCGCCACATTGGAGAAGGCAGGCCTCAAGACCCGTCGCATTCCGGTCTCGTGTGCCTTCCACTCACCACACGTCGCCCCGGCCGCCGATGCCCTGGCCAAAGAGCTTCGCTCTGCAACCTTTAATGCTCCCCAAGCGACGGTCTACGCCAACACCACCGCCGAACCGCATTCCGACAACCCGGCGGAAATCGTCGAACAAATGGCGAAACATCTCACCTCGCCCGTACGCTTCCAAGAGCAAGTCGAAGCGATGTACGACGAGGGCGTACGAGCCTTCATCGAAGTCGGTCCCCAAGGCGTGCTAACCGGTCTGGTGAAGCAAATCCTCGGCGATCGACCCCACACCGCGGTGCCGACCGACCTGAAGGGTCGCGACGGTCTCGTGCAACTGCAACAAGTCTTGGCCCATCTGCTCGTCGTGGGTGCGGCACCCAATCTCGATCGGCTCTATCAAGGACGCTGCAACACCTCGTTCGCGCTCAGCGATATCGATCGTGAAACCGGAAAAGTAGAACTCCCACCCAACACATGGTTGGTCAATGGCGTTCGAGCACGTCTAGCCACCGAACCGGAACCTTGGATCTTAGGACAACGCAAGATGGAAAACCAAAACGTCCCGCCTGCCGCAACCTCGGGCTCGACGTCGAACACCTCGCCGTCACCGTCGCCAACCACACCCGCCCCCGCCGCGCCGCAACGCACACAGCAGGTCGGCCCTCCGGTGGGAACCAACGGAACGGCCAAGCCGATGGCACCATTCGAGCATCACGCCGAAGGAGACGAAGCGGCGCAAGTGGTGATGGGTTTCCAGAACTTGATGGCCCGCTTCCTCGACACGCAAAAGAGCATCATGCTCAGCTACCTCCAGGGCACCGACGGAGAAGCGGCCGACTTCATCGACCACATGCCGCAAACTACCAACGGAGTACACGCCTACGAGTCGCCAGCTCCGGCACCGCGGCCGATGAGCGCACCCTCGACCAACGGTGTCACCGCCCATCCAGAGGTCGCTGCCGAACAGCCAAGTGTGGAAGAGCCCGTTGAAGAGGAAGTCGAAGCTACTGTCGAAGAGAGCGATTTCCCCGAGATGTCTCTCGAGCAGATTTCGGCAGACCTGATGGAACTGGTCAGCAAACGAACCGGTTACCCGAAGGACATGCTCGATCTGGATCTCGACCTCGAGGCCGACCTGGGAATCGATTCCATCAAGCGAGTCGAAATCCTTGGCACCCTGGCCGAATCGCTCGGCGGGACGGAAGAAGACTTGGAGTCGAAGCTGGAGATCGAGAAGCTCACCAGCATTCGCACGCTCCGCGGCATTCTCGACTACATGGAAGACGTGCTCTTCGGCGATAACGAAGATCCGGCACCCACGCCGGCCGCCAGCACTCCCATCGAAAAGACCAACGGCAAAGCCGAATCCCACGTCGAAGGCCAACTAGACGTTCAACGTGCCTTGATTCGCCTGGTTGAAGCCCCGCTGCAAGGCCGTGGAATGCCGGCCCTCCTCAGCGGCTGCATATTGCTCACCGACGATGGTCGCGGGGTCGCCAACGAAATGGCCGACCGCCTGGCCGACTTCGGTCAGCAAACCGCCCTGCTGCGTTTCTCCACGAAAGCCAAAAAAGCAGAGGACGGCATCTTCTACGCCGACCTTACCGACGAGAAAGCGGTCGCCAGAGTACTGGAAGAGATTCGCACCGAGATCGCACCCATTAGTGGTCTGCTACACCTGATGCCGCTGGCCCCAGCGGTCGACGGCGAAGCCTGGTCGGCTCGTGCTCGGCGCGACTTGAAGTCGTTCTATCAGCTCTCGCGAAGTCTGGAAGAAGACCTGACAACTGCCGGCAAACAAGGCGGGGCTTTCTGCCTCAGCACCACGGCCCTCGGTGGCGGACTGGCGTTCGATGACCAAGCCCCCGCGGACTTCAACCCAGGGCAGGGCGGTATTCTTGGTTTCACCAAGTGCCTCTCGATGGAATGGGACGAAGTGTTGGTCCGCACAATCGACTTCGATCGCCAACGACCCGTGGGCGAGATCGTCGACCAGTTGATCAGTGAGATGGGCGAACAAGATGGCCCCAACGAAGTCGGCTACCTCGAAGGAAGCCGCATAACTTGGGAGCCCTACGGTGCCCCCGTCGACGCCGATACAACCCCCGCCTTCGAGTTGGACGAAGACTCGACCGTGTTAATCACCGGCGGCGCTCGCGGCATCACAGCCACAGTGGCCCTGGAAATCGCCCGTCGCTATCAGCCCAATATCATCATGGTGGGCCGCACCGAAGCTCCCGCCGACGAAGAGTCGAGCGAGACGGCCGGATTGACCAAAGCCTCCGAGATCAAGGGTGCCCTGATCAAGAAACGCCAGGATGCCGACCTCGATGTCAGCCCTGCCGATATCGAAGCTGAATATCAGCGAATCATGCGAGCCCGAGAGGTTCGCGGCAACTTGGAAAGCATCAAGGCCACCGGAGCCCGTCTGCAATATCACTCGGTCGACGTGCGAGACGAAAAGGCCTTCGGCAAACTCATCGACGATGTCGCTAAAGAGTTCGGCGGGATCGACGGCGTGATCCACGGTGCCGGCGTCATCGAAGACAAACTCGTGAGAGACAAAACTTCCGAGTCGTTCGATCGTGTGTTCGACACCAAGATCGAAAGCTCGCTGATCCTCAGCAGGCATCTCGACCCCAAGACGTTGAAGTTCTGCGTGTTCTTCGCTTCGGTGGCGAGCCGCTTTGGCAATAAGGGCCAGTCCGACTACGCCGCTGCGAACGAAGTGCTCGGCAAACTGGCCGCCGATCTCAATCGACGTTGGGCCGCTCGTGTGGTGGCCATCGATTGGGGCCCCTGGTCGGGAACCGGCATGGTCGCCGACCTCGAACGTCACCTCACCGCCCGTGGGCTGAAGTTAATCTCACCCGAGACCGGTCCTATGTTCGTCATCGAAGAACTACTCTACGGCGGCGACAACGACTTCGAGGTGATCATCGCCGGCGGTGCAGAGCGGCTAGCCAAACCCCAGCCAACCACCCTGGCCAGCACCAGCTGACCACAATTGCGAACGGGGGAATGTATCGCCACAGCGAGCAGCTCCCCCTTGGCCCTCGTTTTTCATAGTCGGATTCACAAGTTGAACCGTCTTGCAGCGAAGGGCCCTTAGCCTCGGCATCCGTCCGTGGAACTTGAAGAGACAAGGCAGCGATGTACACCGAAATGTCAACTCACCCGAACGATCGCACGAGAGCTTCCGCAGCGAAGTCCTCGCAGAAGTCGCTCCCCTCTTGGGAAGCTGAAACCGTCATCGTCGGGGCCGAAAATCGCCAAGCCCTGGTCGAGCGGCTCACAGAGTTGCAAGCCATCATCACAGGCGAACCTCCGGTCCGTTTGGTCGACATCGCCGCCACGCTCAACACCCAACTTCATGAACAAACCTGTCGAATCGCGTTGGTGGCCGCAACGGTCGACGAGCTTTCCACCCGCATCGAACGGGCGCTCACACGTTTGTCTGCCGAGGAATGCCCCTTCATCAACGATGCGGCGGGCATCTACTACTTCAGCAAACCGCTGTATCAATCCGGCTCGGTGGCGTTTCTCTATCCCGGCGAAGGTGCACAGTATCTCTCGATGCTGGGCGACCTCTGCCCGCATTTCCCGGAAGTGGAAGCCGCCTTCGTCTTCGCCGATCAGTCGTTCGCCAATCACGACCCTGACGCGATGCCGATCAGCGAGTTCGTCCACTTCGCCAAGGACGCTGATCCAGAAGAAGTTGCCGCCGCGCAGGCTGAGCTGGGGCGTCTCGATTCGACGATGGTCAGCGTGTTGTTCGCCGACTGGGCAATAAGCCGGGTCTTGGAGAATCTCGGCATCCAGCCTGATGTCATCGCGGGCCACAGCGCGGGCGAGCTAGCCGCGCTGGGGTCGGCCAACTCGATCGAAGTCGAGAATCAAGCCGTAAACGTCGTGGGCATGATGCAAGCCTTGCGGAACCCCGACGTGGCGGCCGATCGCAAGTACGAGCTGCTGGCAATCGGGGCCTCACGCGAAGTGGTCGGGGCCGCGATGGAAAGGGCGATGGCCAAAATCGCCAATGGTGCCGAGCTGCACCTGGCCATGGACAACTGCCCGCATCAAACGGTGTTGGTCGCCACGCCCGAGGCCATGACTTCCGTGGTCGAGGAACTCACCGCCGCCAAGGTGATGCATGAGAAGCTGCCGTTCGATCGCCCCTACCACACCTACCTGTTCGAGCCCTACTTAGAGGAGCTGGCCGCGCGTTTTGCGGAAGTACCCTTCTACAGCCCCTCGGTACCGGTTTATTCCTGCACCACCGCCAGCCTGTTCCCCAACAACCCCGACGAAATCCGCGACCTGGCCCTCAGCCATTGGGCCTCACCAGTGCGGTTCACCGATATGGTGCGGCAGATGCACGCCGACGGGGTGCGAATCTTCGTCGAAGCCGGCCCACGCGGGAACCTGTCGTCGTTCACGACCGATATTCTCCGCGGTGAAGAATTCATGGCCGTGGCTTCGAACGTGCAACGCCGCTCAGGCATCGTCCAACTCAATCACATGGTGGCCCAACTCGCAGCGCACCACGTGCCCATGCAGCTTGATTACTTGTACGAGCGACGCGATCACAAACGCTTCACATGGCCAGCCGGAGTTGTGGAAGACCCGAAGCCTACGCCCCCCGCCACTCCAAAGCCCGCAGCTTCCGTAGCAGCCGCCCCCAAACCACAACGCCCGGCGACACCACCAACTCATCCTGTCCCGAGCACGGCCGAAACGCAGAACCATCATTCTGCACCGCCGACCAACCCAGTCTCAGGCGGCAGCGCGACCGGCTCGGTAATGAACCGCTATCTTTCGGTCATGGATCAGTTTCTTGCCGATCAGGAGGCCGTCACCAAGGCCTACTTACAGCAACGCCACACCGGTCGCCGCCGACCTGTCAGACGGGGCAGGGGAGCCGCCGGACGCGTCGCCAAGCCGGCCCCAAGCCGCTCGAACCCGGTCGCCCAACCCTCCACGGTCGCGCCCCAAACATCAGGCCCGGGCCCGTTGATTGGCGAAATCGTCAGCCACACCCCCAGCAAGTCGCTGGTCATGCGGCGCCGTTTGGACCTGCAAGAAGATATCTACGCCGGCGAACACACCGTTGGCGGCCGCGACGTCTCGAAGGTCGATCCCACCCATCACGGTCTGCCCGTGATGCCGATGACGTTCAATTTAGAGATGATGGCCGAAGTTGGATCGCTGCTGGTGCCCGGATTTGTGCCGGCGGCCATCTGCGATGTGCAACTTCAACGCTGGCTCGCTTTCGACGCCGACGTGGGGCTGATTCAAGTCTCGGCCACCGTGCTCGATGAACCCGCTTCGGCCAGCGAGGTCCCTGGCTCGAAGCTCATCAGGGTCGAAGTCCGCGATCTTGGTAGTGCCTACAGCCCCGACGAAAACGGCTTCGCCGCCTCGGCCGGCACTGTGGTCATGTCACCGCATTACCCGGCCGCGCCTAAAATTAAAACAGCGCCGCTGGAAAACGAACACCCGGTACGTCCCACGCTCGACCAGGTTTATCAAAGCCTGTTCCACGGGCCATTGTTCCAAGGCGTTACCAGTCTCGACGCCTGCGGCGATGCCGGCATCAATGCCACCATCCGTGTTCTGCCGCGCAAGGGGCTGCTTCGCTCGAACGACGATCCGAAATTCATCTTCGATCCTGTGTTCATCGATGTCTCGATGCACCCAACCGTCGGCTGGCATCTCGAGCAGCCCGACCAGTCGGGGCGAATCCTGCTGCCGTACGAAATGAAACGCATCGAGTTCTTCGGCCCCTGCCCTGAAGTAGGTGCCGAATACACGAATCGCTCCCGCGTGGCTCACGCCTCCTCGCGTCAATTTCATCAAGACGGCGAAATCATCGATTCCAACGGTCAGGTGTGGTGCCGGCTGAATGGCGTGAAGAGCTGGCGGTTCTATCTCCCCTTCGGCGAGGTGAACTTTCACGGCCCGAAGGACGAGTACTTCCTTACCAAAGACTGGCCCCAGGCCATGCCGGGCAGCACCGAGCCGATTCCCACCGACGAAGAGCCAACCGCATTCGGCGGGATGAACGCCCCAAAAGACACCGACACTTGGTGCGTACGCTTCACGCCCACGCCCGACTTGATGCAAGCCGCCCTGCAAACCGCGGCTGCCCAAGTCACGCTCAGCCGACGCGAACGCCAGGTGCATCGCGAAATGAAGGCCTCCGACGTCGAACGCTCGCGATGGCTCTTCGGTCGCGTCGCTGCCAAAGATGCCTCACGTATCTTGTGGTGGCTGCGTCACGGCGATCGCCTGTTCCCGGCCGACATCGAAATCGACCGCGACGATCTCGGTCGGCTACGTGCCACTCCTGCAGGTATGGAACGCACGGCCGACTTCCCCAGGGTTTCGTTCGCCGCCACCAACAGCTTCATGGTCGCCGCCGCATCGGTTGGTTCGCCAGTCGGCGTGGCAATCGCAAGCCTTGACGATGATGAAGAGCCTCTCGACGAAACTATTCTGGCTGCGGTCGAAGGTGCCTCCGATCCCGATGGCGACTTGGCCGCACGGCTGACTGCCGCTCGCAACGCAATCGTCGAAGCCCTCGGCAACCAGATCGTCCGCGACCCTCGCCAGGTCGACGTGCTTCGCTGGGACGACGACGGTAACGTGTATGTTGCGCTCGACACGCAACTTTGCACGGCCTACCCCGAGAATCTCGGTAAACGTATCGTCGTTCGCACGTTCCGTTGCCAGAACATGATCATCGCCACCACCACCGGCCAATGCGAGGCGAACTAACCATGACAACACAAGCCGACGTCCTCCAAGACCTCGAAGAGATCCTTCGCAATTTCCAAGGGCGCGAATACTCAGGCGAAATCACGGCCGACACCAGCTTCTTTGGCGATTTAGGGCTCGCATCCATCGACGCCGTGGTCCTGGGCGAAACGCTGCAAGAGAAATACAACCTCTCGTTTCCCTTCCACGAGTTCCTCGCCGAACTGCGACAGCAGGGGGCCGAAGACCTGACGCTGGGGGAAATCGCCGGCTACTTGCATCAGTATCTTCAAGCGGTCAAGGAAGGTTAAACCATGCCCCGCGCAACGTTGGGCAATTTGAAGTTCCACTACCAGCAGACGGGCAACGGCCCCGATGTGGTCCTATTGCATGGGTTCACCAGTAACCTGGCCATGTGGATGTTCTCGCCGCTCATTCCGGCGCTTAGCAACGAGTTCCGCGTCACCAGCTACGATCTTCGTGGTCACGGGATGAGCGACGCGCCCCCCACCGGCTACACTTCAGCTGCCATGGCCGAAGATTTCGCCCAACTGCACGACGCCCTCGATCTGGGGCCGGCCTACCTTGTGGGACACAGCTTCGGCGGAGTAGTCGGCATGCATGCCGCGTTGCTCTATCCCGAGAAGGTCGCCGGAGTGATCCTCTCCGATTCCTATTTCCCGGGCCTGGCCGACCTAGAACCGAACATGGAACAAGCCGAAGTCTGGCACCCGCTGGTCGCGGCCTTCCGCAAAGCAGGCGAAGAACTCGGCGATACGGTCGATTTCCAACGGCTGTTCGATATTGTGGCCCGACTGACGAAGGAACAATTGAAGACGATCGAAGCTGAAATGGGTACCGAATCGACTCGCTGGTTTAGCCAAATGCCCCAGTTGGCCAAGACTTCGGCCGCCAAAGAATCCTTCGAAGTGGCCGGCCTCGACGCTGCGGCTTTACAACAAGTGCAACAACCGGTGGTCGCCCTGTACGACCAATACAGCCCTTTCCAAGCTACATTCGAGTTCCTGACCAACCATCTGCCCAATGCCGAAGGCGATATCGTCCCCGAGGCACGGCACCTGGCGCTGTTAGAAAACCCCGAAGGCTTTGTCGAACGGGTACACTATCACCTGCGACGCTTCTCCACCGGTGGTGAGAACACAACGCAGGTGGAAGCCCCCATGACCAAACAAATCTCAACCGACGCTTAAGAGTCGCGCCCATGTGGTTCATCACATTCATACTCATTAACCTCCGCTACCGCCTGGCACGCACGCTGCTCACCGCCGGTGGCATTGCTGTGGCCATTGGCACCGCCGTGGTGCTGTTGGGTGTCTCGCACGACTTCGAACAGTCGGCGCACGACTCGCTCAGCAATGGCGGCGTGGAAATACTCGTCGTTCAAGAGGGCGTTCTGGACCAACTCAGCAGCGATCTCGACGCAACACTCGCCGATCGCATTCGCAAAATCCCCGGCGTCGACGGCGTTTCGCCCGGGCTGTTGGAAATCATCGACTACAAGAAAATCGGTGAAGATCCCGCGGACAGTAATGTAATCAGCATCCTGGTCCAAGGCTGGGAACCCGACACGTTCCTCTTCGACGAAATGGAGTTTCTCGAAGGCGATCACTATACCTCCGACGACAAGAAAGTCGTGCTGCTAGGTAAAACGCTGGCCCAAAACATCGACAAAGGCGTGGGCGACACCGTCGTGATCCAACGCGAAGAGTTCGTAGTAGTCGGTGTCTATCAAAGCTACAACGTCTTCGAAAACGGCGCGATGACCGTCCCGTTGAAGCAACTGCAGCACGCCATGTTCCGCGAAGACAGTGCAACCGGCTTCTCAGTGCGACTCGATCACGCCGCCATGGGCGACACCATCACTTCTGAACAAATCTGCCAGCAGATTAACGACCTCCGCGACGACGAAGGTCGCTCCTACGGCGTGATGGCCACCCCCACCGAGGAATACATCAGCAATTCGGTTTACCTGAAAACCGCCCACGCCATGGCGTGGCTCACTTCGCTCATCGCGGTGGCGATTGGAAGCTTTGGCATGTTAAACACCATGCTCATGTCCGTCATTGAGCGCATCAAAGAAATCAGTATCCTGCGGGCAATTGGTTGGCGACGGGGTCGCATCGTGCGGATGATCATGAGCGAATGCTTCTTCATCAGCCTAGTGGGCGCCATCCTCGGAAGCGTGGTGGCGATCGTGTTCACCAAATGGCTTGCCACCTTGCCTGCAGTCAGTGGATTTGTGCGAGGCAACATCGCCTGGGACGTCCTGCAAATCGGTCTGGCCCTGGCATTGGGGGTCGCACTGATCGGCGGGGCTTACCCGGCTTACCAAGCCTCACGACTACAGCCATCGGAAGGTCTAACTCATGAGTGATGCAGCAGACAAGCAAACCCCGGTCTACCAAATCGAATCGGTCGGCCGGCAATACCCCGATGGAAACGTCACCGCGTTGAATGACGTCAGCCTGACGATCAACCAAGGTGAGTACGTCGCCATCATGGGGCCCAGCGGAAGCGGCAAGTCGACGTTGCTCAACATTATGGGCACCCTCGATCGGCCAACCTCCGGCGAGGTCTTCTTTCAAGGCAAACCACTCAGCAAGATGAAGGAAACCGACCGGCTCCGCGCAGAGCAAATCGGGTTCATCTTTCAGTCGTTCCTGCTGCTGCCCACGTTATCGGCCGTGCAGAACGTGCAAGTCCCCATGTTCGAAGGCACCTTGCCCGCCAGCGAGCGGCAGAAGAAAGCCGTCGAGTTGCTCGACCTGGTGAACATGCAACATCGGGCCAACCACCGGCCCAACCATCTATCCGTCGGCGAACGCCAACGTGTCGCCATCGCCCGTGCTTTGGCCAACGACCCCGTACTTGTGCTGGCAGACGAACCCACCGGCAACCTCGACTCGAATACCGGCGAAGCCATCTTGAACCTGTTCGATCGCCTGCATCAAGAGCGGGGCCTGACTCTCGTCGTGGTCACTCACAGTAACGAAGTTGCCGAACGGGCCGAGCGGGTCATCCGCATCAGCGACGGCCACCTGGTCGAAGACCGCCGCGTGCATCGCGACCCGGTTTCCGTCGAAACCTAAATCACGACGCGATTCTCACTCGCGCAACAAAAGAAGGCCCTCATGACTTTACCGCTGCTCGTCGCCGTGCTTCTCGGGGTCGCCCCCACGCATCAAGAAGCAAACCCCGTCTATGCCCAGTTGCTGGAGCAGGGGGTTACGGTCTCGCCCGAGGTTACGTACTCCATCCCGCTCCCCACCATGGCCGACGGACTTGATGCGGCCGAGCAACAAAAGATCATCGCCGACCTGGCAGGTTCCAGCTACTCACCCGATCAACTGCTGCGTAAGTCGGTCGTCTCCCGCCACATCCTGCATCTAGAGCAACTCCAGCACCCCACCGGCCCCGCAGAACGGGTCGATACCTGGTTTGTCGCTTACGGCAATCTCGATGACATCTCAGACAAGCAGTTCCTGGAAGAGCTGATGGAATCGAGCAGTGGCGAAGACGAAGTCGGTGAAGAGGGGCACACCCTCACGCCCGAAGAACTCGCCGCCCGCGGGATCGACTTTAATGAGGCCGATGCCGAACACGAGGGCTACGCCAACGGAAGCTATCGCCTCATCAAAAAGGTCGAGGTCCAAGGCACACTCCACTCCTACTGGAGCCGCACCCCCGATTCGATCGTGATCGCCGGCCAGCTTGACCCTCGCTTCAACGACGACAAAGAGTTTCCCAATGTCTGGCGGGCCATGGACCGCGCCCCCACGGGCCAATTAGAACTGGGGCCCGCCCATCCGTATGAAGGCACCGGCTTCTACCTCAAAATCACCCGTATGGAAGAACCCGAAGGCGCGCTATTCGTCGAGGCCCACATGGTGCTTTCCGAACCGCAAGCCTGGTTCGACGGCGCGAACCTGCTCGGAGCCAAGCTGCCAGCGGTGGTGCAAAACCGCGTCCGCGCAACCCGCCGCGAGTTCCTCAGGGCTTCGCAGTAAGTTGCAACCAATAAGGCGAGCAAATTCCCCGCGGGCCTATTACTCGTCGGCGTCCTCATCCTGCTTCACCACGCCCGCCAGCTTGCTCACCCACTCCGGTGTCCGCCGCATCAGCGAGCCACCTTTGGCATAGCTACCCACCAGCCGCACACCAATCAAGTCCAACTCAGGGATCACCGTTAAGTTGTTCCCGAAAAGTCCCAGGGCGTTGTAGTTGTGCGGCACCTTCTCGTCCTGGGCGAAATCAACCCACCACAGCAATCCATAAGGCTGTTCCAACCCCTCGACGGCCACCATCTTCACACGATCCGAAGTTGCTTGCTCAACCCATTCTTCGCTGAGCAGTTGTTCACCGTTCCACTCGCCGCCCTGTAAGAACAACTGCCCCAGCTTAGCCAGATCAGATGTGGTGCTTTGAATGCCGGCGTAGGTGATCACGTTGCCGGCCTTGTCGCGACGCCACGAGGTGCTGTTCATTCCCAGCGGTTCCCACAACGCTTCCCGCATGAACTCCTCAGGGTCTTTGCCCGACGCAGCAGTGATCACCGCCGACAGCACATTGCAGCCAGCGTTATTGTAGCGGCACTTCTCGCCCGGCACGGTAAGCAGCTTCGCCTCGAGTGCCGTGCTTAACTGATCTTTAGCGAGAAAGAACTTGCCCGACTCCTCCAACCCGGAGGTTTGTTCCAACAAGTGACGCAGTGTGACGTCGGCCTTCTCACCTTCATTCCACGACGGAACATACTTGCCGACCTTATCGTCCAGGCTGTCGATCTTCCCCTGATCGATGAGCAGCCCGATGCAGGTCGACGCATACGATTTCGAGACCGACCACACCTCGAATGTGGTGTCGGGTTTGGCCTCTTCCCAGTACCACTCGGCCACCACCTCGCCATTGTGCAGAACCAGCGCCGCCAGCGTGTTCGTCTCCTCCAGCAGTGCCTTCAACTCCTCAAGCCCTTGCTGGCTGACCGCCGAGTCGGCCGGCGCTGTCGCAACCGCCGGCTCCGCGGCATGGCCCGCAGTGGCCAACATCACCAACAAGCAACTGGCCAGAAATAACTGCCGGGCTAACATCGCCAACTGAATTCGCATCGGTATCCTCATCGCATAGGAGCTTTTTGGTCGTTCATCGCGGCCAGCACTCGCTGACCGTTGGAACGAGAATAGGGCACCGCCCACCAGATTGCGAGCAAATCGCGAGCACGACCTGGCCTATCGACGTCGGCTAACCCCAATTCGGCCCTCTGATAGCACTTGCGCATCCGCTATCCGAACAAGGCTGTATTCTCGCAGCTGGGAGAACTTCAGCCCTCAAGCGACCCCAAATCTCAGCCCCGGCAGCCAGCAATCACCACCCCATACACCCCTCGGGGAGGAGTAGTTTACCTAACCGTTACGACCGCAACTCAGTAGTACCGGAACAACCCCGATGGCCCGAACAATCGTCAACGAGGGCCGACTTGTTGTACCGAAGATGACAGTACGCACGCTCGTGACGATTGTGCGGACGGACGAACAACTTCGAGGGGAGGGGGAAGAAGATGACGGACTGGGTAAACTTTGCCGGTCAGCGTCCCAGCGCGAAGCAGATTGCCATGGTGGCCGTGCTGCTTGCTTGCGGACTAGCCTGCAGCACTCAGGCTCACGCTCAAGTGGGAATGGCTTACATGAAGGCCGGTCCCGCTTTCGGCCTCGACAACAACTTCTTCGAAAGCACCAACGTCGGCTGGACGATCGCCGGCGGCGTGCGGCAGCCCTTCGCCGCTCGTGGACCCGGAGGTTTCCTGTTCATCGACCTCGGCGGCTCTTACCTTGGCGTCTCTGGCGATGCCGACCCACGACCCACCCCTGGTGTGTTCAATGTGATTGGACCACTCGGCCCCGTGTCCTCCACGCCTTTACCCGACTTGCTCGACGCCCAACTCATTCAGATTGACCGTGGCAGCGTCGACACCGCCATCGGCTGGCAACGCACCCCCAGCGGACCCGGCGGGGGAGTAGGCTTCATGTTCCGCCTCGGCGGACGCCTAGGGCATGTTCACGGTGAATTCCACGAAGCCCCTTCGGCCACAACCGAAGCCCTGATCACAGGACTCGCCCCCGATCAAACGGCCTCGCTGCTCGAGAATTACTCGAAGACCGACACCTTCGGCGGCCTCTTCTGCGGGGCCGGCGTTAACTTCATGAACCGAGACATTTGCACCGCCGCATTCGGCCGCCTGGGCATGGCCCTGGGAGCCGAGTTCGAATACTCACACGACTGGATCGACTTCGGCAACTACGAGAGCAACGGCTTCTCCACCGGAGCCGCCATGTTCAGCTTCGAGTTATTCCGCTAACGATCCTCGCGACACGAACCTGGGTGCCACCGCTGGCTTGCCCAGCGGTGATGGTCTGAACCATCTGCTATTCAGACCACCCGAGAACAACGTCGCCCTCAGAATCACTCCCCCCACGATTCCCCCCCGACAAGCGAGATGTTCCCTATTCTCGGGAACATCTCGCTTGTTACTTTGGTACACGCTCATTCCCCCCGGGCGATTCGTCCACCGGTTGCCGCTCGTCGAGCCGATTCTTATCATCAAGAATGCCCGAGTAAGAAGCCTGAGCACCCCTCGATACCCCGGTTCAACCCCGCACCCCAATCAATTCCTGAACTAGCTCGCACAAATGAATATCTTCAAACTGCTGTTCGACGAGATCCGTTACCGCAAGCTCAACTTCTTCCTCATGCTCATTGGAGTAACGGTGGCCGTGAGCCTGTTTGTGGCCGGGGCCTCCGTCGTACATGGCTATCATTCCGAGAGCCTCGAAAAGTACGAGGCCCTTCAAACAGAAACCTCCGATGCCCTCGCCCAGGTCGAAGATGAAACCCGCAAGATCATGCTCAAGATGGGCTTCAACCTGAAGATCCTCCATCGCGACACGAACATGGACAACTTTTGGGCTGAAGGCTATAGCGAACGCGACATGCCGCAAGAGTACGTCGATCGGCTGGCCAACGCCGAGCAACTCTCGTTGGTCACCCATCTGGTCGCCACGCTCCAACGCAAAGTCACCTGGAACGATCGCAAAGTCCTGCTGATGGGTTACCTGCCCGAGACTCCCAGGGCCCACGAGTCGAAGAAGAAACCCATGGGCTTCGATATCGCCCCCGGCACGGCTTACGTTGGCTACAACTTGGGACTGGACCTCAACGAGGGCGACCCAATTGAAATTCTCGGCAAACAGTTCACGGTCACGAAGGTACTGCCCGAGAGTGGGACCGTGCAGGACATCACGCTTGCCGTTCACTTAGACGACGCCCAGGAACTGCTCGACGCCGACGGCAAAATTAACCAGATTCTCGCTATCGGCTGCCGCTGCAAGACCGCGCTGTTACCGGAAGTGCGTAAACAACTCGAGGCAGTTTTGCCCGACACCCAAATCTACGAAGTCGGCCCCCGAGCCCTCGCCCGCGTCGAGCAAAGGGCCCTCGTCGCCAAGAGCAAACAAGAGGCGCTCGAGACCATGTCGGCCAGCCGCAACGAGCAGCAACAACTCATGGAAACCTTCACCGGGGTGGTCACGCCGCTGGTCATTCTGGCCGCCGCCATTTGGGTCGGCCTGCTCACGCTCTCCAACGTCCGCGAGCGTCGAATCGAAATCGGTCTCCTCAGGGCTCTCGGCAAAGGCTCGCTACGAATCGCCATGCTGTTCCTGGGCAAAGCCCTCATTCTCGGCATCGTCGGCGGCGCGATCGGCTTCGGCCTGGGGGCATTGCTTGCCCGTGTAATCCTCGTCGATGCCATGGACATCGCCCCGCTGCACTACCAGATTCCCTATACCATGCTCACCTGGAGTCTCGTCGGCGCCCCAATCGTCTGCGCCCTGGCCAGCTACCTGCCAGCACTCAGTGCCGTTCTGCAAGATCCGGCGATTGTGTTGCGGGATGCGTAACGAGCCCTGATTCGACTACGGCGGTAAATCTAAGCACCACGCCCCCATGCTGGACGGCCTATTGAGCGGCTTCGTATACTCGAAGAGTGTCTTGTGACACGCTCGCATCCCGTTCTTCCGCCCATCACTCACGAAGGCCAGTCGTGAACTCACCGCTCCACAGCACTCGGTCGCTCACGCTCTTGTCCATCGTGAGCGTCGCTAGCCTTGCATTCCTCGTCGCTTCCCCCGCGGCGGCCTGTCCGTATTCCATCCGCGATTCGGCGTTCATCGGCAGCGAAAACCTTCCCAGCTTCCAACTGCTACTAATCACAGACTCCACCGATGAGTCGCTCTTCGACTCCATCGACACCGCGAATGTAGCCTGGCTCAGCGAAGCCAACGTCGTGGCCGAGGTCGTCCCCACCGATAGCGCCACCGTGCGGGGCATTCGCAACCAATTGCCCGAGGAACAACTTTCTCCGGAAGGACTAACCGCGGTGTTGGTCTCACCGCAGGGTGGGGCACGTTTCATGGGTACACTACAGTCGGAAGACATCTCGCTGGACTCCGTCATGCGGTTGGTCTCCGCAACCGTCGCTTCGCCGCTCCGCACGAAGTTGCACAACGATCTGCTTGAAGCGTGGGCCGTGCTGTTGGTTGTTCACGACAAAGATGCAGACGCTGCAGAACAGCTCGCCGACCGCGCCCGACAGGCCGGCGACCGCATCGTCGGTACCACCACCGAAATGGACAAAACCGTTGAGCAGCCCCCGCTGGTCGTTGTGCTCAATCGCCAAGACCCTGAAGAACAAGTCCTGCTGTGGAGCCTTGGCCTGTTAGGTGAAGAAACCGCTTCCGACGAACCCCAAATCGCCATGCTCACCGGCCGTGGCGAACTTCGCGGGCCCGTGCTCACCGGGGACGACGCCACTGATGAGGCCATCTACGGCCTGCTCGAAATGCTCGGCCGCAACTGCACCTGCACCACCGACGACGCTTGGCACACCGGTCCAGTTATCCCGCTAGAGTGGACCGATGACATGCAGGCGTCCGTCGAAGAATCCCTCGGCTTCGATCCCGAAGACCCCGAGGCCATCGGAGCAATCACCGGCGTAATGGCCGGTCTCGCCGGTTCCCTCGGCTATCAGGAAGCCGCGCTGGAGTACGAAGAAACTATGGTCGCTCCCGATAGTCTTGCGGCTGCCTCCGAAACAGAAGTCGACACGGAGGTCATTTCACAAGAAGCCCCGGTCCCGCTCCCCAACGAAGAAGCAGCCAGCGAGAGTGAGGCCGCGAAACCAGCCGAGTCGAGTTCGGAGACGAATCTAGTTTCCAGAGAGCCTCCCAGTGTCTCAGGCGGCTTTCAGCTCAAGTACATGACAGGCATTATACTTGCCGGCGGAATTGCAATTCTGCTAGCCGGCACTTTTTTCATGCTCCGCAGTTCATCTCGCGGCTAAAAGCAAAGTCCGTAAATAGTGAGGGACTCGTTTTCTTGCCCCGCCATTCAGCCTGGCGCATACTGGGCCGCCTAACGGTTACCAACTTCACGCGCTGGGGTCCTCCATGAGATTTGCACGCTTCTGCCTTTTCGCCGCCTCGCTATTGGTCCTTTCCTCCTCGCTCGCCCTAGCCGCCGAAGAGCCCAACCAGGTCGACGTCTTTGTCAGCGGACAAGAGGGCTACCACACCTTCCGCATTCCAGCCCTGCTGCGAACTCAAGCCGGAACGCTGCTGGCCTTCTGCGAAGGTCGCAAGACCGGCCGCGGCGACCACGGCGACTTGGACCTGGTGATGAAACGCAGCGACGACGGTGGCAAGACCTGGGGCGACCTCACGCTCATCTACGAAGAGGGTGGGGACGCAAAAATCACAATCGGCAATCCTTGTCCCGTGCAAGACGAGAGCACCGGCACCATCTGGCTTCCGCTTTGCCGCGACAACGACGACGTGCTGATGATGCACAGCACCGACGATGGCCGCACCTGGTCGGAACCGGTCGATATCACCAAGCAAGTAAAACTGCCCAATTGGGGCTGGTATGCCACTGGTCCCGGCGTCGGAATCCAACTCAAACGAGGTCCGCATGCCGGCCGGTTAGTGATTCCCTGCGATCACGGCGAAAAGTACAAGGGCCAACGCGTGAAGATGTCGCACTGCTTCTACAGCGACGATGCCGGCAAGTCGTGGCAGCTCGGCGAAAGCGTCTCGCCCCATACCGATGAGTGTCAGGTGGTCGAACTCCCCGACGGCAAACTCATGATCAACATGCGAAACTATTGGGCCAAAACCGGCGGGGAAAAGGAAAAGGGGAGCAAGCGCGCCGTGGCCTACAGCGACGACGGCGGAGAAACCTGGTCGGACCTCGAGTTCGACAGCACGCTGATCGAGCCCGTCTGCCAAGCGAGCCTCATCACGGGCGTGGCCAACAGCGAGTCTTCGTCGTACCCACTGTTCTTCTCCAACCCCGCTTCCAAGAACAAGCGGCACCGCATGACCGTCCGCATGAGTCCCCCAGGTTCCGATGAGTGGCCCGTTTCCCGAACCCTCTACAAGGGCTCGGCGGCCTACTCCTCGCTGGCCGCCTTATCCGAAGACCGTATCGGCTGTCTCTACGAGCGCGACGACTACGGCCGGATCACGTTCGCCGATATAAGCGTCGATTGGCTCAAGGAAGGCGATGACAAGTAATTCTCTACCCCGACCTTCGCAATTTCACCAGATTGAACCGCGACACATTCGGTCGTAAAGCACTGCTGTCGCTGCAATAATTCGCTGTTTCAGGCGAATTACATCCAGTTGCAGCCGCTCCCCAAGGTGTCGGTGCGAAATAAATCGACGTCGCCTTTTTTACAGGCCGATACAGATTCTGTATCGTTGCATCATTCGAGAGCGTCGCAGCCGGAGAACGCCTAAACATGACAGCAAGCAGCGACAGCAAAAAGAAGTCCGCCCACCGAGTTCGCCCGCACAAGATCGTGCAGGCGGGCCGGGTCGTCCGCGCCGAACGCGAAGAGTTCATTCCGCTCCGCAAGCCCGAGTTGGTTGCCATGCTGATGCGCGACCTGGGCGAAGGCAACACGTCGGCCGACGCATTTCGCGAACTCTGCCGCATGATCGAAGCCACGCTGCACTTCGAGTACCACTCGGTGCTGGAACAACTGAAAGACCTGTATTCGCCGTTCGACCCCGATCGCGATACCGACCCGGGTGAAGTGAACCAGCCACGCAACGACATGCAATACGACGATCAAGCCGGACAGCTCTTCGACAAATTTGCCTGGCTGATGGAACGGGCCAACTTTCGCCGCCTGTCCCGGGCCGATGTCGAGCAGGTGCTGGGTGTCGCCTCGGAATGGGGCGTCAACGTCGACTTCGATTTCGAGGTGCTCGATCGCCTGGAAGTTTTCGCCCGCGGTAGTGTCACTTCGGCCCGCACCGTGCGCCGTTGGAAGAACCTCCGCCGCGAGGTGGAAATCGAGATCCCCACGTTCCAACGGCTGGTCGTCGCCTTCCGGGTTCGTCAGCACAAACGCTTACGGTTCTTTGTGAACCCCAACGCGATTTACATCAAGCTGTTCAAGAACATCCCACACGCAGATTTAGAAATGCTTCTGCCCGGCTCGCGTCCCACGATGAAATGGGGCGACCGTGGAAAGATCGTCCTGCCGATTGTCTCCGGTGTGGGTGTCACCGCATCGAAGATCGCCAAGCTCGTCATGCTCGGTCTACAGGGCCCCATCGGCATCGCCGCCTTAGGCGCCGGGGCCGTGGGTTACGGGATGCGCTCGGTCTACGGCTATCACAAGACATTGCAACAATATCAGCTCCAACTCTCGCAAAGCCTGTACTTCCAAAGTTTGGGCCACAATGGCGGAGTGATGTCGTACGTGCTCGACGAGGCCGAAGACCAGGAATTCCGAGAAGCCGTGCTCGCCTACTACTTCCTGTGGCAACATGCCCCGGAAGCAGGCTGGACACTGGCCGAACTGGATCAGCGAGTGGAAGCGTTCCTCGAACAACAGATGGGGCGCCCCATCGATTTCGAGGCCGACGATGCGCTGCAGAAACTCGTCCGTATGCAGCTAGTCGAGACCTTGCCCGACGGGAAACTCCGCGCCCTTCCATTGCAGTCGGCACTAGTCACGCTCGACCGCACCTGGGACTCCTGGTTCGACTACCACAAGCCGGCCACGGCCATATCACCCGAAGCCGCGTAAATCTCGAACACTCGGGAGTATCATCCCCGCTGGAGGGAACGCCCTCCGTGGCGTTCCGCGGATTGCCGTTACGTCCAGAACGCCACGGGAAGGCGTTCCATACAGAGCGCGCTCGATCGTCACTTCATCCGTGGGCGATTCTCCGCCCTTCGCGCATCGTCGCCCAATTGAGGATATAATCCGCGCTTGGGGTGTTTCTCTACCAATCAAGCAAGCGAATCCTCTGGGAGTTGGTGCGATGCGACGACGAGATTTTCTAGCAACCACGGCAGCTGCCGGGCTGGCGCACACTCTTCTGCCGTCGGGAGCTGTCGCTGCCGAACATGAACACAAAGCCGCCTGTGGTCCTGGCTTCGCCAATCCCGCGGAAGCCATGAAGGCTCCCCGCGAGAAGTTGCTCTACACCATGGCCCTCTATGTCGGCACGCCGGTCGATAAGCCCGACTACCTGGCCACCATCGATGTCGATCCCGAATCGCCGACCTACAGCCAAGTGATCGACCGCCTGCCGATGCCCAATGTGGGCGACGAGCTGCACCACTTCGGCTGGAACACCTGCAGTAGCTGCAACGCTCATGAAGGCCACTCGCGCGACTACCTCGTCGTGCCAGGCCTGGGGTCGAGCCGCATTCACATCATCGATGCCAAAGACGAACGCAATCTGAAGATCCATAAAGTGATCGAGCCGGAAGAGATCGCCGAAAAGACCAACCTCTCGGCCCCGCACACGGTGCACTGCCTCCCCAGCGGCGACATCATGATCTCGATGCTCGGCGATGCCCAAGGCAACGGGCCCGGCGGCTTCTTGCTGTTGGACAGCAACTTCGACGTCGCCGGCCACTGGGAGCAGTCGGCCGAAGGCATGCGTTACAACTACGACTTCTGGTACCAGCCACGCAAGAACGTGATGATTAGCAGCGAGTGGGGCGCCCCCAAAACCTTCACTCCCGGTTTCGATCTCAAGGACGTAGAGGCAGACAAATACGGTCATCAGCTCCATTTCTGGAATTGGTCGCAACGGGAGATCGAACAGTCGATCGACCTCGGCGCCGAGGGCTTAATCCCCTTGGAAGTCCGTTTCATGCACAACCCAGACAGCGAGCACGCGTTCGTGGGCGCCGCGCTGTCGAGCACCATGTGGCACTGTCACCGCAAGGATGGAAAGTGGCAAGCCGACAAGGTGATCTCCGTCCCCTCGGTCGAACTCGAAGGCTGGCCATTCCCAGTCCCCGGGCTGATCACCGACTTGTTGATTTCGATGGACGATCGTTTCCTCTACTTCTCCGACTGGCTGCACGGCGATGTACGGCAATACGACATCACCGACCCGGCCCATCCTAAGCTCACCGGCCAAGTGTGGACCGGCGGACTTCTCGGCAAGGGCGAAACAATCGACGGCAAGCACCTCGGCGGCGGCCCGCAGATGATTCAGCTCAGCCTCGACGGCAAGCGACTCTACGTGACCAACTCGCTGCTGAGCAGTTGGGATAACCAGTTCTATCCTGAGATGGCCAAGAATGGTTCAACGCTGGTGCAAATCGACTGCGATACCAAGAACGGCGGGATAAAGCTCAACAAAGATTTCCTAGTCGACTTCGGCAAAGAACCCGGCGGCCCCGCTCGCGCCCACGAGGTACGCTACCCCGGCGGTGATTGCACCTCCGACATCTTCATCTAGCGAACAGATTGCTTGCCGTGGATGCCACTGCTGGCTTGCCCAGCAGTGCCGACCTGGGCTGAACACTTCCAGGCCTTACGTGAGCAAACCTTGAACCGTAATTCCCAATCGAAGGATCGAACCTCATGATCGTCGTCACCAATCGCATTCCCGTGGCAAAAGGGCACGAGATCGACTTCGAAGACCGCTTTCGCAATCGCGTGCATTTAGTCGACAAATCGCCCGGCTTCATTCGCAACGAAGTCCACCGCCCCTGTCCTATGCGTTTCGATCACGAAACGGGCGAGTTCGTACCCGACGAAGAGAACGAAGGCTATTACGAAGTGAAAACCTGGTGGCGTTCGATGGAAGACTTCGTGGCCTGGACCCGAAGTGAAGCCTTCGCAGAAGCCCATGCCAATCGCCCGCCCAAGGAAATGTTCCGAGGTCCCAGTTCGCTGGACGTGCACGAAGTGTTCCTCTCCACCGACGAAGGCGACCGCGCCGAAGAAGGTTCTTAACTGTGATTAAGAAGTTATCGTATGCTCGACTCGCCAAGCTATTCCTATCTATCGCAGTCACTCTGTCGATTGGTTCCAGTTCCATCGCCCAGGCCGCTGGTGATCAACCGAACGTGCTGATCGTCATCGCCGACGATTGCACGTTCAGCGACCTGCCGATCCACGGTGGAACCAACGTTGTCACACCGAACGTAGATCGGCTGGCGAAGGAGGGGCTGCAGTTCACGCATGCCTACGTGTCGATGGCCATGTGCCTGCCGTGCCGCACCGAGATGTATACCGGCCTATACCCGAACCGTAGCGGCGCCAGTTGGAATCACGCGGCCGCCCGTCCCGGCACGAAGAGCATCTGCCATTACCTGGGCGACTTAGGCTACCGCGTGGGTCTCACCGGAAAATATCACGTGTCCCCGGCCGAAAGTTTCCCCTTCGAGAAAGTGCCCGGCTTCGAACGCGGCTGTGTCAAACCGACGGCCGATCACGACACGGGAGGCATCCGCCGCTTCATGTCGCAAGCCGGAGGCGAACCGTTTTGCCTAGTCGTCGGGCTGGTCACCCCGCACGTGCCCTGGTCGGTGGGCGACCCTGAGCACTTCGACCCCGCAACACTCGAATTACCGCCGAACATTGCCGACACCGAACAAACCCGGCAAGACTTCGCCAAGTACCTGGCCGAGATCGAAGTAATGGACCAGCAATTGGGCGATGTGCTGGATGCCCTCGAAGCCTCCGGCAAGGCCGACAACACGCTGTTGATCTTCACCTCAGAGCAGGGGGCCCAATTTCCCGGCTGCAAATGGACCAACTGGGAACAGGGTATTCACACCGCCTTCGTGGTTCGATGGCCCGAACATGTAACTCCAGGCACGCAAACCGACAGACTGGTTCAATACGCCGACGTACTGCCAACCCTCATCGAAGCCGCCAGCGGCGAGGTTCTTTCGGAGCAATTCGATGGCCAGAGCTTCCTGGGCACTCTCGCCGGCGAAGACACTCAGGGCCGACCGTACTGCTACGCCATGCACAACAACGTGCCTGAGGGGCCGCCCTATCCAATCCGCTCAGTCCGCGATCGGCACTTCCATTACATCCGCAATCTGACGCCGGAGGCCACCTACATCGAGCGGCACGTGATGGGCCTCGCCGATCATACGCCCTACTGGCCCACCTGGATGTACACTTCGCCTGTTAACGACCACACCTATGCGTTGGTCCAACGCTACATGCGTCGTCCGGCAGAACAGCTCTATCACACCAGCGATGACCCGTACGAACTGACCAACTTGGCCGACGACCCTGCCTACGCCGAAGTCAAAGCCCGACTGTCCGCAGAACTCGACCGCTGGATGGCTGAGCAGACAGACCCGGGAGTGGAGCTAGACACCCGCGAAGCATGGAATGCCCGCCGAACCGCCGCCGGTTTGAAAGAAAAGAACGACTAGCCAGAAAGCCTTTGTCTCTCGGCCTAGATCTGAATGTCAGTATTCGGCAGCGCCTTCTGAAGTTGTTCAACAGCCTCATCCGAAACGTCAGTCAACTTCAGCACCAGCACCTTCAGATTCTTGAGCTTCTCGAGCTCTTTCAGTCCTCCGTCGGTGATCGCTGTCTTCTTCAGATCTAACTTGGTCAGGTTGGTCATGCCCGAGAGGCTAGCCAGCCCGGCATCGGTAATCTTGGTGTTCTCCAGCACCAATTCCTTCATGTTGGTCAAACCGCTCAGCGCGGCCAGGCCTTCGTCGCCGACGTCGGTGTTCCACATCAGCAGCGTTTCGAGTTTGCTGAGGCCCGATAGATGCTGCATCCCAGGGCTCCCGACGGGCGATTCGCTTAGGTCCAGGAGCTTCAGTTGTGTCAAGCCGGAAAGGTGCGCGAGCTCTTCGTCGGTCACTCGAGTGTCTCGAAGCGACAGCCGCTCGAGCTTCGTCATCGGCTCCAGGCTCGCCAGTCCGTCACGAATCGAAGTGTTGCGAAACAGAACCAGTTCGGTCAGGTTCACCAGCGGGGACAACGACTCCAATCCGCGTCCGGAAATTTGCGAGTCTTCCACAATCAGCGACCGCATCTCGGTCAATCCACTCAGCGAAGCGAGTCCTTCGTTGTAGATTTCACTGCTTCGCAGCTTCAGAGCCCGTAGTGACTTGACCCCTTCGAGATACTCCAACCCCATGTCCGAGATCGAACATCCTCGCAAGTCGAGTAGCTTCAGCTTCGTAAGCTGCTTGAGCGGATCCAGCCCGTCGTCGGTCAGGTTGTTGTACATCAAGATGAGCTGTTCGAGCCCCTCGATCTGCGCCAGGTATTGCATGGCCTCGTCGGTGATGTTCGTCCGCCGCAGGTTCAGCTCGCGCAAATTTTCCAGGGCGACCAGTTTCTCGACGCCAGCATCGGTCACCGCCGTATTTTCGAGGGTCAGGTCCTGAAGTTGAGTCAGTGCCACCAGGCTATCGATGGCCGCGTCGGTCACGTCGGGGCCCATGATCACCACCGTTTGCAGGTTCGGCAATTCCGAGAGCTGGGCTACGTCCGAATCATTAATCTGCATCCGGCCATAGTCGAACCCGACGATCTTGCCGGCCGAATCTTCGGTCAGCTTGAAACCCTTCTCGCGCAGCGCCTCGACCACCGCCGGATCGGCTTTAGGCCCTTCGTCCTTGGGCTCAGCGGCCGGAGCTTCGGGGCTACCGCTGGCAGTATCCTCCGCAGATGTTTCGGCACCGCTTTCTGGGGCCGGCGGGGCTTGAGGTTCGCCCGAGGGTCGGCATCCGACCGTAGACAACAAGACACAAGGTCCCAACACGCTCACTAGCAACCGCAGCCTCATAGAACCGTTTCCCTCGAAAAAAGTGCTGATATTTCGCAGAGTTATTGCTGTTCCGCAGCGGGCCGGGGCCCTCGATTCGGCCGCGCCCACCGGGCTTTTCGTCAAGCCGCCAATGTATCGAAGCCCGGGTGCCGGGACCATCCCCCCTGGACCCACCCCGATGGAGATTAACAATTCGTAAACCTGCACAGGCGGGAGATTTGCGACACGATCCGATCCACGTTATCGTGTTAAGTAAGTTCACTCCTAGAACAGGCGGCCCCCAGCCGTCTCCCCCCCACCTTCATATTCTTAGACACAGACGATTTCTGTTTGAATCAAGGAGCTAAGTGGATGCATCAGCAAACAACTCGCCGTCGCTTTTTGCAGACGACGGCCGCCACCGGTGTTGGGTTTTGGGTCGCCGGCAACTCGCTGGCCGAAGATAGCCAGTCGCCCAACGAAAAGATCCGATTCGCCTGTATCGGCATCGGCGGTAAGGGCTCCAGCGATTCGGAAGATGCCGGCAAGAACGGCGACGTCGTTGCCATCTGCGATATCGACGACAAGCGCTTGAACAGCGCCAGCGAGAAGTTCCCCAACGCCAAGAAGTACAACGATTACCGCAAGATGCTCGAAGAGATGGAAGGCGACATCGACGCGGTTACCGTCAGCACGCCCGACCACTCGCACGCTCCGGCCTCGTTGATGGCCATGCGGATGGGCAAGCACTGCTTCTGCCAAAAGCCGCTCACCAAAGCCATCTACGAAGCCCGCCTGATGGGCGACGTAGCCCGCGAAAGCAAAGTTGCCACGATGATGGGCAACCAGGGCACCTCCGAAAGCGGTCTTCGCGAAGCCGCAGCCTTGGTGCAAGCCGGCGCAATTGGCGACGTGAACGAAGTGCACGTGTGGACCAACCGACCCGTGTGGCCCCAAGGTGGTTCGTGGCCGGCCGAGTCGGAATGCCCCGAGCACATCCACTGGGATCTGTTCCTCGGCCCGGCGCCCAAGAAGCCGTATGCCAAGAACGTGCATCCCTTCAAGTGGCGCGGCTGGTGGGACTATGGCACCGGTGCTCTCGGCGATATGGCCTGCCACACGATGAACATGGCTTTCAAGGCCTGCGATCTGAAGAACCCGACTTCGGTCGAAGCCGAACATGCCGGCCACAATGGTGAAAGCTATCCCAAGTGGTCCGTCATCAACTTTGAGTTCCCCGCCACCGACAAGCGTCCGGCGGTGAAGCTCGTTTGGTACGACGGTGGTAAGCTGCCCTCCAGCGAACTGCTCGACGGACGCACGCCTTCGTCCAGCGGTTCGATCCTCATCGGCAGCAAGGCCAAGCTCTTCTCCCCCAACGATTACGGTGCGGAATTCGAAATCCTGGGCGATGTCGAAAAGCCCGAGGTCGAGTTCGAGCGTTCGCCCGGTCACTTCGAAGAATGGGTTCGCGCCATCAAGGGTGGTCCGAAGGCCATGTCGAACTTCGAAGACTACGCCGGTCCGCTCACCGAAACCATCCTGCTGGGCAACCTGGCCCTGTGGGCGAACAAGAAGGTGGAATGGGACGCCGAAAACTTGGAGGCCACCAACGCCCCCGAAGTTGCCACCATCATCCGCCCCGAGTACCGCGACGGCTGGACGATGTAGTCGTCTCGTTACTCAACGCAGTAGCAACTCCACGCAGAGGTCGATCACCACGGTCGACCTCTGCGTTTTTTTACGCGCAACCCAACAACATAGGGTGCCTTCCAGCGAAGCGCAGACGCACCAACTACGACTTACGCCAACTGCCTCAATATCCCCCGAAAACCTTCGCATTTTTGGACAAACGTCGGCTCAGCCGTTACTCTACTAACTCTGGGCTATATCAATCACACACTGGTGGGGTGAGGAGCAAGAAACATGTCGAAGTTGACCCGTCGTCGTTTTATCCAGAACACTGCCGCGGCTAGCACGGTCTTTCCGTTGTTCACCATCGCAGGCACCAAAGCCTCGGGCAAAGTGTTGGGTGCAAACGACACGATTCGCATCGGCGTGGCCGGCATCAACGGACGCGGCAAATCGCACATCGATGCCTTCGCCCCCATGGACAATGTCGAAGTCACCTACCTCATCGACCCCGATAGCAGCCTGTTCGAAGCCCGCAGCAGCATGGTCCGCAGCAAGGGCGGAAACGATCCCACCTGCGTGCAAGACATCCGCGAAGCTTTGGACGACGACAACCTCGATGCCGTCTCGGTCGCTACCTGCAATCACTGGCATTCGCTCATCACCATCTGGGGCTGTCAGGCCGGCAAAGACGTGTACGTCGAGAAGCCGCTCAGCCACAACGTGTTTGAAGGTCGGCAAGCCGTCGAGGCCGCACGAAAGTACAACCGCATCGTGCAGCACGGCACCCAGAACCGCAGCAACATCGGCAAGGCCAAAGAAATCGCCGCCGCTCAGTCAGGCAAGTATGGCAAGCTGCTCGTCTCTAAAGGTTACTGCTGCAAACCCCGCTGGAGCATCGGCAACAAGCCGGTGAAGGAAGCCCCGGCGGCGCTCGATTTCAACCTCTGGCTCGGTCCCGCCCCCGAACAAGACTTCCACGAGAACCTCGTTCATTACAACTGGCACTGGTTCTGGGATACCGGCAACGGCGATATCGGCAACCAGGGCGTGCACGAAATGGACCTCGCCCGTTGGGCCATCAAAGATGCCACGCTACCAACCAAGGTGTGGAGCCTCGGCGGCCGCTTCGGCTACGAAGATCAAGGCGAAACCCCCAACACCCAGATGGCCGTCTGCGAGTTCGGCGACACGCTGCTGGTGTTCGAAGTGCGTGGCTTGGTTGAAGGCGAGTCGAAGTCGGAACGCAAAGTCGGCAACGAGTATTACACCACCGAAGGCGTAATCTCCGACGGCCGCTTCCACCCCAAGGGCGGTGGCACGCCCGAGCGACTCGACGTCGAAGCCACGGTCGCCTCCGGCGGCCCCTTCGGCAGCTTCATCAATGCGGTTCGCAGTCGCGATCAAGAGGACCTCAACGCCGAGGCGATCGAAGGTCACTTCTCCAGCGCTCTATGCCACCTGGCCAACGCCTCGTACCGCTTGGGCGAAGAAGTCCCCTTCAACAGCAAAACCAAAGCCCTCGGCGACAACAAAGAGGTTCACCAAACGTTCGAGAATCTCAAAGAAAACCTTGGCGAAGGCGTCGGCCTGAACCTGGAAGACATGTCTTACCGCCTCGGCAAAACACTCACCGTCGATGTCGAAAAAGAGCAGTTCATCGACAACCCCGAGGCCAACGCACTAATCACCCGAGAGTACCGCAAGCCATTTGTGGTGCCGGAAAAGGTGTAAGAGAACAAGGTGGCAACGGCAATTCGGGTTGATATCGCTGAGAATTCATACTCCCGGATTGCCAAGCACGGGGCACTTTCATGACCAAGCCGCAGGGGTTCATTATTTTCGTGGGCCTTTGTTTTTTGGCGTGGGGTTTAGTGCGCCCAATGAAAGGTCAAAGCCGGCTCAGCGTCGCGCTTTATGCAATCGCCTTCTATTCTGGATGCCTTCTTGCGGCACTGCTGGGCATGGTTCTGGCCAAGGCTTTCGAGTTCTCTCGCAGCGGTGAATATCTACTTCAAAGCGTTTTGATCGCCGTGGCTGCATGGATCTTTGCTCGGAATGAGGCATCGAGGCAAAACCGCGAACAAACACTTTTACAATTAGCGGAAGAAACCAGTACACCACTCTCAGATTGACACCAGTATCTCATTCGTTTTGCCACACCACCGAGTTGAATCCAGGAGTTCCAGTCATGCGCCGATCGAAATCTACATTGTTTCCACTGCTGGCGCTCTCTCTCGCTACGGGGTTCTTGGTTGCGGGGGCCACCACTAGGGCATTTGGCGACGAGCCCGCCCCCAGCGTCAACGAAGTGGAAGCTGACGCAGAGCAGATCAAGATCGTCCAGAGTGAGGTTCGCACACTCGCTTCGATCATCTACGAGGGCGAGACCGATGAGATCATCGAAGCCCTGAACAAACTGACACACCCCAAGGTCATCGCGCTGACCGGCGGACCTGAAGGCTTCAAGAAGGTCATGGAAGATGCAGTTGCCCAAATTCGCAGCATCGAACTCGAATTCGAGTCCTTCGAGTTTCCCGCGCCGCCCGTCTTTCTATCCACGGATGAGAATGAGTACGTGATCGTGCCGATGCAGCAAGTACTGTCGATCAATGACAAGAGGGTAGAAAGTAATACCTATCAATTTGGCCACCGCCCAAAAGGGACGGAGCAGTGGAAGTACATGGATGGTTCCAGCGCCCGACGCGAGGTCGTGCTGCAATTCTTCCCAGACTTCCCGCAAGACTACGAATTCCCGAAAGTCGAACGCAAGCTGCTGTAACTAACTGGCATCAAGCTGAAGCCATTAATTGACCTTCGAGAGGTGGGCAAGGTACCCCGCGGGCTACATCCTAATGTGTGCCAAATCACTGGGTAGCGGAATTGGAACTGGCATTTGGCGAACTTTACTGCCTCGTTGCCCCCTGGCATTTGCTTCCATGCCGACTATTCCTCCGCCACACGTTCGAACTTGAGGCAGATAATCCCCGTGCCAGCGGGGGCTTCGAACTCAGTGGGGCGGGGATGCCCATTTGGCGCGAAGCACATCTTGCGAGTGTCTTCGCCCAACTCGTAAATCCCCAGAAATAGTTGGCCTTTGGAATCTCCCGTGGTCGGTGTGAAGTCGAGTTCTTTCGGCTCCGTCGTAGGATCGAACGTACTCGTCCCTCGGCTCAGCTCCTTTTCCTCAGTCCACAGGCTCCACGTGCCATCGGCGCCGTTAATCACCGTCAGCTTGCGAGCGTTTTCTTCAAGGACCACATTCCCATTAATCTCCAGCCCCGCAACTTGCCAAGTGCCCTCGATCTGCCGCCGGTCCTTGGCAATCGCCTCCTCCTTCGCATCATCCGCCGCAGCTACACCGCTGGCGAGCATGACAAACAGTGCCACAAACAAAGTTTGGAATGCCTCGTGTTTTATCATCGGACCACCTCGGGATAAGGGATGGACTTCCGCAAACAATTGAAGGGAGGATCGTATACCTGATCAAATTGTAATCACCCCACGCTCCACATTCCGCAGTCAAACCCTCTCACACCAACTCCCCAATCACTTCCCCCTCCGGAAGAATCGGCACCGGCCTCCCGCTGTAGTCGACTAGAGACTGCGTGGGATCGATTCCAAGATGCCGGTAGATCGTGGCCAGCAAATCTTGCGGTCGTAGCGGGCGCTCGGTTGGGTACTCGGCCTTTGAGTTGGTCGCCCCCACCACCTGTCCCATTTTCAGTCCGCCGCCGGAGAGCAGGGCGGTGTAGGCTAGCGGCCAGTGGTCGCGGCCGGTGGAACCCGTTTGCGTGCGGTGGCTGATCTTCGGCGTACGCCCAAACTCGCCAACGGCCACCAGCAGCACCTTGCGGTCGATCCCGCGGTCGAAAATATCCTCAATCAACGCCGCCAGTGCTTGGTCCATGTAAGGGAGGCGGCGCTGCATGAACCCGGCGAAGTGGCCAGCTTGCCCGGCATTGTCGGGGTGGTCGTCCCAGTTCGTAAACTCGGGTCCTTGCTTGGGCACGTTCGAGTAGATGGTGATGATGCTCGTCCCCGCTTCGGCCAACCGCCGGGCCAACAAGCACGACTGCCCCCACAGATGCCGGCCATAGCGATCGCGAAGCGAGTCATCCTCCCGCGAGAGATCAAACGCCTCGGCAATCGACGTACTGCCCAACATGCGGAATGCCAGTTCGCGAAAGCGTTCGCTACCCTGCATCGTGCCGTGCAAGTCCAGCGACCGGCGATAGCGATCGAGTTGATTCACAAGCGCCCGACGATTATTGAGGCTTTCATCGTTGGCCCCATTCACCAGGCTGAACTGTGGCAGCGAGAAGTTCTCGGCCGAAGGGTCATTCACTACGAACGGCTGATGCTCGAGCCCCAGGTACGTCGGTCGCGTCATATGCAACGGGTTAGGCATACCCACATACTGCGGCATCGCCTCTGGATGTGAACCGCGAAGCTGGCTGGTAATCATCCCGAAGTCGGGGTGCTCGCTCTTCGCACTCGAGGTCGGGTCGAGCTTACTGGGCCGCTTGCCGGTCAGCACCTCAATCGCCGCATCGTTGTGGATCGTGATGTCGTGATGCAGCGATCGCACTAGCGAAAACTTGTCGGCCACCTTCGCCTGGCGCGGAAACAACTCGCAGATGTCCATCCCCGGCACGTTGGTGGCGATGGGCCGGAACAAGCTGCGGTATTCGACGGGAGCCTCCGGCTTGAGATCGTACGTCTCCAACTGCGAAGGCCCGCCCCACATGTAGAATAAGATGACCGACGTGTCGGCATCCGCCTTGGCCGCGGCTTCACTGGCCGCCAGGCAGTGCGGGAAACTGGCCGCCCCCAACGCCAGCGAACCCAACCGTAGAAACTCTCGCCGGCTCGGCGGACCAGGGCAGCGTTGTACGCTGGGCAATTGCATGGGACGAACTCCAGTGGGAGGAGCACAGCAAGGGCGAGAAGCATCCCCCGGTCGCAAAAACCAGCGGACGCTCGTCCATCAAAATACCGCGTTGCGACCAGCGGTGCCAAATTCAAGCCGGTTTTAGCCATTCTGGAGGTCGTCTCCCCGGTCTGCGGTCGCTGGCCGCACTTTCCCTTTTCCCCGTGGCGAATGTTTGCAAGAATGCCCGCGAATATGCCACAAGATTGGAAGGAGCCCTTCTCGTGAACCCGCAGCGGATGCGTAGATCTTGCCCTTGGGCCACAACCGGCCTGGCGTTGGCCGCACTCATCTGCCTGGCTTGGTCCCCCTTGGCGGTGGCTCAAGACGGCAAAGCCGACATCGAAGCCAGCCAGCCCCCGGCATCGGCCGAAAGCCCCGAAGGGGCGTCCGCGCCACCCACCGATCCGCGGCAGGGCACCAGCTCCAACAACTTTGGCACTTCGACCCAGGTGCAGAAGAACCGTCGGGCCCGCATGCTGGCCAGCCCGCAAGCGACGATGAATACCTTGATCGACCTGGTCGACGAAGGCAAACCTGCCGAAGCGGCTATGTGCCTCGATCTCTCCGAGGTCGATCCCAACATCGTCGGCACCAAGGGGCCCCACATCGCGCAACACCTGTGTGAAGTGTTGGCCAAAATCTGGGACATCAACCCCAAGGCCCTGCCGAGCGACCCTGACACACCGTCGCCGTACATCCTGGGAGCAGATGCCAACGCCATCCTCGATATGTCGTCTGCCGGTTTGCTAACCGCGACGAAGATCAAACTTATCCGCAACAAAGAAGGTCTGTGGCAGTTCAGCCCCGAAACGGTGACCGCCGTCGAAGGGATGCACGACCAGTGGTACGACAAACCGTTTCGCTCAAAGCGCCTCGCCGCCGAATCGCCGAAGCTCTTTTCCGATCGGCTCCGCGACTTGTTCCCGCAGAAGCTGCAGGGTACCACCTTCCTCATCAAAGACTATCAGTGGATCTGCCTGCTGATTCTCATCTTCCTCGGCTTCGTGGCCGACGTTACTTCACGCTTCCTGCTGCACCGCATCGCGGCCACGTGGTTCCGTGTGTTTCGTGGTCACGAACAGTACGAGGCCCAGCACGGAGTGTTCCGCCCGATGGGCCTGCTGGTGCAAGCCCTGGTGTGGTACGCCGGCACCACCGTCATTGGGTTGCCCGACTTCGCCTTGTCGGTCTTGTTGCTGGGGCTGAAGTTCTTCGCCGCCGTGGCGGCCGTCTGGTCGGCCTACCGCATCATCGATCTCATCGCGCTCGAACTGGCCGAGAAGGCCAGCCACACCAGCACCAAGTTCGATGACCTGCTCATCCCGCTGGTCACCCGCTCGCTGAAGGTGCTGGCCGTGGTGATTGGCGCCCTGGCCTGCGCCGAAGCCTTCAATCTCCCCATCACCGGGCTGCTCGGCGGCCTGGGCATTGGCGGCGCCGCGTTGGCGTTGGCCTCGAAAGACACCATCAGCAACGTCTTCGGTTCGCTCACCGTGTTGGTCGATCGCCCGTTTGAAATCGGCGATTGGATCGTTACCAATGACGTCGAAGGCACGGTCGAAACGGTCGGCTTCCGCAGCACGCGGATCCGCACGTTCTACAACTCGCTGATCACGCTACCCAACAGCCTGCTCACCACGGCCACGGTCGATAACATGGGCCGCCGCCGCTACCGGAGGGTAAAGCAGATGATCGGCCTGCAGTACGACACCCGGCCCGAGCAGGTCGATGCCTTCTGCGAGGGCATCCGCGAAATCATCCGCCGGCATCCTTACACCCGCAAGGATTATTACCACGTCTACCTAAACGAGTTCAACGCCAGCTCGATCGACATTTTGCTGTACGCATTCCTCGAATGCCCCGACTGGAGCATCGAACTCCGCGAGCGACACCGACTGATGCTCGACATCATGCGGCTGGCCGACGGGCTCGGCTGCTCGTTCGCCTTCCCCACCCGCACGGTGCACATGGTCAACGAGCCCGCCGGCAGTAAACACCCGGTCGATATCGACGACCCGCTGAGCACAGGGCAGGGCACCGCCGCCCGCATCGCCGGCCCCTATCTCTCACCCGACCGCCGCCCCGGCGGAGTCCACTTCACCGGCCCCACCCACATCGAAGAAGTCGACGTCCGCGAAAACGGTGATGGATTGCGGAAGTGACGCATCATCCCTTGGGGTGGCCCAGCCGCACCGGCTGGGTTCGCAAAGCGAACAAGATGCCGTAAGAGAAACCTTACTCATCCTGTGCTGTTAACCTTCGCAGCAACGTAGGTCATACGGGAAATTGCAGGTAAGTCTTCCACGTGACGCCTGCCCTGTCGCTCCCCTCAAGCCGGCGAAAACCCCGTCGTGGGCTTTCGCCTCACCGCCGCCTCGCTCTTCCGAGCCGCCTTCGCGGCGTCGCTGACAATCGACTCCAGTACGTCGACATATTCCAGAAAGCGTTTCCGTCCGCCGGGGGTTAAGCGGCAGACGGTTCGAGGGCGGTTGGCGTGTTGATCCTTGTCGATGGTGATCAGCTCGGCCTCTTCGAGCACCTTCAAGTGCCGGCTGAGATTGCCGTCGGTGAGCAAGCAAAGTTCCTTCAGGTCGGCGAACACCAGCCCGTCGGCGTGGGAGACCAGCGAGGTCATGATTCCCAGTCGGGCCTTTTCGTGCAGCACTCGGTCGAGGCCTTCATACGCATAGCGGCCCGCATCGTCTTGTCCGCCGCGTTTACTCTCCGGCATGATTCCGCTCCAACGTCCAATACAGAATGGCGGCCATCGCCAATTGCCCCACACCGAAGGTGCCGACCATCGCCCACGGCGAAAGCGCCCCCGGGCCGTTGGCCCACGCCAGGCACACCATGCCCGCGAGCAGATAGTACACCCCCACGGTGAAGATCTGTTTCGGCAGCAACCGGCACGAAGCAAACACGCCCAGGCTGAACAGCACCGACCACAAGCCGGGCAACAGCACCACCCCTTGCGGAACGAACATCACGATGGCCCCGGTAACCGCCGCCCCAGCCAACAAGCAAGGGCCGAACTGTTCGACGGCCAGCCACGTGATGCTCACCGCCAAAGGCGACACCGCCTTGCGACACCGAACGATCATCTCCACGGCCGTGGCCACCACACACACCGCGGCCGCCCCCAGCCACACAGTGAGATACTGGGCCAACTGCTCCGCCGGGCTCTCAATCCACACGGCCTGCACCACCGCAGCCAAACAGGCCACCGCTGCGGTGCCCGCCACCGTCGCCGAGCGATATCCCCGAAACGTTTCCGTTCGAGCAATCTGCCCTCGAATCTCCGAGATCTGACTCAACGCTTCATGCAGTTCCACGCCGCCCACTCTCCCAAACCCGTGAAGTACCCAGCAGCTTTGCAACACAAAGTATATCAGAACCAGCCAAGGCTCCGTCAAGTTGTGGTCAGCTCTCGGCAGGAACTCAAGAGTTTGCCAACTGCCAAACTGGGGCCGGGCCTGGGTGGTTTGGCAAACTATCGAATGGGGCAGGTGAACTCGAGAGTGAGTGCTTCGGGATCGCTCAGTCACGCAGGCTAGAACTGCTGGCGACTAATCGAGGACTTTACGCTGCGCCTGCCCGCGGCGACACGCAGCGCAAAACAGGACGATACCACCCGCCACTGCCAGCCAAATACCCGAGGGCTCGGGCACGAGAGCTGTAATCTCCCCTTCGACGATTGTCGCGGTATAACCGCCAGGTGGTGGAGCATACAAATTCAGAACGATCGAGAACCAAGCTTGGTCAAAGTCATTCAGGTCGAGCGTCGAGGGCAACGATCGATCGGAGAAAATACTGGCAGTTGTATCCACTAGACCTAAGTCCACCGTCGCAAGATTTAGGCCTGTTGAATTCCGATCCGCTAGAAAACGGATGCCGAGCACATCGGCAACCACTGAGTTGCCTAGGTCGACGTCATTTTGAATATAGACCTCAAAATCGCCTGTTTGTGCATTCGTTAGTTCGAAGTCGATGTCCGGAGACCCGGAACCAATCAGCGACGACACATCCACGCTGAATCCCATGTCACTGCTGATTTGAGCCGACATCACATAAGCGCGCGTGGAGTCGTCTACATCACTCCCTACGGCCGATACCGTGTCGTACTCGTAACTCAGTGTGAACGATTCGCCAACAGTCGTTCCGTATATGGCTGGGTTGAGGGTTTCAATTTCTCCTGTGAAGGACAGGTTGATGGGTGCAGCCTGGGCAGCCGGGCATGATGCAATGCCGCACCAAGCAATCACAAACACGGCGATAAAAGGTGGATTGCAGCAGCATGCAAAGCGAGTGTTAACAGTCATTAGCGATCCTGCCCTCTCAATAAGACATCAAGCACACAGCCGAATGAATTCAGATTCTTTCGAAACACCGCCGAGGCTACCCGACAGAGACAGCCAATGCAAATCGTACGTTTTGGCGTCGTGGTTCTTGAGTCGGAGCCGGCAACGTCTACTCTGCACATGCCATTTGTCACGCAGATGATGCTCATCCGACTGGCTGAAAAATCGCCTCAGGATCGGCCACCTAGATCGTCATGATGCGACCCGTCGGGTGGCTTCTCCTCAAATTCACTTGTGTCAAGAAGCCCTTCTTTAGAACGGGGCGGAAGTAAAGAGGTAAGAGAACCTCACCCCAACAGCCGCTTGGCGTTTTCGCCCAGCACGGCCCGGCGTTCGACTTGGCCTAGCTCCGATTCTTCGAGCTTGAGCAGGCTCGCTTCGGTGTAAAACAACGGGCTGAAGGTGCCTAGCGTGAGGTGGTCTTTGCCGAAACGGTCGATCCACCTCCGCACCCCGGCGGCGCCTTCGAGCATCGCCAGGTCGAACTGCACGCGACCGGTTGTGGTCAGTCGTTCAATCAACTCGGGCCGCACATCGCCGCGGAGCCCGTTGAGCACCATCACCCGCAGCTCGGGCATGCCCTCGACCAGTTCACCCAACGGTTCGAGATCAACCGCCGGCACGCGAAGCAGGGGATGCTGTGTGCGTTCGTCCTCCATCTTCACGACCACCTGCACCAACAGCCCCCGCCGGGCAGCATCGGCCAGCAGTTGTGCGAACCGCGGGTCGTCGAGCGTGTATTGGTGGTAGTTGGGGAACAGACGGATGCCCCGCATGTTGTGCTCTTCGGCACAACGCCGTAGGTCCTCCTCCCAATCGGGCAACCCCGGGTGCACCGTGCCGAAAGGAAGCAGCCGCAGGTCTTCCACGCTTCGGCATTGCTCGACCAGGCGAAGGTTCACGCCCGCCATATCACGATGCAGTAGCGCATCGAAGCTGCCGGCCCAAGCCTCGTCGATGCCGTGACGGTTCAGTTCTTCGGCCAACTTGGACACCGAATCGTTCGGCACCCGACGGAACGGCCACCGCGAGAGCATCACGTTGCAGTCGATGCTCATGCCCGTACTCCCTTCGCCTGCAGAATCGGCATGAGCAGCCGCTTCAAGTTGCCGCCGAAGATGCGATCTTTATCCTGGGGCGAAATCTTCGCTCCATGCACCTTGGCCATCTGCGAAGCAAAACTGCGTCCCGCGGCATCGCTTCCGAAAATCACCCGCTCGGCCCCCAACTCCCGCACGGCCATCTCCGCCACTCCGGCCGTGGGGTCGAAGCCCCCGATGCCCAGCCAAATATTCTTCTGAGGGCGGATCGCTCGAATGCCCAACTCCCAGGCGCCGCCGCTGTGCCCACAGATGAGAGTGGCCTCGGGATGCCGTTTCGCCAGCGCCACCAAGTCCTCCGGGGTCGACTCTCCGGCCAGGTTGCCCGTGGTCTTCAGCCACGTGTGTTGATAGACGACTGCATTAAGTCGAGTGGCCTCTGCGACGAGCGGATCAACTGCCGCATCGCTACCCCGTCGAGCGACCCACAACTTCACACCAACCATGGGGCCATGCTCGACGCACCGCTTTAGTTCCTCCAGGCTGGCCTCGACATGATTCGGGGTGAGGTACACGAACCCGAATGCACGATCGTGCCAATGGCTGATCGCCTCGAGCACTTGATCGTTCTGCCGCCGTAACTCCTCGGGCGTGGGATCGACCTGATGCGGCCAGCCCATGAAGATGACGACCCGTTCGACACCCACGCGATCGGCCATCCGCATCAACGCGGCCATCCGCACATGCGGCGTCGCCCCATCCACCGCCCCCAGATGACAATGCAGATCCCAAATCATCATGAGCGGCAACTACCAACAAGTGAACGTTCAACGGCCGGCGAAACCTCCATCGTAGTTACAACTCAACCGGGTGGTCCAGCCAACACGTGCCCAGACCACCCGATGTTAAAAGATTCTTTAGATTTGTCTTTAGGTTTTAGAGTTCCTAGACTGAGTACGCGGCAACCATGCTTCGTCTTGGAGGGGCACCGATGGCAAGCGACACTCGTAGCCTGACGAATCAGCAAGTCTTTCGCACATTCGTAACGTGGACTTTATTGATCTACGGCTCACTACTTCTGCTGCTGTCCGCAATCGCTACCGGGCTGCTCATCATCGTTCCAGTGTTCGAACTAGAAAATGAAAGTTGGCGCCGCGTCGACAATCCAATCACGATTCTGAACATAGCCAAGAACACAGCCCTCGGGGCCGGCTGCTTGTACCTGTCTAAGGCTTCTGATCGCACACGGATCTGGGCTGCAGTCGTGGTTATTTTGACCACGTTAATATACGGCTTTCTAACCCTGCGATGAGCCGCTAATGTTTGCCAAGTCGTGGGACCAACGCCCCCATCTGGCATTTGGCAAACTTAAGAGCGTTCATCACTCGCCAACCTGCTCATCCACCCAGCGAAGATACCCAGGGCTGCCCTCGACAATCGGCGTGGCGATGATCTCGGGCTCGTCGTAGGGATGTAGCTCGAGGATGGCGTCTTGCACGGCGGCATAGCGGTCGCGACGTGTCTTGGCGACCAGGAACCACTCGTCGTCGCACTGCACTTCACCCTGCCAGCGGTACGTGCTGGCAATCGGGCCATGCAACTGAACGCATGCCGCCAGCCGCCGCTCGACCAGTGCCGCCGCAATCCGCTGGGCATCGTCCTTGTTTCCCGTGGTAGTCGCGACCTGAATGTGTTCGCTCATGATATTTCTTCGCGTCTAGCGGATCGATTCCCGATGTTGCACTGGCTGCGTGCAATGTACCCCTTGCCCGGCAAATTGCCATTGGTTGCCCGCCGCCTTCCCGGGATAATGCCGCCGCTCGGATGCACGCAATTCTCACGGACGACCCATGGCAACCGCCACCCCACAGCAAACAGTCACGATGCCATCGGCCAAGGCATCGCACGAAGAGTTCCCCCGGCCGACGGTGTTCGCACGCTTCGCCAGCGCACTTCGCCGCCGCACCAACTACTGGTCTGGCCGCATCCAAGGACCCGCTCGCCACGACCACGCCGAACGCTCACTCCACTGGCTGCTCAACCACGGCGAGCAAATCCTGGCCGAGAGCGGTCAGGGCGATATTACTACTCCGTTGAACTCCCACGTGGGTGCCACTGCTGGCTTGCCCAGCAGTGCCCCTCGCATCAGTCTCAGAAACCAACTGGTCCGCCGCGCAATCAGCGTTCTGGAATCTTACGGCCAGAACTCCTATGCCGAAGCCTGGTCCGCAAGACTTCGGCCCAGCGAAGAATTGTCGCAGTTCGACACACAAGACCCCGCATCCCAAGCCCTACATGCCTACCACCAGGGCGATCGAACCACCGGCGACACGTTGATGCAGCAACTCCGACACCACCAACTTGCAGACGGCAGCTTCAACCTCGATCAAGCAACCACCGCCTCGCACCGCATCCAACAGCTAACCACTGTGCTGTCGTTCCTGGAAGCGGCTCAACTCCAAGTCACGCTCACCTTCGCCACTGGTGCCGACCCGGTGTATGCCGACATCGACGCCAACGACCCCAGAGCCCAGGCGGTCACCACGTGGTTCGCCACGCTCGACGGCTGCGATCGCGTGGCCGACATCGGCTGTGGCAGCGGACGCTTTCTGCGGCTTTTAGCAAACCAGGATGAATCGCGGAATTTGATCGGCATCGACCCCGCCCTCGAGTGCAGCCATCAACTTTCCCCTCGCGTCGAGCACCGTACCGGCGGCCTCTTGCATCTTCCGGCAGCAGACGCCGAGTTCGATGCCGCCTTTGCCGTCGAGTCGCTCGAACATGCGCTGGTACCCCAAACCGCCATCGCCGAACTGTGCCGCGTGGTTCGCCCCGGCGGGCACCTCCTCATCATCGACAAGAACGCCCAGCTACAACCGCTCTCCGAGCATGCCCCCTGGGAGAGATGGTTCCACCCCGAAGAAGTATGCCGGTGGCTATGGAGACATTGCGACCACGTCCAGGTCACGCCGCTCCACGATCCATCCCATCCCAAAAAGAAGCCCACCTTCCTCGCCTGGCACGGCCGCCGCAAGCTGTAGCGGACCAAACTCGATCAAACAGCTTTCGCGTTCTGTTTAGCAAAGAGTCGCCGTCACCATTCCCGCAACTGTCGCCCGATTCTTGCTTCCAGTCGGTCGGCGCGCGATAGTGCCTGTAGGAGATCAGACCATTACTTGCGGCGGGCCGAAGTATCGACCGCAGCACTCTATCGCCAAGGGAGATCGTCATGTTCGGGCGAAGTTCACGGCGTCAATTCATGGGCACCGCGGCCGGGATCGGTGGGGTGATCGGTGCGGGACAACTCGGCATGTTCAACCGCTTGGGGCAGGTTTCGGCGGCCGATGCCAAACTGAACCCGGGCGTCGTACAGCTCAACCCAGAGATCGAGCCGCTTGTCAAACTGCTGGAAGTCACCCCGCGCGAGCAACTGCTCGAAGCGGTGGCCGCCCGCATTCACGACGGCGTGAGCTACCGTGAAGTGCTGGCCGCCTTACTGTTGGCCGGCGTGCGGAACGTCGAACCCCGCCCCAGCGTTGGCTTCAAGTTTCACACGGTGCTGGTAGTCAATTCAGCCCACCTGGCCAGCTTGGATTCGCCCGATGAAGACCGCTGGCTGCCCATCTTTTGGGCGCTCGACTATTTCAAAGAAGCCCAGGCCAAAGACGAAAGCGAACGTGGCTGGACGATGGCCCCCGTGGATGAGGCCGCCGTGCCCAAGCCCAGCAAAGCCAGGGCGATGTTCATCGAGGCCATGGACAACTGGGACGAAGCCAAGGCCGACGTCGCCGTGGCCGCACTTGCCCGTTCGGCCAGTAGTGAAGATGTCTATGAGCTGTTCTATCGCTATGGCGCCCGCGACTTCCGTTCCATCGGGCACAAGGCCATCTTCGTCGCCAACAGCCGTCGAACACTCGAGTGCATTGGTTGGCAACACGCCGAGCCCGTCCTGCGATCGCTCGCTTACGCGCTCCTAAACTACGACGGCGAGAACCCAGCCACGCACGACACCGAACCCGACCGCCCCTGGCGCGAAAACATCGAGCTAGCCAACAGCATTCCAGCTAACTGGCTCGATGGTGCGGTCGACGATGCCGCCACGCGTGAGATGCTGGCCAACTTAAGAACCGCCGACACCGGCGCGGCTTGCAATCACGCCGTGGAGATGCTCGGTCGAGGTATCTCACCGCAATCGCTGTGGGACGCCGTCTTTAACGGTGCCGCCGAACTCGTCGCGCGTTCGCCCGGCATTGTTTCGCTGCATGCGGTCACTTCGGCCAATGCCTTGTACCATGCCTACAATACCACCTCGAACGACAACACCCGACGGATGCTGTTGCTGCAAGCCGTGGCCTTCGTTCCTCTGTTCCGCGATGCCGGCAAGAGTCGCGGTAGCCGGTTCGCCGATAACTACATCGACGAATTCGAACCAGCCGATATCGCGGCCGACCCTCGCGAGGCCGTGGAAGACATCTTCGCCACCCTCAGCGACGACGAGACCCTGGCCGCCCGCAAGACGTTGGCATTCTTGAACCAGTCTTCGAGTGCTCAGGATCTCGTCACGGCAGCCCGACGGCTGATTTTCCTTAAAGGCAGCAACGCCCACGACTACAAGTACAGCTCGGCCGTGCTTGAGGATTACCGGCACCTGTCGCCCGAGTGGCAGAACCGCTTCCTGGCCGGCAGCGTGTACCTGCTGCGAGGCTCCGGGGCCCGCGACAACGAACTGGTCGCCCGCACCCAGGCGGCCCTCAATGCTTAGCAATCAGTTCCCGAAACGCATGTTCAACAGTTTGAGCGGTTGATGAGCACCACGATCTTAGCAGCAGCCGTTCAGATGACCTCGACGGCCGACAAGCAAGAAAACCTCGATCAGGCGGCCCATTGGGTTGAGCTGGCAGCCAAGCAGGGCGCCCAATTGGTGGTGTTGCCCGAGTTGTTCAATTGCCAGGCCTCTCGCGCGGTAATGTTGGCCAACTCCGAAGCGGTGCCCGGCCCCACCAGCGATTTGGCAAACTCTTGGGCCAAGCGGTGGGGCATCACACTAGTGGCCGGCAGCATTCTGGAGACCGCCGCCGACGGGAAGGGCTTCAACACCAGCCTCACGTTCGACCCCGACGGTAATCTGAAGAGCGTCTACCGCAAGCTGCATCTGTTCGATGTCGACCTTCCCGGTGAGGTGACCTTCAAAGAGTCGGACTTCGTCGAGCCGGGCAGTCGCATCGAGGTGGCCGAAACTCCCTGCGGCCGCATCGGCATGTCCATCTGCTACGACCTTCGCTTTCCCGAGCTTTACCGTCGCCTGGCCGATCGAGGTGCCGACATCATCACTGTCCCCTCGGCATTCGCGTTGGCCACCGGTCGGGATCATTGGGAGGTGCTTCTCCGCGCCCGGGCCATCGAAAATCAGGCTTATGTTGTGGCCGCCAATCAGTACGGCCGACTCGCTGCAGAGCTGGTCACCTATGGACGTTCGATGATTATCGATCCCTGGGGTATACCATTAGCGGTTGCCGCCGATGGCCCCGGGGTAACCATGGCCGCCATCGATCTCGATCGGGCCAAGTCCATTCGCCAGCGGCTGCCAGCCCTCCAACACCGTCGTCAGTTGGAAAGTTGGGAAGACTGACCAAGCCGTCGGGGGCCTTCGCAGTAGTGATATTCGCCCCCTCCGCTCAACGTTTTCGATGGGCGAAGAGGCAAGGCTCCTGGGCGGCATCGTGCTTCGTTCTTAACGCAATCTTCTCATTGCGAATTGTCTATCTTGGGTGTGCAGAATACCTCGACTCGCCAGTCACCGCCGTTCGCGGAGGGACGTTTGCATTCAGAATTGCAAGGCCTGTTCGCCGTTATTTTGTCACGAAAAGATTCTCTGAAAGAACATTCTTGACAATCGAGCCTGTCTCCAGAGAATAAGGACTCTACTGAGAAGCTTAGATGATGTGACTTCAACCCTTTTGGGTTTTTAACCTTACGACACGGGCTCAGACTCACGAACGTTTGAGTCGTTGCACGCGAAAATAATGTGCAAGGGCAGGCGCTCAAGGTGCGCACGTTGTGAGGCATTCGTTTTCACCATCGTCGACGGCTTCTCGGACGCATTTACGGTTAGCTTGGCAGTGGCCTCACAGGACCCACCAGGCTCATTGTGGCGACGACCGAGGATCGACAGTCGGCGACTTCCATATCGCGGCACGGCAGCCCCGCCTTTTTTTATTTCACGCTAGTCTGCGAGCGTTTTCTACCAGCAGGCGAGCGAGATCCACAGCGACCACTACCGCGCCAGGCTGCACTACCAAGCCCGCGGCGTTGCCCCCGAACTCAATCACATGCCCGATTGCCTAATCGGCCTAGGTTCGAACGTCGGCGACTGCCGGAAGAATCTCCACGCTGCAGTCGAGGCCCTCGACAAGCACCCCCAGGTCTCGCTAGGCCAGGTGAGCCAGTACTCCGAGACCTCCGCTGTGGGGGGGCCAAGCAACCAGCCGACGTTTCTCAACGCCGCCGCGCGTCTGGAAACTTCGCTCACGGCCGCAGAAGTGCTGGCAGTGTTACACACGATCGAAGAAGTACTGGGCCGCGAACGAACCATCCACTGGGGCCCTCGCGTCTTGGACTTAGATCTTCTGCTGTACGGCGAAGCGGAAATCCGCCAGCCGCAGAGTAGCAGCCTCGCTGCGGCCACGCTCATCGTGCCACACCGCCGGATGTCGTTCCGCCGGTTCGTGCTCGAGCCCGCCGCAGAGATCGCCCCCGAGATGCCGCACCCCACCATCGGGCTCACCATCGCCGAACTTCTCGCCCACCTCAACAACACGCCCCACCTCGTGGCCCTCGCCGGACCTTCCCAGCAAGTACGAACACAACTGGCCACCGAAGTCGCCACACGCACCGGTTGCACGCATCTCGCACTTGGCCCCGATGAAAACAATACCCAACCTCTTCACTGCGGCTTCGACGAACAAATGGCCGCCCTCGCAACCTCCGCCGAGAAACTGCGGCCAGAAAACCTACCAGCGGGCCAGACAATCAGCGATTTCTGGTTCGACGCCCTGTTAATGCACGCCCGGTCCACGCTCGATTCATCTCAATTGGCTGAATACGAGCGGTCTTGGGCAGAACACCACCGCACGGTTGCCCGCCCGCGTGTGATTGTGATCATTGAAGAAGAGCCCTCCAGCGATTCCACAAGCGCCTTACAACAGCAAGCCGCAGGGCAGGGGGCCCAGTTGGTCCTCGACACAGACGACTTCGAACAGCAAATTACTGAAATCACGGCCGCCCTTTTGGCCTGCAAATAATCACCACGGTCTTGCCTACAGAAAGTTCGCACGATGGCTGAAGATTCGCAACAAGAACCCGAGCCCGTTACGCCGCGCATCATCACCGGCCACGATGATATTCACGCGGCCGTCTCGCTCGAACGCCGGGCGGGCAAAACCATCGGGCTGGTACCAACCATGGGTGCACTGCACGAGGGTCACCTCAGCCTGGTCGATGCTTCCGCAGCCGAATGTGATTTCACCGTGGCCAGTATCTTCGTCAACCCAACTCAGTTCGCCCCGGGTGAAGACTTCGAAAAATACCCCCGCGATCTGGAGGCCGACGCCAAGGCGCTCGCCAAACGCGGCGTCGATTTGATCTTCGCCCCAGAAGTCGACGACATGTACCCCGAGAACTACTGCACCTTCGTCAACCTGGAAGGAATCGCCTTACCGCTGGAAGGTGAGTTCCGCCCCGGTCACTTCCGCGGTGTGGCCACCATCGTGCTAAAGCTATTCAATACCGTCTCACCCGATCGCGCGTACTTCGGGCAGAAGGACTATCAGCAAACCCTGGTCGTGCGTCGCATGGTGACCGACCTAATGGTGCCGGTAGAGGTTCGCGTTTGCCCCATCGTTCGTGAACCCGACGGCTTGGCGATGAGTTCGCGGAATGCCTATCTGGACACCCAAGCCCGCCAGCATGCCCTGGTGGTGCCGCGAAGCTTGCAGAAAGTCGAAGCGATGATCGCCCAAGGCCAACGCAACAGTGCCAGCATTCTGGCCGAAGCGAGGGCCATGTTCGACGACGTGCCCAATGCCAGCATCGACTACATCGCCCTGGTCGACCCCAACACGTTGACCCCCGTCAAAGAAGTCTCCGGCCGCACCCTAGCCGCCGTGGCCGCTCATATTGGCTCAACACGCTTGATCGACAACCGCCTCATCGACCCACCCGGCCCCGCCGACTGACCTTGGTCCGCCCCCGCGATTCCCGCTATTCTCAAGGAAGAGAGTTCAAGGTCCCAGAAGAATGCACTGGCAGTGGGTGCCACTGCTGAACGAGCCTGCAGTGCCGATCGGATCAAGGGCGACCCCAACGGGGTCTCACACAAAGCTCAGGGTAAGCGGTGTAACCGCGTCACTCTGGGGAGCGAATGAAACGAACATGAACCCTGAAAGGGTTCCACATCTGTGGGGCAAGTCGTCATGTCGCCCCATGAATTCAAACAAGATTGGTTAAGCCTCCATGCTCCGAACCATCTTTCACATTCCGGCCGAAGTTGGCGGAGTACCAACCTTTGGATTCGGCTGGCTGCTGGCCGTGTGGGTCGTGTTCAGCATTGGTCTGCTGGCGTACCTCACCTACCGGCAAGGTTTCAATGCCGACACCAAAGGCTGGCTCCCGATTTTGCTTCTCGTCGCCGCGGGCATTGCCTGGGCCACCCCGAATCTGGTCGATTCGCAAGGTCTGCCGATTCGTGGGTTCGGCACCATGATGCTCCTGGCCGCCGTCTCGGGAATTGCCTTGGCCGTTTGGCGGGCGAAGCGGATGGGGATCGATCCCGACCTGATTCTTTCCATGGCCTTCGTCGTGTTCATCGCCGGCATTGTTGGTGCACGCCTGTTTTACGTCATCGAATACTGGGACGAGTTCCAGGCCGACACCCTCGGCGGCACGTTGGCTGAACTGCTGAACGTCGCCCAAGGTGGGCTCGTCTTCTACGGTTCCATCATAGGCGGCGCGATCGCCTTCTTCGCCTGTACCCGATACTACAAGGTTCCGTCGCTGGCCCTCTGCGATGTCATCGCCCCCAGCCTGGCAATCGGCCTGGCCCTGGGCCGCATAGGCTGCTTCATGAACGGCTGTTGTTACGGCGCGACGTGCGACCTGCCCTGGGCTGTCAGCTTTCCGCAGGGTAGCCCCCCGCATGCCCGGCAGGTTCGCGACGGCGACCTCTACCTGCACGGGCTGAAGTTCAAAGAACCTCGCGATGGCCCAGCAATCGTGGCCGAAGTCGAACCGGGTTCTCCGGCCGAAGCAGCCGGCCTGGCCGCGGGCGATCAGATCTGGCGAATCAACGATTTCGACGTCGATCGCGCCTATCAAGCGCAGCTTGCACTGCTCAGCATTTACGGTGAAGGTACCGAACTCGATGTGGCCGTTCGCGGCGAGGCCCAACCTCACCATTGGCGAATCGAAGCGGCCGAGCAAAGCCTGCCCGTGCAACCCACCCAACTCTACAGCGCCATATCCGCCTTCTTGCTGTGTCTGCTGTTGATCGCCTACACACCCATGCGCCGCCACGATGGCGAAGTGATTGCCCTGTTGGCTACCGTCTACCCCATCACCCGGTTCCTGCTGGAAATGATCCGCACCGACGAACCCGGCGTGTGGATCACCGGCCTCACCATCTCCCAGAACATCAGCCTGCTACTGTTCCTCGGCTCCATCGCGCTGTGGTTCTACATCCTCAACCAACCCCGCGGAACCGTCCTCCAAGGGCCAACGGCATCAACGGCGCATTAACGTCGCTCGCCTCCAACCCACCGGTTGGCACCACCACACCCTGTAGGGAACGCCCTCTGTGGCGTTCCGAGCGAAACGGCAATTCACGGAACGCCACAGAGGGCGTTCCCTACAGAAGGTCAGCAGCGCTGTTCAGGCCCCCGATCAATCGACGTAGCACTGCCTACGCCAGGATCTCTTCAATCACTTCCCCATCGACCAACGGCAATGGTCGATCGAGAGAGTCGTGGATGATCGTGCGGTGATCGATGCCCAACAAATGGTACATCGTTGCCAGGAGATCTTTTGGGCTCACGGGACGGTCGACCACATCGCCGCCGATTTTGTCCGAGGCCCCCAGCACAGATCCGCGTTTCACGCCGGCTCCGGCCACCATCGTGGTGTACACCCGTGACCAGTGATCGCGACCAGCGTTGCCGCTCACGCGGGGAGTACGTCCATGCTCGCTGGTGCAAACCACTAAAGTCTCATCGAGCAGCCCCCGGCGATCCAGGTCGGTAATCAAACCGTACCAGGCCATGTCGAGCCCCGGGCAAAGGGCTTTCTTCATCCGCTCGAAGTGATTGTAGTGCGTATCCCAGGCGTGCCCCGCCAGGCCGAACTCGTCCCAGAACACCGAGATCACCCGCCCGCCCGCTTCGACCAGCCGCCGCGCTGATAGACACGCCTGACCAAACAACGTGTCACCGTAAAGATCGCGGATCGACGTATCTTCTTTCCTTAGGTCAAGTGCACTGCGCATCGCATCAGACTTCAACAGCGAGAACGCCATGTTCTGATAGCGGTCCAACTGCGACAGTGAGTCGCTCCGCTGCACCTTATTCAGCTCGTCATCAAGCTGCGTCAACAACGAGCGTCGTCCGTCGAGTCGATCGACAGTTATCCCATCGGCCAATGCGGTTGCCGACGGAACAACAAAGTAACTGTCGGGGCTCAGCCCGATGTAAGGATCGTTGTCGTCGAACGTCAGTTCCCCGAGTTCCTTATGAATCCCCCGCGTCGCCGTCCCGACATAATCGGTCCACACCGGGTTGTACTGGCTTCCCAGGAAAGCCGCATAAGGTCCCGCTCTTTTTACCTCACCAATCCGCCGGCTACTCATGGGGAAGGGCAGGGCGATGTTCCGCGGAACTTCCGTCGGCGTTGATCGCTGCCGCGCATCGATGTAATCGACCACCGAGCCGAAGTAAGGCCAGTGTCGCGCATCTTGAGGGCTAAGCTCCATCGCCACATCGATCGATGGAACGCCCGTCAGAGCGTAGGCCACGCCATGGATTGGGTGCTCGTGCGTCATCGAGCGGATCACCGTCGTGCGATCCATCACCTTGGCCAGGTTCGGCAGCAGCTCGCACACATCGCAGCCGGGCAGCGTCGAAGGAATGCCGCCGAACTCCCCGCGGATCTCCACCGGAGCATCCGGCTTCATGTCGGCCCATTCCAACTGACTGGGAGAACCATACAGATGCAGCAGGATCAGCGACTTCGCCCGTCCGAACGATTGCGAATGCTGCGTGACCCCGGTCGCTGCGTCGGCCTGCAGCTTAAAGATGTCGGGCAACGACAGCCCGGCCAGCCCCAGGCTGCCAACTCGCAGCAAGTCTCGGCGCGAGAATCCGCCGCACAGCTTACGTTGTGATCCAAGAACTCGAAGCATCGCGCGAGGCACCTCACGCATCGGAAGGACGGTTGCAGGTGAGCCGTTATCGTACCATCTGCCAGAGGAAAATTGCCAGTCGCTGGGCAAATGTAGCCAAGTTAGTAGTAGAACACCTTCTCCGCTGTCCCCCGCAGTAGCCACTCCCGATCGCTCTCGGAAACACCTTCCAAATGATCCCGAATCACCGCCAGCGACTGCTCATACGTCTGATCGCCGGCCACTTGGAAGGGGCAATCGGTCGCCCACATCAATCGCTGCGGACCGTAGGCATCCACCAACTGCCGCGTCAGCGGGAGCATATCGGTATAAGGCGGCTCTTTCTTACCTAAAGCGTAGAAGGCCGACAGTTTGACGTGTGTGTTCTTATGCCGCGCCAACCGAAGCAGGTTTTTCACATCCTCCTCGTGAATCTGCCCATCGATCCCAATTCTTGCATAGTGGTCGACCACCACCGGAGTGTCGGGATACTTCTCGCACATGCGATCGATCGCCAGCAACTCGCCGGGGTTCACCAGGTGGCACATTGCCAGGTTCTCGGCCGCCCCACATTTCCACATGGCCTGCATACCCGGGCCATCGAGCCAATGATCGACCGGCTTGTTCCGAGGGTAGATGCGAAAGCCCCGCACGCCGGCACTCTTCAACCGCCGCATCTCACTTGCGGGATCGTCGGCCCCGTCGTCGATCACTGCCACACCCGAGAACACGCCGGGATACTTCTTCATCGTGTCGAGCATGTAGCTGTTGTCGAAGCCGTAGAAGCTCATCTGGATCAGCACAATCCGGTCCACCCCACACGGCTTAGCGTGTCGCAGCAGCTCGTCCGGCTCAAAACTCGGCGGCTGCATCTGTTCGCGACGAAAACCCGCGGCCAGCGGATAGCGATCCGTGTCTGGCGTCCAGACATGCACGTGAGCGTCGATGTAGCCAGAACGCTTATCTTCGGCCGTAGTATCTCGATCCATCGGGCTGCCATCCTCTCCAGCATGTGCATCACTTCCCCGCAACCAATTCACGCCCAACGCTGCCAGCCCCGCGGCGGCCCCTCCTCGCAGCACGTTTCGTCGGGTGATTCGTCCCGACAATCCTTCGTTTACCTGCGGGGTATCAGTTCTTCGTTCCTGGTGCGGCATTCCTGAAGGTCCTCGATCGGAGTGAAACGGCCTCGCACTACATCTCGCAACAGGCAGCCGGAGGCAGTTCCGCCATCATAACCGCCCAAATCACCCCGGGTGGCAATCCGGTCCTGAATCCCTCTGGCCTGCGCAAGTACATTGCACATAAGAGTTTGACATAACACACCCCGATGGGGATGATTGAAGAGACAGTCAAATCCCCCCAGATCCTGCAAAATCCCGCGGAACTTTCCTCCGCTGCCCTGCGTCAAACCCTGTGATGGTAGTCGGTTCATCGTGAAGGACGATTCCCAATTGATCGCCGATGCTTTGTCGGGCCAGTCCGCGGCATTTGGGGAATTGGTCCAGCGATACCAGGACCGGCTCTACAACACCATGCTTCACGTCGTTGGCTCTAGCGAAGATGCCCGCGACGTGGTGCAAGACGCGTTCGTTCAAGCCTTCGTCAAGTTGGAGACCTTTCAGCAGTCGGCCGCGTTTTACACCTGGCTGTACCGCATTGCCTTCAACATGGCGATGAGCCGCTTGCGACGAAAGAAACCCACGGTTTCGGTCGAGCAAGCCCGAGAGTCGACCGGGCTCGATCCAATCGATCCGCAAGCCCCTCCCGAAAGCCCGATGGAGAAAGACGAGCAAATCGCACAAATCCGAGCCGCCATCGATCGCTTGGGCGACGACCACCGCCAAGTGCTCGTGCTCCGCGAGATCGACGGCCGCTCGTACGACGAGATATCAGAAATACTAGACCTGCCCGTGGGTACCGTCCGCAGCCGCCTACACCGGGCACGAATGGAACTCCGCGACCAACTCAAAGACATGCTGCAGACCGAGCTACAGGACTAAGCCAACAACCACTATCTACGGGATGAAGTAGATTTGCAGAGAAGGGGGACGCCACACAGTCGGGCCGGCCCTCAGGACGATAGTCAAAGCATGAACAACATACCTCAAGACGAACTGCTTTCCGCCTACCTCGACAACGAGCTAGCGCCGGAAGAGCGCGCCGAGGTCGAACGCATATTGGAGGAGAGTCCTGCCAGCCGGCAACTCCTCGATGAACTCAAGTCTCTCCGCACAGCCGTCCAATCGCTGCCGCGACAAAGCTTGGGGCAAGACTTCAGTAAGCAAGTCATGCAGATGGCCGAACGCTCGGTGCTTGCCGGCAATTCCCAGAGTGATGGCGTTGCCCCCGCGGCTAGCCCGCAAACATCCCGCGGTGAAAACAAGATCGATATCCGCCGCGACGGCCAAAGCGATTGGCGGCAGAGAATCATCCGCCCGTTGGCGTTCGCCTCCCTGGCCATCGCCGCCGCGTTGATGCTCATGATTCTGCAGCCAGAACAGTTGGGCGAACAAAGCCCCTCGGGGAACATCGCCCGCGACGAGCGAGCCCTCGAAGCGCCCGCTTCTTCGATCGGTCCGGCACCTTCAGCCGATTCCGCAAAGGACGGTTCGTCGCTAACCGATCCCACTGCTACAGAGCGGCGCGCCACACTCTCCCGCAAGGGCGATTCCGGCGTGCGGATGGAAGCCACCACCGAAGCGATTCCCCCGGAGGCACCCGCCCCCACAAACGGGGTCGGCTTTGGCCTCGAAATGGAAACGACTCGCTCGGCTGTTGCGCCAGGCTTGGAAACGCGAACCTTCAATGCGGCTCGTAGCAAAGAAATCCTCGAGGAGCAGCGGCAGTATCAATCGAACGCCGCAGCTCCATTATTCTCGATTCAACTCGATGTCACCCCCGACGCGGCCCGCAGCAAGACCCTGGACGCCACGTTGCAACGCAACGGTATCAAGATCACCTCCAATGCGTTCGGCGGTGGAGGCACTCCAGCCGACGAAGCTGTGGAAACCGAAATTACCCCAGCCGTTGCACCCATCGACGTCGTGTATGTCGAACTGACCCAATCGCAGTTGGAATCGGTATTAACCGATATCGCTGACCAACCGGTTTACTTCTCCAACATCATGGTCCCCGGCAATCCCGCTTTTGCGGGTCAGCAACCCGATAACGACGACACTTCAAACATGGCTGCGCAACGTGCCATGCCCGCAGAAATGGGGCAAGTCGCCGCGCCAACAATGCTGGGCGGAGCAGAACAGTCGGTATCACCACCAACTGGCCTCGAAGGAGTCGCTCAGCGTTTCCAACTCCCTCAACTCTCCGATGCTTTATCCGCTGGCAAGAAATCGCAATCCAAAGAGCAAGCCGAACCTTCGGATACAGGCGGTGCATCACCCAGCGAAGAAGAACTGGCTGAGATCTCGGCGGCCGACCGTGAGACAGACGCCGAGGGAAAAGCCGGCCCCGAACGTTCACCCACCAATGAGCAGATGTTCCGCGCGCTGTTTATCCAAAGAGTCGTTCCTTCTGCGAAAGTCATCACCCCCGACTCCGAGCCAGACACGACAGAAGAACCCGTCCCCAGCGAAGAGCCGGGCGCCGAAGACGAGTGAGTGACTCCCTCTCACCCGCGCGACTGGAAATCTCGATTTCCCCGGGTAAACTACAGCGACACTTATCAGTTCGCTAATCCGTTCCCAGCCGCCGCAAGGAGCAGCTTTCATGGCCGACGTGAAGATCCAATGCCGTCCCAACGGTCCGTTTCTCGTTGAAGGTTCCGTAGAGATTGTCGATCAAAACGGAAATGCCTTCGCCACGAACCCGGCCAAACCGCTGATCGCATTGTGTCGTTGCGGCCATTCGGCGAACAAACCATTCTGCGACGGCGCCCACAACAAGTGCGGCTTCAACGCCGAAGAGTTAGCCCCCACGTCGTAAGCGATTGTAACGACTGGGAAACCATCAAAACCGTAGGTTGCTGTCGAGCGCAGCGAAGACGCACCTTCCTAAGAGCAACCGGAGGTGCTTCTTCGCGGCGCTCGACAGCACATTACATCGCGAAATGGCGCTTCCCCACGGTCGGCCCTTTCACTCCGTCGACAACTTTTCCACGATGTTGATACCGCTGCAGAGCACCTTCATCCCGCGAGAAAATGGGGCGAGAGTGGACATCTGAACTTTCCTGCTGGAATCGCCCATCTACCTGCCCTAGAATTCTCTTCTTGCTAGCACGGGCGGCTTAGCCCTGCGGCAACTCACCAGTGGGCAAACGGCGAAACCTCCTCCACGGTTCTTGTACTGGCCCGGTTTCATCCGGCCTGCCGTTTCCGCAATCCCACGCCAACCATCTCGACACGCTGCACTTGTAGAAGGACGACTCTGCGATGGACGACGCCCCCCTGACGCATGATGCGACAGCGGATGAAACCTCTTTGCCCTTCGTGAAACGCTGGAACCATTTGGTGAGCACCACCAACTGGGAGAAGGGCCGGATCATTCTCGAATGGCGCGAGTCGCTCGTTGCCTCCGGGGCTTCACCGCAGGAGTATTCCGACGAAGCATGGTGCGCCCACGTAGGCGGAAACCTCAGCCGTCAACACGTCGGTCGATTGCGTCGCGTGTGGGAACGCTTCGGGCACCAAGCCAAAGACTTCGAGGGCGTGTACTGGAGCCACTTCTACGCCGCTTTGGAATGGGACGATTCCGAAATGTGGCTCGAAGGCGTTGCCCAAAACGGCTGGTCGGTCTCCGAGATGCGCAGCCAACGCTGGGAAGCCCACGGTGCCCCGCCCGAGAAGAAGCCGCGTGACGAAGACATCATCACCGGTGAATACGACGAAGACTTCGCAGGCAAGAACGACGGTGAACCGGCCCCCATCGTCGTGGCCGACCAGGGCGATCCGATTGAGAGTGCCGACTCCACCGCCCGTGAGTCTTCCGAGGAGTTCTCCGGCGAAGCGAGCCCTTCACCCCTGGCCGAAGAACCGGCGCCCGAAGTGGTCGCCGCCGCGCAAGCGGTTGCCCCACTGGCAAACTTGGGAGAACTGCCCGCAGACCTGCTCGAGGCATTCGAAGACTTCAAGCTGGCCATCGTGCGTCACAAGTTGGACGGCTGGCGCGAAGTCTCGCTGGAAGATATTCTTTCAACGCTCGACGCGCTAAAAGAACTGGCTCAAGCTCCGGCGGCCGAGTAACCAACCCGACTCAGTCCGAGCGAGCGTACATCTCGGCGTATTCCAACACCCACAGGTCGATCAACTCGGCGAACGAGTCGGGGTCGGCCTCTTGCAGGCGCTGGAAGTGGGGGCGGTTGAAAACTTCCTTGTTGCGGATCGTGCCCTTGGCCACCAGTTCCAAAACATGCGAAGAAGAAAACGGGCGAATCCCCATTTCCAGCCGGCTGTAGAAATTGGTGCGCTTCCCCTCGGCGTCAGTCCCCATGTCGTCCCGAGACACCTTCGCCCCCCAGCCGATATCGCTAACCAGTGTGCTCAGCTCGAACCCTGGGAAAAAGTTCGGCAGTTGCTTCAGGCACTTCTCGATATGCTCGGAAAGTTCGATGCGGTACTTCGAGTGCAGCCGCCGGCATTCCTCTTCGCTGAGCTGCCGGTTGGCTTCCTGCTGGGCCTTGGCCGTGCTAGCTCGCTGGCCCCGTTCAACCGCCCGTTCTAACCGCTGCAAAAAATCCATGGGTACATACCTGGTGTCGATAGTCACAATGGTTCACCCGACCGAAGGGGCTTCACTCCCCCATTTTCGGCTGCGGAGACGCCCATCATGATAGACAATCGGTGCACATCTGCGAAGACAGGCATGTCCCGTAGACGCTATCGCCGCGACGAGCCGATTTGCCCGACCTGATCGCGAAGCTGGCTCATTTCATCTTCCAGCACCGAAACTCGCCACCGAAGTTGCTCGGCTTCCGAGGCACTCATGGCTTGCTTGCCGGTCTCGTAGTTCAACTTCGAGAGTTCCTCCAGGGCCTGCATCTTCTCGATGCGATCCTCGCCGAAGGTGCCGGGAGCCTGCTGGTTCACCATACGGGCACGTTGAATATCCGACTGAGCCCGATGGATATCGTGCTTGGCCAACATCACCAGCACGGACATGCGGTCGAAGCCCTTACCGTCTTTCACATCTTGAACCAGTTGCTCGAAGGCCTGGACATTCTCTTGTCGCATGCCGATCTCATCGGCCGAAACCGTACCCGGCACGTTTCGGTTGGCGTTTTGGAAGATCGCCAGTTCGGCCTTAGCCAGTTCGAGGTAAGCGTTGGCATACTGCAGGTCGAGCGATTCGCCCTCGGGCTGGGCTCCGGTCACCGCGGGCAACCGCACCACGGCCCCCAGCGAAAGCGCCACTACGGCAATACCTGCAACGATGGTCATGGATCGGAAGGTTGTACGTTTCATATCGATACTCCGAGTGATCGGGAGAACATGTGCAATGGATCGTCGCAGGTGAGCGAGCTTGGTGGGCGTCCCCGCTACCCTTTGTGGTGCTATCGGGGAACTCATCCTGAAACCGTAGCACGCCCAGCGCTGCGCAGAGCTTCGACCGTCGAATCTTCACCTCCACACTCGAGACAGTTGGTCCCGGTCGTAAGACTTGTAAGCCCCGTCCCGGCGGTCAGTCCATCACCAGCACCTTCGCCCCGCGAACGCTGCCTCGCTTCAGTTCGAGCAACGCCCGGTTGGCGTCTTCGAGCCGATAGGTGGTCACCTCCGGCCTGAGCGGTATCTCGGCCGCCAGCGGCAGGAACTCGCGAATGTCGCGCCCCGTAATGTTGGCCACACTTTTAATCTCGCGTTCCAGCCACAAGTGCTCGTGATAGCTCAGCCCCAGCAGGGCCTCCTTGTCCTCTTCCTGCTTACGAATCGCGTTGATCACCAGTCGGCCCCCGGGCAACAACACGCCTAGCGCCGCAACCACCGGCTTCCACGCCGGCGTGGTGTCGATGATGGCTTGCAAACGCTCCGGCGGTACATCGTCTGTATCGCCCGCCCACGCGGCTCCCAATTCCAAGGCAAACTCCCGCTGTTGTGGATCGCGGGCGAACACATACACCTGCGAGTTCGGAAAGCGGTGCCGCGCCATTTGCAGCACTAAGTGCGCCGACCCACCAAATCCGGTGAGCCCCAATCGATCGCCATCCTTGATGTTGGTTAGCCTCAGCGAGCGATAACCGATCGCCCCCGCACACAACAGCGGGGCCGCCTGTTCGTCGGTGAAGGCGTCGGGAATCTTGTAGGCATAATGTTCCGGCACCGTTGTGTACTCGGCATCCCCTCCCGCCGCATCGCGTCCTGTGGCTTCGAACTGCGGGCTTAGATTCTCATCTTCTTCCCCGGTCGATCGATAGATCCACCCCACCCCCACGCGGTCGCCTTTCGCCAGGTCTCGCACACCGGGGCCAACTTCCACCACCCGGCCCACAATCTCGTGCCCCAACACCACGGGCAACTTCGGCGGTGGAGTACGGCCCTCGATCTCGTCCAACTCGGTATGGCAAACCCCACAGGCTCCAACTTTGAGCAGCACCTCACCCGCCCCGGGTTTTGGCGTCTCCAGCTCGACCTGTTCCAAGGGAGCCTCGACCTCGCGAAGCGAAACAATCCGCGGCAGAACCATCGCTTTCATCGAACTTCATCTCCCCATCGTGTGGAGCTGCGATCCAGCCAGCCCTCGTGGAAGTGCCCCGCGATCGAGATTACGATTGAGGCATTCATCCCTCGCGACCTTCCCGTGCCGGAGCCCTCCATGATCGAACAACTGAAACGTCTCTATGTGGCCGTGGCATTTCTGGTCTGCGTTCCGATTGTGCTCGTCGCAGACGAAGTCGCACTCCCCGGAGTCGAACAGAGCGTCGAAGTTCATTATGACGAGTTTGGAGTCCCGCACATCTACGGCAAATCCTGGGCCGACGTCTATCGCGCGCTGGGCTACATCCACGCCAGCGATCGCCTGTGGCAAATGGACATGTTCCGCCGCAAAGCTTCCGGCACCTCGGCCCAAGTGCTGGGCCGTGGCGAACTCGGCTCCGACATCCTCGTCCGCCAGCTGGGCATTCGCCGCGGCTGCGAAGAACTCATCAACTCCGACCAGTTCCCCGCCCAAATGCGCAGCGATCTGGCCGCCTACTGCGAAGGGGTGAACGCCCGCATCGCCGAGCTCGGCAGCGACGGCCTCCCCATGATGTTCCAGGCCCTGGGCTATGAACCGAGCGATTGGAACCTGGCCGACTGCATCGTGTTCGGCAAATACATGGGTTGGGATCAATCCGGCACCGACGACGATCTCTGGTTCGGCACCATGGTGGAAAAACTCGGGCCCGAGAACATCGAGTCGCTGTGGCCACTAGATCGCCCCTTCGAAGTCCCTTCGATCAAAACTCAGGTCGATCGCGCCCAGTTAACGCAGGCAACTCTCTCACCCATCCCGGGTGCGACGTCCGCCTACGAAGCTACTCTGCACAAGCTGCAAGCTGCCCATTCGCTCACCCGCGGCGAAAGCTTTGGCAGCAACAATTGGGCAGTCGACGGTACCAAGACCGCCAGTGGGAAGCCCATCTTTTGTAGCGACCCTCACCTTGGCTTCTCGCTCCCCTCGCTGTGGTACACCTGCCATCTTTCGGTCGGCGACGACAATGTGGTCGGCGTCACCTTCCCAGGCTCGCCGATTGTGGTCATCGGGCACAACGATCATCTCGGCTGGGGCATTACCAACATGCAGGCCGATGCAGTCGATTACTTTGTCGAAACCATGCATGCCGACGACCCCATGCAGTACAAGCACCGGGGAGAATGGAAGCCAGTACAACGCGTCACCGAGGAGATCGCCATTCGTGGCGAACCCAGTGAAACCCTGCACATCGACTCCACCGTGCACGGTCCCATTGTCAACCGCGACGACCGAACCATCACCATGCAATGGTCGGGCCTCGGCGGTTCAACCGAGATGATCGGCTTCTGGGAGATGGGCCACGCGAAGAACCTGAAACAATTTCTTGCCGCCGCCGACAAGATCACCGTTCCGGCCATCAACCTCTGCTATGGCGACGCCGAGGGGAACATCGCCATTCACTCCTGCGGCGATCTTCCGCTGCGCCTCCCCGGTCAGGGACGCATTCCCATGGACGGTGCCAGCGGCGACAACGACTGGCGGGGCATGATCCCCCGCGATGAACTGCCCCTGGCGCTGAACCCCGCCGAACATTTCGTCGCTTCGGCCAATGGGCGCCCGGCTTCGATTGGTTACCCGCACTATCTCGGATGGATGTGGGACCCCAGCTATCGCATCCGCCGCATCAACGACATGCTTTCTGCGGCAGAAGAGCTAACCCTCGAGACCATGGCGGAAATTCAAAACGATGCCCACGACAAAGCGGCCGAGCGTTATGTGCCCATTCTCTGCGAGGCCCTCACTGCATCGCCCCCTCAAGATCCCTATGCCCAGCAAGCCGCCGAGGCACTCAAACAATGGAATTACGTCGCATCGACCGACGCCATCGCCCCAATGATCTGGCTGCGGTGGATGGACCACTACCGCAAGCTCACCTGGGACGATGAATGGAGCAGCCGCGGCATCGAGAAGCGTGGCGGTTCCTGGGGCTTCACCGGCAATAACCATCGCGAGCCGATGCTCGAAGTCTTCGAGTACATGACTCGTAAGAAGCCGACATCGGTCTGGTTCGATAATCGCGACACCCCACAGGTCGAAACCCGCGACGACATCATGCTCGAAGCCTTCAATCGAGCCACGGCCGAGTTGAAATCCCGCTTCGGCGACGACGTTTCCAAACTTCGCTGGGGCGACATCAATCAACTCCGCGTGCGCTCGATGACCGGTGAAGACTCACTCGCCCGCATGGGCGGACCCGTTCCCGGCACCAGCTTCACCGTCAACCCCGGCAGCGGAGGCGGCCACGTCGGTGGAGGGGCCTCGTTCCGCATGATCATCGACTTTGCCGACCCCAGCACCAGCCTTGGCGTTTATCCCGGTGGACAGAACGAAAACCCCGAGAGCCCACATTACGCCGATCAAATCCCGCTTTGGGCAACCGGCAAATATGTGGTGCTAAACATGATCACCGACGCGGCTGATCTCCCGGCGGAAGCAAAACAACGCTCGCTGAAATTTTTGCCAGAGAATTGATACCACCTTCGGGCGTCAGCCAGAGGTGACCATCCGCCCACCGCGGCGTCGACGCTGCGCGTTCCAGGCCATCAAGGCCAGCGTGTAATAAAACGTCGTCAGTCCGTGCATCGCAATGAACACCAGCCAATGACGCAAGTGGTCACGGTCTTCGGTAAGCGAGGCCATCTTGTCGTACCAGTGGATGTAGCCGAACAGATGCCCCATCGCGATCAAAAGCGACAGGAACTGGAGAATAAATCCAATCCAGATCGCCGCAAACTTGGCCTTCATTGTGTAATAACCGATGAACAACGACGGCACATAAACGATCAGGATTAGCCCCATCAAAGCGATGCTCGTTGACACCTCGCCTTGCAATCCATGTCGGCCGGTTAGCTGATAGTACACACCCATGCCGGCCAACAAGATCTGCAGCGCAGTCATAATCAACAACGAAACGCCAGCTTCCACCATCCGTTGCGGCCCCCGGCACCACTGCCACAGCTTCTCCGCCACTCCAGGGGCTTTGGCTTTAATCTTCTCGCCCGCCAGAAACCGCCGCAGGTCGTCGGCAAACTCGCCTGCCGTTGCATATCGCCGCGCGTGATCCTTCGCCATGGCCTTCAAGCAGATCACTTCCAGGTCGCGCGGAATGCGGTCGTTCAGCCTCCGCGGCGGGCGCGGCGACTCGTGCAACACCTGGTGCAGCATCATGCTGATGTTGCCTTGAAAAGGAAGCACCCCGGTCAGCAACTCGTACAGAATGACTCCCACCGAGTACACATCGCTACGCCCGTCGGCCAGGTGCGCATCGCCCCGAGCCTGCTCGGGCGACATATAGGCCGGCGTTCCCAACAAGTCGCCGGTGGCCGTAACACCCACGGCCGCCAACGCCCGAACCGATTGGCTGGCCATGCCGAAATCGGTAATGTGCGGCACGCCCTCGTCATTCAGAATGATATTCCCGGGCTTTACATCCCGGTGAACGATGCCTGCCTGGTGCGCGGCTTCCAGCCCCTCGGCAATTCTCGCGCAAAGTTCTGCAGCCTCACGAATCGACGGCCTTTCAGTGCTTAACCAGCTTTCCAAAGAAGGCCCGTCTACAAAGTCCGACGCGATGTAAACCAAATCGTCATCACGGCCAATCTCGCACACAGACACCACAAAAGGGTTATCAATCTGCGCCGCCGCATGTGCTTCGTTCAGAAACCGCTGCCCCTCGTCTTCATTCACCGCATCGCGATGTGGCACCTTGATCGCAACCAGCCGCCCATCGTGCGTATCGCGAGCTAACCATACCCGGCCGAATCGCCCAGCCCCCAGCGGGCGTTCCCACTCGAAGTGCCCCACGGTCTGTCGCCCATTAGGCGGTACATGATCGGCCGCCCCGCCAACCAGACGAAACGGAGTCGAACAAGCAGGGCACGACAGCGATCGCAATGAAACCCCGCCTGGAACATGAAACGGCTCGTGACACTGTGGGCATCGCACCAACAGCGAACCGTCTCGCGCGTCGGAAGAAGACTCGTCCGCCGCTTTGTTGGCAGCGCTCACCACCTGCCCGTACAACTTCTTAACGAAGTCCGCATCTGCCGGGAAACGTGCCTGGTACTCGGCCAGGTCGGGCTTCACTTCGTTCTGCAGTGCGTAGTCCCACTCCACGGCGAGTAGCTCACGAAGCAGGGGGGCTCTGGAACGATCGTCAACCTGCGACAGGAAGTCTTCGATCCGTGGTTGCTCGCCCCCGCTTAGCTTTCTTTCGAATTCGTCGCACAGCGCATCGACTTTCTGCGCGGCTTGAACGCTTAGCTCGACGAAGTCGCGGACCGGGCGAATGCTCATTGATATGACTCAGCGAGCCATTTTCCGCGAATGAGTTGCAGCTTGCGACGAACGGTCCTGGGGACACAATTCAACCGCCGGGCAATTTCGTCTTGGGAATGTCCCTCGAGCACCCACGTTGCAATCTGCTTTAACACGGGGTCTTCAAGACACTCGATCATGTGGACCAGCGTCTCCTGCATCTCGGCCTGAAGTTCCGGAGAGGGCCCGGTGTCGGCCACCGCGGTGGATGCTTCAACCGTCTTCGAGTCGCCCTGCCGATCCTGAACCGCCGGATGCCGCTTCTTACGGGTATGATACTTCCGCTCGTTGGCGGCTTTTCGCGACGTGATCTTAGCCAGCAATCCCCACAAGTCGCTGCGGCCAGTCACGTGGGCAAACCGACCCTCTGCAACGCCGGTATAGAAATCGGAGAAAACATTCTGCACTACGTCTTCTTCGTCAGACATCGAACGCGGCGTATCGCCCAACTGTGCCCGGGCCAGTCGTATCAATCCCGGTCCATATCGCCGCCACAGCCACTCAGCCGCAGCCAAGTCGCCTTGCTGAAGTTGGCGATAACGAATTGTGACCGAGCCTAAAGCCATGACGTCCCGCACGTCTGCCCGAGCGGTTTGGAACCCACAGAAAAGTGCTATCGTTTTGTGGCCTCTACTCTAGCTGAGTTGGCTTCTTCTCGCCACTTGGCGGCCCCTCTCAAGAAGATACGGCACACTACTCACACAGCAGACATGTAAAGTGTGGAGGAAACGCACACCTCAACACGGTCTAAGTTAACGAGTCGACAGGCGTGCAAGAGTCCGGCGGAGACAGGAGTTAAGACAACGCGGCCGCGGGCTGTAGCTGCAAGACACTACATTGTGCACTTCGAAAATGGACATTTCGCACACATCTGCCCGTCGAGAGTGGCCGCAAGGTGAATTCTCGCGGGACTAATGCGAGTGAGCCCCGTACCCGCATTCTTGCGACAGAACGCCTTGTGCCTTCTTAAGCTGAACGTAGCCCAGATGCCAAGCAACCACCTGACGAACAAGATTGTGCTCCGCCTCGAGGCGTTGGAGTCTAGCTTGCGATATCTCCAAGAAGGTCGACTCACCCGTCGATCGCTTGGCCTCGAGCGCCGACAGTCGGTTGTTCCAACTATCAAGTTGTTGCCGGGCGAGAATGACTTGTTCGAGTCGCGTCTCGATCGTCATCACTGCCAGGCGAACTTCGGCTGCCACTTCCGCTTCGCGTACGGCTAACTCTTGGGCAATTTGAGCACGTCGAGTGGCGACTTCCTGCTCTTCCGCACAACTGTGGCACAGGCCACCGAGCAACTGAGCGAGGCAACAGCAACTGCTCGCCGGTTCAAGCCCCAGCAATCCATTGATCTGCCCGAGCACTGCCCGCACCGCGCCGATTGTCTCTTCGTCGGTGTTGTAGAGCACAATTCGCAACATCCGCAGATCGGAACGCGATTGCATGGCGATCGCCACGGCGGCATCCACATCAATCGGGTTCGCATCCACCGCCAACGGCGTGTCTGGCCACACCACCCACCACGGTTCGTGCACCGGAACGCCAAGCTTGTTTCGCAGGGTTCCATTCAACTCGCGACGGTCGAGTTCCAATTGCCCAAGCTGGGAAGAAAGCTCGAACCGTTGTCGTTCAAGCGACCCGTCGTCTGCGATGCCCTGCAAGCCACGGTCGGTGAGCTTCGCAACGTTCTTTTGGGCTTCGCTCAACTCGGCCAGGCTCTTGGCAAAGTTGTCTCGTCCCTGTTCTACGGCGGCCAGCTTATAGTACGCCTCGAGTGCCTGGGCTGCCGACATATCGCGGGCGGCGATTTCCGATTCGCCGAGTATCTGCAGTTTCAGCCAGGTCGCCCGCTCGTTGCGATGAGGTTTGGCCGAGTGTTGAGCACACACCGCATTCCGCTCGGCCGCCAAACGATTACCTAGCGACGATGCTTGAACCGCAAAGCACTGGCAGTCGGCCGGGCCCAAGGAACGGTACTCTTCGCCACCGCGGATTTCCTCTTCCGTTGGCGGAAGGGCCAAGGCTTCGAACTGTTCGACTGCAGAGAGATCCACCGTGATGGTGCCGCGGTCAACTTCCGCCAGTCCAACCGTGGGGTTCGGCTGCCCCGAGGGGTAGCAACAAGTGTCGCATCGGGAAGAGGCGCACCCGCTGGTGAGTAGTAATAGCCACACCAATGGCCAAGCCAAGGCGGAGCGGTAGAACCAGCGGTGGTGAATTTCAGTCGTTCCCATCTCACTGGTATCATCGAAGACTCACGGTTCCGGCTGGACGTTTTTTTGCGATTCCAACGGTGTGCGCACAAGCACCGGTCCTTGCGATTCGCACGGAAATCACACAACTTCCCGTTGTTCGTAAGGGCCTGTATCGAGAGGCGCAATTATGCGGGCCCACCACGCCGCAGAACCTGCACAGCAGGAATATCCCGAACTCGGCGTTACAACGCACACCGTCGGAACAATCGCCAAAGTTTAACAGCCACTTCTTGGGGAGGACGCAGCAGTTACCAACCAGAACGACTCAGCCGTAGTTGGCCACTCCGAGATACACCAGGTTGATTGCAAAGCGGTGCACCCAGGGGAAGATCTCCCGCATCAGCACCCAGGCGAAGATCAGCCCCATCATGGCAAACCCCGGCTGACGCAGCGCGTTCATATACTGCAGCACAACGCGCTCGGGCAGAATCAACGGTAACGCGCCACTGCCATCCAGCGGCGGAACCGGAATCAGATTGAACACGAACAACACCAGGTTGAGCGTGAATAGAATGCTTACCAGCGTCGCCACACTGCTCGCGGTGCCATCCTCGAACGCGACGGTGAGCGTGGTAAATCCCACCCGTTGCGGACTATGAAACACCTCCATTATCAACCCGATGCGGATGATGATCGCAGCCAGAATCATCAACCCCAGGTTCGCCGCGGGTCCTGCCAGTGCCATGAGCGCCGCACGGCGTGGATAACGCTCGGCCCAATAAGGGTCATACGGAGCGCTGGCGAAACCGAACATCCAGCCAGTCATCGCGTAGGACAGTAGCGGAATCGCCACCATGCCCACCGGCTCCCGGGCGATATGCGGGGCAGGGTTCAGCGTTACCTGGCCTCCCTCGTACGCCGTCGAATCGCCCAAACGCCACGCAGCCAGCGCATGCCCTGCTTCGTGCAATGTGGTCGACACCACAAACACGGCATACCAGGCGATCCCCAGTCGTACAAAGTCGGGGTCGAAATCCATTCTCACACATCTCCCGCCAGCAAATGCTCATTGTTCTACGCGAGATTGTAACCGCTAACCGCAAATGCGGAGAGACCCACTACAACTCGATGCATTACCGCCGTGGAGATAGCCCTCAATTGTCTTCTCCACGCGACCGGGCTACACTGCGCTAACTAAACGCCCGCCCGGTTTGGAACACCCGCCAGCAGACGATCGACCTGCGATTTCGCATGTCGCGAGTCAAATCGTCCCCGCCTACGAGACCGACGATGTACCTCAAAATGCTTTCGGCACTCGTGCTTCCCCTGTTGCTCGTGGCCGCCACGTTCGCAGAACGCAGCGAATCCGATTGGCCAGCCTGGCGGGGCCCCGATCGAAATGGTCGCTCCAACGAAACAGGCCTGCTAAGTGAATGGCCCGAGGGTGGCCCCAAACTGCTATGGCAAGCCGAAGGCCTCGGCGAAGGCTTCTCCACCCCTTCGGTCACCGACCTGGCCATCTACGCCATGGGTAACCACGACGGTAAGGAATGGGTCATCGCGCTCGATCCCAGCAACGAGGGCGAGTTGCTGTGGGAAACCCCAACCGGCGATGTGCGGCATGGCGGGGGAGGGTATCCGGGCCCTCGCTCGACACCCACAGTCGATGGCAGCCGCGTTTACGCTCTCGGGCTGAATGGCGACCTGCTTTGCCTGAATGCCACCGACGGCAGAATCATCTGGCAAAGGAATCTCGTCTCTGACTTCGGCGGCGTGATCCCGAATTGGGGTTACGCCGAATCGGTATTGGTCGATGGCCCTTGGGTATTGTGCACCCCCGGAGGGGACAATGCGGCGATCGTCGCGCTCAACAAAGCCAATGGCGAACTCGTGTGGAAATCGCCCGTGAGCGATGGGGCCGGCTATTCGTCCATCGTTCGCGCCCGACTGGCCGGCCAAACCCAATACGTGCAGTTCACCGCCAATGGGGTCATCGGGGTGGCGGCTGCCGACGGAGAATTGCTCTGGCGATACGACGCGCCCGCAAACGGAACGGCCAACTGCTCGACACCCGTCTGCGTGGACGATGCGGTGTTCGCAGCCTCGGGCTATGGAACCGGCGGCGGTTGCGTCGCCATTGAAAGCTCAGGCTCTGGCTTTGAGGCCGACGAGCTGTATTTCACCAAGAAGATGAAGAACCACCACGGCGGCACGCTCTTCGTCGACGGCTACATCTACGGCTCTTCCGACCCAGGGTTGCTCACCTGCCTCGACTTTGAAACCGGCGACGTGCAGTGGAGCGACCGAAGCTGCGGCAAAGGATCGGTCCTCTACGCCGACGGAAGACTCTACGTTCGCAGCGAAAAAGGCACCGTCAGCCTCGTCGAAGCGACCCCCGAGGAATTCCGGCTGCTCGGCAGCTTCGAACAGCCCTCGCGCAGCGAACAACCAAGCTGGCCCTATCCCGTCGTGGCCGACGGAAAGCTCTACTTACGCGACCAGAATGTGCTGCTATGCTACGACATTCGTAAGTAGTAGCTACATCCTAAAATTTGGCAGGCCTAAACGTGGGTGCCACTGCTGGCTTGCCCAGCAGTGCCGGGTAATAAGCCGGTTCCCAGTCCGCCAAGTTTTTTGATGGGCCACACCTTTGGTCTCAAAGGGAGCAATCCTCGGGTGAATGTCTTAGTCGTCGGAGGTGCCGGATACGTTGGAAGTCACGCCGCGCGCCGCATCGCTGCGGCCGGCCACGATGTCTGGATCTACGACAACCTCTCCACCGGTCACCGTGAAGCCTGCTTGCCGGAACGCCTCATCGAGGGTGAACTGGCCGATCGCAAGACGCTGACCAAGGTATTAACCGATCACAAAATCGAGGCCGTGCTCCATTTCGCAGCCTGCTGTTATGTAGGCGAGTCGGTCACTCAGCCGGCTAAGTACTACCAGAACAACGTGGTCGGCACGCTGGCCCTGCTCGACGCCCTCCGTGCGGCCGAGGTTTCGCGGTTGGTTTTTTCCAGCACCACCGCCGTGTATGGCACACCAGACAAGGTGCCCATCACCGAAGACACGCCCCTAAACCCCATCAGCCCTTACGGCTTCACCAAACGGGTCGTCGAGCACGCCCTGGTCGACTACGCACACGCCTACGGGCTGGGTTCTATCGCACTCCGCTACTTCAACGCGTCCGGAGCTTCGCGCGAAGGTAACTTAGGCGAAGACCACGCCCCCGAAACACATCTCATCCCGCTGGTGCTACAAGTCGCTCTGGGGCAACGCGACAAGATCACGATCTTTGGCGACGACTATCCCACCGAAGACGGCACCTGCGTCCGCGACTACATTCACGTTGAAGATCTGGCCGAAGCTCACCTGCTGGCCCTCGATGCCGTTGAGCCAGGAACATGCAACGCCATGAACTTGGGGTCCGAGCATGGCGCAAGTGTGCTGCAAGTAGTTGAAGCGTGCCGCGAAGTGACGGGCCATGAAATCCCCGTCGAGTTTGGTCCCCGCCGGGAAGGCGACCCCGCCGAGTTGATTGCCGACGCCAGCAGGGCCCGCGAGAAACTCGGCTGGCAGCCCGAGTTCACCGACATTCGCTCCATCGTCGAGACTGCCTGGCAATGGCACCTGGAACATCCCGACGGCTACAGTTCTTAGAGTTGGGTGCCACGGACTGCTTGTCAGCCCGTACTCGCGTTATTCCGGTGTGGAAGCTCGCATCAGCCGATCGCGCACCGCTTCCCACTTGGGCCCTGCATCGACAGCAGCCACCACAATGCGGTCCACGCCCGCGGCGTCCATGCGATGCAACTCCGCGTAGAGTTGCGATGAATACGCCCGCACATCGCTGGGCATTTTTTTGAATCGCGAGCCGAGTGGTTCGTCCAGATCGCCGGTCTCGAAGTGCATCCACCCCACATGAAACCCCAGACCCAGGAACCGATCAACCATGGCTCGTCCATCGTCGGGCGCCACAATCAACGGAGATGAAGGGGCGTAGTGGCGAGAAAGCATCCCCGGTGAGATAAGCACCGAATCGGCCTTGGCAACTATTGCCGCCCGAGTCAGCGTTTGGCCCAAGACCTCCTCGACTTCCTCAGCCGTGACCAGGCCCCTGCGAAGAATCCGCGGCGGAGACACAGTCAAATCGATCACTGTCGACTCCAACCCTCCGGTGGTTGCCCCACCATCGAGAATCAAATCCACCCGATCACCCATCGCGTGAGCCACATGCTGGGCCGTGGTGGCCGAAATCCGGTTCGAAGGGTTCGCACTGGGGGCCGCAATCGGAACCTGGCTTGCTTCTAGCAGAGCCCTGGCCACCGGATGTTCCGGGGCTCGCACAGCGACCGTGCCTCCACCGCCGGTCACCACACCGGGCACACAATCTTGTTTGGGCAACACCATCGTCAGCGGGCCCGGCCAAAAGCGGTCGGCCAACTGCTGGGCAACCTCGGGCCAGTCTTTCACCACGCCTTGTGCCTCTTCGGCCGAGAGCACATGCACGATCAAAGGGTTCGTCGAGACACGGCCCTTGGCTGCGAAGATCCTCCACACGGCTTTTTCGTCGAGTGCGTTCGCACCCAGCCCGTACACGGTCTCGGTGGGGAAGGCGACCAACTCGCCACGGCGAATGGTCTCGGAAGCCACAGCCATCGTGGCCTCAGAAGGACTGCTCGGATCAACAATCAGAATTTCAGGATTCACCGCACCGCCACAACTGGTTCGCTAAGCCACCTAAAAATTGAAGTCGGCCCGGGCAAACGAATGCCCGGGCCTTCTCCTTCAATAACGCCGAGAAAGAATGGCGATGGATACCAGCTTAGCGTATGGCTGATGGGTGAACGATGACTATTCTCGTTCGAATTGGTCACTGACCGAATGCGGTAGATCCACCTCGGGCACTCGCCACGGGGTCCACTCAGCGGTCACCAAACGACGTTGCCGTTCCGACTCCGTCCAGCTAGCGCGAATCTTGTTGCACATGCCGCGAATTCGCTGCGGCGTAGGGATAAAAGCGTTGTCTTGTCTGGAACTCATATCCTTACCTCTCCTTTCGAAGGATCTCTCGCTTGGCCCGCGGGAGCCTCCTGTTCGTCATGCAGTTATTACGGCGCTGGTCCGCCGGGAGTTCGCAGAATTCGAAAAACCTGCAGAAATGCCATTTGTCCGCGACAAAGTGTCACCCTGCTGGCACCGCAGAATTCGGCTAAGATGAGGATAGAAAATGGCTTATTGCGAGCGTCCCCTGGTCCCTGAGAGCGATAGGACTAGACTTCCCAATAGACGCACCTAGACGAGGATTCGCTGAATCGTGGATCGATGGATTGGCAAATCGCGGCACGGGAGCATCCGTGTCCCCTACAAGAACATGGTCCTGCCAGGCGGGACGCTCACCTTTGGGCTGGGCCTGTTCCTTCTCGCACTGACGATGTTCTTCGTCGCGGGCATCGCCTCGTTTGTCATCATCCGCGTCTCAGGGCCCAATAGCCCACCCATGGGCGACTTGAAAATGCCGGTGGGGCTCTGGATCAGCACCGCCATTCTGCTGGCCAGCGGGTTCACCTTTCACCGCGCCGTCAAGAATGTGCGGAAAGAAAAGCAGGCCGCCTTCCGCCGCGACATCATCATCACCGGCCTGCTCACACTCGCGTTCCTCATCGTGCAATCGTTCAGCCTGGTCGAACTGCTGGCCGCCCACGAAGTGAACCGAGTCCGCGGCTTCGCGCTCTACTCGCTAGTGATGTCGCTAGTAATCATCCACGCCGTGCACGTCATCGGCGGGCTGATCCCACTCGGCGTGGTCACCAAGAAATCCTTCGAAGGCCGCTACGACCACGAAGCCTACGAAGGCGTGCGCCACTGCGCCATGTACTGGCACTTCCTCGAAGTCATCTGGGTCGTTATGGTCCTGACCTTCGCGATCGCTTCGTAAAGATGGACGATCGACGGGACGTTGTCCCCACTCCCAGCGTTTGATTACCGGCCGACTAGATATAAGTCGCCCGATTGTCTACGGCCAGCGAGGCTTCTTTGACGATCTCGGCCATGGTGGGGTGGGCGTGAATGGCGCGGCCGAGGTCTTCGGAACTGGCGCCGAATTCGATCGCGACGGCGGCCTCGGCGATAAGGTCGCCCGCGCGGGAGCCGATGATGTGGACGCCTAAGATGCGGTCGGTTTCGGAGTCGGCCAGCACCTTCACACGGCCTTCGGTGTGACCCAGCACCACGGCGCGGCCGTTGGCCATGTAGGGGAACACGCCCTTGCGGTAGTGAACACCCTGTTGCTTCAACTCTTCTTCGGTCTTACCCACCGAGGCAATCTCCGGTTCGGTGTAGACCACGCTGGGGATGGCGTTGTAGTTGACGTGACCGTAGCCGGTGACGAGCGTTTCGACGGCGGCCACACCTTCCTCTTGGGCCTTATGGGCCAGCATCGGTCCGCGAATGCAATCGCCGATAGCCAGGATGCCCGCGGCGGTGGTACGGAACGAATCATCCACCGGGATTCTCCCCCGCTCGTCGGGCTGAATGCCAACGCTCTCCAGCCCCAGCCCATCGATGCAGGGGCGCCGCCCGACACAGAGCAACACCCGATCGGCTTCGATTGGCTCCGCACCATCGCATTCGACCAGGCACCGCTGTCCTTCGGTGCGTGCACCCACAACTCGGCTGCCTAGTTGGAAGATGATGCCCTGCTTAGTGAAGATCTTTTGGGCTTCAGCGGCCAGTTCGGCATCCATCTCGGGCATGATACGGTCGAGGTACTCCAGCACCACAACCTCCGAGCCCAACCGTCGCCACACCGAGCCCAACTCAAGCCCGATCACGCCGGCCCCGATCACGACTAACCGACCAGGAACCTCGGGGTAGCTAAGCGCCTCGGTGCTGGTACCAATCCGATCACCGTCGAGTTCCACCCCACGCAGCGGAGAGACTTCGCTGCCGGTGGCGATGAGAATCGTCCGCGCGGTGAGCGCCACATCGCCCTCGTTTGTAGCAACCACAACCCGGCCGGGCCCGTCGATGCGACCATGCCCGAGGTAACGGGCGATCTTGTTTTTCTTCAGCAGGTGCGAAACACCGCCGGCCAACTGCTTCACGGCCTTGTGTTTTCGCTGCATCATGGTGGCCAGGTCGAGTTGCAACCCGGAGGTCATCACTCCGTGGCCCGCCAAGTCGTGCTGCACGGCTTCGTAATGATGGCTCGACTCGAGCAAGGCCTTGCTGGGAATGCAGCCCACGCGGAGACAGGTGCCGCCGAGATCCGGTTCGCGTTCGATGCAGGCGACCGAAAGGCCAAGCTGGGCCGCGCGAATGGCCGCGGTGTAGCCGCCCGGGCCCCCGCCAATAACTACCAGATCGAATTCGTGTTCGGCCATTAAGCGTTCCGAAACCTAATCAAATGAATGCTGAATATTCGTAGACGCGGACGATGCGGCGACGGCTTCTTGCTTTAGACGTCTAACAAGATGCGGGCCGGGTCTTCCATCACCATCTTGATATGCCGCAGGAAGGTGACCGCCTCGCGACCATCGACAATACGGTGATCGTAGGTCAACGCCAGGTTCATCATCGGGCGAACCACCACTTCTCCATTCACGGCAATGGGCCGCTCCTGAATGGCGTGCAGCCCCAAAATACCGCTCTGAGGCGGATTGATGATGGGCGTCGAAAGCATCGAACCATACACACCGCCGTTGCTGATGGTGAACGTACCGCCGCGAAGTTCGTCCATATCGATGCGGTTTTCGCGGGCTCGCGTGGCGAAGTCGTTGATCGCGATCTCGACTTCGGCGAAGTTCATCCGCTCGGCATTCCGCAGCACGGGCACAACCAGGCCCTTCCCACTACCCACGGCAATGCCGACGTCGTAGTAGTCGTGATACAGAATGTTCTGCTCTTGCACCTGGGCATTGAGCTGCGGGTATGTCTTCAGGGCATCGACGGTGGCCTTCACAAAGAACGACATGAATCCCAACTTCACATCGTGCTTCGCCTGGAAGTCATCGCGATACTTTTTCCGCATCGCAATCACTTCGCTCATGTCGACTTCGTTGAACGTGGTCAGCAGGGCGGCCGTTTGTTGAGCCTCGACCAAACGTTGAGCGATGAAGCGGCGAATCGGCGTCATCGGCACGAGCCGCTGCCCACGATGATCGGCCTCAATCGGGGCCGGCGCCGGAGCTGGAGCGCGGCGGGGTGGAGCAACCGGTTGCTGGCTGGCTGGCGGTGCCGAAGGGGCGGGCTGAGCTTGTGAAACATGTCGCTGCACGTCTTCCTTCAACACCCGACCGCCGGGCCCGGAGCCCGAAACTTGATTGGCCGGAACATTGTGCTGTGCCATCACCCGCTGAGCCGCCGGCATCACATAGCCCTGCGCCGGATTCTGGGGCGAAGGGGCAGGTCCAGGTTTCGGAGCCCGCTGTTGTTGCCACGCAGGTGGAGTTTCTTGACCGTATGAAGGCTGTTGTGGTGGAGCGGGCTCCGAAGGAATACCGCCGCCCGCGGCCGCACTGGAAACCGACTGGGCCGGAGCCTGTTGTGGTGCTGGTTGCGGAGCAGGCACCGGTTGCTGTGGAGCTTGCTGTTGCGGTGCTTGCTGTGGTGGGGCCTGTTCAGCAGGCTGCGAAGCAGGGGCCGAAGCAGCACTGCTCGAGGCCGCTCCACCCTCCGACGAACTTGACCCGGTGTCCGAGTCGTCCATGTAACCAATCACTTCGTCCGGCGCTGCCATCTCACCGGTCTGCTTGAGAATCTTCGTGATCTTGCCGGCAGCAGGAGCAGGCAACTCGACGGTGGCCTTTTCCGATTCGATCTCCACCACCGCTTCATCACGCTGAACTACGTCCCCTTCACGCTTCAGCCATTCGCCGATTTGCACTTCGACGATTGATTCCCCAACCCCGGGAACTTTCAGTTCAATTTGCATTCAATCTGTCTTTCAACTTTTCCAAAAGAAATACGCTAACTTGCAAGACCAGCGGTGGCTCCAGCACTTTCTGAATGTGCCGAAACGCGGTTCTAGACTTCGCATCGTTCGAAATCTAGTCGCTGAAGGCCTCGCTGAGGATGTGTTCTTGTTCCAACTTGTGGCTACTGGCCGAACCTGTCGCCGGGCTGGCAGAGCTGGCTCGACTGATCCCACCAAATGGATGTCGGTCGAGTAGATAGTTTCCGAAGCGAACATACAAGTACCGCCATGCACCCATGTTCTCGGGCTCTTCTTGTACCCAGTACACAGGGGTTCCTTCGGCGTAGGGCTCCAGGTGCTTCCGCAGCAATTCAGGGTCCAGCGGATAAAGCTGTTCGAGCCGCAAGATCGCTACATCCCAGCGGCCAAGCTCTTCGCGCCGCTGTTCCAACTCGTAGTAAATCTTGCCGCTGCATAGCAACACCCGTGAGATTTCTCGTCCTTGGCTCTCGGGGTCGGGCAGAATTCGTTGGAATCTACCCTGTGAAAGCTCTTCCAGTGACGATTCAACCTTCGGGTGTCGCAACAGGCTCTTAGGCGTCATCAGCACCAGCGGCTTACGCCACAGACGAACCACCTGTCGACGCAGACAGTGGAAGTACTGTGCCGGGGTGGTCGGATTGACAATCTGCATGTTGTCTTCAGCCGCCAGGCTCAAGAATCGTTCGATGCGGGCGCTGGAGTGTTCGGGGCCCATGCCTTCGAACCCGTGCGGCAGCAACAGCACCAACCCGCTGAGGCGACCCCACTTGTCTTCGGCGCTGGCGATGAACTGATCGATAATCATCTGAGCCACGTTGCAGAAGTCGCCAAATTGGGCTTCCCACAACGTGAGGCCATCGGGGCAATCGAGGCTATAGCCGTACTCGAAACCCAACACGGCCACTTCCGATAGCGGGCTGTTCACAATTTCCACCGGCGCCTGATCCGGCGTCAGATGACTCAGCGGCATGTAGATATTGCCGCTTTCATAGTCGTGCAACACCGCATGGCGATGACTGAACGTGCCACGCTGAGCGTCCTGACCAGTCAGGCGAATGCGGTGACCTTCGGTCGCCAGCGAAGCCAAAGCCAACGCCTCAGCGGCCGACCAGTCGAGAGGCGTATGGCCGTGAGCCATCTCGGCGCGAGTCTTCAACCAGCGTTCGATCTTGCGATGCGGTGTGAAGGAGGTCGGCAAGTGAGTCAGTCGGTCGAGCAGCAATTCGAGCCGAGGCTGCTCGACGAATGTGTCGACCTCTTCGGCCTGATGCTCGGGCCCGCCATAGTAATGGCTCCACAGCCCGCTCTTGATCTCGGGACGACGCAGATAGTTCTCGCTTCGGGCAACCGACATTTCCCCGACGAGTTGCTCGCGACGCGCCTCGGCGATTTTATCGGCCTCTTCAACGGTCACTCCACCCAGGGCCAACAAACGTTCGAGATAGCCATCGCGGACCGACTTACGCTTTTCAATGGCCCGATAGAGCATCGGCTGTGTGAACGATGGTTCGTCGCCTTCGTTATGACCATGCCGGCGATAACAGTACATGTCGATTACCACATCTCGCTTGAACTTCTGACGGAAGTCGAGCGAGAGATCGACGCACTGCGCTACCGCTTCTGGGTCTTCACCGTTGACGTGGAAGATTGGGATCTGCAGCATCTTCGCCACCGCGGTGGCGTAGGTGTTCGAGCGAGCCTCTTCTGGGTTCGTCGTGAAGCCGATCTGGTTGTTCACAATGATGTGCAGCGTTCCGCCGGTGGTGTAGCCGGAGAGTTCGCTGAGGTTAAGCGATTCCATCACCACACCTTCGCCAGCAAACGACGCATCGCCATGGATGAGGATCAACAGACCGCGTGTGCGCTCGGGGTCGTGCATGCGATCTTGCTTGGCCCGCATGCGGCCCTGCGCCACTGGGTTGACGCATTCCAAGTGGCTGGGGTTGAAGCACAGCGAGAGGTGCACATTCCGCCCCGAGGCCGTCGCCCAGTCGTTGCTATAGCCCAGGTGATACTTCACATCACCGCCGCCGATATGAAGCTCGGGATCGGGGTCATCGAACTCGCGGAAGATCGAGTTCGGGCTCTTGCCCATGATGTTGGCCAACACATTCAGCCGGCCACGGTGGGCCATGGCCATAATCACACTGTCGACGCCGTTCTCTCCGGCCTTTTCAATGGCCATGTCGAGGGCCGGAATCAGCGTCTCCGCACCTTCGAGCGAGAATCGCTTCGCACCCACGTACTTCTTCTGGATGAACTCCTCGAAGATCGAGGCATCGGTCAATCGGGCCAGCACGCGAAGTTGTTCTGCCCGACTTAGCTCGAGGTGGTTCCCTGAGCCTTCCATCCGCTCTTGCAGCCAGTGGCGAACGTGAAAGTCGTCGATGTGCATGAACTGCACGCCAATTGAGCGGCAGTAAGTGCTTTGCAGCCGGTCGACGATGCCCCGCAGCGTACGAACCGAGGCACCTTCGATCGTACGGGTGGAGAACGCCCGATCCATGTCGGCTTCGGTCAGGCCGTAGAAGCTGGGATCGAGTTCCTGCTGGTAGTTTCGAGTTAGCCCCAAGGGATCGAGGTTCGCGACCATATGGCCCCGGACCCGATAGGCCCGCACCATCTGGTCGACTCGATCTTGCAGAGCTGCAATTTGCAGCGAGTTGGGGGCCGGAACTCCATTGCCACCCACGAGTGGAACATCGCCCACCCCAGGAGCATCCCCATTCGACAGCATCGCCTCAGGAGGGTTGCCCTCGAAGGCGGCATCGGCGACGGGAGCCTCTTCCGTCGGGTGGGGAGCCCCATTCTCTGGGAAAAAGCCAGCAAAGTAGTGCTGCCAACTCTCAGGCACCGAGCCGGGGTCGCGGAGATATGCCTCGTACAAGTCTTCAACGAATGCCGCATTGGGGGCATTCGGCCATACGTCTTGTGTGCTCATTGGTTCCTAGATTTCTGCACTTTGGCGGGGGAGCCAAACACAGCTCGGAGGGCGGCCGTCGAGGGCAGTGATTCGTTTTAAACGCCGAAGTTAGGGTGTGCCAAGTGTGTGCGGGTGCTCACTTTGGAATTCTTACGTGCAAAGGCGAGTTATCCAAGTCGAATATCACCCAAGAAGGCAAAACTTCCTTGCAAAACCGTCAGATCGTCAAGAATTTTTCAGTCAGACCCTTTTGCCAGGGCCAAATGCGGCATTTGACGAGTGAGCGGCGATTGGACCGCTTCGGAGCGAGGAAGTACATCCCAAACTCACGGACTGCAAAACCGTGGACTGAGGGTGAGATTCGACGGAATCCCGCCGGTCACGATCTTGCAGTTAGACCGGTTCTAACACCTAGGGCAGGGGGGATTAAACACACAGCAAGACGGAACACATTGCCCCGACGCCGAGCACAGCCCGGGCTTCCTTCGGCCTTACTTTTCACCGGGCCAGTCGGCGGGCAATTTAAGCGACCACACTTCGTTGCTCAGTGGCTGAGCGTGTCCGCCAATCACCCACATTTTGTCGTCCATGCACACAACCGAATGTTCGTGGCGGGCTTTCCAGATCACCTCCGATTGAAGCTGCTCCCAGTTTTTCCCGTCTTTGGAATACCACACATCGCCCAAGTTTTGTGATGGGTTGTTCGACCAGCCCCCGAGAACCCACATGTGGTCGCGGTACGTGACCGCCGAAAACCAGAGCCGCGGCGACCAGGGAGCGGCCTCGGTGAGCTGGTCCCAGTGCTTGCCATCTTCGGAAAACCACACATCGTTCTTAGCTTCGTACTCCGGAACGTAGTTGCCCCCGCCGAAGACATAAATCTTGTCATTCAAGACCAGCGCCTGATGGTACGCCCGGGGAGACCATTCGGCCTCCGCGGTGACTTGTTCCCAGTGCTCGCCGTCGGCGGTTGACCAGACGTCGTTCCTCAGGCTCGATTCGTCGCCGAAATAGTAGTTCTCAGTGCCGCCCAAGATCCACATGCGGTCCTTGAACACCACCGTGGCCGCGGCCAGCCGGGGAGTCCAACCTGCGGCCGCGGTGACCTCCTTCCAGTCGGCACCATTCGTCGACGACCAGACCTGGTTGCCAGCCGAGTGGCCTTCCAGACGCCCGTTGTACCAGCCGCCCATGAACCACATCTGGTCGTTGAACACGATCGACATCGACAGATCGCTGTGAATCCAGGGAGCCTTGGCCGTGACCTGCTGCCAGGTTTTCCCGTCGGCCGAACTCCACACATCGCGGGGAGGGGCCTCATAAGAATTGAACCACCCGCCGAAAATCCACAGCCGATCGCGATATGCCACTTCGCCCTGAGAGTCGCGAGCCTGCCACGGGGTCCCGGGAGTGACCAACACCCAGTCGGGGCCTTTCTCTTCGGCCACGATGAAAGCTGGGATCATCAAACAGACGGCCACCAGCAAGCAGGTTCGCAGGGCCATTCTTTTGCAAGCATCTCTCACGTTTCACCGAAATTCAGGGCTGGGGAAAAAACTTTGTAACAGCTCGCAGATATCTGCGCTGGGCCGATTATAGCCTCTCAATCGCAGCGAGCAGGCATTTCGAACCACGCTGGCCGCCTGGGCCACCGTGCAGGGCATTTCAGATCAAGCAAGCGTGAGGAACCAGAGGAAACCGATGACTGAGACCGATTCCAACCCATCGCAAGCAAAGACTTCCCGGCTCTATGCCATTGGCTATCGTGCCTTTGGCTACTTGGGGCTGATGACCGTATTTGGAACGTTGCTGCATGGCTTTCGCCACGACGCAGCGGCTCCCATGTCGAACTATGCCTTCAATCTGATGCTGTTCGCGGCGTTCACATTGCCCCACCTGGTGATGACTCGTTCGTGGTTCAAGCAGGCTGTGTGGGGCAATCCGGGAGGTTCGCCACGCGAGCGGCGGTTCTACATCTTTGTGACCATCGTCAGTTGGCTCACCGTGTACGCACTGCACAAACCAATGCCGGGACCCATGATTGTGATGCCCGAGGCACTCGCCGGAGCGGTGCAGTTCTTCGGACAAATCGGGCTGCTGTTTGCGTCGTACCTATTCTTCGAAGGCACAACGCGGGCCATGCTCGACCAACTTTTGGGCTCACCAGGGGCGTCGATATCGCACTCGCATGGACCCAGCACACCGCTGTTCACCGAGGGGGCTTACAGCCAGGTGCGGCACCCCATGTATCGGGCGGCCGTGATCGGTGGGCTGTGCTCGCTGCTGATTCACCCACAGATGGGCCAACTGTTCTGGGTCGGCCTGCTGGGCATCACTTTCATCGGTTTCATTCCGATTGAAGAACGCCAGATGTTGGCCGCCCGCGGTGACGACTACCGCCAATACATGCAAAGTACCCCATACCGTCTGCTGCAATTCGTCTGGTAAGGCGAGCAGCAGTGTGTAGCGTCCACATGCCCTGAGGCGATCGCCGGTTTCCGCCAATGCCCCTACTCAGTTCCGCGGATTTCGGTCGGTCGCCTTGGGGTAGTGGTGCTGCATCTGCTCGGGCAAGAGATGCCCACGGTTCAGGCAGTCGATCACCTCACGAAGCCGACCCAAGTTGCGACGGTTGAACTTGAAGACCAACCGCGGCATCTGCGACAGTTTCGGTTCGTCCTTCTCCTCCGAAAGTGCCGGGCTAACGACAAAGTTGCCGTCGACCAGCACATCGCGGTAGTAGGTGTTCAGGGCGTCAACCAAATCCTCCGACGGCCGTTCTTGCAGCCGAAACACCAGCTTGTTCCGCACGTATCGCATGCTGTGATACACGCGGTAGAACGTCAGAATCTCTTCGACGGCATCTTCAACCGAGTCGGTGACCTTATACAAGGAAAGGTCTTCCTCAGAAATCAGCCGATTGCCCAACAGCCGATCGACCACAAAGTCTTGGAAAGCCTGCCAGAAATCGCCGCCGGGAGCGTCGAGGAACACAATCGGCACCAGATCCCGCTTGCCGGTTTGCAGCAGGGTTAATACTTCCAGGCCCTCATCCAGCGTGCCAAACCCGCCAGGCAATAGGCACACGGCGTTGCACTCCTTCACGAACATCAGTTTTCGCGTGAAGAAGTACTTCATGTGCACCAGCTTTGAGTCGCCGGCGATCACCGGGTTCGACTCCTGCTCGAAGGGCAACATGATGTTCAGGCCCATCGATTGCTCGCGGCCCGCGCCGACGTGGCCGGCTTCCATGATCCCGCTGGCGGCGCCGGTGACGACGAGCCACTGTTCCTTGGCCATCGCCTTGCCGAAAGCCACCGCCTGTTCGAAGGCCGGCTCGAACGGCTCGGTGCGGGCTGAGCCAAAGACCGTTACTTTGCGGCCTTCGCGATAGGGCGAGAAGACCTTGAACGCATAGCGAAGTTCTTTGATCGCTCGACTGAGGATCTTCAGATCGCCGCGGCTGGTCTTGTCGCGACGTAGTTTTTCGGCCGACTCGATGATCTGCTCGATCAGATCGTCTTTAACGATCTCCGGAGCGGCTCCGGTCGGCACTGTGGGTTCGCCGGCATCTGGGCTGGTCGAATCCGAGGGTGCAATATCACTCACGCGATACCCTTTCCATGGTTTGCGTATAACTAAATTGCAGGGGCTCTTCGGCGAATGCCAACACCCGACCCAATCCAGGTCGCGTGGAGAGCCCCACAGACAAGCAGAATTGCTAATGCTACTATTATACGCTCTGATCAAATCTCCGTCCCAGGCTGAAATTAGGCCAAACCGTGTGGGCGAGGGCGAATTGCACCGCTAAGTTCAGCTCGAAAGCCTGCCAAGTCGATACTCAGAATAGAGATGCGACAATTGGCCGTCTTGCCCCTCTGGCCCCACTCTTTTAGACTCACCAACGTGTTTTCCACACTCTGGCCTCGCTGTTAACCTGGGGCCGCCCTCTGTTTTCCCTTGTCGAATGGAACCCGTGGCATGGCTGAAGTCTCACGTGAGCAGGACGTGACGGTCGTCGAACTCGATAAGACCTACGACGCCTTGGACACGGAGTTGATGCAGAGCTTCAAAGATCTGCTGCTGAACGAAGTGGCGGCTGCAGAGCCGCCCAAAGTGGTGATCGACATGCACCGCACCGAGTACGTGGGGTCTCGATTCATCGAGCTGCTGTTCCGCACCTGGAAGCAACTACGCGACCGCGAGGGGCGAATGGCCCTGTGCAATCTCTCGCCGTTCTGCAGCGAAGTGATGAAGACCGCCCGACTCGACAAGGTCTGGACGATGCACCCATCGCGAGCCGAAGCCGTGACCGCGGTTCAAGAGGGCGCGGAGTCCTAGTAGCATCGCCCATCTTTTTAACAGGCAACCCAACGAAAAAACGGCCCGTCAAGAAACCCTGACGGACCGTTGAATGGTTGCCTAAACTCTGCCCACTATCATCTGCGTTTGAACTAGCTGCGCCAGATGCTACGCCACCGGGCGGCGGCAATGCTGGTAAGCTAGAATGACTTCGTAAAGATCGGCCGAGATCGTGATATCGTCGTTGTCGAAGTCTTGCAGCCAGGTGCGGTTGTTGTTTACCGCGTCGGCCAGCAGAGGCAAGATTTCACGCATCTCGAGGGTTACGGTCGCCGGTTTGGTGCCCGTCTTTGCGGCTGGTGCAAACTCGTCGTCCGCATGAAAAATTCGCAGGTGGCATCGAGCCATTAGAACGTTTCCTTACGTCTAGGGACTCATCGGGCCGTCAACGGCATCCCTTTGCCGCTCAAATCACCCGACGGTTCTGCGCCCACCCCGTCACTCTCTGTGGGTATCGGCCGGTGGCGTCGTAAGGATTGAGCTTAATTCTCATGAATTTCTGATTCCCGCACCCCTGCTTGCTGTGACAGCAGCAAAAGCCTGGGGAATGGGCCGGATTGACTGGATTGCCACGTGCATGAAGGCATAAGATTGCGATAGCAACGTCGCCCCACCGGCAAACGGAGAACCGATCATGAAGAAGCATTGCCTTGCTTTCGCCGCCGTCCTTCTGTTTAGTGGCTGCAATATGCCCTCTGCGGATGGGCCCGCCGGTGGTAATCAACCCAGCAACGTGGGACAGCCGGCGTCACCGCTGGTCGCCGAAACTTGGCTTAACGGCCCTGGCCCGAGTGCCTCGGAACTGCAAGGCAAGGTGGTTGTGGTCGATGCTTGGGCCTATTGGTGTGGGCCCTGCGCTCGTGCAGCCCCGGAAGTGGTGGCCGCTTACAAGCAGTACAGCCCTAAGGGCGTGGTCTTCTTGGGTCTCACCGGGGAAGGGATCGACAGCGAGAACGAATCGCGGGAGTTCGTCGAAAGCCACGGCCTCACCTGGCCCAACGGCCTGGGTGCGATGAGCACCCTCGAAGCGCTTCAGGTGCAATACCTGCCCACACTGTTGGTGATCGACGCCAATGGCGACATTGCCTGGCGCAGTGAAGTTGGAGGCGATCTCCACTCGGCCATCGATGCAGCTCTGGCCACCGCGAAAGACTCGTCGGCTGGCAGCCCGCCGAACACGGGTGGTTGATTCCTTAGTGTTGGCATCATTCACGGATTGAATTCCTCCAAGCCTACCGAACAGGTGTCCACCTGTGTTGGTCGGCCGCAACTTGGGTGCTGGGTGAAGGTTCGGGCCAGCGACGTTCGCGGCATTTGCCTGAGAGTTGCGCCTCGGAAGAATTGACCTCGCTTGAAGCGCCGAGGTTGAAATTCTTTGAGGAGGGCATCCCCCATGTCCGCATTCGATAAACCGACCAACCGTTTTCATTTCTTGGGTGACGACACTCCGGAGCCGTCGGACCGGCGACCGAAGCCGCAGGATGCTTCGCTGGAAGATGCCGAGTTGCTCGACGCCTACTCCCGCGCGGTGGTCAACGTGGTCGAGCAGGTCTCGCCCGCGGTGGTGGGGCTGCGGGTGGTCGACGAGCGTGGTCGCGAAGGTGCCGGCTCGGGCTTTTTGATCACGCCCGACGGGTATGCGGTGACCAACAGTCACGTGGTCGACGGCAAGCAGCGGCTGCTGGCCACCACCGAAGACGGCGATCGCATCGAAGCCCGGGTTATCGGGGACGACCCTTCGACCGACCTGGCCCTGATTCGTCTCTCCGCCCGCGAGTTGCCGTTCGCCAAGTTGGGCGACTCCGACGGTCTGCGCGTCGGGCAACTGGTGATCGCCATGGGGAACCCGTTGGGGTTCCAGTCGACGGTTTCCACTGGCGTGGTCAGCGCGTTGGGGCGGGCGATGCGGAGTCGTGAGGGGCGGCTTATCGAAAGCGTGATTCAGCATGCGGCTCCCATTAACCCCGGCAACTCGGGCGGGCCTTTGGTCGATTCGCAGGGACACATCGTCGGCGTGAACACGGCGATCATCGCGTTCGCCCAGGGCATTGGGTTCGCCGTTCCCTCGAACACGGCCCAGTGGATTGTGGGCGAGTTGATGTCGCACGGCGAAGTGCGCCGCCGGCAGCTCGGCATCGCGGCCGTGTCTGTGCAACTCCCGCGACGGGTGGTGCGCGACCTCGACTTGCTGACCGACAGCGCCGTCGAAGTGGCCGACCTGGCCCCGAACGGACCCGCCCATGCGGCCGGCATCGAACGCGGCGACCTGATCGTCGCCGTACAAGGCCGACTGATCGCCAACGTCGACGACATCCACCGCGTGCTCACGCTGCTGCCGCTCGACCAACAGCTCGCACTGACCATCGTCCGCGATGGAGTGAAGCTGGAAGTTGAGATTGGGCAGTAAGTCCACCACTCACGGATAAATTCAGGGCATCCATCCGTAGGTCATGCACCCCCGTGCATGACAATTGGAAGGATGGTCCACTGTCTTCGTGGGACTACATGAGCACGAAGCCATCAAGGCGATTCATCACGGTTGGACAAGCCAACCGTGGCACCCACATGGTTGAGGTGTACATTGTCATGCACGGGGTGCATGACCTACGGGTTGGTTGTCGCGTTTTCTTTTGTATGCTGCTCCGTTTGGCAAGAAAAGATGTGGTTCCGGAACCACGGTCGTGGTTGGGAGTGATCGAGGGGGCTGTGTGAAATGGGTTGTTGGTGGTGACACGCCGTTTCGCGTTCGATGCTGTTGCCAGATCGCCTGGCCATCGGCTCGAGCATCCACCTGCGATTATCTCGCGGGTGTCTTTCCTGCATCTTGGGTCGTATGAACGCACATAGACGCCTCCGGACGCAGTTCCGATCACGCAAAACTTCACCACCGCAAACACACCACACCGGGAACCGTCCCACAAGTCCGTCGACCCACAGGCACGATCCCCACCCTCTCGACCCCACGCCTCCAGGCAAGACGCAGGACCCACGCACAATAATGCCGAGTGGTGCGTTGAATATCAATGAAAGTTTTGGCCACCCTTGGTTGGGGGAGAGTGCATATAGAAGGGTGGTCCCGATTCTTGAATCGGGGCGGCGCAGCCGTTAGAGGCACTTGATCAATCTGTGACTTGAACAAGAAACCAATGCGTGCTCTTCGCTAGAAGTCACGACGAGCGGTTGCATCGACTCATCACAATGGCCTCTGACGGCTGCGCCGCACCGGATCGAGATCCGGTGGCACCCGGTTCAAGACACCCCGCGCGGCATTCGTGAACTTCACTATGCGTGCAACTGCTGAAGGAGGTAGCTGAGTGCAGGACCCTTCCATCGGCCGGAAGAGTTGAGTTCGTTGAGCAGACTCTCCAGTTCATTCTTGAGAGGCCAATCGGCCATGCATGACCTATGTAACTGCAGATAGTTGAACTGAAACAAGGCATCGGCCGGACTATCGGTGAGGTGGTAGACACAGAAGTAGTCGTCGGGTTCAGTGATTAGCTGGCCACAGGCGGTGCATTTTCGATTTTCTGGACTCGTTCGTTCCGAGATCGCTTCATTTCTTGAACCTGCTTCCTCAGCAAGTGGGTGGTTGGCGAAACACTCGTGATGAAACGAAGCATCGTTGAACAAGTAGAGCGGGTCTAATTCATTCGAGACAAACGCAGGGAAGCAAACAACGGGATCGGACTCGTGAATTACTAACTCGCAGAGTGGGCAGCTAGTCTTTCCGCGGATGAGTAAAGCCACTTGTCCATTCCTCCACGGTAAATGGCGATCACAGTCAGAGGGGAGTATTTGTCGCCTTGATTAGGCCCTGCTGAAGCGTTCACTTCATCTCGTCTTCCAGGCGCGCCGCGCGTTCGTATCCACTATTCGTTATGTCATGAATTCGCTTAGAACCCTGCCTCAATGAGACATACCCTTTTCTGACGAGTTCGCTTAGTGCCAGATCGTAGCGGTGAAGGGTTTTTGCAGGATCCCTAGGGCTGACGTAAAGCGTACCTGCCTTGAAAGAGCTTGTGGATAACTCGGTGCCCTTGTCGTAGTCTATGTAGCCATAGCCGTTGGCAGCCCCCACCAGTAGCCCAATTGCTTCTTGAGACAATTGGTCTTCATTAGGTGAGGAATGGCCCGTTGCATTTTCTTCAAACGATGTATTTGTGGCACCTTCAATTGCCTTGGCTAGATCAGATAAATGTCGCAATAGCTGCCGCCGAAATTCTTCACGGGTAGTGAATTCTCCAAAAAGGCATTTATTTGCGATTTCTTTTTTCCAGGCTTGAAGAGCACTGAATTGTGCCGGATCGATAGTCTTCAGGGGGACATTTTCGTTTGAGAAATAAACCATCGCGGGCTTTCCCTTATCGACGGCCTTCTGTATTTCTTCGAGAGTTCCGCTTTCCGCACTTTCAGTGGCCGTGCCGATTCGAGCCCAAAACACCGCTATCAGAATATCGCAACGATCCAGTAGCTGTTCATTGATTGCATCCTGAGGATGTCTGCCCATTTCTGGCGTCGAGTCACTCTCCCAGCCAACCGGCATGAGTATTTGTCCACGCTCCGCAGAATGAGTTGAGTTCCATTCAGCCAGTGTATCGCGGATGTCACTTCGATATTCATGGGTATCGCTTGGTGAAGCGATCATCACCCGAAAGACTTTGGCTGTATAGCTCACTTATACATTCCCTAGAACTATAGTATTCGACGGTTCATGTCCGGAAAATTGTAGCTAGAGGCTCGATAAACAACCACCGAAAGGGCATGGAAGAGGTCACTCTGAGTTTGATCACCTTCTACGTCTCCACCCCGTTTCAACATTGTGACCACTCACCGCTTTCCCTATAGTCTCCACCCTCTTCTGTGGCGGGGGTCTTGGCTGGTTTGATGGGCTGGGGCTCTGGGCCGTGTTCCTTTTCTCGGGTGCTTGTGCAAGGGGCTGATAGCATGGCGGGTTTGGGTGGTCGGGTTCGACGGGGGTTGTCGTGCGTGGGGTTGCGGGGTGAGGGGCTGGAACCGCGGCAGATGCTGGCGAGGCTGGGTTTCTGGGAGGGGGCGGACTTTGGATCGCTGTATGAGGAAGCTCCGGCGGGGAATGCGGACGGGGTGGGGGTTTATAACCCGGGGGCGGGCGAGGTCTATCTGACCGACCAACTCGCCACGGGGCATCCCTGGCTGCAGTATCAATATGGGGCCCCCGAGTCGCAGGCGGTGGTAGGCGACTGGAACGGCGACGGATTCGATTCGGTGGGTATCTTCGAGCCGGGCAGTTTCATGTTTCGGCTGAAGAACCAGAACCACAACTATTTCTATTCCGATGAACCGCTGGTGATTGCGTTCGGGGCGCCAGGCTTCGTCGCGATTGGTGGCGATTGGGATGGTGACGGAGTGGACACGATCGGGGTCTACGATCCGGCGTCGTCGAACTTCTTCTTGCGGAATTCCAACACCTCGGGCCCGGCCGACGCGGGGCAGTTTGTTTATGGAGGTCGCGAGTGGTTGCCGATAGTCGGCGACTGGGACGGCGACGGCCGCGACGGGATCGGGGTTTATAACCCGGAGAAGGCCATCTTCTATCTGCGAAACACACTCACCGCCGGCGAGCCTGAGGTCGCACCGTTTCATTTCGGCATGCCGGGCTGGCGGCCAATTGCGGGCGACTGGAACGACGACGGCGGGGTGACCGTGGGGGCGTACAACCCGGAGACGGCGACGTTCTTTCTGAGGAACTCGAACACCACCGGCGAGGCCGACGTCGAGCCGTTCAACTACGGAGGACCCGGCTGGGATCCGATCGTGGGGAACTGGGATTACGACGATGCGAGTTTTACGGAGAGCTTTTATCTCGACCGCTATGAGATCAGCTTTCGGACGTACGTTATCACGCGACCACGGATGGCGCATCCCACAAAACCTCAGAATTATGATCCACCAGTTACTCACAGTCTTGATGGTTTCATCAATACGACGGCTCTCGAAGATACCTATGTCGAAGATCCATTGTTAGAACTCCTCGATGAAGAGTGGTCGTCGCTGGAACCTTCGGAGCTGGAAAAGCTGGCGGAGGCGCTTCAAGCAGAGTTCTCTAAAGATTTGTTTCCGAACCAGAAACTGCCGGATTTCTTCAAGACGTTTCCTGACAAGCTTCTCCCTGAAGGTTGAGGATCTTCAATCGACCGAACCCGGCAGGGGGCGGAGATTGGGTCGGGGCTTCTCTGAACTGCCTTGCGCTGCGGTGAGTTACTTCGGTTGAAATCGCGCTGGTTGAGTGCGACTTCGCGCAGAGTCTTTGGCCGCCGCGCCGCTGGAAGATTGAGATCCGGTGGGACCCGTTGCTTTTCAGCGACGTGTGACCAAACGAATTGGCTCGGTTGCGATTGGCAATATGCATCAGTAGAGTGATTGCAACTGGCTGATGCGGATCGTGCAACACGGCGTGGAGTTTGGTCGGATGTCGTCGAATGGTGCGAAGAATGAGTTGGACGACCGGCAAACGTTGGGCGTGGGGGCCGAGAAGTGGGCGGTGAGCGACACCCACGTGGATATGACGGCCGGGGGTGGTGCAATTCGGCCTGTGGAGTTGCAGGCAGAACCGCAGTCGGTGACGTTTGACCTGGCGCGGGCGGCGCTGGTTGTGGTGGATATGCAGAAGGACTTCTGTGCCCCGGGCGGTTGGGCCGATGCGAATGGGATGGACGTAGGTCCAGGTCGCGCGCCGATCGAGCCGTTAAGAAAGCTGTTGCCGGTTGTTCGTGCGGCTGGTGTTCCTGTGATTTGGCTCGACTGGGGAAACCGGCCCGACCAGTTGAACCTGCCGCCGAATCAATTGCATATTTTCCAGCGTACCGGGCGCGAGATTGGTCTTGGTGACACGTTGCCGGGCGGCGGGCATGTGCTCGAGAAAGACTCACCGTCGGCGGCCGTGGTCGACGAGTTGGAGCAGATGCCTGAGGATATTTGCGTCGACAAGTATCGCATCAGCGGTTTCTGGGGCACCGAGTTGGACGCGATCCTCCGCAACCTCGGCACGCGAACGATTTTCTTCGCCGGGGTTTGCACCGACCAATGCGTGGCTAGCACATTGCAAGATGCAAGCTTTCTCGGTTATGGCTGCGTGCTGCTTGCCGATTGCTGCGCCACGTTCACGCCTGAGTACTGCACCGAGGCCACGCTATTGAATGTCAAAGTTTGTTTCGGATTCGTGAGCGATTCGAGGGCGCTCATCACGGCCGTGGGTGGCGGGGTGTGAAGCAGGTTTGTCGACATTGAGCGATTGGATCGACCAGAGAATGCCATGCCTGAACATTCGCCACAGCAATACTGTCAGGCTTATCGGGCCGTGGTTGTAGTGATGATGTTCTTTTCGGTGGGGTCTTTGCCGGGGGTTATCTTCCTGGAGAGGTGACTCGAGGCTATGAACTGGTGCTGGAACGTGCCCAAAACATCGCCACTTCGAGCGCTCTTTTCTTGGCTTTGTTTGGCCTCATTCTTATCTTTGGGTGCATCACAGGTAAGGCCGAGCGGCCGCCGATTCTCATCCATGCGACGCTGCTGGCCATGGGGTTGCTGGCTGGCACAATTTTGCTTCTTCCGGCAATCGCAACTCCTTGATAGGAGCTTGATATGAGTAAGCTTGTGAAACGCATAGTTTCCTTGCTAGGCCTGCTGGGGGCGGTGATTGGCTTGTTATGTGTGGTTGCTGTCTGGTACGTCGTGATGCGGATCGATCGAGCGACGGACCGGGTTTACGAGCGGGTGGATCACTCGTTTGATGTTGCGGGCGAACGGCTGGGGGATGTGCAGGAACGGGTGGCCGGGGCTGCACTGTCGGCGGAGGAGTTGCGGGAGAGCTTGCGGAATGCGGGCACTGAGCGGGTGCGGGAGAACCTGGACTCGCTATTGCGGCCGGAGGAGCGGATTGAACGACTGGACGGGAGCCTGGAGCAGGCTGGCACGATGCTTGAAGCTTCTGCGGAGGTTGTGGTGCATGTCCAGGAAACGCTCGGGTTATTCGAAAGCTTGGGGCTGCCGGTTTCTGCCGAGACGGTTCAGCCGGTGCTCGAAGGCGTAACGCGGTTAAGCGAAGAGGTTGCTTCTGCACGTGAGACTGTCGAGTCGCTGGGGGAGAGAGTCAGCGGTGAAGATGCAGACGCCGCGGCTGCGAACCGGGTACAGCAGGTGCTTGAACTGGCAGCTAGATTGCTAGCGATGTTGGGAAGCGTCGACGAGCGGATTGTCGCTGTGCAGGGCAGGTTAGCGGAAACGCAAGAACGGGTTGCGTTGTTCAAGCAGCGGGTGACTACTCGAATTCACCTGGCCGCAGTGGTGGTGAGTTGCTTGATCGTGTGGATGGCCGCGGGACAGGTGGCTCTGTGGCGGATAATGGCGAGTGGATAGGCTGAGCCAGGCTGATCTGCAAGAAAGCCTGTCGGCATTGAAGGTGAATTTTCGAAAAGTGATCTCGCGACTGACGGGTGCCTGTTTCATGCACGCTAAATCTAAGCAGCATGATCTCCTTGGAGTTTAAGCCGAGCCTTGTATTCGATCTTCAAGAAGCTATTCCGAAGAGATGAGCCGCCGAATGTCACATTCGTTGATGCGGAACTAGGTGAGTTCGCGTTCGAGCAAAGGCTGGGCTGGAAGAAGCGAATTCTGCTTGGCAGGATCGAGGCTGAAATCGTGTTTGGCTCTGACGGTGAACCTCCTTCCGGTACATTGGTGCATAGCGCCAAAGCGTGGATCGAGGCGTGGGAAAACCAACTTCCCAAGATCCACGAGTACATTCGTGCTGAGTTTGGCAATTGGGCCGATGAACCGAATTTGCCCGACCCTCGAAAACTTGAGGTGGAATCGCTCAACTTTATTTGGAAGGATCGCCCTGAAATCTGTTTGATTTATTTCAACTCGCCAGGGGATGACGATCGATTGTGGCACGTAACACTAGATGGATTTGATCCCCAAGCCTTCGCTTACGACGACTGATCAGTCTGTTGTCATTGAATGAAGCCCTACGCCCATGCCAATCATTGAAACGGAATCACTGACGCGGCGGTATGGGACGAGCCGGGGGATTGAGGATGTGCATCTTTCGGTAACGGAGGGGGCGCGGTTTGGGTTCTTGGGACCGAATGGGGCGGGGAAGACGACGGCCATTCGAGTGCTGTTGGGGTTCTTGCCGCCAAGCTCGGGGGTTGCCCGAATTTTTGGACGGGATTGCTGGGGCGATTCTCGTGCGATCAAGGCCGAAGTGGGCTATCTGCCGGGTGATTTACGGCTATATCCCTGGTTGAGCGGACTGGAGGCCGTGCGGATTGTCGAACGGGTGCGGCGAAAGACGCTGCTGGCGAGTGCTCGCGATCTTGCGGAATTGTTCGACCTTGATCTGAAGGTCAAGGTTCGCCACATGTCGCGAGGGATGCGGCAGAAACTGGGGATCATTCTGGCGCTTGCCCATCGTCCGCAACTGTTGGTGCTGGACGAGCCAACGATGGCGCTCGATCCCTTGATGCAGGCCACGCTGCAAGCGCACTTACGGGAACTCGCATCGAAAGGCCATACGCTGTTCTTCTCGAGCCACACACTGAGCGAGGTGGAACAGCTCTGCGATGAGGTGGCAATCATTCGGCAGGGAAAGATCGTGGCCAACGAATCGCTGGCTTCGTTGCGAAACAAGGTGCGGCGACAGGCAACGATTCGATTTCGGGCTCATTCCATTCCGGAACAGGCTCCCCCGTTTCTTGGGAACCTTCGTCAGGACGGCACGACCTGGAGCGGAAGCTTGCATGGCAGTGTGGACGAACTTGTTGCCTTTCTGGCCGCCTATGAACTCGAAGACTTGATCGTCGAGGCCCCCGATCTGGAGACGCTTTTTCGCAGCTACTACGATGATCGGGGCGAAACATGATCAACCGCGGCTTGGTACGCAAAGCGTTTCGCGAGATCTGGCCCACGACCGTGCTGCTGGGTCTGGTGTTGTTCTGCTTCGAAGCGCTCGTGTCGTATGTACTGCCGGTTTATCACACGCAGCTATCTGATTCGCTGATGCAGATTGAGTTCCTGCGACAGTTCATCAGTGCCATGCTGGGGGCGAAGCTTACTGATCAGCTGTCGCCTACCACGTTTCTGGCGTTGGCCTGGGTGCATCCGGTGATTCTGGCCCTGGTCTGGGCACACGCGGTGGTGGTTTGCACGCGGGTGCCGGCCGGGGAGATTGATCGAGGGACAATCGACGTGCTGCTGGGCTGGCCGATCAGTCGATGGGAATTATTTGCATCGGAGACGGTGGTCACACTGTTCAGCGGCTTGGTGGTGATGGCGGCCATGGTAGCGGGCAACATGTTGGGGAGCAGCGCCGATCCCGACGTGGACATTGGGCTGAGGCCACGCGTGATGATTGTGTGCAATCTGTACTGCCTCTATCTCGCCGTATGTGGCCTGACCTGGCTGATGGCCATGCTTTCCAACCGCCGAGGCGTGGCCATGACGGTGGTGTTCGTCATTCTGCTGGGGTCGTTTCTGTTGAACTACCTCGCACAGATCTGGGAGCCGGCCGAGCGATTCGCACCGTGGGGACCCATGCACTACTACACGCCGCTGGTCGTGCTGCGAGATGTGACCTGGCCGCTGAGGGACATGGCTGTGCTGTTAGCTGCGGCCGTGGTGCTATGGGTGGCGGCGGGCTTGGTGTTTCAGCGGCGGGACGTTTGTACGACGTAGCTACACCTTTGGTGCAAGGTGTGGCACTCGCCCTTTTTCCGCAGAGCTCAGATTCGATTCGCCATTTCGTCCGGCAGTTCTTTGAGGGAAGGGACGATGAAATCGGGCGTCGGGCCAAGCGGATATACCTGCTGCTCGGGGCGGGCCACGAATGCCGTCTTCATGCCGGCCCATGAGGCGCCCGCAACGTCCCAGCCGTGGGCAGCAACCAACATGCAATCCGACGGTTTGACACCTGCCCGACGCGCTGCCCAGCGGTAGACATGAGCGTGTGGCTTGAACAGGCCCAGATCCTCAACACTGAATCTCGCAGCGAACAATTCGTCCAATCCAGCGTTCTGAAGTTGGTCTTTTGCGACCGTACTCGATGAGTTGGTAAGTGTAATTAGTCGGTACCCATCTTCCCGCAAGCGTTTCAGGGCGGGCGGAACGTCGCTATGGGCCGGCAGGAAACGGATAGGAGCGACAGCATTCATGGCGACTTCTGGGCCCAACTCAAATCCGTGATTCTTGGCGATCATCGCCAAGCATGCCCCCCCGATTTCACCGAAGTCGCGATACTGATCGGAAACTGTATGCACTAGCGAATACTGAAGCATGGTGGTGAACCAGTGCTGCACCAAGTCGGGGCGACCACCCAGTGCTTGGCCCACGCTCTCCTCGAGTGGCTTCAGATCGAGCAGAGTCTCGTTCACGTCAAAGAAGATCACCTTAGGCAGTACAGCAGTTGAGTCTGCCCGAGTATTGCCCCACGCCGTGGCTGCCAGAGCGGCACTCCCCAAGCCTGCGATAAAGTTTCGTCTGTTCGCTTCCAGCATGTCAGCCTCTCACTTGTTTAAAGGCGGCTTAGGCCTATCGGTTCTCGTTTTCGAATGCGAATGAGCTTGTAGTTGATATGCGACGTGTGCCCCTGAAAGTTTAGGCCACGATTTGTGCAGTCAGAGCTCTCAGTTGAAGGCCAAATCTCGTACGTCATGCTGTTTAAACGACTTGTTCGAGAGCCTCGACAGTTATCCTGCGATCCAGCAAAGCTAAGGAATGACTGTGAAACGCTGCCCGTCTCGGCACGGTATACTCGAAGACTCGTCAGAAATACGAAGGGTCACCCACTTCAACGGGGAGTCTCATGCACACGCGTTTCATATTGCCCTTAAGGCGTTCAATCGCCTTGATGTCAATTGCCCTCGCCTTCGCGGTCACAGGCAAGGCTGACGACGTCCCTGATCTGGCCGTGGAGGGACAGCCGCTGGGGGCCAATGTGAAGCGGTTGGTTGAGGCCCTTGAGTACCTGGGAGCGCCGCTTCCGGAAGAGGTGACGGAGAAACTTTGGGAGGCCGCCGACACACGGGATGCTGCGGCTTTGCAGGAAGCGTTGGACCCGCACGTCTTGTTTGTTGTTTCGATCAACCCTGAACTGCGGGTGAAGGTTCAGAGGGGGGCGGCGAAGGCTGGTTTGCAGCAGGGTGGATTTACGCCGTGTGTGGTGAAGGTGCTGAACCAGGGTACGGTGAGTAATCGGATGCGGATCGTGAGCCCTCAGTCGGGGCCGGTTTATTCGGGTGCATCGTTAGGAATTCTGGAGCGGCAGGCTCAAACAGAACTGAATGAGGATGAGAACCTAAGTGGCGATCGCGACCGGTTCTTGCAGGTGGAGATGTTCCAGAGCCCGCCGATGACGCGGAACCTGAGCGGGCTGGAGGTTGAATACGCGATTGCGCTGATCTATTCGAGCGAGCGTGGTAAGCGGGAAGCGACTATCGGCTTCGATATCGGCGCTGGTAATCAAGACATTGGTTTTCGTGGCGAGGTGCCGATTTTGTTCGACGTGGCACCCGCGATTCCGGTGAGGCTGTCGATCTTGGATGATGATGGTAGCCCGACAGCGGCCCGACTGGTGATTCGCGATGGGCAGGGGCACGTTTATCCGCCGCAAGCGAAGCGGCTGGCGCCCGATTTCTTTTTTCAACCGCAGATTTACCGTCGCGATGGGCAGGCCGTGTTGCTGCCGCCGGGGAAGTTCACGGTCGAATACTCGCGGGGCCCGGAGTATCACGTCGATACGAAGACGCTCGTCGTCTCGAGCGATGAGGCCGGGAAACTGGACCTGCGATTGCGGAGGTGGATCGACCCGGAAGATTTCGGTTTTTTTTGCGGCGATCATCACATTCACGCGGCTGGCTGCTCGCATTACGACAACCCCACGCAGGGCGTGCAGCCGGAAGATATGTTCGTGCAGGTGCAGGGCGAGGGCCTGAATGTTGGCTGCGTGCTGACGTGGGGGCCGTGCTACGACTATCAGCGGCAGTTCTTCGCCCCGAAGGCGGCTTCGATCAGCGAGCCGCGGACGTTGTTGAAGTATGACCTGGAGATTAGCGGATTTGGTTCGCAGGCACTGGGGCATGTGTGCCTGTTGAACTTGGCTGATCAGACGTATCCCGGGTCGGAAGAGACCAAGGAGAAGGGCTGGCCGACTTGGACGGTTCCCGTGTTGCGGTGGACGAAGGAGCAGGGGGGCTACACGGGCTATCCGCACTCGGCGTTCGACTACGACCCACCGATTGCGGCTCGGCATTTAATCGAGAAGCTCGATTTGGATGAGGATGGGGTGCTGAACGCCGCAGAGGCGGATCATGAGCTACTGCCTGAGACGTTTGAAGTTATTGATGAAGACAGGAACGGGCGGCTGAGTGTTGAGGAGTTGACTGTCAGTACCGATCGGGCGACGGACCGCTTGCCGAACGTGGCCTTGCCCGACATGGGTGGTAGCGGGGCGCTGGAGATTTGTGTGAGCACGGCCGAAGGGGTGTGCGATTTCATTAGTGCGATGAACACGCCGCGCACTTCGGAGTGGAACATTTGGTATCACCTCCTGAACTGCGGCTTTCCCTTGAAGCTGAGTGGCGAGACGGACTTCCCTTGCATGAGCAGCCGCCGGGTGGGGCAGGGACGGGTGTATGTGCAGTTGGGAGAGGTTGACCGCCTGGAGTTTGCCCCGTGGTGTGAGGGGCTGGCCGAGGGACGGAGTTATGTCAGCGATGGGTTTGCCCACGCGGTTGAGTTCTCGGTGAACGATGTCATGCCCGGCACGAGGGATGTGCAGCTTTCAGCTCCCAACAAAGTTAGAGTGCAAGCCGAAGTTGCGTTCGCCCCGGAGACGCCTGAGGGGGTGGCTTACGGGAACCAGCAACCGTTGGCCGGCTCGCGACTGGTTGGCGATACGCGGAACCTGCATGCCCCGCGATCGGGGCGGCGAATCGAAGGCGGTACTCGACTTGTGGAGATCATCATGAACGGACAAGTCGTTGATTCGAAAGAGATCCCGGCCGACGGAAGACAGCACACCATTGATCTTGAAGTGCCCGTCGATAAAAGCAGTTGGATCGCCTTAAGACAGTTCCCACAGCTTCATACGAACCCGGTGAATGTGATTGTAGATGTGCAGCCGATTAGGGCGTCCCGCGCTAGTGCGCTTTGGTGCGCTGAGGTTGTGCGGCTGCTGTGGGAGCGGCGTAATGACCGCATCGCCGAACATGAACGCCCCGCGGCCAGGGCGTCGTACGATCGGGCGATTGAGACCTATGAAGCGATCGCGGGGGAAAGTGGGACCGATTAAACTTTCGGCGTGAATTCGCAATCAGGCCTGCGGTGTGGTGTCCTCCACCCCTGTTACTACAAGGACTGGAGCATGAAATATCAGTACGAGCCATCTCTGCTAAGTATCGTTCTCACTGTTGTGACAGCCGGATGGATACTGCATGACATAAGTCTTCATTTCCTGCTCGATCTTCTCAACCCACTTGTGCTGCTGGCCCTTGTTCTGGCGTTGATTCCAATTGTTGAGTACCTCTTTATTCGGTTCCTCAACTCCCTGCACAACTCCGAAGATTCGCAACAGGCACCACTGCTCAAGGGAGCCCAATGGCGATGGTGCGTGTTACCTGTCACAAGTGCGCTCGTACTTATGGCAGTGCTGACAGGCTGGCCGATGCATCTTAGGTTTCTTGTTAGCAAGCCGGCTTTTGAACGAACCGTTGCGAAGCTGCGCCACGGTGAGGACATCGGTGATACGCCTACTTGGATTGGTGCATTCCCTGTCAGAAGTGTCATGAAACAAGACGACGGAGTGGTTTACTTCACTACAGGCCGAGCCATTACGGATCCTGTGGGGATCACTTACGACCCCACAAGACCGCCAACAAGGCCTTGGTCTAGCAGATTGCGGCACAATTGGTATGGCGGTGGCACTTTCTAGCGATGCCGGTGGCCTGCGAGGTCTTGTTCTCATTAGTCAAAGGCCCAACTACCATGACCGGTTGAAGAATCTCTTACTACGTACTCAGCTAGCTCTTACCCAGTGCATTCCGAGATATTTCCCCGATTATTCGCTCCACAGCGGTCCCTTGAATACAATGCGAGGGCATGGCTTGCGGCCATTGGTATTTTGTCTCGTCTACTAGTTGGGTGGATGTATGAAAACGAATTCGGTTTCTAAGGTTTCGCGTCGGGATTTCTTGCAGACGACGGCCGTGGCCACGGCGGCGACGTTGGGAGTGCCGGCGGTGGTTACGGCCAGCAAGACCGACTCGCAGGTCATCCTGGGTGAGGGCGACTATAAGTATGAAGTCGTTCACGACTGGCCGCAGTTGCCTGACAAGTTCACCTGGCAGACGACGCACAATGTGGCCGTGGACAAAAATGGCCTGGTGTATGTGATTCATGAAGGACGGGCCGATCAGCCGGACCACCCGTCGATCTTCGTGTTCGATCCCGAGGGGAAGTACATCCGCTCGTTCGGGAATCAGTATCAGGGCGGCGGGCACGGTATCGAAGTTCGTGAAGAGGACGGCGAGGAGTTTCTTTACGTCTGCGCGTATCAGCAGGTGAAGGCCATCTCGAAGCTCGACCTGCGGGGAGAGATTGTGTGGCACAAGCATGCGCCCATGGAGTCGGGCGTGTATGCCGAAGGCGAGAACACCAATCCGCAGAAGGTGTGGGGCCAGGATCGGTTCCTGCCGACGAACTTCGCGTTTCTGCCCGATGGCGATTTCTTCCTGGCCGACGGATACGGTTCTTTCTACATCCACCGCTACGACAAAGACGGGAACTGGAAGAGCAAGTTCGGCGGGCCCGGCGACGGGAAAGGGACGTTTGCTACGCCGCATGGGATTTGGATCGACAGCCGCCCGGGGAGGGAACCGGCAGTTGCGATTTGCGACCGAGCCCATCACACGTTGCAGTACCTGACGCTCGACGGCGAGTACATCGAGACGCTGGAAGGCTACGGGCTACCGGCGAACATCGACACCTATGAAAACCTGATGCTGGTGCCTGAGCTGCATGCCCGGGTGACCATTCTCGATGAGAAGAACGAAGTGCTGGCACGCTTGGGTGCCGACGTGGAACGCATTACTACTGAAAAGGGCATTCGCAACGACGAGTCGCAGTGGGTCGATGGGAAGTTCGTGCATCCGCACGATGCCTGCTTTGATAACGAAGGGAATATCTTTGTGGCCGAGTGGGTGGCTACGGGGCGGGTGTCGAAGTTGAAGCGGCTGGGGTGATGTGGGGGCAATGAGGCAGCCAGCTTGAACCGTCGCGTGGCTTTGCTTCTTGAGGTGGTGTCGCTGGAAGGGTGGAATTCTTTTGAGGGCCTCTGGCGGCTGCGCCGCACCGGATCGAGATCCGGTGGTACCCGATTGGAATAGCGGGTTTCTGTTACAGGGAAGTTTTGCGCCCTTGTATGGGTGGGGGTTAGGCCGCATATTCAGGGGCGGTGGGGGAAGCCGGTGGGGCCGCTCCCGGATCGACACGAGGTCGAGCAGGAATCGTCGATGAGCCAAAGCATTCACTCGAAAACGCTGGACAATGGTCTGGTGTTAGTTGCCGAACCGATGCCGTGGCTCGAATCGGCCGCATTCTCGCTGCTGGTGCCTGCCGGTTCGGTTTATGATCCGAACGATCGGGCGGGGCTGAGCGGATTCACTTGCGAAATGGCCCTGCGTGGAGCGGGTTCGCGCGACAGCCGGCAGTTCATTACCGACATGGACAACCTGGGGGTCGATCGCTCGGAGAACGTGACCGCCGCGTTCACCAGTTACAGCGGGGCCACCCTCGCGGCTCAATTGCCCGAGGCGATTGGCATCTATGCCGACGTGGTGCGGAGACCGCATCTTCCGGCCGATCAGATCGAGGCCGGCCGCCAGGTTGTGCTGCAAGAGCTGAGTTCGATTGATGATGACCCGGCTCACAAGGTGATGCTCGAGCTGCGTCGCCGGCACTATCCGCATCCTTGGGGGCGACCTTCGCAGGGCGAACTGGAAGCCTTGCAGACGATCACCATCGACGAGATTCGCGGGCAACATCAACGCGTGTACCGACCACGCGGCACCATTCTGGCCGTGGCTGGTAAGTTCGAGTGGAACGCTTTATGCGATACAGTCGAGAAGTTGTTCGGCGATTGGAATGTGGCCGATTTGGAAACGCCTGGCGAGGGTGAGCGCGGCCCGAAGATCGATCACTTGCAGAGCGACACGAGCCAGACGCAGATTGGCGTTTCGTACGATAGCGTGCCGTATTCGCATCCCGACTACTTCACGGCCTGGGGCGCAGTGGGGGCACTGAGCGGTGGGATGAGTTCGCGGTTGTTCACCGAAGTGCGTGAGAAGCGGGGGCTGTGTTACAGCGTTTCAGCTTCGTACAACACACTTCGCACGCGAGGAAGCGTGATGTGCTACGCCGGGACGAGTTCCGACCGGGCCCAAGAGACGCTGGACGTGCTGGTGGGAGAACTCATCAGGTTGGCCGAAGGGATTGAGCAGCACGAGATTGATCGGTTGAAGGCCCGCATTAAGAGTGCGTTGGTGATGCAGCAGGAGTCGAGTTCGGCCCGAAGTTCATCGATCGCGCGGGACTGGTACTTGTTGGGCCGTACACGAACCTTGGAAGAAGTGGGCAAGTTGATCGACGAGTTGTCGTTGGAGACGATCAACGCATACCTCGAGGCGAATCCGCCGCGAGACTTTACGGTCGTTACGCTGGGGCCGCAGCCACTGGAGGTGCCTGTTGGAGTTTCGTGAGCATAAACTGCCCAATGGACTGAGCATTGTAGCCGAGGTGAACCCGCAGGCGTATTCGACTTCGGTGGGGTTCTTTGTCGAGACCGGATCGCGTGACGAGACCGCGCCGGAAGCCGGCGTGAGTCACTTCCTCGAACACATGGTTTTCAAGGGCACGCCGACTCGCACGGCCGACGATGTGAATCGCGAGTTCGACGAAATGGGGGCACATTACAACGCCTTCACCAGTGAAGAGAGCACGGTGTATTACGCGGCGGTGCTGCCGGAGTATCAGCGGCGCGCGACCGAATTGTTGGCCGACATCCTGCGGCCTTCGCTGCGGGAGGACGACTTCAACACCGAGAAGAAGGTGATTGTCGAAGAAATTCATATGTATGAGGACCAGCCACCCTTTTGCGCGGATGAAAAGTGCAAGGCGGTGTTCTTTGGTGATCATGCTTTGGGCAACAGCGTTCTGGGGACTGAGCAGAGCGTGACCGATTTGAGTGTCGACGCGATGCGGGCGTACTTCGAACGGCGTTATAGCCCCGACAATATTTCCATCGTGGGCACGGGTAATATCGACTTCGACGACCTGGTGGCCACGGCTGAAGAGGCCTGCGGCGGGTGGAAGCCGAGCCAGTCGAAGCGGAAGATCGAACCGGCCAAGGGGACGAATGCGGTCGACTGCATCCACAAAGAAGGGGCCGTGCAGGAGTATGTCATCCAGTTGGCACTCGCTCCAGCGGCCGAAGATGAAGATCGGTTTGCGGCGAAGATTTTGGCCACCGTGCTGGGCGACGACAGCGGTAGTCGGCTGTATTGGGAGTTGATTGACTCCGGGTTGGCCGAACATGCCAGCATGGGACATTACGACTACCAGGGCAGCGGGCTGTTCATGGTGTACCTGAGTTGTGCGCCGGAGCAGGCGGCCGACAATGTGGCTCGGGTTGAACGGATCTTCGCCGACGTGGAGAGCAAGGGTGTTCTCGAAACCGAGTTGCAGCAGGCGAAACAAAAGGTGCAGTCGCGGGTGGTGCTCTCGGGCGAAAAGCCGCGTGGGCGGCTGTTCAGCGTGGGGGGAAATTGGACCCAACGCCGCGAGTACCGCTCGGTGAGGGACGATCTCGATTCGGTGGCGGCGGTCACCGTCGAAGACATGCGGCGTGTGCTGGAGAAGTATCCCTTGTCGCTCAACACCACCACCGCGATTGGTCCGCTGACTTCGCTGAACGGTGAATGATCTACTCGTGTTCCCGTTGCGACATTCGGTCGCGTGGAAATTCAACGGGCCACGCGATACGATGCGGGCGTCTCTTCATTTTTGGGTGATCACAACTGGTTGGCGGTGGTGAAAACTTGCCGCGCTGGTGTTGATTCTATCTACAGCCTGCAAGCGAGAGGGATGATCATGGGTGCCTCACGATTGAAAAGCCGGTATTGGTTTCCGATTATTGTGGGGGTGCTGTTCGTCGTGGTGCTGGGTGGCGTGTGGGCTTATCCGGGTGACCGGCTGCCGACGGGCGACCGCCGTATCTATTCGGTGATCGCGGCAGTGGCCTGCTTTCTGATGATTGCCGTGTGGTTCTGGCTGGCCTCGGGGGCGGCCTGGCAACAACGGTTGGCGACGTTTCTGCTGGTGGTGGCTGCCGTGGTCGCGGTGTTTGCCACCATTCGGCGTGTGAACTTCGCCGGCGACATGACACCTGAGATTATTTGGCGATGGGAGAAACCGCTGGGGGCGGAGGCCGAAGCGCAGCAGGCGGCACTAAAGAAGAAGGCCGAAGGGTTACCGCCGATCGATCTGGCTGACGCCGGGATGAACTGGATGGAGTACCGTGGACCGGCGCGAGATGGCGTGGTGCCGGGACCGGAGCTGGCCGACGATTGGTCGACCACCGCCCCGACGCTAGTGTGGGAACATCCCATTGGCGGCGGATACGGCGCGTTCGTGGTGGCGGGCAATGCGTTAATCACCATCGAGCAGCGGCGGGATGATGAAGCGATTGTTTGTTACGACCGCGATACGGGAATCGAGCGTTGGACGTACACTTACCCTGAGCACTTCAGTGAAGCCGTGGGCGGGGAGGGCCCTCGTACGACGCCGACCGTGTGGGAGGGGAAGGTGTATGCCTTGGGGGCGAGTGGGCACCTGACCTGCCTCGATGCGGTGACCGGCGAAAAGATTTGGGCCGACCATGTGCTGGAACGCAGTGGCGTGAAGAACGTGCAGTGGGGAATGAGCGGCTCGCCACTGGTGTTTGACGGGATGGTGGTGGTGAACTGCGGGGCGCAGAAGGGCGACGACGCAAGCCGGGGTGTGCTGGCCTACGACGCAAACACGGGCGAAGTGCTCTGGCAGGCCGGCACCTCGCAGGGGAGTTATGCCTCGCCGATGCTGGCCATACTTGGCGGTAAGCAGCAGATTCTGATATTCGACGCTGCGGGGATAGCCTCGCACAATCCTGCCGACGGCACGGAGCTGTGGCGTTTTCCGTGGACGTCCGACTTCGACATCAACGCCGTACAACCAATCGTGGTGGATAAAAACCGGGTGTTCATCACCTCGAACTCCGGTGGGGCGTTGTTGCAGGTTGAGCAGACAGGCGACGAGTGGGATGTGGAAGAACTGTGGCGAAACCGGCAGCTCAAGTGCCATTTCTCGTGCCCGATTTTGTACGAAGGTCATGTGTATGGTTTGGACAATGGGATTCTGACTTGTCTCGAAGTGGAGTCGGGCAAGCGGCAGTGGAAAGGTGGGCGCTACGGTCACGGTCAGATGTTGTTGCGTGACAACCTGCTGCTGGTGTTAGCCGAAACGGGGCATTTGGTTCTGGTCGAAGCGACCCCAGAGGAGCATCGCGAGTTGGGGAAGATCGAACCGTTCCCCGCGCAGAAGACCTGGAACAATCCCGTGCTAGTCGACGACCTGGCCTACATTCGCAACGATTTGAATATGGCCTGTTATCGGCTGCCAACGAAGCGGGCGGAGGGCACCTCGGAGGCTGCTGAAGAAGTGGCGGAACCGTCGCCTGCTAACGATGAAGCGGGCGATAACGGTGCGAAAGAACCCGTGGCGACTGAGTGAACGCGCAGGGAGCTAGCGCAAGTTGCCAAACCGTTTCGTGCAGCTAGCTTAGAAAACCTGCAAGTGCGCGCGAGAGCGCAGGGGGCTGAGAGCAGCCCACAAGAATCGAGCGGCAGTCAGAGCTGCGGTGACTAGAGTTCGTCGGCCGCGCTGCGCTCGATATCACGCCGGGTCATCTCTTCGAGGATGACCGGATGCCAGGTTTGATCTCGGTCGGCGTCGTCGACGTAGTTCTCGCGGGCCCACCGGCGGAGCTTCAACTCCTCGATCGCATCCAACTCCTGAGCAGCAGTGGTCATTAATTGCACCTCACCTGGTTAGCCGTTGGCCACAGGAGAAATCTGTGGCAAAAGAAGAAAAACCGAGAGACCCCCTGAACGGGTCATAATATCGTCAAGTTAGTCGTTCAGAAGTCAGATTGGAACCCATTTCTCCGAAAAAACATGTCATTTCGGTTGACGGGCCATGGCGGGCGTTCGCAGGCGTCGCGAGCCGCACCCCATGTATTACAACCGCTACAGTTTCACGTTTGGACAGTGGCCCGGAGGCCAACTTTCGTCCTGTACGTAGGTCCCCACGACCGGGTTCAGCCTTGAGAGTTGGCCGCGAGCGGGATCAGATAAAACGGCCGACCGTTAAAGTATAGCGTTTTCCAGTCTGGAGGGACGGGAGCCGGCGGTATCCCTTCGCCGTGCTGGATCTGCACCGTCGTACCCACCGTCATTTGCTGTGCGGGTGAATGGTTATATTTCGAATCCTCGAGCAGGAAAATAGAGATAAAAGCCACAGAAATCCCGAGAATCAGGCCGCTTTGCATCCCGAGTAGGAACCATCGACGACGCATCGTTTCACCCCCGAGTTCATGAGGCATGACTGATACTGCTGCCTGGCATTGTCCGGGAAAAAGTGAGAGCGTCAAACGAATTCCGATGCCCGCTGGCATGGCAGTGCAGCGATTGCAAATCCGGAGATCGGGACGCTAACTAAAGAGTGTTGAGGTACGCGATCAGATCAGCCAACTCTGTTGGGCTGAGTTCACCATTGCCGGTGACTTTGGCCGGGGTATGCTCGCCGGTGAGCAGTTCTTCGAGCGTTTCGGCGTGTCCATGGTGCAGCCAGCGGACTTGCCGGGCGACACCGATGAGCGAAGGCGTGTTGTAGCCATCGTACTTATCGATCGGCTCGCCGGTGCCCACGTCGTGGATCTCGCCGTCGGTGAACTCCGGCCCGTTGTGGCAATTCGCGCAGCCGGCGACTTCGCCTTCGAATACGGCTTTACCGCGCTGGGCAGCCTCGGGTAGTGAGCCATCGGCGTTGCGATACCAATTGGGCGGTGGGGTGAGCGACTCGAAGTAGGCGATCAGGGCTTTCATGTCGGCCCGGCGGGGTGTGTCGGGGGACATCAGCGTCTCGGCTAGCGACTTCTTCATCGCCGCGCGAAAGTCATCTTGCCAACCATGCCAGGTCCAGGGACCGGTTTGGGCGACGTTGTAGAGCCCTCGGATGGTCTTGTAGGTGTTTTGAAAACCGCCGTCGTTGCGGGTATCGACCGTGGGGCGATTGGGGCCGCCTTCGTAGTGGCAACTGTAGCAGCTATACCACTGGTCGAGGCTCTTGCGGGCATCGAGGAAGACCGCTTCGCCGGCGCGGGCTAGCGAGGGCGTTTCCGGTCCGCCGAGTTCGATGGTGCGAAGAACTTCGCGGTCTATGACATCCACTTCTTGCATCGCATTGAGCAAGTAGTTGGCAACCCAAACGCGGCGGCCGTCGTTGCAGAACTGAACGGCCATGGGGCGACCGCCGAGTTCGATGCGGCTGAAGCGGTCGGGGTTGTCGCGAAGTTCGTGGGCGAGGTGATCGCCGGGTCCACCGTAGTCTTGCCAGGGCAGACCTTCCATGCGGTAGACGAGCAACTCGTGAGTGCCTGAGCCGGTGGCCACCATCCACGATTCGTCTTGGTTGAGGGTGACCGCGTGCGGGTCGGCGACGGCCTCGCCGGGAGGATCGAGCGAGATGGCCTCGCGACGGACGTGCTCTTTCACGTTGACCCGTGCGATGCGACTGGCCAGCACCCAGCCGCGGCGGATGTTGTGCTCGGTGATGGGATTATTCAGGTAGGCGATCCACGGGAAGTAAACATGCTGGCCATCTTTCGAGGGCCACATGCGTCCGAGGTTCATGCCGACGAAGTTTTCCTGGAAAACCTGCTCGCCCTGTTTCGTGTCGATGACCGATACGCCGCCATCGCCGCTGACGCCGACGGCCAACCGCTGCGCATCGGCCGAAAGGGCCAAGAAGCGGGGCCACTTGCCTACGGGGATCTTGCGGCGGAGTTCCATCTGGGCGAGATCGACTTCGCCCACACTATCGTCGGCGGCCAAAGCCACGTAGGCGGTCTTTCCATCGGGCGTGAGGGCCACGCCCCAGGGTTCAAAGCCGAGGGAGAGGCGATCGACCTCGTGCAGTTTGTTGCCCTCGATGGCGAATTGGATCAGCTCACCGGAGTAACTTGCGGTGGCGAAGAGGTGGTGACCATCGGTGGCCAGCTCGATATCGGTGGGGCGTTGGCCGCAGGGGACCTCGTGTAAAACCTGGCCTGTGGTAAGATCGACCAACGACAGTGTGTTGGAGGTTTGATTGGCAACCACCATCCACGACTCGTCGGGCGCCAAAGCGAAATCGACCGGCGAGCGATCGACGTCTTCAGCCGGAACCGTCGCTGCGGGTTCTGGTTCAACCGCCTGAGTGGTTTGATCGGAAGGCTTTTCGGCTGCGGTGGCCAGTGTGAGCAGCCTACCGCGTCCCATCGTCAGGGAAATGCCAATTGCGACGAGAAGCAGTAAGCCGCCGCGTGCAAGTTGACCCTTCATCGTACGCTCCATGGCTTGTGATTGGTCTCTATTGAGAGTACGACTGCCAAGGGGCCCCTGTCCAGTGCATGCTGCGAGGGCCGGAGCCGAGTGATTTTTGGATTGGAAGTGATGAGCGATACGAACGACTCCGCCGCGGAGTCAACCCAACAGGCTGGAACCTCGGCCACTGAGGCTTCGCAGAGCGGTCAGGACCTGGCCGCCGCATGCAAATTCGTGATGACCACCTGTCAGCAGGGAGCCGAAGTAGCCCTGAAGGCCGAGATGGCGCGGCAGTGGCCGGAGTTTCGTTTTGCGTTTTCGCGCCCCGGGTTTGTCACGTTCAAACTGCCGGAAGGGCATGGGTTGGGGGAAGACGCGAACTTGTACTCGGTGTTTGCCCGAGCGTCATCGCTTTCGTTAGGCAGGGCAACGGGTGATTCTGCTGAAGAGCGGGCACGCGATGTGTGGCGGCTGGCTGAGGGAATGCCGATTGATGCGGTGCATGTGTGGCAGCGGGATTTGGCAGAAGCCGGTTATCGCGGCTATGAGCCGGGGCCGACCACTTCGGCGGAGGAGGCTCGCGATGAGATTCTTCGCCAGCGTCCTGCGGAGTTTGCCGAGCCTGCGGCGGGGGCGGGTAAACAGGCCGACGTGGGGCAGTTGGTGCTTGATTGCATCCTGGTCGAGCCCGACTCGTGGTGGGTTGGGTTCCATCGGGCGTCGACAGCCGCTTCTCAATGGCCAGGCGGGCTGAGAAACATTGAACTGCCGGTGCATGCAGTTTCGCGGGCGTACTTGAAAATGGTTGAGGCCATGCGGTGGTTGCGGACTCCACTGAAGCCGGGGCAAACGGTGACGGAGTTGGGGTGTGCCCCGGGCGGCGCGGTGCAGGCGATGTTGGACCGGGGGCTGAAAGTGATTGGTGTCGATCCGGCGGAGGTGGATGCCTCGGTGCTGGCCTCGCCGAACTTCACGCATGTTCGCCGCCATGCAGGGGAGGTGCCGCTGAAGTTGATTCGCGATTCGCGATTGCTGGTGACGGATATGAATGTGGCCCCCGAGTCGGCGCTCGAGATGGTCGAGAAGATTGTGACGCACCCCAGCGTGAAGATTCATGGGCTGCTGTTGACGATGAAGCTGCTCAACTGGGAGATGGGCGAAGATATCCCGCGGTTTTGTCGTCGCGTGCGGAGTTGGGGGTATCGCGACGTGCGGGCCCGGCAGTTGCAGTACAACCGGCAGGAAGTTTGTTTGGCGGCGGTGCGGCGGGGGTAGGGGCGCCGAAGGGGTCGCAAGCCATTACGCACCCAAAGGTGACCCCAACGGGGTCAAACAACCTAGCCCAGGGTAAGCGAAGTGGCGCAGCCTCGGAGCGCCACCCTGGACAGCAGGAAATGGTTTAACGTCAACCCTGTAAGGGTTGTATAACCGTTTGCGAGAATTGTGGAACCCTTTCAGGGTTCGTGCGTGAATTGAGTGCGTGAATTGAGCCTTTCAGTCTCCCAGGGTGGCGCGGCTTTGCCGCTGACCCTGGGCTATGTTGTTTAACCGCGTTGCGGTTATGGGGTAATAGACAGTGCCGAAAGTGCCTCAGCACCACATCAGGTGAGTAGCGATCACCATTCCCTACCGAAGCGGCCTATTCTTTGGGCTGCTTATCGGGGTGGAGGTAGATGAAGCTTTTGCCGAGGCGGCCGTTGTAGTTGCCGGCGGAGATGCGGAGCAGGCCGGGGGAATCGACCGAGGCGCGGATGGCGGCTTGCGAGGCTGCGACGATCGACTCCAGGTCGCGGCCGTTGATAATGATCTCCATGATAGAGCCGACTCCCTCGGGCACGCGTGACTTTTCGCCCAGGGTTTCACGTAGCGTGGGGCAGAAGTCTTCGTATGTGCTGGCGATGGAGAACGAGTACCGGCTGCCTGCTTTCGACCCACTGGCGGCAATACCACCTGGGAAGGGCGTAATTACCCCGGGCGATGCCATCACGGCTTCATGGGCTCGTTCGGTTGCGGCCAGGGCCGAATCCAAATCTTCGCCCATGAACCACAGGTTGCCGCCCATCAAACCGTCGCGGTAGCCGAAGCGACGATCGAGGGCGAACTCGCCGCCGAGAATTGGAATGACCCACATGGGGCGACCGTGACGGGTATCGCGGAACTGGTAACCGTCGCCAAAGAAGGAGATCTTACGGCCTAGCTTGAAGTAGTCTTCGGTGTCGAGCAGGTTGAAGCAGCTCGTCGTTGGGCAGGTGAGCACGTTCTGGCTTAGCCGCACCAGCAGCGTGCGCTCGAGGGCTTCGCGACGGTCTTTGCGGAAGCGGGGCACGTGGAATTGCACCACGGCACCGGGTCGACCGTCGGGCGTGGCGAAGCTTTCGTCTCCGCCGGGGCCGACGTAGCGATCGAGACCCGCCTCGCAGTCGCAGAGAATCGTGCTCGAGGCGTTGCCGGTCGCCGCGTTGATGGCATGATCGAGCCAGCGGCGATCGCGTGCGGTGATGAGCACCTCGGCGTAGATGCTGCGAAATGCCTCGGCATAGGTATCTTCGACAATCGCGCGATGCTCTGCTGCCACGTTAAGCCCTGCCTCGTCCTTGGTAGGTATCGTTTTCGGTGATTACGAGATCCATATAGATGTCGTGCGAGTCCATGGGGATCTCGGGGAAGAGCTGGCACTCGAACGCTGGCGCCACCAGCGGGGCGTCGCTGCGGGCGTGTTGCAGAAGCTTGTCATAGTAGCCCTTGCCGTGGCCCATGCGTCCGCCCTGGCGATCGAACCCGACGCCGGGGACCATGATCAGGTCGAGTTCTTCGGCCTTCACTTGTTTCTCGGGTACATTCCGCAAGTCGGTGCGGGGCTCGAGAATTTTGTACATGCCGATCTCCAGCTCGTCCATCGACTCGAGGTGGAACAGTTCAAGTTCGCCTTCGTCGTTGCACCAGGGCACCACAATCTTCTTACTGTGCTCGAGCGCCGTAGGAAGGTAGTGGCGGGTGCGGACTTCGCTGCGGACATCGACGTAGAACATCACTGTGGAGGCCTGCTCGTACGCCGGGAGGGCGACGAACTTTTCGCAGATCGACTTGCTCAGTTCGTCCTTGTTTTCTTGAGCTTTGCGGCGGGCGTGGGCTTCGGTGCGTAAGGCCTGTTTGGTCTGCTGCACGTCCGAGGGTTGTTCACTGGTCATCGACATCCTCTGGTTCTCAGTGGAAAGAGCGGCACCCCATCGTCGACAGCAACAAGCCCGCTAGCAGAAAGCCCCAAGGGCGTGCTATCGCGATGCCGCTATCGTAACGAATCGCGAATCGAAGGCAATCGTGCGAGGCGGGCCCTGTCGGCATTCTGGCAACCGATCTTGACCCAATTTCGCAAACGCCTTAAGAACATCGGCCTTGACGAGTCAAGCTCCGAGACGGGTTCGTTTTTTCGGTTCGTAGTCGACAAAAGCGTTCCCCGGAAGACGGTGTTCATGAAACGACTGGTATTCGCTGCCACACTGGCGTTGCTTACCTTCGATGTACATGCTCAGCGTGTGCAGTTTCCGACCACGGTGAATAGCGGTGGGACGACCGCCTATCCGCCGGTGGTAACCACGCCACCGCAAACTTATGGGGCACCGCCGCAGACCTACGGCACACCTTCGGTGACGTCGGGCTCGGTTTACGGCTCGCCACCGGGGGCCACGCTCGATGGCACGATTCAGCCGATGAACCCCAACTGGGACCCTTATTCCGATCCTTCATTGGCGCCGCCGCAGTTGTTGCCGCAACAGAACTATCTGAACGGCACGCCGGCCGCGTATGGCGGGCCTCAACGGCTGATCGATCAGGTGTTTGCTGAATACACCTGGATCAACCGCAATGGCGGTCCCGATCTGGGCTTCAACATCATTGAACTCAACGTCACCGGCACGCTACCGATCGGGTTCGATCAGGCCCCGCTGTTGATCACACCGGGCTTTGCGGTGAATTTTCTCAGTGGGCCCGACTCAACGGAAGTGGCTGGCATGCCAGCATTGCCGGGTGAAGTGTACGACGCCTACCTGGACGCAGCTTGGAACCCTCGGTTTGGCAATCGCTTTGGGGCCGATATCGCGGTGCGGATCGGTGTGTATAGCGACTTCCAGTTCTTCGACGGCGACAGCTTGCGGTACATGGGTCGAGGCCTTGGTGTGTACACCGCTTCGCCGCAGTGGCAGTTCACGTTGGGAATCATCTATTACGATCGACTCTCCATCAAGTTGCTGCCCGCCGGTGGTGCCATTTGGACGCCAAACCCTGATGCCCGCTATGAAATCGTCTTCCCCAATCCCAAGCTTGCTCAGCGGCTAACCACAATCGGAAACAATGATCTGTGGGGTTATGTCTCGGGTAATTATGGGGGTGGGGCGTGGACTTACGAGCAGGTCGATGGGACTCACGACGAATTCGAGTACAACGATATTCGTGTGATGCTCGGTCTTGAAATGTTGACCCTGCAAGGTTCACGGGCCTGGTTCGAGGTTGGTTACCTGTTCGATCGCGAAGTGAACTTCCGCATCGGCCCGGGTAACTTTCGGCCCGATAGCACGGTTATGATTCGCTCTGGGCTTTCGTACTAGTCGGGCTGCCCATCATTTTTGCCCCTTCACGCTCCTCTAAAGTATCGCATTGCATGAACTCAACGAGCTATGCGAGCTATCTAATGCGTGGAACTCTCTGCCTAGGGATGGGCTGGCTGACAGCACTGCTGTCGACGCCGAATGCGACTGCGGTCGCTCAAATTGTTCGCTTGCCTTCGGACCCAACGATTCGGACGGCTTCGGTCGAATACTCGATGCCGGGGCCATCGGGTCCCGCTCAAGGCTATCAAACGAGTGATGGCTTTCAGGCTTACGACACCGTCGAGACCTATGAGATTCACGAGCCGCTGATGCCCTCGGGTCCTGTGGTTGTTTATCCGCAGGAGAATGCGATTCAGCAGAAGCCCCAATTGCCGCCTGGCGCAAAGCCGGGAATGCTGCAGCGGGTGACCTTCACCGAAACGTGGCTGGCATCTGGCGGAGACGAGGGGCTGGGCGGCAATACACTCGACCTCAGCGCGGTCTTGGCGGCTCCGCTAATTCCAGGACAGCCACCGCTGCTCATCTCGCCACGTTTTGCGGCGCACTTTCTCGATGGCCCGGCGGTGAGTGATTTGCCGCCGCGGGTGTACGACACCGCCTTGGAGTTCCGATGGCTGCGACCGATTAACGATCGTTGGACAGCCGACATCGCCGTAGCACCAGGATTCTACAGCGACTTCGACAACACCTCGTCGCAGGCCATTCGCGTGATGGGACGGGGTATTGGAATATACAAGTGGTCGCCCACGGTTACGGTGGCTTTGGGAATTGTCTACCTCGACCGAGAAGATGTGAGCTTGCTGCCGGCCGCGGGATTGATTTGGAAGCCCAACGATGATGTTAACGTGGAACTCATCTTCCCCCGCCCCAAGATTGCCCGACGCATCTTCCCAGGCCTCAACTTTGCCTGGTGGGCTTACGTTGCCGGTGAGTTCGGCGGTGGATCCTGGGCCATCGAAAGAACGAACGGTACCAACGACATTGCCACCGAACGAGACTTCCGCGCGATTCTGGGACTCGAACGAAAAGTCGAAAACGGCATCTCCACCCGGGCCGAGGTGGGCTACATCTTCGGCCGTAAACTCGAGTATCTGAGCGAGATGCCTCCGGACTTCGATCTGGACGACACCGTGATGGTGAGCCTGGGCGGTATCTATTAGCACAGCCCGTGCGAAACCCCATCATCCGGCTGTTTTATTAGGCGTTCTGCAGCAGTCATCGCGAGTTTTCATCCCAGGCATCGCTGCTGTAGAATAGGGCTCGTGCGATCTCCCTTCTTGCACGAACTGTAACACTTTCACAGCGATCCTTGCGATCAAGGACTCAACACATGACCGGTTTCTACCAAGATGGCCCACAGTTAGAGAATCAGTACCACGACGATGGGCTGTTGCGGAGCTTTCTCGATCGTGTTCTGGAAGGGAAAGCACGGAAAGAAGTCGAGAATGACCTGGCCCGATTTGCCGATCGGCTGTTGGGCGACGTGGGGGAAATGGCCGCCGATGCAGAGGCCCATCCGCCGGAGTTGGTGCAGTTCGACGCTTGGGGGCGTCGTATCGATCACATCGAAACCGCCCGCGGGTGGCAGGAACTGGAACGCGTGAGCGCGGAAGAAGGTCTGGTGGCGATTGGTTACGATCGCAAGCTGGGATCGGCCTCGCGGGTGCATCAGTTCGCCAAGCTGTATTTGTTCAATCCGTCGTCAGCCGTGTTCTCTTGCCCGTTGGCGATGGCCGATGGTGCGGCGCGGTTGATTGAGGTATTGGGCGATGATGAGTTGAAGCAGAATGCGTTGGCCCATCTGACGAGCCGCGATCCGGCGGAGTTCTGGACCTCGGGCCAATGGATGACCGAACGCACGGGTGGTTCGGATGTGGGGCGTGGAGAGACCATCGCCCGGGCCGATGGCGATGTCTATCGGTTGTACGGTAGCAAGTGGTTCACTTCGGCCACCACGTCGCAGATGGCGATGACGCTGGCCCGAATCGAACCGCCGGGAGGGGAAGCCATGCCCGGTAGTCGGGGGCTGAGCCTGTTCTATGTGGAGACACGCGACGCCGATGGGCAACTCAACAACATCGTGATCAATCGACTGAAGGACAAGCTGGGGACCAAGGCACTTCCCACGGCCGAACTTGAACTACAAGGAACCGTGGCCAAGCTGGTGGGCGAACCGGGACGTGGGGTAGCGAACATCACCACGCTGGTGAACGTCACGCGACTGTACAACGCGATCAGTTCGGTGTCGCTGATGCGGCGGGGATTGGCGCTGGCCCGCGATTACGCCCGACGTCGGGTGGCGTTCGGCCGGCAGTTGGCCGATCAGCCGCTACATGCCGAGACGCTGGCCAACCTGGAAGTCGACTTCAACGGCTGCTTCTTGCTGGCATTTCGGGGAATCGAACTGTTGGGCCGCGAGGAATGTGGCGAGGCGAGCCCTGATGAGTCGGCCGTGCTGCGGCTGCTGACGCCGATCGTCAAGTTGTTCACCGCCAAGCATTGTGTTGCTTCGGCCAGCGAGATCCTCGAATCATTTGGCGGAGCCGGCTATGTCGAGAACACGGGCCTGCCGAAACTACTGCGTGACGGGCAGGTGCTTTCGATCTGGGAAGGCACGACTAACATTCTGAGCCTCGACTGCCTGAGGGCCATCGATCGCGAAGGGGCTTTGGTGCCATTCCTGGCTGATATTCGTAAAAAGGTGGCCGCTTGCACGGTCGATGAACTGGAGCCCTGCACCCGTCGGATCAACGAGTCGCTGGAAAAGATCGAAGCGTATCTTCCCGAAGTGATGGCGGAGGGGCGGGCGTCGATCGAGGCTGGGGCACGACGCTTCGCGTTTGCGTTGGCTCGAACCTATGCCGCGGCGCTGCTGGTGGAACATGCCGGCTGGATGATGCAAGAACGGGGCGATGGACGAGCCTGTGTAATCGCACGGCGGTGGTGCCAGAATGATTTAGCACAACTCGACGTGCTCGATGCCGATTACCTGCAACATACGCAATCGCTGGCGATGGACGAGCCGCTGACCACGAAGATCGCCCAACAGCGTTTCAGCCCAGAAAAGCCTGGGGAACTGGTTCGCTAAGTTTTCACGTGTGCGAGTGAATCGCTCGCTCGAACTGCTTAAGACTCTCGGAGTATTTTTCGACCGCTAATGACAACCGAGCTCACGTACCGCCACGGCGTTCCCCAGTACACCCTTCTTCACTACGAACGCGATTTTGCCGATCGACATCTTCTGCACGAAGTTGTTTCGAAGTGGGCTCGCGAGACGCCCGATCATGTGGCGATAGCCGAATTCGACACCGGCAAAGAGTACACCTACCGGCAGTTGGACAACATCACGACTGCCGTGGCGATGAAGCTCATTGAACTGGGTTTTCGGCCGGGCGACTTCTTCGCCACCTCGCTGCCGCTTACGGCTGAGCATGTGTTCTTGGAGTACGCCTGCTTCAAGATCGGCGTGGTGCACGCACCGCTCGACTTGCGGTTAAAAGCCCCCGAGGTGATTCGCTCGCTGGGTCTGGTCGAGCCGAAGGGGTACGCGCTGCTGGGTAAGACGCCTGTGGCCGACTTCGGCGTGTTGGGCATGGCCGTGAAGGCCGAGTGTCCTTACATCGAACACTTCCTGCAGTTCACCGCGCCGGGCGACGAGATCGAAGGGGCCCTCTCCGGCGTGAAAGTGTTTGCCGAAGCGATCGCCAAGGCGAATGATCCGCACTGGGATCCGTCAGTCGAAAAGCCTTGGGAAGCCTATCAAGACGCGACTGACTCGGTACGTGAAACCAACGGGGCCCAGGTGATTTACACCACCGGTTCCACGGGCTTTCCGAAGCCGGCGTTGTTGTCGCACCGCAACATCACGTGCCAGAACATGTGTCTGGCCGGCGGGTTCGACATGATGGACAACTCGATCATGCTGGTGAATCTTCCGCCCTCGCATGTGGGTTGCCAGGCCGAGCAATTGATGACGACGCTTTTCTCCGGTGGCACGGCGGTGATTCTGCACATCTTCGATGCGGAGAAATCGCTGCAGGCCATCGAGAAGTACAAGGTGAATTCGTTTGGTCAGATTCCAGCGTTGTTCGCAATGCAATGGCGATTGCCCAACTATAAAGACTTCGACCTTTCGACCTTGAAGTTTGCGCTCTACGGCGGGCAGCAGGTCTCGCGGCAGTTTCTGGAACAACTGAGCAAGATGGCTCCCAAATTCGGCACCGGTTTGGGGCTGAGTGAGATGGCCGGATTTGTGACGTACAGCCCGTTGGACGGAACGGTGGACGATTTGCTGGCGGGCGTAGGATACGACATGCCGGTTACGCCGCTGACGATTCGCGAGCCGATGAAGGCCGACGGCACAGCGGGCGACGAACTGCCCGATGGGGAGCCGGGCGAGATCTGCTTCAGCGGGCCGCAGGTGTTCATCGATTACGTGAACAATCGCGAGGCCTACGAAAAGACGGTTTCGAAGGACGGGATCTGCTACACCGGTGACCTTGGTTACAAGACCGAAAAGGGGCTGATGTTCTCGGGCCGTTCGAAGTTTGTCATCAAGCCCAAGGGCTACCAGGTACATCCTGCGCAGGTTGAGCAGCACTTTGCGTTGCTTACCGAGAAGGTGGCTTGCTGCGGGGCGGTGGGCATGTCGCATGAGGTGTTCTCTGAGGCGATTGTACTGTTCGTTGAGCAGAAGCCCGACGCGGAGTTGAGCACCGAGGAGCTTGAAACTCACGCGAAGGAGATTGCGGCCTATATGCGGCCTTCGCACTATGTGCTGCTCCCGCCCAGCGGGCTGCCGCTGAATCGCGTGGCGAAGACCGACTATGTCGACTTGAAAGAGCGGGCGACGAAGGAAGTCGAACAACTTCGCAGTGCGGGCAAGTGGGATACGTAGGGCTCGCTGATTCCCGGCATTCGCGCCTCGATCAGGCACCCGGTCTCGCGGCATGCTACAATGCGGCTCCCCCCGCGGCCCTGCTGTGGCCGCCATCGCCCACCCGATGAGGAGCCCTTGTCATGTCTCACGACCTTCACGGTTTCGATGCTTCACGCCGCCGTTTCTTGCAGGCGGGGTCTGCGGCCCTGGCCGGGATGGGGCTTTCCTGGCAGTCTGCTTCTTCTGCCTGGGCGAACAAAGATAAGCCGCTGAAGGTGGTCGCTGTAATCACCGAGTTCACTTATCGCAGCCACGCGCATGTAATTCTGGAAAATTTTCTTGAACCGTACCTGTTCAACGGGGAGAAGACTGCATCGGGAATGGATGTGGTGAGCCTTTACGTCGATCAGTATCCCGACGGTGAGATGGCTCGCGATGTGGCGAAGCAATACGGCATCAACATCTATCCCACGATTGGCGAAGCCCTGTGCGACGGTGGCGAGCGGTTGGCGGTCGATGCGGTGCTTTCGATCGGCGAGCATGGCAATTACCCGCACAATGAGAAGGGCCAGCACATGTACCCGCGGAAGCGGTTCTTCGATGGGATCACGGAGGTGTTCCGCGACAGCAACCGCTCGGTGCCGGTGTTCAGCGACAAACACTTGTCCTACCGCTGGGACTTTGCCAAAGAGATGTACGACACGTCGCAAAGCATGGGATTCCCATTGATGGCTGGCAGTTCGGTTCCGTTAGCTCAACGGTGGCCGGTGCTGGAGTTACCTGCGGGGGCGAAGATTGAGACGGCCGTTTCGATTCATGGCGGCGGGGTTGAGTCGTATGACTTTCATGCTCTGGAAGTGCTGCAATCGATGATCGAAGCCCGCGAGGGGGGAGAGACGGGCGTTCAGGAAGTGCAGTTTCTGGAAGGTGACGCCCTGTGGGCGGCTGCCGACGAGGGGCTGTGGTCGATCCCCGTGGCGGAAGCCGCGATGGCAGCGGAGCTTGGGCCAGGGCAACCTCCGCTACGGCAGATTATGGAATTGCCGCAAGTGAATCCTCGAGCGCCGCACGGAGTGCTGTTGACTTACAAAGACGGTTTGCGAGCTCTGTGCCTGACCGTGGGGGGTAGCGGCACGCGTTGGAATTTTGCGTGTAAGCTGGCGGGCGAGAATGAGCCGCGGTTCACACGGTTTTATGTGGGTCCTTGGCAGAACCGCAATTTGTTCAAGGCGCTTTCGCACGCCATTCAAGCTCACTTCCGCACTGGCCAGGCACCGTACCCGGTGGAACGCACGTTGCTGGTTACTGGGATTCTGGACGCGGAGATGCAATCGCGTTTCGAGGGTGGTACACCGCAGCGAACACCACAGCTCGAGTTTGCTTACGCACCGCGGGATTACCGGGACATGCGGGAGATGGGGGACTCGTGGAAGATTATTCACGAGGGTATTCCGGAACCGCAGGGGATTAACCCGATTGGGACCGCGATGGAGGTGTAGGGAACAGCAGAACGCCACCGGGTGGCCCAGCCGTGCCGGCTGGGTCGACGAAGTCGACAGGATGCCGTTGAGTGCGGCTGTGTGGTGCGGTGGGTGTTAATGGTTGCTCGAAGCTTTATCGCCTCTCTATGCGATCTAGATAGAGGGCGCCGTTCTTAGAGCATCTTGTCGCCTGCGGCGACCCGGCCGGCGCGGCCGGGCCACCCTCGATGGAAGAACTTTCTGGCATCCTCTGGCGGCTGCGCCGCACCGGATCAAGATCCGGTGGCACCCTTCACTTCATTCGGACTGACGAATGATTTTAGATCCGCTCGAAGTAGCGTTTGCGTTCCCAGTCGGTGACGCTGGCGGCGTAGGCTTGGGCTTCTAGTCTGGCGGTGTGGGTGTAGAAGTCGACCACATCATCGCCGAGGGCGGTGCGGGCAATTTCGCTTTGGTCGAGCAATTCGGCGGCGTGTTCGAGACTGCTGGGCAGGCGTTCGAGCGACTCGTCTTCGTAAGCGTTGCCTTTGTAGGCGGGGCCACAATCGAGTTCTTCGTCGATGCCGGCTAGTCCTGCGGCCAACGTGGCGGCGAAGGCGAGGTAGGGATTGGCGTCGGCCCCCGGCGAGCGGTTCTCTACGCGGAAACCATTGCCCTCGCCGATTACGCGGAAGGCCGTGGTGCGATTGTCCATCGACCACACCATGCGGGTTGGTGCCCAGGAGGCGGCTTGGAATCGCTTGTAGGCGTTCACGGTGGGGGCAAAGAAGTAGGTGAAGTCGCGGCCGTATTTCATCAGCCCGCCGAGGAACTGGCGGAAGATCTTTGAACCCTCTCCAGACTTAGCGTCCCAGAACAGGTTGGCTTTTTCCTTCTCGCCCCACAGGCTGGTGTGCAGGTGAAAACTGCTGCCGGCCTGATCGGCGGCCCACTTGGCCATGAAGGTGATGGCCCGATCTTGTTGGGCGGCGATTTCTTTGGCGGCGTGCTTATAGAGCACATGCGCGTCGGCCATTTCCAGGGCAGGGGAGTAGAGCAGGTTGACCTCGTATTGCCCGTTGCCCCATTCGCCTTTGCTGCCTTCGACCTGAATGCCGGCATCGCCCAACTCGTTGCGGAGGCGGCGCATGACATCTTCGTCGCGTGCGGTTTGCAGCAAGTGATAGTCGATCAGGTAGTCGGACGAGGGTGTGAGGCTGCGGAACGATTGTTCTTCAGCCTGCGGGTATGTGTTGTGAAACAGGTAGAACTCGAGTTCGGAGCCCATCATCGCGTTGAAGCCACGTTCGGTGAGGCGATCGAGCTGACGCCGCAGCACGGCGCGGGGCGATTCGACCACGGGGCCGTGATCGCCTTCGTGGTGCAGATCGGCCAGCACGATGGCGCTCCCTTCGCACCAGGGCATGCGGCGAATGGTTCGCAGATCGAGCACGGCGTGGAAGTCGCCGTAGCCCTGGTCCCAGCTTGCCAGGCGAAACCCGTCCAGGGGATTCATGTCGATATCGACGGTGAGCAGATAGTTGCACATGTGCGTGCCCGACTTGAGCACGCTGCGCATGAAGTGGCTGTGGGTGAACCGCTTGCCGATCAGGCGACCGTAGACATCGGGAAACGCGACGAGCACCGTATCGATCGGTTCGGAAGTGAACCACGGGGGGAGGAATCCAACCGATTCTTCGTGCTCGCTCATGCGTTTGCCTCGTTGACGCGAATGAAGACGTTTTTGATTTCGGTGTAGAGCTTCATGGCCTCGAAACCCAAGTCCCGACCGAAGCCACTGCGTTTGAATCCGCCGAAGGGGGCTTCCTGATAGACGCTGCTGTTGGTGTTCACGCTCAACACGCCGGCATCGACCGCGCGGGCCACGCGAAGGGCGCGTTCGACGTCGCGGGTCCAAAGCGAGCCGGAGAGACCATAGACGGTATCGTTGGCCAGCGCGATGGCCTCGGCTTCGTCGCGGAAGGGAATCACGCAGGCCACGGGGCCAAAGATTTCTTCCTGACAGGTGCGGGCCGAGTTGGGGAGACCTTCGACGATGGCCGGCGACAGGTAGTAACCGGGCGACTGAGGGCGATCGCCCCCGCAAAGCATGCGGCCACCTTCCTCTTTCGCCAGGGCGAGGTACTTTTCGACCGTGTTGCGTTGCCCATCGGAGACCATGGGCCCCAATTCGGTTTTGTCTTCCAAGGGGGGACCAACGACGAGACTCTTGGTGGCGGCGAGCATGCCCTCGACGAAGCGGTCATAGACCGTGTCTTGTACGAATACCCGACTGCGAGCACAGCAGTCTTGGCCCGTATTGCCGAACACCGCCATGGGGGCGGCTGCGGCTGCGGCATCCACATCGGCATCGGCGAAAACAATGTTGGGGCTTTTGCCGCCGAGTTCGAGTGAGACGCGTTTGATATCGTCGGCGGCCAGCTTCATGATGCGGGCGCCGGTAGTGGTTTCGCCGGTGAAGGCGATCTTCCGGACTAGCGGATGCGAGACGAGGTGATCACCAATATCACTGCCGCGCCCAGCTAGAACTTGCAGGATACCCTGGGGCAGTTCGGCCATTTGGGCAATGCGGCCCAAGGCCAGCGCGGTGAGAGGCGTTAAGCTGGCCGGCTTCAAGACCACGGCATTTCCGGTCGCCAGGGCGGGGGCCACCTTCCAGCAGGCCATGCAGAAGGGGAAGTTCCAGGGGACGATCGCTACGACCACGCCGAGTGGCGAGTGCATCGTGAAGTCGAACCCTGAGTCGGACGCGGGAATGGTCTCGCCCACGAAGCGGCTGATTGCGCCGGCGTAATACTCGAAGCAGCGGGCGCCGGCCATGACTTCGCCGCGAGCTTCGCTGATGGGCTTGCCCACATTGCGGGCTTCCAGCACGGCCAGCGATTCGGCATTTTCGCGAATGAGCGCGGCGATCTTCAGCAGCGTAGCGGTGCGTTGCTTGGCGGCTACTTTCGCCCATGGCTGTGTGCGGAATGCGGTGGCCGCGGCTTCCAGGGCTTTGTCGATTTCAGTGGTGCCGGCGGCGGGAATGGTGCAAAGCGGTTGCTCGGTCGCCGGTTCGATCAGTTCCATCGTGCCGGCGGAGCATGAGTCGTGCCATTGGCCGTCGATCAACAGACTGTCGGGAAACTCCGTCTCGGGCCACACGATATTTTGATTCCTTTGCGTTTTTTCAAGCGGTTGAATGGGATGAGCGACTCGGCTTATCACCTCACCAGGCGGCCTCGTACAGCGAAAGTAGATCGTCGCGGGTGCACGGGCGGGGGTTGGTTAAATGGCAGCCGTCTTCGAAGGCCTTGTCGGCGAGTTTGGCGAGCGATTCGCGGGGAATTTCCAGGTCGCCAAGCCGCTTGGTGATGCCGATGGTTTGATTCAAGGTGTCGATAGCGTCGGCCACGGCAGAGGTTGGATCGGAACTTTCGGGCAAGCCCAGTGCGTTCGCCACGCGAGCATAGAGCTGCGGGTCGAGTTCGCCGTTGAACCGAATGACCGTGGAGAGAACCAACGCGTTGGCGAGCCCATGATGCGTGCCGAACTCGGTCGACATGGGATGAGCCAACGAATGGGCCGCGCCTAGATCTTTCTGGAAGGCGACCGCGCCCATCGCGGCGGCCATCAGCATTTGCCCGCGGGCTTCGAGATCGGTGCCATCGGCCACGGCGCGGGGGAGATATTGATGGACCATGCGGATTGCCTCCAGTGCAATGCCGTCGCACATGGGGTGGTAGACCGGGCAGACGAACGACTCGATGGCGTGCGTCATTGCGTCCATCCCCGTAGCCGCCGTGAGATGGGGTGGCAGGCCGACGGTCAGTTCGGCGTCTAGGATCGCCAGCTCGGGCATGAGGGGGGGCGCGCCAAAGACGACCTTCCGGCCCAAGCCTTCGACCGTGACCACGGTGCTGCGGCCCACTTCGCTGCCGGTTCCGGCGGTGGTCGGAATCGCACAGAACGGGACCAGCCGCTTGGGGAGTTGATCGAGCGGAATTTCGGGCAGCGCGAGCCTGGGGAACGCCACCTTCAGTCGCAAGGCTTTGGCACCGTCGATGCCGCTACCACCGCCGACACCAACGATGCCGTCGCAGCCGTGGGCATCGTATTCCTCCCAAGCATCTTCAATGTCTTGCTCGGTGGGATTGGGGTGAATGCCCGCGAACGACTGCCATTCTCCCGGCCAGGTCTTATCGAGCACTTTCGCGGTGAGACGATAGGCCTCGGTCTCGGGCAGGCCGGCATCGGTGACCAGAAGCGGGCGTTTTACCCCGTATTGTTTGGCAAAATCGTGCAGTGCCGAGCGGGCACCGGCACCGAAGCGGATGGTGGTTGGAAAGCGAAACGTCGTGGATTCCATAGAAGGGCTGAACTCATGGCCGCGATTAGACGTGCTGTGCCAGAAAGCGCGTAACGTCGCGAATCGTACGACGATGCTAATAGACCGTCAAGCGGCTGCCGATGGGCGAAGACGCCATTGTTGATCGTGCTGCGGGGGCAAAATAGACTGGAACCTTCACGGTTCGACCACAACTATCCCGCCCCATATCGAACCGGCTTCAGGCACAAGGAGAGGCAATGATCTGCCGGCCGATGTCTTTTCGTTTACTGCTCGCCACACTACTGACAGGCTTGGTCGTCAACTCTTCCGTTGCTCAGGAAGTGCAGCTTGTCGCTCCAACCGATCCACTGACGCCTGAAGAGCAGCAGAAGCTGTTCCACTTGCCCGAGGGGTTTGAGATTCAGCTTGTTGCTAGCGAGCCGGACATCGCCAAGCCGATGAACATCCGCTTCGACAATCGGGGGCGGCTGTTTGTAACGCATTCGTTGGAGTACCCCTATCCTGCGGCCGACGATGCTCCCAAACGCGATGCCGTTACGCGGATGGAAGACTTCGACGAACAGGGGCGGGCGACCACCATTACCAAGGTGGTCGAGGGGCTGAACATTCCGATTGGGCTGCTGCCTGTCGACGATGCGGTGATTTACCACACCATTCCGCAGATTAATATCAGCCGTGACACCGACGGTGATGGTGAGTACGACGAAGAGGAGTTGCTCTACGGGACAATCGAAAGTCGCGATACGCACGGAATGTGCAACTCACTGAACCGATGGCTCGACGGTTGGATTTATGCCTGCCATGGGTTTGCGAACAGCTCGACCGTTCAGGGTTCCGACGGGCAAGCGATCACCATGCACTCGGGCAATACTTGGCGAATGAAGCTGGATGGCTCGCATTGCGAGTATTGGACGCACGGACAGGTGAACCCGTTCGGTATGTCGTGGGACCCGCTGGGGAACTTGTACACCTCAGACTGTCACACGAAGCCGATTTATATGCTATTGCGCGGGGCGTGGTACCCGAGCTTTGGTAAGCCGCACGATGGGATGGGCTTTGGGCCTTCGATGATCAAGCACCTGCACGGCTCGACCGGCATTGCTGGGATTGTTTATTACACGGCCGCACACTTTCCTGAGCAATTTCGCGATACGGTGTTCATCGGCAACCCCGTCACTGGGCGGGTAAACCGCGATCACTTTGATGTTCACGGCTCGACTTACGAGGCGATTGAAGAGCCTGACTTTATTTCGTGCGACGATCCCTGGTTTCGTCCGGTGGATTTGCAATTGGGACCGGACGGGGCATTGTATATCGCCGACTTTTACAACCGCATTATTGGGCATTACGAAGTTCCGCTTGACCACCCGGGGCGCGACCGCTTCCGGGGACGGATCTGGCGCGCGGTGTATACGGGGAACGATGATCGTGCACAACCATTGCAGGAATTGCCGAATCTTACTCAATTCAGCACTGAAGAGCTTATCGCAACGCTAGATAACCCAAACCTCGCACAAAGCACGATGGCCACGCATGAGTTGGTCGATCGGGTGGGGGAGGCGGCGATTGAGCCAGTGATGGAGATCGTGCGGAACGGCTCCGCGCAGCAACGGGCTCATGGCATGTGGGTGGTGTTCCGATTGGGTGCGTTGAACGACCAGCTTATTGAGGAGTTGTCTGCGGATCCCGATCGCCTGGTGCGAGTGCATCTGATGAAGGCTTTGGCCGAGCGGGATGTCTGGGACGACTCGAACCAGAACTCAGACCTGGTGATTGCCCGACTGAGCGACGACGACCCGTTTGTTCGTCGGGCAGCGGCTGATGCTTTGGCCCGGCACCCGAACTTGCGACAGGTTGAACCTTTGCTGAAGCTCTGGCAGCAAACCGATCCCGAAGACACGCACCTGACGCACGTGGCGCGGATGGCGATTCGCGATCATATGCAGATAGACGGAGCTTACGATGAGCTGGCCACGCTGATTTCATCGAATGATGACTACGCCTGGAAGATTGCCGACATCAGCGAGGGGATTCCCAGCGAGCGGTCGGCTGAGTATTTGATGCAGTTTCTCACTACGGCCACGTTGGAGAATCGTGACCTGGAGCGGTTGCTGTATCACATGGCACGGCATCTGGGTGAGTCGCAGGTGCCTTCGATCTATGGATATGCGGAGATCCATCAAAGTGCGGACGTCGACACGCAACAAACTGTGCTCGAGACGCTGAATCGGGCGGCACAGGCCCGAGGGGGCAAGCTACCGGAAACGGCCACCGAGTGGGCGGTGACATTGGCGGGAAAGTTGCTTAGTTCGGATAGCAACTTGCAGAAGCGGCACGGCATTCAACTGGCGAGCGAATTGCGGCTCGCGGGTGTGTACGATCAGCTGGCGAGTTTGGCCGCCTCTTCCGACCATCCGCCGCTGCGAAACAACGCAATTGATGCGTGTGTGGCCAACGACGCCGCTAGGGCCGTCCCACTGTTGGCGGGCATTCTGAAAAACGGCCGGGAGCCGATCGACATTCGGCAGAAAGCAGCCGGGGCGCTGGGGGGGATGGGTTCGCCGGAATCTCAAGAAGCCTTGCTCGAAATTCTGCCCTCGGCCCCGGAGCGGTTGGCGGTGGAGATCGCCTCGGCGTTGGCTTCGCGGAAAGAAAGCGCTGAGGCGTTGCTAGCTTCCATCGAAGCAGGAAAGGCGACTGCACGGTTGTTGCAGGAAAAGACCATCGTCGAGCGTCTACACAATACGCAGCTCGAGGGGTTGGGTGAACGGATAGAGAAGCTCACGGCTTCGTTGCCGCCAGCCGATGAACGGTTGACGACGCTGGTCGCCTCGCGGCGCGAGGGTTTTCTCGCGGCGAAGGTCGACTTGGAGACAGGGCACCAGGTTTTTGTAAAGCACTGTGCGGCCTGCCATAAGATTGGCGACGAGGGTAAGAAGGTGGGGCCCGAACTCGACGGGGTTGGCCAACGCGGGCTGGAGCGACTGCTAGAAGATGTGCTCGACCCCAGTCGCAATGTCGATCAGGCATTCCGCAGCACGCTTATTTCGACCGACGACGGACGTGTGATCAGTGGGCTGGCACTTCGGGAAGAAGGTGAGGTGCTGGTGCTGGCCGATAACCAGGGGAAGGAAGTGCGGGTGGTGCTCGATGAGATCGACGAGCAGAGCGTGTCGAGCCTTTCGCCGATGCCGGCCAACGTGGTCGACCTGGTGAGTGAACCCGACTTTTATCAACTCATTGGGTTTCTGTTGAGCCAGCGAACGCTACCGACCGAATCGGCTTCGGCCAGCGGGGGCGAAGCTTCGCCTTGATTTTTAGAAAGTGTTTTTCATCGAGAAAGCGTGGGATCTTCTCGAAGTGGCTCGTTGCGTTGGTAAAGTTCGAGGTGCTCGTTGAGTACTGGCAGTTGGCCTGGCTGATCTGAGAGATTGGCCAGTTCGATTGCTTGCTGAATGGCTTGCACGGCATTTTCGTACTTGCCGAGTTCGGCATAGGCGGCGGCCAATGTGTCGAGGCAGCGGATGCTGCGAGCGTTCGTATTCGCGACTGCTTTCTGTGCGAACTCCACGGCTTGCTGCCCGTCGCGGTGTTCTTCTTGAGGGCACGTGGCCAACAGGCGGGCATAGCGTTCGGCCACGGCTGCCCACTTCGTGCCTGTTAATGTGGGGGCTGTGTGACCGCCGGGCGGGGAGAAGGCTTGACGAAAGTGCTCCACGGCATGGGCCAGGTCGCCGCGATCTAGGTAGATCATTGCCAGTCCCGCGTTAGCACGATCGGCATTGGGAGCGACTTCGTACGCGTTCTGAAAGTTGGCGAATGCTTCGTCGGTGTCTCCGCGGTTCATGAGCAGGCTGGCTAGCCCGATGAAGGCCTCGGGGGATTGTGGGTCGATCTCGATGGCCATGCGAAAGTGCTGTTCGGCCAGCTCGATGTCATCCTGTTCCTGGTAAACCACTGCCAGGTTGCTTTGCGCGGGGTAACTGCGGGGGTTTACCTCGATCGCATGTAAGAACAACGTGGTGGAGTTCTGCCAGACGCCGGCCTGCGACCAACTTCTTGCCGCGAGTAGAGCAATGACGACAGCGGCTCCCCAGGCGAATTTACGCGGAGCGCGACTGAGCAGCCACGCAAAGAAAATTGCGGGCCCCAACATGGCGAGGTAGGCGTAGCGATCGGAAACGGTGGAGATGGACTGAAAATGGAATGGGGTTAGTCCTAAAACGGGCAAGAGAACCACCACCGAGATGGCGGCTGCGGCACGGGGCAATTGCCACTTGGGCTTAAATAGGAGAAATATCGCGAGGAGGAGGATGGGTATCCAGGTCCAGTAGATTGCTCCGGTGCGGATGATCTCTGTCGGCGAACGACCGTGGTCGATGGCGAACTCGTAGGGGAAGACAAGTTGCTTTAGGTAGAAAGCCAGGGCGTCGAGAGCAACCAGCGGGCGCGTCCAGAGCGGCCAGCTTTCTTTCATCAGATCGCCGGGCTGGGCGACCTTTGTGATGACAACCCAAACGACTGCGATGAAAACCCAGTCTGCGACCGCCTTCGTCGCCTGGCGAAATGACTTCCCATAAACGAAGTAATCAAGCAACCAGACGATGAGTGGGACACTTACGGCCGAGGGTTTGGCCAACAGAGCCAGGATGTAAAGTACAGTGGCGCGGGAGAAACGCTGTGGCCGGTCCGCTTCCAGGGAGGGGTCGTCGGCCTGACGCTGCCTATCTTGGACGTAAATGATAATGGCACACAGAGATAGTAGAGTACTAAGCAATCCTCGTGCTTCAGTGGCCCAACTTACAGTCTCGACTTGCATCGGGTGGACGGCAAAGAGCAACGCACCACAGCAGGCCGCCAGGCTATCATCGATTAGAACTTGCAGAAGTCGAAAGACGAGATACGTACATGCGATATGCAGCAGCAAGTTTGCCAGGTGGTAGATGTGGGGATCGAACTGAGAATGCCCGAGCGAGATATTGATCGCGGTCAGTGTTCCCCACAAAGTGTAGGTGAGTGGGGCATAGAAGCCGAAATAGCTGACCGTCCACATTCGGGCCACACTGCCCAAGGTGAGCGGATTGAAGTAGGGGTTCTGCGTGATGTTGAGGGGATCGTCCCACTTGACGAGTTCGAAGGTGATCGACTGCCCGAAGACGATCAGCGGCACCCCGACAAGCAGTACAAGAATCCACCAGGGTCGAGGCATAGAAGAAGCGAACCGAGTCGAGTGCCCACGTGCAAATTAGCCGGACTACGCAGCTATGTCACGCAGCGTAGTCGCAACCAGGAGTGTAGCACACCGGCAGGGGCACGTGACTGAGTGGAAACGGCGTCGGTTAAACGCGACCCATAGGATCTTCACAGCTTGGTGAACCAGGAGAGGCACTCACGAGCGTTCTGCAACACCCGCTACTTGGCCTTCATCGCTCGCACCAGCGCGGTGCCCATGTCGGCGGGGCTTTCGGCCACGACGATTCCGGCGCCTTCGAGTGCGGCGATTTTCTCTTCGGCGGTGCCTTTGCCTCCGGAGATGATCGCGCCGGCGTGACCCATGCGTTTGCCTGGAGGGGCCGTGCGGCCGGCGATGAATGCGGCCACCGGCTTGGTGACATGCTCTTTCACGAACGCGGCGGCTTCTTCTTCGGCGGTTCCGCCAATTTCACCCATCATCATGATGGCTTCGGTGGCGGGGTCTGCCTCGAAACGCTTGAGCAGGTCGATGAACGAGGTGCCGACGATTGGATCGCCGCCGAGCCCCACGCAGGTGCTCTGCCCGAGGCCTAGTTCGGAGAGCTGCCACACGGCTTCGTAGGTGAGAGTGCCAGAGCGGCTCATCACACCGACGGGACCCTTCTTGTGAATGTAGCCGGGCATGATGCCCATCTTGCATTCCTCGGGGGTGATCACTCCGGGGCAGTTGGGGCCAATCAGCACCGAATCGGAATCGCGGACGATGTCGTACACACGAACCATGTCGAGCACGGGCACACCTTCGGTGATGGCGATGACGACCTTAATCCCGGCGTCGACCGCTTCTAGGATTGCGTCAGCGGTGAACGGGGGTGGGACGTAGATCATGGTGGCGTTGGCGCCGGTTGCTTCCACCGCTTCAAACACGGTATCGAACACCGGAACGCCTTCGACCTTTTCGCCGGCCTTACCGGGCGTGACACCGGCAACGACTTTGGTGCCGTATTCCAGGCAGTTCTTGGTATGGAAGTGGCCGGTCTTGCCCGTGATGCCCTGGCACAGCACGCGGGTGTCTTTGTCGATCAGAATGCTCATGTTCGTGTCTTATTCCGTTTGCGGCGTGAAAAGCGGCAACGTTTGTGAATGATTTGTTGTGTGGAGTGTCTTGTTACCCGACGGCGGCCACCACTTTTTTGGCGGCATCGGTGAGGCCTTCGGCCGTGATGATATCGACACCGCTGTCGGCGAGGATCTTCCGGCCTTGTTCGACCTCGGTGCCTTCGAGACGTACGACCAGCGGCACATTGAACCCGACGGAGCGGTAGGCTGCGACCAAAGCGTCGGCAATGGTCGTGCACCGCATGATGCCGCCGAAGATGTTGACGAGCACGCCCTTTACATTCTCGTCGGCCAGCAAGATGCGGAAGGCCTCGGTGACCTGATCTTCGTTGGCCCCTCCGCCGACATCGAGAAAGTTGGCCGGCTCTCCGCCGTGCAATTTGATGAGGTCCATCGTGCTCATCGCGAGCCCAGCACCATTGACTAGGCAGGCGATGTTGCCATCGAGCTTCACATAGCTGAGGCCTGCCTTACCGGCGCGAACTTCCATCGGCTCTTCTTCGTTCAGGTCTCGCAGCTCTTCGAGATCTTTGTGTCGGAACGAGGCGTTGTCGTCGAACGTCATTTTGGCATCAAGTGCCAGCAGGTCGCCATCGCCGGTGACGACCAGCGGATTCAGCTCAACCAAGCTGCAATCGTGCTTGACGAACAAGTTGCACAGCGTTCGCATGAACTTGTCGGCCGCGCGGATGGTTTTGCCTTCGAGCTTGAGCTTGGCTGCCAACTTGCGAACCTGATAGCTTTGCAGGCCGCTGTCGGGATGGAAGGGCTCTTTGTAGATCAGCTCGGGGGTTTCCTCGGCGACCTTTTCGATTTCGACGCCGCCCTCGCTGGAAACCATCAGAACCGGGCCACCGCTACCACGATCGACGACGATGCCCAGGTACAACTCGCGGGCGATGTCGCAGCCTTCTTCGACCAGCACCTGGTTCACTTCACGACCTTCGGGGCCGGTTTGAATGGTGACCAGCTCGTTGCCCAAGATGTTGCCGGCAACCGTGGCGGCTTCTTCGGCGCTTTTCACCAATTGCACACCGCGTTGCTCGGAATTGGTTTTGATGGTGCCCTTGCCTCGCCCGCCGGCGTGGATTTGGGCCTTCACCACGGCTAGCTTGCCGCCGAGTTCTTTGAACGCCGCGGAGGCCTCTTCGGCCGTGCGGGCCACAATACCGCGTGGCGTGGGAATGCCGGCGTCGCGGAGAAGCTGTTTGCCTTGGTACTCGTGTATCTTCATGTCCAGACTCTGTGGAAAAAGTCGCTTGCAGGCGAAGACGACCCGTCGGGCCGTTGCGAAGAGCCGGGATTATAGAAGTGCCGCAATAAGACGGTCAAGCGAGCGCCGGGGGTGGGCCTTCAAAGTTAAGCTCAGATTGCGTTTGCGACGAGCTTCACTCGCGGCGACGATTCGCCGGCAACTTGACCCTCTGTGGGGCCATTTCTATAGTTCACTACGCTGATTAAGTATGCGCCGACCGGGAATTTCTGCGATGGGAACCAAGGCCAATAGCGACACCACGCGAGACCAAAGCGTCCGCGATGCGCTACGGCGGGCCGGTTGCCGATACACGCAACAACGTGCCGAGGTGCTGGCCTACTTGGAACAAGTTACCGATCATCCCACGGCCGAAGACATCTATCAGGCCGTACGGCAAACGATGCCGAACATCAGCCTGGCCACCGTGTACAAAGCCCTGGAAGCACTGGTGGCTTCGAAGCTCGCCACAAAGCTGAACTACGGTGACGCTTCGGCACGATATGATTGCCGCGGGGAAGATCACTACCATCTCCGCGACACCCGAACCGGCGAAGTTCGCGATCTCCCAGCCGAGTTCGACCCTCATTTGCTCGAGAAGCTCGACGCCACGCTGGTAAAAAAACTCGCCGCCACCGGCTTCCACGTCACCGGCTACCGGCTGGAAGTGCTGGGTGAATACGAGGATGCCGAGTAAGGATCTCGGGGCAGATCATTCTTCTGCCGAGTTGGCCAGCCCTAGTTGTGGGGCGATGGCGGTCATGGCGTCGATGAGGAATTGGATGTGCTCGTCGAGGTCGACTTCCAGATCTTCGGCCCCGCGGGTGATGTCGTCGCGGTTAACGGCCGCGGCGAAGCTCTTTTGTTTGAGCTTCTTCTTCACGCTCTTGGGTTTGAGGCCTTCGATGCCTGTGGGGCGGATAACGGCCACCGCGGTGATAAAGCCGGCGAGTTCGTCGCAGGCGTAGAGCGTCTTGTCCATAGGAGAGACACGAGGGCAATCTGGTAGATAGTCGGCGTGCGACTTGATGGCGTAGATGACGTCCTCGGGATAGCCGCGGGCTGCAAGAATCTCGGCCCCTTGCAGCGGATGATCGGGGGCGTTGGGCCAGCGTTCGTAGTCGAAGTCGTGCAGTAGGCCGACGATGCCCCACTTCTCGACATCTTCGCCAAACTTCTCGGCATACGCCCTCATGCCGGCTTCAACGGCCAGCATGTGTTTGCGAAGACTGTCGCTGGCGGTGTACTCGCAGACGAGTTGATACGCGGCTTCGCGATTGATCGTACTCATGCTATTAGAAATTGTACGCGTCGATGTTCTCCGAGTCGAACACAAGCGGTTCGCCGAGGAGGACTTCGTCGTCGCTTACTTCGATCGACTCGAGACGGCCCAGGGTGTGGGTGCCGTTTTCTAGCTTGGCTTCGGCGAGTTGCTTGCCGACGTAGACGGTTAGGTAACCGAGGTCGACCGGGTTCCAGAGCACAAACTTGGGGACGGTGCCATCCTTCACGTATTCGCGGGTGGTGCTTGGCAGACTGAGGCCGGTGACGAGGACTTCGCCCGAGCGTCCGGCGTCGCGAACGGCTTTGGCGGCCCCGGGCAGGGCGACCGAAGTGATGCCCCAAATGCCAGTGAGATCGGGGTGGTTGCTCATGGCATCGCGGGCCAACTGTTGGGCCTTGGCCTGATCTTCGTCGCTGTAGAGGGTGGCGGGCACTTCGATATCGGGATAGCGATCTTTCAGTCGGGCGTGCATAACTTCCATCCACGCTTGCTGGTTGGGTGAGGTGACCGAACCGCTGATGATGACGGCTTTACCTTTTACGTCCATGGATTCGGCCAACACGTCGACCAGGGCATTACCGATACCTTCGAAGGTGGCTTGATTCACAAACTTCTGGCGACCCGATTCGGTGGGGTTGGCGTCGGCGTCCCACGTGATGACAACGATGCCTGCGTCGGCCGCGCGGCGAAGAGCGGGAGCGATCACTTCGGGGTCGTTGGGGGCCACCGCGATGATGTCGTAGCCCTGCACAATCCAGCGGTCGACGATTTTTGCTTGTTCCTCAACGCTGTCGGTCGCCGGGCCATCGTAGTCGAGTTCGATACCCAACTCGGCGGCGGCTTCTTCGGCCCCTTCTTTGCAGGCCTCGAAGTAAGGGATGCCGACCAGTTTGGGCATCATGCCCATCTTGAGGGCTTTCGGGCCCGATTGCTCTGCCGAACACCCGGTACTGAGAGCCACAACGACCAGAACCACCGCTGTCCATGCTGCTTTCATCGTGCGAAGTTGCTCCTGCGATTATCTCACTTGCCGTTGTTTACCGACGCGCTCGTTCCAAACAGCCAGGGCGATGACTAATAGTCCGATAGCGATGAGCCGGCCGTCGGCGCTGAGCCGCCAGGGTTCATCGCTCCATGGAACATTAAACGCATTGGAAGCGAACAGTTGTAAGCCCAGGTCGAGATTGGCCAAGGCTGTTACCCCAAGGAGCGTTCTCCCCACTCCACCGTAGCCACCGGTGACGCTGGTACCACCGATGACGACGCAGGCGATCACTTGCAGTTCGAGGCCGGTGCCGGCGTTGGGAATTGCCGCCCCACCGCGGGCAGTATAGGCGAGCGAGACCACACCCGCCACTAAACCGGTGAGGGCGTAAACCCACCACTCGACGCGTCGCACCCGCACGGCGGCGAACTGGGCGGCGAGGCGGTTATCGCCGATAGCAAAGAGGTAGCGACCGTGCCGGGTGTGATGGACGACGACGTAAGCTGCGGCGAACACGGCGGTCATCAACCAGAACTGCAGTGGGATGCCGAGCAGTGAGCCCTGGCCCAAGTGGTTGAACGATTCTGGCAGGCCGGGAATGCGGCGGCCTTCGGCAATGGCCATCGCCAGCCCGGCGAAGAAGGCCATGGTGGCCAGCGTGCCGACCAAGGGGGCGATGCCGAGTACGACGAGCGTTCCGTTAACGGCGCCGGCGAGAAGGCCGGTTGCGACTCCGGCGGTGGAAGCGAGGGCAATCGGCCACTCGTAGTCTTGCCAGAGGATTCCGGTAACCACGCCACACAGGGCGACGATGCTGCCGACGGAGAGATCGATTCCGCCAGTGACGATCACGGCCGTCATTACGGCGGCCAGGGCTCCGATCTCGGCCCAGGGTCGCCACAGTTGCGGTAAGGCGGCGGGGCGTTCGGCTTGAACCACGACGAGCATGATGGAACCGATGAGCAGCGCCCACGGAAGAAGCATGGCGACGAACGTGCGATGACGGGCGAAGTTCATGCTTCAGACCTCCGCCACCAGAGGTCTAAGAGGACTGCCACGAGAATCAACACGCCGACTACAAGTTGGTAGTGAAAGCCGGAGACATTCCACAGCACCAGCGCGTTGTAAAGCAAGCTGAGCAGCAGGGCTCCCAGCACCACGCCAAACACGCTGCCGCGCCCGCCGGTGATGGCGGTGCCTCCGATGACGGCGGCGGCGATGGCCCTGAGTTCATAACCAGTGCCGAGGGTGGATTGCATGGAGCCGATCTTGGCCAGCTCGAAGAGGCCCGCGATTCCGGTGAGCAACCCGCCGACACCAAAGGCGGTCATCCAGGCGGCACGTTGGGAGATGCCGATGAGCTTGGCGGCACTGGGGCTCGCGCCGTAGGCGTAGAGTTGCCTTCCACTGCGGGTCCAAGTTAGAAAGACGTGCATGGCGACGGCTACCAATATCGCCATCACGGCCCCCAGCGGGACACCAAAGATCGACATGGAGAACAGCCGAACGAACTGAGGTGGTAGGTCGCCGATCGCGCGACCACCGGTGAGGGTGATCAGTAGCCCGCGGTAGATGGTCATGGTGCCGAGTGTGACAACGATGGGGTGGATTCGCCCCAGGAGTGCAACGCCGGCGTTGATCGACCCGCCGATGGTGCCCACGGCCATGGCAGCCAAGGCGGCCAGGGGAATCGCCAGGCGGGGGTCGATCTCTTGCTGCAAGACAACTCCGGCCGCGGCCGCCGAAAGGGCCAGCAGGGCACCAATCGAAATGTCGATTCCCCCCGCGATGATCACCACCGCAACAGCCATGGCCAGCACAATCCACACGGCGGCGCTGGTCAGGATGCCGACGAAGTTGCTGGCGGTGAGAAACTGATCGGTCGAGAGGGTCAAACAGAGCGACAACGCGGCGATCGCCGCAACGAGACCGACTTCGCTGCCCAGCAGTCGCCGCCAGCGTGAGGTAATGCCCCGCCTGGAGGAAGCCTGATCGCGATCGGGGGCTTCTTCAGGAAGGGCCGCGGCGGCGATTTCGTTGGCAGTTGTTTGACGAGGATTGAACTGAGCGGACACGCGGCCATTGCGGAGGACGACAATGCGGTCGCTGTGTTCAAGTACTTCCGGAAGATCGGAACTGATCATCAGCACGCCGCAGCCGGCGTCGGCCAGCCGGCGGACGAGTTGATGGATTTCGGCCTTCGCCCCCACGTCGACGCCACGAGTGGGCTCGTCGAGAATTAACACGCGGGGTTCGGTCAACAACCAACGTGCCAGAACCACCTTCTGTTGATTACCTCCGGAGAGTTGGGCGATGGGCTGCTCGACGCTACGGAGTTTGATGCCCAGTGCGGTGACCTGGCTTTCCGCGGCGCCCTTTTCCTGCGCTTGCGACGCGAGTGGCCCAGTAGTCCACTGTTGCAAGCTGCTGAGGACCATGTTCTCGCGAACGCTGAGTCCGCGGCAAACGCCTTCTCGCAGGCGATCTTCGGGGACATAGGCGATTGATTGCGCAACTGAATCGTTCACCGTGCGAATGGGAATGTGTTGGCCATCGACTTCTATGGTGCCGGTTGAAGCGGGCTCAAGACCGAACACGACTTTGGCCAGTTCGCTGCGGCCCGCCCCCACCAGGCCGTAAAGACCCACGATCTCGCCGGGCTGAACGCTGAGGTCGATGTCGGTGAAGCGACCTCCTTCGTCGGTGAGTTGCGATAGCTTCAACCGAGGTGTTGTATCTGGCTTTGAAGGCAATCTTTTTTCGCGGGTTGTGGCGGTCGCCGACGGCTTACGGCCAACCATCGCTTCGATCAGGCCATCGCGATCGATGGAGGCGGTGGGCCCGCTGAATACCCGTTGCCCGTCGCGAAGGACAGTGATGCGGTCGGAGAGTTGGAAGATCTCTTCCTGCCGGTGGGAGATGTAGATGATGCCGACGCCGGCGGCTTTGAGCTGGGCGATTTGCTCAAACAACCACTCGGTTTCCACCGAGGTGAGGGCACTGGTGGGTTCATCGAGCACGACGACCCTCGCGCGCTGCTGCACGGCGGCGGCGATTTGGGTCATTTGTCGATGGGCCACGCTGAGGTGAGCCGCGGGACGGCGGATGTCGATTGTCTCGCCAAGGCTGGCCACGGCCGCTTGGGCTTCGGCGTAGACTTGCGACCAGCGAACGAAACCGCCAGGGCGGGCCGGCAAACCTTGCGTGAGGGCCATGTTCTCGGCCACTGAAAGCGAGGCGAAGAGATCCGCCTCTTGATGAACCGTGATGATGCCTTGAGCGCGGGCTGTCACAGGGTCGAGGAGTTCAACGTCCTGACCTTTAAGCACGACGCGCCCGTGGTCGGGACGGAGCACGCCGGAGAGGATGTTGATCAGCGTGCTCTTGCCCGCACCGTTCTCGCCGACCAGGGCGTGCACTTCGCCACGATTGAGTTCGAAGTTCACCTGATCGAGCGCAGTAACGCCGGGGAAGCTGCGTGTGACGTCGATCAGTTGCAGGAGCGGTTCGCCAGCACTCACGAGGTCACGCTCCCGCGGCCAGCGTTTCCCAGCTTTTGTTCTTGCCGCTGCGAACGATGGCTTCGAGCGTTCGCATGTTGGCCACGGCGTCTTCGATGGGGGTCGGCACCGGGGTGTTGTTAAGGATGGCCTGCGAGAAGAGATCGGCTTGGATGCCGTATTGATCGCAGATGGGGAACTCGATCTGTTCGAGGTTGCCCTCGGTTTCGAGCCAGCCACGACAAGGTCGATCGGCCGGGGCATTGAAGGGGATTTCGATTTCAACGCGGCCCTTGGTGCCGAAGGCGATCATCCGCTGGTACTCGGTTAGCAAAATGGAGCAGGTGAATGTGGCGGTGCCGGCGGCGAACTCCATCATGCCTGAGGTGAGATGGTCGACGTTGAACTGCGGGGAGCATTCCAGAATGCCGACCACGCGTTGTGGCTCGTCGTCGAACAGGAAGCGCGAGAGGGAGATGGGGTAGCAGCCGATATCCATGAGCCCCCCACCGCCCCATTCGGGGTGATTATGAATGCTGGCCGGGTTGTCGTCGTAATAGGAGAAGAAGGTCTGGATCGTGCGCAGTTCGCCGATCTTGCCTTCGTCGATGGCGGCTTTGGCCCATTGCCATTGCGGGTGGTGGCGGTACATGAAGGCTTCCATGAGCTTCAAGTGCGAAAAGCGTTTCCCGGCGGCGACTAGCTCTTCACCCTCGGCGACGGTCAGCGAGATGGGCTTCTCGCAGAGCACGTGTTTGCCGGCCTCGAGGGCCTTGATGGAGTAGGGCACGTGCATGTGGTTGGGCAGGGGAATGTAAACCGCATCGATTTCTGGATCGGCCAGCAGCTCTTCATACGAACCATACGCACGGGGGATGCCGAACTGCTGGGCCGTGGCCTGAGCCTTATCGAGGCTGCGGGATGCGATAGCCTCGACCACGGCATGCTTGGCGTAAGGCGGCTTTTGCATCGCCGGAATGACCGCTTCGCGAGCGATGATGGCCGTACTCAAAATTCCCCAGCGTACCTTCTTATCCATGAATCAGCGTTCCTCGATTGTTAAAGTTGAACCTCGAACCCGCTCAGAAATGTGGGTGATTGTAACGGCATCTGACATTTCTGAGGCGAATTGGCCAAATTCTTGGTTGAATCGCCGATCGACCGCTTCCAACGCGGGGTGATTTGGCTTTCAATGGATGGTCGTCGACGCGACGTAAGCCAGTTGACGCGGCGTTTTTGTTAAGGAAGATGGGCATTCTACGCAATGCTCCCCTCCGGTCACCCATTGGCGCCCGAGATCTCGCTTGGGCGAGCCCCCCAGAGAGTTTCTGAGTGAACGCTTCATCGCAGATGCAACAAAGCAGTGTCAACGCGCCGGGCGGGAGTACTTCGCCCCTGGGATCGTGGGTCGAGACCGGGGAACAACCGGCCACGGGTGACGATGCCATCCGCCAGGCACTGCACCAGGTGAACCGTCCTTTATATATGGTCGACCTTGGCGGGTCGTTTGGCGTGAGCCACTCCGGGCGAATCGCCGTAGGCGATGACGTCTCGGTTAACGGCAGCGGTGGTTATCCGCTGGTGGGCTACTCGCCGGTGGTGCGGGCTTCGCAGTTGGGCGACCCCTCGTTCTGCGCCGACCATCGCATCAAGTTTCCCTACATGACCGGGGCGATGGCCAACGGGATTGCCTCGACCGATGTGGTGGAAGCGGCAGCCAAAGCCGGGGTACTCGGCTCTTTTGGTGCCGCAGGATTGCCGACGCCTCATATCGAACAGGCGATCGACCGCATTACGGGTGCCGTGGGCGATTTGCCTTTCGCATTCAACCTGATTCACAGCCCCAGCGAACCGGCCCAGGAAGCGGCCACGGCCGAGTTATTCAATCGGCGGGGCGTGCGGTTGGTCGAAGCTTCGGCCTACCTCGACCTGACGTACCCCGTGGTGCGGTATCGCGTGATTGGAATTCATCGCGATGCGAATGGGCTGATTCAGACGCCCAATAAAGTCATCGCCAAGGCTTCGCGTGTGGAGGTGGCTAGCAAATGGTTCAGCCCTCCGCCGGAAGCGATGTTGTCGAAGATGGTCGAGGCCGGGGATATCACTCAGGAGCAAGCTCAACTCGCTGCACAGATCCCAGTGGCCCAAGACTTGACGGCCGAAGCCGACTCGGGAGGTCACACCGATAATCGCCCTGCGATTACGTTGTTGCCCACCATGTTGGCCCTTCGCGATCGCCTGCAACGCGAGTACGGCTATCAGATGCCGCTCCGTGTGGGGGCCGCCGGAGGCATCGCCACCCCGGCTTCGGCTTCCGCGGCGTTCGCCATGGGCGCGGCTTATGTGGTGACGGGCTCGATCAATCAGGCCTGCGTCGAATCGGGCAGTAGCGACACCGTGCGGAAGATGCTCAGCGAGTCGCAACAAGCCGACGTGATTATGGCCCCGGCCGCCGACATGTTTGAAATGGGTGTGAAGCTGCAGGTGCTCAAACGCGGCACCATGTTCGCAATGCGGGCATCGAAGCTGTACGAGTATTACCGCGAATACAACTCGCTGGGCGAAATCCCGGCCAACGAGCAGCAGCAGTTGGAAAAGACCGTGTTCAAGATGCCTTTGGCCGAGGTATGGCAACGGGCGGAGCAGTTCTGGAACGATCGCGACCCTACGCAAGTCGAACGGGCGCGGCGCGATGCCAAGCATCAGATGGCGCTGGTGTTCCGTTGGTACCTGGGGCTGTCGTCGCGATGGGCCAACAGTGGCGATCCAACGCGACAGATCGACTACCAGATTTGGTGCGGACCCGCGATGGGTGCGTTCAACGAGTGGGTGAAGGGATCGTTCCTCGAGGAACCCGCCAATCGAAAGATCGCCACCGTGGCGTTGAATGTGCTTTACGGAGCTGCCGTGGTGACCCGGGTTGGCATCCTGCGCAACCAGGGCGTACGCCTTCCCTCGGAGTTGACGAGCATCGTGCCCCAAGAAGTAGGACGTCTTGAGGAATTTCTGCTTTGAACCCCAAGTCTCTCGAAGAGTCTCCGCGCACCACGACCGCCGGGCCCGTGGCGATCGTTGGCATGGGATGCCTGTTTCCCAAGGCCAACTCGCTGGATGCCTATTGGGCCAACATCAAGGCCGGGGTCGATGCCATCTCCGATATCCCACCGTCGCACTGGCGGCCTGAGGATTACTTCGATGCGGATCCCTCGCGGCCAGACATGACCTATGCTCAGCGGGGCGGGTTTCTCGACGAGATTGATTTCGACCCGCTACGTTACGGCATCAATCCCAACAATATCGAGGCCACCGACACCACGCAGTTGCTGGGAATGGTCGCGGCCGATCATGCGCTGCGCGATGCGGGTTATCAACCGACGCCGGAGGATGAAGGGCGTCCTTTGGATCGGTCTCGTACGAGTGTGATCCTCGGTGTTACCGGCGCGCTTGAGTTGGTAATTCCGCTGGGAGCACGGTTGGGACATCCCATCTGGCGTAAGGCGTTGGCTGACGCGGGAGTAGAGCCTGAGAAGGCCGAGGAAGTCATTCAGCAGATTGCCGACGGGTATGTCCCGTGGCAGGAGAATTCTTTCCCGGGCCTGCTGGGCAATGTGGCGGCGGGAAGAATTGCAAACCGATTTGACTTGCGTGGAACGAACTGCGTGGTGGATGCGGCCTGCGCCAGCTCGCTAAGTGCGATTCACCTGGCAGCCATGGAACTGCAAACCGGTCGGGCAGACACCGTGGTGGCCGGCGGGTTGGATACCTTCAACAGCATCTTCATGTACATGTGCTTCAGCAAGACGCCGGCACTCTCGCCCACGGGCAACAGCCGCCCGTTCAGTGCCGATTGCGATGGCACAATTCTCGGTGAAGGCCTCGGCGTGCTGGTCTTGAAGCGGCTGGAAGACGCCGAGCGGGATGGAGACCGCATTTATGCCGTGCTGAAAGGTATGGGCACCTCGAGCGACGGACGGGGCAATGCCGTGTATGCCCCGAGTGCGGAAGGGCAGGCGATTGCACTGCGGGCCGCCTACGAGCAGGCGGACGTTTCACCCGCGAGCATTGGGCTGATCGAAGCCCACGGCACCGGCACCAAGGTGGGCGACGCCACCGAGATCAAAGCCCTGACGAATGTCTATCGCGAGGCCAACGAGAAGGGTACCTGGTGCGCGATCGGGTCGGTCAAGTCGATGATCGGGCACACGAAAGCGGCCGCCGGCGTGGCAGGGATGATCAAAGCGGCGCTGGCCCTGCATCACAAGGTGTTGCCGCCGACGATCAAAGTGGAACAGCCGCTTGAGGTGCTTTCGCCGAACTCAGCACCGGTGTATTTGAATACGCAGACCCGACCGTGGCTGCCCAGTGAAGACCATCCGCGCCGGGCAGCGATTAGCGCGTTTGGGTTTGGCGGCAGCAACTTCCATTGTGTGCTGGAGGAGAGCAGCCCAAGCAAACCGGCCGTTGAATGGGACTCTCGCGTCTTCCTCTACCCTTTGAGTGCAGAATCGCCCGCGCAACTGAGCTCACTTCTAGATGAGTTGGAAGTCGATCAACCGTGGGCTTCTTTGCAGAAAGCGGCAGAAGAGCGGCGCAACGAGATTGACGTAACGGCAGGATGCCGGTTAGTGCTGGTTGCATTTCGCGGTGAAACGGACCTGGCCAGGTTGGTCGCCGGGGCGAAACAGATGCTCGCCTCGCAGGGCAACGAGTCTTCTTGGAGCACGCCCGAGGGAGCTTACTTCGGGCGGGGTGTTGCACCAGGTAAACTGGCTGTGTTGTTCCCAGGGCAGGGGGCTCAGCGACCGGAGATGTTTGGCGACTTTGCCTGTGCGTTTCCTGCGGTCCTCGATTCGTTTGCGGCTGCCGATCGGGCGTTCGGCAGTGCCCATCAATCGCGGTTAAGCGACGTTATCTTTCCGATCCCTGTGTTCGACGACGATTCGCGGGAAGCCCAAGTCGAGGCCCTCCGCGATACTCGTGCGGCACAACCTGCCATCGGAGCGGCAAGCTCTGGGATGTGGCAGGTGTTGCAGCAGTTTGGACTTCAAGTCGACGCGGCCGCGGGGCACAGCTTCGGCGAACTGGTTGCGTTATTCGCTTCGGGAGTGATCGATCACACAATATTGCTCGAGTTGGCGGTCGCTCGTGGTGAGTTGATGGCGGCCGGCACGGGCGACCGTGGCACGATGCTGGCGGTGGCGGCCGAGCGGGAGCAGATTGAAGCTTATCTTGCCGAATCAGATCTTCCGCTGGTTATCGCCAACCACAACATGCCCACGCAGGTAGTGCTCTCCGGAGCGACGGAGGCGATTGCATCGGCCGAAGAACAACTGACCGCGCGAGATTTTGGTTGTCGCCGACTGCTGGTATCCGGAGCCTTCCATAGCGAGCTGGTGGCCGACGCCGAGTCGAAACTGGCCCAAAAGCTGGAAAGCGTCTCTTGGCAGCAGGGGCAGTTTCCCGTGTACGCCAACACCACGGGAAAGGTTTACCCCAGCGATGCGGGTTCTGCGAGGCAGCTACTCGCGGGGCAGCTTGCCCGCCCGGTAGAATTTGTGCGGCAGATCGAACAGATGCACGCTGACGGGGTGACGACATTCCTGGAAGTGGGACCGGGGAAGATTCTAACTGGCCTGGTGCGTTCGATTCTGCAAGATCGCGATCATCACACCATTGCGGTCGATCACTCCCGCGGGCGACGAGCCGGCCAATTCGATTTGGCAGGGGCCCTGGCCCAGTTGGCCGCCCTGGGTCATGCGGTTGATCTCAGCCTTTGGAGCGCGAGCGATAACGCAGAAGCATCACCCAACACAAAAAAGAAACCGGCCATCACCATCCCGTTGACCGGGGCCAATTACATCAAACCGCGGCCTGAACGACCGCGACCCGCGACGACTGAGGCACCTGTCGCGAAGGAGCAAAAGGTAAAGGAACAGATGAGCACTCCCCCCAGCCCAGCACCCCGGCAGCCGTCGAGCACTCCTCCCGCAACGTCTGGTAGCGTTCCTAACATGAATCCAAGCCCGCAGTCTGCGCCACAACCGATGACCGCACCTCAGCCTGCGGCACCCCCAGTTGCGGCCAGTGGGGTGGTGATGAATGCGTTGCAGGTCACTCAGCAAAGCATTGTGGCGCTGGAAAACATGCAACAGCGCAACGCGGAGCTTCAGCGGCAATTCCTGGAAGGGCAGCACACTGCTCAGCTTACGATCGCCCGACTGATCGAACAGCAACAGCAGATGCTCAGTGCGTCGATGGGCATGGCCCCGGCGCCGTCAACAACGCCAGCTCCGTTGCCGCCGGCTGCATCTCAATCGGCCATGCCACAACTCGCGCCGCCAATGCCTGCCGCACAACAACCGGCGTACCAACAGCCGATTCAGCAGCCTGTGTATCAACAGCCTGTTCAACCACATCCCGCAGCTCCGGCCCCCGTGGCGAGTGCCCCGCAACCGGCGACTCCAACTCCTCAGCCAGCCGCTGCACCGCCAAGTGTCGAAGCCATACCAGCGGCACCGAGCAACGATGGCATCGGCGATGTATTGCTGGAAGTGGTGGCCGAGAAGACCGGGTATCCGCAGGAAATGCTCGATTTGCAAATGAGTCTGGATGCCGACTTGGGGATCGATTCGATCAAGCGGGTGGAGATTCTTTCGGCCCTGCAAGAGCGCCTGCCGAATGTTCCACCGGTTGAGTCGGACGAATTGGGGAACTTCGAAACGCTGGGCCATGTGCTGGCTCGCCTGCAGAAGACGGCTCCCAGTTCGGCGGTTGCGGTGCCCGCCGGTTCGGTTGAAGAGACCGGTGGCGATGGCGAGGCGATTGTGCTGGAAGTGGTGGCCGAAAAGACAGGCTACCCGGTGGAGATGCTTGAACTAGACATGAGTCTGGACGCCGACCTGGGTATCGATTCGATCAAGCGAGTGGAGATTCTTTCCGCCCTGCAAGATCGCATGCCCAACGCTCCCACGGTCAGTTCCGAAGACCTGGGCAAGTTCGACTCGCTGCGGCAGGTGGTCGACTTCGTTCGCCAGGGCCCTGCGCTCAAAAAAAAAGTCTCCACGTTAGCTGAGTCGTCTTCGAACAGCGCTAAAAACGTTGAGCCGGGGGATCGCGTCAGCCGATTGGCCGTTCGTCCTCAGCCCATCAAGCTGAAAGGCGAAACGGTTGAACTCTCCACGTCCGCGCCGGTGTGGATCTCTGATGACGGGGCGGGGTTAGCTGAACAAGTGGCAAAGATTCTGCAACTGGGCGGAGTCGACACGCAGATTGTGTCGCTGGAGCAACTGCCCGCGGTGGCTGACTCGCTGGCCGGGTTGATTCTGCTGGCTCCGCTGCAGCCGCAAGAGTCGTTCATCAGGCAGACGTTCGAGCTGCTGCAACTTGTCGCGCCGGCATTACGAAAGTCCGGTCAAAGCGGTGCGGCTGTTCTGGCTGGCGTTTCGCGAATGGATGGTGGATTCGGGCTCATCGATCCCGCCTTCGACAATACGCTCGCTGCCGGGCTTTCGGGGCTGATCAAGACGGCCCACCACGAATGGCCCGAAGTGACCTGCCGTTCCATCGACATCACCTCTAGTTGGAACAACGAACAAGCCTCTGAGGCACTTGTGCAAGCCATTCTCAGTAAAGGCCCGCTTGAGACGGGGCTGAACGACGACGGGGCGTTCACGCTGGCGTTAGACGAGGTGGCTGCCGCATCGCGTAAAGACAACCAGCCGGTTCTACAGCCGGGCGACGTCGTTGTGGTGACCGGTGGCGCCCGCGGGGTTACGGCCGAGGTGGCCGTGGCGATGTCCGAGGCGTACCGAGTGACCCTGGTGCTGGCCGGACGCAGTCCGCTGCCGGATACAGAACCGGCGTGGTTGCAGGGCGTCGACGGCGAGATGGCGATCAAACGGGCCATCGCCAACAATCACCCCGAGAAGCTCGCTCCACGGCAGCTTGAAAGCGAATTTCGACGCGTGGCCGCCGCGCGTGAAGTTCGTGAAACCTTGCAGCGAATTGAACAGGCCGGCGGGCGGGCGATCTATCGCTCGCTAGATGTGCGAGATCGGACGGCGGTGGAAGAGTTGATGAAAGAAGCCCGGCAGCAAGGCCCCCTGCGGGGCGTGGTACACGGTGCGGGCGTTCTGGCCGATCGGTTGATCGAAGACAAAACGCTCGAACAGTTCCGCGAGGTGTACGCCACCAAGGTAGATGGACTCCATGCGTTGCTCGACGCTACGCGGGAAGACGACTTGGCGGTGCTGGCGTTCTTCTCCTCTTCCACAGGCCGGTATGGCCGCAAGGGACAAGTCGATTACGCGGCCGCGAATGAAGTGTTGAACAAGCAGGCGCAACTCGAAGCACAGCGTCGTCCAAGTTGCCGCGTGACGAGCATCAATTGGGGTCCGTGGGATGGAGGTATGGTTACGCCCGCGCTGAAGAAGCTTTTCGCCGAAGAGGGCGTTGGGGTGATTTCCACAGCGGCGGGAGCCCAACAGTTTATTGCCGAGATAGCAGCCGACCCCAGCGATGCGGTCGAAGTCGTGGTGCTCGGTCAGTTGGAAGGTGCCCCACAAGCAGCAATCGCAGGTGCCAAACCTTCGTCCACTGCCGCGCACAGCTCCGAATCGCTGACGGTCGCGTTCGAGCGGGAGTTGAGTATCGAAGCGTATCCGTTCCTGCGGTCGCACGTGCTGAAAGGCCGCGCGGTGCTGCCGGTGGCGATCATCATTGAATGGCTTGCCCATGGGGCCATGCACGATAACCCCGGCATGGCATTTCATGGCTTCGACAAGCTGGAAATATTCAAAGGCGTGGTGATTCGTCCGGGTGACCGGGTTCCATTGCAGATCGTTGCCGGAGCTTCGCAAGCCGAGGGCGTTGAAGAACGAGTACTGGTCCAGCTTCGCAGCGGTGAGACACTGCACGCTCAGGCGTACATCGTGCTGACCCCCACGCTGCCAGCGGCGGAAGCCACCTTAGTCGTAGAGAACCATGAAGGTGCGACCGTGATCGCCGATGGGTTTTACAACGACGGTCGATTGTTTCACGGGCCGGACTTTCAGGCGATCGAAGAAGTGGCGACCGCATCGGATTCAGGGCTGGTGGCCGCGGTGAAATGTTCGCCCCCGCCGGCCACGTGGACTCGCCAGCCGCTACGTTCGGCCTGGCTGGCCGATCCGCTGGCACTTGATGCGGCATTCCAGTTGATGATTCTGTGGTGCCAGGAGTTCTGCGGTGTGGGCTCGCTACCGGCGTCGATCTCGAAGTATCGTCAACATACGCGGAAGTTCGCGACCGCGGGGGTGAAGGTTTCTCTGCAGGTCGAGCAGAGATCCGAACATTCGGCCGCGGCGACGATCGAGTTCACCGACGAGGCCGGTGGCCTGATCGCCCGGATGGAGGGCTATCGCTGCGTGATGGATTCCTCACTGGCCGAGGCGTTCAAACAGAATCAGTTGGCCGAGCAGCTTCAGTCGTAAGCAACTTGCCGGTCGATTAAATCACCGCGGCGCTGAACATCGGGTTGTTCCCGCCGGGCCGCCTTCAAGGGAAGCGATTGGTTTGAAAAGATCTCGAGCGATTGCGATTGTCGGCATGGGTGGCGTCCTGCCGGGGGCGGCTTCGCTGGAGGAGTTCTGGTCGAATATCGTCTCGCGCCGCGACGCCGCAAGAGAGATTCCCCCGGGCCGGTGGCCGCTGTCGCTCGATGAGGTTTACGCCCCGAAGCCAACCGCAGACAGAGTCTATTCGAGGCGGGCCTGCCTGCTTGATGAACTGCGGTTTGATTTCTCCGAGCTTGAGATCGACCCCACGCTCGTGGCTTCGCTCGATCCCGTGTTTCATTTGGCGCTTGAAGCGGGGCGACAGGCTTGGAACGACGCCCGACTGGGCGACATCGACCGGCGACGGGTAGGAGTCGTGCTGGGGAACATCGTGTTGCCCACCGACGCCGCTTCGGCCCTGGCCGATGAGCAGCTTGGTGCGCTGTATCAGGAATCGCTAGCCGGCACAGTCTCGCAATCGAATGGGCGGCCGACCGAATCGCTGAACCGTTATGTGGCCGGATTGCCGGGTGGGTTGTTGGCTAGAGATCTGGGGCTAGGCGGGGGGAGCTTCACGCTCGATGCGGCTTGTGCGTCTTCACTTTACGCGCTGAAGTTGGCGGCCGATCAACTGCAGAGCGGTCGTGTCGATGCCATACTGGCCGGTGGTCTGTCTCGACCCGACTCGCTGTATACGCAGATGGGCTTCTCGCAATTGGGTGCCCTGTCGCCCTCGGGACGCTGCGCGCCGTTCGACGCCGCGGCCGATGGGCTGGTAGTGGGGGAGGGCGCCGGGATCTTCGTGCTGCGGCGGCTAGAAGATGCCCTGCGTGAGGGGCAACACATCTATGCGGTGATTCGCGGGATCGGTTTGTCAAACGATGTGGGCGGGAACCTCATGTCGCCCGACAGCGAGGGGCAACTTCGCGCGATGCGAACGGCGTACGCCGAGGCCGGGTGGTCGCCTGCGGATGTGCAACTGTTCGAATGCCACGGCACGGGTACGCCCGTGGGCGACGCAGTGGAATTGAACAGCCTGACGCAGTTGTTCGATGGGGCACCGCAGACCGAGCGGCGCGCAGTGGTCGGGTCGGTGAAGAGCAACGTGGGGCATTTGCTTACGGCGGCGGGTGCGGCGGCGACGATCAAAGTTCTGCTGGCGATGAAATATGGACAGCTTCCGCCCACAGCGAATTTCTCGCGGCCGAGTAAGGGAATTGACTGGAGTTGTAGTCCGCTCAAGGTTCTAGCCGAGCCCGAGGAGTGGATTGCAGCGGGAGAAGAACAACCACGCCGGGCCGCCGTGAGTGCGTTCGGTTTTGGTGGCATCAATGCTCATGTGCTGCTCGAGCAGTGGCCGAAAGTCCCGTCGCGAACGACGGTGGCCTTACCGGGGAACGCTGCGGCCGTAAGTGAGTCGAGCGTTGAAGAAAGCGGTCACGGCCCAGAACCGATCGCCGTTGTGGGACTCGGAGCGCATGTTGGGCCGTGGGATTCGCTCGCTGGATTTACGCGACGAGTGCTTGGGGGCGATTCCTTGCGACGGCCAACGTCGCTCGCTGCGCGCTGGGGAAGTGAAGCGGGCGAGGCTTTTCGTGGGTTCTTAATCGACTCGCTGGAATTCCCGCTGACGAAGTTTCGTATTCCGCCGACCGAACTACGCGATATGCTGCCGCAACAACTGCTGATGTTGAAGGTGGCCGCCGAGGCTTTGGCAGACGCGGGCTTGGCACTCGACGATGAGTCGCGGCTGCGAACGGGCGTGTTCATCGGCATTGGGCTGGACTTGAACACAACGAACTTTCATCTCCGGTGGATGCTTCGACGGCAACTGCCTCGATGGGCGGCGGAGCAGGGGATCACGCTAAGTCAGTCGGAACTAGAAAGCTGGATCGCCGCGGCTCAGGACGCGGTTTCCCCACCTCTCACAGCAAACCGCACCATGGGGGCGTTGGGAGGGATCGTTGCCAGTCGGATCGCGCGGGCGTTCCGCATTGGCGGGCCAAGCTTCACGATTTCCAGCGAAGAAACCTCTGGGCTGAGCGCACTTGGTGTGGCGTTGCAGGCTCTAAGGAATGGTGAGATCGACACGGCGATCGTCGGCGCGGTCGATTTAGCTGGCGACATTCGGGCCGTGTTGGGTCAAGACGCACGGCGACCTTACTACCGGGCAACCACTTCTGACGATGAAGTGACCGGGGGCAACGGCTCGATCGTCGGCGAAGGGGCCGTGGCCTTGGTGCTGAGGCGTGCGCAGGACGCGGCTCGCGGCAAGCATCGCGTTTACGCCACACTGCGTGGCTTTGGAAACGTGACGGATGAAGGTATTGAGTTAGGCGAGCCTTCCACTTCGACCTACCAATTAGCGATACAGGAAGCGGTTTGTGGTTCGGGGCTGAGTTCTGTCGGACTTCCTGATGTTTCGTGTGACACCGTTGAGCAAGTCGGCGACACTGGCGCGGCTTCCGGTCTGGTTTCGGTGGTGAAGGCTTGTTTGAGTCTTCAGCACCGGGTTGTTGCTGCCTTTGATTCACGGCAATGTGATACAGTTCCTCGTCTGCACGGCCATCCTCACTACTGGCTTCATGATCAAGCGGAAGGCTCGCGCCGGACGGTGGCCGGTTCAGTAAGCATTGATGGAAATGCGGCCAGCGTTGTACTTGAGGAGAGCAAGCTGCCCGAAGAGGGGCCTCTTGGAATTCCAGACGTCACCGAAAATGAAGAGGCAGTGTTTGCCGTTGAAGGCGTGAATACAAACGAGCTTCTCGGAAAGCTTGATGGGCTGCGAGCATTTGCGAAAAGTCGAAGAGATGTCGGGATTGAGGCTATTGCAAGGGAATGGCTTTACGCGAATCCCTTGAATCCGGCCGCGGCATATGCGGTGAGTATTGTTGCCAATACTTCGCGCACCCTCTTCACACTAATCGAAGAGGCCCGGGGATGCGTGGCTGCGGGAACTTCGAGCTCTGGCGAGCATGTGTTTTACACGCCTGAACCGTTGGGGCCGCGGGGTGAGGTGGCGTTTGTCTACCCGGGCTCTGGCAGTCACTTCGCCGGTATGGGGCGAGAGTTGGGGCTGGCGTGGCCGGAAGTGTTAGATCGTCAGGAACGAGAAAACGCCCGATTGGCTTCGCAGTTCGCCGGCGGAGAGTTCTGGTCGCGGGGCACGCTGCAGACGCCTTCACCGCAGAATTTGATTCTGGCTCAAGTGTGGCTTGGTGCGTTGGTGACCGATGTGCTCGAGCACTGTGGTGTGACGCCGCAGGCTGCGATTGGTTATAGCCTGGGCGAAACAACGGCCCTACTGGCCACGCGAACGTGGACCGAGCGTGACGAACTGTTGGAGCGGATGCAGCAGTCGCCGTTGTTTTCCGAGCAGTTGGCCGGCGACTATGCTGCGGCCCGCGAGGTTTGGAAGCTTGGCGCGACGGAGCCGTGCGATTGGCAAGCTGGCGTGGTGAATCGATCGGCCGAGGAAGTACGTCGGGCGGTGGAGGGTTTCGAGCATGTTTACCTGCTGATCGTGAATACCCCGACGGAATGTGTGATTGGGGGGATCGGCTCAGAAGTAGCTCAAGTTGTGGCGGAGCTTGGTTGCAATTTCTGGCCGCTGGAGGGTGTGTCGACGGTCCATTGCGAGTTGGCCAAACCGGTCGAGGCAGAATACCGAGCGTTTCACCACTTCGAAACTTCACCGCCAGCGGGCTTGCGATTTTATAGCAGTGCCCGGGGGCGGGCTTATGACTTAACGCCCGACTCAGCGGCAGATGCTTTGGTCGCTCTGGCGGTTGATTCCTTCGATTTCACGCAGGTTGTTTCGGCCGCATATGAAGACGGCGTTCGACTATTCGTCGAAGTTGGCCCAGGGGCGACGTGTTCGAGGATGATCACCGAGACGCTGGGAGACCGTCCGCATGTTGCCCGAGGCGTATGTACTCCTGGTCGCGATGGGCCCAAAGCGGTGAAGCGGCTGCTGGCGTTGTTGATCTCGCACCGAGTGCCTGTGGATTTAGAGAGGACTTTCTTGCAGCCAGAAACAGTCCTGCACGATAACTCCGCAGATGAACCGACGCTGACGATCACGCTGAGTCGACCGCCCTGCGTACTCCCGCCGCCCCCACAGTCGCAGACGAAATCACCATCTCAATCTACGGCGGATCCATTCGTGCCGCATTTTTCGAACAACGAGACCCTGCCAGCCCCGACCAATTCTTTAACACCCGTTTCGAATGCGTGGCAGCCGCAACACCAAATGCCCTACGACAATTCCAACTGTGTAAGTGCACTGCTTGAGGCCAGCATGGCTGCAGCGGCGGCGGAGACTGAAGCTCAGTTGGCTTACGTTTCACTTTCGAACTTCGCTACGTCGCAAGTACAGCGGGCGGTAGAGTTCCAAGCCAGCCTGTTGCAGCAGTTGCCAGCTGAGTGGCAAGGGAGTTCTGAGCCTGAAGGTTTCCCGAGCACTGCCTTGATTCAACCGCCTGCACCTGCGACTAACTTCACCCCTGTCGTGCTCGATCGCGCGGGCTGCCTGGAATTCGCGGTGGGTTCGATTGGCAAGTCGCTTGGCGAGCGGTTTGCCGAGGTGGATCGCCATCCCACGCGGGTGCGGCTGCCGGACGAGCCGTTGATGTTGGTCGACCGCATCTTGGAACTTGAAGGCGAGCCGGCCTCGCTGACCTCGGGCCGTGTGGTGACCGAGCACGACATACTTCCGGGGGCTTGGTACCTGGATAATGAACGCATTCCGACATGCATTGCAGTTGAGGCGGGTCAGGCCGATCTCTTGCTGTCGGCCTACCTGGGCATCGATTTCGAAACCCGTGGGAAAGCGGTCTATCGACTGCTGGACGCGGTGGTCACCTTCCATCGCGAGCTGCCGGGGCCGGGTAAGACGATTCATTACGACATTCACATCGAACGCTTCTTCCGGCAGGGCGACACGTACCTGTTCCGGTTCTACTTCGATGCGACGGTCGATGGCGAGCTTCTGCTGACCATGCGGGACGGGTGCGCCGGGTTCTTCTCGGAACATGAACTGGCCGAAGGGCAGGGGATCATCACCCCGACGATCGAACGCCAGGCGAAGCTCGATGAGCGGCCGTCCGACTTGCAACCGCTGGTGCCAATGAAGGTCGAGGCGTACGACGACCGGCAGTTGGAACAGTTTCGGCAGGGTGATCTGGCCGGTTGTTTCGGCGAGGCGTTTGCTGGATTGCCGCTGAACCAGCCTGGTGGATTGCCGGAAGGCCGCATGAAGTTGGTCGATCGCATTCTGCGGTTGGATCCGCAGGGTGGGAAGTACTCGCTGGGGATGATCGTCGGCGAGGCGGACATTCACGCGGACGACTGGTTCCTGACCTGTCACTTCGTCGACGATCGAGTGATGCCCGGCACGCTGATGTATGAGTGTTGTCTGCATACGCTTCGCGTTTACCTGGCCCGCATGGGCTGGGTCGGTGAGGCGAACAAGGTGGTGTTCGAGCCGGTGCCGGGAGTGGCGGGAAGCCTCAAGTGCCGGGGGCAAGTCACGGAAGCCACGGCCAAGGTGCAGTACGAACTAACGATCAAGGAGCTGGGATATCAATCGCCCACGGGCACACCTTACGTGGTGGCCGACGCCTTGATGTATGCCGACGGCAAGCCAGTCGTGCAGATGAAGGATATGTCGCTTCGGCTCTCGGGCCTTAGCAAGCAGGGGCTCGAAGCAATGTGGGCTGCACAAAGCCCCGTCGCAGCTCAGAACAGATCGACGGGAGCTGAACGCAGTACCTTAGCTGCCCCTCTGCCGGCCATCTTTGATTACGACCGCATTAACGCGTTCGCCGTGGGAAATCCTTCGGAGGCGTTTGGCGAGCCGTATCGGGTATTCGATCACGATCGCGTGATTGCGCGACTACCCGGCCCGCCGTTCCAGTTTCTCGATCGGATTGTCTCGATTCAGAATTGCCAACCTTGGCAGTTGGCGGCTGGCGGCGAGATCGTGGCCCAGTACGACGTTCCGCCCGACGCGTGGTACTTTGCTTCGCACCGACAGGGGCAGATGCCCTTCTCCGTGCTATTGGAGATTGCCCTGCAACCGTGCGGCTGGTTGGCGGCTTATCTTGGTTCGGCGCTGACCAGCGATGTCGATCTGTCGTTCCGCAACTTGGGCGGTAGTGGAACGCTAACCCGAATCGTCACCCCGGGCACGGGTACGCTGGCGATTGAGGTGAAGATCACTTCGGTGGCCAACTCCGGGGGGATGATCATTCAGAACTACGATTTTGCCGTGCATTGTGCCGAGGGCGAAGTCTACCGGGGGAAGACGAACTTCGGGTTCTTTTCGCACCAGGCTCTGCTGCAGCAGGTGGGCATTCGCGATGTGACGGGTTACGCAATTTCGGAAGAAGAGCGAAGCCGGGGCGAGCGGTTCGACTATCCGACGGAACCACCGTTTGCCGACGACATGTTGCGAATGGTGCACCACGTCGATCATTTCGATCCCGCGGGCGGTCCTCACAACTTGGGGTTCATTCGGGGCACGGCCAAGGTCGACCCGGGGGCTTGGTTTTTCAAAGCCCATTTCCACCAAGATCCCGTGTGGCCGGGCTCGCTGGGGCTCGAGTCGTTCTTGCAACTGCTCACGGTGGCGGCCCAACGTCGCTGGGGCCAGGGAATGGCGGCGCCGGTGTTCGAAACCCTTACGCACGGAAAACCACACAACTGGCAATACCGGGGGCAGATTATCCCCACCAATGACGAAGTGCAGGTTGAGGCCACGATTACCGAGGTGGACGACAAGCGTAAGTTGCTGCGTGCCAACGGGCTGCTATCGGTCGATGGTCGCACCATCTATCAAATGACGGACTTTACCATTAAATTGCAGGGTTGATCGCGGGCGGGCGAAACGCAGGTGTTGGCCCAAGCTCGCACCGCCCTCTATGTCGGTGGACCAGGTAAAGCGTCTTCGCGCGGCGAACGCACCGCGGAGGTCCTGCCGACCATCGTGAAAACGGAGCAACGATGAAGTACTCGCGCGTGCATCTGTCTGCCTTGGGATATGAGCTTCCCCCGGTGGTCGTCACTTCCGATGAACTCGAACAACGGTTGGCCCCGTTGTACGACAAACTGCACATGGCCCCTGGCCAGTTGGAAGCCCTTACCGGCATTGCCGAACGGCGATGGTGGGAGGAAGGCTACGGTCTTTCCGAGGGTGCCGCGGCGGCCGCGCGAAAGGCGATCGAGAAGACGAGCATCCGCCCTCAGGATATTGAGGCTGTAGTTTACGCGGGCGTTTGCCGTGAAAACTTCGAGCCCGCGACTGCCTGTGCCGTGGCGGGAGCACTCGGCGTGAGCCAGGATGCCTATGTCTACGACATTTCCAATGCGTGCCTCGGCGTGTTGAACGGCATCATCGACATTGCCAATCGAATCGAGCTCGGGCAGATTCGCGCGGGTCTGGTGGTGTCTTGCGAATCGTCTCGCGAAATCAATGAGGTGATCATCCAGCAGATGCTGGCCGACATGAGCATGTCGACCTACACCGAATCACTGGCCACGCTCACGGGTGGATCGGGAGCGGCGGCGGTTTTGCTTACCGATGGATCGTTCGGCGAGAAGGGCGCCCGGAAGTTGGTGGGCGCGGCAACGAAGGCCGCTCCGGAGCATCACGCGTTGTGCAGGTGGGGAGTCACGCTTTCGCCGGTGGCCAATATGAAGTTGATGCTTTCGCCCGACAAGCTGATGGCTGCGCTCGATCAGTTGGTCGCTCCAGAGACCCTCCCCTCGGCGCTCAAAAACCTGATGACCAGCGAGCGGTTGCCATCGATCGTGGCGAAGATGCTTCCTTCGGAAACCCTGCCAGCGGCGCTCACGCAGTTTATGTCCACCGATTCGGTGGCGGTGCTGAAGCATGGTGCCGAGTTGGGAGTACGCACCTGGGGTTCATTCTTGAATCGCCTGGGATGGGCTCGCGATCAAGTCGACAAGGTGATTTGCCACCAGGTGGGGGCAGGCCATCGCGATACGATCCTCAAACAGTTAGGCATCCCCGCGGAGAAGGATTTTTCGACTTATCAATACCTGGGCAACATTGGCACCGTCTCGGTTCCGCTTACGGCGGCCTTGGCCGAGCAGCGGAAGTTTCTTCTGCCCGGCGATCATGTCGGCTTTCTTGGCATTGGCAGTGGACTGAATTGCTTGATGTTGGGTTGGGACTGGTGATGCAGAACGGTACGGCGGTGGCACACCCTCAGGCAGACAGGAACTTTCCCGACTATCCTTTCGCGGGACAGCATCTCGAACTTAACGGGAATCGTCTGCATTACCTCGACGAAGGCCCTCGGGATGGTGACCCGGTGGTAATGGTGCACGGGAACCCCACGTGGTCGTTCTATTACCGGCACCTAGTTCGCGAGTTGAACGGTCGCTACCGCACGGTCGTGCCGGATCACATTGGCATGGGGCTCTCGGATACTCCGTCGGCCGATGAGTATTCCTATACGCTTTCGCAACGAGTGGATGACCTGGAAGCCCTGCTTTCGCACCTGGGGCTGGAAGAAAACCTGACGCTGGTGCTTCACGATTGGGGTGGCATGATCGGCATGGCCTACGCCACACGGCATCCCGATCGGGTGAAGCGGTTCGTGATCTTCAACACGGCCGCGTTTCATCTGCCGAAGAGCAAGCCTTTCCCCTGGCAATTGAAACTGTGCCGCCGCCCTTGGTTGGGCCCGGTGATGGTGCAAGGGTTCAATGCGTTCTGTCGCGGGGCTGTGCGGAATTGTGTGACGCGCCGCCCGATGCCGCGGGCTGTGAAAGATGCCTACCTGGCCCCGTACGATTCGTGGGAACATCGTCAGGCGGTGTTGCAGTTCGTGAAGGATATCCCGCTGAAGCAAGCAGACCCCGGCTACGACGAGATCAGTCGGGTGGAAGCGAACCTGCATCAGTTTCGCGATCGGCCGATATTCATTGGCTGGGGGATGAAAGACTTTGTGTTCGACGAACACTTCCTCCGCGAGTGGACACTGCACTTTCCCGCCGCCGAGGTGCACCGCTACGACGACGCGGGTCATTACGTTCTGGAAGACACCGCCGAAGAGTTGGTCCCTCTGGTGCGTCAGTTCTTAGACAACCATCCTTTGCCCGCGGCTCAGTGAGGTTTGCTTTGGCGACAACGGTTGAACCATCGCGAGTCAACATAGCCGCCCACCTTCCGCGAGCGGCTCTCGAACGTCCGTATGCATTGGCAGTGGTTCAACCCGAGGGGCGAGATCGCCAGGGACGTGCTCGGTACACGCATTACACCTACCGGCAACTCGACGCAGAAAGCGATGCTATTGCGCGTGGGTTGGTTGAGTTGGGCGTCGGGCGGGGAACTCGCACGGTGTTGATGGTGAAGCCAAGCCTGGAGTTTTTCGCGCTGACCTTTGCCTTATTTAAGGCTGGGGCGGTGATGATCGGCATCGATCCTGGGATGGGCATTCGCAACTTGGGGAAGTGCCTTCGCGAGGCCCAGCCGGAGGCGTTCGTCGGCATTCGCGCGGCACACATGGCCCGACGGGTGTTGGGGTGGGGACGGGGCACGATTCGCACCAAAATTCTCGTCGGCCCCAGTGGTGGTTTGCCAACCGGTGGGATTCCGCTGGAACAAGTGCGTGAGCGAGGGAAGGGTTCCTCGGGTTCTCCTCTAGTGGAAACCCTCGACGATGAAATGGCTGCGATTCTCTTCACCAGCGGCAGCACGGGGGTACCGAAGGGCGCCGTGTACACGCATGGCAACTTCGAAGCGCAGGTGAACGAACTGCGAACCACGTATGACATCGAGCCGGGGGAGATCGATCTGACGACGTTCCCGCTGTTTGCCCTGTTCGCTCCGGCCCTGGGGATGACGGCCATCGTGCCCGAGATGGATTTCACCCGACCGGCGCACGTCGATCCGGAGAAAATCGCCGAGGCGATCGAGAATTTCGGTGCGACCAACCTGTTTGGTTCGCCCGCGCTGTTGAACCGCGTGGCACGCTGGGGAGAACCGCGTGGGGTGAAGTTTCCTTCGCTGCGACGGGTGATTTCGGCTGGGGCGCCGGTTGCCGCATCGGTACTCGAGCAGTTCTCTTCGATGCTCGAACCAAGTGCGCAGGTGTTCACGCCCTATGGTGCAACGGAATCGCTACCGGTGGCCTCCATTGGAAGCGACGAAGTGCTCGGCGAAACGCGACGGCTGACCGAGCAGGGGTGGGGTGTCTGTGTGGGACGGGCGACCGAGAACATGTCGATTGGGATTATCCGGATCAGCGATGAACCGATTGAGCGGTGGTCGGACGAGTTGCTTGTCGACCCGGGGGAGATTGGAGAGATCGTCGTTCATGGCCCGCAAGTAACGCGGGAGTATTTTGGGCGGGCCGAGTCGACCCGGCTGGCGAAGATCGACGCTGGCGACGGAAGCGTTTACCACCGCATGGGCGATCTTGGATATATCGATAAGCAGAATCGTCTTTGGTTCTGCGGGCGGAAGAGCCACCGCGTAATCACTCCCGCCGGTGAGTTGTACACGATCCCGTGCGAGGCGGTGTTCAACACACACCCTTCGGTGTTTCGTACAGCTTTGGTTCAACTTCGAAGCGGAGACGGTGACGTTGAAGCGGGGCTGTGTGTGCAAATGGAGGCGGATGCTGGAAGCAGCGACCAGGCCCAGCTTCGCCGCGAGCTGCTGGAGATTGGCTCCCGTTTCGATCACACGAGGGCGATACAAAAGATTTTCTTTCATCCCGATTTCCCGGTCGACCTGCGGCACAATGCCAAGATCGACCGTGAGAAGTTGGGAGTTTGGGCGGCGAGGCAGCGAGTATGAAGGTGTTGGTTACCGGCGGGGCAGGATTTCTTGGTTCGGCGATTACGCGGCGATTGTTGGAGCGGGGCGATGAGGTGCGAGCGTTCCAACGCAGTGCTGCTCCCGAGTTGGAACAAGCGGGGGTTGAGATCGTTCAAGGCGACATTAGTGACGCTGCGTCCGTAAGGAAAGCTGCCTCGGGTTGCGACTTGGTGGTGCATACGGCGGCCAAGGCGGGGGTGTGGGGACCTTCCGAGGCGTTCGATGCGGCCAACATCGAGGGCACGCGGAATGTCGTCGATGCGTGCCGTGGCAATGGGATCAACCGGCTCGTGTACACGAGTTCGCCCAGCGCTATCTTCTCGGCCGGCGATGAGGATAACGTCGATGAGTCGGCACCGTACCCTGAGCATTTTCT